>JAIRCJ010001047.1:0-1490663 GCA_020883675.1 Bruguiera gymnorhiza | reverse complement strand
TTTATCTTATTATTTTTTATTTTTTTAATTAAATATCATCGAGGAAATCCACGCTGGACCAAAAAAGTTGATGTTAATTGAACTCATGTTAATATTTTTCCAAAAAAAAAAAACCATAAAACTGCCTAACACACGATCCAAACCTGGTCTATTCATATGACGATTCATCAGCTAGATCTCAAAATCAATAGGCAACAATGAAATCCACACTGGCCGCCGTTGGTAGTCACTTCGCCCATTAAAAATACTAGAAAGTGAATTACGAATACTTGTCGTGTATTGTGACTAAAGACAAAAAAGGAAAAAAGAAAGGAAAAGAATAATTGCTGTGGACCACCACCATGGCACCAAGGTCCGGCCGTGGCTCCACTCCACTACAAGCAATGGGTGTGGTCCGTCCAGCTAGAGCTTTCATCTTTAAGCCCACAGAGCAGTCGCCAAGTAACACTGGTGAGGGTGCTACTCTACACTACTACAATTTACAATATATATATATATATATATATATATATATATATATATATTTTTTTTTTTTTTTTTGGGGTCGTCGGAAATAATTACAAATTTATTGCAGGATCGAATGCCACCCAAGCGAACCAACCAATCGCGAACTGGGGTCCCACTCCGCCTGACAAGGCTCGACCATTTAGAGCATTACAGCTAAGCGTGAAGTACCAAAAAATTCGAAGGCTTCTGACGTTGTCCGTGCCAACCAATTGTTTTTCCTTTTCCTTTTATTGCAAAAAAGGTCACGTCTTCTGGGCTCTTTGGATTCCCACTTACTTGGATTTGGCCCACCTCACGCACGTCTTCTTCTGGTCCCTCTGGCAAATTTAAAGAGCTATTTACACCCGGTGTCCACAACCCTCCATTTTTACCTACTCTTGCTATGATTTTTGTGAAGAAATTTTTAGCTGAATCAAGTCTATCACCAGACACCAGGATCACGAACTCACTCGATAAAAATAGAGTTTTTATTTCATTTAGTCTTAATAATTTATTTCAATTACTACCTGTCAACAATTCATATTAAAGTATTCAAATAAAAAAAAATTTAACTAATTAAATCTTATTTAAAGGAAATATTACAATGCTGATATGTATTGTTTTGATGAAATTCAATTTCTCAATTGTATAATGTAAAACTTTACACTCAACTGTTCAGTATATGAATCAAGTACCATTGACAGATTTTATATCTTTTCTTTTCTTTTTTATTTTTAAATGAAAATTACCTGTGGGTTGGATAACTGATGAGGTAGGCACACCCACCTTTTTAACTTTGCTAAATATAGAAAGATGACACTAAGAGACCACTGCTATAATTGAAAAGTTGACACTTTTGCACCAATTTTATAAGCATGGTAATTACAGCTAATGATATCCGTCTGTGAGAGAGGAAGAGGCAAGCCGGCAAGCTGGCGGGAGTTTTACTTTAGGCCCATTTCTCAAGGACTTATGAGTGTGATACGCCATTTGCATTTGTATGTCAGGATTGAGGACAAGGACTTCATATATTTGCACTTGGGCTCGAATACCCAGCCCATCTTGTTCCTCGGACTCCATCATCATGGCGAGGCCCATTACCTAGTCTATAGGAACATCTCACTCAAATCTTTCGACCACCCGAATGAATTCTCTCCCTCTTTTATTCTTTAAACGTGTTTGCTCATCCACCTGAGGAAATACCTAGTGTGCAAATCGATATATATGTGTGTGTGCGCGTGCGTGCGTGTGAGTTAGTGGAATACGTCATTACAAAGAACTTGGATTTTAATATTCATCAACCATTAAATTCGAGAATCAAACAAGATAGCATAGCATCAGCGAGTCAGCAGTCTAAACAATTTGTGTTGCTTTGGTAAGTCAAGCGAAATAGGCAATATAATCAGGAGAATGGGCTGAAATATGTTTTTTTAAGCATAGTCGCTGCACCTAAGATGCAAGTCCACCAGAGGAGCTTCCATCTGCACCTAAGATGTCTCCACCTCAAAATCCTGCAAGTCCCTCAGCCGAGAACGGAGGAGGAGCAGTTATTGTGGCCCGCGCACCAGCACCAGTAAAGGGAGGAGCACATTTCACGTCTACGTTCCTAATCACCTTGTTTCTTTCCTTAATTCTCCTTTGCTTTTGTGCACAGGAGATGTAGACTTGTGCTTCTCGGTTTGCTCCCTCGGGATATTCAATTATATTTGGAGTTTAGTGGTGTGATTTATTCTTGTTCCTTGCATGCATGTTTTGAGCACTAGTGGACAGCCATTTCTTGTTGCTCTATCCAGTGACATATGAGGCGGACGCCATTTGTGCGTTTTGCTTAGTAAAAATTTCGGTTCTGAAGGCGGGTATTTATCAAATACTGTCCTTCAAAATGATTGCCTCGATCAAATTGATGGATTTTTTTGTTTTTTTTTTTGTAAATTTTTGTCGTAAGCTTCCTTTCTCGACCTCTCCATTTTTTTTCTCGTTTTTTTTTTTTTTCCTGGTAAACAGATTAGATTAAACCTCTAATGAAGCGTAAGTGTTCCCTGCCCCTGCCCCCGCCCCCACAAAAATGCTCAGAGCATAGGTTGTGGTGGCTAAATAAAAGTTTTGGGTGACATATTCGATTGTAAACGATTGATTCATGTAAATGTTTTTGTTAGAAAATAGAGAAAAATTTAACGAGCAATATCAAAAAAAAAAAGAGAAAAAGAATAGTAAGATGTGTTTTTAGAATAAAAGTTATAAAAAAAAAAGAAGAAGAAAAGAAAAAACATATTACACTCACTAAAAACAAAGATCCAAAGTGGTGTATTAAGGTGTTTCTTTGAAATAAAAATTGATAATCTCCTACGGAAAGATGCCTATCAAACGGGTTACTTTAGGTTCATGAAGTGTTTTTAAAGGTGTTCGAACAATGGTCCTTCACCGCAAGAAAAACATTTAAGGTGTTGGAACAGTAGTCCCAACATTAAACCCATGAAAATTTTCTGGTCCATATATGGTGCGGGAAATTGCAGTGGAGTCAGCAAGATGTGGTTGATTTGAATAATGGCTGCCAATATTCCAATGTGCACCGCACAATCAAGCCTTTTATCTGTAGGATGTTGATAGCGCAATGGTTCATTCCACATTCTCCTTAATCAGACTTAGGGTCTCCCTTTTTCCGCGAAGCCACTTGCAAAATGTTTTGTTAACTTTTAGTTAGGTATAGGTATGTGCAATTTCTTTCTTCTTCTTCTTCTTTTTTTTTTTTTTTTTTAAAATCATTTTCTCCTTAAGGAAGGGCTAAAAAATTTTAAATTCTAACTCTTTCTACTTGTTATTCTTTCTCATAATTGAAACTATTTAAAAAAAAATTAAATATACAAATAAATTTATAGATATAATTAATAAATTCGTAAATATTTGTTAAAATTTAACTAATTTTCTGATATCACTTAAAAAAAACAATGCAATTCAAAGTGAAGTCTCATTGTAATCTTATCTTGGCCTGAGCTAATCCATTTTATTCTCTTCATCTCTTGATACCCTTCTCATGTAGTTGCAGTTTATGCCTGAAACTTAGAAGTTTAGTTGAAGCAACTTGGCATCGTTGTTAGGTTGGATTAAAGGGTTAGCTAGCTCGTGACAGAAGGGAAATGAAAATTAGACGAACATGAGATACTGGTCAGAGATAATACGAAGGTTAGACCTGGCGTGGATTGGGTACATGGGAACTCCATAGACCACTTATTTTCTTTTTTATTTTAGTACACATGTGTTTGACGACCTGGAAAAATAAAAACCTATTTAAAATGAACCAAAAATAATGGTCGAATCACGAAGACAGATTTTCTATTATTCTAGTTTAAGTGGTACTTCCTTAACTTGATTGGAGATGTAGATTCTCTTATAATTTCTTTTTCCTTTTAATGGCGAAAGAAACTTTATTAAAACCATAAATTGTAAAATTTTAAAAAAAAAAATCCCAAAAAGGCTAAAATAATCACGTATACAGATGACTCTGTAGAATTTGTCAGTGCGGACCTAAACCCAGGTTGGCAATGTTATATATATATATATATTAAAGAAAATATTTAGTTGAAAACTGATATGGTCATAGTTGCCTGTGAAAAAACATCTAGGTAAAAAGTTTCATGAATCTCATCTCATGATCAAAAGTTTATGCTGCATAAAACAGATTTACCCGAAATTTTAAATTCCGTAATAATTATCTCAATGACCATATTAACAGAAGGGACATGACTAAATGGGAAAATAATTTATAAATTCAACTACACGCAAGTAATAAAATAAAAATAAATGAATAAAATAACATATCTAATTTTCTCATTTTTGAAACTCACTTTTTCATAATTATAATCATATAAGTATTATTTCATTAATTGTGTATGGTTGACTCCATCGCTTTTGTGTTCAGTAAATTTTTTTTTTTAACAGAAGTGATTTCATATGTAAAATTATTATTATCATTTCCAAGCAATTAATTGTCCATCTTGCTCGAGGGATTTTGTTACGAACATACATAAACGAGCCCCCAAGCCTTTTCGTATAGATGAATACGTTTTGTCTGGGGAATGAAATCTTGAATACATGCCTCACAGTTAATTTTAATATATATATATATATATATATATATATAAGATGAGTTTATCCTTTGTTAAGTTTTCAACCGAATGGACTTGGATTTTACACAAAATAGAAAGCAGGGTATATTTATTTCTTTGGATTAAATTCATTTGAGTCTTATGTGGTTTATCTTTTTGTGATTTTAATTTACATTATAAAAATCTTGTAGTTTTTAATTGTGATAATTGGACACTTTTTTCTTTCAAATTGCATGAATTTTAAAACTCATTTTTAATTATAAAAATTTTTATAAAATCAAAATATTATGGAATTTAATTTTTCTGAGTCATTATGATTATTTTGCTTTCTTTCAAATTTCTTTTTTAGAATTTATAATTTTTTGAATTTTAATGAGTTTAATTTTTATAACTCTAAAAAAATTAAAAAAATACATTCTAAAATATTACAAAAAAGGAAATAAAAATTTGATTACTCAAAAAAAAAAAGGGAATATCAGAATATTTAGATTTTAAAGATTTTTTAGAATTAAATAAAAGTTTTTAAATTAATAGAATGATAACAGAGGATCTTAGTTATTAAAATTAGGAATTATAAGGGTCATATGGTATACATTGAATCCTTAAAATAGTATACATTGGAGCATCAAGATTTGGCCTGGATTTTACACTGGGTTTCTTCATCTTCATGGCTGAATGTGCATCGCCACGAGAAAATAGATCTTTTTTTTGTTGAATGTGATTTTGCAAAGATTAAGATTTGAATCTCAAACTCAAAATTAAAAATCAAGAATTTTGATGGCTGCAACTTGCAAAAGTTGCTCCTAGAAATCTTATAAAGAAAATAGACTCCTTTGTCATAGGGGCCCATTTTCCGGGTTTAATCCCTTTCTGATGTAATATAGCACCCGCTAGACTGTACTGATATTTGGTTATTTATGGTGATTTAATCACGCTGATGATGGACAACGAAAGGGGGGAATTTGACAGAAAATGTATACTATTAGACCATTGTTATGGCCCTGCAAAGCTGCCCAGTAATTGGATGGACGTGGGCATAAATTTTCCTTTTCTTTTAGGTGACTTTATGCCCCTCGCCAGAGGGAGAAAGTTTGAAGAGTAGAAGCTATCATCACAATACCTTTTTGGGGTTCTTAGCTGAGTTTAGAGAGGCGAGGATTTATAACTCATATCTGTTCTCCTAAACTTACATTATCAAATCCTTTAAAGGCATATTAATTTCAAAATCATTTACCATTCACTGTGGCTAATTGACTAATTTGGTAACAAAAGCAAACATCCATTAAATTCAACAAATAATAATAATAATAATAATAATAATAATAGTAGGAGGTAAGGAAAGCATTGATAGACCTACCCTCCAACCGTGGCCGCACCTGCTGTGCGTAGTTAATACACCACCAGATCACCATTCAAAGCCCTCACCTACGCACAGATACACAAAACAATGTCAAAATCAATGCTTGGAATCTTTATAATTCGCTCTCTTTCTATCTCAATAAAGAATATGAAGGGCAGAAACACGGAGAGAGAAGGGTTGGTGGACAACATCAACAAACCTTACAGTCAAGACATTCACGCCAACGTTACAAATATTTAGAATTAAATTTTGTTCCTTCTTTGATGCGGTCTTCCAAGACAACTGCTACTAGGAAACGCATCTGACTTTCATTTTATTACCCGTCTCGATACTTTTCATGTTTCAACATCATAAAACGCAGTGCACGGACCCACCGCTCGAGAACTCGCTCTATCCATTTTAACTAGAAACATCTGCTGTAGTTTTAGTTTAAAAGAGAATGATGGAGCAAAGATTTAAATACGCTGACGAACCATTCGGCCGGGGGTTTGATAATCAGATATAGGAAGATACCAATACGATGTAATAACCCTCTTTTTCGTCGGATTCAACGAATGGATACCCAGCAGACGGTACGTGGAAAGACAGTTAAAAGCGCAAAACGAATCTATGCTGTTTTCTTTTCGTCTGTTGAATTGGGTGATGTGGGAAAAGGAAAGCGGCCGAGTTAGATAGAAACCTACTTCCGTCACAACCAGCTTCAGACACAGAGAGAGAGAGGGAGAGAGGGAGAGGGAGGTGTGGCAGGGGGGCAGGTACCACGTGCAGAGTCTCATCAAAAGCCGTTAAAAACTTATCGTCCCAACCTCCCTAACTCCGACCTACCAATTTCCAAAATTTCCCATTAAAAACTGGCTTTACACTTCGCACGCCAGCCCACACACAAACTCAAAGACGCAGGCTCACAAAAAGTTTCAAGATTGTGAATGGACATAACATAATATGACAACATCATTCATGCATAATCCCACAAGAGAGAAGTAACCCACCTATAAAATTCTCTGTTTCGTTTGATTCCCTTCATCTCCCTCTCCATCTCTCTCTCTCTCTCTCTCCCTCCTCTCATTTCTCTGTGGGTTTTAGATTCTTAACACGCGCTTGATTACCCATCAACATAAATCAGCCTCAATTCAATTCCAGGTTCTGAATTCCACCTCTTTTCCAGGTTTGTTGACCGCTCTAAATAGTTTCTTTGAATGGGGTGTTGCTTATTTTAAGCTGATAGTTGTGCTGTTTGAAGTTCTGTATCGTTTTGGTTTTTGCTGAAACTTTGAGATGGCTGTGAACAGTTGTGTCGGTGGCTTGGCTGTTTTTTTTTTTTTTTTATTGAGACTTAGCTCGGAACACATTCAAGAATTCAATTTTGCGCCTTTTTCTGTTTTCGGTGGAGGGGGTGATTTTGGGATTGATGAGTTTCTCTCATTTTTCAATGTTATGATTTGCTTCTGTTGTCCACTACCTGAGATATTTCACTGATGGCCGTGTCTAAGCAATTGAAAATAAAAGTTACTAAGGAGTTGCTGTTTGACTTTAGTTCTTTAGACCCTCATTTGTGAAGCAACTCCTGTGAGGGGAGGTGAAGTTCAAAATTGACCAGTCCAAATGGACCAATCCAACTTTTGTCTTGCTGTAATTGGGTGGTTTAGTTAAGGTTTTGGTATTCTGTTGAACAATTAGATTTCATTTGGTTGTAGCGTGTGAAGCCAAAAAAAAAAAAAAAAGCCAGCTAAGCTTAACTTACCAATCTGAGGGGTTTGGTAACATTTATCTTCTGTGTGCAGCATGCCGGAAGCACCAAGTAAACCGTCATTAACATTGGGTGTTGGGCGTGGAAGTGGATACATAAATGGGGTACTTCCATTGAGGAGCCCTGCTACTATATGTGAAGTGGATGAATTCTGCCGTGCCCTTGGAGGAAAGAAGCCAATCCACAGTATCTTAATCGCAAACAATGGAATGGCAGCTGTCAAGTTCATACGTAGTGTTAGAACATGGGCTTATGAAACATTTGGCACAGAGAAGGCAATCTTATTGGTCGCCATGGCTACACCAGAAGACATGAGAATCAATGCCGAGCATATCAGGATTGCTGATCAGTTTGTAGAAGTTCCTGGTGGGACAAACAATAATAACTATGCCAATGTGCAGCTCATTGTAGAGGTATGTACATTATGCTTTGAAGCTCTCTGTTAACACAGATTTTCTTTTGGTTTAAGTCATAGTCTACGAAACAAGTCACATAATTCAGTCAGATACTCATAGAAAGAACTCCCGTCGAGCTTATAAATTATCAGCTACTTTGACTGAAATAAATGCCTTGTTAATGTTATTGAGATTCTCTAGGATCAAACGAAGGCATAAAATCTTTGTGAGTCTTTCATGTATTCTAGTACCCTTTGAGGCCCCTCAAGGGTCAAATATTTGAAAATGCTGAGAAGATCAACTCGCATAGAAGAGTTTGCTCTTATTTAACCAATTTTGTCATCAAATGGTAGAGATAATGGATGTAGGTTTGTTGACAATTTGTTATTTGTGGTTCGCAGATGGCAGAGATTACACATGTTGATGCAGTTTGGCCTGGTTGGGGTCATGCATCTGAGAATCCTGAGCTGCCAGATGCACTGAATGCTAAAGGGATTGTATTTCTGGGGCCTCCGGCTACATCTATGGCTGCATTGGGAGATAAGATAGGCTCATCTTTGATTGCTCAGGCAGCGGACGTTCCTACACTTCCATGGAGTGGTTCTCATGTAAGAAAGCTACCTGAGATGTTATGCTGTGATTTTTAGTTTAGAACTCATCTAAGATCTGCATTCTTTCCCAGGTGAAAATTCCTTCAGAAAGTTGCTTGATTACAATCCCAGATGAAATATATAGGGAAGCATGTGTGTACACGACAGAGGAAGCAATTGCAAGTTGTCAAGTTGTTGGCTATCCTGCAATGATCAAGGCTTCCTGGGGTGGTGGTGGTAAAGGCATAAGAAAGGTTTGCCTCTTGCGTGAACATTAAGAAATTTTGGACCTAGAAGTTTTTACTGACAGAATATGCATATGTGGTTGATCATCAAAAGATCAAGGCTAATAAATAGCAAGTCAAGCGGCTGGCATGGACCCTTTCTTGCATAGTTTCATAGAATTACTAATTCTTCTCGACTCCTGAATTTTCTAGGTTCATAATGATGACGAAGTTAGGGCTTTGTTCAAGCAAGTTCAGGGTGAGGTTCCGGGTTCACCAATATTTATAATGAAGGTTGCTTCCCAGGTTAGTTTACCACTGTCTGTTAATTTAAATAAAGCTCCTTTACACCAGATTATGGAAGCTCAAACCTTATTAATGTGATTTTGTTTTTCTCATTAGAGCCGACATTTAGAAGTCCAGTTACTCTGTGATCAGTATGGAAATGTTGCAGCTTTGCACAGCCGTGACTGCAGTGTTCAGAGACGGCACCAAAAGGTGATCCATTTCTTATATCTAAGGTCTGCTGTGCTGTTCTTCTAAGTTTTGTTGTCACTAACACGTGGCATTATTTCTAAGGAATATGTTTCTGTACAACCAAAATTTCTTTTTATATGCAAATAGATAGTTGAGGAAGGTCCAATTACTGTTGCACCATTGGAGACTGTCAAAAAGCTAGAGCAGGCAGCTCGAAGGTTAGCAAAATGTGTGAATTATGTAGGAGCAGCTACTGTTGAATACTTATACAGTATGGAAACTGGAGAGTATTACTTTTTGGAGCTCAATCCTCGGTTGCAGGTGTGTAGAATATTTCAGACCTCAGTTCTGAATCATGTCATACTCATTAAGTTGTCATTTCACAAAGTTGTATTTCTTCTCTTTGAATTTATCTGCTGCATTTAGGACAGTTGCATAATGTTTTAG
Organism: Bruguiera gymnorhiza; assembly: GCA_020883675.1. Classification (NCBI taxonomy): domain Eukaryota; kingdom Viridiplantae; phylum Streptophyta; class Magnoliopsida; order Malpighiales; family Rhizophoraceae; genus Bruguiera; species Bruguiera gymnorhiza. The sequence goes on along the minus strand of JAIRCJ010001047.1, from coordinate 1,480,834 downwards.
ACATAGGCTGCATTGGAGTTGATAAGGAAGCATTAATACTAGCTGGTGGCTAGGAAACTGCTAGGAGTCATGCCGATTTGCCAACAAAATCCTTCGTAATAAAATGAATTTGAGAGCACTTGGCTCTCAAGATTATTACAAAAATTTCCCTTTTTGGCACACTATAGCAGTGAAAAGGCCATGTTGGATGATATTACTCACCTTAACTTGCTTTCATGTCTTCTCAGAGTGAAATAATCAATGATTGATTTCATTGTTTGAACATTTTTATTTTCTTTAATTTCTTCAACCGCATTTCAAATGTAGGTGGAGCACCCTGTCACTGAGTGGATTGCTGAAATAAATTTGCCAGCAGCCCAGGTTGCAGTTGGGATGGGAATTCCTCTGTGGCAAATGCCTGGTATGACATTAAAAATATTAGAAAGGACCTGTTGATTACTCATTGAACTTGGATTTCTTTTACATTTGGGTTTGTGTTTTTGTTTAAATAGAGATAAGGCGGTTCTATGGAATGGAACATGGTGGAAATTATGATGCCTGGAGGAGAACTTCAGTGGTTGCTAGGCCTTTCGATTTTGACAAAGCAGATTCTACAAGACCAAAAGGTCATTGTGTAGCTGTGCGTGTGACAAGTGAGGATCCAGATGATGGCTTTAAGCCTACGAGTGGGAAAGTACAGGTATGGCTCTGAGAGTGCTGCCTGGTTTCTCCTGAAGTTCATTGCTTTAAAGTAAACCTGACAGTGTTATATGACATTGGACAGGAGCTCAGTTTTAAAAGCAAGCCAAATGTTTGGGCATACTTCTCCGTAAAGGTACTTTCATTTTCCTTACCTTTTTTACCTTAAATATTTTTATGCCGACAGATCATTAGATTTTCTAATGTTAATTACTAAATTATGATCTGCAGTCTGGAGGAGGCATTCACGAGTTCTCAGACTCTCAATTTGGTAATATGAGCTTCTAACATAACTTGTACACTACATTGAAAACTTTGAATTGTACTAATTTTAGTTTTCACTCCTAAAATTGAATACATGTGGTTCTGTTGTTATGTTGTGTTTGGATTAAATCTACCTTAAATAATTTGTGTGTATGTCTTAATTTTGGCACATATTATTGCTGCCCACTCATGGTTGGTTGGATTTGCCTAGTCCCAATTGTTAGGGTGGCTCTAACTCAACCTGATGCATACCCATATAAGAGCAGAACAGCTTGATATCATGCTAGGTTACACGACCAATGCCAAAATGAGCTTGGCACTTACATATATGATTAAGCTTTTCTTTTTATTTTTAGATTATTTGGTGAAACCATGAGATTTTGATAGTTGTTAATTTATAAAAAGAAAATTATTTTAAACTCCTGCTTAGTTCCAGGAATCCAATGCCTAACCTGGCAATCAGTTTTATCTAGACCTTTCGTTGAAGAGGAATGAACTTGAAGAACTTTCTTTTTGTGTCATCAACAGATTGTAATTACCTTCACGTTTACATTGTTTGTTAAAGTGTTAATGGCTGCTGTTGGATCAATTTTCCAAGGGATTTGATGTGAATTTAGAGCTATATTGTTCTTGCAAAGTGGCTCTTTTCAATCAGCTATGCTGTTGTAGCAATTCTAACATTAAGCCCAATCTTTCCTCAGGACATGTTTTTGCATTTGGGGAGTCCAGAGCTTTGGCTATAGCAAATATGGTCCTTGGACTGAAGGAAATTCAAATTCGGGGAGAAATTCGGACCAATGTGGACTACTCAATTGACCTTTTACATGTAAACTTCCCCTGCATTGATCATCTAAATATATATATTTTTTATTTCATATTTTGCTTAAAGCAGAAAGAAAAAGGTCATCTGGATTATAAACTAACATCAGGTGAAATGGTGCACAGGCTTCAGATTATAGAGACAATAAAATCCACACAGGTTGGTTGGACAGTAGGATTGCTATGCGGGTCAGAGCAGAAAGGCCTCCATGGTATCTTTCTGTGGTTGGTGGGGCTTTATATGTAAGTATCTGCATATAAAAGTAAATAATCATAATCTTTGGGCTGTTAATTTTGAAATAAAATAAATATTTATGCCTAAGCCACCTATTATCTTTCTCATTTGTTCGCCTCAGAAAGCATCTGCTAGCAGTGCAGCTATGGTTTCTGATTATGTTGGTTATCTGGAAAAGGGGCAAATCCCTCCAAAGGTAAAGAGAAGAAGAATATTAACTTATTCAGTTTTTTTTTTTTTTTCTATTATTTCTAAATTCAATTGTTCCTGTTTCCAGCACATATCACTTGTGCACTCTCAAGTTTCGTTGAACATTGAGGGAAGCAAATACACGGTATGCATTGGGAATTCCTGTCACATATTTAGCTAATATAATTCAAGGCACTCTCTGATTTCATCTCAGTGACTGCAATATTGTGCACCATCAACATTTTGGAAATTTGTTACAGATTGACATGGTTAGAGGCGGGCCAGGAAGCTATAGACTGTGGATGAATGAATCAGAAATTGAAGCAGAAATACACACACTACGTGATGGAGGTTTATTGATGCAGGTAAACATTCAATTTATCCATGACACTTCTATGGTGTTATTGCTTATTTTTCATATATAATCTAGCCATCTGTGCTCTTTCTCTCTCTCTCTCTCTCTCTCTCTCTCTCTCAGAGTGTATAATATTAAATGTTCTCTTTTGTTGCAGTTGGATGGGAACAGTCATGTGATTTATGCTGAGGAAGAAGCGGCTGGAACTCGGCTTCTTATTGATGGAAGAACATGCTTGTTACATAATGATCATGATCCATCAAAATTAGTGGCAGAAACACCTTGCAAGCTTCTGAGGTATTTGGTCCCAGATGGTTGTCATATTGAAGCTGACACTCCATATGCAGAAGTTGAAGTTATGAAGATGTGTATGCCCCTTCTTTCACCTGCTTCTGGTATTATTCATTTTAGAATGTCTGAAGGCCAGGCAATGCAGGTAATCATGTTGCGTTTAGAAATAATAATCAGCTTTGTTATGATCCTATGAAGCTAACTTCTTTTTTTCAGGCTGGTGAGCTGATAGCAAGGTTGGATCTTGATGATCCCTCAGCTGTCCGAAAAGCTGAACCTTTTCATGGGAGCTTCCCAGTATTGGGACCCCCAACTGCTGTTTCTGGTAAAGTTCATCAGAGGTGTGCTGCAAGTCTGAATGCAGCCCGTATGATCCTTGCCGGTTATGATCACAATATTGATGAGGTAAGTATTTTCTTCTCTAATGCAATTTCCATTGTGGTGTTGGCTTTTATCTTTAACTTTGTTGGATATTGAGGTCTATCATGATGACCTTATGTATATTGTATATGGATCCAATATTCTAATATGTTATGTTGACCACAGTTTTTAGATTCTGATACATAATGTCAACAACTTTGACAGGTTGTGCAAAACTTGCTTAGTTCTCTTGATAGCCCTCAACTCCCTTTCCTTCAATGGCAAGAGTGCTTGGCTGTTCTGGCTACCCGTCTTCCCAAGGATCTCAGAAATGAGGTGATTTTCATTTGTGTTAGATCTCTGATTACTTGCTGATGTAGTGGCATTTGGTTCATAATATGATGCGATCTTGCCTTGGTTCAACTTTTCAGCTTGAATCCACATACAGGGAATTTGAGGGGATTTCAAACTCCCAGAATTTTGACTTTCCTGCCAAGTTATTGAGGGGTGTTCTTGAAGTGAGTTCCTCATTTCATTGTTTGTTGCTAGAACTTCCTTTTCTCTTCTCTCCTGGGAAGTTAATACACTTTGTGATATATGCTATTTACTGCAGGCCCATCTATCCTCCTGCCCTGAAAAAGAAAAGGGAGCCCAGGAAAGGCTTGTTGAGCCTTTGATGAGTCTTGTCAAGTCGTACGAGGGTGGAAGAGAGTCTCATGCCCGTGTCATTGTTCAGTCACTTTTTGAAGAGTATCTATCAGTTGAAGAACTATTTAGTGACAACATTCAGGTTTTTGTCTTGCAATACTGCTATCTCTCCTGTCTATTTGAAATTTCTGATATCAAAAGCAAAAGTCATATATTTGATCAAAAAAATAAGGATTGATATGATATGTACTCATTTCTAAATACAAGTAACAGCCTTTTTGTTTATGTCATATTACCTTGGAAGATGAAATTAGATCAGGGGATAAACTGAATCTTTATTATCTGTTCTGTTTTCATTTGGTCTTCTGTGGAATGAATCTAGTCTTCTCTTCTTGTGTAAAATTACCTTTATTTGTTATCTTCAGTGAAAGGTGGTAATTTATTCGATAATAATCTTTATGTTCTCTTTATAAGCATTCCAATTGTTTTCCAATTCCTTAAAATGCATTTTTGCTACAAGAATTTGGCAGACTCGTCTTGTTGTGTTTGCTTGCTATGTTTATTTGTCAATGATGGTTAAGAAGGTCAATGTACACCGAGCTTTCTTCCTATCATTTTTCGTATCTGTTATCTCTATATTCTTTTACCCATTGTCATGTTTAAGGACTCTGTGCTTTCCATTATTGTGTCTCATATTTCTTCTTCAGGCTGATGTGATTGAGCGTCTTCGACTTCAATATAAGAAGGATCTGTTGAAGGTTGTGGACATTGTACTTTCTCATCAGGTATCAAAATTTTTGAGATGCTTTTACCTGGCTTCTTGTCCATTTCTGTGGAAATAATCAGACTGCACCTGTTTGGGTCGCAGGGTGTGAGGAGCAAAAATAAGCTGATACTGCGGCTGATGGAACAGTTGGTTTACCCTAACCCTGCTGCATATAGGGATAAATTAATCCGATTCTCTCTACTTAACCATACAAATTATTCTGAGGTTGGCTATATCATCAAGTGCAGTTGCATAAATTATTAGTTTTTAAGCTGTTTGTCCTTCGTTTTTTTATTTTTTCAGCTTTTGAAATGTGAAAGGCCATGACTATCCGGGATTAACTTGGAATTTCACAGTTTCTTTATTGGTTGTTTTGTTTATCAAATTGATATCATAGTCAAACATCAGCATGTGTTCTATGCATGCAGTTGGCGCTGAAGGCAAGTCAACTGTTAGAACAAACCAAACTGAGCGAACTTCGTTCCAGCATTGCTAGGAGCCTTTCTGAATTAGAGATGTTTACTGAGGACGGTGAACATATGGATACTCCCAAGAGGAAAAGTGCTATTAATGAGCGAATGGAAGATCTTGTAAGTAATCCTCTGGCTGTTGAAGATGCCCTTGTGGGTCTGTTTGATCATAGTGACCATACCCTTCAAAGGCGGGTTGTGGAGACTTATGTTCGTAGGCTATATCAGGTACAATATTTCAACTCTTGAAACTTTTTTCTTGTTTCACCTTTGGCAATGGTTTAATTGAATTTTTGTACCTGTCAGCCTTACCTTGTAAAGGGAAGTGTGAGGATGCAGTGGCACAGATCTGGTCTTATTGCCTCATGGGAGTTCTTAGAGGAGCACATTGAGAGGAAGAATGGGGCTGGAGATCAAATATCAGATAAAGCACATGTTGAGAAGCACAGTGAGAGGAAATGGGGAGCCATGGTTATTATCAAATCTCTCCAATTCTTGCCAACTGTTATTGGTGCTGCAATAAGGGAAACAACTCATAGCCTTCCTAATGTGTCTGTACAACCAGTTAATTTTGGTAATATGATGCACATCGCATTGGCGGGCATTAACAATCAGATGAGCCTACTTCAGGATAGGTATCTGGGTTGTTTTCCATATGGTGCTGAATCAAGTTGTCATCTGTACCAGTTAGTAGAACTTTTGTTGGCTCCATTTTCCTTCTTACTCGATTCATCCTTTGGCCTTTTGCAGTGGTGATGAGGATCAGGCTCAAGAGAGAATAAGAAAATTAGCTAAAATACTCAAAGAGCAAGAAGTGGGCTCCAGCTTGTGCACTGCAGGTGTGGGGGTAATTAGCTGTATCATACAGAGAGATGAAGGACGAGCTCCTATGCGGCACTCCTTTCACTGGTCTGCAGAAAAACTCTACTATGAAGAAGAGCCTCTATTGCGACATTTAGAGCCACCACTATCCGTTTACCTTGAATTGGTTTGTTACTTCATGGCTCTAGCTTGTATTTTTATTCAGAAGAATACAAAAAGGGCAACAGAGATTATTCTACATCTTACATGTAAAATTTAGAATCATTTGTTTTGATACAGGATAAGCTTAAAGGCTATGAAGATGTACAATATACTCCATCTAGGGACCGACAATGGCACCTGTATACTGTTGTAGACAAGCCAGGGCCTATCCAGAGGATGTTTCTGAGAACACTTGTGAGGCAGCCAACAACAACTGAAGGATTTACTACCTATCGAGGTCTGGATATGGAAGCAACCCGCCTGCAATCATCTATGTCCTTTACTTCAAGGAGTATCTTGAGGTCCTTAGTGGCTGCAATGGAGGAGTTGGAGCTTAATGCCCACAATACTACTCTGAAACCCGATCATGCTCATATGTACCTTTGTATCATACGCGAGCAGCAAATAGATGATCTTGTGCCTTATAGCAGGTACCTATTTCTACATTCTCATTAACTTTTGATTTCTTTGTTGCAATAAACAATAGGTTGGCAGACTTTCTGTGCAGTTTTTGATGTTTAAAGATTTTGTCACCAGGAGAGTTGACATAGATAGTGAGCAAGAGGAAGCTGCAGTTGAGGTAATTCTGGAGGAACTGGCTAGAGAAATCCATGCTTCAGTTGGTGTAAGGATGCATAGATTAGGTGTCTGTGAATGGGAAGTGAGGCTCTGGATGGCATCATCCGGACAGGCAAATGGTGCTTGGAGGGTTGTTGTCACAAATGTGACTGGTCACACCTGTACTATACATGTAAGTGATTATGCTATTGAAAGGTGTTTTACAAATCTTTCACCCAACTGTGCGTTTGTTTACAAATTTTGTAGGGAAGGGTTATGAAATATAGGAAGTGACTGATAGAAACTGTTGACTTGCCCTGATTAAACTTGAATCGGTCATTTGATTTGCCTTTCTATAACTGTAACTAATGAAAGAAAAGAATCCACTGCTGGACTCGTGTCTTTTCTTTTCAAATGCACTTTAGTATGGGAATCTTTTCTTGCTATTGCAAGTCAGCATTATCATGCATAGTACAAACATAATTGAGGCAGGAAAATTACTTCTTGCCATGAGTTATATCAGTGTTTGTTCTTCCTGAAAGTTTTTTCATTTGGGGTACACTGGAAAAATTCTTGACTCTAGAGTTACCAAGTTTTCATATGCAAATATTTAGTATCACAGTCGTACTGCTGGATGGTGTCCCTTTCAGGTGTACCGGGAATTAGAGGACACCAGAAAACAGAGTACAGTATACCATTCTATTTCTGTTAGGGGTACTCTCCATGGCATAGCAACGAGTGCACATTATCAGCCTCTGGGAGCTCTTGACCGGAAACGTCTGTTGGCAAGGAGAAACAACACCACTTATTGCTATGATTTTCCATTGGTTGGTCCATTCTTGTGTGCTTTTATTTGATTATTTATCTTTACGTACGTGGATAAGAGGTAAACTGGATCTAAGATCAAGGCTGTGATTTTCTTTCAGGCATTTAATATGGCCTTGGAGCAAATATGGGCCAACCAGTTTCCAGGAATTGGAAAACCCAAGCATAAAACTCTTCTCAAAGTCACAGAGCTTATATTTGCTGACCAAAAGGGTAGCTGGGGTACTCCTCTTCTTCCTGCGGATCGTCCAGTTGGACTCAATGATGTTGGCATGGTAGCATGGTACATGGAAATGTCTACTCCAGAGTTCCCATCTGGGAGAACAATTTTAATTGTAGCGAATGATGTGACTTTCAAAGCTGGATCCTTTGGACCAAGAGAGGATGCCTTCTTCCTTGCAGTAACTGATCTTGCTTGTGCTAAGAAACTGCCACTAATTTATTTGGCAGCAAATTCTGGTGCCCGTATTGGAGTCGCTGAGGAAGTTAAGTCCCGTTTTAAGATTGGTTGGTCAGATGAACTGTCCCCCGAGCGCGGTTTCCAGTATGTATATTTAAGTCCCGAGGACCATGCCCAGATTGGATCATCTGTGATAGCACATGAGCTGAAAATTGCAAATGGAGAAACCAGATGGGTGATAGATGCCATTGTTGGGAAGGAGGATGGCTTGGGGGTTGAGAACTTATCCGGTAGTGGAGCAATTGCTAGTGCATATTCTAGGGCATACAAAGAAACCTTCACCTTAACGTATGTGACTGGAAGAACTGTGGGGATTGGTGCTTATCTTGCAAGGCTTGGTATGCGGTGCATACAAAGGCTTGATCAGCCCATCATTTTGACTGGTTTCTCTGCATTGAACAAACTTCTTGGTCGTGAGGTGTACAGCTCCCATATGCAACTTGGTGGACCAAAAATTATGGCAACCAATGGAGTTGTTCATCTCACTGTCTCAGATGACCTTGAAGGAGTGTTAGCTATTTTGAAGTGGCTAAGCTGTATTCCTCCCCATGTAGGTGGTGCAATTCCAATTTTAAGCCCCTCAGATCCTCCGGAAAGGCCCGTGGAATACTTCCCAGAAAATTCATGTGATCCACGGGCTGCTATTTGTGGCATTCTAAATGATAGCGGCAAGTGGCTTGGAGGTATTTTTGACAGGGGTACTTTTGTCGAAACACTGGAAGGCTGGGCAAGGACGGCTGTGACAGGAAGGGCAAAGCTAGGAGGCATCCCTGTTGGAATAGTAGCTGTTGAGACACAGACGGTGATGCAAGTGATCCCTGCAGACCCAGGACAGCTTGATTCCCATGAGAGGGTTGTACCCCAGGCTGGTCAAGTATGGTTTCCAGACTCTGCCACCAAAACAGCACAAGCAATTCTAGATTTTAACAGAGAAGAGCTTCCGCTTTTCATTCTTGCCAACTGGAGAGGCTTTTCTGGTGGGCAGAGGGACCTTTTTGAAGGTATCCTCCAGGCAGGTTCAACCATAGTTGAGAACCTTAGAACATACAAACAACCTGTATTTGTATACATCCCCATGATGGGTGAGCTTCGTGGTGGGGCATGGGTTGTTGTAGATGGTCAGATCAACTCGGATCATATTGAAATGTATGCCGATACAACGGCTAAGGGCAATGTCCTTGAGCCGGAAGGAATGATTGAGATCAAATTCAGGACAAAGGAGCTTCTGGAATGTATGGGTAGGCTTGATCAACAGCTGATCAATCTAAGGGCAAACCTTAGGGAAGCCAGGACTAGTGGGAACTATGGAATGGTTGAATCCCTACAAGGGCAGATAAAAGCTCGCGAAAAGCAGCTTCTGCCAGTTTACACTCAGATAGCTACCAAGTTTGCAGAACTTCACGATTCTTGCCTAAGGATGGCTGCTAAGGGGGTGATTAGAGAAGTTGTTGACTGGGGTAAATCCCGTTCTTATTTCTGCAGAAGGTTACGCAGGAGAATCGCTGAGGTCTCACTGATCAAGACTCTGAAAGATGCTGCAGGTGACCAGCTGTCACATAGATCTGCCATGGACTCGATCAAAAAGTGGTTTTTGTGTTCTGATGTTGCTGCAGGCAAGGAACATGCTTGGATGGACGATGAAGCTTTCTTTAAATGGAAGGATGATGAAGCAAATTATGAAGAAAAGCTACAGGAGTTGCGGGTCCATAAGGTTATGCTTCAACTAACAAATCTCGGTGAATCTGTTTCAGATCTGAAGGCCCTACCTCAAGGTCTCGCTACTCTTCTAAGCAAGGTAAAATACCTCAACTTTAGCTTTGTTTTACAAATTATAGTTCTCTTCTATAGACGGAACCCCATATAATTCGAAGTCAATGCAGGTTGAACCATCAAGCCGACAGCAATTGACCGATGAACTTCGAAAGGTGCTCGGTTGATCTGCAAGTCTGCATCACCGGTAAACATGTGCCATCTCGCAATGTGCATGTCCCTAAGCTTTGGTCTCACAAAACTGAGAATAGCAACACTTCCCACGAGTATATGTATTCCCTTGTTGCAAAGTTGGTTTACAGGGGGGTTGGCCCCCATGGAGCTGTACTTCCATCATCCAAATTGAAGTTCACCATAAACTGGGGGAGTTCCTGGGACCGCCACTTCGTGGCAAAGGTGTAAATGGTTAAAAGAACAGAATGGCCAGCATTGGCAGGCATGTGGCCATATGGCTAATGTGATGGATCCCTTTGCTTGTTAGTGATCAATTTTTGTAACATTCTATGTTGTACTCTTATCATTTATAAATAAAATTTCATTTGGGGTTCCTCCGGAGCTTCCCAACCATTGAATTCTGAACTTGCTTCCGTTTCCGGAGGTTGATTTTACATGATCAACACAAATTATTTCGCCCAAACTGAACACTATAAAATATAAAATACCAGTGCGTTATTAAATAGTAATGATAAAAAAATAAAAATAAAAATTCTTCATATGAAAACACCATCTATTTACCAATCCATTAGTTCACCAATACGCTGTCGCTTCCTTTTGTTCTCCCCGTGCCTTTTCCATCAGAAAGGACGCTGTGGTCGTTTATCCTGATTCCCCAATATTTTAGGTTGGCCTTAAATTGCTGGTTTTTCCCTTGCTACGTTGTCGTTTCACCGGCTTCCCAGCCCCAATTTGTACACGAACGATATCCATTTATTGCTGTTTGGGAGAAGAGAAACGCAAGGAAAAGGAGGGAGAGAAAATCATGGGTGCAGAGGATGAGCAGCAAGCAGAGCAGGCAAACGAGCGGCCGCGGCCCAATCCCATTACAGAAGCTCAGTTCCTCTCTTGGAAACGCAGAAAGGTCTTTCCTTTTTTTTTTTTTTGGCTCTGCCTCTCTACTTTTTTAGGGTTTCACGTTGTCTTACGTATCTATAGTTTTATTTTTGTTCTTATCGATTGACTTGTTGAAGAAAGGCTAAGAATTGTTAACAAAATTAAATTGCTAGAAATAATGTGGCTTAGATTGAAATTTGAAGATGCTTTGGCCTGTTAAATTTAAGGGGCAACAATTTTGCCTTCAATTTTTGAGTTTGATTTACGTGTTCGTGTGATGGGATTGGAATTGGAATTGTGTTGTGGGCAATGAGACCAAGATAAGTAGATGGTCGAAAATAATGAGTGATGGCGAGTTGTATTTGCTGTCTTTGCTTTGTGATTTGGACCAGTTAATGGACAGATTTCAAGCGTATTGGTCGTCTTGTTCTTATGTACTTCTAATGCAATATGGTTATAGGTTATAGATGTTTTTAGCCAATGGACAGACCATGTTTTTTCTCTTTTTGTGTGGTTGGATTTAGTTTGTCCAAATATATGACAAACTTAGGACAGACCAAGCCACTATGGTCCTTATTGTCTTGAAATTTCTTGAAATTCAGCCACTATGCAATGGCTGGTTTGGAGGTTGGATGCTGCATTTCTAGTTTCTACTTTTCATGTTGTATGTGAAGAACTACCAGACAGTTTACCTTTAAATGGGCATCCATTATTTGCATCTTCATAACGTTTACTTACCATTTTAAGAAAATCCCTTCTTGGCATTTGTTTCCACCACAATAAAAGGGCGTCCCAATGCATATGGCTCCCGCACTATGGGGGTCTGGAAAAGGGTCAGATTTACTTTTGTTTAAGATGTCTGCAGTAATCACCTGTCAATTTAATCTTACTTGGAGATACAAGATGATCTCAATTCTCTCTGTTAGAGAGCCGAGAGGATATATACCATGTTGACGGTCCAGCTGAAAACTAGTGCTTATTGATGGGTTGCTTCTCTCCAACGTATTTCTTAGCATATGACAGTAATGTGGCAAAAATGGTTCAAAGGGACACATGCAACCTGTTGACTCTTGGCATGTGTTTGGAAATTCTTTAATTGCCATATCTCTCAAGTCAGATGCTTATAGCTTTGTGTGAAGCTATATAAGCACAAGCAATTTTGTGAGGCCTGTTTATGGAAAATTTTTACCATTCTTTCATAATAGTCATTTTCTTGATCTGGTCATTAGGAAAGTGCTGCCACATGAAAGGTTTTGCTCGGTTAGGTTGGTTTCCTTATTTTGATTTGTATTGCAAGAATCTCATTTTGCAGGAAGCAGATACCTCAGCTAGGAAAGCAGAAGCTGCAAGGAGACGTGCAGAAGATATAGCTGCAGGAACGATGCAAATGAGTGGCCGGGAGCTTTTCTTGCATGAACCTTGGGTGTTTGACAACACTCGTTATTGAGGTCAGTTTCCATTCAAGTACTTGATCAAGCAATCATGGATGCAGTATACACACACATGTTTAGCAAAGAACATCATGTACTGTTTGTGCTTCAAAGATACATTCATTTTGGTGATATTTATTGTTATGGTTCTATTGTCCATGATAGCAAATTTGTTATTACATTTGCTTCCAGCAGGTTTTACATGTAAATCTTGACTAGTTTTGGCACTAAGAGAGAAGAATAGGTTTCTTTGCACTGCCAACAAAAATTGTGGAGAAGTTGCTTTACACACTAGAAGTCATAGTTTGCATGTGGGAGAATTATGAATCTTGAATCATTTATGTATCTCCTCTGTGGAACGGTGAAATTAAGTTTTCTAAACTGTCCAGGAGAGTTTATACTTATTGGATGTTTTCACTTATCGTTTGTCAATGTCATAATTGTTATCCTTATTAGAGAGAATATGCGTGGACGGTTTCTCAATCCGTGAGAACAAATTTTGCTTGTACATTGCTACCGACATGTCAAATGAAATTTTTTTGACCATAAGCTCTCTGTTTTCTTAGAAACTTCAGAACTTGGAATTTTCCTGTTCTTCTCTAATGCAATCAAATCCTCGCATTTTATATTGCTACCATTGTCCAAAATTGGTTCAGCAAGACCAATATGGTAAAATACACTCATACAAGGTCCTAATGCTAAACTACTTGTGATGTTTCCTTCCCATTTCTTCTGTTATTTGTCTGTGATGCAATTTGCGTTTGGTGTGACTCTTAGAAAACCCGGTAGCTTTTTAAAGAAATCCTGGTGTACATTCTGAATTTCTTAGTAACATTTAAAAAGTCACCAGATTGTTACTAATCTCACCATCCATGATCAATTTTCCGGTCTGAGTTTGGGGTTTCGTTGTTTTTTTTTTTCCTGTTAACTCAACGTTATTTGTTTGCCTTTTTTGAATGGTGGGCACGATTAGATATCGGGGATGTTCTCTAGCCCTTTGGCATTTGTTGGTATTCAGTAGCATGAATTTTCGCTTTCCCCGCCTACTCCTGGGATATGATGGTAACATGAAGTGTGAAATGCTCGAAATTTTGTTCGTAACACTGGAACTGTGTGCAAAAAACCCATCAAACTTGTGAATTTTTAGTTACTGGGAGAGCCCACAAGGGCAAACCCAGTCTGAAGAAGGCCCATGCCCGAGAGAGGCCTACTCCCGCCACAGTCACTGTATATCACTGCCAGTGAACTTTAACTTAAGGTTTCAAATTTAAGTCTTAATTAAAAAAATATATATATATAAATAAATCAGTGTATGTAGCGCGCGCACTGATAACCCCCACCCACCCACCAAGATAGACCTCCTGCACGACTAACAACCCCCACCCACCCACCCACAAATGCACATTTGGTGCAGAGAAATTAAAGCAATGCCGTGAGACACGGTCAAAGAAAGGCTCCTGTATTTGCTTTCACGTTAGACCACAGGTTAATTAGTACATGGTCCATGCCGAAGCGATTCACCGTTCGTTTTTCCACCTATTCTTGGCAAAACCTCGATGCGACTTTCTTCTTCACAAAGGTCTTACTCGTCACCATCCAATGTCTATCAGGCACCAGACTCGGGACCCATCTCCCTGCGTCAAGTCACTGGAAATTAGATATAATTAAACAACTGGAGATCAACTTTCAATTTTATTTTTTAATATTTTATTTATTTATTTTTGAATCGAGGAATTTTCTTGCCCGTTCTTCGACTGGGTAAATTCCAACACCAATTCTCGGCGTGTCAGTGTGTGTGCGCATGATTCATAAATATAGATACATACGTAGGAGAATTTAGCGGAACTTAATATATATAATATACCGAGTGTATCATATGTCTTGCCGAGTTAAACTATTTGTCAAAGAATGAAAAACTAATAGTGGGTTTAGTTAAATCATAAAATTATTGCGTTCAGAAGAGAATTTCCAGGCAAATCAAACTTATACTGCAATATCATCTATTTATATCACCCAAAATTGGCAGGCCTCTCTCTAATTGTTTCACCGTAATGCAAAATACAGATGCATATGGTCGTGACAAACAACAAACAAACATATATGTACGTAGAAAGGAAAAAGAATCCACCTGGTTTGCGCCTGCAATGCCTGTGCTGGTAGGGCAAGCTGCATTTCCACAAGCTCTTGCAAAAAATCCTGAAGAATACGCAGATGACAATAATAATAATGATAATAATAATCAAAGGATTTCGTAGGACACAATGGTAAACTGTAGGGCAACAAGTCAACTGCCGTTACCTTCCTGTACATCGTTGCACGGTGTCAATTTAAATGGGTCATATATCGTCGGCCGAAAACAGGAAATTAAGTCAGGAATCAACAATAGGAAACTCGCGAGTGTTATTGATTGTCATATATAATAGAAGGGGTCAGAGAGACATGACCAGTACATCGCAAGCAAAGGTTGTCCCGGTAGATATACGAGAACGTCCTGGTTCTCCAGTCCCTGACCCTGCATCGGATTCAAAGCATGCAAAGTTGATTGTCGATAACAATACCCCTCATAACATTAATATACATAAGAATAAAAATTAATTAATCAAGAACATTAATTGTCCACAAGGGTAATAATAAGATTGATTTTTATTTTTCAGCCTCGGGTCAAGAAAAATCACCTCTTCTTCCTTCATGTCAGCATCTCTGCAAGCCAAGCAGAATTATACATGCATGTTAATTAGCCAAACAATTCTATTTCTTCCTCCCCCCCCCCCCCAAAAGAAAAAAAAAGTACAGAGGAGAGAGTAGTTTGCTTTAAAAAGAATGAAGTTTTTACCTGTTTGCCTCGGTAGTATCAAGATTGTCTTGAATCGGGGAATTCACGACCCTAAACAAACAAAACAAAACAAAAAAAAAAAAAAACGGAAAATAATTGAGGCCAGTCCTGATGAATGAAACGGAACAATATGTAAACAACACTTAAAGAGAGTCATGCATGATTAGGATTTTAATTAGGACCTATTTCCAGGACGCAAAACTGGAGCGCTTGGGATAGCGAGAGGCAAAAAGCTGGAGGGCCAAGGCCTACTATTGCCAGCTTGCTGTAGTAATCTGCCGCTGGATATGGGCCCCATCTTCGGTTGCTGCTGCTGCTGCTGCCTCCGGGCTTTTGCTGCTTCCGTTCTTCTTTTCTCCTCCAGACGCTGCTTAACTCCCCCTGCCATGCTCCCAAGAAACTGAGAAAAAGGCTGTTGAGCGGTTACATTAGAAGGAAAAAGAGGGTTGGAAACTATATGCATTTATTAGGGGAGAGAGAGGCTCTGCGTTTTTCGATTAGACTGGCGGAGATATATCTCTTGTTAATTAACTTGTTTTAACTTCTTGGTAATTATTTGAGTTCCTCATAAAAATAATTGGCTCTCCATGGAAATGTCATTTGAAATTTGGCAAAAAAAAAAAAAAAAAAGTGTTTTAATATTGGAGAAAACAACAACAACAAATCTATAGAGATTTTTTTTTTAAAAAAAAAAAGAGAGAGAGAGAGAGAGAAAAAAAGAAAACACGTTTTTAGGGTTTCACATATTTCACTGTTTCTTCCTTTTATCTTTTCAATAACAGTGTTATACTGCTTCCTTTTATCTTACTTTCTAAAATGGTATATTGTTGTTTCGATATAATGTAATTCCACTCCCTTTTTTTTTTTTCTTTTTCTAGTTTGGAGGAAAGGTCATATAATTTATAAATATATTAAAAAAATATAGAAGAAGTATGATTTGAATTTTGCTTTTTTTCATTAACATAATATTCATAAACTAACTGCTTTAGACAACTAAAAAAAAGATGTGCGGTATGTTTTTATAAAATTTGTCCTCTGAAAAAATTTCTTTGAACACAAAAATTAATCGGACAATTTGACATAATTAGTAGAATAATACATGTATTTAATGATATTTCAAAAGGATTTTCTTTTTGACCTTTGTCAGATTTTTTTTACTCGTCTTGTGGAGAGAGCTCAGCTTTAATGGGTTATCTTGGTGTATCTTGTTGTATCTCGTTGTATATATGAAAGCATTCACCTACTCATTAACCAAAAAAAAAAAAAAAAGGAAGAAGAATTATGGGCATTACCACAACATATCCTTATCCTTGATGTATATTTATAAATTTAAACAATAGCGGGAATTATAAAAAATAATAATAATAATAAAAGAGAACCCGACTATCCAGCACTGAGCGACTACCAAGTCAGTTCACATGATACAAGAATCTGAATTAAAATTTAGTTATGGAGAAAGGTTAAGTAGCACTTTACAACACGATGGTGTACAAAAAGGCTGGCCATGTATATGGTATACGACATTTGCAAATGTTATTTTTTTTTTAATTTTTTTTTTGTTTTCGATATACAAAACACTCCTAGCTATAGAATTTAAATTACACATGATTTGGCAAGCACAACCGGCTTCTAAAGACAACGGGATTTACACAGCTGATACCACGGAGGAGAAGGGCGAAAACATGATGATGTCAATGTCATTGCCCATTCTGTTGAGGCATTTTGTTATTACCGTAAGTTCCTTCGCCGTCCATCTCCAGGTGCTGGCCCCCGATCTGGACGTCCACATCCTCGCGCGGCATCATGTCTGGCATACTCGGACCTAGCATCCCCTGCTGCTTGCAGGGTATGTAAAAATCCTAGGATTAGATTCATACAACCATTTGTATATTTAATATAGAGCTTAATTTCATTGATAGGAGATTCAACCAGAAAGCATCCAAAATATAAGTTTTACTGAATCTTTTTTTTTTTTTTTGAAATTTTAAATTTTTGTTCAAAATTATTAGATTTACAACCAAAATATCAAAATGTGTAATAAATAAGATATTTTTTTTTGTAATAATTTATCAAAATGTCAAAGTTCATTTGATTACATATTCTTTTATTTTAATTGCATATTTTATTGAAATAGTTGCACATTTACTGATTTTTGACCAAAAATTAAAATTTTAAAGATTAAAAAAAATTTTTTTTCATTTAATATGACTCATATTTTAAATACATTTTAGTTAATTCTTCTAGCTATAAAATTTTTATTTTTTTATGTTTGATCTGTAGAGGAGATGGCTAAGCCTATTTAATACTACAAACACCACGATATCATATTATGGTGTCGGTATGTATTGGTCTTGACTTTTTGGTTATTGGGCCTGAGGCCAGGCTTCATTATTGCCCAGTAAAAGTCTGACTTTCACAGTCAAGCCGGTAGAACTGGGCCTAGAACCCGATTCCGGATTGAGCCTAAACAGCAAAATAATGTTGCCAAGTCCAAAATAAACTCGATTTCTCTCTCTGTTTTTTTTTTTTTTTTTTAAATTTTTTTTTTTGGGGGTTGCCTTTTCCTGTCCGTATTAATCCGAATATTGGTCCTAAACTGGTCAAAGTCGATCAATAAGAAAAGTGAAGAGAGAACCTGTAATTGAGTATAAAAGGAAGGCGGGATGGAAGCAGAGTGGAGCCCTGTTGAAGTATAGGTGTGAGGCCAAACTGGAAAGCTTGTGTCGTCGGATGCAGAGTGTAGCCGAGTGACATGGCACTCTCCCATGCTGTGTGCTTCTACATTTGAGCTAGTTCCTTGCAACAACGGCTCGTACATACTTGTGGTTGAGAGATCTCTGTAGACATAAACAGGAAGCTATCTCAACTACTGACCCACTGAGCCCATATTCTGTAGAATTGGGCCATTGTTCTTCTCTAACCCACTTTTGTTTCTTGGAACTTTTTGTTTTTTTTTTCCCTTTAACACAGTAATAACCAGTCGTTAGTCTAGTAATGAGTAATGCAGAGAGAGAATGAGCCTAACGACAGTGCAGGAGGTGCACAACACCCCCAAAGGGAGGCAAGACTGCAAATCCTACAATTGTGGATATTTTGAAGGAGCCTGGCTGCCCAGTAGCCCCTTGGGTTGAAAACTTAAATTATCATTTTTTTTTTTTTGGTCAATCCTAAGCACACATAACACATACATTAATGATGATGTCCTAATAACTGGGTATAGTCTAATATTTGAGGTTTGAAAGTGAAATTCAGAGTTTAAATCCCACACCTCACCGATACAAAATACCTCCTCTCCATTCCAGCTAGAATAATAATAATAATAATAATAGTAATAATAATAATAATGTCATAGGAATGAAAGAACACAAACCTTAGGTTGGCCGAAGGGGCAGAGGCATCAAACCTTAGGTTGGCCGAAGGGGCAGAGGCATCAAACATCTGGGGATGGCCGTGATTTACACTGGGCAACAATTGGGTATGGTTGCTTTGAACACCGTCAGGTAACCAGCCAACAACATCATTCTCGAAAGATGTGGGCATCCCTTGCTGCACGTATGCATGTAAATAAATTCATTGTTTGAATTTGATTTGAACAAAGTTCCGTGGACCCAAAAATTCTTGTCAATTTCTTTCTTCAATATTCTTGTCAATTCTCACGTATTTGATCTAGTTAACCTTAATTACCTGTATGCCAGATGGATTATAGGACGACAGGTGGCTGCTCAATAGACACTCCTACAACACATACAGTTGGGGTTACCCAAAGTTAATTTGAACAAGAAGAAAATAATGTTCAAATGGCCATCTCCTACTATTCACAGAGAGAGAGAGAGAGAGAGAGAGAAAGAGAGAGAGAGAGAGAGAGAGAGAGAGAGAGAGAGAGTAACCTTTCGCTGCACGACACGTGTCAGGATATCAACAAGATGTTTCTCCCGTGATTCTAGCTCTCCCAAAGAAGTGATTTTCATCGGGTCTGGCTCATATATCCTGTTGTCAATTGACATATTCAATAAGCGAAGCTGTCACCAGCAAACTTTAACTGAAAGCATAAGATTACAATGTTTTTTTTTTTTTTTTGCCAATTATCAACCTTATCTCCTCTTCTGCTATCCCAAGTTGCTGCTGCAATCTTACAATTTCTTTTTGGAGTTCCTACAAGGGTTTAAAACAAAACGCAAAATTTCAGCAATCGTGCATGTAAAATTATGGGCATCTATTGGTCCCTAATTCATTAAGAGGACACGTACAGGGGGTGTTCCTTAATACTTACTTCAACGTCGGAGTTAATGGCTTCCGGACTTCCAGATCGAATCATAAGCAACAGCAGAGTAGAGACAAAAAATTAAGAAAGAAATGTCAATAAGACTTGTGGAAAAAGGGTGTGGAAATTAACAAATATTATTCATCATTAGTGTCGGAAGAAATTAAAATAGAAAAAAAAAAGAAGAGGGAGACAGAGTTGGACAAACTTGGCTAGTTGAAGGGCAATATCATTCTCTGTCTTAAGTTGATGAAGCGTCCGTAGTAAATACTGCACCGGGAAAATGCTACAATTTCACTAAGAAACTTAGAGATGAAACTTCTAATTTTCTGGCACTTGCGATGATTATGGCAATGAAGGTCATTAGAAAAGAAACTGCAACGTTTTGCCTTGCTAGACTTAAAAAAAAAAACAAAAATGCCTGTGGAAGCTTCCGGCTCCCCTTTGTTTTACCTTTAATAACTTAGTTTATCTGTCTCATTTTCATTTCTTTCTTCTTCCTTTTTTTTTTAATTTATTTTTGGTGCGTGTGTGTGTTGTGTTTGTTTGACGTGGGAAGACAAGAAAACGACCAAGAATATAATAACACCATTGTGGTTACCTCTTTGTTTTGAATATCACTGCAAAAGAGAAATGAACAGATGGTTAAATAAGGCAACTATGATATAACAATGAAAGGGAGTAGAATAGAATTGGAATTGAGGGGGAAAAAAAAACAAAAGAAAAGGTTCTAGAGCATACGGGTGTTTGCCACGGTCGGGGCACATTATAGCGCTGGAATAAGATTAAAAAAAAAAAAAAAATCGCATTGATCATTCATCTCAAATTGACAAGCCAATTGAAAAGGAAACCAAACGCACTTAATTTCAAAATGGAAATGCAAATGAATAATCTGAAAGCATACTGCTCTCTTTCTTGGTCAGGGAGATTAACGTATCGAGTAAAAACGTCCTCTATCCTGGGAATCAACACATAATAAATAAATAAGTTGATATGTTATAATATTGTCAAGCAACAAAATTAAAGCCGAAAAGAGCAATGAAAACGAGCAATAATCCAAACATACGGAAACCAGTAAAATAATAATAATGATGATGAAAAAAAAAAAACCACTATGAATGAGAAGATGCACGAATACGGAACATATATATTTACATCAATTGCAAAGATATAAAGGGCTTCATTCACGGGATGAGTTTTAGCCAGTTTAACAGTTGAGGCCCTTTGGCATTGCTTCAAAATGTGGAAAAATTAAATCTTGACAATAGTCTTAGAATTGAGGGCTCAAGGAATTGGCCAAGTTACCTTCATTGTACATGCTACAGTCCATTGACCGAACGGTGAACTTTGAGTGGGAAAAAAAAAAAAGGGCAAAAGAGAAAGGGCTTTGTTTTTTCTTGATCATCAAAGCAAAGGGTTTAGGGAAGGATGGATGTTCATTTACATATGAATCGTTTGTAAGATTGAAGACTAGAGGCATTCCGAAATTGGATAGATGGTAATGTGAAAGTAAAGAGAAAATGACTCATAAGTGCCAATTAAGACATTGTCTCAAAGATCGATCGCATTAAAGCTTTATGGCTATTAGACCGTCTTTGCTTCACCAATTATGCAGAGGAAGGTAAAGGGCAAAGGGTTGCCTAGAGGCATAGTCAAAGATCCTAATCCGAAGGCTCGGAGTATGCAAACGGAGCCATCTCCTTTGCTCATCTTATGGAACTCCGGAAGATAAAATAAATAAATAAATAAATAAATAAAAGCCCTATAATTAACATGTAAATTGAAACACTTGGAACTAGTTTTTGTAAGATTGCTCTCCCAATAATTGTTGAATCAGGAATGTTAATTAATTAAACCAGAATTAAAATCGAGAGCTGCGTGGCTCTAAATTTATTTTTGACAAATGCATTACTCTATGAGCTTAAAAAGTAGCCGGAGAAAAGAACAAAGTAAACAATAACAATAATGGCAGCGGAAAAGATATGGTGCATGAAAAGATATACAAAATGTAACAACAGGGAACAGAATCGATAGATAGCCAAAAATTAATGGAAAAAGAAAAAAAGAAAAAGAACAGGATTCAAAATGTATAAATAACAAGCAATTGTATTATATATATATAAGGGAATGCATGTAAAGAAAGGGACATGTATACAAAACCTTTTCTTGCCCGAGAAGTGATTGAGACGGCCAGAGGGAGAGAACATGATAAGAGCAATATCAATATCGCAAAGGATGGAAAGCTCGTATGCCTTCTTAATGAGACCATTCCTGCGTTTTGAAAATGTAACCTGTCGATTTGTGGTGTTTTCTATTCTCTTTATCTCCAGTTTAACTCGACCCATCTTCGATCTCTCTCTCTCTCTCTCTCTCTCTCTCAAATTATGCAAGATTTTTCTTTCCTCGTCCCTTTTTTTTTGGAATATCAGAATTTCCTTAGATACTTGTAGAAAAGGAGATTGGCCTAATATACACACAATGCACGGACAAGAAAGAGCCTTTGAAGGAAGGGTTGTTATTTATGAGAGGGAGTTTGGGAATACATACGAAGCTGATGGCTAGAATTGAAGAGAGAGAATGAGGGGAATTCTGGTGGTTAATAGTTTGAAAAAAAATATAATGATTAATTATTAATGACACTAATGGGATTAACCCGTTTGGTGGTTCAGTTGGCTTTTCCGTTCAGTTGGAATAAGCCCACAAAGACTTGTCGCTTGTTAACACCTACAAGAGGGCACCCTAGCTTGTTCTAAATTTTGCTGCCTTTGACACAACTGCCATTGATTTGAAGGTGATGGCCATCAATTAACATCACAATTGCACTTGACGTATAGTCCAAACTCTGAATACGGATCTATTTATATCACAACAGATCAGCGAGCTAAAAAATCAGAGCGTGGTGCCTGCGTGCCTCCCTGACAGCCAAGCGGAAAAAAAAAAAGAAAATTATAATATTGTCTGGCTCACCCACATCAATCTTCATCCTCTCCATTTTCTTTGCCCCCAGTTGGGGGGAGGGGGTGCGGCGGTTATAATTATAAGCATGTAATTAAATTTTTTTACGCATGTTTTGTTTCCCATTTTTCTAATTTTGTTACCCGAGCTAATGCTTCTTTTTCCTTTTTAATCTAATCACCCGAATACTCAATATGCATCTCAAGATAAACTCTAATCACTGTCTTCATCAATTGAAATTATGTCATGGCGGGTGAGATGCTCCACAGACAAGTTGGACAGGCCCGCGGCATGGCGCTTTAATATAAAAAGAGTTGCAGACACGAGCCAATAATTCCGTGGTTAGCTGATACTTCATTATTATTATTTTTTTTAAAGAAAACAAAATTTGGATAAGTTTTCGGCATTGATGTATGGTATAAAATGACACCAAGTTCAAGATTCAATGGAAATCGAGCCAGGGTTCTTTGGGAGGATTGGAATTCTTGGACTCATGGAAAAACTCCAAAGGTTATAACGCTCACGCACAGCTTCATTTTGAGGCGCTGGCAATTTTGCAGTATATGTTCATATTATCAGGCTCTTTGCAGCCTACACGTTGATTCCAATGCTGCCTACAGTTTCGTTTGGTGCATGCATCGCACGATTTACACAAGTCTGCCTCAACCGCGAATAGCTATTTCCTTGGTTATCATTAAAATAAACTCGGATTGGAATATCCAAGGGTTAATCCTCTCAACTCATTTTTTCTAATTTGTATACTTGTATTACAAATTCTTTGAAAGATTTTCTTCTTCAAAACTAATCACCAAATATTTTATCATTTCTTTAGAGAATTAATTTATACCGAAACTCGAACTTTGAGACTTCCAAATTTTGAACCAATCTAGTGCAATTAATTAGTTAAAAGAAGATTGGTAACACGAAGAAGTCGGACATCCGGCCCGCTATGATGGTTGACTCGCCGTGGTCCGTCCACCTCATCATTTTGGTCCAGCTAGCCTTTATTTGCTTAGCTTTACTTAGCCCAAAGGGAGCATTTGGGTTCAAGCACTATCCCGACCCGAAAGGCCCGCCTGTGAAGCTTGAACTGTGCTAAGCAGATGAAAATTAACCTCAAAGGTGCCGAACTTTTAGAAGTCTTGGGTTCGAAACATCACTGACCTCACCATTTAGATGAGCTTTACGGGCCATGACCGAAGTGCAGGTGGACGAAGCGGTTTGCTTGTGCGCTAGGTTTAGCTTTTTCAGGCAACGAGACCGGTTTATGTTAAGTGCTTGTGTGTTAATGAAGAGCGTGAGCTGCTTTGGTGTCAACGGGCTAGACCTAGAGTAATGGACCTAAGAGACTTGAAGGTTAATAGGCTTTAGTAGCTCCTGGGCACAGAACATATCAAATATAATTAACGTTTTTTTGGTTTTTTTTTTTTTTTGACAAGATAACGATGTTTGAAACACTAAATTTAATGTAAATAAATTAGAACATCTTTTCACTCGAGGCGATTGTCTACTAGTGATTTGGTGTATTTTTTAAAATATTGATCCAAAAAGTTTATATTAATCCTATAATATTAAATTTTAAATTTGTTCATATTAAAATTGGATGTAAAGAATATTTATTTAAATTTAATGATATTTGAACTGAGAGTCTGTTGTGGGAGAGAGATTAATTGAGAACGTCAATAAATAATTTTTGATTTGGATCTGTAGGTGTGATAATTAACATACATACCAAAACACTTTTTTTCTTATTAAAAGAAAAAACATCTTAATATATATGAATAATCATACATTGTTTATAACATGATTGGAGTTCAATATAAGTAGGTGTGACAAAAAGATTGGTGACGGGTGCTGTAACATTTTCAAATTGGGACGGTCCTAGAAATTCATTTCGATGCGTGAGCGCGTTAATTACGCACATAGAATAATCTTCTTTAGTAGGTTGTTGCAATTCCTGTTTTTCTTTTCTTTTTTTTTCTTTCTTTCTTTCTTTTTATTTCAACATTGTAACACCTGAGGGAAGGAACCAATCAAGCCCATGATCTGTACATGTATATTTTGTAATTGTACGCACAGAGTCTGAAAAGAATTTTTATTCTAATTTTCTTTCTATATTGTTTTTGATGGGAATGATTCACTAGTTTACAGACCAAGATATCCTTTTATTACAAGGATATAGGCGTTGTCTTGACCTGACATGAAACGAACATATGTTATTTGTTTAGAAAAAACAATGTTAAAATTGGTGCACTGAAATTTTGACACGTGGCCTTTGTGCTGGACGGTTTAATGATCTATGCAGACTGTATAGAATCATACCGGAAGAGTAGTATAACTATTTTTAATTTTGACAACTTTATCAAGCTCAAATGCTTCAATATTTCTATGCCTCGCCCATTCAGTAATCTCACACTGGAGACATGAACGTGAACGTTGATGCCATGGATGGATGGTATTAATAGCTCATTTTGCTATCGAAATCAGACAACCCACATGCATGGATGGTAACGTTAATTAAAGATCAACAAAACCAATGTCCTAGGATGGATTCGCTTAAGCTTTGAATTGAATTAAGGGGCCGAGCTTTAGTGCATCGCACATAATATGAGGGTGTGTTGCAATTTAATAATTCATTTTTTTCTTCTTGGGTTAGATGTGGTTTGCTAGTTGATGGACTTGCACTAATATGTGCATGGTGGCTTAGTCCCAAATTTATCTTTAGATTGTATAATTATATACTCAATCATTCTAAAAGAGATATTTATGAGTGAATTCTTATGATCTTGGTCTTCTGGTGATTTTCAAGAATGTTAGACTGTAATTCAAGTTAGTACTCTGATAGAGAATTATTAAGGAAAATAAAAATAAAAATAAAAATAAAGATCGTAGTGCGTCTCTTATTAGTTGACACGGGAGAGTACAACTGAGTAAGCACTCTGAAGACCCCTTGACATGGAGTGGTAGCGTGCTCTTCTTTCATGACAATGTGGCGCTGGAGGTAATTGCGCCGAGTAGAGAGTACAGGCGGTTCTTTGAGAGACATGTCTCTCTTCCAACTGGGTAAGATCTCTTCTGGTTGCGGTTAGAGTGAAGTGAGGATGATAAAGGTGTTACTCGAGTAGATACTACGTAGAGGCTACTCGACTTTCAACTTGGTGGGTGGTAGTTGGGTTAAACTTTTGGGTTTGTATTGAACTTGTCAAAGATCCACGATGGCAATGTTCTTAAAACACATAATACAGTAAAAAGGCTAACAATGAAGTTTGACTCAACGATATTAGGATTCTCATGAATTTGAATTTTAGTCGGTACTAGTTAAACTATATATATAAAAAAAAAAAAAGAAGAAAAAACAGTGAAAATGCTCTTGCTTAGGAGATAGATCCACGCCAAGGCAAATACCAAAGACACCTAGGCTTTTACTTACTTTGTTAATCAGTGGATAATTACATAATTGTTAATTAAAAAAGCGATGGAATAGGTTACATGTTACGACAGTTTTTGGAAACTTCCCCTACAGCATCTCATGCTCATAACACAAAAGGTATTTGCCCGTATCCATGCCTACCTAATAATTTTTCTAGGCATGGCAAAATAGACACTTCACCATCACCCCTTCAACAGTTTTTTTCCCACAAGGATTTCGATTCCCTTTTCTAAAGTTTAATATTTAAACAATCCTCTGCCATGAATAATTTATCTTTATCAACACCATTCGGCATAGGCACAACTCCGCCTACCCCCTCCAACAAAGCAAAAGACAAGAGAAAAGTTATACCTTATAATAACAAGAAAAAAAAACAAAAAAGCAAAGCAAAAGGAAAATAGCAAAAAGGATAATTAACATGAAACATGTTAACATACTCTTTAGCAAGCTCCGACTAGCATAACGTTTAAAACATGCATGACTAGTGGTTATAGTTAATTTACATGATAGAGCAAGCATTTGGGTTCTGGTCACTAAACATGGTGGTGTAGTGTTCATCGAAGGTGGTCTCAGAGATGTTGGCGGTGGGCGGAATGGCTCTGACATGGTTAGGGGGCGCTTTCTTGTCGTAAGCCTGAGAAGCATAGGGATGCGCCACCAAAGTGTACCGTATGGCCACACCTCTACCTTTTTCTTTGTCGACTGAGCTGCCTTCAACACTTCCTTTGGCTCTACATACCCACTCACAGTCACCTTTTGTTGCTTCAAATCTACATCCACAGATTTAGCCCCTGAAAAAAGAAGCCAAAAATTTACATAGGAAACGTTCTTATATTGCATTGCTATTCAATATGATAATTGAGCATGGAGATGTACCATTTAATACCTTTAACTCTGGACAGAACGTTCTTGACCTTACGTCCACAGCCCTCGCAGTCCATCCTGACTTTGAGTGCTACTGTTTGCATTTGCTTCTTTTTCTTGCCTTTCCTAACTCTGCTCAACAAAGTAGAGAAGTACTCCACTGTGCCTTGAATTCCCATTTTTTGCGTATATTTGGTGCGCTTACTGCTCTCTCAATACTGTATATACCCAGAATGTTCACTGCTGAAATGGTATCGTAGAAAAGTTTTTAAAAGGATGGAACTTGGCTATAGTTTCAAATGGCTGGTAAAGAGATGCAACCCATTTGTAGAAGGTTGGTGAGTCGCAAGAGAGTTGGGCTTTTATAGACTTGTGTAGTAAGCAGATTCAACGAAGAATATTGGGAACAAAAGGAAACATAATCTAAGCTTAATCTAAAACACCAAAAGAGAAAAAGGCAAAAAAAAAAAAAAACAATAATAGTAGTAGTGAGGTTCAGCTACAAGCTTTCCCAGCTAAGCAAAACCAATGTGGATACCCTTGTTAATTTCCGAAGATAGATAGCAACTTAATTACCAGAACGTCTTCTACTCGAACAACCAGAATATATAGGGCATCTATGTACGCGGGTTGAAGGTTGAAA
Source organism: Bruguiera gymnorhiza (assembly GCA_020883675.1). NCBI lineage: Eukaryota > Viridiplantae > Streptophyta > Magnoliopsida > Malpighiales > Rhizophoraceae > Bruguiera > Bruguiera gymnorhiza. Next base: position 1,453,657 of record JAIRCJ010001047.1, on the reverse strand, counting down.
GGGCTTTGAGCAATCAGGGTTGTTTAGGTATCCTGTGCTTTGGGTGCAAGAAAACTATCATAAAGTTATAAAGAAATGTAAAGTTCCAGGCGTAATTCCCGTAGAAAAGGATTTCTTAAAAGTAGAAAAATCCAAAATGAACTTGTTAAACGCCTCGTTTGATAACCGAGGGGCCGCAGAAAGAAAATACATGGCTAGATCAGATGCCAAGTTTAGGGTGGCGATAGTGACATGTGATACGGAATTATAATCCAATGGATTAAAACGTTTCCTCGTGGAGAAGTAAAAAATAAACTTGTGGGGAAGGCTTGGTTTGGGTTGCTCGTTGGTGGTCATATTTGGCTAGTGGCGCCATTAGTAATGGATTGATTGGGGGGGGGGGGGTTTCTGTATGTTTGGGCGGTGTAACTGTAGAAATGAAAAAGAAGACAGAAAGAACAAAGCCACAAAAGGGTGGGTTCGGCACCCAAAAAACAAAAAGAGTATACTACAAAAGTGGTATCTTTTATGAATTCATATTTGGACTTTTTTCCAACTCCCCCGAATGACGATTCTACCTCGAAAATGAAGTTTTCTCCTTTTTGGCCCTTTTAGTTGCCCCATCTTTTCTACGAATTGATATCAATATAATTCAATTAATCTGCTTTGATTAAGAAGAAGAGAATATCGTCCATGTCCCGTACCCATGCATTGCCTCTTTCGTTTTAGTTCATAATGTCCAAACTCTTAACTATTCATTTAGAGACATTATAAAGAAGCATACGTATTGATTAATTCGTCAGAAGCTTACCATGAAAACAAAAAACAAAATCGTTTGATCTCCAAAATTTCCTATAATCGGCAAATTTTCAAGGATGCCCTTTTTACTTACAAACAAAAAAAAAAGGAACTTCTGGACAGTTAATTGATTGGCCAAGATATTAATCTGGACAAAGAGAAGCACCTGGAGAGAGCCTCTGTTCTACGATTAAAACAGAAGCAATCCAACCCATAAATGCAGAGACAAAGGCAGGCGTGTGATGTTAAAGCATGAACTTGTCTGGAGGTCACTCCGGAGTCCGGTCAAATCATGAAGCTACCGCGATCAACACAAAAATTTTCACAAAGATAAAGCACGTATGGCCACCGCCAATGGTTGGTCTATTGCCAAAAGCATGGGGGCTGCACGCTGAGAGTCTAGAAAAGTTCGAATGAAAGTGTGATAGTTGAATGACCAGTAAGTTTTAATTAAGCTGTTTGCCTTCACTACAGCTGTCGTATTTGTTAAAAAGGGAATTGCACTGGAGGAACACGGGGCGTGACGTTGCCGTCAAAGTAGCTTTCGTTGCGTTGATCGGACCACAACTCGCTTTCCAATCAAACACATGCCAGCCCGTAACTTAATAATCTACCAAAAAAGACAAAAAAAAGTTAAACAAGTCAATTTCCCACAATCTAGGGGATATAAAAAAAATTAATGCTCAATTTTTATAATTAAAATTTTAAATTTTCATATTTTTATTTAATTTTTTATCTTTTAAATTTATTTTAAATTAATATTTTTTAAATAAAAATAAACAAATTATTAATAATTTTTATTTAATCAATATAAAATTTTTAATCATTTTGATTATTTTTGTAAAAAGAAAATTAATAAAAAAATATAAAATTTAAATAAAAACGTAAAAAATTAAAAAATTAATTATAAAATTTAATAATAATAATATATTTCTTTTATATCCCACAATCCACATACACCCAAGCTACGATCCGAGCCGTGAGAAATGAATATCCAATAAAACAAAGAGCCACCGCCTACCAAATCATTTAGGTGAACACTTTCTCACCCAAGCTGTCAGTGCATGTCAATTTCACTGAACCATTGCGTGTATGATATAATTAATGCACCAGACACATGCGGCCACAGATGTAGCTGTCCTGGGTTCACAGAAAATGCGAAATAACCTACTCAGCTGATCGGTAGCCTAAAATGCCGTTCATAACTTCGAAATTTTTTTATACTACATACGAAAAATAACTTACTAGAACTTTAACATGCGATGATCTCATTTGCATTTCATACCTTATATTTCCTTAAACTGGTTGTAGGGTACAATTACAAAACTTGATGCCATTGTTCAGCTTAACAGATTTTCATTATGACTTAATTAAGAACATTCATTAGTATGGATTTTATGGGTGACACAGGCGCCCAAAATGCTGGTGGCGAAACCATGCCCTCATCAGCAGGTCGCAGAATCTCCTAGGACATACCATGTTTCGGAATATAGACGCTAAAAATTGTATGGCCTAAATATTTTTGCATTAAGTAGATAATTTAGATCTATGGCTGGAGTACCCACCACTAATTTCAACACGAGGATTCAACCGCTTCTAATTAACAACAAAAGATAGCACTAAGCCGAACGAGGGAAAGCTAGAAATCGACAGAGGAAATTTACAGGAGAAGAGTTGGGGGAGGGTGGGGATGGGGGCTGAATTAGGTAGTCAAGACAAAGGGACAGACAAGCAGTAGCAGTGACAATGAATGTGTTAGATGGAGCACAGGGAATAAGCCCGTTTGATGAAGCGCGGAGGATTTTGAAGTTGTCCTCCCAGCAACAGCGGGTGGAACTGCAGGTGTTTTTGGCATGCTCCGATGGTCATTGGTTGGCAACCCTGTTGAAGAGTTACCACTTGGAGGTGGCCCAAGATTTATCTCCGAGCTGTCACTTGTACCTTGACCTGCAGAGAACATACACAATGTCTGTTGGCCATAGGCAGTCCTGACTTTCCTAGATTCATCACTAGACACTTGGCACATAAAAGAAACAATGCACAGAATGGTTCAACTCTATGCATCCATGCATTTGAAACTAAAAGCATTCAGGTTTTGGAAGGATTTTACAGCAGGGCTTGAAAGCACAGGAATTGCCAGTTACTGTTGCCAACGGCACATTGTTGTTCGACCAAACAAGAGTTGATAACAATTTCAGTACCAAAAATCAGTAAGACAATGACTTCACCCAATACTTTAACCCCCATAGACAAAGTTGTCTAACTGTCACAGTTTCACCTGCATTTGGGGAAAGAAACGTGGAGGCCACCCTACCAAGAAATCCCATAATTTCAAATCCACATGCAGTTGGTACAGCCATTTCTATACAGACCTCCCATAACTCCATGTTGGAGAAAGATACGAGAGTCTTGAAATAAGTTCTAATGTCTAGTCCCATTGTCCATGTAAAAAATGCACATAGGCCTGTTTCGTCGAGCCCATGAGGTCTTATGAATAGCTGAATGTCCTGTTGATCTCCTAGGGTAACTTACCCCTGCTTTCTCTATCAGCCCTTGAACCCTTGACTTAAAGGAATAATGGGTTTAAACCAAAAAGCAACTAAGGAGAGCCCATAAGGCTACAATCACACTATGCTAATCATTGGTGAACAGCCTGACATGAGCCTCCGTGCTGCATCAAATAGCAGAGCTTTGAAATGGCTCCCAATTCTCACAGTTATGAAAAATTGAGACACACACACTATTTCTACAAGGAGGAAAAGTACATAAGAGCCTCATGCCAGCTCCTTATCATCAGACAAGTCTATTAGAATATTGTATGATTCTTTCAAAATGAGATTTCAATCAAGTAAGAAATTCAAAGAATCACCTGCTCAGCCTATTAAGAGAATTAGTCTTCAGCACAGGTAAAACACATGTAAACTTTTTTTTAGAGGAAATGCAACACCGACTTTGGTACTTACAATTGAAATTAGACCAGCTCAATCTAAACTTCTCCATGTCAAAAACCATATGATGACCAGTCATGAAGTTCTCTGTAAGAAACACGTAAATCCAGTATCACAACAGTGAACACGGATGATGAAGTGTGCAAAGTAGAAAAGAAAAATATGTGTACTTACGCCCAATGATGCCATGATTATCATCCGTAGGCTGTAGTGGCAAACAAAACATAGCAAAATCCTGCACCCAAGTCTAAATGATTAATATTTCATCAATTCAAATTCAAAATCCATTATATTGTATAGCCTTTTTTTTTTTTGCTTTATATCACAATTGAATTACTTAGAGATCACTTCCACATTGATGACCTCAAGATATAGTGAGTTAAGGACCATACGTGAAGTTGACTGGATGTCTTAAATATTGAACAGCAGGTAGGAAAGAAACACGACAAATGAGATACTAGAGATTGCCAATGGGGACACAAGAAATTCCGTAGTTGCAGCAAGACAGTGCTCTTGCTCTTAAATGCTTTTTTTTCGCTGGCTTTTCTTCTCTGGGGCTGACACTCTTGGCACAAATAGTATTATAGGTTCATGTCTTACGAACAGCTCACGTACCTGATTTTGAATGACAGAATATGTTGGATTATGGACCGAAAAGCTTTGGTTATCAGGGAACAGAAATCGCAATGCAGGAATGTTCTGGGACTTCTGTGAGCTGTTCATCATAATAATCCCTGACCATCAGCTATTGAAGTAACAGGAGAATGGCTTGCAAACCTACCCAATCTCACAATTCAACCTGGTATTGTAGCAGTAGTCCCATGGACCTTGTTGGTAGCTGATTCTCTTGGCATTCACTTGTTTGTTAAACTGTAAAAGAGAAACAACTATTTAGCAGGCCATGTAATAAAAATCCTTGCACATTCAATAGCATCAATTAAATTCTCAGCACCTCTGACACAACAGTATCATAAATGTCAGTTGGAAGAAATGTGAAGGATGAACCACTATCAACCAATGCCTTGAATCCAGAATGCTTAAGGCAAAGATTACCAATGCAACAAGACTCCACACGAACAAAGAAAGCATCACTGTAATGGTAAAAATTCTTATTTCAGCCCAATAATAAATATCAAAAGGAATTAAAACCAACTATGTAAAATGCTTCGACTCATAAAGCCAGGAGCATACTATTCTCCTTCTTCAGGTAGGAATGGAGTTGAATGATCAGAGGTGTGCCCTTGGTCACCAAACAGAATTCTCCCAGAACCATTGTCGTCAAAACAAAGAGAAAAAGAATTCTTGATTAATCCTGCTTTTGTAAGCAAACTTGGAACAGAAATGCTTCCAGGTCCCAGACCCATTACACCATCAGGAGCAGCTCCATCTAAATAGCTGCCAGTTTGCTTCCTGCCACAGCTGCATTCATGAACCCAAAAGAGAGGGGGGAATAAGAGATATCATAAGTCTTGAGCATTAACATGAAACCACCTATGGTCAATGACAATGCTAAATATACCTGGACTAAAACCAGGGAAAAAAAAGGAAAATTGAAGGACAAAAGAAAATACAATTACCCGATAATGACTGAAGCTTGCACCTTTCTCCGGCTTGCATCATTAACTGAGACCAAATGTAGTTTGTCTTCGATCAAATATCCAGCACTTGACGTATTTTCTACATCGTTATAGTTAGTGATGTAAGGGCAAGGATCCTTCAGATGTTCACATTTTGAACCCAAGTCACACAACTGATGGCTGCAAGACAGTTGTTTGCTTGTGCTGGATGAAGAAGGACTGTACTCGCCTAGTTCTCTATCCTGCATAATAGATGCCCCAAATAGGCGGGAGCACCTGCCGATCAATCATTGGAATTAAAGGCTAAACCTGTTACCCATTTATGGTCCAACTACTTCAAATATCAGGTAAGACAAATACATGTGAATCCTGTTCACAGTATTCAAGCATTTATGGAGTAGATTTGATAGGTAAAAGTTCTAGTGCATGAAGACTTCTATTATCTAGAACTTTGAAAAAGAAGACAATACAATACAGCAGGGAAAAATAGGGCTTCTACAAATTTACGCAGAATAGAGTAAAAGCTGCTAAGCTCACTGGTATACTCTAATTTTGCAACTGGCAACAAAAACACTACCACCACTAACAACTACAATAATAAAATCCATAAAAAACTGATTCCAAGTCAAACTAAAAAGGAATTTCAATAACCATCATTCATCATCAGCTTATGTCCCAAGACGTAACTGATTTCATATTGAACTAAGTAGTAGTCACTAATGCAATCCACATAAAATACAGCTTTGATACAGGGTACCTCCCTCCTAGTATGACCTCCAACTCCACCCCTATCAAACGAAATGGGAAATTAAGTATTGACTCTCAAACAAAACCATCTTTACCACAGAATATCCAAGCTGAATAGATTCACACTTTCACACTTTCACACACACACACACACACACACACACACACACACAAAAAAAAGCGGAAAATAAAACAAATAATCAAAAAAGAAAAAAAAAAGGTAATTCAACAATGTCCGTACCAAGAAATTATAGTAACCGGAAGACAAAGGAGCACAGTCTATGCAATCACACGGGACCCAAAACATATCACTACCAGCATCCAATGCAACCAGAAAAGATACATTCGGTGTTCCAATATCCACCCATGTGTAATGTAACCTGTAGAAAAGCAAGAATAAATAAATAAAATAAATTCAAAATTTGAAAATCCAGATCTCAGAACCTTAAATATTAGAACATACTCTCATATTCTCGAGGGAAAAAAACCAAAAAAAAAAAAAAGACAGGCAAAAAATTGAGGCGCTTTCTCATCTCAACCGTCGGAAGAGACGACTTTCAATTTCTGATTCATCCAAAGACATTAGAAAGAATTTGACTGACCAGGCAAAATCATTGCCAAAGAAGAAAGTCCGGCTTCCCTGAGCCGGAAACAGCAGCTGATTCTGCGAAGAGAGCTTGATCCTCCGGCGCTTCAAGTCGTTACGGAGCAATGCCTGCATAAACTCAAAGCTGTTGCGTTTCGGCCACAAATCGCCGCTCACATTGCCGCCACTCCGCCGAGTCCAGACCGATTTCGCCTCGTCGGAGAAACGATGTATGAGCTTCGACGAGAACGTGGCCGCTCCCATCGATCCGTCCAAGAACACTCCGATGCACAGCACCAGAAGCACCGCACGACCATACATGGCGTACAGTGAAGATTCGAGAGACTTCTGTAATCTTCAAGAACGAAATGCGTTCGTCTGCCGAGAAATCAAGGAGAGTTATAAAAAGGTGAGCGTTAAAAGTTGGGGAAGGCGGGGTGCTAACGTGCGCGGGTGGGGCGTACGGTGCTACTGCAGAGCGCAATAATGTTCCCGGCTAGAGAGAGACTAGAGAGTGGCCTGGACCAGTGGAAGTCAAAAAAGGGAATCGAAAAGTTGCGCAGATCGGTGAGGAGAAGAGATAGAGCGACACGTGTGAGACGAGGTGTCGCGAGATGAAGGGGACGGGGTTTGTTTCGTGCCGTTTTTGTGCACACGTGGGAATGGGATCCTATGTCTCCCTCCTTCGTTGCCTTTTTGTTTTTATTTATTTTATTTTTTTCTTCCTTTTCTTTTGAATGAAATTGCCCAGTGGACGCTCCTCCCCTCCTCGGGCCATTGCCCACCTTTTTAGCATAGATTAGCCTACGGCTGATCCTCTTGAAAGACGATGGTAATGCTGCGAAACGCCCATCATTTTGCTCATCATTTTGCCTTATTTTACAGCCACCACCATCACAACTAATTAAGCTGTTGTCAAAATTAAAATTCAAGTAATCGAATCAATATTTATTTTATATACAAATTTTGTGTCTTTTTAATTTTTTTTATCAAACTTATTAACTTTAAACAAAATTATACAAATTATAAATTTTATACATAGAATTTGATCTTTATTTTTTTTTTTTTTTTGAAAAATGAAGAAAGAAAAATATTGAAGGAAAAATCTCCAACTCTTTCAAGCCTCTCAAAGTCCATCCCATTTTTACTATTTGAACATTTCTTAAGGTTAAAGAACAGAAAACGTTTTAACAGAAGTGCGACAGTAAGATATCTCAAATGAAACTTTTATCTATTTATGTCTCGCAACGGCCGAGAGACACAAATCGGGAAACAAGGGTAGGGTCCATGTTAATTGGATCCAAATGTTACAGTAGTCCCGCCCATTAAAGTCTATCCACGCCATGAGACCACATGAAATCCAGAAAATAAAGGATAATTATTAGCCCACCTCATAAACTCTGTACACGTTTTTTTAAAAAAAAAAAATTAAATTTGAAATTTTAAAAATTAAAATCTAAGTTGTTAATCATTAAATTGTTTTAGGAGAAGAAAATACTTTCGTTACTTGAAGAACATTTGCTAGTAAGTTAAAACCCATATTGTCTGATTAGCCATTACCAAAGAGAATCAAATTTGAGATCAGATTTTACCAAAAACTAACTTGTGACATTGTACTGAGTCCACTTCTTTAGTCTAAGACAATTACTTGAGGATTATTGGCATTACAAGGGTTAGCAATTTGTTGTATGTTGCTGTTTTTTAAAAAATAAATAAAATAAAATTATTAACAATTATTTATTTTTTTACAAGAAAAATATAAAAATTAAAAAATATATACCCCAACAATTTAACTGAAGTAATATAACACAAAATGAAATTTCACAATATCAATTTTAAAACTTTAATAAACTGACAAAATATTAAAATATAGCTAAGTAATTTTTAAAGACAAATATCAAAAGTAAAATTGGAAAGAAATGAAATTTGATTGGAGGATCAATAAAATTAATATGAAAAAAAACATAAAATTAAGGAAGAATAATTCTAGAATTGATAAAAAAGAATGAATTTAGAAAATAAAAAATACAAGGTAAAAGTAGAATAATTTCAAAAAAAAGAAGTGAAAATGAAACTTGATTTTATAAAATAAGAAAAGAAATAGAAGAAGAAAAAAGATAAGAGAGAAGAGCAGGGAGGGAGAGAAAGAGAGAGGGAGTGAGTGTAAAAAAGAAAAAAGAGAAGGAGTTATATTATAGTTAATTTGAAGATCAAACCTAATTTCAAAGAATCAAATGAGGCATATGTGAACAGTTTTTTTTTTTTTTTCCCCTTAACAAGGTTATTTGTAAAGCTTGTTTGAGAAATGGGTTGTAAAAGAAAAAGAAAAAAAAATCTTTCCAATTGATAGCGTCCAAATATCCGTAATGACCGCCTAAAATAGTTAAATTAGGTTAGCCAAGGATTTACTTGTTGAGACCTTATCTGTTGAGGTCCTAATCCCTTAAACTCTGCCTAAATATAAGCAACAATTAGTACACTCTCGTTAGGAATTACAAGCGAAAATTCAAATTTGTAATGCTACTAAAAATTAATTAATTTCACCTGTCAAGTGCCAGGAATAGAAGGCAAAAGAGAGATTCTCTTTTATTTTTAGAAAAAAAGCAGATAAAAAAAATCCGAGATGAGAATAAAATCTGAAAAAAGCGTGTGTGCCAATACAAATGCATATGCCTGTCTGTACTGCGCTGTCTATCCTTATAAATCAAGATCCTTCCTATTGTGAGTTGTCCTCTTTGGTTGTTCTCCTCTCAGGTTTTGCATAATTGCCTCTTCCAGGAGATGCCCCACTATGTCCTATTCCCTTGTCATCCTCTTCGTCTTCTCCTCAAATCCTCTTCTTTATCTTTTATCCCTTCTGTTCTACGCAATAATATGTAAGTTTATCCAATCCCCATTTAACATTACATCTAATGGATGCTTATATCTACGTCGTTATTGATGAACGCACGGACTGTTGTTGATGATGATTATGTTTGATAATTTGTGTCGTCGTTTTTGACTGGGATCTTACGTGGGAATGTAACGTTTTAGTCTTCAATCCCCTCGCTCCCCACCTCTCTTTGTTTGTCTTATCAATGTGGTTTGTGGTCAGTTAGCTTTATTTTATTATAATAGACAAGCTTTTTGGTTCGTGTGTTTATAGACTTCAAAGATTTGTACTTCTCGCGTCTGGGTTATACAAGTTCTTTGCATTGATGTTAATCGCAAGCACTTCATATCACATATCCATGTTGTTTTTTTTTTTCGTAGAAGGGGTGTCTGCTTTAGAATTGTGAATGACGGAGGACAGTCAAAAACCCTAGTTTTGGAGTAGTCTCTTAGCTCCGGGCATCGCTATAGGTTCATCAATGCGAGAAATTTGAGCACAAAAAGTGAATACAAGTTCTCAGGTGTGAAGTTGTACAGTGGGGTTGCGTGGCATAATATTAAATTACATTTGCATGTTGATTCATGTCCATTCTTTAATACTAACGGCACCTCGTTTCTTTTTCAATGTTGTACATCGTTTATGTCACCCATATTAAATGTTGATAAGGTTAGTGGGGAACTCGGAATTTTTCTAGAAAGTGATTGATTGGTTTGGTCTCCCCAAAAACAGATAGAAAGACTAAATAAATCTACATTCACTCTCTCTCTTTCTCTTTCATTTTGCTTCTTTGTTTTTTCTTTTGATTTTTTTAACACAATTGTTTGTGGGTTTTTTCTTTGATTAACTCCTAGTTTATGTATAACATTTTTTTTGGGGGGGGTAAAAATGGTTATTTAAGCAACATTGCCCTTTGTCTTCCGTAGCATGTATGTAAGCGTACTTACGTACGGATAATGACACTATTCCATGTATATAATACATATGCTAAAACTACTATGTTTGCACTTCACTTCGGTGAAGTGAAAATGAGCTCATTTAGAACTTTGTACATTCTCTCATATGATTCTAACGTTACGTGCCAATTGTTTTCTTTTTTATTTGCTTTAGATCCACGGATAGCGTCCCCAAATCTTGAGGTCACAGGTATTAGCTGTCTTTATCCCCGATTCTATCTTTCACTTTGTTGAATACTGTTCTTTTCGATAACATAACGTCTAAACTTTTAATTTCTTTCCCTCATTCACTGAAATTTGCTGGCATTCATTGACCAGGACAAGCACAGCCAGGCTGCCACACACCATTGTTTCGACGCACATCTTCTATATATTCAAAAGGCAAAGCCAAAGCCAATGCAGACCCTTTAACTGCCTAATGATGCATTCTCCGGAGCAAGAGAACGAGAAGCCTCAGAATCCCATTACTAGTTGTGTTAGCATGAGTTCTAGTACAAGCGTTTTCGATTCTAATTATGGCATTGCATCTCCCCCATCTTCTAGTTTCATTGGCGATTATATTGGTGCGGAAAGTTGTCTTGATCTCAAAAGCATTGAGGATATTTCATTGCTAATATCAGAGAAAGAGGAGAGCGGTGGCCATCAAAGTTATGTTCAACGTCGTACTCGGCGAGATCAACGGTGGACAAAGAAGCGGGAGATTCCACCACCAATACCGTTTCTCGCACGCACAGGGAATCTGCCTTCTTCCCGGATGCCTTGTGTTTTGAAGAGGTTTTACACGGGTGATGGAAGGCTGATTCTTACGGAAGACAGGGTTAGACATCACGAGTATTTCCAGGCCCACAGATCCAACGGTCGCCTCACTTTGCAACTGGTTCCCATGGACGACGACGTCGTCTCGTCCCCTCAACCAGTCTCTGATGATGAGAGAGATAATGACATTGAGAATCAGAATGGCGAGATTGAGGAGCAGTGTCACAATGCAGATGATGATGAGCCCAAAGTGGAAAGTGAAGAAACACTAGATTTTAACAGTGGTGGGGCTGAGAGTTATTGTTCTGATACTGGTGATGATGATGATCATCATCATGATGTTCATGTTCATGGTAATCACGACGTGGCTCAGGAGGAAGTACTTCTGCATGAGGATCACAAAGTGCCAACAATCGAGATTGGAGGAAATGGGAGTGCAGGAAAATGCTTGAACTACATCAGAACAAGCGCCGGCTGTATATTTGGGGTGCCAGTACCAGCTCTGAGTCCAGTTTCATAGTTAGTCTCAAAATCAAAGAATTAGGAAGACAAATTCAGATTTTAACAGAAAGGGAAGAAAATTGGATAAACTACAGTTATGGATTGAGGTTTGTCACTGTTTTGTGGGTGTTGAGGGTTGAACTTTAATTAGGTTGGTTGTCATGATTTATTTAGATTGGTTTATCTTTTTTTTAAAATGAAAGCTGATCATCATGAGATTTCTCCCTACATTTTCCTCGAGAAAATTTAGATAGGTTGATAATAGGAATTTAGATAGGTTGATAATAGGATAAATATAGCTGTGATGAAGTCATACAGAATTTTGAAAAAAAGTTCCGAAATTTCATCATAGCAGACTATTCAGTTTTTGGTAGTGCCGGCCACAGTGAGTGACTGATCGGCCTTTGCCATTCAAAAGGCCGGTCACTTTTCTCAGGGCTTGAGGCCATTAACGATGCGTCACTGGCTGGGGCATTTCCTTTGTTTTTTTTTTTTTTTCCATTTCTCCCAAATTTGTTGGGATTACTCTACTCTACCCTGTCGTGGATGAAGCCATTAGGAAATAAAACCTTCCGTTCTTAACAGTGATCTTACCTAAAACACACCAACGCAGTCACACAGTTGGCATTACCTTTTCGTATGCAAGATGGATTATTATAATAGAATGGTATTTATTTTGCATTTGTTTTTAATATTCACGTAATATAACTTTACGAAAAAACGGATGCACAGAGACATCATGGCAACTACTTGCTTCAAAACCTGGGCAGTCAAATAATTTCGCGTTGGTTTGTTTTTCCTGCTGAATGGAACAGTCCATACTTCGAGTTTCACTGGGGAACCACTGAACTTGGTATACCGTGTCACCATGAATTCGAAAATAATTAAAGTGTTTGATGACAAATTAGTTTGAGCTCCATTAATTTTTTATGACCTAAATGTATGAATCCGCATAAACTTTGAGTTATTTGAATTAAGAAGTTTTTAAAAATTTTAATTTAAGCACCTGAACCTGGATTCTGGAGGGAAATCGAACACAACAAGGTTGTCTCTTTTGGGAAAAGGTCAATCTACAAAAAAGAAAATAAAAATAATTTAAGGGGTATTTTGGAAAACTGGCTTTTTCTTCAGAAAATCATAAATCTTGCATATTCAAATTAGAATAGACCAAAAAATAAAAAATAAAAAGCAAAGTTAGAGAATTACAACTAAATCCAATAATTTATTGTTGAAGAAATCTCAAGCAAATAAATTTAAAGATTAGATGGCTAAACTCAAGTGGCCCAAAATTCAGAAAGCCTATGTTTAAGCCCTTTATTATTATTATTATTATTATCAGTGTGAAATTGTTCGGCAGCAATTAATAATAATCTTATGACGGAGTGCAACTTGCAGAAGGACCAGGCAAGGGTCGGGCAGTAAAGTACAAACGGTGGTGTACTGGATCGTATCATATGGAATTAAGCCACCCACACCGGCCCAACGCAGGAATCTCCCCCACGCCTCTCAAAAAATTCTGCTAGCCTCCGAGGGAAAGATTGAATACTTGTGCTTGCTGCCCCCCCACCTCTCGGTACACTGGCAATTGCAGTGGCTGCATCCCATACAGCAGAGGGACCAATTTCCGAGATGAACCCACAATTCATTTCTTGTTGGGGATTGAAGATCTAATTGATTATCAACTAGCAAGCCGAGAATTTCGGACTTCGTAATCATGATACTCAAGAAAGTGTAGTACAGCTACCTCGCAATATCTCTTCTGGGGGTACTCCTGTCAGTGTTCATGATTGGCCTGGGCTCTTTTGGCTCCCTCTCCTTTGCACCCCTGCACACATATTTAAAGGATTCAAATTAAATAATAGATGATTAATTCTGGCAGGCCTGCGCTACTTCTGGCCTGATTCAAGCTGTGGTCTTCTGCTTCCTGAGTTCCTTCCATTAATCTTCCGTGTCAACTCGCTTGGCCCTTGCAACCTTTTCCTGGCTGTGGTCCATGATCCAAGCAAACGTCACTCTCAGTTTGGATTACAGCTTGCACTTCTGGTGACTCAAAATTTTGTTCGATATACTTTCGGAACAGTTGCTAGCCTTTTACATGCAAATCAATTTTCCAATCGGGTCTTACAAACATATGTGATACTTGATATTTTCTTGGTTTAAAAAATAAGTCCTCCAAATATATTTGATATTCAATGATTTGATTAATTATATGTTTTTATTTTCTTTAGTCATTGGAATATTATTTAAAACATTAATAAAAATTTTTATTTTGCTTATAATATTATATGTGACTATAAACGTAGACACAGGGTGGAAATCAAAGAACCTGATGAATCGTTGGTCTTACTAGTCATGCTAAAATGCTATCCTTATCAAGCATAAACATGGAGAATATCGATACTCGGTGATACTGACTCCTTTTTTTGGTTTTTAATCTCATTCAATAGATTTGGACTCGAAACTTTCTTTAATTTCTTAAGTCTTAACAACAAAAGTGTTTCTAAGAGACCTGAGCTTTATCCTGATAGACGCCTCGCTAAGATATCAAAGATATAAGTCTCATCGTTCACTTATCTTAAAATAAATTTCTCTCTTTTTCCACACCACGTTTACCATTCCTAGCTAATGTTATTCACTCTGGCTCTTTGTGCACTATTGCGGTAAACCATATAATTAATGACTCTTACATGTAAACTATTGGACAGCTCAATATGATAACACATGAAGTTCCAAATGATCTGTAATTTACTCACTTTCTTTTTTAGTATAACATATACCTAATTTTATGTTTTACAAAATCAGGTCTGTCTTAAATTTTTTTAGACCGAGTCCCACTTTTTTTTTTTCCTTGTATTTTGATATTGAGTTGAGTTTACTTGTAAAAAATCTCCTTTTGAATACATGAATGTAGCCACTCTTCCACGACTCGAAGGGAGAAAGCAATACGTGTCTACAAAGGTTGTCAGTGGAGGCGCGAGAAGCAGACCTGGCATGAAACGTGGATGCCAGAGAGAGAGAACCAAACAAGCTTAGTTGATAGATGCTTCTCTGGGTGCTTAGCTTGTTCCAAGCATCTTTGCGCCCTTTACAACAGTTCTCCTGGCAATAAATCCTTCCTCTCCGAAACGTACGCCTTCTAACATAAGCAGATTACATGGCTTTATTGTGGTTATATGTTCCCATGTGCAGCAATGGAGGGCGGTTTCAATGAACTAAAGGGTTTGTTGGTTCCAGATGATCCAAAGCTTTCCCTCTGCCAGCTGTTTCACTTTTAGAGATAAAGATACTGCCAGTATCACTTTATCTTGAGGGTACGCCTTCTAACATAAGCAGATTGCATGCCAGCCGTTTCTTTTTTTGTTTTTTCTTTTAAGCATAATATTTTTTCTTTTTTAATTTTGAATCATCAGCATAATAATTTATGAGGTCAGTAAGTGGCTTCAAGTTTACTTTATATAATCCTGAATGATCCAAGCACTTCTTTGTCTATATAAATGAGTAGCCATTTTGGTAGATAATTTTATGTGAGCAAGAGACACAGGTTTGCTCTTGTACATAGAAGAGCTTAGACAGTTTCTCCTTCCATAGCTATAATCTCTCCTTAAATCTTCCCAATCCAGAGAAATGGGGAGCACCTTTCTCGCAAAAAAGGAGAAAACGTGACTAACACGAGCCATATACCAATAGGTTAAGACACAATTCTTCTCTCATTTGCATCTCGATCTTTCACATTGTTGACTTTCTTTAATTGTCTCATCAATTGGGACGCAGTGTATATATATGTAACAATATAGCAATGTTTTGTATTGGCTGACGGGTGCCTGTTGCTCCTTCAAATTTGTAGCAACAATATACATGATGTTATTTCATTTCTTTTTCATCACATTGCCTTTGTGTTGGTTTGGTTTATTGTATACATTCGATACAAACAATGGTGTTTTGATTTGAAAAGATGTGTTATTTTTTTTTCCTTGCCCTCCATGGTCGGTTACAATTCAAACCTAGTAAAAGGTGCTGAATCTTTTGATAATTGTTCAATGTAATGAGTACAGCTATATCTCCAGAAGCACAGTAATTTATCTCTGGCCAAGTGTCCCTTACGGTCTCCTAGAGTGGCAGCTTTCCACGTTTTTAGTTGGTTTCGTTTTTCGTTTTTGATTGGAAAAAAGCTAGTAGATTTGGGGTTGACAGGTTGAGTTGATGGATGAGGCTCGGCTCGGCTCTTTTTGCTTGTTTTTAAAAAATATAATGTACATAAAATTAAGTAAAATATACATGCTATTAACAAATATATATATACACAATCAATAAAATTATACTGTTTCAATATTATTGTACTTTATATACACATCATATATACCATACATACATTTATTTTATTTACTTATACATCACATATATTTTAAAAAAATATGTAAAACTGCACGAGGCCCCTCCATTTTCCCCTCTCTTTGTGTCTAGATCCGTTTACGGGGAGGGCACTATTCTTGTAATGGATCCCTTTTGATTTTGGTGCTTATGGTGTTAATGTGACCGCACCACGTTGCGTATTCTACAATAGGCAGGAGCAGATTTTCGTTTTTCAATTTAATTAATAAAAACTTCGAGATGTGCAAAAAAAAAAAAAAAAATCCTATAATTATTTTTCGGATAAGTGAAAACCTATAATCATAGTTATCTCACACAAGATCGAATATTTAAGTGATAATTAATTACAACTAACTGTATATAGTTCGTAATCTTTTTTCGTTTTTCTTCTATTCTTTGCAGGTTGTTCAAGTTTAATTTACTAACTGTACAGAACTAAGCAGGCCATAGCAATTTCTTGTAGGATTGAAAAGATGAATTTCTCCAATGACGACAGGCCATTTAGCAAGGTTATTCGTTTCTTAGTTTCATCTCTTCATCTAACCAGATGGTGGTGGAAAGCTAATTCTCCATCTGCCATGCAAACACCAAAAGATCGGCCGACCAGTGGAGCGTGTGGTGCAGGTCTGAAAATCCTAGTGGGCCTCCATCAAGACCCATCTGATCATCATCCAAGCCTGGTTGTCCATTCCTGGACAATAAAATCACCATCATCATCACCATGGCTTTCGGGTGTGTATCGATCACTGTCTCAATCATCAACCTATTCTTCTCAGTCTGTTGATGTGGTTGGGGACTTGATTGGAACCGAGAGTGGTGTTCACATGGGGATGGAGTCCAGCGAGAGGCCTCCAAGATTACATTGTTTTGATGAGCAAGAGGCTAGCCGAAACCAACAGCTTGAAATGAAAAAGGAATACCCGCCACCCATACCCTTACTAACCCAAGCAGCCGGAAGCCGTATGTCTTGGACTTTAAGAAGATATTACGTTGATGGGAGGCTGATCCTTAGAGAAGAGACAGTGAGGCAGCGTGACTACTTCGAGGCTTACAGGGAAAATGGCCGTCTCATCTTGAAACTTGTGCCCTTTAACGACGATAGTGTTTCTGACGAGGAAGACGAGCTGCAAAACCTTGAGTTTATTAATGGAGAAGAAGAAGAAGGAGAAGAAGAAGAAATGGAACCATATTCAAATGTCGGATTTGAAGGCCATAATATTGGTGATCAAGCTTATCATTGGGAGGACAAGAAAATAACGGTTGGAAAATTAGGAGCAAAGGCAACGTTTCCTTCTTCTGTGCCTAAATCCTGCTTGGCCCATTACGGCGAAAGATGTGAGGATCTACGCAAGTGCGTCACGTTTTCAGGCAAAACCACTTCAGATTTCAATGTTCTGCCTTGCAACGCCAATGCCCATAGAAATGCCAGCACTGCGCTCATGGACCTTGGTCCATGGACCTTGCTCCAGGCTCTGCTCCTTTGTCTTTCTCTGTCCGCCGAATGACTGCAGTGGTGCAGAACCCAGATCGGTTAAAATTAGCCAGTAAATTTTCCTTTAATTTTCCAGCTAGAGTGGGCAAAAATAGGATGCTGTATTTTGTTTCTTCTCCGTTATTGCACAAATAAACTGTCAGGCAGTCTTACAGTGCATGTCTAGCTGGCAATGCATATATTATTTGTAAAAATAAAAATACTATATAAAAAGACACCCAAAAAAAAAAAAAGAGAAAAAAAAAAACTTCAAAATAACTGCATGTACCAAAGGAAGAGCTCCTAGCTGTGGCTGGCAACATGTTTGCCTATTTTGTACCTATAATTCTGTGTCTCTCCAATCAATCAAGCTCTATATTTATCATGCTTGTTCGGATGAACAAGAGAGCTGAAAGTCAACCAAGCCCACGTATCAGGATCCGATGGCCGCGGCGCGACAGGACCTGGAAACGTTGCCATTAATTAAATAGCTGGGCCTCGTGATAGAACCTCTCCCCGATTCCTTACAGCCCATTCTCGCTTCACCGGGACAACAACGACGAAGCATACCAAACGGATCGCAATCAGGAGCAAGCCATCAAAAGCAATTACCCAAAGAATTTAACAACAGAAACAAAAGGAAAACACGCAAAAGGACAAAAGATAAAATTTGCCATTACTTTTAAAGTTTAGTGATAGAATCATTTGAACCGAATGATAACATTGTTTGAACGGTAACGGTGTTGAATTGTAAAATTGGGTCGTAACTCTCAATTAATTTGGAATCATTAGGTGTACATAATTTAAATGTCGATCATTCGATGTACTCTTTATTCTAAATAAACAAGTAATGGTGGAAAAAAAAAAAAAAGTAGACTTAGATTTTCAACGACGACGCCTAGATTGAACATGAAACTAAGCCCTCTTAACCCGAGATTGGTTTCTCTCTTCTCAGGATTACAGTATGCTTATTCTTCTTTATTTACAGGTTGTTCTTTGCTTGAAATTTCAGTATTTGTTGGAAAAAAAAGAAAACAAAAAAACTGCCTTGTTATAGAATATAACTAGTAATTCGGTATTCTACTCTTATTTTTGTAGTAGTAAAGATTTAAAATATTTGTTATATTTATTTGTTTTTTTAAAATATAACAAATTTGTTCTCATTAATTACATATTTTTTTTATTTTAATTAAATTTAAATTATATGAAAAAAATTAATCTAAAAAATCTCTATGTCTCTCATGTCATCACACGTGGAAGTAGACATCACTATCATCCGCGCGTCATTACCAGCTGCATCTCCAGTATTTGGAGACTTCGTTGAACTGAGAATTAAACATCAACCAGAAGGGGATTTGAATTAAGACCGTGGTTAATGTGCGGGTGGGACTGGCACTTATGGTGTACCTAACACAAAATAAAAAAAATAAAAATAAAAATAATTAAATCATCCGAGTACTGTGTACAGTGTGTGTATCGACATATTTTACATGGTGGAGAAGAGATATATTCCTGTAGCCATCTCTTGGTCCTCGGCTTCCACCAGGTACAATCCTTAAATGATTCTCAAGCGATTTCTTTCCTTCTTTTCTTTTTTTTTTTTTTTAAATTTATTAAATTAATATCACGTTAATGTAAACGTGAGATGTTGAGTTTGTGAATTTTGCTAAAATACGAGGTCAAGCTTTGGTCTTGGTGGAATTTTTGTACTGGGGTTCCTTTAGATGTCACTGTGTTTATTGAATTCTGCTGCTTTATCCTTTGTGACTGTAAAAATACGTGAATTGTTGTTGTTGTTTTATTTTTTTAATCTTCGGATTTTGAGAACGAGTTGCGGGTATAATATGTTCGTGGGGACCGTTCGTGTGATCTTGTGAGGATTGGAGTGAATACTACAATTCTTGTTGATCGCAACGGATATTTGTTACTGGTGTTGCGTATTCGTCTGGATTTTGTACTTTTTATGCATGAAATCAGTAAGCTGGTGTGTTTTGTGGGTCAATTTTTAACAATTAGAGAGATCATTGGACTTGGCGGGTTGGTTGTTGGTCGGGTCTATGTTCTTGTCTTTGGAGGATCATAAACCTTGTACTAAAATGTCGTTTCGGGTTCTTCCTGAGGTGTTTCCAGCCGCTGTCTGTTGCTCTATTAACTAGCATCATAATAACTTGATTGTATACTTGAGTCCAGGGTTGGAATGGACGAAGGGCTAGCTTTTCAGTATATGTTTTTTCATTCTATGGTCATAACCTGTTCAAATTCACATGGTTCAGGTGGAGTGACTGGGTTTTTTTTATTTTTTTTATTTAATTAATTTTCTAGGAAAAGAGGGATAGGTGTGTTTGTTAAGGTCGGGCATTTTCACTGCTGCATCGTACCTGTTCCATATGGCTTTTGACTTAGCAATCTGAAAAAAGGATGCTTATTTTTGCAGCATTGACCAATTTCAAACCGATATTCCCAGTCTCTGGGTTTCTTGATGGGGGCAATTTTAAGTTTGGCTGGTTCCAGGTGTAGGACAAGTGAACAGCATCAGTTCCTACATAATTCCAGTGGCAAGAGGCAAAAGGCTTCCTGTGGCTTTTATGAGGAGAGCCCAAGGCTGATTCCATGTTTTCCTGACGAGTTGTCAGTTCAAATTCTTGCTAGACTTCCGAGAATTTACTACTTTAGTCTGAGGTTGGTTTCAAGGAAATGGAAGGAAACCTTAATGAGCCCAGAGCTGTCTAAATTGAGGAAGGAACTTGGATTAACAGAGGAATGGCTATATGTATTGACTAAATTGGAAGAGGATAAACTCGCATGGCATGCTTTGGACCCTGTATCAAGAAAGTGGCAGAGATTGCCTCCAATTCCAAATGCTATTTATGCAGAAGAATCTATGAAAGTTTCTTCTGGGCTTTGGTTGTGGAACAAGGTGGGGCCAAGCAATAGGATTGCTGAAGTTATAAGGAGTTGGCTTGGGCAAAAAGACACGTTGGATCACATGTGTCTTGGTGGCTGGGCCATTGGTGCTGTTGATGGGTGCCTCTATGTGCTTGGTGGATTTTCTAGAGGTTTGACAATGAAATGTGTATGGCGATTTGATCCGGTTCTAAATAAATGGAGTGAAATGACTTCCATGACTACAGGTAGGGCTCATTGTAAGACAGGCATTTTAAATAACAAGCTATATGTTGTCGGAGGGGTTTGTCGGGATCAAGGGGGATTCACTCCTCTTCAGTCTGCTGAAGTTTTTGACCCCTGCACGGGTGCATGGTCTGAAGTTCCAAGCATGCCATTCTCTGGCACTCAAGTTCCTCTTGGTGCCTTCTGGTCTGACATGCTGAAGCCTATTGCTACGGGGATGACTTCATACATGGGAAGGTTATGTGTTTCTCAAAGCTTATACTTGTGGCCCTTTTTTCTTGATGCTGGGGGTGAAATTTATGATCCTGAAACAAATTCATGGGCTGAAATGCCAAATGGCATGGGACAAGGTTGGCCTGCACGACAAGCGGGCACAAAGTTAAGTGTTGTGGTGGACGGCGAATTGTATGCGGTTGATCTCTCTAGTTCTCTGGACGGTGGCACGATAAAAGTATATGATCAGGAGGAAGATGCATGGAAAGTTGTCATAGGAAAAGTCCCTATTCATGACTTATCAGATGCTGATTCTCCATATTTACTTGCTGGTTTTCATGGAAAGATACATGTCATCACAAAAGATGCCAATCGTAAAATTACAGTGATGCAGGCTGATCTACGCGACAATGTGGGTGAAGAACCTCTGAGCCCGGCTGCTCTTTCTACTGGCCCCTTAAACGAAAATTGTGCCTCGCCAGCTGACTCGGAAAGAGTCGTTTGGAGGGTCATTGGCAATAGAGATTTCGGGCCTGCTGAGCTCGTCAGTTGCCAAGTCATCGATCTATAGCTTGACATTGATTAATGTGCTTGGTTACTCACCAAAGTTATTTGTGTCATTCAGCCAAAAAGAGTGGCTGCAGTCGGAATGTCCGCCTATACTTACAAATCCTCAATAAATTCACTCGTACTTGTGTTCTGTGCTCGGAAGCCAATGATCAGCCTAAAAATCTGCAGATTAAAGGGAACAAATGAAGAAAACAATCAGCAAATTGGTCCTGTGCCAGCTTATGTGTAATGTCACATTGGAAGCATCTTGGGTGGTTGTTTTCATATTTGAGGTTGCGCATGCTACTAAATAGACCTGGTAAGTTGGAAACATTTACATTGTTGTATCCTTGCTAGGGTAAATGCTAGGGTAAATGCAGTAATATTCTGGCTTCATCATTAGTAGTAAATTTATGTACCGGTCATTTATTGGAATAAGTCAAAAATTTGTCTTAAATTTTTATAGATTTTTACTTATTAGTTTTTGAGTTTCTAAATTAATTTTAAACATTTTATTTTTATTTTTTCCGAATCTTTTTTTTTTACACAAATTTTATTCAATTTGTTTAAAAGGAAAGTATTTAACTAAATAGAATCCAAATTTCATAAAAATGGATTCAAATGAAATGAAATTATAGGACTGGTATTCAAAAAATTTATAAAAATTCAGGCTTATCCAATCATCTATTCATGAAACCAAGAGCAATTGGAGTGCCATATTGTTCAAATTTGGGACATCGACAATATTGTCACTGTGGTGAAGTTGTCCACTCGCCCACCTTCCCCCCACACCACCCCCACCTCCCTCCAACACCCCCCCTCCCCCCCAACCCCACAAAAAGAAAAACCCTGTATACATACATGCGCTCGGAGACACAAACAAAAACCAATTGTCGGTATATATGCGGATTTGAGTTGGACTATTGTCCAACTGGACCAAAGGTAGGAGACGAAGGTTATAAATAACTTTACGGGGGAAAGAAGCCGATTTTACTGCGTCTCTTCTTTATCCGATAGTACAAAGATTTGATTATTGGTCGGTGAAATCAAGAGTTCAAACAGTTTTATCAATAGGCGATGCAATTAATGGCTTTAACTGGCTTCTTTAAGTTTGGTAAAAAGAAAATCAACAATATCCAAAGATCCAAAAAAAAAAAAAAAAGACAGAAGAAAGAAAGTCAACAATGTTTCGTTTGACATTGTGATTTATTTAAGACAAATTTGATAGGCGGACTTCATAACTACGGTTAAGAACTGAGGACGAAGGAGCCTATTGAATTTAAAAGTTGCTATTAATAATAAAAAAAAAGGGTCATATTAATGGGGCAAATGAAATTGGTTCCTTTGAAACCACAAATAAAGTGGTGCTATTAAGAAAAATCGTTTGTTTGTAGTGGAAACAATTTGTAATTTAATTCGAATTTAAATGTTATGGTAGTCAAAAATTAAGTAGTTATAAGATTATTTCTATTTTAATAACTTTTTAATTGATATTGCATATATTTCAATTTTTGAAAAAAATTTAGTAAGTTAAGAAAATCGAGATTGAGAATTATTTTCAGTGAGTTGCTTTAATTTCAACATGGATGCATTGATTGACAGTTCCTTAGGTTTAGCAAGAATGAGGGGGATGTTGAGGGGACACAGAGAAAAAAGTAATTTGCATGTTTTCTAAGTCTATTATTGTTAATTTTATAAATGAAATCAAAACTGTAATCAATTTGAGAAGTAGTGAATCTATGGACACAATAACATGGTGCAGAAATTGATCGTAAAAAATAACTCTCTTGCAGCAATCTCTTGAATTAATGGTAGTGGTCTTCTACCATAATTCGTATCTTTAGTGTTTCGCCGTATTGCTAGGTTGAATAAAGGAAATACTTCCTTTGCATTTCAACTTAGATAATGTAACATTTTTGTAAACATTTTGGCCAAGTTAACAACGGGTAAAACGGAATTTTTCCTAGTCGGGTTGTCAACTAGACGACTTGATGTGCGTGTGTAGCCAGGCAGAATGTTTTCAAGGTGTACAGGGATCTTTTTGTTTTGTTTTCAGAGTAACAGTGTAGTCGTACAGTGTATTTTGAGTGGATTGATAAGTCCTTTGAGCACGGTACATATGATAGTGTGATCAACCCTGTTCGTTAGAAAAATGACGTTTCTGTTGGCTGCCAGCCCCTAAGATAAACTTGTGAAAAGTTCCAATGAAGACCCATGATTAAAGAAGTCATTATATGCCTGCATTGTCCAAATTATATTTCAATGATTCTTCATGGCCTTTGTTTACGTATAGGCTGTTTTCTTTCACATATCATTCTGATTCTGATCGGCGGAAGGCCGAAAAATCACCAATGTTCCTATAGTTTTATTTAATATTCGCAACTTTTGAGAAACAAAATCTGATGTTTATCCAAATTGAAATTGTTCTCCTGCTACAACTCTGCAACCACCCTTTATCAATCAAGCTGGTTTTGGTGCGAAGAAAACAGCGACCGTCAATTCCTGAGTCAATCAAGCCGAACGCCCTTCCTCGCTTGGATTTGCCTGGTGTTGCTGTCCTTTCCAATGTCTGAGGTGGTGCTTCTGTTTCCTATGTTTTACGGCCAAACCCTGTTCGAAACTACTTGTACCCGAAAAGAAACGGGAGCATTCACCAAGGAAATGGCTTGCTGGCATGAGCGAGAGAATGGATAATACTTGATTGTGTCTCTTGTGGAAGTGTCAAACAAAAGTGCTTTGTCAATTAAAGAATTTCATTAACTGTACAGTGTAAGGACATACAGCAATGAGACCCGTAAAAAGGTCACAATGTTACAGGAATTTATAACTTGTGGTGATGCTAACAACTACTGACAACCAGTAAATATGGCTTTTTATACACACACAGCTGCTTTTAAGTTTTTGGCCTGCGTCTTGCTTGACATAAATGTAACTTGCAGGATCAGAGAGCCAATGCATGGTCATAGGCAATCTGCATAACTTATGTGATAACAGAAGGTGAAGTCATTAGATTCTTAACTCCACCTAGGGAAGACTGCAAACAAGACATGAGTAAGGGGTGGAACAGTGACTATGAAGAATGGTCGGAAAATGATGGGGAGTGATTTAACTGTGAGGCCTTCTTGGATGCCCGGACGTTCTTGAGAGTCATCATGAGTTTCTGTCTATCGCCTTCAACCTCAGCAAATTGAAGGCTTAGTTGTGAGTAGCGGTCATGCATTTCTCTGAGTTCAGCCTCAACAGCTCCATACCTTCCCTTTATTTCCAGCATGTCCTTAATCAGCTCGTTTATGTCTCTAAAGCTCTTGAACACTGCCTCCTCGTCACTGTGTTGTTTCAAAAATGAACTGCAGAAGGAGAATCTCATATTAGGATTGATTACATGACCACCAAAAATGTCCTGTGATCATGCACAGGTCCATGCACGATGACTCCATGCATAATAAAAAGGGCAAATATCTGGGTATGAAATATGCACCTCATAGGCTGCAGCTTAGCATTTAAAGGTAAGTAAAGCAGGCAAATTTATAGAAGGAAATCATTATATGCTGGTTGTCATCAACCCCAAAGGTAAGCACTTACAACTAAGCTAAGTGATCTCACTCTCAAAGTAAGAAAAGTAGCAGTGCAGATAAGGACATAGAAGTAAGGGTACAGTATAAAATGACAAAATGGCTGCACACCTCTGAACGTGTTTAATAAATGAACAACAGAATGGCAGACCACCAATGCAAACAGAATACAAATGTGCCAGGGGTTTTCATAGTTGAAGTCAATGACATACCTCTGGAAATGGATGCTTGATTTCTTTTGTGCCTGCAGTGCTTCAGCGAGCTTAATTTCTAACGCAAGGACCCTTTCTAATGCACTTCCATTCCCTGAAAATTCACTATACAGGGGGAACATGCTTCCCAGCTCTTCATTTGCCTGAGCAAAGAGCAGAGAATTGAGTGTCTGGAACAAGGCAACTACCTCAGTATAAGAAGGAGTTCAAAATTTACCTTAGCTAATTGCATTAGCTCTCTCTGCAATCCTGGAAATTTTTGGTCAAAATTACAATCAGTTTGTCCAAGGAGTGAGTTCTCATTTTTCATTCTTTCTAGCTGCGTGCAAAAGGAAAATCAAAATCAGACTGCAGCCAAATATTATTCTCCTTGCATATTTTACATCTAGACCTAAAGGCTTTAATGCTATCTGTAATCCTTTACCATGCCAAATGATATGGGGCCAATGAGTGGTATAAACATATTCTCACTTACCTGATATTAAAAGATGTACATACCTCATTACTTAAGTGGTCCATGCTAGATTTTAAGCTTTTGGCTCTGAACTGATCATTGATTAGTAATAAATGCTTCATTTCACCATGCAGCAACTTCTCTTGATTTACGACAGAACTTGTGGGTCCATTTCCACCAGTTGACACAATAGCATCCTGATAAGATAATGTTACACAGAAAAAGAGAGCAGCTTCTTCAGTGTGTAATCCACAAGAAAGGGGAGATGAAAGGCGAGAAAGTGGAATGGCATATCATAGATTTATTCCACAACTAAATACAAAGATAGGATTAAGGTCCCATTTTTATCTGATTGATGTGTTCAACTATTTCTAAGATATTTCAACTATTTTTTAAATTTACCTCATACAGAAAATAAAAATCATAAAAACATGGCAAATTTCATAATTTCAAGGGCAGGAGTGAAGGCCTGTTTTTGCCTAATAAGATCACTGGACGTTCAGAACAGGAAAAATACACATTGTTTGCTTATTAGATTCCTTACATCTGATGCACAACTAAATTTGCACGAGCAGTATTGAAAAAAAGATAAAAAAAAAACATCTTGTAAGGATATATGGGAAAAATTGTCAATGATTACCGACTCAGGTTGCACACTGATGAGTCTGCTAGAATGGCTAACTTCAGTAATAGCTGAGCTTGCACATTCAGCTTCCTTGAAATTCTGTCCACCATCTTGAACCAAATACAAGATACTTGGGTCTCCCGTTGAACCATTCCAAGGGCCTACAGTGATCTTCTTATGGTCATTTATGATAACTGGCTCATCAGACACGGAATTTACTTTACAGGACCCATCGTTTATACCCTCCTGATTCTCTGTCCGTTCTTTCATCAGTGCAATCTCCATTGCAAGTTTCAACTTTTCCTCCTTGCATTCTTCCAGAGAATTTTCAAGTTTTTGCTTTTCTTCCTTGCAGCATTCGAGGCTTATCAATGAGCATTCCATTTCAGCCTTCATCAGGTCATATGCCTTCCTTTTTTCACGCTTATCAGAAATGACTGACTGCAACCCAGATTCCAACTCAATGATCTTCTTTCCCAGTTCTTCATTTTTCTTTAGGTGAGAAGCTTCAGATTTCTTTCTGTTCTCTAGCTCATCAACCGCATCTTGTAACTTCCACAGCATTTCCTCACTATGCTTTTTGGATACAGACAGCTGATGTTTCAGTTCTTGCACTCTACCTTCATACTGCTCTTTGATAAATGCAATTCTCAAAGACTCATGCATGGCAACTGGCGGAGCTTCATGCTGTCTCTTTTCGTGAGCCTGGTTACATTCCACATCAGCCTTGTCTTTAAGCTCCTTCAAATGAACAGACAGATGTCTGAACTCTTCTGTCTTCAAAATCTGTTCAGAAAGCTTCTGCATAAGTTCGTTGCACTGTTTCCTCAGCATCACTGTCTCATCATAACATCCTTCAAGTGAGATGATCTGATTTTGCTGTTCAACCAATTTTGCTTTCAGTAGTATAACGATGACTTCCATTTCTTCCTTGGAGATCAACAGATTATCAATCTCTTCTTCTAAACTCAACTGCCTGCCCTTCAGCATTTCAATATCAAGAGAATACTGACTTTTATCCTCACAATGACCAGGTTCAGCATTTTGAGCCCCATTCATGTATCCCTCAAGCTCTGCTGTTATAGCTCTGTTCGTCTCAAAAAGTAATCTGTTTTCAGCACTAGAAGCCTCTAAGTCATGCCTAACAGAGTTCAGGCTAGTCAACAACCTTGCATTTTGTTCCATGTACTCAGATTCACTACAGAGACACCTACTAAGGGAAGCATTCATATTAATATGCTTCTCCTGAAGTTCAGAAAGGTGCCCATCTAACAAGTGGATTGCCTGAATAAGTTCTTCTACTCTTCCTTCCTGCTGATTTTTTGTGAAAGTGAGTTTCACATCTGCAGCTATGAAGAGTTCATGCATTTCCAGCAACTGAGCTTCAATATTGGAAGTCAAGGTCTTGAGATAGGCCAACTCAGATTCATACTGAAAAGATTGGAGTAACTGGCACTGCTTATCATTTAATTGAGAAGATAGATCTGTAATAATACTCCTTAATCTATCTGTCAAGGTTCTCTCATCATGGAGCTGTTCATGAAGAGTTTGCAATTTTTCTTTCAAAAGATTGGACTCTGATAGCTGTCGGGAGCATTCCTCAGTTGCATCCTGTGACAATCTCATCAAAGCTTGGTTTTCACCACCTACAGATTCAAAAGACTCTCTTAAACAGTTTAGCTGTAATGCAAGCTCCACAGATTCCTGAGATTTATCCCGCAAACATGCCATCAAAGTTTGGTTTTCCTCTTGCAGGGACCGAAAACACTCCTTCAGACAGTTCAGCTCTGAGGGAAGTTCAGCATTTTCTCTGATTCTATCCTGTGAAGATACCATCCATGCTTGTTTTTCATCATGCCAAAATTGCAAACTTTCTTTGAAAGCATTCAACTCTGATGCAACCTTAGCAGACTCCTCTGTTTTATCCTGTGAAGATGCCCTCAATGCTTGGTTTTCCCCATGCAGAAACTGCAAGCTTTCTTTCAAACTGTTCAGCTCCAAGTCAAGCTTGGCATATTCCTCGGTTGTGCACTGTGAAGATGTCCTCAGTACCTGGTTTTCATCATGTAGAAGTTGCAAATTTTCTTTCAGAACATTCAAATCTCTTGCGAGCTTGTCAGCTTCCTCAGTCTTAATCTGTAAAGACATTGTCAAAGCTTTGTTTCCTTCTCGCAGAGACAGAAGGCTATCTTTCAAGCTGTTTAACTCAGAAGCAAGCCGAGCAGAGTCATCCATTTTAATTGTTATAGATGCCATCAAAGCTTGGTTTTCAACCTGCAGAGATTGCAGGCTTTCTTTTAAAATCTCCAATTCTGATGCAAGCATGGTGGATTCCACATTTTTGTCCTGCAAAGACACAATCAAATTCTGGTTTTCCTTTCCAATTTCTGACGCAGTCACCTTACTCCTTCCAAGTTCTTCATTCACAGTCTCTAAAGCCAGGATCTCCTCAGCAAGGTCCCCATTCTTGGAAATAAGTTCTTGCAGCTTCGCTTCCAAATGATCAAGGTTAGCAAACAGCTCTTCATGCTGCTGTGCATATTTTTCTTCAGCCTCAGAGCTAACCTTGAATCTAGTAGCAATAGCCTCAATGTCTAACTGAAGTTTCTGGACCAAAGAATTTGACTCATCTAATTTACTAGCTATATTCCAAACATCACATTCAAACTTGTTTTTCATCTGCACAATCTCTGATTTAGCCTCAGTAATGGTCATCTGGGCAATATCCCTCTCATGCAGCAAACGTTTCTTCTCTTCCATGAGTTCATGAATCCCTTCACATGCACTATGCTGAAGCTCTTCCAATTGCACCAGAACCCCTTGTAAGTCACTGCAATTCAAATCCTGATTACTAGATGCACTCAGGGCAGGCAGTCCATTCATAATTTTGTCATCAGATGAAAACAAGATACACAATTTATTTTTCAGAAACTTGACAAATTGCTGCAGACTTTCTTTTCCAGAAGCAAGCTCATACAATTGACTCCTGACAACTTTCAACTCTTCCTGCAAAGAAGAATTTTCACTTCGGAGATCGCCATGTTCTATGATTTTCTTTTCTAATAGATAGGCTAACTCTGTTTTCTCTTCAGCACAAGCATTAAATTTCCTCTCATAGCTTGTATAAAGAGATTCCCATTCAGTAATATTCTGCATAAGAAGGTGATTCTCATGGAACACATTTTGCAGATCACCTTCCAAGCTTTGGTTTTGCAGAGCCAAATCATTACACTTTGCAAGGTAGGTAGCCTTGCATTCATTCAGTGAGTGAACTTCGTCCATTGACCTATGCAGCTTTTGCATCATCTTTTCTTTGGACTCGTTTGATTGATCTAGCTGCTGCATAAGTACATTTAATTTCTCTTTCACACATTTGACATCATCATTTGCTTCAAGCAAAGTTTCCCGCAAAGTCTTTGAAAGCACATCCAAATATATATTTACACAATGCATTTCACAAACTTCTTCTTCGACCTTCCGGTAAAGCCCCTCCTGCAAGTGGAGGGACCTTTTCAAATCATCCAAAAGGATGTCTCCACCTAGCTGCTGTTTCTTCACCCCAACATCTTGATTCTGAGTGTGCAAGAGTTTTAAGGCATGAAATTCCCCAGAATTAGGCATCTGACTCTCTGCTGATTCAGGGAATCTCTGAAAGCTTGGTTGGGAAGAATCTAGAAAAGCTTGCCTGATGAGATTCTCATTGGTCTCATACATGGAGAAAACCTGGAAAGAAAGCAGTTCAAGGTCCTTTTGTAATTGGTCCACAGCAATAGAATAATTTAAGCGTGCTCTTTTGAGAGCTGCTTCTGCAGTAACAGCCCTTCCTTCAAGCTCCTTGTTAAGGGAACCCAGATCACAATTCTCTTTTGAAAGTCTCAGTATCTGGTCATTCAGGTCCTGTTGCATGGTCTCCATCTCAGCCTTGGTAGATGAAATTGTATACAAGTAACTGGATTGCTCACTTCTAAGATTCTGCAACTCTCCCACCATCTGCCTTTGATTTTCCTCCAATTCCTGAACAAGAGCTTCATAGTAACACTCCATCTGGTCTATTTTCTTTGCAAGGATTTCCCTTTCAGCCTTTGATTCATCTAACTCTCTCAGAAGTTCAAAAATTTTTCCTTTCATTGCATCAGTAGACTGCACAGAATTAGGTTCATGAGACACCAGGTCAGGTAAGCCAAGACAATGCAGCATGCCTAGTTCTGACTGAAGCAAGGGCCCATCAAACCCAGTTCCTGTTAAAAGCTGTCCATTCTCACGTGAATTCAGTTCTCCAATCTTCTTCAAGCATGCACCTTCAGAAGGTACAAAATTAGGACTGGAAATTGCTAGTCCAGTTCCTTGTTTGAGATCCTGGAGACTGTTGAGCATTGCCTCTAAGTCTGACTGAAGAAATCTGAAGTCATTTTCATGGCACCCAAAGCATGCCTTATTCTGAAGCTCTCTTATCTTATCTTCCATAGCTAATAGCCCATTTAGCCATCTCAGCTGTAGATCTTGAATTATATGTTCCTGTTTTGACACCATATCTTCTATGCCAGTAAAAGGGAGGCATGACTTAGAATCCTTGAGCTGCTCAAGATCATCTTTCAACTTCAAACTCTCTGATTTCAGTGCAGATACCTCTTTTGCTAGCTCCACTCCAGAAGCAATCTCATCAGCAAGTTCCCTAGAAATTATTTGGGCTTCATGACCTATTTTATCTGCATGACTCTGTAGGGAGCTTAACTCCATTTTCAGCCCCAGAAAAGATGACTCAGCCACTTCCAAGCTTCCTCTTAATCTTGTATTCTCTTCATAAGAATTTGCCAAGTCATTGTCAGCAGAATAGTCTGAACTCCAGCCATGACCCCAATCACTGTTAGCCTGAGCCAGAAATCGCTGATCAGAGGGATCCCCTTTCTCCAGCTGAGGATTTTGAGTAAGGCAAAGTCCAGCTAGATCCCCAGAGACAGTACTTTTAAGGCTGTCAATTTCAGGAGTGCTGGATGTATCATGCTTCTCAGCGTATAGACTTTCTGAAGTATTAGAAGATCCATCACAGCCAACAGCTGAATCTGCATACTCTTCATTTGGTAGCACCTCTTCCTCAAGTGAAGCAAGATTTTCATATTTTCCTTTGAATTTAACCCTGGCATGTACCTATAATCAGGAGTAATAGACAAAAATTCAAATCAATTGATTGCACTGAAAATTAGGAGCACATTTTTATCATTAAGAAAAGCCCATTGGCAACAAAAGACTTAGAATATAACTTTATCCTGCTTGATATCCCACTGTTAGCGGAATTCAAAAGTTGCCAAAATTACTAATTGTAAAGTTCCTCAAAATTAGACTGTTGGTCCAATTTATCATAGAAGAGAAGTTAAAAAAAAATCCTCCTTGATCCACTTGGCTACATTCCCCTAATACTCTATTTATAAATTAGAAAGATTTGTAATTTCTAGAATTTATTTTTCCATTTTTTTCTTTCTTATAACATAAAAAATGCAAACAAAAAATGAAATACAAAGCTTTATCTTTTACCCCCGTTTTTAGATCTTTGATGGTCTCTGGTCATGTATTATAGTAATAGGTTGCGGGCTCATAGTTCTGTTTTGCATGTGCTTGTCTGTGTCATCCCTTTACAACTGCAAATTTGAATTTCACTGATATTGTCCTGCCTTATGCTGATACTGCTACTCACAACTAGGGATTTTGAACACCAAGATATGCACTTCTTCCAATGACTTGATCCTTTATATGACAACAGGCAATCTAGGCTGTATTTCATACTGTCCATGGCAAACATGTAACTAACTTGAAACAGTTCACCTCAATTATAGAGCAATTCTTTTCCTTGTGAAGAAAATATTGTTATCTGCTACAACCAGGTCCTTTCAGCATCTGAAATTAGTTTTTAACCATTTTAATGGTCCTTTTCCATTTGTTCTAGTTATAGATGAATTGCCGGGATATATTCAGGATAATATCCCATGGTATGCCATTTGCAGAAGATATCTTAGGGAGGATTAGACTGTAAATTAGACTTATTGAAGAATGCTCTAGAATCCAAGGGTTTTATATGGAGTCGCACAATATGCATTCTAATTTAGCAATGCATACCATAGGATATCCCAGGGAGGGATAAGTACACATGAACCTGACTTACCTGCCTCTTTAAGTTTCAAAATTTTTCTTCTTTTTCTCTTTACTTTCCTTTTGAGAAATGGTTAGGCTCTTAGCTCACTACCATTGAAAGTTCACAAACATGTGTATCTATTTCTAACAAACTTGTGTCTACGAACAAGTTAGATTCAATGACAATAGAGACTTAAACAGTTATTGCATGCCATAAATGTATTCATACAAAACAAGAAGCCAAACCTTATCCATCTGATCATTAATGACATCTTCTATGGATGATAACCTTTCAACAGAAGATTCACTGGGACTGTTTTGGTCTGTCTGCAAAACTCTCTCTCTTAGCTCCCTCTGATGCTCGAATTCTCTGAATGCATTGAGAACGAAAATAAGAGATTGTAATAGATGAAACATGAGCATGTGCATTGTCGTGGGGTACCTGAAACCAGTCTTAGACGTGAGCAGCTGTACTGTGACCTGCAATAAGTAACCAGACATTAAGCAACATTATAATAAGCGCCATGGATCTGGAACTGGAAAAACTATGCTAAAGCAAGCATGAGTAGGATATGCTGATACTAAAAGCTAGAAGTATGCCTGCCATATTCTATTGGAATATATCCACCCAGCAGTGTAGTGGTAAACTAAGTTTGTAAAAATGACATCAAGTCTGTAAAAATATGAAATTAAGAAATTATTACATGTAAAATAGTTCCAAAATCACATCCATGGAGAGGCAGAGCAACAACAAGGGGTTTTGCTGCATCAGCATAATCGGCAAGGTTGATTGTAGCCTCACCAAGGACACTAGACCTTGAGGAACCCTGATTTTAATCAGATGGAGGACAAAGGCAGTGTAAGCAAGAATTAGAATATGCCAAAAATATCTATGAAGAAAAAAAAAATTGACAACCCAAAAAAAAATTGCTCACAGATCAGGGGACTTCAAACATTACCATTGCCATAAGAAGCTTATAGACCTTTTCATCGTATTTCTTGGTTCTAATGTCTTGCAGAAGTCTTGTGGTCTCATAGATAGGATCTGCCCATTTGCAGGTCCCATTTCTCACATTGGCTTTTGTTGTCTTTGCTGTTGGTTTTCCAGAATCAGCAGGGATGAAAGATATAAAAAGCTTATCCCATCCTGACTGTGGAATCTAATTATCACAGAAGAAACTTGGAAATAAGTCAATGTGAAGTCCACATACACTGGCAAAGACAAGATCTGGTTTCAAATCAAGCAGGGATATGCATTCAAACACACTTTTACAACAAGCTCAAATCCAAAATTTTGACAATTGTGTGAGCTGCAGTTTTTAACATATCTGTGAAATATCTAAGATCTCCATTGCTGGTCCTAATTTTGCTTAAGCAGTTAGCTTTAGTTACTCCTGAAATTGCTGTAAAAACCATAAGGATGTTCTACTCAAACTTTTTGAGTTCACTTTACATGTCATTTACCCAGAAAGGGGAACAACACAAGAAAGAACTCTTGTTTACTGACTTACATCATGGTGCATTTGTATTGGATTTTTGACACATTTAACTGAATGTAGATTGAGCTTCACGTGTAAAAAAGCTTATTTTGAGCATTTACAATCACAGAGCTTTTAACTTCACTTTGTCAGCTACATTATTAATTTTGTAGACAAGCATCCGTATAATCAGTAGAAGTAGACAAAGAAATAACATCAATGAGGGAATCTAATGAAGTTCTAAGAGAAAGTTCAACAAACCAACAATTTAAAAAATATATAAATATATCAAACAACTGAACATTGTCAAGAGCAAACTTACATGCGTAGCATGAAATTGTAGTCGGAAGACCACCTTTACTTTTGTTTTCTCAAGCTTCCACTTGGTGATTCTTGACATTATGGAAAAATCAACCAGTCATTGGCTGCATAAGCATTTTGAGCCATAAGATCCTCCATCACTGAGGAATTGTAATGACTTTCGAAGATTTGAAAAAAAAAGTTACTCAAGAGAATTCAATCAAAATGAGAAAATGGAAAAAATAAATAAATAAATAAGGGAAAAAAGAAGAACTTAAGGTGAACACAGCCAAATCAAGATTAAGTCTGGATGCACTCGAAAGTTTGACGACACGTACATGCAAAAGAAACCTATGAAAGTTCAATTGGGGAATTATAGCACAACAACCACAATGCGCTGCGCTAGTACTCCTGAGACACTACAAGTTCCCTGAACTAACAATCAAAGCATAAAATAAGAACCAATGTCGCACCAAACAAGTGAAAAAAATAATGAAAACGTAAGATGCAAACAGCATATAACACAGATCCTCCAGATAGGAAGCATTACCAGCTCCAAGTCAAAAATATCGAGCAAGTGCAGTTTGACTTAACCCTACTCTAACCCACAAAGCAGCACAAGATCCAACAGATAATTCCCATAGTAAACTTCCATTTTCTAATCAATCAAACAGAGAATAAGACAATGCAATTCGAAATTCAAGCAAGAATTCCATTTCATACACGCATCAGTGAGGCGAAAACTTTACCAAAAACGATTTGCAAATTGCCCAAAAAAAAAAAAGAAAAAAAGCAACACCACCAGATCGAAACTAACAAAAAAGCAGCGACCATCAAAACGGAACCCCGTAAAAGGCCGAAGGAGAAAAACAATGCCCGCACTCGGCTACTTCGGCGTAAAGCCTCAAAGCCGTGAGAAAGACTGACACAAAGAGAATCAAAGAGTAAAAGAAAGTCCCCTTCAAACCCAAAAAAAAAAAAAAAAAAAGAACCAAATTGCCTTACTAATATGGGAGAAAAAATGCAAAAAGCTTTTTTTAAATAAAAAAAAAAAAAGAATCACCCAATTGTTTTTCCTCCAAGAAAACGCCAAAGAAAATATAAAGAAAAGGAGGGTCAGAAGTTCACAAGATTAGAAGATTTGAGAAACGCCAAGAGATGCTCGCAGAATGCAGAATGCAGATAGAGAAATCTAACAGACTAACCCTGTAACAAAGTGAAATGTTCAATATGCAGATCCTGTAATTTTTTTTTTTCCCACGGAGAGAAAAGCAAAAAAAGGAAAAAAAGAAAAACAGACATTTATTTACCAAGAAAGATTTTAGTATATTTTCTTACAGCCTCTCGCGCTGTCGTTAGGACAAAGAAAAGGTGCTGACTATTGAGTGCCCGGATCTGCAGGTGCTTAGCATGGAAGCGAGGGCAGGGGAATCTTTACAAGGAAGTCTCTCTCTCTCTCTCTCTCTCTCTCCGTCTTTCTTCGGTCGGTCAGACTAAGGAGTTGGGCGAGAGACAAGGTGTTTGGTTTGGTCTGAGAAGAGAAAAATTAAATAGGGAATTGAGGAAGTGCTTCGTTGGAGTGGAAGGAGGGAGCAGCTGTAATCAATGAGATGGGCTTGATTAATTAGTTATTAATTAAGGTGAAATGGTGGTGGTTGATTTTGATTGAGGTTGAGATCTCAGCCTTCATTGCATTGAGAGAATATCAGGAGAACACATTATGCTTGGATTACGTATGGATACTGTATTTTTGTGAGGGTACTATAATGGAAAGAGACATCCCGCCAGAGCTTGGAAGCCTGCTCTTGTCTGCTTCTCGTCTTTGTGTTAATTTATTTGGTGCTTTTGTCGGATTGCCCACCGGCAAAATGTTCAAATTGGCAGTATAGGTTTGGGTCGTTGAAATATCTGTAATGCCCCCCCCCCCTTTTTAAGATTTCAAATTTTTTTTTTTTTAATTTTCAATTCTAATCTTAAAAAACTAGTATCAAATTATATGCAAAATTTAAAATATATATATAATATAATCTAATAAATTTTTATTAAAAAAAGTGTAAAATCTGGTCTTTTTCTTTTTTTTTTTTTTGAATGTAAATTAAACTAGTGTGTGAATAAAATTCTTAATTAAATAATAACATGCCTCCTGGGCACATTTTAGTACGCAAGAATGGCTACAATTCAGCCTCGCTTCCTGGAATCTTCATTTTATAGCTGTAAGCTCTATTCTAGACTTTAGACGCGACAATCAAGAAGACTACAATGTTAAAGCAAGTAATCTCCTATGATTGGGGACAAAAAAATTTCACAAATTTGGGCATGGAAAATTGGCATAAATGGGGTCGGCAGTCTGAATGGACGCCACGCCACACACACACATGGGTTTGGCCTGGTCCGGGCTTTGCAGTGTCTCTCAGTCAGTCAGGCAAGCACGATGCTGTCGTCACTTGTTCGAGAAAGAAAGAAAACGAAACGAGGAGGGAGGGAGAAGCCTGACAAACTGCCAAGCCAATTGCCATTTCTCACGTGATAAGCCGTGACCCACATCACGTGACAGCATCGGGTCTCGGAAGGGGAGGAGGAGGAGGAGGCGCCGAGAGTAGTTTTGTAACCATACGGTAAATTTGACTGAATAATAGATGATGAATGGCTAAATTGGGGTTTTGCAAAATGTCACGAGAAGGCAATCATGAAGAGGCAATTACTCCTCTTTGGCGACTTGAGACCACGAGTGCATCGTACGGCTTTTGATCGGTTGTTATGATTTGATTTTTAAGGATTCTCAGGCACAATGAGAGGAAATTTGACGAGACTAATTAATTGTTGCTCCGATCTCACCTAATCAAAAGATTTTAAATTTAAACCCAAAAAAAAAATTATAATTGACGAATAAATATTATTATTCATATTATGGAGCGAACAATATAATGACTAAAAATATTTTTAATTATCAAAGATTTAAATTTTCATCATCAAAATATCAAATTTTAATTCAAAAAAATATAAAAATTAAAAAAATTAAAAGAACTGTTATGATATGATAAATATTTTAATAAACAAAAAAAAGTATTATTATCAATTTAACATAAAAAGACTAGAAAAGAAAACTGTATTTTACAGTAAATTACACGTACATAAAAGAATGTCTTTTTTTTTTTTTTTTTTTTGAAAAAACAAAGAAAGAACACAGAGGGAGGCAAAAGCCAAAAGGATAGAAAATCCTCTAAAAGCAACCGGCTGGCGGGAGTTGCTCATTATCTCATACAATTGCTTCTTTTAAGATACATTAAGTAGCTAGCATATACTCACAAAAATAAAAGAAAAAAAGAAAAAACCAAAAAAAAACCAGCTAGCAGCTTTGATAAACCCCAGATTTTCATTTCCTTAAACCTGCTTTTTGCTCGTAATCCAAGGAGGACACCTTGGCCGTAGCATGATGCTTTCCAAACCCCCAGAAGGAGCAACCACTGCCACTAGATTTCTTGCCTTTCTCTCCATCACCACCACCTTCTGATTTCTTCTCTCTTTTTTCTTCCTTCGCGGCTTTCCTCATCGCTTCCTTGTGCAGCTTCCTCATCACATAGATTTCCACGATCCCACTCTCAATTGTTGCCATTATCAAAATACGATCAGTTCCAGTCCTCTCTCTCTCTCTCTCTCTCTCTCTCTCTCTCTCTCTATATATATATATATATATATATATATATATATATATATATATATATATGAAACAGAACACCACCCGCAACTGCAGGCAGAACAGGAGAAGTATCTGTTACCGCATAGAACGCAGATGGGAGTTTGGGGAAGATAGGTTGAATTTATATGCATTGGCACGTGTCTGGCTTGCTGGCCAAGCCGATCTGCTTTGAATTTTTTTTCTTTTTTTCTTTTCTTTTAGGTCTTGCTTTGAATTATTATTATTTTTTTGGAAGGTTTACCTCGCGACAAGCCCTTATTAGGCCCATTTTGATGGGGCTATATGTGGTTCATAACCTGTTAAGTAATGGATAATGCCTTTATCATTATTTATCTTTTATGTATTTAATTTTTTTTCCATTCATTAATAAAAATTATTATCAATGCTTGGATGTATAAGGCAAGATATTATTTATTAAATTCTTGTCATTCGATGAAGAGAGAGAATTACATTCTTTGTCAAAACAAACAAATTTTTTGAGAAAAAAAAAAGAGCATGATGGCATAAACAAATTTTTTTAAAAGGCATTCTTATAGTTTTATCAACAACAAAAAAATTGTGTTGTCACACTATATAATAAATTAATTTATGTTATAAATAAATTTTTATATCTAATTAAGTGCTAAAATTTTACAGAAAAGATGGGATTCAGGCTGATATATATTGGCACTACTAATACCACTTCTTTTATTTGGAATAACTATCTAACCTAAGAAAAAGCCAAATTAAAGCACAGATCACGAGTAAAGATAATACTCTAATGGTAGATTTGTATGCTTTTTAATGAAAAATTGACTGTGTATTGATTAGATAGGCTTACGTAAGCAAAGACGTGGCACCTTGTTTGTAATTGCAGAGAGCTTCCTTCGACTCCCATTGTGTCGGCCATTTCATCAATTTAAGTCGACCCCGGTTTACTCACCCAAATAAAAGAAGAAAAAAGATTGGTAGGTGGAGAAAAAAAAAAAGTAACCGAAGAATAAAAAAAAAAATAATCAGTAGAGAGTAACATTGAGTTGAGGTGTGGATTTTATAAAATAAAAATTATTATATTTTTAAAAATGTTTTTTTACAAAATTTAAAATTTTAAAAACGATTTTTAATACACAAAATCTATATATCAGCTCATTTTTAATTATTTCTTTATCTCTTTTTCATAAAAGAAATGTTGACCCCAGTTTTCCGGGAAATTGAGATTTCTTAAGAACCAAGGGAGATAGGTCACAGGCGCTGGGACCGTACGCTTGCTTGGCGTGCAGGGTAAGGGTCAACTGGACATGAATTGATCAGGGAAGCACCGCTGAAAATTCCAATACAGGACACTTTTTTTTTTATTTTTTTGTTGGGGGGGGGGTGGGGAAGAGGAGGGGGGCACAACCTCAAGCAAGACGAGAAGAAAAAAAATTGGAACAAACATGTAGCTATTAAATTATTTGATTCAAACGTGAATAGTACATTCCATTTTCGGATAATGCACTCTGTAAAAAGGCTTATAACTGCCTCGGACCATGGGCCGAGTCCAAGATTCATCCTTAAAGTCAAGCTTGACCGAGTGCAAGATTTGAGCCAGACTTTGTATTAAGATTCGGGTGTCGTCTGTGGATGCTACACCTAAAGAGGTAAGGAACAGATTTGATTTTAATATGCGTTGGCAAGTGTATTAATTATAGGGGACTTAGATAAACATCTGGACTTAAAATGCGCTAAAATCTGGAATCAATATTTCCTGAAACATTCCTTCAGCCTCATTGAAGCTTCTAATATACGTTCTCTGTGTCCAAATGCACTGATTCTGATATACCCTTCGCCGCCACCAGGACCAAATCCCTTGCCTGGAACCGTCACTATATGCGTTTTTCCGAGAATTTCGTTGAATAAATCCCAGGAACTCGACCATGGAGAGCGCAACCATATGTAAGGGGCATTTTTGCCACCATAAACTTTCAGTCCAATTGATGCAAGTGCATCCACAAGAATTTTGGCATTCTCCATGTAGTAGTCAATGGCATTGCTCACAGCCTGAAATATGTAGTAAGTGGTCAAACCTTAACTCAAATCATCGGGATTTGCTATAACATAATCAGAAAGTATATATTTAAGTTCAAAACAACGTAAAAGATAAGACGTAGTATCCAATTAGGATTACCCGGTAACCATCTGCAGTGAGACAGGCTAACCCTCCAGCCTGAGCAATGCTTGATGCACCATTGAAGCAGGTGCACACAATGCGGTTGAAATCCTTTATTACTGGATATCCATTAGAGAATACCAGCTCTTCGGGGACAACTGTCCAGCCAAGGCGGACTCCGGTGAAACCAGCAAATTTGGAGAAGGATGAAACTTCAATTGCAACCTACATCCCAGAAAAAGGCCAGAACCGTTTTTTTTTTTTTTTTTCAATAATGAGAAAATGTTTCATCATGTGAAATGTAGCAGCAACTAGTGACAGACCTGTCTGGCTCCAGGAATTTCAAAGATTGTTCTTGGGCTTTCATCTTTTATATAAGCGGCATAGGCAGAGTCATAGATGATAATGGATCCATTTGCCGTAGCAAAATCCACCAATTGCTTTAACTGTGACCATGAAGCGGCATTTCCAGTTGGATTGTTTGGAGAGCAAAAGAAAATGATGTCTGTTCTGGGGGCAGCTGACAAGTCAGGAAAAAAATTGTTCTCAGGCTTACACTTCATGTAAACAATGTTACCATATTTGCCAGTTTTCTCTTCAAACTTCCCAGCTTGCCCAACAATTACACTGGAGTCCACGTAGGCCTGTCTCAAACATACAACCCGTGAAAAAATGGTAACTACTGGAGATGGAAAAGAAGAACTTCAAAGAAGGAGAATTAATGGCTAATTGGCCCCACAGAGGCCATGATGTTACCGGAAAAGATGGGTCCTGCACAGCCAATGTCACATTAGAGCCCAACATCATCTGCCATTGTCCATGGTTAAAGTCTCAGAGTCCACCAAAAATAAATAATAATAATAATATTCCGTCTCACACAAAGCGAATCACTCACAACTTTTTTTTTTTTTTTCTTCATTCATATATTCCAATCAATATAACTGTTCAAGGTACACTGGCTAAATATTAGTGGCATAAAAAAAAAAAATCCACAGAGTTTTGTCACCTGAAGTCTAGATATATCACTTTGTGCCCCATCTGACACAAAAATCTCATGTCCTTTTACCCCCGTGTCTCTGTAAAATTTTTGTGCAATTGCCATTCTCAATTCCTGTACAAAGCAACAATTAATGACGACAGTTCAAGAAGTCAATATTCCATGGGCTTAATTAATTAGTCATTGCTCCTTGGTTGCCTTCTGATTTCAATTATCAAGTTGGCCCCATTTCTATGTGCTGTGTATCTAAAACTCTGCTCGCTCATCTCCTCATTCTTCATCCGCCCCCGACAATAATAACTATGAAGCACCGAAAAGGGAAAATTACCATGTTGCCTTGCTCGGCTCCGTACCCTTTATAACCTTGAATTGTTGACAGAGCACTCGCATGCTGCCATGCCACAAAATAATATAAAATGGTGAGACTGAGACAGATCAACACAACAATCATAATAGAAGCAGTTGGGCTGCCGCTCCCGGCACGGGTCAGTTCTGTGTCGAAGTTCTTTTTCTCGCTTCGATTTGGTCCCCTGGGCCTTTTCTAAATCCATAATGGAAAGATCTCTAGTTTAAATATTATATTTCTAATTAAGACCCGTTTGGTCCAAACATTGTTTTTTTTAAAAAAAAAAAAAAATCTTAATTCATTGGGTGGCAAGTTAGACAGAGGAGGGCAGTCCTTTTATTTTTATAAAATTTATATTTAATTTTTAATATTAGAATTTGAAAGTTTGAATGTATAAATTTAAATTTTTAATCAAAGTGTTAACAATGTATCTTCTTAATATTATTTTAGAAAGCATAGGGGCCCCGACTCGGATGTATAGCTTTAACACATTGACTGGGAACTGCCCGATTTTTCTTGTTTTGATTGCAAGTGGAGGTGTTGAGAAGGCAATTTAACGGGTAGGCACAAGCATCCACCGACGACCCGAATCGAATAGATGGGTATTTTTACCACGATCAATTGGCAATGGATAATGAATATACCCGACACATTTAAATGGGGATGGAGCCGGACAAGGCTGTGCAAGAGGATATGTAACAATAATGTTTTGTCGCGGAGTCCGAGGATATTAGCCCCTGGATTATAAAACTGTATAGGAGTCTTCTTGGCCTCTAATCAGGATCATCAGATGGTGCATGTTTCCTACGCTTAAGCTTGTAAACAATGATTTATGCACAAAAAAAAAAAAAAAGCTTGCAAACAATGATGCGCCAACCATGACTTGGATTATATTTATACTCACACAGGATAGTTAGAGACTAATTAATTAAACCGATTAGCTAGATATCCAACCGGCAAAAATGATTATAAGGTATTATTTTTTTAAGAATATCTCGGTGATTAAGAGCCTAATATTTATTTTATGGATCTTGAATTCAAATCCATAATTGAAAAGTATGAGATTAGTGAAAAAAGCAAAAGCTATATCATGTTATTTAGTTTATTGTTTAATGAATTTTCTAATGGACTAAAAAGGAAATGATTATCAGATGTAAGGTATGCATACATTTGAGCAAAATTCTCTTGCCGATAAGATACAATAGGTGGGCAATGGATGTTAAACATGCTTCATGCTGTGTTATATATATTTAGGTGCATACTATGGTCCGCATATTAGTAATTTAATTTCATCTAGTAGCTTAGCAAGTCCGTTACCTCAGCCATAGCCGAAGCTATGATCTCTGGTAAAGGCTGTGTGGTATCACCTACACCAAGTTTTATCAGCCTTGCTGCTGGATTCTTTCGAAGCAGCTCTGTCTCCCGCTTTGCTATCTGTTTAAGGAATGCAATAGGCCAATACCAATAAGACGATGCACAAATCAAAGAAACAGAACCAACCAGAAAAGAAAAAAAGAAAAAAGGGAATCAAGTCTCTGAACTACCGAATGCAATATTAAGTACTACATAATTAATGTCAAGTATGCCAAAAAATCCAAGCCACTTGCCTCAGGAAACAGATACTGCTCACTTCGAAGATTCTCCATGTTGACACTGCGATGGACTTGCGTGCGGTAGCCTGTCGATTAACACATTGCACACATAAATAATTGCTGGTTTTGAGGATCAAAAATGAAAAAATATATATATCAGAGCGTCTAATTAGATGGCAAAGTTGTGGCGGGTTCCAAGACGCACCATCCCTCATCTCAATGCTGAACTTGGCACTACAAATAGCCAAGTTTATACCTCGAGCATGGCTACGTAACCTGGTGTTGTATGCTTTACGTGAAAACTGATTTGCATTAGCTACGCAAATGCACGATGACAGTTGAGAGTAATACATATTGCATAAGCTGCTGCTGCTGCTGCTCCCGCTGATTCTCCGAACAAAGAAAATAAATTTAAGTGATGATTCAAGTGAAGACCAGTGACCTTATTAACAATGTTATATATATTGCTTGAATGAGGATAGCATGGGACAATTTATTTTATGGATAAACGGAAGGTTCCAAGCTATAACCCGGAAATGAGAGGTTTGAAAATCAAGCAGCCAACACAATGTCCTTCACTAATTTTTTTAAATTCCATGGCATGGAAAGATGTTATTATATACGGTAAAGTTATATAAATACTGTTTATTTGAATCATCTAATAATTGAGTTTATACATTATATGGTCATAATTATTAATTATATATTTTAATAATATAATTATTAATATTTATATTTAAAAAATTGATCGCATCCGTTTATTGATGGTCGTTCCTAATTTTTATGCACTACACAAGCTCTACTTCTTACTAAAATTAGATGATTTTAAAAAGAAAAAAAAAAACTATTTTCATGTGCACCGGTCATCCGTGGTGTCGTTTACCAATACAGCTTGTTTCACCAAATTCATAAACATTTTAATCTCATTTAATTTGTTCATCGATGTCTGCCCGATTTTCCACAAAATAAAAAGACCAACGCTTCATTTT
The DNA here is from genome assembly GCA_020883675.1 of Bruguiera gymnorhiza. Lineage (NCBI taxonomy): Eukaryota > Viridiplantae > Streptophyta > Magnoliopsida > Malpighiales > Rhizophoraceae > Bruguiera > Bruguiera gymnorhiza. The sequence goes on along the minus strand of JAIRCJ010001047.1, from coordinate 1,409,697 downwards.
CTACGGGGAAAAAACCCCAATTTCCTCAACTCCATCCCCCAAAATTCCAAACGTGCCATACCATGTCAATATAAACAGATGCTTTAGTAGGTCTAGTCTCCCACGATTGTGTTTTTTAATCCATAGAATTTCTTACCAGTCTTCTTCGAGTTTTACGCATTGGAAAGAGAAAATTGAGTCAAACTTAACAATTTCTGGTGTATACCTTGACTACTAATAGTCTCGTGGCACATTGAAGCGGTCACTTTCCAAAAATTTCTAACTTGCATGAAGGAACGATTAACTCATCTAGAATTACTATCGATAAGGGACAGCAATTCATTGGCCGCTGAATTCTTCGGGCGCAAAAAGGCTTTCATTTTCAAGAGCTCTGCCTAGAAAGAGAGGGTCCTTTTGGAATTTGGACGTTTCCTTCCATGGTTGCAACTGGAGTAGCTTCATTAAGATGACGATTTAACGAGTCCATTGATATAAACGAGTGTCCTCCTGCTCATACTGACCATGAGGTTCAACTAATTCGAGTTTTTACATCCATTTTAACTGTTAATCACAAACTCACCCTCTCAACAATTCTTTGCGCCACCTCTTAAACTTTCAACTATAAAATTAAATATTTAAACTCTTTAAACGTTTCAACGTGACTTATTTTTAAAACTTTATTAGAAGAAATAATGAAATTATAAAAATTTAATATTAATTTTACAACGCCGATAATGTATGTAAAGTTAAGTATGATTATATGTACCAAATCCAGAAGCATACAAATTGAATTCAGAAATTATAAATAGATATTATGAAGTTAAAATGCAATTGGCCTCTCCCGGAAAATTCCATTGATTTGAGCATTTCTTTTAGTTTCCAATGACGAATTTTTACCATTTCATAAAAAGCGGATAAACTTGAAATGATTGACTTTTATAGGCAGTAACAAAAAAAAAATTATTTAGATTAAAAAAAAAAAAACAAGGGCGGTTCCACTAGTTTCGCTAGAGATAATTAAAAAAAAAAACTATATATTTAACTTAAAGAGTGTGATTGTAATTAAGTCTTTATTTATGCAATTCCAAAAGGGAATAATTGGAGGCAATATTTCCTTGAATCCTCCTGGAAAATGTGACATGATTGTTAGACATTTTCAAGGGACCAAATTATTATTAATTACACGTAATCTAATATTAGGATTAATGGGTGCATATTTAGGCTCTGATTGAAATTGACGTCAAAATTACGAGTCTTAATATAACCGATCCAAAACTCATTGGCTCGAAAATGGATTGACAAATGACGAATGTTGCACACTAGATTTCGAATCAAACAAGTCGCTTTAGTGGTGGCGGCGGAACGTAGAATTCCTTCAATTTAATGTAGCTTCCAAGAGACCTCCACCGCAAGTCACTCGAGCCCGTCTGCCCATGGAAAAGTTTAATTTCCAGAACTTCGACCCCACCACCGTCACACCATATCACTGAGGAAATTCTTGCGGAAGCTGGCCAGAAAGCACATTGACGATGACCCTTAACTCCATATGCAACCAACCAGAAATATCGACCACGTCTGCACCCGCAATTCCGCGAACGAATCATCAAAAGCCGAGGATGAAGGCTACTAGGAAGAGATATGCAAGGGCTTACGTATTAATCTTTGGACCCTTTTCGAAGACATTACATTACTTGCCATTGCATCTTTTCGTTACAGTATTTGCCGAGTCTTCTTCAACTGATCCAACCTTAGCAAGTGTGAACAGAAAAATGGGTCCATAAATTCGCCCATTTCTCGTGCGAATTGCTTACAGCGGATGGTGATACGGACGTCTCCTCATCTAAAATCCACTAATTCAAATTCTTTCCGGTACGGAAATATTAAGTTATCAAACACCGATTTTTCTATCTTCGGTTATTTCTCCTTGCCTAACCCATTCCCGATTTCCACCTTGAATCTGGGAGTGTTCTGAGTTCGGCAGTGTTTAACAGAATGTCCGGATGAATTTACTGTTTGTTTCTGAATATCGTGACCAAAGAAAGCTTAGTGCAAAAGAAAAGGCCAAAAAACAAAAAAAAAAAAAAATGTATGGGACGTCAAATGATTATTATGTCCCTTATTATTAATATCATCGAAATTAAAAAACGTAAAAATAATTGTAATTAATTTTTTGAACAAAGAACGTTATTTTAAGATTGTTTTTAATAAACTTGTACAATTTATAATAGTAATTATTATATATGGTAATAGTTAATTTGTAGTTTGTTATTATTGTAATGGATTGTTTTTAACTAAAACCAAGTGGCAATCAATGATTGGATGGGAATACCATCTCAGCATATTCCAGTCCTACCTAATAATTTCTCCTCTTCTTCTGTATCATTAAGTCTCTCTTTTCTAAAACCCTAGTGTCGGCTCCACTCCAAAGACATCGGCCGCAGTGCGATGGTTCTTGGTGAAGCCATTTCTGGTTCAATCCGGTAAGCTCCTCTTAGCACGTCTTCTTGAAAATATAAATGTGGGTTTTTTTGTTTATTTCGCATAGTTGCATTCTCCACCGTTAATCCTGGCAAGGGACGGCAATGGGTTTCAGAATTGTAATCATGTTGTTCTCTCTCTCTCTCTTTTTTTTTTTTTGTTTTTAATATAGCTTTCTATTGAGCCCTTTCGGGTTATTAAAATTATGGTTTCTTCATCTTTGGATCTTGAGTTACTTTATATCCTTATGGAAATGTATGTGGTTCGGAGATAAAAGCTGAAAAGTCAAAATTGTGATTTTGATAGTGTCTTCGGAAAATCGATTTGGGATGCGAGCAACAACAACAACAAAGCCTTAATCCCCAATTGAGCCCTAATCCCAAATTTAATTGGAGTCGGTTACATTAATCTTTTCTCGTCATCTGGTTTTATCGCGCATTAAATCTGGTATAAGACCTAATTATTCCAAATTATTCCTAACTAAAAATTTTCAAGTCAACCTAGGTCTTCTTTTCTGTCCTCTGGCCATCCGTCTGAATTTGATCATCCCTTTTCATCCCAATGGCAATTTTCAGTGAACGTTGTTTGTAAACATTTGGAGGAACTATTTTCTGCTTCCTCAATCAGTGTAGATTGTGGTACTTTGGGGTAAGTTTCGTTCTTGACATTAGGACTAGAATGGAAGTAGTTTTAGATTGAAGTGCACTAATGACATTATGTTTTGTGAATTGTGGAGGTAATGTGTGTATGTTTGGGGGCACCTTAGTATGTGGTTCGAGTCTTTTCCTGGTGTTATGTTTTCCAATCAGATGTTGTCGTCTAGATTTGTCTAAGCTATTCTTTTCTCTGTCCTAATGTCTCAGCTTTTCTAATCCATGGTTTTTCCTAATTACGATTTAGAACCTTCTGGAGAAAAAGTGGTCTGTGGCCACAAAGTGTAAGGAAAAGCTCTATTCGCAAAGTGCATGAAAAGTGAAAATATGTGTAACTAAAGCAATTAATGTGCCCTGCACCTACTGTGGATTTTCAACAAGTAAAATGCTATCTCAGAAACTAATTTCTTTTCCGTAATTTCCCAATACATTTTGACCTTTAATCTGAATGGCTTCTTGGCCAATTTGGGACATTTTGCTTCACCTTTTCTCTCTCCCTGTTCTATGGCATGAAATTGAGAATGCTTGCCAGAATGTTACCGTTTATTGATCTCCCTGCGTAAGCTTGTGATCCAAAAGCCTTCCCTTTTGAGATGCATGAGAAAACAACTCTTTGTGGGGGATAAATAATTGCATTATTTGGCCAGTGTAATCAGTCCATTAATTGCATACATATTGCACAATCTCAGGGAACATGGTTGGCTTTTCCATGATGATGTCTGGTCTGGCTGTGTGACTGAAGCTGCTGATCTGCAACATTCCGAGAGCCAATAGATGGAATCAAGTGTATTGCCATGCTTTCACTCTAGCCAGACATGCAATTAGTATTATCCATGAACCTGGATTCTTCAAAACTATGAGAAAAATTAAAGTGAAAGACTCTTCTAGTTTGTGTACTCATTCATCTGATGGAGAATTTCAGAGACAACATCCTCTTTTAGTAGATGAAGAACAGGCATGTTCAACCTTAAATGCACAGTCCACACCTGAAATTGAAAAAAAATATGTGCATCGTGTTTATGATGCTATTGCACCCCATTTTAGTTCTACTAGGTTTGCCAAGTGGCCAAAAGTTGCAAATTTTTTGAGTTCATTGCCTTCAGGATCTCTTGTGCTAGATTCAGGATGTGGAAATGGGAAGTACTTGGGTTTAAATCCTGATTGCTTTTTTATAGGATGTGATATCAGTGCATCACTTATTAAAATTTGTTCAGACCGAGGGCATGAAGTTCTCGTTGGTGATGCAGTGCAGCTTCCTTACAGAACAGGTTTTGGTGATGCTGCAATGTCCATAGCTGTGTTACATCACCTAAGTACAGAAATCAGGAGGAAGAAGGCAATTGAAGAGTTGGTTCGAGTTGTCAAAAAGGGTGGTTTCATCCTAATAACTGTTTGGGCTGTAGAACAGGAGGATAAGTCATTGGTTGCTAAATGGACTCCTCTGACCCAAAAGTATGTAGAAGAGTGGGTAGGACCAGGTAGTCCTCATGTACGGAGCCCTTCATCCATCACTCTGGAAAGCATCCCAGAAAATGAGGAGAATAATTCTAAAGAGTGTCTCAGAGATTCCAAGGAGAGTTTGAATGAGGAGTTGAAAGAAACTTTGCAATTAACCTCTCAAACTGCTTACCATTTAATGGCTTCTGAAGATGAGAGAATCGCTAGCAATCAGCAGGAATATTTTGTCCCCTGGCACTTGCCTTATCATCGTGCTGAAGTGAGTGGTGCATCGCCTTGTGCTCTGGCAAATGGCCTGGCTAAAAAAGATGATAAGAAGGGTGCTGTGGTGTACAATAGATACTACCATGTTTTCAGTGAAGGTGAACTTGAAAGGTAGTACATGCTATATTTTGCATGATTTTGTGTTTTTTACCTCATTAAATGTACTTTTTCTGTGTTTCAACCACTTGTTAAATTGCTATTATGTTTTTTATAGCCGTGGAATTATAACCAAGTATTATTGCCCCGTAACTTTGTTACGCAAATGTTTTTTTTTCTATTTTTTGGTTTAAAATTCTTCCCCATGTTGTTGTTATGTGTATGTGTTGATATTGTGAATTAATTCTTCTTCTCAATGTATCATCCTTGTTTTTCAGGTTAGTCTCTGGCATGAACAATGCAGTGATAGTAGATCGGTTTTTTGACAAATCGAACTGGTGCATTATACTTGAGAAAAATTTATGAGAAGCACTCTCGCCGACACAAGAAAGAGCAGTAAGCAGTGATTATTTACAACAAGAGTGATTGCTGCTGAAGAGGCTAAACATGGAGCGAGTTACTATCACCTTCATCACACTAAGTCATTCTGATATGTTTTTGGAGTGTGCAGTCTGGTTTACAGAAAGGTGGAAATGAGTAGTTGCTCAACTTGCTCGTTGTGATACACCATCCTTTATAGGAATTATATGTCGTTTCCGGATGAAGGAACTATTGTTTCAAACAATCCTGTATGCCGAGTTACATTCCATATCCACGTTTTCACGTATTCTGAATTATTTTTGACGACCCGCTTTGGCTTTTTAGTTTCTGCAGTTGCTTGCAAAAACATGATTACTTGGCACGTACAGTTGGAAGCGATGGGGATATTTTACGGAAAAGCTCAAATTGACATGGTCTAGTCGTGTAGCATGGTACTCTCATACAAGTAACCTTCTTGTTGCAGACGGAGGCCATTTTCTTGATGGGTCCTGGAAAATAACGTTTTATGAAGTACCCTTTACCAATGGTACTGTACGTGGAGATTCCATTAACATCTTCTACCAGAATTTTCACTAGACTAACAAACCACAATCTTTCTGTAAAGCAAAGACGTCAGGTTGAATACAATAAATGATCAGCTGGAGCATCACTTTTTTAGGCCCAACTGATCAAAGGTATAAACTTGCAGCGGATGGACTCCGACTTGTCAGCCGACTTACCAACGCACGCATGTCTTGTTATTCTTCGAATAATAGCTATCTGTGAATGAATACATTGCCATTTTCCGGGTGGGTGGGCCATGAAAGTGCTATGAAAGTCCGCGAATATGGTCATGATAAACGACGACCCTCTCCTACTCTGCAAAGGGGAATTCTTCCCTGACAACATTTTTTTTGTTTGGTTTAATTAACATAATTAGAACTTGAATCCAATACCTAAAAATAATAATTTTTCTTGGACACAACTTTCATGGACTCATTCATATAAAAACAAATATTATTAATATGTAAAATGTTTAACACTATATAAATAATATTTAATACAATGTAAAGAAAATTTATAGTGATATAATAAATTTTAATATAAAATAATTTTATGTTGTATAATATGTTATTTGTATAGTATAAAATATTTTGTATATCGTCTAAAATCGTCTGGTGAAAGGCATGTCCGTACAGCTGAACCCTTCCGCAAAACCTCGTCATCTGTCATCTGAATTTGAGACATCAACGTTCGAAGTTGCCGATTGGTACAAAACGAGATTGCTCGAGCACAGAGATTTGAGTGTACCAATCTCATAGGAAAGACCAGTTACATGATCTTGGCAGGTAATAAGGGATGTGTATTAATATTTTGTGTTTCAGCTTGTATATTTGCCATAATAAAATTGGAGAAAATAAAAGAAATAGCGGTTTGATTTACAAGGTAATTACATAGGACCTGCTTAAATTCATTACTTCTCTAATGCAAATTTTAGCAAAGTGAAAGCTGCAACCTGTATATAAGGAGGCAAAACCAAAACTAGAGGTTTAAGCCCCAATCATAGGGCTGATATGTCACCTTAAGCTGAGCACCGGCAAGCAAATCCAGCAATGCTTCGGAGTTGGTTGGCTCCAAGTAGTTTGATGCGTGCTTGAGTACCTCAGCCTCATTCTTCCCAAAATCCACACTAAACCTTTACACAAAACAACGAAATATAATGACCAACCAGAGTTTATAATCTCATAAATACACATTAGAATGCCTTGGGGTCATTAGAAAACCGCTGATCAATTCAAGTAATGACATGCATTCACCATGCGTGTCATCATTTGCAAGTGTGTATTTGTCCTTCACTTACCAACTCATCCATGAAGGTCTTAATAGGTTGAAAAAAACGGGCCCTCAGATTCAATGGTATATGCAAAAAATTGGTTATAAAGTCTTACAATTAAATCATCAACTCTTTTTTTATATTTTTATTTATATTTTATATTTTTAAAATTTATTTTTATATGAAAAATACTCAAAATCATTAATTATTTTTATTTTATTTTATTATTTTTAATAAAAAGATAAATTTTAAAAATATTAAGACTAATTTTATTTTTTTTTTAAAATTTTTTGGTCTATCCTCAAATTCAACTAATGATAACATTGCCTTTTGGACTCGCAAAGTAACCGAACATATATGTCCTCCGTGGAAGTTGAGAGAAAGTAAAAGCCTAGAAAATGCTGTCAGCTTTGGGGCTGTGTGCTTGCATTGCACACAAAACTTCCCGTTATGTGCTTATGTATGCATTGGTCTCTATTTTGATTGAACATGCAGTGGAGATATAAATTTAACATCCCATTCAGAGCATCAGAAATGAATAAGGCCAACTTACCATTTGAGTATCTTACTGACATGTGCAACCTTGGCATTCACATCGACAATAAGCCCACCTCCCCTTAAAAAATTACGGGCTGCCTCCAACAGTTCTTGATCAATGTTCACAGGGGAGTAACATCGAAGTGCAGGCCCAGATCGGGTACCATACACCAATGCAAAATGAATTAAAGGCTCTGGATATGGAAGAGCCACCTGATAAGAACACAAATATGGCATGAGGTAACTGCACCTGAAATTCCCAACAGAAAAACAATGGACGAGTTGCGGCTGAATGAAACTCCCCAATAAATGCTCACTCACAACTTAGTGGAAAGCCAATACGTAACCATCCTGTTATATAAGCACACACGAGGTCTGGAAGCATGACTGACACCTAATTGGCCTCCCAGGAAAGGATTGCTTTCCAGCAAACCACCCCATCTCAATTCAGATGCGTTGAGGGGAATTAAACACTAAAATGCAAAGAAGGGGGGATCGGGCAGTTCAGAATATGGAGTAATTATCCCCCAAAGCTGATCCCAGGGAGGAGGAAAAAGAAACTATGACACTATATTTTCATCTACAAGGCAAATCTACTAATTAAAATTAGCTTTTCCATCAAACATACTGTATAAACAGAGAAAAGAGTCTGATTATATGCTGATCTATAATTTCAAATCAAAAGAAAAGGAGCCAAAATTTCATCTACTTCCTCTAATAGCAGCCAAGTTGATCCAAGTAGATGAATGTCACACATAATTCAACTGGTAAGTCTTATATCATTAACCGACTGTAGTTTCCCAGGTCGATAAAAATACAGAACTTCTTGCTCTTACTCCCTCTAGACAAAATATCGCCCACTGAGCGGAAACTTAAACAAAACAACAAAGAATTTTTTGAAATATATAACTGGCCTGTATATGCAAATCTTTAGGAGTAGTGTCATAGCCTCAGCAAAGCAGTATGTCTGACTTCCAACCATGAAATATAACATGGATGCCAATAACCCTGAAAAGTAATGAACTGTCTCACCTTGAAGCATTTGTCTTTCACACTGAATGGCTTCATGAGAGCATATGGTGGTCGTTGGTTGCTCCTCAAAATGCCATTTTGAATGGTGGAAAGTGAGTATGTGCACCCACCTATCACGTACGTAAACTCTCCAAACAACTTTCTCCGTTCCAATGCACCAGTAGGATTACCCAATACGAGTATTGCATGGATGGCCATCATATTGTAGAGATTTATGAAAAAAGCAAGTCTCTCTTCCCTCGATATGTCATGTAGTTCTACCCTTTGTAGCTCCTGAATTATCCTCAAATACCTATAAATAACCTGTATGAGCAAAAATAATGCAAAGCATGAAATACACTGATGTTTCTTACATGACCAAACCTTGCAAATTCCTCACTTCCATGAATGCTTCTGTAGTCTACATGCTTTCCATCTTCTGATGTGTAGGCTTCAAAGATTGCATATGACAAAAATCTCAGCCTTGATGAAATTTCTGTTGTGGGCTTAGACTTTGCTTCAATTATACCTCTGGGAATGTTATGACATCGAGATGACACAGGATCATCGCCCAAGAAACGGTACAAGTGGTTACCATCCTCAAAAAGATTCTCACTGCAGTTTTAAGCACCAAAAAGAATAGAAAAGAAATTGTCATCAATTAAGACACTAGAACCACCAAAGAAAGGACATAGAAACAAACGATGCTTGAAAGTACTTTAATCTCAAGGGACTCACTCAAGAACTTGTCGGAAAAAGAGTTTGCTTGCAAGCTTTCGTCCAAATTCAATAGCCTGTTTCATGTGGCAATAGTATGCAAGGACGAAAAAAAAAAAAATCAAAGATAATATTATAGTGGTGAAATGTATGTGTTGAATTTGCATAAGAATTTAGGTTGCCAGTTTAGCAATATCTAGTTGATTTACACAAGAATTTCATTAGAAATTAAAATAAAATTCTTCAACTCACCTCCATTTTATTTCTAAAAACATTTAAACTAACTACCATGTAATCACAAGGCATGATGCATGTCCTCGAGGCCGTTGAATTCAACCATTTCCCCTCTATAAAACAAGGAAATAAAACAAAATACCTACAAATCCAATATTTTTATCGGCCATTACTCCATGTTAAGTCATGTAGATTCTTATCTTGCAACAAAAAGGCATGACAATTGTGGGGCTCCAGTAACAAATACATCATTAATCACATTACAATAAACAAAACCACCTATTTCAAACACAATATACAAAATTGTTCCAAGCGCCTAGACCTATGGAACCAAAAGTAGCAACGGCAACGTATAACAATGCAAGGCTGCCAAAGGTCAAGAAGTTCATTGAAAACTCCAGTGGCCACTCCCAACAAGCAAAAAAAAAATAAAAAAAAAAAATTCAAATATCTGCTGATAAAATGCACCACAACATGTTTTAACACCAACGCTTCCTACTTAGCATAACAAAAATTCCAGGAAAGTTGCCCAGGGAGAAATAACTATATAGTAAATGGTCAATGGTCCATGAAAGCTCCCACCAAAGTGTTGAAAACTCAGGATCAGGACTCTGAGATGTGAACAGGGTTTTTAAAATCCACTGGCTTACAAGTATGCTATTTTGTGGTGACTACTTTGACTGTGAACAAACCAGTCTGTTTTTTTATCTTAAAACTATTTCATTTGAGGAGTCAAAGGTTAACCAAGTTTAAGTTCAAAGCACGTGAGCCAAAAACACCAAGAAAATTTATTGCACCTCACCTCTGAACCAACAATTATGATACGTATAAGCTCCAAAAAGAAGCTGATCTTGTAAACCAACGAAGTTTAAAATTTTTCCTAAAAGACATAATATCTGCATTATTGAATGTCCAAAGTGGCATATTTACCTATTTTCAGTATCAACAACTGGGGGTTAGGGAACTTGGGGGTGGGGTAGATCATATGCCATCATAAACTGATAATTCTAAAATAATAAATACACCACATATGCCAGAAAAGAGAATCCAGAATATGAACTGACCTCTTCTCTCTCCAAGTGCTGGTCCTCTGATAAGAAATCCACAGCCTCTGTACCCAAAAAGCAGTTGGCAAACCTTCGCATCTTATAAAATCGATCCTTAACAACAATGGTTTCTTTCATTTTCCGAGCAATAAGGGCAAGTTCATCAATAGACCCACTACTTGATGCATCATCTTCACCAGAAAGAGGTGGTAAAGGTGCTTGAAATGATGGTGCTTCTGTGACTAAATATTCAATCTTCTCTTCAAGCTTACCAGACTCATCCAAGTCTTTGAGCTCTCTCAAGCCCCCAATGACAACTTCATTGAAAAACACCTTTGGAACGGCAGAAGATCCTGTAAATTTCTCTAGCTCCAGCTTTCTGCTAGAGTATACATCAATGTTAATTTCAACATATCTGAGCTGTTTCTTATGCAAAAACAACCTAACCTCTTTAGAATCTTGGCACCCTAATCTTGTATAGATTATAATCTGTCCCTTCATCATTAAAGGTTGTAGTGGTTCTTCAGTGACTTCTGCACTGTGCACCCCTTTGTTTAAAGTTTCTGCATCACGAGAAGTCCTAATGTAGTTTAGAGGATTCCATGCAGACCTCTCCACTGGTATTTTAGAAACTTCTACAGTTTCACTATCTTTGGCTGAATCTGAAGCCTCCTTATTTTCTTCAACAGGAACTTGTCCAACGTCATCTTTTTTGCCAGAAAGGACACGCAGCACATTAGTGACAGCAACTAATCCCTTCTCCTTGACAAAATTCCTTAGACCCAGAGCCTTTACATCAACTACAGGATCAGTATCCAAAGAATGAGAAGAATTTCTTTTAGCTTCCATCCCAGGGCCCTCCATTCCACCAAAAATAGGCTCCTGATCCTTCTTTTCTTCTGTAGTTTGCCCTTTCTCCTCTTCAACTTCAGACTCCAACTCCCTACCCTCATCCATTATGTCAAAATTGGCTTGTTGAATCTCTTTGTTCAAGTCTTCTCTTTCGGATTTTGACTCCATTTCTCCACTATTGTCCAGCTTTTCTAGGTTATCACGGTTAATATTTTCACCTAAAATACCTCCTTGACGTTGAGACTCTATGATGGAAGTTTCATCAATCTTTTCAGTAGTGTTATATTTCTCATGTTCCTCGTCTAACTTGGAACCATTAGGAGTGATGCCCATAGCATTAATCTCCTCTGGTATATCCCTCTTATCATCTTTCTTCACATCAGTTGCTTCTCTTTGCAGCTTCTCGTGAGTTGGAGAGTTTTCTACATCATCAATCTTTTCACTAGTGTTATGTTCCGCGTCCAGTTTGGAACCATCGTAAGTGATGCCTATAGCATTGATCTCCTGTGGTATATCCCTTTTATCATCTTTCTTCACATCAGTTGCTCCTCCTTCCAGCTTCAGATGAGTTAGAGAATTTTCTATATCATCAATCTTTTCACTAGTGTTATGTTCCTCGCCCAATTTGGAACCATCGTGAGTGATGCCTATAGCATTAATCTCCTCTGGTAGATCCCTTTTATCATCTTTCTTCACATCAGTTGCTTCTCCTTCCAGCATCTGATGAGTTAGAGAATTTTCTATATCATCAATCTTTTCACTAGTGTTCTGTTCCTCGTCCAATTTGGAACCATCATGAGTGATGCCTATAGCATTAATCTCCTCGGGTAGATTCCTTTTATCGTCTTTCTTCACATTAGTTGCCTCTTCTTCCAACTTCTCATGAGTTGGAGAATTTTCTATATTTTCAATATTTTCACTAGTGTTATGTTCCTTGTCCAATTTGGAACCATCGTGAGTGATGCCTATAGCATTATTTTCCTCTGGTTGATCTCCTTTACCATCTTTCTTGACATCAGTTGCTTCCTCTTCCAGCATCTCATGAGTTGCAGAATTTTCTATATTGTGCTCCATCGATAGAGAATTATGTACATTTTCCTCAACAGACATTTCGTTTCCCGAAACGATGGCTACATATAAAATCTGGAATACAACTCAGCACAAAGTCACTCTTAAATATCAACTCCTCTGCCTCTCGAAGATCATAAGGGTAACAGTAACTTGGAAGACGCAGAAGAGCTGAAAAAAAAATATATCAAAATCACAAAAAAGACGTATTGCTGATCTAATGAACTTTTTAGATCAAGTAGCGAGAAACAAAATCTAAGATACATGCAAACTCAGTTCATGTGATAAGGACAGCAATGATGTTTAATCTTGCTTAATGCAGCAACTTTGTGGATAAACTTCCAGAACTGGGACAAATACTAATGCGAAAAACAGAAAAAATAAAGCCACCTTTTCACTCCATTTCTAGATTTCCAGAGTGTACGAATCCCAGTTCATGCTACAAAATATACCTGGACTGAAAGATGATCCACTGACAAAAAGAAAAAAAAAATAAAGGAGGAGAAACAAGAAAAACACTAACTGTTTGTTTTCTCATGGACCTTGCTATCCAGCCATAGTTGAACGGTCAACACCACAACATATATAGTCATAAATAAATTATACTGCTATCAGCTTTCATGCAAGAGATGGGCACTGCTTGAACCACCTCGACTTACACATCCATAACAAAGATCATGCTTTTAATGTACAAGAATACAGAACATCCATCCTATTGAAAGACAAGGAAGGAAAAAAAACAAAAAAAAGCTCAAAACCCAAAAGGCCCAACGTCATTATAGGCCTTAGAAATCTTGGGAAATTGGTTGTTGCATCCTACAAACATCGCATCGCATGCAACTAACTATAAATGTTATGATATGAAATTGGGTTGACAAAAAAAAAAAAAAAAGCTAAACTATCAAAATATAAATCCTATGGCTTAGAACATGCAATTTTATTTTTTTCTTTTTTAATACAAAGTGGACATGGTTACATACCAACCCTTAAAATCATAAACGACAAGGTGAAGTAATGACAGACAAACAACATAATACAAAACGCTTCTACGCCGACTGTGATCTAATGCATTTTAGTAAGTGCATGTCGATGTTTACGTCGACATTGCAGGGTACGAAAGAAATTAGAGGTTTATGTATAGAAATAGTCATTCGTTTATTTATTGAATTAGTTATTGGACAGGAGGAAGCGGGAGGAGAACTTACAGATCTGAAAACATAATCCGAGGTTGTTGTGGCGGAGGTAACCGTGAAGAGAAAGGTGGCCAAAAATGGAGAGCCAATATCTGAAACTAATAAGTTTCACGATGACGAAATGCAATTAAATTTTATTAAACTCAATTGAAGACAATTGCTTTGGAGTTTGAATTTACAAAGGAAAACGAAAATGAAACCGTAGGGAAAATGTTTTTTTATTTTTTTTAATGAGAAAAATGGAAAGAAGAAACGGGTGAGCTGGGGGAAGCAGCGGGAGGTCCGCGGGCTAAAAATTCATACGTGGAAAATTGGAAAGCAAAAGGATGTGGGGGGGGGGGGGACCACAGACGGGAGCTTAAAATAACATATGCGTATAAATATTAAATAATTATATATATATATATATATATATATATATATATATATATATATATATATATATATAGTTTATGCGTATTATTAAAAATTAAAAAAAAAAAAGACAGAACCGCACGAGACCGAGTCGAATTGGAAAATACGTTTACGATGATCCTCTTTTTGGGTGGGGCCTAAACTTTTGATTTCTTGCCAAACTCTGAAGAACTACAATCAAGAAGTCTCGACCTATTGAATCTACTGCTATTGCATGCTAAGAACTCAAGAGAAGGAGAAAATAGACCAACCGAAGACCGGAAGACCAGATTGACTCGAGGCCCTTCAGATGAGCAGATGGAATGGAAGTAAATGGGAGTCTGTAAGGACACTAGAAAAAATGCTTTACTGCACACAACATTACATATGAGCAGGCTGGTTCAGACCCTACTTTTCCGATACCTGCTTAGACTTCAAGGTACAAATTGTACAATTACATTGCTAATAAACTGGAACTGGCACCTTCCTCCTACTGCAGACCTCTTGCCTTTGTTGTGGAGGGAAACCTGTAACTTAACAGAAGGCAAATGACCTCAAAATGAGGGTTGTTCTTCTGGTGATGCACAAGTGTTCACTACTCTATCCACTGCTATGGCAAACGCCTCACTGAAGATCATCTAGACTGCAAGCAGTAACCAGAAGGAGGATTTGCATTCCACTCTGGGTATCCACACATACCAATGACTGTTGCAAAGGTGTAATCGTCCACCTCAATATCTTCAGCCTGCATCCTGTACATGAGCTTCAAGGCCTCTTGGCAGAGCCCATTCCTTGCATAACCCATAATCATGGCCTTCCAAGAAACCAAATTCCGTTCTGGCATGCTGTCAAAAACTTGAGATGCCTCTGATATATGTCCACATTTGGAGTACATATGAATTAATGCACTACCCACAAAGACATTAGATAAGGCAGAGGTCTTGTTGGCAAAGGAGTGGAGCAATTTCCCTTGCCAAACAGATTTAAGATTAGCACATGCTTTCAGAGCAGATGACCAAGTATACGAGTTGGGTTCCACCCCTTCCTCCATCATTTCTTTAAGAAATTCAAGGGCCTCAGGCTCATGTCCAAGGCATGCATAACCTGAGATTATAGCAGTCCATGAGAAAACGTCTCTTAGAGGCATTTGTTGGAGGATTTTTGAGGCAATGCAAGATTCCCCACATTTACAGTAGAACCACGCAAGAGTGCTTCCTAAGTATTCATCTAAGGTAATGCAATGCTTGACAATTTGCCCATGAAGTTCCTTTCCTATCAATAAGGCCCCAATTGAACCACAGGCTCTTAAAATGCTTACAGTAGTTAAATTGTTAGAAATTATTTTCCGTCTCTTCATTACTCGAAAGAGATCTATCGCCTCCTCACCAAATCCTTTCCTGGCATATCCCGCTATAAGCGAAGTCCATGTAATTGTATTTCTATTCTTCATTCTATTAAACACCTTTCTTGAATCTAAAATCTCTCCACACTTTGCATACATGTCGACCAAAGATGTCTCAATAAAAAGATCGTCTTCATATATCCTCTTAACCATTGCCCCATGTAGCTGTCTCCCAAACTTCAGTGCCTTCTCCTCCCCACAAGCCGTCAAAACACTGCACGCTGTGAATTCATTGCCCCAAAATCCTTCACTCAACATCTGGGAGAACATCCCAAAGGCCTCCTCTCCACGCCCCTGTTGGGAGCAAGCAGCAATCACCGTAGTCCAAGAGACCACATCTCGTTCCACCATCCGATCAAACGCACAGAATGCACTTTCCAAGTCACCACATTGGGCATAAAAATAAACAACGGCACTGTCCACAATCAAGTTCTTCCAATTACCCTTTACAATACAAGCATGTATTTGTCTCCCTAGCTCAAAATCCAATCTCCTACCGCACACATTCAGCACGCACACAAAAGTCTTACTGTTACCCGTAACCCCACAATTTACTGAATCATTAAACAATCTCAACGCTTCATTATCTAAACCGAAATTAGAATACCCATTAATCATCGCCGTCCAGCTGACAACATTTCGCTGCAGCATTCCATCAAACACTTTTCGTGCCTCGGTTAACTCTCCTAGCTTCAAGTACGCACAAATCACATTGTTGTCAACATAAGGCCCCCAGTTCTGAAACCGCTTGAAAACAAGCGCGTGTATCCTTTTGACATCTTTTACAGCGTTGCAACAGGACCGAAGCCAAAGTGCAAGCGAATCCGAGTCCAAGGACTTTGGATGTGGTGGGAATTCCTCGGAGATGGGAGTGTTGCCTGTTGAAAAGGGTGTCCGAAAACCCGAAGCAGCAGGCGAATCGTTGTCTTCGTGGCAAGAGAGGCTGTGGGAACTGTTACGGTCGCCACGTCGGGTTCTTGAAAGAGTTTTGGGTTTCGAGAATCGTAGGGGCTGAATGGAGAAGAGAGGAGAAGGTTGTTGCAAGAGAGCTACGTTCGTTAATGACAACATTTTTGTGGGTTTTACCGGTGCGACTTCCCGCCAAAATTAACAATCTTCCGTTTAGAGTTGAAAGTGGCAAGAAAGAAGACACCCAGAGGCTCCGTCACGGAGTGCCGTTGTTCTCTTTCCACCACGCGGGCGCTCCCCGCCGCGCGAAGTAAGGGTGCGCCAACCAGGAAAAAAAAATTAAAAAAAAAAGTTAATTCACAAAATCAAACTAAATCGAATGGAATTTACTTTATAAATGGTTAATTAAATAAAATTTCTATTTAATTTTAATTCTTGATGTTAATTAACTGTAATTAACAAAAAAGAGTTAATATTATTTTACATATTTTTTATTTTAATAATTAAAATATTAATAACAAACAAATATTAAATAGTTATTTATTTAATTATAAGGTTCTTTTTATAAAAAAAATTATACACCAAAAATTTTTTTAATACCGTTAGGGCCGAGGGCAGCTCAAAATGACTGATCTGCCCTTACCGGATGCTTAAACGGGGTCGTTTGGTTAGGAAAACGGAGTTCGGACTCATATTTCATTCATTCTCTAGTATTCTTGAATCTATAAAAGTGAAAGAACTTCGTTAGAAAAGTTTTTACGGAGTTTCTGAACAACCTTACGAATAAAAAAAAAAAGGAAAATTACGAAAAAGAGGACATTAAAAAACAAAAAAGAAAAGAAAAGAAAAAAAGGTGAAGAGATGATCAATAAAAAAGGAGAAGAAGAACAAGAGAAAGGCGTAACGGCGTTAACATCAGATTTGCAAGCAACGAATCGCAAGTCGGAACACGAAACAGAATGTCCGTTTGGTTCTTTACTTCTCTGGCTTGGCTTTCAAGCAAGTTTCTCGTTTATTCGATTGCGAATTGTCTTTTTCGATCTACGAGGAGAAAGCGATGGACGGAAGAATATCCAGCAGCTGCTGCGCCGTATGCGAAAATTCCAAACCTGCTCTGATTTGTGCTGCTTGTGTGAACTACAGGTACCCACACACTTAGCTGTGCTGCGCGTGTTAGTTATTTCGGCCCTGTTTGCTATCGTGGTGTATAGCAGCTCTCGCGGGGCTGAATTTAAGCTCTAGATAGGGAAGCTTTTGCAGAATCAGAGTCCAGATACGTTGTTATATTGGGGATCATGCTATAATGACTGATGGCGTTTTTTTTAATTGTTGCTGGGGTGTTTTAGATTACATGAGCACAGGACCTTGTTGAAATCATTGCAGAACCGTCGGGACATCTTGTATTCAACATTGAGTGAAGTCCTTGTTGGAAAGGTTCTATTTCATCTCTGTCTCAATGGGTCGGGGGCCGTGCATTCATCGGGGATTTCATTGGGGGAAGTTAAAAAGGATTTTTGTTAGTTTAATGCATGTAATCCTCATCAGGGCAAGGCAGATGATCAGATAAATTGGAGAGTGCATCAAAAAGAGAAGCTTGCTAGCCTGAGGGAAAAGCTCCTTTGTAATAAGGAGCAACTCATTCAAAGTTTGTCTCTGTTATTTGTTGAATGCAATTGCAGTTTTAGGATTTTCTGCCGCTCATATGGTCCCAACTCATTTGGCTGCGTGTTGCTTTGTAGAGAAGGCTAAGATTGGGAGCATGTATTATGATCTAAGTGTCAAATATGGGTTGCTCGACTCTGCTAATAATGCGGTATTATTTGTCTGCCTTTGTTTTCTTATGTCTCAATCTGTGGCAGACGCATCGTGGAGAGCTATCAAAGATTGTATAGGTTTTGCCATCAGAAGTTAGTGTTAAGATGTCTTGTGTATGGTTTTGTGCTTTGCAGCTAGAAAGAAACCGAGTAGAACAGCTGGAGAAGTTCTATCCAAGCCACATTTACACCCAGAGTTTAGACTATGTAAGAATTTTATCTAGCTGCTTTTACACATTTGTTTTTGTTCCACAACTCTGATGAAAGTGCAAATGTTTGCCTTTAGATGATGTGGTAATTTGGTGCATTTTTAATCCCCTTTTTTTGCCTTTAATCTGAATAGTATTTCAGGTATTCTATGTATCACTATCACTAGCAATTTGCTTTTCTGGGCTCCTTTTTTTTTTTTTTTTTATGCATCATAATTTTGTGAGCACCATATTCATCCGTTAATTTTATGGACTTCAGATGGCAATTACCTTTGAACTATTACATAAGCAGTCAGTGGTCATAAAACAGGTTTGCAAATTGTTTCCTCAACGCCGGGTAAGTGCTTCAAAATCTTTTTTTTTTTTTTGTTACTATGGGTGATTTGAAGTTGGAATTCTAAGAAAATTCAGTTTTTATTTATCAAGAATAAAGCAACATTTCTGTATTTCAAGCCCATTTCACTAGGGCATCATCAAGGGGAACCATGTTACATGAACATGATATTTATCTGGTATGGTGTAAGGAATGTATGACAAGGTGGTTTTTTTGACAATCAAATTACAACCTGTTACAAATAAAATGAGAGACATGCACCTAAGCAACTAAGTTGAGGGCAAGAGGAAGCAACTTCTTTGTGCTGTGCTATAGTGGGCACAGAAGCACAATTGGTTCTTAGACTGAGTTACATCACAGTCAATCATCTTTAGTGATGGAAGTGGATTCCATATTCACTGTGAATTGTGCATGGTCTGTTTGTCATCCTGCTTTCAAACCTGGATTTTTCTGTGACTAGGCACTGGGGACCTTCCCTCGTGCTATTTGGAAAAAGGATGGAACAAGTATTAGTTCATAAGGAAAATTTCTGGATTTGATTGATTAGGTGAATCGGCATTGATCAGAGGCCGTCACTCTGGTTGATGATTACAATTCTGTGCAATGAGGCTTTGAGATTATAATGCCAAAATTGCTAATTCCTACCCTTGTCAATTTCAACATATTGACAAAGAAAATCCATTCCTCAATAACAATACAAGGATGTAATTTTTCCAAGCTAATTTTATTGTAGTTTTATGTGCTTATATGTGTGGAATGAAGCTTTTGTGTGCATGGTTTCTTGCCAAATGCAGGCATTAAATTTTTAGTGTTGACATCATGAATCTGTTGAACTGTACTACTTTCTTTAGGTGGATACAGATGGGGAGGGAAAAGATGGCTTTAGTGGTCAATATGATCAAATCTGCAATGCACGCTTACCAAGGGGGCTTGACCTGCACTCTGTTCCATCAGTAGAGCTCGCTGTCTCCTTGGGGTATTTCTTCTCCTTTCTTTTAGGTCACAGTAGGTTGATACATACTCCTATTATCACCTGCACCAATCATCTGTCATGGTTAAGTTCCTTTTTAGTTTGTTGTTTACCAGATTTTAATTTATTGTGGTCGTAATCTGTAAACCGAAAGGAATGACCGGAAAATGTTCATGTAGCCAACTCCAATTAAATTTGAAATTAAAGTTTTGTTGTTGTTGTTGTTGTTGTTGGTGATAATCTGTAAACCCCATTGTTGGTTACAGATACATGGTACAACTTCTTAATCTCGTTTTTCGTAACTTGGCTGCTCCTGCACTTCATAACTCTGGTTTTGCGGTAAGCACTGCTGCATGTCTTTTTAATGGCGGAAATTTTCTCTTGGATACTGTGCCTTCTGTTCTTTTGCTGACTTATCTTTGCTAGACCGGTGTCCTGGCAAAAGCTTGTTAAGGAATTCTGGGAACAATAAACTGAAAAGAATTTAGTTTTAATAGCACTTGCTGAGGAATATTTAATAATTAACCTTCTTATCATTAGTCCGAGTATTGTTTATGCAGTTAGACTGACTATTTGGGCTCTGGTCTAAGTGTTCCTTGAAATTCATTTGTCTAGCTGGTACTCTTTTCTCGCTATTTTGTTCTATCATGAAGTAAGTTTAGAGTGAGATCTAATTGTTTTAAATTCGTCCTAACTAAAGATTCCCAAGCCAATCTTGGTCATCCTCTTCCTCTCTTCTCTCCATCCATCTGGATTTGGTCACTCCTCTTAATTGGAGCATTTTTGGATCTATGTTGGACATCTCCAAATGAATTTTGTCAGTTTGACTTCGTATACTTCTTCACTCTTGGTTGAAAATATTTTATTTTGTAAAAATTTGGTGAATAACTCAATTAGAAAGTACATTAAGTTCAGAAATTAGTGAATATATCTCAAGTATTATGTTGGATTTCATGTGGTTGCTGAATGCATGTTTCAATTTCTCAGGGTTCTTGCTCTCGAATATGGCAGCGAGATTCTTATTGGAATGCGCGTCCTTCTTCTCGAAGGTACATTTGTTCCAATTACAATGGCCAACTTCAGCTTAGCCAGTTCTTGCACTTAAATACTTTTTGTGTGATGCAGCAATGAGTATCCCCTTTTTATGCCACACCAGAATTATTTCTCTACCAGTGGCAAAAACTCGTGGACTGATAAAAGCTCCAACAATTTTGGTGTTGCTTCGATGGATTCAGAGGGAATGTTCTGCTTGGATTTCTCCCAAAGTGGTAGCTTCAATTATTCTTCTGCCTCTCCACATTCTGTCCAAGCACACAAAGAGTTGCAGAAAGGAATTGCTCTTCTTAAGAAAAGTGTGGCATGCATAACAGCGTACTGTTATAACTTGCTATGTTTGGATGTCCCCTCTGACACGTCTACTTTTGAAGCATTTGCTAAACTATTGGCTACATTATCTTCCTCAAAGGAGATTCGTTCTGTTTTTTCCTTGAAAATGGCCTGTTCAAGGTATGTCTTCTTATGAGTCTAACAATCTATGTTTGCATTGTGTGTGACTTCTAATGACTCTTAACAATATATCTTCCTACAGTACCCTGTATCACCTCTGCTGTGTATGACAAGATTTCATACTAGAACTCACAAGTCCTTTCCTTTCAGGGTTTGTGCACTAACATGGTTAACTTTGGGTGTTGAATGTACTGTTTTGTTGTTCAATCTTTAGTTGCCATTAGAATACAATTATGTTGATTCCCCATGCATGAAACCTTTTCTTTTAAGTTTAGGTCAAGAAAGCAAGTACGAAAATTGAACAAGGCTGTATGGACAGGCAACTCTGCTATTTGGTGTCTGATCAAACAGAAGTAGATAGTCAACATTTTTTCATTTTGGTAGTACTACATGAACTAGAATTTGGTGCCATTTCTCTCAAAAGCAAACTCTTCAGTTAATCCTGTGGCTGATCAACTCACCCGTGATCTGATTATTTATGCACATGCACAATGCTATGTCACACACATAAGAACCAATGGTCATTTATGCCATCTTCCTGGCAGAACCCCAAGCTTGCATAAGATTCCTCTGTTTACTACCTGTCCATGCTCATGACTGCAGTGGACATCCGGAAGGAAGTTACTTTTTAGGTTTCAGCAAACCTTCTTTGTCCATAATTTGTGACTGCTTCTATTTTTGCCATTTTTGTTTACAAGGCCTGATTGCACTATTCATGTTTTGTTGGCATGTTAGACTTGGTTGATTGCTGATCTGTAGATGTATCGATATCAACTCCTCTAGTTAGTAGGGTGGATCACTCTTACGCTTTTTCTATTTGGTGACGGCTCAAGAAGTTTGATTTTGTTTTCCCTCTATCTAAATTGATAGGTTCAAGAAAGGAGCACCTGCCAAAGGATGAAGCATGTGAATTATTGACCTGCATAGTTTAACAGGCATGGCCGCCTTGTTGCAAAATATGTGAATATGCAACACTCGAGTAGCTGTGTACGTATATGATAAAATATGTTGGAAATTTCATTTAGTTCGTTTTTCTCGGTTCTTTATTCTAATCGGGTGGTGCAAAGAATATGTGAGATAAAATGTTTATTTTCAGCTGAAGCAGTAAAGAGATTAGTTTCTTGCAGAATTTTCTTCATTGTAAGCCCTTTTTGTGTGTGTGTGTGTGTGTGTGTGTGGATTGAAGAGGCAGCGTTTGCGAATGGCTTTCTTCCATTAACAGCAGCCTATATCAATCGATAAATCTAAACATCCGGCCTTCAGAAGGGTAAAGGTGTAGGCATATCCCCCAGAGAAAGAAGCTATTGCAATCAAAATCAAATGCATCTAATCTATAATCGAATAGAACAAATTGATTATAAATACTCGACGATAAATAAAAAACTTCGAATATCTACAGCTCCTACAATGGAACTGAGCTTGTTCGCCGTGGTTGGTATTTGGGCACGGAAGTTGGATCAGAGGACAAGATGATCTCCACATCCTGCCTAAACGAAAAGATAATAGAGTTACAAGAAAATTAAACAAGCCGTCAAATATTAATCCTTTAGTCAATATCAGAAAAGCTGTTAAATATTAAACGAAATATCTTGCAGCAAAAAGGGGACAAGAAATTGAACTAGTCGCCCTTCTTCAATAGAAATCATAGTTTGCAATAACTCATCCAGTTGCATGGCATTCAAAAGGCTTCCTTACGTTTCCCAGCTGAAGATTGTGCACCTCAGCTCTTTTGATGCACTAAACGCTTCTTGTTACGACTGAAAAGCATAATTCTCTTAAGGACCGTTATCATTTACCAACAATACTGCAATGTAGCCAAATTATGTTAAAGTTAAAACTCAAAAATGTCAGGCGAGCAAGACAGGAAAAACATAATGCTTATGCCATAGCGTCTGGCTACAGGGAAGGGCAGTGTCTCCAGAAACGATCACATGGTGAAAAATGGGATGCAGAGAGAACTAGTGTTTACACTACAGGACTGAAAAAGGGTACAAAGACTAAAGGATGATGGTTGTGAGGAGAGAGATCTGGGCTGCCAGAAAGAGTTGAAGAACCCATAAAAAACTAACGATCTGGCAGAGGAGATCAATGAACTTGTCAGTAACCATACTCGTTTCACATGTGCGTAACAGTCATCCCTCCCAACAGCCAAACCTGATCCTCTTGCCGAATGTCAGGATAGGGAGATGAAAATTCAACGCCGTGACCAATACGAAATGGCCAAAGCTCATTTTTTTCACATTGTTCTCCTCTTTTTTCTTGGGGTCTTCCTTCTTTTCGGCAACTGTAAGGTTACGCGGTTAATTTTATACCTCTTATATGCGAGTCTCCACTTAATATTATCGTGACAGCACATTTTTATTTTATTGATGTAAAATTGCAGTTACTAATAAGTATCACAAATATACATTTAGCAACATAACATTCCAATGAACATTACTAACGTAACAATATTTATTTAACAAATGTAATAGATACAATAAGATAATAAAATAATTTTAAACAAGAAAGTCTAAACGACACCACAAAAAGAGACAGTGCATCAAGTTTCCATAGAAATAGGACCTATAAAAAAGACCCTTCTTTTCTATTCTATTAATTTGATATTTTCTATTCTATTAGTATTCAATTAGTCTTAGTTAGTGATCTCAATTGAGTGGGGCCTACGGACTCTGCTAGGGTTCCCTCGTCTGAGATCCTGAGGAAGAGGATCAAGTTGAACTTCGCAAACTTTTTAGTGAAATGCGACAAAAGGAAGAAAAATTCATGGCCTGATCTCATCGTTTCAAGACACCTCAGTATCTATATTTGAGTATTTAATAAGTATCTTTTATTTATTTGAATAACAGAAAAATAATATGTATGATAAAATTAAAATCAAACAAATATTTCAATGATTCCCATGCCAATATTTCTAAAATGATCCTATTTCGAAAGTAAAAGGAGTATAAATGATGGGAAATTGATTTCGGTTCGGTGACAATGGTTTGGTTGGTGCCCCTGAATCTGATCAGAGAAGCCCATTACCAATTTACCTGCAGGTTGGTCTTTCTGTGATGCCAGAGATGCCGTACCACTTGTGACAGTGTTAAGCATATGCATCTCTTTGTGAGAATTTTTATAACGTAAACTTTACCATACTTTATCATAAAATTCATTGCTATTCAGTATAATTTTATGATGGAATTATTAGTTCTAACATAAAGTAAATTTTTGAACGTACAATAATATAGTTAAAAAATAAATTATATACCAAAATTTTAAATTTTTATACGCAGAATCATTTAACTCAAATAAAGTATATATTAAATTCTAACATTCATAAACAAAGAAATTGAAGAAACTTTGTTTATTTCAAATGAGTTATGATGCGTCTCTGTGGCAGCTCAGCAAGCACTCTCTCGCGCATGTGGAACGGGTGAATATGAATATTCCCTCCTCGTGAAAGCCATTTTTAGGTATCCAAGTGGGTTGGCCGCTCTTAGACTTGCCCATACACCACATATATTAATTCATTGGAACAAAAGCAGTTCAAGTGGCTAATCTTTCCAGACACGGAGAATCTAAGATGATTTGCAAATATCATCACTGTTACAGATTTTTGATATGCTTTGCAGTCTACTCACACCCCATCATTTTGGAGACCCTGACTTCATCGTTGCATCTCCAAAACTCCTGATTGGCCTCGCGTATTCTGCATATGTATTAGGATACTCTTCTTCGCTTGATCATACGCGTGTAAGTGTTGTATTCACCAATAGGGGTCTCCCTCCCTCTAGTTATATGCATGTGTAGACATGTCCAGAGACCAATTATTAGTAAACTTAATGCACTATTGTTGTTGTCATCGGTATATGGAAAGCACAGAGGAGAGTGAAGACGAGACATTAGTGGAGTGATTAAACTGTCTAAAGGCAATTGGTTCAATCAATGCATTCATGGAAACCCTATGCTGTTGCAGAGAGAAAAGATCAATTTCCTTATTCCACCAACTTTTTAAGTTTGTACCATGGAAACTCTATACTGCTACGAGTACTTAAACTGGCTGAAGGGGATTCAACCTTTGGTCCCCTAATCTAAATTATTGAATACCTGTTTGGAATGCCTGTTAAAGCCTTTTAGCGCGCATAAACAAATAATTTTTAATTATTAGATATAGTTTAATGATCATAAAATTTAAAAATTTGATATGAGATCTATAATTTAAATTACAAATATTATTGGTAGTTAAAGTTTTTTTTTTTATTCTAATTAAAAAAAGAAGAAAAGAAGAAGTTTTGCTGTTGAAGAAAACGTATATAAAAATGCCAAAAGAAAAAGATGAGAAGTTTTTCATCCAATTGGGGTACAAAGATGATTCGTGTTACAATATTTTAAGTTATCTTTTCTACTACTACTACCAATTTAAAATACAATTTAAGTTTGGTGTGAGATAGGAGCTAGAAAAGCATATGTCATTAAATAAGAGGGGAAAACAACAAGTGTGGAAAAGTTCAAACGCCCCCACCTTCACGCATTAATAATAAAGCAAAAGTGGTATCTTTTCAATGACTTAATTTCAGGAGTTAGTGTCATTAGTCCTCGCATTCATATTCGTGTGGACATATGGATTCTACTCGCACGAAAGTGAAAGAAAGGTAAGTTAATACTCAGTGTCTTTAGTCCTCGCATTCATATTTGTGCGGCCATATGGATTCTACTCGCATGAAAGTGAACGAAAAGTTGTTTTAATACCACCGCTAGAGGTGGGAATTTGATCATTATTCAACATGCATCTCTATATATTAATTTAAATTTGAGATATTTTATTTATATCTATTTTTTAATAAATTAAAATTTGTATAAAAATTATAATATTAAAATTTAAATTTATTAAAATTAAAATTAAATACTGTAAAATTCATTTAATTTAATAACATTTAACTAGCATATCTTTTTATGAAAAAAAAAATAATAAAAATACAAACAGGTTCACATATGTAATAGTCAATATTTCTATAGTTTTTTCTTCTTGTTAAAAAAATCAAAAGAAAGATAGTTAGTTTATACACGATACAATTTTTTTTTTTGTTTTTTGTTTGTTGTTTTTTGTTTTTTGTACATCATAACACTGAAAATGTGATTTATGATAATCTACGAGTAAAGCCAGGGCTTTAAATAGCACTCCATGAGTGCAGTTATGGCCCCAAAGGTTGCTTATTGTCGACTACCCACAATTTTAACCTTTTTAATGTCCAGTTAAGTTGGGAAAAAGAAAATTTAACTATGAGTAAGGCGTAAAATTTGAAACACGAATTTTATCTGGGTCTGAAATGTTTAATTCTTTTAAATACGAATATCTTCATAACATATTTTCATAATATATTTTTCAGAATTCTAGCTGAATGATCCATTTACTGGTTCTTCCGGTAAACTAGACTAAGGCAATCTGGGTAGATTGTGACCCCAGTGTTGGGTGTGTCTAAATATCTTCGGGAAATCACTTCGACCCGCTGTCGTTGGCTACCATCGTGGTGATCAAAAAGTACTAAAAGAAGCTGGGATGTAAGTTATTTAAATTATGAATTATAATTGATCTAATTTTCGACAATTTCAGTTTAATTTTAGTCAGATTAAATGTAAGTTATTGGCTGAGCGATTTTTATGTACACTCTTAATCCCAATCTTCCCTTACGTTTGTTTGTCCATTATGGTTTATTTGTATTGTCTATGGTCCTTGAATGCTAAGCTGACTCACCTCCTGTTTGCTCGGGCTGGTTTGCTATGAGTAAATAATCCATTCCTTTTTATCCTGTCGGGGAAGGAAGAAATTTGAGGGAATCATGTAGTGTGAAACCAGGCAAGAATAAACCCCTCTCGATCGATTGCTTTTTGTTGATGGAAGGAAAGTGGCAGCTTTTGAATATCACGTATGCTTTTGTCACGAATTTATTATTATTATTATTATTATTTTAAAATAATATTTATATAATTTATTTATTATTTTTTTTTTTGTTATCCGATGTGCAACTCTTGGGAGTTGAATACGGTTTTAATTGACAGGGGAAAAGAATTTTGTACAACCACGGTACCCCACCTACACGCTGTTGCAATTCAATTCAAAATGCTAGGCTGTACAGTGAACGGAATTGTTGGCACCATTCGGAATAATAGTTTTGTAATAATTTTACGATCCCTCTTACTCTCGATTGAAATTTGAATTCTTCTAATAGTACCCTTTATCTAATTACAGAGGCATCGAGGCCCGTAAGTATACTAGTGAATTTCATATACATTGTACTGAGATATCAACAAGTTTTATCGAAAATTAATATTACAAAAATAATGAGTCTTTATCGTAAAAAAAACAAAAAGACGAGTGGCTTTTTGTAAGAGAGATAAAGCTTCACTTCCACAAATTTCTGCGGCCAATTCATCGATTTTCTTTTTTTTTTTTTTACTTTCTTTTTGGTATTTTGTTTTCATTTTCTGAATATAAAAAAAAATTATTTTCTTCCTCACAAACAAACAAGGGCTGGGGCAGGAGACACGTCAGACATCACAGCTTGCTGGACTTTTCTGCCCCCTTCTGACATACGTTTCTACGTGTCTCATATCTGCTACGCTGTCCCCACATATTCATTTTGCAATTTTTTAATTTTTAGTAGGAAAAAAGTTAGTGAACCGGTGGGTCCGAGTCTCGTGTTTTTTATTTATTTAATACATATACAATTAAAATAAAATACAATTAAATAATATATATATATTAAAAAGAAAAAATGCGCAACCTACGTCTTCTCTTCTGCGTCTCTGTTTTGTATGGACCCGTCTATAGAACCCCTCCACGTAAAGAGATCTTTTTTATTATATAATTATAATTGATAATAAAAATTATAAATATAAAATGATAAAGGAGAAACAAAGAAATTACTATGGGAAGGGACAGCCATGCCCGCACACAAACTGTTGCACTCCCGCCAACGGAACCGGGAAATGGCGTCAGCAAGAGCCAGAGATTTTGTTATTGTAAGACGACACCATAATGGTGAACTTGGCAGGGAGTGCTGCGTGCATAAGAGTGACGAGAGGTACGCTTTTTATGCCTCTTTTTCTCGCGATAATTGCCAAGTATAGGCTAGTTGTACAGCGACGCTAAAGGGTTGACTGTAGCGTTCAAAAGATAAACCAAACCAACTTTGTTTTTCTTCTTGTTTTTTATTTATTTATTTTTTTATTTATAAATATTTTATTTTTATTTGGGGATTCTGTTTCTTGCGTGACTTTGTTTTTTGTTTTTTGTTTTCTTTTTTTTTTCTTTGGGTCTTGTGCGTTTGCTTTCGAGAAAGAAATGGATGGCGGTGATGTTACTGATTCCATCGGCCAACTTAGCGTACTAAAAAACAGGGGCAGCAGCAATATTAAAACTGGTTCTGTTTGCACTAAAAGCGTCTCTTACTACTGCTTGGAAGAGATATTTTGGACTACTTTGCAGGAGACGAAGGTGGGCCTTTGTGGTCTTCCCTTTCCTTTGTTCGGCTAATTAGAGAAGTGAAATAGCAAGTGATTTCTTGACGCCCATTCTTGCATAAGCCTGGTGAAGTATGTTGTGAGAGGTAAGCATCAAAGACGGGTTGGCTAGCTAAAGATTATTCTTGATTTAATGCTTTTTTTTTTTTTTTTGGACTGCAAGACCGTGGCCCGTGGAATGTTATTCAATCTGTATGCATGACACGGTTTGTTCTTCCGTGCTTACGTTGTTTCTGGGTGTTTGTGGTTTAAGCTAAACAATTTCGAAATAAAGGGTTCTACTTTTTTTTCTTTTTTACTGTCTCGCCTTTTGTTCTAGCTTCAATTAGCAGCGACCTTTAATACAAGCCGTCTTTCTGATTTCTAGGTTTATTTTAGATCATCACATCCGTTGGCCTTACTTTTTGATCAAACCAGAGAGCTTATTAAAACTAGCTACATATTTTAGCTGATCAAGGTATTTGTAGGGAAAGCGCAAAACTGGGTGTCCAAAATCACCTTTTGGGTCTGGTGGAAAATGGTAAAAGCTTATATAAGTTTGTCACTGAATTCTCTTGATGCTTGGTAATGCTGTTGGATACGTCAGATTGTCACTTTTCTGTTTCCATCTCCTTGATTGTCAGACCATGAGCTCTTTGTCAACTCAAATTGCTTCCTTAAGAGGAATGGGCCTTTATGAGCCTTTCCACCAGATTAGCTCATTGGGAGACACCTTCAGAGGTGATGGTAGCCTAAATATTGGGTCATCCACAGGTGCACAGGTGGATACTAGGCCAGATGACAGGGTGATGATCCGTGATACTTGATTTTTTGGTTAATGGTTGTTAGGATTATTTGTTTGGTTGATAGGCCATAATTGACTTCTTTGGTTAATCTTCGCCAGAACGAATATGTCTCTCATGAATCAATGGAACCTACCAGAAGTGAGCAAGAATCAAGCAGACCTTTTGATAAGGTGACAAAACTATGTCTCCATCTATCTCCTTTTTGTTTCTCTTTCTTTCTATGTTTGTTATATTTCTTTAGGTTGATGTTTTTAACTACTGATGAAAAAAATGCCTGGCACTTGAACACAGTGCCCTGTTCTAACTTAGTTCGGTGTGATTATTTAGTTTCATCTCAATGCATGTCTGCAGATACAGAGACGCTTGGCTCAAAATCGTGAAGCTGCTCGCAAGAGTCGCATGCGGAAAAAGGTAGGAGTCAGCGCACTCCTGAAAAGTTGCTGATTGAACATTTTGCATTAGGACATACAAAGTTCATATTTTTGGTGGTCTTTCTTAGGCTTACGTTCAACAATTAGAATCAAGCCGTTTGAAGTTGGTGCAGTTGGAGCAGGAACTTCAGAGAGCTCAACAACAAGTGAGAACAAAATAGTGCCTCCTTTTTGCTTAAGTTTATCCTTCTATCAAAATTCATTCATTTATGATCATCATTGGAGCATAAAAGCTATCTAATAAATCTTTGAATGTCTCACTGCAGGGTGGATACATTAGCAGTGTGTCAGATTCCAGTTGTTTAGGATTAATTGGAAACATGAACGCAGGTTTGTGATTTCATGAGCTGGCAGTTACTGTTTTGTATATGATTGCCTCCCCTCTAACTGGTAGACTTTAGATCTCCTTCCTTTTTGTTGCAAGAATATGTAGAACCTAAATGTATATCTGTCTATTACATGGATAGTTCTACTTGTAAGTTGAATGCACATTGCTGCTTACTTGCTTTAAATAGTGCTGTTTCTGGTTGGATGAATGTTGGGGTTTGATGGAATTGCTTTGTAGTCTTGTCCTTCAACTTTACTCTAGATACCTGTGCAGAACACATGTTGGACAATTAGAATGGGTATACCTATATGGCATAATCTTGGTAAACAACTGAATGTGTCTCTATATGTGGCTAACAGCTCTACCCGGGTCAAAGCATCATAGGCCCTGCAATTTTTAGCAACTGTTACAGGACAGCCAAAAAATGTTGAGAGAAAACGAGTACCTTTTGGTGTTTTTTAGTGGTGCATCATGCTTCAAGGATTAGGCTTTTTTTTTTCTGTTCTTATTTGCAAATTGCTGATGAAAAAGTGGGTCAATAATCTAAGCAGGTTCTTTTATAGTCCCAAACATCTCTATGTTATCTAATGTTCTGTGCAAAGTTTAGTACGATATCTGTTCAAGGAAGCATAAACCTTTTGCCTGTACTTTCTTATCACCTCGGAACTGTATTTACTCTCTTCCATGAATATGGGCACTGTGATCATTAAGATCTGATGTGATCCTGCAGGAATTGCCACATTTGAGATGGAATATGGACACTGGGTTGAGGAGCAACATAAACAGATTTGTGAACTCAGGATTGCATTGCAAGCTTATGCAACTGATGTAGAGCTTAAGATACTCGTGGAAAATGGCCTTAATCACTATAACAACCTTTTCCGTATGAAAGCAGATGCTGCAAAGGCGGATGTCTTCTATTTGATTTCTGGCAAATGGAGAACATCAGTTGAGCGCTTCTTTCTGTGGATTGGAGGATTTCGCCCATCAGAGCTTCTTCATGTATGGCTTAGTTCCATAAAATTTATTATTTCGGAAGTTCTTACTTGTTAGTGGTCACTGATAAATGATGATGCTGTTGGCTCTATTTGTCATCTTGATTTTGTTTTGGGACGTTTTGCTCTCTGTTTTGGGAGATTTATATATGTCATGTCACTGCCTAGCACTGAGCTGTTCGGAGAAATAATATCCAACTTTTTTAAAAGCACAGTGCTTTAAGATTCATCATTATAACGCTATACCTGGAAGGAAAGGGATGAGGTGAAACTCCTTATTTTTCCATGTTTCTATTGTAGATCCTCATGCCACAAATTGAGCCTTTGACCGATCGGCAGCAGGTGGATGTCTGTAACCTCCACCAATCTTCTCAGCAAGCTGAAGATGCTCTCTCGCAAGGTATTGAGAAACTCCAGCAGACTCTGGCCCAGAGCATGGCAGTTGGCTTAATGGGTGATGGAAGCTATGGAGCTCAGATGGATTCTGCAATTGAGAACTTGGAAGTTCTAGAGAGCTTTGTGAATGAGGTAACAATCACGTGTTTTCCTTGATATTAGTTGAAGGGCACTTGATTTTTGAAGTCATTCATATTTTAAGAGTTCTTCCCCTTTGTAAATTACTTGATTTCTTTTGTATTAATTTCTTTTAGGATTAGAAGGAGAACTATCTATTAAATTATTTTCGAACTTCAAGGCCCCATTAGCCGCTTGGGGAGAGCTTGCACATGACAAAGAGAAACAAGTACCATGAAAATGCTCAGCTAGATTCTCTTTTAACTGTGTAGGAAGCACCAAAATTAGTTGAAGTCATGCATGAACAAACATTGTTTCTGAGGATTTTCTTTCCGCAATACAATTTTGACAAGCCAAACTTATACTCAACCATATTTTTCTCATTTAACAAACAGGCGGATAATCTTCGGCAGCAAGCTCTGCATCACATGTCTCGGATACTAACAACACGTCAAGCAGCTCGAGGTTTACTTGCATTGGGAGAGTTCTTCCACCGTCTCCGTGTTCTGAGCTCGCTGTGGGCTGCTCGTCCTCGTGAACCTGCCTAGCTTTCACAAGCAGGACTACTGTAAGACTAGAGCATCTAGGTGTGAACTCGCAAGCAATATCACGTATGCTTATGATGCAGAGGAACGAGCACCTGTGTTTTTTGTTAATCACCTCGAATGTTTTCTCATAGCAGTTTCGTCCGTTTAATGGTGTAAATAGAGCATTTCTGAAGCTGAAAATAACGAGGCAACCAAGTTTCTGTTAGATGCATATTGTACAATAGTTTGAAAGGCAGAGAGCAGCTTTTAGCAGATTGATGGCATTTATGTAAACCTAGTAAAAACAGGAGTAAGGTGCTACAGATCCTTCCCAGATCCCGTTATAAATTATCATGTACTATAATTATTTAGATTTCGAAGACTATGTAAAAATAAAGTTATCCTGATATCTTTCGGTCTTATTATTTTGAGTTGAAGTAGTTAAGTGCCAGTCCAAGAAGATGCACGGATCATTTCTTTTCATTTTTTTTTTTGTTAATAAATGGACTGACTATAATGATTTAATTAAAGTTTATGGCTAAAATAAAAATTTTAAAATAAATGGCGGGGTGAAATGGATAATTGGACAATTGACTAACTGCCACTGAGACGAGGATCCTAAACGTCCGCAAATTTGCCGGTTTAATTAAAGACGGAAAGTAAAATCAAAGGGCACAGAAGAATATAAATCAAGAAAATTGAACTTTAAAAAGAAAAGGTATTAAAAATAAAATAATAATGATAATAATAATAAAAGAAGAAGAGCCCGAGATTCAGTTCGGTTTAGATTCTAGTGATTCCTTCCGCTACTTGCCATTTATTGGTTTGTTTTCTTTTTGTTTTTTTGGTAAAAAAACAAAAAACAGTTCCTTCACGTCTTTAACGTTGAAAGAAAGAGAGAAAGAAAGAGAGAAAAGAGTTCATTTTAATCAATCAACTAATTATAGCAATTTCCCTTTTTCCTTCTCTAGCTTCGTTCATCAGCTTTGCTGACCGATTTGATACAGTTCGTTGGTGATCAAAAGTTTTTTTTTTTTTTTTGTTGTTTAAAATTATAAAAGAAAAGGGATCCATAATAAAAGAGAGAAAAGTATGAGCCACTTGAGGACGATCTGTAGGCCCCACACCTTGCTCTCGTCCATCGTGTGTTGCAGGCAGCAGGCTCGATCCAGAGTTAGGGTTTCGTTCCGAAATGGCCACCAGTATGCGCCGCCGTCTTTGTCGTCTCCTTGGCTCCATAGCAGCGGCGAGCCGTGGTTTCGCCTCGGTCAGAAGAGAACGGTGGTTAGGGCATCCAATTGGGCCAACCACAAATCCCCGTATGAAACTCTCGGTAATTACTTAATTCTTTCCTTTCTCTTTTTTGTTTTGTGGCATAAAGAGTTTGTGTTGTTCGACTGTGGGGAAAATGAAGGAAATAGATTTAAAAATGTCCAGATATCATATCAGATGTTCGGTCTTCTTAGGTTCTGTTTGTTTCTGCTGGTGAAGGGAGAAAGGAAAAAAAAAAAAAAGGTTTCTGTTATTTAGAAGTATCTTATCTATAGTTGATTTTGCTGTATGTGTAGTGTAAAATTTATGAATTTCCATATAATTATGGTTTCGAAATGTAGAGTTGGAGGGGGATGCTGATGAGGAGCAGATAAAGATTGCTTACAGACGCTTGGCCAAATTTTTTCACCCTGATGGTTTGTTTCTTCGTCTTCGCTTTTTTTTTTTTTTTTTTTTTAAATTCTACTTTCCAGCTTCGTGGACATGAATTTTCATAAATCTTGCATCAGGTTGGATACAGTTTTCCCTACCACAGACTTGTGATAACTTTGGAAGTCATAATTTTTCCCTTTCCCTATGGTGCTCGGTGTTTGCTTTGGCTCTTACATCTATTTAAGGACTTGAAAACTTACATCCTTGTTCTTCCTATGTTTAGTCTATGATGGTAGAGGAACCCTCGAGGAAGGGGAAACAGCTGAAGGTAGATTCATCAAGATTCAAGCAGCATATGAGCTGCTCATGGATGGGGAGAAACGGAGGCAATATGATATGGATAACAGAGCAAATCCAATGAAGGTAAGCCTTCCGATGGTAACAAATTCAGTATCTAATTTCTTTACTAGTGGGTGTGAAGAATGATGAACAATAGCAAATGATTGCCAAAATGTGAATGATGTAAACAGAGAAGCTTATGGTTTTTTGTTAATGTATCAGGCTTCAAAAGCATGGATGGAGTGGCTTTTGAAAAAGAGAAAAGCTTTTGATCAACGGGGTGACATGGCCATTGCAGCTTGGGCTGAGCAGCAGCAGCGAGAGATGAATCTCCGTGTACGCCGTCTTTCTCGGTCCAAGGTATTCAAATATTCCATAAGTGGATTTGACGCACCAGAACTCCTTTGACATCACCATGACTTTGCTTTGAACTAGCTAGTCAATTTCTTAGGGTGATAACTGGTCAACATCTACGTGTTGTGATAAGTGGGAACCAGTTTGACTAATTAGAAATAAAATTTTCGGTGGATGAAACCTTTACCAGATATTAGAACGAGAACTGACCCTTTACTCACTGAACGATCTGAAAGGCTCTACTTTTACAGACATGGCCAGATGCATTAATGAAATATGTTTTCTGGTGGTCGTGTCAATTGGTTTTAGTACTTTTGCTTGGTGACCAAAGATGTAATCAACAGCCTTAATTGCCTCCCTTTTTGCAAGGTGGCATCTCTTTAATTGCCTAAAAAATTTTGATTTTTGATTGATGCATGATAGGTTGACCCAGAAGAAGAGAGAAGAATCTGGGCAAAGGAGAAAAAAGCATCAATGGAATACTATAACAATACCCTCAAACGGCATACCCTTGTCCTAAAGAAAAGGGACTTGATGCGAAAGAAAGCGGAGGCAGAGAAGAAAAAAGCCATTAGTCAGCTTTTAGCGGCGGAAGGCCTCGAGCTGGACACAGATGATGATGATGATGAAGCTCTGTAGAGAATTATGTTAATGTTGGTAGCCTGTTAGTTGCCCAACATTCTAGGATACACATTGGATTCCTATTAGGTAACCCACTGCCTATTTGTATATATGATAATTGTTTCAAGTAAGAAATTAATGAAAAATTGCCATGGTTTGATTGTCTACCTTCCTCTCAGATTCTAAGGGTATATTGTTTCAGAAGGCTCTTGGGAAGTAGAGCGACTATAGCAGTAGATGGCCTCTTGGGGCCGATTGACCTCCAGCCTGTTTTTCTTCTACTTAGATCGATATTCCTTCCAGTTGTAGCGTGTTTGGCCGAAGCAGTCTGGCGGTTCGCATTTCATTTCGATCTCCATTTTCAAACTTAGTCCGGCTGTTAGACACAAAGCAGCTGATCTTTTAGATTTTTCGACTGCTGCACGCAAAACGGCCAAATTTAATCATTTACCTGGAAGCGACCGTCCTCTTCTTTTCTTCTATTTCCATTTATAGGATAAAGATTTATCTCGTATAAGTTTTCTTGCAAGTTTCTTCTCTCGCTGACTCTTATCTATTTCTCTCTCTCTCAATTTCTCACTTTTTTTGTTCCCTAAGAAATTAAGAATTGTGTAATAAAAAGTATATGTTTAATTAAACATTTCTGTGTTTCTAGTATTTTTTTTTTATTTTTTTTGATAATGTCGATAAAATCCGAATTTTGTACTATCGATATAATTGCAATTTGGATACCGATCAACACACAAGCCACTGAGCCTAACATTGTGTTTGGAAGAAAGAAAAAAGAGAGGGAGGCAGGAAACTGAGAAAAGAGTTAATTGTCTTATTTGAATTAAAACGATGTCCATAAAACAGCTGATTGGTATTTTAATTTAGAAGTAGCATGGATTTAGTGAGGACTATCTCACCTCAAATAGTAACTTGATAAATGATTTAGTGTATGATTTTTTATATTAATTTAGATTCAAATTTTTGTGTTGATGATATTTACTCTATTAAAAAAATATATCACAATATTTAGACATAAATTATAAAATCCTAAATTTGTTTAAAATTATATATAGAAAAAATTCACTCAAAAGTGAATAACTGCTGTACTCGCAATATAAGTTTTTTTTTTTTTTTAAATGCAATTTACCAAAGCGGCAAGTGAAGGAGAGAGAGAAAGAGGCGTCGAGGGGAAGAGAGATAGTCGGTGCCAATGCCAGAAGGACAGCCAAAGTTAGTTACAGAGATTGTAGGGTGGGGTTAAAAATGAGATTTTGCAACCAATCGATCAACAACAGAGAGCCAGCCCCCCAACTTCTGCGGTTCTTCACTCTTCCCCTTCGCTGCTCGCCCGCTCTCCGACCCCGAGACGGCACTGTCTCTTCCCACCAGACACCCTCCCGCTTTTACATTCACACACACACACACACACACACACACACACACACTCACTCACTCACACACGCACACACACACACACACAGTCAGTCACTCTTTTCCTTACACACACACAGAGAGAAATAAGAGAGTGGTAGAGAGCTGACACGTGATATGTTCAAAAACCGTTTCTTCATCTTCTTCTTCTTCTTCTTTATCTTCTGCTTCTACTGTTACTACCTCCAGTGTTGTCTATCGGCTCTGTTCTGCTTTTCGAATCCCTAAGTGAACAATGCCGCCGCAGAACGCCGAGCTCCGCTCCGTGAATCCGCGGATCTGGAGAGCCTGCGCAGGCTCCTCCGTACAGATCCCCACCCTCAATTCTAGGGTTTACTACTTCCCTCAAGGCCACTTGGAGCAGTCCTTTTCTGCCACGTTTCCTCCTCCCCTACTCTCCAATCTCGTTCTCTCTAAACCCTTGATTCCCTGCCGCATCTCCGCCGTTCAATTCCTCGCCGATTCCATCACCGACGAGGTCTACACCAAGCTCCTTCTCGTTCCCGTTGACCTTTCGTCTTCGGATTCAACGGCTCTCGGCTTTCTAGAATCTTCCCGCGCGGGGCCGCCTGTTCCGCGCGAAGGTGTGGGAACTGAAGATGATAAGGTTGTGCCGTTCGCCAAGATTCTAACTCCGTCCGATGCGAATAACGGCGGCGGCTTCTCCGTCCCGAGGTTCTGTGCCGACTCCATTTTCCCTCCGTTGAACTACCACGCGGAGCCGCCTGTCCAAACCCTGACTGTCACTGACATCCATGGGATTACTTGGCAATTTAGGCACATTTATCGAGGGACACCGCGCAGGCATCTGTTGACTACTGGATGGAGCAAGTTCGTGAACCACAAGAAGTTGGTAGCTGGTGATTCCGTGGTTTTCATGAGGAATTCAAGGGGAGAAATGTTTATCGGAGTTCGCAGGGCGGTGAGGTTCAATAACGGCGGCGGCGGAAATTACGCCAGGTGGCGAGAACAGATTGGCGGCATAACTGGAGATTTCAAAGTTAGGGTGAAGGAGGAAGGATTCTCAAGAAGCGGGAGAGGGAGAGTGTCTCCAGAGGCCGTGATGGAAGCAGCAGAGAGGGCAGCTCAGGGTTCGCCGTTCGAGGTGGTGTATTATCCGCGGCCAGGTTGGTATTCAGACTTTGTGGTGAAAGCTGAGGTGGTGGAAGCTGCGCTCAATAGGTTTTGGGCTGCTGGGATGAGAGTGAAGATGGCAATGGAGACTGAGGACTCATCAAGGATGACTTGGTTTCAGGGGACGGTCGCCGCTGCTTCTGTGCAAGATTGTGGGCCATGGCGAGGCTCTCCTTGGCGCATGCTTCAGGTATGTATATGCATGGCATGTTTGTTGGTTTATGTGTGTCTAGTTATGTGGAGTGACATCGTATCCTCCATTGTATTGTCGTTTCCCATTTGTTTTAGGAATAGAATGTCATTCTTATCAAATATTAAAAGTTACGGCGAAGGGTCAATTATTGACTAGTGAAAATAGTCTTCCATTCTGAGTCACTTTAGGAAATTCCTTAGTGGAAACCGAAGGTTGTAGCTGATTGCTCATGCTTTACATTTGTTGCACTGCAATGGGACACACGACTCTTTTGACTTTTGATTTTGCATGTTTTCCTGAATTGTAGAAACCCAATTTTTTCTTATCTTCAAGATGTACTTGGATGTGGTCAAACTCGGCAGCAATGCAGAATTTGGTATTTGACAACAAGTGTGCATTGCTAAATGTTGAATTTATATACTGAATCATCAAAGCCCAATGATAAAAGATTCTGAGAAGGTGATAGATACCTTTTGGTAGCAACTTCAAATGAGCAGTTCCTATGTCATTCAGATGGCTTACATGTTCATCTAATGATTTCCTGTGAGTTGGAAATTGTTTTTGGTCCACTATTGTGACGAGTATTTCTTGCTGATGGATATCTATCTTCAAGAGTAGATGAAAATGGTCATTTATGGAACAAGGAAGCATTTGATTCTAGTAAAATAGCTAATTGAAAATTTTTGATTTTGTTTGGGGTACAAGCACATCTCCATACAAATTTGCCAAGTTTCTTGATAGGCATAAAACTTCCGAGGTACTGTTATACCTGTTTTCTGTGGCTTTGGTGCATCAGACACATTGTGCTTGTTGTGGTATATTATGGATTGTGATTTTAAGGGAAGTAAATGATTTACTAAACTGTAAATTACTGTTTGTTCCCAATGGTTTCCCTTTTTCTTCATTGGATGGGTGTACCTTTTTATATTAGTTGTTGTGCAGCTGAAGATGCATACATGTGAATTAATTTTTTCACTTGCCCATTTGGTTTTGTTACAGCTTTATTTTCATTTAACTCTTTCTGTGACTTCTTGTCTTTTCATTCTGATTTTCTCATTTCTAGGACCTTATATTTTGCTATTTTATACTACAGTCATTATTCCAAGATTATACTAATGACAGCAAGTTGCCTGATTATACTTGCCTGTTTCAATGCACCAAGTGATTGTGTGTTGAAGGAAATTAACGTTTTTGCTCCCTTTTTAAGATATAAAGTTAGAGAATGCAGCAGCTTACCAAACTGAAAAAAACATGTGGATATAATTTTCAAGCTGATTGGTTCCTTTGCTACATTAGTTCAATAATTTTTTCTACTTGTCTTTTATCTTATTCACTTGTTTATTTCTTCGCCTCTTTCCTCTCTTTTTATATTCAACACAGATTACATGGGATGAACCTGAAGTTTTGCAGAATGCAAAGAGAGTGAGCCCCTGGCAAGTTGAATTTGTTGGACCCACACCACTGTTTCATGCTGCATTTCCTCCCTCTAAGAAATTCAGGTTTCCTGAGAATTCTGGGATGCTGGCAGATGGAGAGCAAGAACTCTTTTTTCCATTGTCAGACCTAACTAATTCAACGATGGCGCACTTGAACCCATCTTTGTTGAATTACAACACTTTTCCTGCTGGCATGCAGGGAGCCAGGCAAGATACTTTTTCCATATTTGGTTTATCCAACTTGTTTACTGAAAACAATCCTCAGATGCTCACTGACACTGCCTTTGGCAACAACATGACTCCAAAGTTGAAAACATTGCCTACTGAGCTGAACATTGGCAGTTCACAATCTGAGAACTTATCATCAGATAGCCAGAGTAGCATCTACACTTCTGGTATGGTTGCTGAAAACCAGGCCTGCAACCCAGTAAAAGTTGGCACTGGTACATTTCAGTTGTTTGGTAAGGTGATTCACATGAATCATCATGTTGAAGGTCATTTTGATGATGTTGGCTGCATGGAAGATGATGGGAATAAAGGCTATGAGACAGAAGTTAATAACAATGGACAAGATCTTCCATTGACTTCGTCTTTCACAGAATTACTCAACAGGTCAGATGTCCCATGCCAAAGGGCTTCAGCTCTTGGAGCTTGCTCTTTATAAAAAAGCTTTTTTTGTGTCTTGCAGTCAAGTGTGTGTACAGGTATGGTTATCTGACTATTCATC
This sequence comes from Bruguiera gymnorhiza, assembly GCA_020883675.1. NCBI lineage: Eukaryota > Viridiplantae > Streptophyta > Magnoliopsida > Malpighiales > Rhizophoraceae > Bruguiera > Bruguiera gymnorhiza. Next base: position 1,369,425 of record JAIRCJ010001047.1, on the reverse strand, counting down.
TTTGATAAACGATATTGCGCACCAGAGTGCAATGTCGACAAAATTACGCTGTGTTTTAAGATTGGGTTCTAGTGTAGTTCAGACAACAGCTCTTTAACTGTAGAAGTATGACACAGTATACAACATATAATGTACACATGGGTACTTGATTTTACTTGAGCCTCAGATATTAGTCAGAGTGTGTCAAGATGGACAATATAGTAACATTTGCCCTCTGTTTCTAATTAATAAGGTAGGCAACTCTTTGAAGGCATGTAGCCTTTCATTGAATTTTGGCAAGATGGACAATAAAAAGGCAGTTTTCCTTCCCTCTCAGAATTTTGGTGTCACAAAAAGTGGTTGAACCTGGTGCTAACATTTTGCATGTCTCTTCTCTCTTTCTGGAAAGTACCTTCTGCCGGACTTCCAACTTTATAAGTCAAGGAAACATTAAATTACTGTATTCATAAACATGGCTTTTTACAGTTACAGCACCGTTATGGTGAGCTTTCCTTGGTTTTGCTAAGAATTACTAGCTCCGAAGTTGTGTTCTCTTTGGATTTCAAATAACTGGCAACCAAAATTTTGGAGCTAAAAGCTAAATATGGCTTTATGCAATTTGGCTGCTACCTAATCATAACCATGCAAGTTTCTGACATATTGTTTGTTTTTATTTGCAGGTAGCACGTGCAGAAGAAGCTGAGTTCTTATTAGGCCCTGGCAGTAACAGATAGTGTAAGGTTCTCTAGTTAGCTGTGTTGGGAGCTCAAGACATTTGAGATGTGGGTTCTGTTTAGAGGAGATTTTGATGCTTTTTGGACATATGCATATTGCTTGAGATTACGATATATTTCCTGCTTTCTTGATGTAATATCTTGGATACTTCTTACCTTTTGCCCTGGTGTAATCTTTTGTTTGATCTCAAAGGACCTGGGAAAGTCAAATGTGGTTATGTGAACCCAGATGTGATAAATGCTTGCGTCCTTGTTTATAGGGAACGCAAATGCTTGATCGGGCAAATTGCGTATGAAACCCTAGAATATGCAGCTAATGTTCCAGTTTTTATATGGTCTGATCAATGAAAAGATGTGGAACTCTTTGGAGTGGCAAATGTGCTACTCGCATGGCATGTGAGTTGCCATAATACATAATGGAGAGTAGAGACGGGATAATGCAGCTTCGAGATCATAATGTTTAGGCTAATATAACCTACTGGCAAGCTTTTCTAATTATATGAATGAGAAACCCTTTCTAAAGCATTTGCAATCGTGTGAAACCAGGGCAGTGAAAGAAACAGGACCCGTTTCCTTCATTGAATCTACGACACATTTACAAGCCTCAAGTTCCCAAAGAAAGCATACAAAGTGCATTGCCACCAACGTTAGATCTTGATTGACCCACATAGAAAAAGTTCAATCTCTGGCTGATGACTCCAAGCCGTTTGTCGTCCTGCAATCACCAAACCTTCAAACACAATTGCACCCCCCCCCCCAAAAAAGATGATTAGCAATGGGGTAAAAAATATATATATAATTACCCGGAAGTTGAGTTTCCGGAGTTAATCGACGGGCCGGGAGCTCGGGCCTAGCGGGTTTCTTGCGCAACCCGAATATCTCTTGGACCAGAGGCACGTGAACCAGCACCAGCTCCCCTACCGAAAACCAAACTGAAAATCAAATATCCAAAACCAAAATTCCCCAGAAGAATTCACTTAATAGCAACCCGATCTTGTAAGGCAAGAAAAAATCCGAGACCAAACAGGAGAGATATACCCAGAGAGATGAAGAACAAAACGAATGAGATAGCGAGAATCAGTCGAACAATTATCAAATTGCAAAAATCCCAATTGGAAATACACTCCAGCAAGCTTTGATAATAAAGAAACTGAATGAAAAGACAGACGTTGCCGAGGACGCCATAGACAGGGGAAAAGAGGCAGCAGCTGGAGCTACTCCTCCTTGACCGACAGGTCATTACAAAGGTTTTTGTTGTTTTTTTTTTTGAAAATTAATTCTGACTGAGAGTCCAACCCAATACCCGAAGACCTGAAGACCTGAAGACACTTCAAACTCAATACCTGAAGACTTGAAGACCGCCTTTTTAACACCCGCGAGTTGCAGCTTACTAGCACCGACTCGTTGGGCTTTACCAATATGGGCTCCCCTCGGCTCGGTCCTCGCAGCCCAATTATAACCCAAAAGAAAAAACATCTGGTTCCTTTTGTTTATTTTATTTTTTAATTTCTGAACATTAATTCATTAATTAATTAATTAATCAATCAACAATAATCGGGTGCTGCGCGTGTGTAAGATAGATTTTAATGATTCGATCTAACTGAACCCGACGGCTATTGCGTCCAGATGGAGGAATTTTTTCCAGCTGGATTGCACAGCCACGTGTAATTTGCTCCTATCTCGAATAATGTTCAAAGAAAAAAAAAAAAAAAAAGAAGGCGAAGAGCCTCGGCGGGTACCGGCTATTCCCGGTCACAAGTAACACTAGCCCCACCAAAAGGCCAGCCAGATTCATCCTCACGGTCCCGATCAAAATCAAAATCAAAATCCTCTCTCGGCTTGGCCGTGGCGACAGGAAAGCAAAGGGGAAAGCTATCGTCAGCCAGTGAGTTAGCAATCCCTAAAAAACTTGTATTTTTTCGATTTTATTTTTAAATAAATCATAATTAAGGGCAGGTCGAGGTTGAGGCTGAGAGGTTGAGGTTGGGGTTTATTGGTTGAAATTTTTTTTTTCTTTTTTTTTAGGGTTTGGCATCGAAACTTTACATGGAAGCCGCTGTCCCGGGTCCTTCCAACAGGAACCACAGGCCAAGAATTCGTTATCTACGGTGTAATTTCTTCAGAGACTGCTGTCGTTGTTTTTGTTGCTGTTTCACTTATCCGTAGGAGAGAATTTTTGGTTTTTTTTTTTTTTTTGGGTTTTTGTTTTTCAAATAAGCTTGTAAATTTTTGGGACCTATTTTGGGTTGTGGGTTGGCTCTGTGGTTGATTTCGATTACAATGGATTTAAGAACGCAAGCTCAATCGGGTCTTTCTCTCGGGTTCAATTCGCACGCATCGTCGAATCCGAACCCAATTCCGCTGCAATTGCTGGGTGAGAAGAAGGAAAATCCGAACCCAATTGAAAGCGACGATGACGATCGGGAAGAGGAGGACCAGCAGTTTAGCTTATTGGGACATCATATGTGTCTCAAGAGGCAAAGGGATGGCCAATCGTCCTCGTGTTCGTCATCTTCGGCTCCAAAGCGAGCTGCCTTGGAACCCGGGCTCGAGTCTCGACGAGCCATGGTTCGGGCTTGGGGAAATCAATCTCTTCCTGTTGCCGATCCTGAGATTCATGAGATTATGGATAAAGAGAAGCAAAGACAATTCCTTGGAATCGAGCTGATTGCGTCAGAGAATTTTGTTTGCCGTGCAGTGATGGAAGCTCTCGGCAGCCACTTGACAAACAAGTACTCGGAGGGGTTGCCTGGGGCCAGATACTACACGGGCAATCAATTCATAGACCAAATTGAGTCCCTGTGTTGCAGTCGTGCTTTGGCAGCTTTTGGCCTTGATTCTGATAAATGGGGTTTGAATGTGCAGCCATATTCATGTACCTCTGCAAATTTTGCAGTTTACACGGGGCTTTTGTTGCCTGGGGATCGGATCATGGGACTGGATACCCCATCTGGAGGGCATTTGAGTCATGGGTATTATACCCCAGGAGGGAAAAAGGTGTCTGCTTCCTCCATTTTCTTTGAGAGTTTGCCATACAGAGTGAATCCCCAAACTGGGTACATTGATTATGATAAGATGGAGGAGAAAGCCCTGGACTTCAGGCCCAAGGTACTTATTTGTGGAGGCAGTTCATACCCGAGGGAATGGGATTATGCAAGGTTCAGACTAGTTGCAGATAAGATTGGAGCTGTTTTGCTGTGTGACATGGCTCACATTAGTGGTCTTGTCGCTGCAAAGGTTTGACAAATGGTTTACTTTTAAAACTTTTTATTTGTTTTGTATTTTTAAACTTGGACTTTGTAGTAGCATTTTCACACTCTAAAAAAATTGATGTTCTGATAAGTTCTAAGAAATTTTAAATTAAGTTTTTGGGTGCCGGGTGCATTACTTTCTGTGAAAATGAAATCAAATAGCCTTGATAAACCAACCGAAGTAACTATTAGCGTAACTTAGATCTTTGTTTGTTTTGAATGTTTTTTATTGACTAGGGGACTATCCTATCGATACCAAGACTAAGCAGAAAGAGTGTATTTCAACTTGGTAACTGTGACATCAGTGACATTTTGACTGGTTAGATATGCACTTGGTACTTGTGTCATCTATTTGTCTTGTATGAACCTTTTTTTTTTCCTGTGTAACATTCTATCCATAGTGCAAGCTAACTGGTTTGAATCAGCCTCTTTTTGAAAACAATATTAAAGCTATGTATATCTAATCTTTCCTGATACCCCACAGTGTTGGAGCCTTATGCACTGTTTAACATTCTATCCATATATTAAGAATTGTAACTTCACAACATTGGTTAAAAGGGTTTCTGGCATTCACTTTTTTCCTGAAAAAGATAACATAGGAGATTGATTTCTAGCACATCCAGATGATGGCATGTCATTTCTTGTGTAGACTGCTGTTAGTCCTTCAGGGAGAATGTTGCTCTTTTTTTATTCTGGACCAAAGAAAAAAAAAAGAGTGTTGCTTTTTCTTCTGCTTGCATAATCAACTATGATGGTGTATTACTGACTCTAGCTTAAAGCTGGTTAATGGTATAGAGTATTTGCCCATCATCCATTTGGTGTTACATTTCAGGATGCTGAAATTGGTTGAGCACTTGAGCTGTTGAATTGTGGTTATACTTGATCATTCTTTCACCTTGGCTTTCATACTTCTTTCAGGAGTTAAATTGTTGTTTGCCTCAGCCCTCAAGTATCATTTGATTTGATTGCTTTTCTTCTTATTGCTAGTCTTGAATTTCAGCCCTTGCTTAAATTGATTTGATGAAGTGTTACACTAATTTCACAGTTCTTTTTGGTATTGCCTGTGCACTTGTTTCTATGCTCAAAAATCAAAGCGCTTGAAGACAATCAAATAAACATGGTCCTTTGCAGTATTTCTCATTCCCTGCTATCGGTTTTGATATGGCTTGTCCTTGTCTTTTTTCAGGAGTGTGCAAGTCCATTTGATTATTGTGATATTGTCACCTCAACAACTCACAAAAGTCTTCGGGGTCCTAGAGGAGGAATAATATTTTACAGGAAAGGCCCGAAATCAAGGAAGCAAGGCACACTTCTTAGTCTCGGTGATGGCAGTAGCCACTATGATTATGAGGAAAAGATAAACTTTGCAGTTCATCCATCTTTACAAGGGGGTCCACACAATAATCACATTGCTGCTCTTGCTGTAGCATTAAAGCAGGTAGCTTCTCCTGAGTACAAAGTATACATGCAACAGGTGAGGAAAAATGCTCAGGCTTTGGCATCTGCTTTACTTAGAAGAAAATGCCGATTGGTGACTGGTGGGACTGACAATCATTTAGTGCTCTGGGATCTAACTACTCTGGGCTTAACGGGTATAACCTTAAACTTGCATGCTACTTACAACAATTCACTTGGAGAGTAAATGTTTTTTTGTGTGTTGACTCTTCAGTTCTTCTACCCTCATCAATTCTATTTTGGGTGCATATATGACCTCAATTTCACCAATTGCACTGCATTAAACATCTTCTTTGTTGTTGTTATGGCCCATCTATTCTGTCCTTGTGATAAAGAAATTTGCAATTCTTCATGTATTAGTTGATTAAAGGTTAAATGCTAGTATACTATTCCCATCTGGAACCTTTATTTCCCTGTCTATAGATTCTGCCATATCTGGTATGGCCTTGAGTTCATTTTGACTGCACATTAACCAATTCAATTGATTGCAAGACACAATCTATTTCAAAAGGACATGCTTGGTGAATCCTGGAAAGTTGAGCTATAATTGTGTTGCGTGGCCATTGGAATAAAAGGTAGTGAACCAAAAGGATTAGAAATTTGTACAGATTGTCCTCATACATATTCCAAGTGTAGCATATCCACTTGCTTCTCTTTATCTTCTCTCCTCTTGAAGATTGATTTTTGTACTAGGGTTCAAACCTATTTTGGATCACATCATTTTTTTACCCAAGATCCTGAGGATGATGGCAAACATTGAGTGCAACAATGTATAAACAATTGAAATTATTCTTCTTTAATTGTATTTTTTTTTTCCTGTATCCTTCTCTATACCTATGTCTAGATATATGTTGGAAGCTGTGAGTGCACTTTGTGTATATTTTTTCCTTTTCATATGACTATGTTCTTGTTCCTTCTCAGGAAAGAGCTATGAGAAAGTTTGTGAAATGTGCCACATTACCTTAAATAAGAGTGCTATATTTGGGGATAATGGTGCTATTTGTCCGCGAGGGGTCAGAATTGGTAAGTACTACATATACCCTAATGTTTTCTAATTATCAATGACTTTATGGAGTAAAGGCAATGTAGACTATATTACAAGTTTATTGTCACGGGGTCATTACTTTCTCCTCAAAAGGCAGCCTGTTGGGGTGTACAGCACCTACGCTTATATGACTTAGGATCCCCCTCTTCCTATCCGATGTGAGATGTGGGAGTCGGGTTGTACCTAACTCGCCCGTGTCCGAGACATAATCCGTCCGTGACATTCTTCCCCACTGAATCTATCGACGTCCTTGTTGGGAATCGAGGTCTCCCTGCCTACTTCCCCGTGAAGCGCTTGGCGAGAAATATCGGAGTTGGGGTCGGGTCGACTCTGATACCACTTGTTACGGGATCATTACCTTCTCCCCAAAATGCTGCCTTTTGGGGAAAAGTTGGGGCCTTTTGGGGAGAAGTTGGGGAGAAGGTAATGACTCCGTGACATTATGCTGGCATTACCATGACCAATACTTATTTCTGAATGCTTATGGTATCTTGAATTCCAAGTTGTTAGTCACCACTAGTGTCTCTATATGTCAGCTGCATGCCTAATTGGCCAAACTATCTTATAATTTCCTCAATTTATGAGTACCTTATACCACTATTCTTGTTCAGGTACTCCTGCTATGACATCAAGAGGTTGTTTGGAGTCTGATTTCGAAACAATCGCTGACTTTCTTCTTAGGGCAGCTCAGATTACAAGTGTTGTGCAGAGGGAACATGGAAAACTGCAGAAAGATTCCTCTAAGGGTCTTCAGAACACTAAAGACATCCTTGAGCTACGAAACCGTGTTGAGATATTTGCTTCTCAGTTTGCAATGCCAGGATTTGACATTTGAAATATGTGAACAGAGGCAACTTGCATGCAGTTTTAGGTCACTTTCTTGCTTCTGTAATTTGCTGCAGTCTCTGTCTAGTAACCCTTTCATTTTCTGCATGCCTCTATGTTTCATTATCTGTTGTATATTGCAAATATAGGTGAATTCTCTGGAAACGTTACAAGATTATTTATATATACATTTCAAACAGTCGCTTTTTGATCTTGTAAGAATCAAACTAATGATTTGTAATTTGTAAGGTTTTGAGCAATTTGATCGTGTGGATAGACATCAGTGACAATTTAGTTTGGTAGAACAGCTGTATTTATTTCCCATATTATGGCCAATTGGCCATTATGCTAAATTTAAGGTAATGTGCTGCTGCATGAGGTGGTTGTTTTTGTAATTGTTTTTGCCACCCGCCCTATCCTGTTCTGTTTCGCTACTTTCATTCAAAATTGCTTTTCGTGCATTGAATTATTTATTGATGGGTTTACTGATCTTTTCCTCTACATGTAAGTGAAAACAATGCATATTTGACACTTGTGTTAAGCATGTAGAGTGGTCAAAGTCAAGAGCGGGAAAAAAAAGAAAAGGCGAGAAGCCATTGTCGTTCAAGCGACGAAAGTGGTGATAATTAAAAGGCCCGGTGTCTGGTTCACAGGTAATAATCACTCACAGTCGCAGGATGGTGCCTCCCTATGTAGCCTTGTTGCAAACACGCAGCTTTTCAGCCAAAACTTGCCGCTTCTAGCGCAGCTGGCTTCCTATATTTATTTGCTTTTACTTTTCTCCATTATTATATTACTTTTGTTTGGTCAGCAGACTCGTATGGAACCCTTCAAGGGAGGCAAGACATGAATTTCCGGCAAGGGACAAAAAGCATGAGATACGGTTAGAACTGAGAAAGGGACCACCCATACTTCCTGTAGTTTTTTATAATATTTTCTAGAACCCCCAAAAGAGGGGAAGAAAAATGCAACATAATATATCCGTGAAAGAGAGAGAGAGAGAGAGAGAGAGAGAGAGAGAGAGAGAGCAGAAGAGAGACATGTCAGGAAGAAGGATGTTGTGCTAAGAAGCTTTCATCATCAACCCCATTGCTCTCATAAGTGAACCGAATCAGACAAAAGCTATCTTCCAGTGTTGAAAGTGGGGGACTGCTTTCGAACTCAAAGCTAAACCAGGAATCTCAGAGTCCTCCCTACAGTCCTAAAGAGTCCACTTTCCCATCATTCTCTCCCAACTAGAATGATTAGTCATTTACTACGTACAACCGGAGAGCACAGCATACTCTAATGCCTATGCAAATCTGAATAGGTTGGAAACCACTTTGAATGTTGCAATTTGCAGAGGTACTGAATATATTAAAAAATGCAAACAAGGATTTGACTTGATGCGGAAAATAAGAAGCTTCCTTTTTCCTTTTTTTTGGGGGGGGGTTTTGGTACATGAGAATACGATAAATAAAAGAAGAAAGAAGAAGCTGGCGCTTCAATGTTGGTGTCAAAAAGTAGCAACTTGGCCCTGGATAATAAACCATTCCCTGACGGTTGTCTGCCCAATCATTTCCATGGGTTCCACACTTTTTTTTTTTTTTTTGGTTAAAAGCTCACCACTCACTTCTACTTCCTTTGTTCAACTGAACGTCTTCTTCTCTGGGTTTTCAAGGACAAGTGCCAATTACCGCGGTAACTGTGATTAGTAAGGATACTAAAGGGAGGAAAATAAAAATTAAATACTAAAGGGGGAAAATAAAAATTAAAAAAAGGAAGAGAACCAAAGAAGACAAATGAAAATTAGAAAAGGGGAAGGTGGGGAGAGGGGGGAGGGGAGGGGAGGAAAAAGAAAGAGAGGGGATTGAAGGTACTACAACAACCCTCCCAACAACTGCTTTCTCTGTTTTGTTGTGTGTTCTCTCCCTACCTTCAATTTCAAGTTTCAACCATTTCTATCTCTCACACACACACAAACAAATGCTTTATGCTTTCATCTATGACTGCAAAAATCCAAAAGCTTCTTCCTTCCTTCAACAATTTCATCAAAGAAATCATCAAGCTGGCCGACAATATTCTCAACTCCAGATCTCAACACCCCAAAACATGTTCTCAAGTTGTCCACTCTTTCCCTTACCTCATCCTCTGTTTCCCAGTCCACGACTACTCTTTGTCCACACCTCTCCAGCTCCCCTCTCAGCTCCTCCATGGCCGTCTTTGACCTTCTGAACTCATACAGCAGAATCCCCGACCTCCCATTTATCTCGTTTATTTCTGCCGCCACCCTCTGCTGCAATCTCGCCGTTGATATCATGAAAGCTGATCCAAAAAATAGGCAGCCCTCGCAGCCTCCTTGGAGAAAACTGGATTCAGGCCAGCAATAAACCAGCCCGTATAGCAAGATCATCAGTAGCAAAGAGCTGACGTTTCTCATTGCGTATAGAACACCTCGAAAACCATTGAAACCATTGAGCTTGGATTCTATTCCGACCCGCTCGTCCCAGCGCAGTGACATTGGTTGGATTCTCGTTTCCATTAAGACTCTATTCTCTTCCTCCAATCCCACTGCTTCTCTTCGACACCCAGAAATCGCCCGTATGACCTGTTTCAATAATCCAGCAAAAAAAGAAAAAAAAACAAATCTTTTTAGTTACTGTAATATTATATTGTGTCCAGAGGAAGAAAATATAATCAAGAAGAGAATTTTTGAAGTGGGGTTTGATTAAATTTTTGGATGAACCTGGCGAGAGAGCTGAGGGGTAAGATGGCGATGATTGTCAAGCGAGGAAATGATATTGAGTCCAGCAGAGTAGTAGTTTTCCATTCCGGATACGCCTGATTTTAGGACATGGCATACCTCCCATAGCTTGGAACTCTCGTCCATGTACTCATCAAGCCACTTATCACCCACAGGCAAATGGAGTTTTTGAACAAGCAAGGTCAACCGAGAGTGGAAAGATCTTAGCAAAGAAAGTACCCTTTGGAGGAATTGGATTGACATGAAGTTGTTGTTAAGAGAGACGCGTTCAAGATCATCGATGCCTCTAGTGAGAAAGGAATAGAAACCATTGACAGAGTTTGTGGAGGATGGATCCATTGTAGAGAAAGATACTATTAAGCTCTCAGGAAGAATAAAAAAAAAAAACAACACAAAAAAAAAGAGAGACGGACAATAAATAAGCTAGAGTGGAAGAATGGTAATATTAGGAGTTTAGGAGGGTGAGGGAGAGCAAAGGTTATGAAGACGGGTGGTATTTAAATTAAGAGAAAGAGAGGCAAAATGAGAGACGGAAGGATGGAAGGGAGGGAATATCTTAGAAGCTCTGGTTTCTAAGGTTGAAAAGGATTGTTGGGAGCAATGATGGGTGTTTCCTATAGAGGGGAAAGGATGATTGGTAATATGCCATTTTCATTGTAAAATGGGTAGAAAGAAAGAGAAAAAGAGAAAACACCTCTTAAAAAGAAAAATTACTCGATTTTGCAAAATAAGTAAAAGAAGAAAATTACCAAAAAGCAAAAGAAAGGAGAAAATTTGCTCTTTCTTTTAATAAGAATCCTCGCTCCCTCCGTTGCCTGTGACGGCCGGGAGGACCCCAACACCATCCTCCCCCAGGCTCATAGGGAGGCGCGTGACTGCACGCGTGGTCGAAATCTTACTGCCGACAGCGGATGCGTGAAGAAGGGGCTTTGAACGGTTGGGTTTCTGTTTAGGTTGAGCTTAATTGGTTATTTTACGACGGCTGCAGATGTGCTTCCTGCCTGTACGTGTCTCGAATTTTGGTTCTTGTTTTGTAAGCAACTAAGCATCCTATTGTAATTGGTTATTTGAAATGATATTTGAAATGAATAGTAAGTTTCTTGGCCATAACACACACACAAAATTGGCCGAATACCCATATGGCACGAGCTTTCAATGAGCTCCCTTCCGATATCTTTCTTTTGCGTCTCTGCTCCATTTCTCCACGCCACATTGGAATATACCCATTGTTACATGTGAGATTATATGCAACTTTGAATATATTTTATGCAAAGAAAGGAAAAGGGGAAAGTGGGTATGCTAAATTTATATATTTATATGTAGTTGGCAACTTCCTACGATGATAGAGTGAGAGGCTTATTGTGCTGTGGGAAGTTTGACTAGGAGGTTGTTTGACTGGATTCTGCTTCTACGTCCTCTAATTCTTCCCTTTTGGATTCTTACAAGTCCTTCCTTTTTGGTTTTGATTTCAGCGCATTTTTTGGCTCCTCCTCCCCTCTTTTTCTCCCTCGAGCAACTGACTTTGCTCCCCTTTACTTCCCCTCCATCCAACCGAAATTCATGCCTTTATTTTTCCCAGAAATATATTTCTTATTTTGTTGATTTTTTCCAAAAAAGATTTAGAATTGGAATGATGGGGTTCTTTGTACATGCACAAGGGTCTTCCTCTTCATCACTTTCTACCGTGCAAAATCAGTCTTTTTAGGCCTTCAATATTATTTTATTCTTTAGTTTCACCTTGTTATCTTGAGACAATGCGTATGTCTCTTTCTCTCCTTCGAATGCCTTAGCTGTTTACCGATATCGTATCTATATTCGACCCAATTGCTTAATCCGAGCTAAATTATTTGACACAGCTTTTCGGGCCCATCTGAGGCGAGATTTTTTTTATTCTCTTGTTTAATATCATCCTTGGCTCCCAAATTTTTTTTCTTTGACCAAATGGGGCTACTACCAGGCATACTAATTATTAAGAGAAAACAATAAAATTAATGAGTCCATACTAATTATTGAAAGAAAACAACCAAATTAACGAGTTCGAGTTAGGTAGGCCAGGCTAATTACATGTAAGACTGGTTGATGGTCAGATTATAAGTCTTAGATTAACAGTCCGAATCTTAAGTCAATGAATGGAGTAGGAAAAACTGTATCAAAAACTTATTCCCATGAGTTACATTTGATATTTATAGGTCAACAGAGATACCTAATGCCATAAATTTTGACGGTGATATGATTCTTAAAGTGGCTGCGGACTTTGTGAGTGGCCATACGAACGGTGTGAGACTATTAGGCCTATGTGTTATACTGAAAGCCTGCGAAGAACTCATTGCTGGGAGCTTGGAATGGATCTGAACCAGAGTGAACTGGTCTTATAGACGCGTGTTCGCATAGGGCTGGAGAGCAGTTAGCTCGCAGTGATGAGTTCAGAGGTCACGGGCTCCCGGAAGGCATATTTAGGAGGCCGTTGGCACCAATCCTTATCAAAAGTGTCTCAAAATGCAAATCCTATCAAATACCTTCTTATTGTTGAACGATTTGGTTGTGTTTAATTGGAGTTGGAATGTCATCTCTGTGGAGGGAGGTGGGGGACCGTGAAATCTTACTTATATCGAGTAAAGCTTCATTTCATGAAAATTTGTTTCCGGAAAGAGCGCTCGTGGGTTTTTGGGGAATGGGACATCTTGAGAGGATGTTGGTCTTTTTAAGATTTTGAAGATTTCATTGGGAAGTGAAGAGCAACTCTTTTATTGAATCCATGATATTTATAGAGTTTGCATTTATCTAAGGGCATTGATACGGGTGCCCACTAATTGATCTATGGGGGCATTCAGGCACTACAACTTAATTGTGCATTACAAGATTGCCCTTCCATGTTCCTCTTCCCCCCCCCCCCCCAAAAAAACGCCCCACTTCATCTTCGATTAATAAGGGGAAAATTTGTATTTTTGTAATGTCCTTGACCCAAATAAAAAAAAGGGCCCTTTATTTATTTGATCTTGAACAATTATTAAGAAATTCTGCCTCCTTGTGTCATGAGTCTAAGTATCGTTGTCCATGGATAACTAGTCAACTTCAATGTAGACGTGTTGATGGTAGATGTTGGTTCTTCACGAGTTTGAGTTCAACTTGATTTGGCTTTGTAGGCATCACACTTTTTATGGGATATAAAAAACAATTATATTAAATCTTTATAAATTATTATAATAAAATTTTTATTTTTTTATTTTTTTATTTAAGTAATATATTTTTTTATTTATTTTAAATTAATTTTTTAATAAAAAATAAGTTATTAATAATTTTTATTTAGTTAATATATAATTTTTCATAATTTTAATTATTTTGTTCTAAAAAAGACTAATTTTAAATAAATTTAAAATATATAAAATTCAAATAAAAAGATAAAATAGTTTATAATTTAATTATAAAAACTTACAACTTTTTTTTGGTATATTTTAACATCTTAATTTTTATATTTCATTTTGTTACCACAGACATAATGATTAAAGGGTTAAATTTGATTTAATACTTTCAACTACTTATTTTAAACTCAAATTATCGTAGCAAGTAGAAGGTCAAATTTGGTTCAATCCTTTCAACTACATGTTTCAAATTTAGATTATTTTTCTTTTTGGGTCAAATGACTTGTTAAGGAAATAAAAGAGTTTAAAACTAAAGAAAATTTTAAATGAACTCTAAGCAAGTAACAAATTTGTAAGTTTAATATCATATTTCAAATCAAAAGAAATCCTTTACATTTATATATTGCATACTTCTCCTTCTTTTTATCAATGAGATTTTTTTTTTTACTTCATGACTTATACACTTATATTGAAAAATTTAATTTCACTTTCATATGTTCTTTCCTTATAGGGACAATAGTTATAGGAAACATAAGTTGTCCATATTTGTCCCTTGACTAAATTACTTGAAATCCTAATAATTTTTCTCCCAAATGTTCCTTTCTCGTGGGGGTAGCATCGTTCTTATTAGTCTCTTTGTCATATTCAACTTTATTTAATAACATTTATCACTTATGAAGGCAACAATTATAAAAAACATATGCCTTCCATATTTGTCCTTTTGTTAAACTACTTGAAAAACAATTTCACCCTTAAGTGTTCCTTACAAGGGTAGTATCACTTATTAAGGAATCAATTTTTTAATTTCACAACTCATATATTCACATTCAAAATTTTAATAATTTTTCTCTCAAAGTGTTCCTTCCTTATAAGGCAATAGTCATAAAAAATATGCATCATTTATATTTGTCCCTCTATCAAACTACTTGAAAAACAATTTCACCCTCTAAGTGTTCATTATGAGGGTAGTATTGTCCATATTTGTCCTTTTGTCCTATGGTCCCTTTGTCATTATGATTTGTAATTCATATATTTATATTTAAAATTCTAATAATTTTTTTTCATGTGTTCCTTCTTTATATCGGCAGTAATCATAGAAAACATATGACATTTATATTCGTTCATTTGCCAAACTATTTGTAATCCTAATAATTTTTTCCTTCCTTCCATACAAAGGCAATGTTATCGATTTCATCCCTTTGTTATATTTGTCTCTTTGTCAAATTATCAGTTAGGGAGACAATAGTTATTAGAAATATACATCATCTATATCTATTCCTTTGTCCAATTATCGACTTATAATACCACTTATTAGAAAAATGCTCTTTGTCGACCCATGGAAATTACCGGTTCTAATATCACTTATTACTTATAAAGGCAGTAATCATAAGAAATATGTATCATTCATATTCTTCTCTTTGTCAAAGTATCAACTTTGATATCACTTATTAAGGAAACACCCTTTGTTGAACTATCAACTATAATATCACTTATTAGGAAAATAAGAGAGAACTATTAGTCTTGAGAGAATTATTGACCTTGATACTATTTATTAGAAAAATAAGAGAGTCCAAATAAAAAATTTAAAATTAAAAAGAAATTTAAGCAGAATTTAAGTAAATAATAACATATTTTTATATTTTACATTATATCTCAATCTAAAATTTTAAAATAGTAAATTTATAAGTATTTTTTTATATAATACTTACTTCTCTTTTTTTTTAATATAAAATTCTTTTAATTATACAAATCATTCACTCTTATTTAAAATCCTAAAAATCACTCACCCAAGTGTAAATCTTTTTACATTAAACTTACTGTCCTTAAACTTGTCCACTCGCAAGTCAATCTTTGTATATAAAATTTTTTAATTACATAATTTATACTTGAAATTCTAACAAAACGAGATGATTTCAAGCTTAGGAATGTCTATTCGTAACGAATAGAACATTATTTCATGTCCATTGAAATAAATATCAAAATGTAATTGTGGTTAAAATAGATACCTAAAGGTTGATATTTATAATATGGAGTTGCCAATTCTCCCGCTTACAAACAAAAGGTTCACTATTTTACTACAACAGCCAGAGACTGTTGATTACGTTATTTTCTTACCTAAAACCATTTTTGTCCCAACACCGGATACCTGTTTTTCGCAAATTTTTCTTGAAAAAAAAAAAAGTTATATGTAGCCTTCATTTGCAGTAACCCTAATGCTACAACTAGTGTATGCCGAATCAATAATAGATATGCCATTGTATGGGTCCACCAATTGACATATGGACGCATTTGATAACTTTGATTTGTTTGCCAGCATCATCCCATCATCATGTTATTCTTCATAGAAAACCAATCCTCTTCAGAAAGAATAATTCATTTTCTTCCTAATTAATGGCCTTGAAGGATGCAGCTGTATCTGTATGGTCCATTGTCAAAGGCAGTAAGGCCTCTAATTCATATGAAAATGATTGTCCATATGAAATTATTAAAGGAAAAATTAGGAAAAAAAGAAAAACAGTTTGAGGGATTTTTATTTTATTTTTTTCATAAAAGGGATATCCTATCAGATCATTAAGTGGGACTGATAGGTCCAACTCCAAGTCTTTAGCCATTGGCAAGTTGATTATAGCATCACCCGAAAATTGAGTTGGAGTTTATTCTGGGACCCATTGACTCTACTCGTGGTTTATAATTTTGAGGTTTTAATGCTTGAAAGTTGAAAGATGAATATCTAAAAAGAAGTCACGTGATTTTAACATAATTACTTGAGATATTTTTATTAAAATTTTTTAATCGTATTAAAGTCTTAATAATTTTATTATTTTTTCAATTTCTTAAAAAAAAAAAAAAGATTTAGCAGTGCTCCTCTTAACGATGCATCGTGTGCGTCCCGGGACATTTTGTTTTGTTATATGATCTAGTGAACGTGACTCAACAACCAGCTTTACTCAATGTTATTTTACTCTACTAACTGTTTCGAATTTCGAGCTCCAAAACCAATTAACCAAATCCAAGTGAATGTGGGACGTACTAATTAACTCATATTATTAAAAATCAAAGCATTTGCAAGATTATTAAGCCTCTGAATTAAAATTATGGTGGTGGAGTTGAAATTGACTCATGTGAATGCAATTGGGGGGATCATAAAATGCAAAAATGGAGCAGACAATTTTGAAGATTTTATGCAAGATAGAAACCAAAATTAAATTTATATATCCCCACCACTTAGATATTCGGGGTTTTTTTTTTTTGTTCCCTTTTTTCCGAAGTTGTCTTAATGGACAGATAAATATTTAATTTGACAGTGAAATTTCAGAGTCTGTTGATAAGGATCAAGGTGTTTGGCTGCGTTGGTTCTTAAAAGAGAAAAAAGAAGAAGAAGAGGAAAAAAAAAGAAAAAAAAAGTCCACGCCTAAGCTCAGGGAGCAGGCTTTTTCATTCAGAATGACCCGACAATGCTTTCAAGTTTCAACTTGAATTTAGCTGCTTTTATGTGATAATTCATGAGCAAGTCTTCGCAGTTTGCCAAGCGATAAAATGATTGCGAAGAAGAAACAGAACCACAAATTAAAATCCTTATTGAATCTCAATTGGCAGCTGACACTTTCCACTCATCCCCCTCTACAATCCCAGCTCGACATATCAGTGGTACAAATGAAAACTAGTGAAAGAAAATCGAAGTAAAAAGAAAAAAAGAAACTTACCAACAAGAAAGGACATCATTTTCATCCTATAAAGAAGGTGCTCCAGTTAGCACAAACAAGAAGCAATTAAATCACTGCCCTGTGCATGAAAAGAGGCAAACAAAAAGAAAAACAAAAAAAAAAAAAAACAAAAAGGTTAACTGACAGGATATGCTTTATGGTAAAAGTGTGACCTACAAAAATTTGAAGGACGCGTGTCAAGCAAATAAAAAAAAAAAAAGAAGAAAAAAACTAGACAACTGGATTATAATCAGACACCCAACGTTCCAACGTAGCCAACCAATCATAAGCAGCTGGGAATGGACTGAGAATTTGTGATCCATATCTCGAATTTCTGTTGGGCCCTTTATTATTCTCAACTTTGGATATACATGTTGGTTAGTCCACAGAGGGAGGTCATGATATTGTTCAATAATGTTGATACGTACCAAAAATTAACTGTTGATGACTTTAACATCAAACGCTTTAGAGATACATGGGGATAGGCCGATGGAGGTTACTATCATTATTATTATTATTATTATTATTACTATTTTGATCTTTTTATTTTCCCTTGAAAGGCGACCTGTAACCTACTCTTGTGTTTTTGTGGATTGGATCTTTGGTCTTTATAATAAACTCCCATTAGCACATATATATATATATCCAGAGAATATAATGGTTTTGCGTAGATTTTAGCAATCACTGTGGGACTATACCAGCTAGCTGGGTACTTTGTCTAATCAAATCATTTGGCTCAAAAACTTCCTCGTAGTTGAGAGACGACTCGGAATGAGGATATCCTCAATTATTTTACATTTTACTTGTGGACAGCTTTGCTCCAAAGAAGATCTGAGGAGGCACACGAAGACATTATGCTGACATGACCCAAGATCTTCGAAATCAAATGACTTCAAACACGCGTTCACCAGATGGACCAGAAATTGCCAATCTTTCTCCTCCTTCGTGCAATCTCCCCTTGTTCTTTGCTAAACTGTACCAAATAAATTAATTAATGGAATTAAATGAACTGATAGCTGGCTAATCTACTTTTGTATATATAAAACAATTACTATTGTATTCATTGGCTTTAAAACTTTTGGTGGGCTAGGTAACAGGCACGTAGACAATATCCATTGTATATACAAAAACGTGCTGGGTTACCCACCAAGTATGTCATTTTCGTCAAATCCCATACACAATATAATAACGTCTTGATAACACCCTCTAGGAGTGCTTCCGTTCCCATAAATGTGGCAGGTTCAATCAATAAGCATATTTTTAGACTAATTACAAAGACTTATACTCTTGCTGCAAAAAAAAAAAAAAAAAGTTCTCCTAGAATTTTATCTCTTTTGTTTGCCTATTTTAAATATCGAGGTTTGTTTTGCACAATAATTTAGTATTTTTATCCAACTTATTTTCTTTTTTATTAAGTCATGGTCAACTATATTGAATTGTGAAAGAAAAACTCCTGTACTATAGGGAGTTTTTGGTCCGTATATTTTATTACCTAAAATTCTTTCTACGGTGAGAACTAGTCACGACGAAACTCAAAGGCATTTTGTAGATATTCCTATCTTTTATAAAGAAACAAGTAGGGGACTTGTATTGAAATGATTATGTACGTGAAGAGAGGACCCAATAATCATATTAAAGTCCTTTTACCTTATTCTTTGGGTCTATGTCCTATAGCCCACTACCCTGCTTTGACTTGCATTGATGGTGAGGGATACGAGAGTTCTCTCCTACCATTTGCTTTTTTGGTTCAACTATGCGAGAACCCACTTCAGGATTCCTTGCCACTATCTAGTGCTTTTATCCCTCCTCGTCCCCAAAAGGAGAAGCCGTCTAAAATTATGATTCAGCTAAAACAAGCTCAAACCATGAACTAATGATTTAGATTGATACAAGCAGCCCCAGTGCCTGTAGGCTTTATAAGTGGGGTATCTAATGAGAGCCCTAGGGCTATGAGGTAGAAAAAAACAATAGTGAGGCCCGAGGGATTTACTTTTACATGATTACGGTTTTGATCCAGAACTTGCATGCTAAAGTGGGCAACACATTACCTTACCATGCACTAATATCAGCATGCCCCGTATTGCAAAATATAAGTAGCAACCGTCCAACCTCAACGGTGCAAGACAATTGTGGAGATGGATGGATAGCAACAGCTATAAATTTTGACAGGTGACGTGCTCTTTGATGCCGAGCAGAAGAGACCCAACCGATTCAGACCTTTGTCTGTGGTCAATTTGCACGCAGAATCTTTGATCTTGGGACTAGTAAATTTCGGCCAATTTATTGTGGCAATTGGAGTCGACGGTCCGTCTGTTTTAGATATAGACACGCAGCTGCATGTTTTGAGGTGAAATAAAAGTAAATTGCAAAAATATCAGATATTATAATTATAAATTAAGATTAAAATATTATTTATTAATGTTTTTATTTAATTTCTTATAAAAAAATATTAACACCTAAATAATAATTGTTATTATTAGATTCAGATAATTTTTTCATAATTAATTTTAATATTAATAAGTAGATAACTTAATACAATATTATTAATATCAATTTTTACTTATTAAAAATGGACAATAATAATAAAATTCGAATTCTAATCAATATTAAAAAAAATCACATCAAATTACTGGCCAAATTATCATGTCATTTAAAGTGCCCAATATGTATTACTTGCTTTATCAAATCAGTATGTAATGTTAAACTGCTCCTTTGCTCTTAAAAAAATAAGAAAGAAAGAAAATTTTATAATAGAAGTCAAGTCCCCGGGTGCATTTCAGATTAAGAGGAAGCTCGGCCATTTATGGAACTAGTTTCGTGTGACACATGGGCACTTGTAAAGACCTTTTTGGTCAGGCACTTGTAAAGACTTTAGTTACTCGGAAAGCCCCATTTGGAAGTCCCAGTTGGCGAGGACAACTAGCCAGCTGTTTGATGACTAAAGGGGGAAGCTATCAGTTCGTACTAAGGCTGCAAAGCAAAGTATAATGCCACTGCATCATAGTAATTTTGTGGGCTATTAATGGGTTTAGTTGAAGAGGCTGCAATTGATGGAAGCTTTGTGGTATTGGCATTGAAAGTACTAGCCAGTGGTCCATCAAAACAAAAGAAAAAGGGACTTGAATTCTAAAGTGAAATCGTGATCCCAAGGATGGTGGGGGAGGGCTCCCGGTGTGGGTTGCATTCATTGAAAACGTTTTTAGTGGAGATACAAGTAAGTAAAGTTACTGTTTACTTAGCTAGTAATTACCACTTTTTTTCTTTTCTTTTTTTATTTTTTGGTCACATAGTTACCACTTTTTCTTTTTCTTTTTCTTTTTCTGATCAGTATAGTAACTATAGTTACCACTTTTTTGTTGGATGGGATTGGCAATTATCATTGGGAAGTCAGGTCAAGGACCAAGTACTAGATGAGCAGGGGTCTGGGTTTAAGTGAGTCTGGATACCCAGTCAGGTCACTTCGGCGTAGGCCGCAGGCTATACAAGCCCACATATTTGTGCCTTTTCATATACGGTGTAGCCAAAAAAGTTGTTTTTCAGCTTCCAAATCCTATATATATATATATATATATATATTTAAAGCGTTGCGGCTGGTCGGTCCTACGGGAGGGGAGGGGTCTGTGCAGACGGTAGCCGCACGTAATCATATGTGCACAAATCCAGGAATTGAAAATGAAAGGAAGCCGTGAGGAAGAGACGTAGGAATTCCGTTAACTAACCTCTTTCATAATTTTATACTAAGATACGTATTATAAAAGTATGAGGATATCTTAACGTCAAAATTTTCTTAATCCCACGTTAAGTTAAATGCCATGGTATTATATTAACACAGCAGGGCGTTATAACTCTATATTTGTAATATTACTATTAAATTTAATTAATTCTAATATTACTATTAAATAATTATATAATATTTTTTATTAATTTAAGAAAATTCTACCCATTCAATAAAATAATAATATAAATATTAATTTTATTTCTCAGTTACACAATAAATTAAAATATTTAAATTTTTATATACTAAACAATGATAACATTTATTTTTAATTTAATCTAAAAATTATAATAAATAAAATTTTATTATCCAAATTTTGTTTGAATATTAATTTTTAACTTGTAATAAATGTGAGTTAATTTTAATTTTTTTCTCATAATCTTATTGTAACTTATTATAATCTTTCAAATTTTTAATAAATTATTTCTTAAATCATTATCAATAGTATTAATAAAATTATCAAAAAAAAAATTTTGGCTTTTTTTTTTTTGGCTAACTTCGAAACCGATTTGTATTTGTCCTTTGTATTTTCAAGGAACTTAAGACATACGACCTTTAAAATTTTGAAACTTCATCCTGTAATATGTATTATTTTTATCTATAGAGTATTATTATATAAATACTCTACTTTCTCCTTTTTTATTTTATTTAAAAAATTAAACTTACTTATTTTTAAATTTTTAACTCAATAAATTTTTAATTATAATTTAATTTTTAATTATATAAACTCTTATATTATATTATATGATTTACTATTTAACATAATTTTATATATTTTACTAACTCAGTACTTTATAACTTTAAATTTTCATTCGATTATCAAATTTTTTTTAAATTTCTTATTTTCTTAACTGTTTCATTATTGTCTCTTATTTTTTTGATCTAATCCTTAACTTTTCTTAGTTTTGAATCTAGTTCCCCAACTTTTCATATTTGTGATATGAACTTCAAGGTTTATTTACTTGTGATTTGAACCCCAAACTTGTAGGTTTTTGAGATTCTGGTCCCAATTTTTTTCTACTTCTCCTCCTTATTGTCGGTGTTGACTCCGATAACAACCGGTGATATGTTGGTGCATCACTGGGTGGAGGAGGTAGATTAGCAGTTGGGGAATTGAACAACGGTGGTTCCAGTACTGTGGCAATAATCGAAAAAGGCAAGTCGGACGTTATAGAGACGACAGTGGAGCCTCGTATTGCTTTCAATTGGTGGTGTTCTAGCGACATTCTGGGTGCGTAAAGGCTAAATTTGAGGTTACTGGTGTCCAACGGTGCGGGGGTAACTTCAGGCAAGGCAGACGACAACTTTCAGCAATGTTTCAGTGACGACGGACGATGGTTCTGCCAACGAAAATGGACAGTTTAACAACAAAAATGGATAGTTAGGTGACTTCTATAACTCTGGCGACTCCTATGGTGGCTCCAATTAAAATTTTTTTCATTTTAAATTATAAACTAAAATTATTAAATTTGCATCAATGCATTAAAAATTTTAAATTTTTTTATATAATATAAAATATAAATTTGTATTTCATTATAATTTTATTTATTTGTTTGTTTATTAAAAATTTTAATAAATTATAAATTATACAATAAAAATAAATTTTTTCACACTCTTATTATGTTTCATTACAGTGTTACGATCATGAAATTTATTCCTAGACATTCAAGAAAATTGGTGCATTTGGGTGTTGAAAATTGACTTCTTTCTCACTTTTAGGTTTGTTTAGACTGGCAGTCTAAACTACAGTGCCAAAGCAAATTGCACAGACTACGGGCCTCTTCCCATCATCGTTACCATGCTTGAACCTTTGCTTTGATTAATCGTAAAAACCTGTTTCAAGATACGACTGATGTTTCAGTTGAAATTGGCCTGAACGATGGAAAAATTCAGTGTCCATCAACTGACACTATATTATCCATGTCACTACAAACAAATGTTATCATCAGCAGTTGCTGTTAAAAACTAAAAGAGCTCTCATTTCCTTTGTCATTCATTCATTTGATTATTTTTTATTAAAATTATTTGTAATTTATGGTTAGTGTTGATTTTGTGGATCCGACGAAAATTATTGGATTCCCAAATAATTTTGTGACTGTCAAATCATGAAAAGTAACATTGTTCATTATTTATTAGGAGTGCGCATAATTTAGACCCTCTTTAATTTATTTATTATTAATTGTTACGTTGATTGTTAATTATTGTTGTTATAAAATAAAATAAAATAAAAATATTTAATTGTATTAATATTATTTATTATTAAAATAATTAATTAGAGACCTATATTTTTATAAATAAAAAATATTTAAGTAATTAAAATATTATTATTAAAAATATTTAAGTTAAATATTATTTATCAATTGTGAATATAATTAAAAAGTAATTTAACGTTATTTTTCTTCTCAACTACATTTTAAGAGATTTATCATAAAAACAGAATCTTTAAAAATTTTTATCAAACTCTAAACTGAACAGAAAAACAAACACTACTAATGATACTAAAAAAACAATAAAAATATCGAGCTGCAACTTTAGGAATTACAGTTTTTTTTCTTTCAGTTTGGTTCAGAAAAGTTGTTAATCACATAGAAAAATAAGTGGTGGAGTTAATCAATCAGCAACTCTTGACACAAGTCTCTCAGAGATGCAATTCGGATCAGCGTTAGAAAGGACGCACTGAGTGACTGCAATGGACGCATCAGTTGAGCTCGAGATTGAAAAGACGTGCCACCGAGGCTGGTTTTCGTTCATTGACCATCCATTACAGAACATTGCGATATTTTCTTTCCTACATTTGGCTTTTCGTGTTTTGTTTTTCTCCTCGGCGCTGGAACCATTTTCGACTCCTACCAGGCATGAGCAGTGATCCCTTCTTACTCACATTAACAGATGTTTCGCTACTTATCGATTCATACATGGGAATACTTCGCCAAGTTATGCAAGCTGTGTAATGGGTAATCCCCATCTAAATCTGTTTAGTCGACAAACAATGCAATATAGCATGCACCAAGAATCAAAAGTAAAACCACAATCAGATCGTCGACTAAATGCAAATCATAATCCCACCAAACACAACTTAGTCCAATTAGATAGACAAACATAGTAGCAGCAAACATTAAAGAAAAAGAGAAAGAAAGAAATCACTGGGCAGTAGAAAGCACGGAAATGCCTGCCAACGTTCTCCTTTATTCTTTATTTAATAACCAGACGCTGACTCGAGGCCACTTTTATTTCTCGCACGAAGAAGCCACGACAGAACATCAACTTGAAAATGTATTCAAAGTAGATAGTTAAGGCTTTTCAAATAGTCACTCCTCTTCTGATTCAGACTCAGCGTTCTGAAGCCACTCAATGAAAGGCTTGACATTCTTCCAAACTGGAGAGGCTTTATTACCACCACCCAGGCCCTTCTGGTACCACTCTAAGATAATTTCTTCTTCTAGCACATCATTGTCATATAATGTTTTGAGAACCAATGCCACCTCTTTCATTGCCGGGCTGGCCTTCCCACAGAAAAGTTCAATGGCATTGAGCAGAACCATCTGTGATCCCTCCTCTTGAGTAGCCACCACAAGGTAATGCTTCTTCTTGGCAACTTCTTTAGCAAAACCTTTCTCAACACCCTCAAACAGGGCAATGACCAGAGAATTCATGACCTCTTGAGGTGTCCCAGAAAGTGTACCCAAGATGGAATTCAGTTGGCTTGCAGAAGAACCTTTTCTCAGATATCCTTTTAGTTTGTCAACCAGCTTTTGTTGGGTGCCAGTGCTCTTGGAGCCATTCTCATGTGTTGGAGACTTCTTCCCTGATTTTGGTTTTTCTTCATTGGTAGAAAGCATTACCATATCTGCAGTAACAGAACTCAGCTGTTCCTGGATGCGTTGTTTAGCTGCCTCCAATGAGGTATCTGTCTGCCACTGAACATCGTCTTCATTGTCATCATCATCAACAGACACATGGTCATTCTCATCAGCCTGGCTATGAGCAGGGGAGTGATCCTCATCCGAGCCATTACCTTTCTTCTTGGTTGATGCACCCTTTGATACATCCTTTGCGCTGGCAGAGGGACCTTTCTTCTTTGTTGTCTCCTTTTTAAGCTTCTTCTGCTCCTCATCAGCAGCTTCACCCTCTTTGAGCCTCTCCTTCTCAGCCCTCCGCATCGACTTCTTGTCTTTGGATCCCTTTTTCTGCTCGGGTGGATTCTTGACAATAAAGGTAGTAAGTTTGTCCCTCATATCAACATCAGACACAAACCCACATGCAGCACACTTCAGGGTGATTAACTGTGTCTTACTGACTAATACCTCGGTCTCAGGGTTTCCACAACCGTAGCACTGAACATATTTCTTGATGAAGTTCTCAAGAAGCCCAGCAAGTTTTGCAGTTTCATGGGCTCCATTCACAAGTGCAGTACCAGTCTTCTCGTCAAATTTGGATTGGGCTCCAAGCTCATTGCCAAAGTACTTTGTGGTGTACGAAGCAGGTCTACCTAAAGCTTTGGCAATCTCGACCATGTTGACCACATTAGTCTTGATGCCATTTCCCCTACCTTCGATCTTGGTAATCATCTTTGGCATCTTATACCTATAGAAGGCATCATCACGGTTGGAAGCACCAATATTTTGTAACGCCATCTGGATCTTAACACAGAAGAGACAAATAACAAAGTAGTCAGAAGGCAAAGAAATCAGGAGCAGAATTTCGCATAAAATACAAGCTCCTGGTGGAAAGAACAGGCTGCATAAACTGGCAACCCAGGCAAAGTTCAGTATGTCTCTCAAATAACCCAAGATGCATACAGCCAACTTCTTCTGATGTATGTCTGTTCCTTTTCCTAGACGTAGGACTGTATTCTCCAAGCAAACCAATTGATGACAAAAAGAGAGAGGCTCGTTCAGACATAAAAGAGGCTTCAAACTTGACACCCTCCACTTTGTTAAACTGCAGAAAAGCAGACTGAACTGCCAACTTCCTGAAAGCCAGCAAAGGATATTTTCAAGTTAAGTAAACAGTTCCCAGGCGCCACTTAGACATTGTAAAGCCCTCAAGTAACAGAAGACTAGAACTAACAGTGCTTACATGAAAATCAAAACCCTAACAGTCTCATAGAAGCAAAGAATATAAATATAACACAGACTTGTAGCTGTTCTCAACAAACAAATTACACTATCAAAGAACCATTTTAAGAAAAACTAGACCTGAATCTGATTTAAAACTGTATGTCTCCAAGGATTAAAGGCAAATAACAAACCACATCTTCAAACTGGCTGTTCAGTAAGTTAAATTTTTTCGTGAAAAATTAAATCCACATAACCTACATTAAGATGTAGATGACACTGGCAACATATCATAATCTCAGACTAAAAAAGCCAATAGCAGCTTATGAACATTTCAGTACACAAATTTTGAAGAACCCAGATCAAGTAATTTTAAGGAAATGGTCGATAACTGACAGAACATATCAAACATGAAATAAGAAAAGAAAAAAGAAAAACCTAGCACAATCTTTCTATTTAATCATTTATATGTAGTTCATAAAGCAAGCAACTTTCACAAAATTGAGATGCCAATAACACCACAGGACTGAAATTGCAGAGTTCAAAAATCAGCTCATCAACGTGGAAAATCAATACTTTAAACTGTAACAAACAATTTACAAGAGTTCATAAACGAAAATCCACAATCAAGAGAATGGAAACCGCCAAAAATACATCAACAAATCTGAGAAATCAGAAAACAGCCACAGAAAATCAACGCATATCAGACGACCAAAATCCCGAAAGCAAA
The DNA here is from genome assembly GCA_020883675.1 of Bruguiera gymnorhiza. Classification (NCBI taxonomy): domain Eukaryota; kingdom Viridiplantae; phylum Streptophyta; class Magnoliopsida; order Malpighiales; family Rhizophoraceae; genus Bruguiera; species Bruguiera gymnorhiza. The sequence continues at coordinate 1,342,768 of JAIRCJ010001047.1, read as the reverse complement.
ACACATTAGAACAATCCAAATCTACCGGTTATATTACAATCCGAGAAAATAAAAGAAGCACAAAATCAGATAGAATTTACAGATCTAACTCGACTCCGCAACAGAAACGGAAAATTAGAGATCCGATCGAACCCCAAAAATACAACGAAATATCAGAAACCGAAAATCGAGAGAGCAAATCTGAAAGTGAAAATCGAACGCATCAAACTTAAGACTTGATTAAAACGTATAGTAAAAATCAAAAGAAAACGCACCTTGGATTGGATATAGAGAAAGAAAAACGCAAAGGGGTGCTTCGGTTTGGCTGGTGCGTGTACGGTGTGCAGATTGGGACAACGCGGCCTTTTATAGATCCACCTTATTCAAGATTTTCTGGAGTGTCTTTTTAGGGCAAACCGACCTGATTGAGGTTTTCTTTGGGCCAACCGTTATGTTTTATTATCATTTTTTTTATTTTTATTTATTTTCCCGACTTTACATTTTTGCCCTTGGAATATCGGATCAAAATTGTCAATCTTCTGGAATCTGGAAGTTTCTAATTTTCCTTGAAAAAGAAATAAATATTTATGAAAGAATGCTATATTCCTTTTTTCTCCGACAAAAAGTCCTTTGAATTTATTTTTATTTTTTGATGGAAGTTCCGTTGAATTATTTTACTCTCCCTCTCTTTTCTGTTTTTTTTTTATTATTTTTTAATTTTTTTATTTTACATCAAGTACTTTCGGGGGTGACCCCAACGATTATAAATCAGAAAATAAGTTTGCTTTATCCAAAAACAAAGCTACCGTAGCATTTTTTGTATCTTTTCTTTTCTTTTTGTATCCAAAAAAAAAAAACAATCATACATTTTTTCTCACAAAATACGTTGTTTTTTTTTTTGTTTGCTTTCTGCTTTCTTTTCTTCGATAAATACGAAAAAAGAAAAAAATCATACAGAAATTTCAGTTTTTCACTTCATAGAAATTATAATATTCTCAACGTTGTTCAATTGCATAACTGCAGAACTCAATTCCTCGTGTTTACAATTTATGACTGCAATTGTCAATTTTGATGCTGAATTGTTCTGTTGAGTGTCGCGTAGGAAGAACTAGAAAGATAAATTTGGAGGATTTATCATTTACCAAAAGTGACCCGGAAACATTTAGAAAAAAAAAAAAATAATAACCGTAAATTGGGTCCCTGAAAAACAAAATAAAGCGATAGCCCATGTCCCATGTCCGTTTGAATCATATCATTGATGATCATGTAGATGCAAATGCCAGTATATTCTATTTTTTATTTTTTATTTAATTTTATAAATAAATTGATTGAATCGCGAATTATATAATTAATAATATTTTTATTTTTAAAATTAAAATTTTAAATTTTAATTAATAAAATATTGTTAAAAGAATCTAGCATATTATTTGATGTTACAATAACTGTTCATCACAATTTCCCTGAGCCTGTAGGTTTCACAGGAACTTTACCCAATAGATCCTCAAAGCTGTCCAGCCCAAGCCCCGAACAGCTGGACCTATTAGCCCATAGTTTAAGCCATTCAAAAGTCAGGCCCAGTTCTTTCTGTGTATTCATACTCCCCATTACTTTGTTAATTTTATCTTATACGAAATATTTTAATAATTAACATTTTTAATTTTAATTTTAAAAATTTTAAATTTTAATTAGTAAAAAATAATAGAGATGAAATTTATAGAAATGAGGTCAGTTAGTCTTAATAGATTTCTTTTTTGAGAAAAAAAAAACACTAATTCCTGGTTAGTTATAACTAATAAAAATTCTTCTTCTTTTTTTTTTCGGTTTAATGAGAAAAAAGCCAAATTAATTTCTCTATGAAAAGAAACGCGAAAAAGAAAAAACAAACAAAAAAAGCCGACGCTGCGGTCTCGGCTTCGTATGACCCTTTCCTGCGTAGGAATCACTCACCTCGGCGATATCCGTCAGGGGTCGGCTAGGAGTTAAGAAATAGGACCGGACCGGTGGTTCACAAAATTATAATTCAAGAAAAAGACCAAAAAAAAAAAGCTGAAAAAAAAAGGAAGACGGTGGTGTTGGTTGTTGCGGCGGCGGCGGCGGCGGCGGCATGGAGAACGCCGACGTGTTCTTGGGGCTACAAGACTTTCTAGAGCGCATGCGCCAACCGTCCGCCGCCGATTTCGTCAAATCCATCAAAAGGTCCCTCTCTCTCTCTCTCTCTCCATTTCTCACTCTCTGATTCCCCAAAAATTTTCTTCTTTTTTGGTTTCTTTCTGGAGAGTCATGTATTCACAAAAACATTGAGGTGGAATGTGTTATTTGGTGTTAAATTGTTGTTTCAAATCCATTTGTGGGCTTGATTTGTATAGAAATTTCTAACATTTAGTGGCGACACTACTGAGAGGTTTGAATTTTATTTGCTTCGTGGAATATATATAGGCAGTCTTCGTGCAACGTTGGAGTATTGACATGCCCTGTATTTGCAGCTTCATTGTCTCATTCTCAAACAATGCTCCTGATCCAGAAAGGAACAGTGCTCTGGTTCAGGATTTCCTTGCCAAGATGGAGGCAGCTTTCAGGGCTCATCCGCTTTGGGCTGGTTGCTCAGAGGAGGAGCTGGATGGTGCTGGTGAAGTAAGTGACATGATGTGACTTGACTTTTGGCTGCATGACAGTGTGCCATGAGATGATGCTGATGTTCTAAGCGGTGTGACTTTAGGTTGCATGACATTGTATCATGAGATGATGTTGATATTCCTCTATAAGTATATTGAGTGATGATCTAGCATGTTGTTTCAACAATTAACTAGTTTAAGCCTGGTGTGAAGCCATGGGGCTAATAACATGCTGTCAATCTTCCTTCAAATCTAGATTTTCTTGGATATGACCTTATTATTTCCATTTTTGTTCTTTTTCCTTCTTTCCTGCTCGTATGGTCATCTCCTTCTGTCGAAAGAGAATAAGCGGATTACCATAATTGTTAGATTGTGCTGTTGGGGGATGATAATTATATGGGTATTGATTCTTTGTGTTTGCATTCTTTCCACGACAGGGACTTGAGAAGTATGTAATGACAAAGTTATTTACCCGTGTATTTGCTTCACTTCCAGATGATGTAAGAATTGATGAGCAGCTTTCTGAGAAGATGTCTTTGGTTCAACTGTTCATTCAGCCAGAAAATTTAGATATCAAGCCAACCTTTCAAAATGAAACATCATGGCTGGTGAGTTGAAGGATTCACAATTCAAGTAGCTTTACAGTTACCTCTCATGAGCGTGCATCGACTGTGCGACGATCTAGTTTGTTACAGTTTCATTACTGCATGTTCAAACTCTCTCTGGGGAAAAGAAAGCGAAAAATAATTCAAAAATGTATCTGTGGTCTTGGTGTTATCATGTTCAACAACCACATATCCAACTTTTGACCAGGCCATGTTATAACTTGGTATATTGCAGTTTTTTTGTTTTTTTCCACTGAATCACTTTTCATCATAGTTGTGGGTTTGTGGCATTTCTCACAGTCTATGTGGAGAGGAAAGTGTGGACTTCCACATTGGCTTTTAATAGCAACCATTGTTAACGGTCCTGTGGTACAAGTCTGGGCTTGTCTCATTCATGTTGAAGATAGGCTTACCCCATTTTTTAATTTTGACAGCTTGCCCAAAAAGAGCTGCAGAAGATCAATATGTACAAAGGACCAAGAGAAAAGCTTGTCTGTATCCTCAATTGTTGCAAAGTTATAAATAATTTGCTACTTAATGCTTCCATTGCGTCAAATGAGGATCCCCCTGGAGCAGATGGTCTTCTTCCTGTCCTAATTTATGTTACCATAAAGGTGATTTCAATGAACATTCTTGCTTTATTGACTTGATATGCTGCTGTGTTTGTCGCCTGATGTTTGCTTATGTGTTGTTAGAAGATTATATTCCATTTGAAATGAAGTGATTCTGGCATTTTCAGTCAGTTTTCTTTGCTAGCATTGTTGATTACTCTGTTGAGCGTCAACATTGGCAAGGAAACCCATTTTTGACCTGACACGGATTAAGAATTTATATTATTTGCACACAACTGTTGAATTTGTTGTAAATATTCTTGCATAATTTTGGATTTCACTGTTGAAATTCTTTCCTGGATGGTAGCTTATGCATTATTTGTTCGCTTTTCTTGTAAAGAACAAACCAGTCAACAATAATTTCAAATTAAGATAATCTTTGAGTTCACGACATTTTTTTTTTTTTAGCTATAATATTGATCATTTTCCTCTATCTGAGCTCATTATCTGCCATTAGGGCATAACTCGGAATTTTTGTCTTAAACTTTCTCCTTAAAAGAATCAAAGTAAGGGATGGCATTTGCATCAATCAATTCTGCTAACACAAGCTTGTTGTGCTGATATTTTCCTTTTCCACAACTACTGCTAAATGATCTGTACTTTTCTTTGCTTGGAGAAAGTAATGAATAGAATTTATGCACTTCCAACTAAGTTAGAGGCCTTTATGATTCATAGGCTCTTTGTTGTTCATATTCAACTTGGAACATGATCTATGTTGCACTAATCTTGTGTTCATGAGATCTCTAATTTTTAGCAACCTTATATGCAGGCAAACCCTCCTCAGCTGCACTCAAATTTGTTGTATATACAGCGGTATAGATGTCAGTCCCGATTACTTGGAGAAGTGGCCTATTTTTTTACAAACATGCTCTCTGCAGAGTCTTTCATTTCAAACATCAATGCAGTATCTCTTTCTATGGAGGAAACTGAATTTGAAAAGAATATGGAGTTTGCTCGAGCTCTTTTGTCTGGCCTTTCAGGTGACTTGGGTGGTCAGCCTGATCAAAGTGATCGGAGTACAAGAAATATCCCCAAAGCAGAATTTGTAAAATCCAAAAATCAATCTTTGTATCATAAGGAAAGGGACATTTCAAATCAATCCAAATATTCTGAAACAAGATCTGAAAATGAGGATGTACGAGATGTAAAAGACAAGTCATCAATGGCAAAGATTCCATCCATCTCAGATATAGAAAATAGAGGAGCAGCAATGCTTATGAAGGAGGATCCAGCAGCCCGAGTCTTTCAAGAGTACCGGTACTTGTATTCCCATGCTGATGATTTAACAATTAATGACATGGAGGACCTATTGAGTGATTACAAAAAACTAGTTCTCAAGTATGTTTGTCTTTCTAAGGGGCTAGGTGGCGCCACTCCATCTGTTGCTCCATCTGGTTCTCAAAGTCAGCGTGATGATGAAACTGCAGTAGAGAAGAAAGATGAATCCCAAGAACTGACGGGGAAAGCAGGTGGTTTAATTTCCCTTGTTAATGAAGAAAATGTTGGGTCAAAGTCTCGACAGGATGAGGCAACCGCACCTCAAGAGGAAAGTAAGGATGCCACTTCTTCTTAGTGAGTATACCGATACATGTCTTCGATGGAATTTTACACTTTCATCGCAGTAGAACGCAAGCTTCTGTTTTCCTTCTACTGATCGGAAAATCAGGACCTTTGAATTTGAATGAGAAGGCATTATTTTTACACAAAAAGTACGTTGACAACAGTGAGGAACAAATGGAAACTGGTTATTAATACTTTGCCATATACCCAATAGCATCTCTATGAAGATACAAGCCTTACGACTGACTCGCGCAACAAAGCCACTTCTCCGAATTCGTTATTGTCACATGCAGGGTAGCATAATTGGTTTAAACACTCGAGTGATGATCTATCTGAACTGAACAATGGAGGAAGGGACCTATGTGATTCCAAACTAGAGATGGGGATTGGGATCCACCCATTATAAGCGGGAAGGAATTCTGCAGGGTGGCCCAAAGTAATGTTGTCAAAACCTGATGGGCCTCCCAAAGTTGCAATGAAACCATAGGGAAAAAAAAAAAAAAACAAAAACAAAAGAAAAGGAAATATGCTTGACAGAACACGATCGACCACTTTCCGATTTCTAAAGCATGAAAAACACCGAAATGTCATTTTCATTTCAAATTAAGGCGCCGGGAAGCATGTGAAGTCTTGTCATTTCCTTTCTTCTGCGAACCCCAGTTTGAGATGGAACACTCCCTCGTCTCTTTCTTGGTGTACCCTTATGATAAAAATATGTTCCACCTTAGTTGAGTTTAGGACCACACCAGCCCTCAATCTATGGAAGCAAACAATGCGTGTGTTTGGTAACAATGCATGTAATGTCTTTTGCTATGTTTGTTTTTCCGGATCCGTGTCATGTTCGTTTGCCCTGCTTGGCTCCACCATACACAGGCAGATCGATTAGATGACAAATGATGGCCTGCTTGGCCTCTGTTGGACACACACCACAAAAAATCCCACACAATCGTGTGAAAATTGACGCTGGCCTAAAGAGAGCTTTAAACTCTCCGGGTAGCAAAGGCCCTTTCTCGCGCTTTACAACCAGAAAAAAATGTATATATTTAGTACATATCTTATGTAGAGGGGCCACAGGTTCAATAATTTTTGGATCTCTTTGACAATCTGAGGCCCCTTCACACATATAAAGACATGTGTGCAGGATCCGATGATATTATTTCTTTTATCTTTTAGAAAATGGAAGAAGTAAAAAAAGGATAATTCCAAGTCCATAAAAACTAGACGGAGGCAGTAAAGGACAGAAATCCTCACTGCCAAGGCCGTTGTCCATAGATGACTAAAATATTTGGATTTTTTTTAAATAAATAAATAAATATATATATTTATTTATTTATTTCAGGTAAATAATTACACCGGCTACGAAATCGGCCGACAAATAAAAATGTACATTTTTAGAATTCAGGTACCAAAATTTGACTTTCACGTGCCTAACACATGTGTCGCGTACGGCGTGTCGGCAGCGTTGCACACCACACGTGCCCAATTTGGAGTTTTTTTTTGGCTTTTTGTATATTGCGCACGTGATATGCATGTGGTGGGTTCCGCAGTTTGGTTTCTCGGTTCCTGGACGGGACATCTTATTTGAAGGCAGTAGTGGTGATGGGTGATTGAACTTTTGTACAAAATTTAATATATTGATCCAAATACACATTTTCAGGTCCGAATTCTGAGAAACCTGAATTCTGCGTGTCACTTATCGTAATTGCCTCGTATTTATGTTAAATTCTCAGATATGAATAAGAATTGTAGTATTTATTTTTTTAATATAAAAAATTAAAAAATAAAAATAATATTTCATATATTTCCCAAAAGAGAATTATGTTTTATCAAACTAAAAATATATATTTAATTTTATCTAATAACGCATGAACTTTTTTATTATTAGATTGTAAGGTTCAATAAAAGAGTTGTATGTTATAAATGGATTATATAATGAATAAGTTAAATAAGTCTTAACTTTTATATAAGATAAAAAAAATAAATTATATAAATATAAATATTATATATTTAATAAATTATATTTTAAGAAAAAGATAATAATTTTGTAATAAATAGTATTAGAATTAACTTAATTTTGATTTTAATGTCTTCTATCAATCCCTTTATGTAAAAAAAAAATGTAAATAAGAAAATTCTAATTTTTGATAAAAACGCAACAAACGGATTAAATACGATTACTCGAGTTAAGCTGCACACCCGAAGAGTCTATTTTCATGCAGTACTTATGTTTCTCTTAATTGGTGCTTTGCGCATTCAGACTGTTGTAGTCTTTTTAGTTTATTCCTTGCATTGTAAATAAATCTACGCGAGGGCTTGCCTTGGGATAATTGCCAACCAATTTAAGAGCTAATATTATTATAAGGAGGTCTAACAGTATACAATGTCTTAATCATGGGACCATTTAGACCCAGCAAGGAAAAACGTATGATAAATGGCATAAAGATGAGGACAAATCAGGCAATTATGTCAAGATCATGGTGAAAACAGAGATCGCAACCCAACAGTCAATCATAGGACTTCTAGCACACGTTAAATATATAAGCAGCAAGCAGCGTATGCTTTGATGTGAAGTTTATGTTATTACAGGCAGGCGTTATTATTACAAGCCATTTCTTTTGGTACTGCAACCAAAAGAAATGATATTACTCCATCGTCAATTATGCCACTAAGCAGTTACCCCAGTTGAGTATTTTGTGTGGTCAATCCTTAAATCCCCTCCCCTTTTTTTTTTTAAGCAAATCCAATGAAATCAAATAAAGTTGTATCGACTGTGAATTTTCTGCTTTGCTTTGGATCTACGTTGTATGATTTATGCAGAATGTATAAAAGATTATATGTGGGTTTCTAAAAACGATAGAAGTTAGAGGGATGTATAGACGACCGTTTTTAATGTATAATAAAGGGTTAAAAAATTTGATAACGCCGTGTAATACGTTTGAAACGTTTTTCTGTCATACATCCAGTTATTATTTTTATGAAAAATTTATTATTATTATTATTATTTTAAAACTACAAATAACGGAACGTCGTACTGATGTCACACATGACATTCTGAAATCCGTTTTTGTATACCGGACGTTTACGAAAATTGCTTTCGCCAAGGGTAGCATTATGATGATTACGGCCATTCAGGTCAGGATGAGGAGACAGGGCTGGGGTCTGCATGTTAATGTTTATACCAAAAAACCAAACTTGGCATAATTTGGTTGGCTGTGGGTTTTGCACAAGGGGACCATTTCAACACCCATAGCCCACATTTCGCTGTCTTCGAACTAAGCATACTCCTTGCTATTAGCCTCCAAAAGAGAGGTCTTCTAGTGAAACGTCTTATTTCAGTTTCGTCAACTTGTTATTTATTAAGAATATACAGCTAAACGCGTTTCTTTTTTTTTTTTTTTTATAATTTATGGGTTTCATAAATTGGGTAATTGTTATATTTCTACTTTTTTTTTTTTTAGTGTAACAAACAACATGTCTTGTCTCTTATAATTAAATTCTACTTAAATTTTTTTAACTGAGTCCTATTAAGTTAATCTGAGTCTTGTAGAAGTGTAAAATTCAAGAACTCACAGGATTTGACCATACCTCTTAGCTAGTGGGCCGTGACAAATGAGATTTTAGGAAACCGAGGAAATAAAGCGTCTGTCTTTCCTTTAAAATTTAAAACATATTTCAGTTTAAGTTCGATTACAAACTCGAGGCGGATCAGGGTCACATTCATCATTTGCACATACCCTTGGATTTGAGAAAGTCGTCAAGACTCAAAAGCCTTTGCAACCAAAAAAAGAAAATGTCATCAAAACAGACTCCACGCCATGCTCAAGAAACAAATTTGAGAAGCTTAATGCCCTCTTTTTTAACACCTTGCTTCTTCAAGAAACAAATTTGAGAAGCTCAACCCCTTTTTTAAGCACCTAGCTTCTTCATAGTCAGTCCGCTTATTGTCCTCCCCTCCTCTCTCTCTCTGTATATTTGAGTACGAAAACACTGTTATAGATCAATAGGAGGCAGAGCAACAACATGGGCAATGGATACAAACAAAACTTGAGCCAGCAAAACCTGCATCAGCAACACAAGGGCACGTTCTTGCCGATGCTATGTTCAGCATCATCAATCAAAGATGCGACATTTCCTACATGGGAAGATCGCTTCCCGTCTCTCTCCAACGACCCCTTGTCTCCGAAGATCGGTTGCATGGGACAGGTGAAGCGAAGCAACAGGATCGTTGGCTTCCCTTCTTCTAGCACCCAGCAGCTCAACCCCACAACACCAAAGGACACAACAATTTCTGTCAAGTACTCCAAGCTCAAGAAGATGTTCTCTGGCAGAAATCTCACCACCACAACTGCTTCAATCCCAAACATTATTAATTATAGAAGAAGACAACTGAAGACCTTTAACAGTGATGCAAGGGGATCCAAGACTTTCAATGGAAGAGAGAACCGACTCGGTTCTCTCATCGGCATAGAAGACATGGATCCTCCTTTGCCTGTGATCAAGAAAGTGTCAAAACCAATTGATGGAGGGGAAGCGAATAGTCTTTGGAAGAGGAGATGCGTTGGGGTTTCATTGACAAATTTGCAGCTTCAGCAGATTCAACTTAATAGACATAGTCTTGCACCAACCTCCGTTTGAAACGAGAAATTCTAAGTGTAAGATAAACCAACCCCCGTATATGTTCTTATAGCGTAGACCAATTCTGTTATTTGAAATGAGTCTCATAATGGTTATGTTGCCAAAGACGTATACAGAATCGTTCCTGTGGAGATCCAACTTTTTTTGTTTTTTTTGGTTTTTGCTTCTCCTAAGATCTGTGTTTACCTTAGATGGATCATTAGATTTCTACTTGTTCATAGTTGTGCGCAAGTTGGACACAATTGTGGGTCGTATCAGCTTTAATTTGTTCTTTGTTTCTCAATTGCATCAACACTTATTCCAATAGATGATAACAAGGAATGGGGCTCTGCTTGCCTTCTAAGAACCGCCCACGAGGAAGAAGAGGCTGAGGGGGAAACTTCTCGGATGTGTTTACCAACGAAACAGGAAAGTCAAGACCTTGACGTCAGACAACAGACTCATTAACTTGCAAACGAACGGATGGATGAGCTCGAACGTACTAGACAATCTAGAATCTGAACCCGATAGAATACAACGCTCGACGCACAACGTTGAGTTGCTTGAGTTGCGTTTCAATGCACCAGACTCCAAGTGTTTAGCTTAAGGCTAGAAAGCATTCCATGTACTCGCCAATTTTTAGGCATTTTCTTTTGCAGACGGTGGACGAGACAGCTGTGCCACCCGAAGCATCGAAGATCCGCGTCAACAAGAGTTTAGGTCAAAAGCTATACCATACAATGCTTTACCTTTTGGAAGGAATACATGACTACTTCGGGTGCGAAGTTGAGCCTCTAAGATACTTTGCTGCCCTAGAAAATTTTGCTCAGAGTTCGCATATTAAAACACAGAATTGAAACTCATGGTGAATAATAAGATCAGCGACTGCCAAGGTCACCTTGGCTTAGTTTATGTACATCAATCATTCTGTAGTGATAAATTTGATAAGGCAACAAACTAGCTAGTTTTGTCTTAAACCCATCAGTGATCCTACATCTTCTAATATCATCTCCTAAGATTTAGATATACAGGCTAAGTTACAAGTCATAACTACACAAAATTAATTGACAAATAAGCACCATCAACCCTGTTCCTTATAAGGAGTCCAGATCAATTTGCTAACATCAACCTCAAGACCACCACGGCCAGCAGCTTTCAGGTGACGATCCAAGACCTTTGGATCTGCACATATCACATGCTGCCCTTTTCTGTATTGAATCAATTCAAGGCTCTGAAGGGTGCTCAATATGTCCTCTGCTTTAATGGCTGTCATGTCACTAAGCTCCTAAAAGATATCCAAGGAAATAGTCAACACCAAGGGAGACAATACAGAGCAGTTGAATTGCACAAAGAAACTGTCGGGTGTTAATCAAGATGCAGGCTGTGCATACCTTGATAGAAATGTTGCCCTTGTGCTTTTTCAAGATGTCCAATAGAACTCGGGTCCAGTATCCTCTATAGCTCAATAACCCTAAGTCAGAAAGGGGTCTTTCAGGCGTGCCAACTTTACCTTCTTTCTTTGAAAGTTCGTAAGCTGGCCCAAATCAGTAGCAAAATAACAATCAATTCGGATATAGATATATCTGCATAAAATGTGATGCTATATATCCCATCAAAATTTGAAGTAAAAACCTACAGTCTACAGATTAAGGAGTGACAACTCCAAAGCATCCGTGGGACCTCTTTGAAAGGGTACACTTGTAACATTTGCTTATAAGATATGCTGGTTCACAAAGCTCCTATTAAACTATACATAGTTTTTACTGCACAAGCTTGACATTAGCAAGAATTTCAGATTCAAATAAGCTCCCAAGTAGCAATGTCAACATAAATATTCCACTGTGGACTATGGAGCACCACCTTGAGCATTACAGGACAGAATGCACACACCAAAGATGAAGAGGTCTCATCCCAAAAAACACAGCCAGAATATCTGCCATGCAACTGTTCAGAGTGCAGTGGTTTGCAATGTATATCACAATGATGAAAACTCACAGGATTTGGGTAACCCAAGTTGTTTTCTATAAGAAAGGGCTGACTTTCCTTCCTCCCTCTAAACATGTCTTAAAGAGCAAGTAGGTACAACCGAGAAACACAAATTTAAAAGTAGGGGTTTATTTCAGATGGGGATGTAATGATCAAGTCCAACAACTTACATCATGCATTGAAAATCAGTAAAAAATTGAGGAAAAAAGGCTTCAGATAGCTGGGATCTTACAGAAAGCAATTAAAAATTTTCCGTAGCCTTTCCTTTGATAAGGAGGAAGGGTGAGGATGCATGCCAGATTATACGATTCTTCTGAATGCTTTTCCTGCATCATCATACACAATCAAAATAAGCAACAGAAGTTAAAATTTACATAAAGAATAACAAACTTCAAAGATTGTCATCCATGAAAATACTTTGCTGTGCAATCAAATTTGATAACTGCAAGAAAACGGCATCACAATCCACAACGCCAAAGAAGGGTCAGATGTATACAATTTTAACCCTATTTTAAATTTGATAACAAAAAGCAATCTTGCAAAAACAGTGCTAAATGTCTATGAAGGTGCGCGAAGTGACATGAAGGAATAAAAAGGGTAAACCATAGGACAAGAAGAAATATTTGACAAGTTTCTTATGCCACCATTGATATTTACATACAAAATTTTCGCCTTGAAAAGTGACCAAAAACAGGGAAATTTACAAATGATGCCTGCATACATGTTGTGGTTATGCTTCACCTGTTTGTAATAACAGGCTATATTCCCGAAAAGGAGCAAATTACCTTGGAAAAATATCCAACCATGTGGCATCCTCGATCATCACATTCACACAAGACATAGAAAAGAAAGAGGTCAACATCATAATAAAGAGTCTTGTGATCCAAGAACAACTTGGCCAAATAACAGAGGTTCTGCCCATAAACCTTGTTTTTTTTGCCATCAACCTGAATCACAACATTTGATATAATAAAATGCCAAATCAACAAAATATTTTGATCTATAAAACTGGTAAAAAAAGGAACAAAGAACACAAGGGTAGAAAGCAACAAAAGCAATAACAAAGGACTCCTACTTTTGTACAACAAAGGACAAAAGAAACCACATGAAAAGATAATGTATCAAAATTAGGTTATCCAAATGCTCCAAGCAAATGTTAGCTTTTGTTTAGTTGGATCGATTTTGGCAATAGGAATAGGCCAAGATCACTTAACTAGTAAGCTGAAAGGGGAGAAATATGGCATAAATTATGACCTAAAATGTCTCGGTGGTCCCTATGGAGTTCTGGAATTACAGAATTTTCAACCACAATATTAGATTGCAACTACTGAAAAGCTCTTTTGAACTCAATTAAGTGACATGACAACATCCACCTATCCCAAAAGGTAACAAAATAAAAGGCATACCTCAAACATTGACAGAGTACCACAACGATAAATCTCATCACCTGGGGGATGCTTGAGATCACACTTCCTCTACATAGATAAATTGAACAACCAAATAAAAATTATTAAACAGCCGCTTTTAACCATCAGAAAGAAGAAATACACTGACACGACAAAACAAAATAAAAAATGATCACTAAATGAGTTAAGTTACTTGAACACAGGAGACCCCAATTCACATGCTATTCTCAACAAAGTAAAGCAAATTCAAACTAGCTGGCAAGAAGTCTGAAGATTATGCAATTAGCCTAACCAAACTATTGACTGATCCATCATCACTCAACAATCTCAAACAAGGATAGTCAATTAACACTCGATCATTCAAAGTTTAAAACATTTGACAATTAGAATTATGTTGAAATGCAGTTGTGGAAAAATCTCTAACTCATATGATAAAAAGCTAAGAATTCACTACATGGTTGACAAAAGTGAGGATATGAACAGCTCAGCAGCCATAAAACAAGAAAACAAACTGAGAGAAAATCCAAATATTGCAGGCCACAAGTCCAAGAGATGATAAAGATTGATTAAAAAGAGGCAGGGAACGAGAACCCTGAGTAAGCAGTATCAACTAAAAAAATTGACCTCAGCAATCTTAAAGATGTCTCAATCATCAGCAGCGTAGGTCAACTGGAAACTAGAGTAATAACATATCTCACCATACAATTCAAACAAACTGACATCACAAGATTTTATGCGTGGCAGATCTAGCAGAAAGCAAGAGAAAAAAAGAAGAATTCGAGGTACAGCTTACCATATGCCTTTGAAGCTGTTCTTTACGCTTCATGAAATTGAGGCAAAACTCACAAAAGTACAGCTTCAAACAGTCATTGTATTCTGGCGGAAAAGGGGAGAAGTACCATGTCTCAATCTCATATCTTCCAAGTTCTATAGTCGCTATATTTTTCACTTTTGTGAATTCCTCATGCTCACGCAAACTAGCAGCATCCAGCTCCTCATGGCCCTGTATATTTGCAGATCCTCGTCTTATAAAATCCCCAAAATAAAAGACCACTTTGTCACGTTAAACAATCCAACAAGTTCACAGCAAATTCCGGTTACCTATATGACATAGAATTGCTAGCACCTTGCCTATTTTATACCCTCTTAAAATATTCCAGTAGTGAATTACAAAAATGATGACACAGATTCTCAGACTAGTCATAATAAACCACACCTCAACATGTGTCTCGTCAATCTTCCGTTTCTGGTGGCGTGTCATTTTCAGGCCTGTTACCTGGAAAAATAACATTTAAAAATTTCTTTCAGTTGAAAGACAAGAACATTCTGCAGGAAGACGCTACCAGAGGAATCAAAAGAAAGGAAAGAATCCATCCTAACCAAACATTGAAAGGAATGACAACTGAATTGGAAAAAGAAACAAAATACAAAGTCATATAGTTACCTTATCCTCCACTTTCTCATCTACAACAGTCTCTACCGAATCAAGATCAAGTTGATCAAGCTTCACCCATTCATCAAGCCTCCTATTGACTGCCAAAGAGTCAACAAAAGTTAGATGGATCTTACCACAAAAGAACTAAATACATGCAATCGCTACTGCATGTGATATATATAATTACAAACCAAAGTATGCTAAGAACTTGAGCATAATTCTCAAAATAGTGAATACATCCAACAATATCAACATCAGAGAACTGCAAACCTGATATCTTTTAGAAGAAAATCAATACTTAGACGGCTCTTGCATTATTTTTGCACTAAGGGTACACACACCAGCTGCAGTACCTTTTGACAACAAATCTAGTGGTCATCTCACTTGGCATAAACCAGCCTGATCTACTTCTTTCGCTCAATCAGGCCCTTATGTGTTAAATCCCAAAAATTGTACCCACCACATGATGTTCCAGAATTTCTCATAAGTTAACACCGTTTTCATTTTGTCAAAACCTGCTAATCTGTCACACCTAAACTGGACACAAAATTGAAGTTTAACAGTACTTGAAAGATACAAGATATGGCACGTCATCTTATTCCTTGTATGGATGTTTCCCAACGTTTTACATGGTTCCTTTTTCATTCTCCAATCATTTTCAAATCCAAATCTTAGAATTCATCTTTTTCAATACCAAGAACCATGGACTAACATGACTCTAGCTTCATTTGATATAACACAAGAGGATCAAGACAGATCAAAACCAAAGCTAATTCAGGGCCTCAAAATATGGATTCTTAAATGAACACTTCATGTAGAAGCTGGTTTCATTTTAGTTGGGATTGTTTCCTCATGATACATGGGAAATTTACAGACTTTTACTTGATAATAGAAGCTCGATTTTGATTTTAGCAAATGAAAAGAGAAAAAGCTGAAATTATTTGACTGCACTTTAGACGATTTTCATTTTATGCTTCTGGTCTTTATAAGTGATCTAGTTTGTCTACAACACAGATTTCCCCTTATTTTACTATTATAGTTGTTGAATGTTAGGGTGCAGGCTCACAAAAGTCTACCACTATATTGGATTGAATGCTCTACCTTATTAACATAATTGACCGAAAACTAGGTTCACTCAACCACCTAGGATATGGCCCCAACATAATTTTTTCACAACCATTTCAGAATTGAATACCCAAAAAGTAAAAATCTATAAAAGACATAATCGACAGAACCTGAATGCAAGTTATTCCATAGGTACCGGTTCAATTCACTAAAATACTTGCAAAAAGAAACGCCTGAGTAATCCCAAACGAAAAACCCTAACCCTAAATCTAAACACAGGCAAAAAAAAGTTGACAATTAAAATTGACAGACTTACACTCTGTGTAATGGACGTAGTACTCGTAATCGTTGGGCCCACCAGATTGCATCTTGCGGCGCTCGATGACCTTAACCGGATGGTACTTGCCGTCCCTCCAGCGGCACATCACGCGAGTGCCCACCTCGAGCGGCATCACACCGGCCCTCCTCTTTTTGGACGGATCCGAACCCGTCGGCGTCGTGTCCATGGCGTCCGGAGGCATCTCATCCGCTGGTGGTTGAGATTTCTCGTCGCCGTCGGCAGTGGTGACGGTAGTCGGACTTTTGGAGCCGTTCTCTAAGTTTGTCGGTGTATCTATCGATCCCATGTTAGTGGTTTTTTAGAATAAAGCTTTTTAGGAGGGGTGGGTGGGGCTTCGTCTCGTCAATCTATCTATAAAATTAAGGACATCTGATGCCCTAAACGGCCCATGGCTGCTGGTGGTTATTCGCTCATTCCTCTGCACTCCTTTTCTGCTCTTTTTTTCCCCTATATTTATTTCTTCACGTTCACTCTTACCTTTTTTTCTCTCCTCGCAAATGGTAATTGAGCCCTCAAAAACATTTATAGGGAATTTTGGTTCAACGTTGCATTAACAAAGGCCTGGGAACAATAGGGAATTTGTACCAAAATTGCCATGGAAAACAAGGACAAGAGTGGTATTTGCAACAAAAGGTAAATTTGAGTCTCCGGTACTGAAATATTATTGAGCGCAATTTCTTTAAAGATTGTATCTGTAAGAATATTTACATTTAACTTTACAGCGCAAGAACAATAAGCAGCACTTTTAATTCATTGCAATAAAGATACAAACTCTTGCCAAACAAGAGATATATTTCATCAAGGACATTGGAATTCAAGCCGCTTGCAATACATGTAATGGAATAAGCCCTCACCCACTGTACAATAACTCTCATAATGAATGTACAACAGTGATGCCAAAGCTTCCTGACTTGTCCAACATCTCATTCCAATATCACCAGGATACACTGTCAGTAAGCCTTTCTTGGCATCGTTTCCGGCAGAAAAGCAGTTATCCATGACGGCCAGCTGCCGATTTCCAGCAGCAAAACAAAAACCAGGAAAGGTGCCCATTTACCTGCCATTCTCTAATGGTCCTTCAGAACATGTATCCTGATCGATCTTCTTCTCTTTTGGTAGGTAATCAATAGGAATATAAAAGTACCCTTTAGGTAATTGCTGATTCTTCATAGATGCCTGATCTGAAGTCATAACCAGTTTTTTCTCGAAAGTCTGAAATTTTACACAAGGTGTGAGTCTCTTGTGTTTAAATATTATGATATCACATGTCTTAGTGAAATAAAATAGTAAATGATGCAAACGAATTCCTTACTTTCTTCGACTTTGAACTCCATTCTCTGTCACCTACAAGTTTACGAGATGCAAGAAAAGGCCCTTGAAGGATTTGTTTCCCACCAAATGAAAGCCTCTCCAAGGGCTTTTGCGCAAAACAATGCCGTGACGTGGAGCTGTTGTCTGTCTTCTGGTCAGAGTCCAGTGTTGTGTCATCTGATCTCTGGAATGCATCACTGCATGATTTATAACCATCGGTGTTGCCTTTAATAGATGTTGTGGCTGACTCAGAACTAACATCCGGATGGAAAAATGAACTATGAACAAGTAAAGTTTGAGCCACATGATCTCTTTTGCTAGCAAGGATGTTGTGCGAGCAAAGAACCAAATCACACTGCAAATGTACATAAAAAACATACTCCTAGAAATTATAACGAGTTTTTAAATAATGGGCCACTCCATCCAAAAAGTCTGTGATCAAAATAAAATAAAGCTGAAATAGGGGCACAAATAAAAATAGAACATTAAAATATATTAATGAAGAAAGTATATAAATTAACAGAGGTACAAAGAGATCTTTCACAAGGAGTGAAATATTGAAATGTACCGGAGAATCCAATGTCTCCGCCACCTCGGTAATGTACAGTTGATGAAAGATCTTTGTTTCAAACATTTGGCCCTCCTCACAACATCCTTCTCTATATTCTCGTCCCTTAGAATAATGGCCTAAATAATGACATTCGCATCGAAAAACTTTTGCAACATTTAGTCTAATAGTTTGCAATATTATTCTCACAATGTCGTTAAACTTGCAACATCAAAACCTTAATTCCAAATTTAATTAAGTCAGGTACATGAATCTTTTCTCGCCATTCAATCCTATTATTCACTAAATTAGGGTATTCCTCCATATAATTACAATGCATATAACTTTTATTTGATTCAACCTAAAAATCATAGATTCTGGGTATTCCTTCATAAAATTTTCGGTCTAATCTCTCTCTAATCTCATCTATCAAGACAAAAACCCCGGTGCACACCAACCATGATTGAGTACATCCTCTACCTCACCTCCTGCTGTCTTTACACAAAATACCTCCTCCATACATGTCCCAATGTTTTCAAAAGTGTTGGGCACTCTAAAGTGCCAAGGTTTTTTAGAACCTAAGCAGAAGGCACAGACGGGCAGCTGAGCAAAGTGAACCACACATTTAAAAAATAATAAAAATTGCTAAAAGGAACATAAAAGCAAAAAATAAATTTAACTAATTTAACTTATTCAAAGCAATAATATTCAAAAAGTGGAAGCAAAATAATTCATATAGCATACAATATCCCATTCAGAATTTTCTTTAGAACCTATCAAAAAGATAAAATTAAGTCAAGGCAGAAAACACACAGAAAGTGCTTTACAAAACAAAAATGATAGAACCTTTTGTTTGCGTGTTCCTTTCATTTGAAGTGCATAGATTGGACTAAGATATATAACAGCATTGTTATGAATACTGTTTTATTTATTTATTTTTTTTAAAGCCTGTCTTGGGTGGGTTGTGCAGGGGTTAATGGGGGTTGTATGTAGAAATAGAGAAACTGTGGATGTAAGTGGACAAAGAAAACAGGCTTTGATTGATTGAATAAAATAAGAAAACAAAATGAGAGTGAAATAAAGGAGAGCTGGACAGAGTGAGGAATGGGGACAGAGAGGACTTGGGACCAGTGGAGAAGAGAGAGAGAGAGAGAGAGAGCCAGAAACAAAGAACAAAAGAAATAGAACAAGGCTGTTTTTCTTTCAACATCATAAAATTTTAGGTTTAAAACAAAATTGCACTTTTGCTGCACCTTGCACTGACTTAGGCACACCTCACCTTGGGCATATAAAGCCCCATGGACCTGGCACCTTAGGCGTGCCTTTAACAACATTGACATGTCCTTTACTAGATCACTGAATAATGCAGGAATCTCTTCATACTCATTACCTATCACAATGCTTAAGAACTCTATCATATGTTTTCTAACTATGTGCAGATCTAAGGAGGGGGGTTCACACAATTCTGTTTGGAAGAAAGTACTAAGGGAAACATTTATCCAAGCCAATAATCCCAACAACAGAAATCTACCCATTCAAAACCAATTTTCCAGTTTTACCAATTGCTAATTTGGAAAAGGCTACCTTTAGTTTTTCCCGCTTAATAATCCTCTCACACAGAAGATGCAATCTCTCTAGTTCAACCTGCAGAAAGAGCATTTAGAAATATGGTCAAATTGCAAGCACTGCAGAAAAACTAATTAAGTAGTGGATCAAAATCATAACGTGAGAAGATCTGGAAACAAAGCATATGCTTTTCCAGATATCATGAGACAGCAATTGTATAAGAAAATTTTAGTCAACCACATTTCAATCAATCCCACAAAAGTTCCTTTCAAGGACCACAAAAGTATTCATATCCATTATAGGAAGTGTACAGATAACACTGTAATTGATTTTCCACATGCCTTCAACCTCTTTTCTTCCCTCATGGGCATTCCTGATGCAGTAGGGCCTTGGACAATAGACATTATATCCAGTTTCAAACACCCTATCTACCAAACAAAACCTCATGCAAGAATTTTATTTATAAATAACACAAATCAAAATCTACATGAGACCATAATATGTATTGTGTGGAGTCCCAAAACTGTGCAACATGGTAGTACTTTCAATTTGTTTCATCAATTATTTTTACAGTATTTATGAAACCAATCATAAAAGAGGATAGACAGAACCAGTACAAATTTCAGTAACTATAGCCATCTGAAGAAGGAAAACTAATTATAGGAAGCCCATACCCTGATCTGGCTGATGCTCCGTATCTCCTCAACTCCATGTTTTAGAGTCTCAGCCTACACAATTCAAGTAACGTAAAACATGAGGCAGCATATAAGTCATAGAAGGCTATCAAACTCATCTAGAAACACCTGGTCCTAACCTTTTCCCTCTGCTCCAAGCTATGTTTTTCACAGTAAGCCTTGTGCTGCAACTTGCCATTGATGGTCTTCACATTCATGTAAAAACCTGTACTTCTAGCACAGGATGGATGAAATGTGGTCTGACAGTAACCATAACAACACTGCATATGTAACACTGTTATTGATACCTACTACTGAATTCATCTAGGCAGCTCAACTGTGGCAGAAACAGACTATGCTTACCAACAAAAAAGCTAAAACTCACCTTTATGCAGACACCATGTTGGCGGCGGCAAACACAACAAATGTTGCTCCCTTGTCTAATGGTTTCCTGGCGACCAATCAATGTTTTCAATAAGATCATTGCAAGTTTAGTTAAAAGCATGTAAGGTAAGATGACAGCACCAATTTTTATGTTGAATACGATACTATATGAATATCTACAAAACTACTCTTAAGTAATATCTACTTTTAACTGAATGTCCAATCATTCATCATCCAGAAAGTGCACATACCATTCCCTCAATTGGATTTACTTGTCCCCTTCTGAATGATTGTTCAAACACCCACTACAAGGAAAAATTAATAATTAAGATCAATTAACCTCAATCAAGAAAACAAAAATATAAGTAATCAATTAAGAGAAACACTCAACCTCAGCACAGAAGGCATGGGCCCA
Source organism: Bruguiera gymnorhiza (assembly GCA_020883675.1). NCBI lineage: Eukaryota > Viridiplantae > Streptophyta > Magnoliopsida > Malpighiales > Rhizophoraceae > Bruguiera > Bruguiera gymnorhiza. The sequence continues at coordinate 1,321,658 of JAIRCJ010001047.1, read as the reverse complement.
TTGGCCATCACTAGATTTTCTAAAAGCACCAGTTGTACCACCACATAAACTGCATCCAGCAACAAAGTATGGCTTCTCCCAGAAATTAACAGAAGGAGCTCCAGAGCATTTAGAGGACATTACTTCTTCACATAATTCACAGTACCATGGCCCTGTTGATTCCTTGACACTACGGTAACAATCCAAGTGAACTGCAACCTGTTGGAATACTAATTTCATTAACAAACATAAGTTGATCTGAAAATTTTCAGACAAAGCTAAATCAAAGCCAAGTCCGGAAACCTTGCAACTGAAGCAGACTAAGATAGGGTTCATTATTGTCTCAGATCTTCTACAGATATCACATGATCTAGGATGACCTGTAGAAACATCTGGAATGGACTGAACAAAATCAGAGTATTTTCCTGATGAAATCTTTGGAACAGCAACCCTTGGAGGTGTCTCCTTTGGACACAGCATCACCTGAGAAGAAATGCCAGCCCTACCATCAGTAGTGTTAATTTTGGGAGTATAATAATTGATCCATATTTTGGATCTCACCTAACAACTTAAGTTTTTAGGTGGAGTAATTTCATGACATAGTATTGAAGCCTTCATGATTAAATGATCATAAATTCGAATGATATTGCTATCACATTTAATTGTGAATTGTTATGAATTTTTGGTTTGTTTATACTTTAGACCCAAGTGAATCTGGTTTGTTCACGCTTCCAACCCACATGAGCTGAGCTATCGTGTGAGGAAGCATGTTGGGCTATAATATATGATCCATATTCTGAACCTCACCTAACAGCTTAACACTTTAGGGAGAGTGGTTTCATGATAGTTAAATTTCTGTAAAAAGGAAAGATGATGATAGATTTCAATAATCATTTAATAGAGTGATTTAAAAGTGGTGGGGGGGGGAACGTAAAACAAAACAATAACCACCATGGAGAAAAGGAAGTAACCTCTTGATGACCCGATTCATCAAAGATGTCTTTTCTAAGTGATGAGATCCTAGTAGAAGCAGCAGCAGCAGCAGTAGCAGCAGCCAGTACAGCCTGGGCTTCCTTATACCTTCTTTCTTTCCTGCCCTGTTTCTTTGCTTCTCTAAGCTCACAAAGATACTGGTTCACAAGCACTGCATCCCATCTTTGGCTCCTTGCTGCATCAATCTCCAGTGGCAGACTCTTAGCAACCTTACAAATTAAATTATCTGTAAGGGCATTCCACCAGAAAAACCAAGCATTATTACTCAAATATCATCTGATGTAATACAATAAATAGAACATTCTATATGCTTCTGGAGTCTTAAGCAAGAGAAAGCCAACATGGGAAAAAGAGATGCAAAGGAGGAGAATAAGAAGAAGATTTAAAGAAAATGCAAAAATCTTAAAGAGATTGCAAGAAGAAAGGATGGACCAGTAAAGTGCTTCCTTGCAAAAGTGTTGCGAAGAAGCATATGTTGGAAATAACTAATTTCTCCCTCAACTTCTTCTGCTGGAGATATTTCCAAAACACCCAGCTTTTTTGCTTTAACTATCTGCTCCAAATCAACTCCATCTGATATGGAAATCGTGTCGCCACATCTTGAATTTTCATTATGGTGGTCACAGCAAACAATGGCATTTAAAGAAGCCTCCATACAAGAAATTTTTCCATCCAACTCATATGAACCTGCCCATGTGAGACACTCATTTAATCTAAACGTAACAAAATTCAGCAAACAGAAAAATCTTTGCATCCCATGCCCTAGCTTTACCTTCAAAGTCATGACTTTTGTTCTTTGGAAGCAGCTCAGAATGCACCTCCAACAGTTTCTGGCAGATAGATGGGTGGACATGAAAAGTAGAACATGCTCCTTTTTTCCTACAAAAGCTGCAAAAGTAGAAGAAAAGATACTCCTCATGTCTTCATATCACCATATGCAATTGAAATAGGTAAAATGAGAGCTTGTCAAAGGTTCAAACAAACACCATATAGCACATCATGTGGGGGGGAAAAATAGAGAAGACCGGGCAGTTTGCAAAGCTTACATAAGATCATGGAATATGGTACTTAAGTTCAAATAAATCGGATTTCCCTGATCCGCAATGATTGAATTGCTCGGCTCAGGGGTAGGTGCTTGTGCTGGTTCAACTTTTTCAGAAAGCCTATCATCCAATGGATCATCTGAATAATCTGTGCATATGTCAAAAATACCCAGATGCCGTGTCATAGATGTTACAGCACTATAAATTGAAAAACTATATCACACACACATGGGTCAATTTGTTGTTAAAAGCCAGAAGTGAATTCCCTTTTACAGCTCATGACTAGCAACCCTGGATGTACACTAATTCTCTGTGTATACTGCATGCTACAATCATACATTATCTATGGATCCGACATTCCAAAAACAACAATTTGTCACCTAAAAGTGCACAGCACCAGGACTGACTATGTTATTGTGATTCTAAGTCCATTAAACATTTCACATGTGGTCCTACCTCAGAATGTTACTTCTGCAGCACACAGAAGGTACCTACAGGAGTTTGCATTAGACTTCTGGGTATATCTCACAAAATAGTTAACTTGCAAGCCAACAACCAAGGGAGGGGAAGGAAGTCAACAGAGCCTCCACCAACTTTGTTTGGACCTTAACTGTGTGTACATCCAGTTTTCACTTTCCATGAAGCGGAGTAAAACAGCACTCATACATAAAATCTCGCTTCACTAGAGATAACTTTACCAGGACAAAGGCTGCTTGAAGAGAAACACCGCATGATAAAATCCCATGTCTAGAGATAACATTCCTGAGTTCTACCATTTACTGATACAAAATGCGAGCATTTTGTGAAAAAGTTAAGATTTTCAGAAAACTAATTTTTACTTAAAACAAGAGTTAATATATTTCCATACGATTCCAATATAATATGTGACAACTTCCAAAGTATATTAAAAGGAAAACCAAATGGGACCAACTAAGCAAGAAAGTGACCACTTTCTCCCAAAAAAGAAATAAATAAAGAGTATTCATTGAAAAAGATGATTCAGAAGCATACCTTCAGATTTGGGAAGGTGCACAGCCAAAGAGTCTTGAAATCCATCACACTTCACTAATTTCTACAAACATAAAACAAAAATCTACCTTTAGATTTAGGAAAGTGCACCATTGAGTTTGGCAAACTAATGAAAAATAGAAAAAGAACCCCAAAACAACCAAAAGATGAATAGAAGCTTAAGAAATGAAGAAGAAACAGAAGCAAACATGTTTAGCAATGACTTCACTCCTTTCCAAAAATATGGCTTCAAGTTGCCAAGATCCCAGAAGAAAAGGCATCGTGGACAATAATGAAGCATCATAAATGAAAGTCCTTTTTTGGTCTATAGTTGAATGGGGGAGGGGGGATTTTTCTCATTCTAAGGACTTTACCCCCAAAGTATTACTTGGGTAACTGCTAGGCTAGCCCCAGCGGCTGTCATAAATCATAATCAGTTGAGTTTTCTTGATAAGATCTTAAAGATATTCTACTCTGTCACAGTCCACTATGCTCCATTAAATTCACCCCAGTGTATATTAATGTTCTACACTCATAGGGATAAGCTTCTTTTCCTTCCTCTTGGCTGTCCTGCAGCTCTTTCCCTCTATTGCCAAAATGAGCTTTATCCCAATGGAGAGGGAAAACCTACTCCTAAGGACCCAGTTGTTACCATATATTGCCATTGTAAGGAAGATTTACCAATACAAGATTTAATGGATCATTGTTATTCTAGCTTTCCTGGTTGCACATCATGCCAAAACCAGTCCAAAACAATGACAGAAATTGCTCCAATAATAAACTACTCACAGTTTGTAATGTATCCATAACCAGAGTAGCAAATTATATTTTCCACAGTTTTCCATTCTTAATCGATGGTGCATTTCAGGAATCTACAAATATAGGGTTACAGATGTCCTTTTTTATAAATCATGATTGAACCATTCAAGCAACCAACTTCTATGAAGAAAACAGCTTACAAAACTCTAGTCTCACCATCAAATAATGTCTCAAAAACATTTCGCAAAAAATGAGCTACAAGCATCAGCACCAGAAAGAATACATCAACTAGCAAAAAGAAAACCTTAACAAGGGAAACGACCAACCCTTTCTCGGACCTTGGCAAAATCAAACAGTGGGACAGAGCCTCAAAGGCTTCAACAACACCCTAAGCAAAGCATGTATATCAATATAATTAAAACATGTGTTAACATTCCTTCTGCAGCAATCGGTTAAAAATTTAGATTCCAAGTGAGTGTAAACAAAACTTTTGTGATCTGTCCAATACAAAAGGACACTTTCACCACAATAACTTCTGTGACCAGCCCAGTGCAGAAGGACCAAATGAAGTTTGTTGCAGGTGCTTTGCTAAAGTTATGCCACAGACCAATGTTGCAATGACCATCCAAAGAATAAATGTGGTCTGAACTGACTTCTATTTTCAACAGGTCAAATAGAAAAGGTTATCACTTCCAAAAACAGTTCTCTAAGAGTTTAAACCATAGACTTGCTGATGAAATCTGTGCACCAATAGGCTCAGACTAGTATGAAGAGAAAGAAAAATTCTGGAGATGTAAGGGGAATTCTTCATGGAAGGAAAGATACCTGGCTAAATAGAGCTTCAAGAAACCAACTGTCCAAAGGCATAATAAATTCTAGACCTACAATATTGATGATAGGTGAAACCCAAATTAATTCTGTTCATTATGTGGGGAGCATTGCCAAGAAAAAAGTGACACCACATACAAGATTTGTTGTTTAAACATAAAATTTATACCTAAGGATGAGACCCTTTACTTGGCAAAGCAAGATTTGAAGATAACCACCAAGCCTAAGTTGAGAGGTCAGAAAAAGAAAGATGCACCATCAAGAAAGAACTAATATGAAGCAAGAAATTATGTAAGAATCAAAATCCTAAAGGCACACATTCTTTAACATCTCCAGAAGATTGCCATACATAACTGCATAGACTTTTGGTAGCACCTGTAATGCGTGATAAGAAGTTCAACTCAATATAAAAGGAAAAAGGACCGAAATAAACAGACACAAGAGACTGCTAATTTAGATACATATTCAAATAAAATCAAAATAAAGAAAGTAGACAGCATTGCATGAAAAATCCAAATGTTTATACCAGAATCATTATCAATTTTCAAAAAGGATATTAAAAAGAAGTTTTTCAAGAAAAATGCAGAACCATGTATCAGATACAGAGCTATCAATACTGAATGAAATTGCTAAAGTAGGTCCAATAGGATATAAAACAACCCCGCAGGGAGAAAATATGCAGTCAAAACACCTAGGCTCCTGTCCTATTCAACAGAAAAACTGTAAACAGAGCTTCATACAGTAAATGACAACTTATCAATGAAACCAAGCAATTCCTTCCCACATAAAAGTAAAAGAAAAAATTAATCTTGGACAAAGTTACCTTTTCAGTGGTGTCAGGAATGGATAATTTAGTTGAATTTCCCTGATCTTCACTAAATGATTGATCTGCTTGAAGCTCATCTATCTCTATCCAATTGTCATTGGGAATTTCCTCAGAAGCACTCATTACTTTGTTGCCCTTCTGAATTTTAATGATGCCATTGGTTCTTCTGCATGGGACCAGCGACTTACCAGTGATGGGACATGCAACATCAGATTCTGATACTGCAACATCTGATTGCTCAGCAATTCCCATCCTAGTCCAGGGACAAACAGCTGACATGGCTTTAACTTTCAGAATCTTGTGTAATGTGCCCATATAAACATGATTTTTCAGCCATTTTAGTATTTTGCATCGCCAATCGGGAATCAAACTATCTTCCTGCAGAAAAATGGTTGAGTCAGGAAAGAGTAACAAACATCAAGTTGAACTTCTTCAAGAAAATGAAGAAAGCAAAGTCATTATTTTGTGAATTACAGCAAGTGTTGAAATTAGTGAATCAGATGAGATGCCAGTCTCTGATGCAACATCTTTCACATCGACTTTTCCTCGGTCAATTAACTGCACGATTGACAATGTGAAAATCAAAATCTCACATCAATAAAACCATCTGTTAAAATAGCAGAATAAAATTCATTAACTAGGACAAGTGGAAACCAATCCACAAGCATGTACACAGATTTTAAGTACCTTCTTCAAAATGAGAGCGAGATTTACAGAGTTAGAAGGGTTGGCATCCTCACTCTCACTTCTCTCCAATACTCCCATACTAATAAGCTGGTCCACATTCCCACATTCTGGAATGAGCATGGCATTTGATCTAGAATCAGATAACCCTGTATCCTGCAGTTCACAATCTTCCGATTTATCAGAAGAGTTGGCATGTGGGGGTTCTACATGGTCTACAACTTTATCTACATTTTGGCCAATCTCAAGCTTCTGCTCTTTGCCTGTTGACAAAGCCACTGGAATGTTGTTGGAAACAGGGAAGTTGCAATTTAAATTAATAAATGATCTCCTAAATGAGAAGCACTCCTACCATCTGGAATTTCTGAATGCTTTGCACAAAAGGCCCGTAATTCAACCTGTGAAGCGCGCCAGAGAGGGAGAAAGAGAGAGTAAAAAGAAGAATTATATAAACATCTTCAGAAGTTACAGCATAAAGTCATTATCAAAAATTTTTCAATGTAACCCAAAAAACAGGTTGTTATCATGCCAGTTACATTAGACTCAATATGAAAGCTTCAGTAAAAGCCAGGAGAATATTCACAAAACAAAGTAATGGCTTACATTATCAGATCCATATTTTCCCCATACTTCCATTCTATGTCTTGCCTCCCTTGCACATATAGGATGAAAAGCAGTTCTACAAGTTCCTGAATAATACAAGACCAAAATCATCACCAACTGCAGCAATTTCACAAGTATGATCTATTAAATGGCAGCAAAATAGGCATACTACAAGGCTATAAAACCTGAAGACAAACCAAATACTCCACCACTAAACAGGTATGTCTGTAAAAGTAAAATTACAAGTCAACCATAGAAAGGGCATCCCAATGCATAAGGCTCCCCAGAAATGGTCAAATGTACATGTGCCCTCCAAGTCAGAGGTAACCTTACCATTACACAAGGATCACCCTTCAAAGACAAGTCAACCATATTTAACTGAAAAAAAAAGGTGCAGCCAACATCTAAACTCAGCTACAAATGACGCTTGTAGTCTAGGAAGCAAAACCATCTTGAAAACAGTCACCTGGCCCCTATATAGAGCACATTTGAAACCAGAGGGACAAGATGTGAGTATGTAATTGAACATGCCAGTTAAACAATCATCAATATAGTCAGCCAGCAAAAATAATCAAGCACCATGTGATTTCACAGATTAGGATTACAAGAAATAAAAAATGAGGAAATAAAGTATCAACAATCCAGTAATTGAGAAACCACGTCAACCAGTTTATTTCCAAGAAATTATAAGAACAAAAAAAGGAAAAACAACATTTGGAGCTCAAGTCCAAACAAATATCATCTAGGAACAAATCATCAGTTCTGCAAGACAGCACCATATGTTCTTAGTAGATGAATTAGGCTCTGGTTTTGTGATCTAGCAAATACATAAGTTGCAACCCCCAACCCAGTATTCCATCGAAAGAAAAAATATGCAGAAAGGCAAACATAGAAAGCAGCAGGACATACCATGACTGCACCGAACACAAGCACCACATTTTGCCTTGCATAAGTTGCAAACTAATTTCCTCCTTGTTTCCGTTATCCCTTCCACATTCACAATTGGCCCCATAGTTTTCAAATCCTCTACATAGACCTCAGGCATCCATTCAGAACAAAACAAGTGAGCAAACTTGTTGAAAGACCTACCATTTTCTTTATCAACTGGTTTCAAAGTACCACCCTGCTTTGGACAGGGCACACAAAGTTGATCCACTGAAACACTTCCTTCAGCCCTCTGCTTACACCATGAACACAACCAAGACTCATCTGCTTCTCCTTGTATGCCATAACACCAGCCATGAACTGCAACCTTACAAGAACAGCAAACAATCAACGGATTTGCATCATTATATGTCGCACCCTTGCAACAGAAGTCACACAGGGATGAGTTCCTGCCACAAGGGTAACCAATCAAAAGCTTATCCAACCCTGCATCAGTGCCTAGCAGCTTCCGCTTCTTTGAAGGGCGCTCTGAAGTCAATAAAATCCTATCTCTACAACCTAAAAGCCAGCCTAACCCACTAGACAAATCCGAATCAGAGAATCCCTTTCCTTCCACTACAGGTGAAGGCTTGGATCCACCACCTTGTGCTTCTACACTATCAGTTTCCATAAGATGCTGATCCTTTAAATTTGCCTCAACTCCACTTTCGTCGAGTCTAGCATTCTCATAATTCTCCGTATCATTATCCCCATTCTCCAATTTCACTGCTGAATCAGTTTTCCCATTTTTGTCATCTCCAATATCCTCTCCATCATCCACATGCTTACCACCATCACTTTGTGCTCCTACGCTGTCAATTTCCATAAGATGTTCATCCTCTAGCTTTGTCTCAACTCCATTTCCATTAACGCCAAAAGTCCCACAATTCGCATTCATATTGTCATCCACGTTCTCCTCCATGTTCACTGCTGACTCCGCTCTCGCATGGTTACCTTTTCCAACACACTCACCATTATTCATATTGTCCACGTTCACTGCAGAAACAGTTATCCCGTTGTTATCATTTCCAACACAATCACCATTATCCGCATTTTCCATCTTCGCCACTGACGCAATTTTTTCACTGTTCTCGTTTTCAACAAATGGAATAAAAAAACACTTAGCAGCAGCTAAACCACCGAGAGGAGAAGAAATCTCGAACAAAGCATCAATATCTGGCAATGCCAAGTCTCTGAGGTACTCCTCAGTCTCAACCCAAAGATTCCCTCCCTTAGACCGCTCACTAGGCCGTGAAGACTTCTTTTCTGCACCAGACTGTGACTTCTTATGCTTCTTTCTACCATCTGATGGCCTCAACAAACTGGCCAGTCCACTAGGCAAAGTAGAGACATTCAAACCACCTGAATTAGAAGACCCGGGCCCATCCTCGGTGACATCAAATGGCGAGCGCTCGCACAGTGCTTTGCGTGCTTGAGAGAAGAAACCAACGTCGACCACGACTGCCTTCTTATCGTTCGTTGAGGGCTTCTCAGGTTGGGTATTCGAACACTTAGAAAAAGTAGACCTAGGGCGGCATGGCCGCTGGTCGGTGCCGCAACCTCCGTCAGGAGCCCTACCCATCATTTTCCTCCACCAATGGCATCCTCCAATCATCACCAGCTCCAACTACCACTACCGCCACCTGCGCATTCCATCTTCAAACCCCCACTCACAAAAAGAAAGCCCTAATTTCCCAAATTCAAAATCAAACCTAACCCTAATTTCACCTCTTTTCAGCTTCCAACGCTTCACGCGCCCACAACAATTAAAGAGTGGAAAAATAAGATAGAGAAGGATAAAAGAAGAAGATGATGAGAAAAAGGTCGCGTCTAGGGCTAGGGGTTTCGGTTTCTCAGGCTCGCGCGCGGCATTGGGGATCCGTTTTCACGAGTGGCGTTGTCTTGCGATTCTTTGATTTATTTTTGTCCTTTTCCGGTTTTTGGCGTTCAGTTTGATTTCGGTTTCAATCAATGGAAGAGCATAGAAGGAGACAGAGAGAAAGAGAGAGAGAGAGAGAGAGGACTCGCGTGTCTTGGAGGCAAGAGGGGATGCTATGTTTTGAGGGAGATATTTTTATTTTATTGGCGGAGTGGGGGTTAAGTACGCTGTGACGCAATAGATCTACTAGCTATAGATTCGTGTGACCGCTCCCATCATGCAGTTGGCTTCTTTTTTCGGGCCCACATAACGCAACATTTTTCGCATTTTTGCCCCTCTCTATTTAAAATTTTTTTTAATCCTTTTCTAATCTCCCACCCTCGCCTTCCCATGTTCTATCTCATAAAATAAAATTAAAATTATTTTATTTTATTTTTAAAATATAATTTATTTATTCATAATTTTATATTATATCATAAATATAATTTATTTATTAATTATTAATTTCAAAAATACTTTAAAAAATTAAAATAAAATTATTAATTATAAAATTTAATAATAAAATTATTTAAAATTTTAATTTTAAGTATAAAATTTTAATTTTAATTTTTTAAAACAGATTTAGGGGCTTGTAAATTATGAAGGGGAGGAAAAGGGGTGCACATTTGACAATGCATCAATCCCTCTATATATATATATATTTATTTATCTATTTTTTTTTTCTCTATTGTTTGTTTACCTTTCTTGAGAGAGAAAAAAGGGGAAGTTAGTAAGCAACTAAGCGTTAGTCAAGAGGAAGGAAGGCATCCTTGGGAACGGTTCACCAAAATCCGCACGCCGCCGATTAAAATACGCACCAACAATCGCCCATTCGCGCGCCATCCTTGATCGTCTGATCGGCCAGTCAGCTCCAGGCGCCCAAACTGATAATCGAAAACATAAAAAGCCAAAGCGATGGATTTATCGGAGCTGTGGGCGATCTTCGGTCCGGGATTCGCAGGCGCAGTGTTCGGCGCGGGCTGGTGGTTTTGGGTCGACGCGGTCGTTTGTAGCTCGGTCAAAGTCTCCTTCGTACACTACCTCCCCGGTGCCATTTCGTCTCGTATCTGAAACTCTTGTTATCTCGCTTTTTCTGTAACCAGATTTTACGATGCCGCGTGTGATGTGGTTTTTTGTTTTTTTTTTAGGGTTTTGAAACTGTGTGATTGCAATTGCAGGCATATTTGCGTCTATAGCAGCTCTGATGTTTAATTGCGTTAGAAAAGAGGATATTGATTACTCTCCTTATGATGAAGGCGAGTGGAGGTCAGTGACTCTCTCTCTCTCCCTCTCTCTCTCTATCTGTATCTCCATTCCCTTGTGCTGTTTGAATTGAAACCTTTTTTATTTTACTGGTGCATTTTTTTCTGGATTTTATTTATTTTCCGTAGACATATAGGAACAATGGTTATTGCGCTTATTCTTGCTAAAAATGGCAGCGAGAAGTAACCAGTGGAAGAGTACAAGCTGTTCTTACAAATGATTAGGCTTTAAAAAAATAAAAAAAAAACAATTCAACAAAAATGTTCCTGAAAAATGAGCCGTTGAAAGGTAAATCATGCTTACCGGAAGAGTAAAAGATGCTTTTGCAAGTCGCTTGTGGTTGATTCTGACAATGATGTAAATGCTGTCCAGAAAGAGACGCATGCATCATGAAGAGTTGGCGATGGTGAATGTATTCTCTTTATTTGAGAATATAGTTTAGTGAATATGACGCCTACTTTTTGTGCAAGCAGAAAATTATTAGGTGTTCTGGCACTCTCTTTTGTGTCAATGCAATCAATTATGTCTTTGTGCGAAACCGAAATACCAATTTAATTTTAATGTGTTTAGTCAGGATATTTTCAAATAGGTGGCAGAAATTAATTATATTTAGGTTAGGAGTCAAAATATTAATCTCCTCCTTTTGTCTAGTTGACTTCATTTCTGACTTGGATCTAGAAGGGTTGCCATCTGCTGAGCTGTATGATGGCTTAATGCTCTGGGCTTGAGCACCAAATTAACTTGTCTTTCCTGCCTATGTATAAGTCCAACTGTCCACAAATTTATTGGTGGTGCTGTTTGACTTACCTCCTTGGGAGGGGTGGTTTTCTTTGCCACCCGGTTTTTGTAATTATGGTTACCATCCCATTTATTTCCTTTCTGCATCTACAAGCTCTTTATATTTTAGCTTTTCATCTTTGTAGTAAATTGAGTAATGCGCCTGAATAAAAACCAAACAAAGATAAAGTGGTTCAAGGGAAAAGGGAGAAATATTAGCGAGATAGTTATATATTTCAGGATTTGATGCTATTTCCTAGATAAAATAGTATCCTCTGCAATTTCTATTTCTATGCTAATTGTAAATGTTCTCACACAAGTTCTCTGGGTACTTCGATAAATCTATAACTCTCTCTCCCCCTTACTCTTGTTTTCAATGATTGAAGTGCATTGACCTCACAACTGCCACAAATGTTTCATTCATGATCTCTAGCTTAAAATGATCCTTACAGGTTAACAGGCAGGTGATTATTTTCTGTTTGGCTGCTTGTGGTGAAGTTCACTCGCTAATCCTATGTTTATTTTCACTGGCTAATCATTTGTTTATTTTTGCAGGCTGAAGCTCTGGCTTTTCTTTGCTTATGTTGTGTCCTTTGTTTCTCTAGCAGCATCAGTGGGGTTACTAATTCAAGATTCAATAGTCAAAAGTGGGCCTTCAGTTTGGACTGGAACTGCAGGCGTCCTACAGTGTGTGTTTGTATTGATCAGGTAAACGGTGGTTTTACTTCATTCAAACCCTTGTAGATTGCATGTTTATCCAGAATTTAAGTTGTTTTGAGATAGACATGGATTTGTAGTCCACCTCATGGGGAGAGGATGTGTGGCGCTGGGGGTTCTATGAGACTGTTGCTACATAGTGTTGGTTTCCTACCACTAATACCAATTTAAATCATGAATTTATTACTTTTGTTTGTCGAGGACATATCTACTATTCTTAAAGCATGTCAAGAACTGTTCTTTCTCTAATATTTAGATTGTAAGTTTGAAGTCAATTATTCTTCTAACTGATACTCTTTCCCTGCAGTGGGCTGATTTATTGGACTTCGCACTCAGAATGAATTGTAATTTACCTGTGCACTACCCCTTTTGGCTGGAATTAACAGTGAAACAGTTGACTAGGTGTGATTTTCATTACTTGTCCAGTCGATGGGATGAACATGCTTCACCATAATGGAAATAGTTTTGTCGTGAAATCAATCCTGAGCACCCCATGCATTTTCCCTGCAAGGCCGTTTCTTCATTACCCTTGTCAAAATGGAGCCCCGTGTCACCACATCGATACTTCCTCCTTCTCAAATGCTCTATGTACCATAGCCTATTTCGCCTCTTTCAGCATCTCCTTAAGTTACTGCACATTCAGTCCTTTCTATAATTGTGTTCATGGGCCACGTTGTCTAAGCTAGGCAACCCTGACCGAACTTTTGATAGGCGATAATGGCCCCGGTGCAAGCAATGTTTCTTGGTTGTAAAATATAATGTACGAGGGTTACGTCAGCCAAATTACACTTTACACGCATGGGACGAGCCCTTTCCCTCACTGCATCAATCACGGTGTTATGACTCACTGTTCCGTTCTGTCACAGTAAGGAAGAGTGCAACGGTGCTAAAAATGGCTTCAGTTTTCTTTGGCCGGTGACCTCCTTGCCCATTTTCGTGGCAATGGGAAAACAATCTCCTTTTTCCTTCTGTTTTTTCAACTCTTTTGTGGGGTTATTGAAGAAATAAATGTTAGAATAAATCTTTTGAAGGACGCGGACAACCAATATGTGCGCGTTCAAGGAACCCCAATTCCATAAGGAAAGATGGGCTTTTAACAGTTGAGCATTTCCTTCCCCCTCAGGCGAGGCCTAAGTGGCATAAGTTCTTTCAATCGATGTCTAATGAGCTTTAATATCAGAAATTGAGCTCTGCGGCCCCGCCCTCAATATCTCTCTTCTGGATAATTTCATTTAAACATGTTACAAGAGTAATACTGTAATGGTTATGGGTGCATTTTAAGGGAGCAATGGAAATAGGTATTAATGTTAAAAGGGTAAGGACACAAAGAATAATAAAAAAAGAGCAATGAGCAAAAGTGAAAAAAGATAAATTACTCGAAATAATAGTTTCGTTAATGATTTAGTGTTTTTTTTTTTTGTATTAATTTGTATTTGAGGGTTTTACCGTCATTTTATTACAATCTTGATTGGATCATTGGTCTTGGTTGCAACTCTGATTACGAAGACTATAAGCTATATTGAATTTAAGAATAAAGAAGCATAGAAATAAAAGAATTTGAGTTTGTGATAATTTGTATCTCTACTTTCTTCCACTACTAACCTTTTATAGGTTATGCAAGTAAGAAACTGAAAGTACCATGTGAAATAAAATTACACAAGGAATTGAAAGTGTGTGCAAATACGTGGGACAGTGCTAGCTAATTTTTAGAATTCAATAACTGACTTAACATACCACTATCTAACAACTTTCGAAGAAATTAATTTTCCCCGGCACCTGAAACTCTACCCGAGCATTGAGGAAATTCACGTAACATCCCTCCCATCTAAGGATGATCCTTGTCCGCGAGGATTGGGAAATTCAGAAAGTCTTGAGAAAATGCGATTTCATCCATCCACGTGGCTTTAGATTGATTTTTCCTTTACATTTTAATCAGTATCTCCCATTTCTTACCTCTCCCACGGCTTCACAAAATAGTTTCAGGATATGGGACTCTTCTTGCAGTAGCTTTCCTGGTTTCAGACGGCTTCGTATGGACTAGAATATCATCCCTTTTCTTTTCGACAAAGAAACATGGAACACCGAGTGGACTTTACTAGAAGTGGGTAATTCTAATTTGTACGTTACCTCTCCAATCCACTCTACCACATTGAAAGGTCCATAGAACTCGGCGGCGAACTTTTGTGACCACCTTTGCAAGACTAATGCTTACCGATATGACTATAACTTTAAACACACCCATTTACCTACCACAAACTATCTCTCTACATGTTTTTGATCATATATTTGTTTCATTCGGTCTTGGGTTGTTTTGAGTTGCTCACAAAGTTCTTTAAGAACTCTATCTTGCTAGATTAACACATCTTCCACAGCTTGGGTTTTAGCAGCATTGGGGACATAAGACAGGAGGGTTGGCGGTGCTCTCCCATAAACTACTTTAAAAGGAGTAACCTTTATTATTGAATGGTAGCTTGTATTATAACAATATTCAACCCAAGCTACCCGATGGATCCATTCATTTGGCTTGAAACTAGTGACACATTACAAATACATCTAAAGGGTGTGATTTACCACTTTTATTTCACCATCTGTTTACGGTTGATAAAATGAGTTAAAATCAGAGTGTCTTGTAGTTTGAAAAACTCTTTTCAAAAAGAACTTATGAATATTAGGTCTTGGTCACATACAATAGTTTTAGGCACCTCATGCAATTTAAATACGTGCTTAGAGAAAATGCGGGCAACTTCAAGGGCTGTATACGGATAAGATATAGGTAAGAAACGAGTATATTTTAAGAGGCGATCAACTACCATCAGGATATTGGATTTGCCCTTAGAAGGAAGTAACCCTTCAATGAAATTCATAAAGATGTTAGCCTATATTCAAGTTGGAATGGGGAAAGGATGTAGCAGTCTCATTGGTTGTTGAAGTTCTAACTTGTGTCATTAACATATATCACAATTGCGGATAAAGGATTAGACAGACACCCTCATGTTTTTCCAAAAGAACACCTCTTTGAGCCAATAAAGAGTTTTAAAATACCCTTTATGACTGCCTTCATGGATTTTTTTGAGTAACTTTAGAATTAATTCAGAATTCTTCATTAAGTAGATCTTATTTTTGAAGAATAAAATTCCATGTCGTACCTGTTAAGAGTCGATAACCTCATCCTTTCAAGCTAAACGATGAAGGCATTAGAGGTCAAAATGTTTGTCGTTCTCTTTTTGGATCACCCTGAGCCATTAGGGAGTAGGGGCTGACAGAGCTTGGAGCTTAAATTGCCCTCGCCTCAATATACTGTTTACGACATAATTTGATTTTCTTAATGTTGAAGTTATATCTTAGGAGTTTTACAATCCACCGTTGCTAAACCTTTACGGCAATTCACTGATCTAACAAATATTTAAGACTTTTTTGGTTAGTTTTGATGATAAAGGGTCGACCCAATGGATAAGGATGTCATTTTTAAACTATTAAGACTATAACCATCAACTCCTTCTTGTCAAGAGCTAAGTTTTAACCTTTTAGACTAGAGTTAAAATATGTTATTAGTCGCACCAACACCACTCCTAAAGGCATCACATTTGATGATAAACAATAAGGAGAAATCAAGTAGTGTAAGAATAAGAGCCTATGTCATGGCTTCCTTGGGGCATATGAAGGCTCATTCAGCAATTTCATCCTACCTAAAAGCATTTTTTCAAAGCAAATCAGTAAAAGGTCGAGCTATGATCCTATATTATGTAATGAACCAATGATAATATCTAATTAAGCTTAGAAAGCCTTGGAGTTCCTTCACAGAAGTAAACCTCAGCCAATTGACCATGACTTGTATCTTATCAGGATTCACCCATACTCTTTCTTCATAGATGATGTGCCCCAAGTAGCGAATTTGTCTTTGGACAAAACAACACTTTTCTTTTTTCATTACGATTCGATTAGTCCTCAAAATACCAAAGACAACCTAAACATGATTTAAATGTCCATGCCTCTCTATTGTAAATTAAAATATTATCAAGAAATACTTAAATAAATTTCCTTAAGTATTATTTGAACATATCATTCATAAGAGTTTGAAAGGTTGAAAGCACATTCGAAAGTCTGGCTAGCATTACCAAAAACTCATAATACCCATGATGCGTCTGAAATGTTATTTTTGAGATATCGTTGAGGTGTATTCAAATTTATTGGTACCTAGAGCGCAAGTCTAATTTGGTAAACCATTAAACTCCACAGAGTTCATCCAAAAGCTCCTCAATGGCTGGAATTGGAAACTTATCTTTGATGGTAAGTTAGTTAAGAGCTCGATGTCCACACAAAATTGTTAGGATCTATCAAATTTCTTGATAAGAAGTACAGGTAAAGAGTATAGGTTTCAGTTGGATGGTATCATGCCTTAGGCGAGCATCGCTGCCACTAATTTTTCAAGCTTTTGTTTCTAAAATTATGGGTATCAAAAGGGTCTCACATTGGCTAGGACACTTCCTGGAGGAAAAGGAATTTGATGGTCCTCCTCTCATTGAAGAGGAAGTTGGGTAAGGGATAGAAATACGTCTGAAAACTCTTATTGAATCTAGTTCCACTCCTCATTATCCACTAGTAATTCTTGACCAAGTGGTTCCACAAGAATCTGTATTAACATTCCCTTTCCTTAACTGCACTGTAGGGCTCGATGAAAAGCCTTCTCGCCCACTAATCTAGAGGATGTGGCATAAATGCCTCGAAGAACCATCGGTCCCTAATTAGAGTTAAATTTCATCTACATCTCTTTGAAGTTCCATAAGGTGGGTCTAAGAGTTTGGAATCATTAAACTCCTAAAACTATGGCACAACCTTCCAAAGATAAAAGGAGAAAATCAATCTCCAGTAAAGATTCCTGAAAATAAATTGGTACCTCTCTGTAAATTCTCAGACTAGTAAATGTCTCTCCATTGGCCACCATTACTCTCATTGTGGGTGTTAGATCAATGGTAAGGCCAACCATAAGAGCAATACCCCCACGAAGGAAATTATGAGTTAATCTAGAATCGATTAAGTTGTTGATTATTAATCCTTTCACCTTGGCATAATTTAGGGAGTTTGGAATCCTACTAAAGTGTGTAGCGAGATTTCTAAAAAAGTTGTTCCATTGTCCCACTCCTCCTTTGATTAGGCATCGATGTTGTCTTTCGATTTCAATTCCAACTCAATAAGAAATAGATTTTTGCATTGATGATTAAGTGTGTAGGGCTCGTGACAATGGAAGTATAACCCTTGTCGTTGACACTTTCGGAGTTCTACAAGTGTAAACCAATGAACAGAATGAGGGGTAACATTATTTTCAATGTTGATAGAACGCGCCTACAGACTGAACCCGCCTTTGTGAGACCCTAAGAAATTTTGTTGAATCCCAATTGTCTGCCTCCCGTCTTGGGTTCCTTTGAAGTTTTACTGCCATAGGTTCTTGCCAACCCAATTGCTTTGTCCAAGCTCTAGGGTCTTTGGGTTTGTACATAGCCCTTAAACTTTCTTTAAGGCCACTGATGAAAACACCCTGGCCTTGGACAAAAGTCAGTCTAAGTAAATCTTATAATCCCTCAATGACCCCGTCTACTTCAACTTACATAGGTCAGCAAATGCATTCTCAAAAGCAAACATTGCATACATGTTAAAGAGGTCTCCCTCAAGTTCCTCCCAAGTCAGATTAAGATTTACTCGTCATTGTTGCTGATACTAGAACTGTATGTTGCGACGTGGATTTGGTCCTGGCTAGAGTTCTTTAAAGATCAAAGGATTGCTTGGCTCGACAAATCCAAAAGGTTGGACTTTGGAAAATTGAGTTTTGCCAGTTTAGAAGTAACACCTTCACTTGTTACTTCTTCTTTAGTGTTCTGGAGAATTGGACATTGTGGACTGTTGGACTCCTCCTACTAATATCCATGTTCTTATTCTTTTACGAATCTTTCATGTAGTATGCGACAATGAAAGAAACTATTATTTTGACCATAGATCAAATTATGTTATGCAGTTTTGATTAATTTATAACTCAAATGATTTTTTTTTTATACAGAAAACTAAAATTTGATATAGTATAAATAGTTTTTATAATGAGTTTTGCAAAGTCCAAACTTCCAAATATTTGTCATAGAAAGTCTATCCTTATGACTGACTGGATATTTTCACTACTCACATCAAATTTGAATAGTGATATCTTCGGTACATGTATCTGATATGATTGTGTGAATTTTCACTGACATCATATGGAAAACTAGACATCGCAGAAGTAGAAGAGTACTAGTTAGAGTTCGACTCAGTTTATATTCAGTACAACGCGCGGGTTCAATTATAATCCATCTCACCCTTATGGATCTAGAGGCCCGCCCCGAACTATTATGTCTAAGCCCAACTAATATTCTCTGCGGATCGTATGAAAATATGTACATCTTTCTCTTCACCGCTTGTCATCAGATTTATCGATAGAATTATCTTTAGATCTAAACCTTGATTTTTAATCTCTACAAATCAAAAAGAAAATCTTCCTCTTCATACTTCAACAGTAGTTGGTAAAACATCGCCGAGATCACTTTTTTTGGGGTTAAACGCTTACACCGATTCGATAAATTTTCACAAATATCTTCGTGGCGAGGACTCGTGTGTTCTCATGTTCTGCTAATTTTCCATTAAGCATTCGTTCAATTCTCAACCGTGAATTCTAATACATTGTTTTGGAATTCCTGCTCTCCAGAGCTCCAATAGGGCAGAAAATTTCTGATTTAGGGAGCTTTTGAAGATTCAAAACTTACATAAGCTTTGAGTCTACTAAAGGCAGCCGAGGTTGCCAGTCTTATTTCTACTTCCCACCTTTTGAATGATCTCCTTAAATTAGTAATATTTGCCCTGAAGGAGAAGTGAATGTTGACCAGGTTAGAAAAGAACATTAGACATGGGAATTAAACGTTGAATTTGATCCATGTATTATATCGAATAAGAAAAAGAACATAATCCTGCCCCTGGAAAATCTACATGAACTGGCCCTCCTAAGAGAATAAAACCAACATCGTAAACAGGAGACCAGGATAAAAATAAAACCTTTTTTTATTTCCTTAATTCCTTTTCTTCTTTTCCGTAAAATTGACAAAAACACCATAAGCCTTTTTTCTTGTAGAATCAAAACAAAAGGCCCAAAATACTCCCCAAAAGATGCAACCACCTCAGCATCTTCCACCGCAGACAAATAGCCCTTGTCCTAACCTCTCCCGAAACCACAATCTGACACTAGAAATTTCTCTCCGTGAAACAGGCAGGACCGAGGCACCTGTAACTTATTTCACTATTTGCAAAATGCACTTTCCTGCCTAAAATTCAACCCCTTCTACCATATGCAACTCATCAGCTTTCTCTAAAAGAAAAGAAAATAACTAACCATTTGCCACAAGGAAAAAAAAACAAAAAAAACTATAATGTCTTGAGTCAACTACTCAAGGAAGCAGCATCAGATTTTTGATCCAGAGTCAGAAGAGCTCACTTCAGAAGACACTCCACCAGCACTAGTTGCAAGAGACTCAAGCAGCTTTTGCTGCACTCCTCGGCACACTTTCAAGGGTGGGGGTGGCTTTAATTTCATGTACTGCAAAAGAAAATGACAACATATAAATTTTCATATATAAAATTTCTGATACAGACAAGCATAATAATTGAGAACTGCAAGAACTCTACACACTTACATCAGCCAGAAGTATTACACGCAATTAAGGTATCCAATCAAAGCTTTTTTCTTCTTTAAGGGCAGTTATTTTGGGTGGGTTAGGGAAGCAGGCATTGGCCAGATTAAGCCAAGTTGCCAACAGTTAGGAAAGCGGAGGCTAGATCAAGTTACAACTTCAAAGATCATGCAAGTAAATACTGCAGGATCAACTAAAGATAATTTACCTTCTGATAGAAAGCATTGATTTCCTCTTCTGTAAGG
This sequence comes from Bruguiera gymnorhiza, assembly GCA_020883675.1. Lineage (NCBI taxonomy): Eukaryota > Viridiplantae > Streptophyta > Magnoliopsida > Malpighiales > Rhizophoraceae > Bruguiera > Bruguiera gymnorhiza. Next base: position 1,301,391 of record JAIRCJ010001047.1, on the reverse strand, counting down.
CATTCATCTTCACCAGAATTTTCGTCCCACCCAAGAGAACGAAGAAATGCAGTCTCTTCTTCAGAAAATCTCTGAAAATCTTCATAGTTACCCCCATTGATGGCCACCTCAGCACTGTTCTTGATAACCTGAGGACTTGCTTGAGCATTTGCCACATCCTCAGGTACTTCGCAAGACTTCTCAGAGGTGGAAGATGAGACAGCAGTGGCCAAATCAGGGATGACTGGAGAAGAATTCGGAGAGTTTTTCTTCTTCAGGAGATTAAAAAAGTCATTCCGGCTCTGCAACAAAGTCGGTCTTTTTTCCAGATTAAATCCTGAAACTACATTCGAACTGGCTGACTTGCGCTCTCCAGGACAATGCTTTGGGTTGTTGGGGCTATTCAGAGGTGCAAATGGAACAGAAGGAGCTGCAATTTGGCCATTTGCCACTCTGTTCACACCATTTGTTGGACTAGCAGCATCCTTTGAAGATGGGGCAACACCATTTTCCCATCCCGGTTTGAGAACAAAAAGCCTCCCATGAGAAGTCTTTAGTGCATCAGATTTGCCGAGAGGAGATTGATTGCCAGAGTGCAATAAAGACGGCTGTTGTTGCATGCTCTTGGCAGTCATATTCATTTCACTAGATCGTACTACTGTTTTAGTCTTTGATTTGTCAGAGGAACTGAGAACCTGAAGAAAGCAATTGCTCCTATGAGTAACTAAGCAATAGACCCCCAGTACAAGTCTATAAGTTATTCAATGTACTTTTCATTGCCCTAAAAAAGGAGGCAAGCTCATTCATTTCCAGCTTGCAAGAATGATTTCCAGTAAAAGGGAAGGCTTTCAGGTGATAAATCATTATCAATCTCAATCACCTTGTACCACGAGATTAGTGAATGATTATAAACATGCAAATACAAAAGAATGTGCAAAACCATCAATCATGCCACCCTTCATGCAAAAGGTAATCGAGCATGTAAAAGGAAATTGAAAGAAACACCTCCAAAAACCATTCTGCACTCCACATGCATCTGTAAAAGCAATATCAAGAAGTCTACCAAACATCACCCTACAAAAACAATCTTGTAATGAAGAGACTTGATGAGCATATGAAGGATGCTTATACACCATAAACTTCAGACAATCCTCACAAACTGTTGTCTCAGCCAAAAACCAAAAAAAAGAAAAAAAAGCTATTCATAACACCACCTGATGAGGTTAAAAGTTGCAATTCCTGAAGTGCCATTTTCAACTATCCCTTTCAAACTGATCAATAGCTACACCACTTCTCTAAAAATAGACCTCCGGGATCTCATGCAGTAACAATGCCAGTGAGAACAAGTTACCAATAGAAGACAATATAGAACTCCCACATAGAAAACCAATAAGCAACAATCTACACACAACATTCATGCTGCAAATTTAACCTTTAATTTTTAAAATTTTCACCTGCCCAGGGAATCCTTAGACTTGAACTAATCAAAGACTGAAATTCTAATTAGAAATTCCAACATATTGATGTTTGAATGGAGAAGGGAGGGAGCTCATTGAGTGTGGAAAAAGAATTGAGTGAATAATACAAACCCAAAGCACATATTTAAAATGATAAAACCTATTTAAATAGCGCTTGGAGAGAAAACATCTAGGAATGTCACAAAAAGTCTCAAACAACTCAAATCCAGTACAGACAAGACATCCATAAATGTCATCACAAGCACAGATAAATGTCTGCCATGAAGTTTGTTCACCAAACAGTGTAGGTGACTGTGTCCCACCAAGCCTCTCAATAAGTATGAAAAGCAAGCAGAAGAGGGAGAGGCAGGATCCAGCATTAAACAAATCCTCCACAAATGATTCCAACAAATCTGACCTAGATATTCTATGGGGTAAGAAAACAAGAGAAAAGAGGTTCACAGGGAACCTGCAGACTCACCAACTAACCAAGTCTATCTATTGGATAGAATTTACAGTACAACAACAGCAAAGTGATGAAGGTCTTCCAACCTATAGTTAGACATCCACTGGAACAAGGAAATAGGCCTATGGAAGCAGTTCTCTCACCGAATTCTTAGGCATTGATGGTGTCACAGGTATTAACTGTCGTGATTGCTTGATAGCCAACTCCTCCAGCCTCTGTGTTTGGACAGATAACTACAAATAGAAGAAAATGCCTCATAAGAAACACAGCTACGTACAAAACAACTAAGAGAAAACATCAATAACTTGTTCCATTATTGATTGAAGGGCCTCATTGGCAGTTAACAGCAATATCTTACATGACCAAAAGAATGCTTACATAGCCTGTTCAATTACCTGTGGAACAGTGCGAGTTTTTGGTGGAGCCTGAGTCAATGCTTCAGCCATGTTGAGACCAGCCACTGCACTTGAAGCCCCAGATTGAGAAACAGCAACCATGTGGGCAGAAGACAAGGAACCTGTACTGCTGCCTCCAATTATGCTGGGAACATCAGCCAAAGCTGACGTCCATCCCTCACTACCAACCAAAGCTGAACTACCAACAGGCAAGCTCTGGACAGCTGTAGAAAAGCCAGGAGATGAAACCCTGCCAATATCAGGGACTCCTTGCTTCTCTTCAATTCCAAGTGAAGGGAAATCCTTTTCAAACACAGCCTTTTGAATAACACTGCTGGTGGCACCACCAGAAATCAAGCCATTTCCATTTGAGTGATGGTTGCCACTTACATTTTTTAACTCTGCACCAACTCTACGGGGCAACACATCATCCTGTTTCCTAGACACAATTGAAAGGGAACGACGTAAAGCATCCTTCTCAAACCCACCAGTTAAGATGCTTCCCAATGGCTCAGAATAGTCACGGTTCCAATGGTCCCCAAAGCTCAACCTCTCTTTGTCCCTTTCTCGATCTTTATCACGGTGGCCCCTACTAAAACTACTGTATGCATGCTTTGCAGACCCATTACTAGTACTCTTCCTTGCATTTGAGGAAGGAGTTCGATCCAGAAAAGCAGAACGTGGGGAATCAAAATCACTCACACTCTTGGAGTTCCTATTTCTCATGTGATGCGTGGAAGAAGAGACCTCTATTTAGCAATAAGAATAAAAATTATCATTTGAGAACAAGAAAGAGTTACAATCAAAAATGATCATCACTAACCACAGAGCAAATGAAAAGCCAACGAAAAGAGCATTCATTTTGTGCGAAATTGGACATACCTGAAAAAGAAGATGGCGATGCAAAGTGGTGGGTTGAACTGCCAACCCCTGAAACACTTCCAGTACTTCTCAGCCATTCTGGCACTAAAGTGGGTTCACTTCTTTCCATAAGGAGAAACACTGAACATCATTCAGATTTTCAAAAGAAAAGAAATTCTCTCGCCTTCTTCACCCGCCCTAGTGGAAAAGTTGTTAACGTTTAAACTCTACCCCAAAAGAGCTGACCTCAATGGGATAAGTCACCAATTAGTTTAACTCGCGTATATCATCCAAGTCAGGAAGCAGTACAAGAGAGTACGGTAAACAATACTCTAATACGAATGTTATATACTTTTAGAAACTCAGGCTGTGTATTCGCTTAAAAACCGATACAATCAAGGTAGTTTCTGGAGCCCGAGAAAAATTTGAAAAATAAAAAAAAAGGCACAAGGGCAAGAACAAACAGTGATAAATTGAAAGGCTTCTTTATTTTCTGTTCCACTCTCTCTCTCTCTCTCTCTCTCTCTCTCTCTCTCTCTCTCTATACCTCCATCTTTAAACTAAAGATGGATGGATTTACAGACAAGAACAGCACACCCTCAGTAGACCCTCATCACTAACAAGAATTGAACAATAAAGATATGGCAATATCGAAACAATATCCACGATTCTTGCACGGGAGTTCACAACCATCAGACACTAGAATTTACGGAAAAAAAACCCTAAAATCAGAGGGGCGAACACCCCCCCCAAAAAATACGCACAGAAATATAAACCCTAGCCTTAACTCCAATGTAACCTCCAATATTGGGAAAAGAATTTTAAAATATATATATATATAATAAAATAAAAAACAAGAGAGAAGAAATTACAGGCAGAAGGATAGAGATGAAAGAGGAGGGAAAGAAAAACTAACCCTAGAACGCACAGTTATAATTGAAATAGGCCTATGGCACCCCCCTCCACAAAAACGTAACCGTTTCAATAACCGCCGTTCCAGAAGTATTACACTCTCAATCCCTAACAATGAATGCGCTTCCGCAAAAGAATACAAAAACGAAATTTATAGCTCCAGACTTCCAATGTTGGACCGAGAAAATAAAAAATAAAAAACAAAACACACACTCACACGCGCGAACACAGAGAGAGCAATAGACACAGAAAGAAATTGACACAGAGAGAGAGAGAGAGAGGAGTGGAGATTGTAAAAGAGGGTGAATTAGGGTTAATGATGATGATGATGATGACGACGACGACGATGAGGAAGAGAAAGATAATTAGGGTTTTGTATTTATGTGAAGAAGAGAAAAAATTGGAAGAAACAGATAGATAGATGAATACTGGGGAAACCAAGCGTATGAAGAACACACCCTCTGCCTCTTCTAAGTATTTTTCCCTTTTTTTGGTTTTTGGTCAATATTATTATTAATTTGCCATTTGTGTTTCCGTTTTCCTCGTTTTTGAATTTTTATCCTTTCGTCCTATCCTTTTATTGGGCCTCCATGAGTGAAATATTCTCTTCTGTTTGGGCTTTTCTCAATCATCCGAGAGTCGATTAATTTAGATATATTAAAAAGCGATTATTAAGTCCTCCTCGAACAGTCAAATGATTAAAAATTTTTTTAACTCGTATATTTGGTCTTTTAAATTTTAATTTTAATTAAAATATAAAATTAAAAAATTAAAAAAAAATGTATTTTTATTATATAATTATTAATAAAATATTTTAACTCTAGTACTAGTTATTGGGATAAACAAAAAAATGTAATGCATGGCTATGTTTCTGTTTTTTTTTTTTTTTAATTTTTTGCATTTACTTTAGTGCTTTTTATTGGTAGAAAATTATCTTATTTTCAACTCTCATATCTTTGTTTGCATTCAAGAAAAAATATATATATATAATTGCTTAAAAAAGCAACAAATATAAAATTAATTTAATTTTTGGTTTTTAATATTTACATATGAAATTTCATTATTAACATTATGACCTCAATATTATATATATATATATTAGAGTTGTAAAAATACGTAAATTCTTTTAGAATATTTTTACTCCTTAACGTAATATATAATGTGGTTATAAAAAAATCTAAAATTTTAATTGATTTGGTATAAAATATTAGTAATATAATATAAAATTCTAATTTTATATATAGTACATTAATATTTATTATATTATTATAATATAATTTATATTAATAAATTATTAAAATCATAACAATATTTAATATTTTTATATGATATTGAATTTTTTATTAGTAAATTCTAATTTCATTTTTTATTTCATTATTATGTAAGCAAACAATAAGTCACAATTTTCTAAATTATTATCAACATTCAATCTATTTTTTACTAGATTGAGTTGGTTTGGTTAGGTGGAACACTTTGATTAGTTTTCATAAATATCCTAAATCTGTCTTATATTACTCGAAAGTGAATGGAGATAATTATAAAAGGATGCTCGAGGTAAAAATTTTAAAAATAAAAAATAAAAAAATAAAAAGAGAAGAAGAATAAGGGGGCTAAATGAAAAACCTAATAGGTTTAGTTCACCCCATCTTGTCTGGAAGTTTGGATTAGCTTGGCGGCTACTCCACCGAATCCCTCACGTGCACGTTCTGTAACGTGCCAGGTGTACCGCAAATTTTATTTCCGGAGTAAAGATTGATTGACAAAATTAATCCAAGAAGATGTAACATGTGTTATATCTTCCACATATTTACTTCTTATTTAATAAAATAGAGGAACGTATTTTTTATTAAATTGATCATATATAATAAATGAATTTATTAGTTTATTAATATATAATAATATGTGTAAAATATAAAAAATTACTGAAAATTTGAATTTGAGATTTTTAGTTTTAGATTTAATTTTAGTATTTATAAATTAAAATTTTTTAAGTATATACATTTTTTGTTAAATGAATTTAATGTGTCTAATAAAAAGTGTACATGTAATCTTTTCTTTTTGACAAATTATTGCCTAATAAAAAGAGTAAGTCTATGAATAGTAATGAAATTATTTTGTTATGATTGAAAAGTCAATAATTCAAGTCAAAAAATAAATTATTTGTTAAAAATATCCAACAACATTAAAATTTTGACGAGTTTCAACTGAGTTGAATTTATAATTTAACTTCTAATCCAATGTACAAACGGGGACAATTTGTAATACTTACTAATAACTTGTACGTGGGGCATATTTAATGAAGTGAAATTCTAAAACTCTTACATGTTTTTTTTTTCCTAAACAAATCACTTCGCAGGATGTCTAGATATTTTCAAGCGATAACATAATTCATTTTCCATATTTCATAATAAATAAAAGGATCAACCAAAAAGAATCGAATGAAATTTATAATAATCTTTAATCGAATGAAATTTATAATAATCTTTTGTTTGAAAAAAAAAAAGATATAAAAGTGGTACCTGTAATTATGTTAAAAAGAATAACACCCTATTTAAAGAGAAAATTCTAAGAATCTATTGTTAGCTCCAGGCTAACAATTTAATTAACTGTTGTATATCCATAGAAGTTTACTCGCTAACAATTTAATTATCAGCGATTTGAAATTGAAATTTCCATATTTTTTGGCACTTAAAGATTCGAAATCAGTTTCGGACAAACAAGGAATTTTCAACTCTGTGTTTTGCGGGCGGCTGGGGGCTTTTGACTGTATCCGACTGTTGGTTTGAAAATAAGAATTATTTTCATTTTCAAGAAAAATCTAATGGGTTGATTGGCGTCATTAATATTTCGGCGTGTACGGTAAGCCAGTGCGAGGCCGCATACATTTTATAATCTACCAAAATTACCCTCCCGCAGTTCCCAGACAAGCGCATTTTTCCAATGAACAATCTTACCCAACCTCTCTTGCCCCGCCACGTGGCACCGCGTTTTCTGTCTTCCATCCCGACGGCGTTTACCAGTCTCAGACAGTCAGATCAGACCCTCGGCTCTCTCTCTCTCTCTCTCTCTCTGGCCACAATCCTCCAGGTTAGCAGAAATCCGACCAAATTCGCCTCACCTTTCTCCTGCAAAATTTTCTCGGAAAAGTGACGGAAAATAAGTTCGTCTTCTTGGATCGCGTTGAAGAGGAGGGGGAGCGAGAGGGAGAGAGATAAACTTATTTTGCTGTTTTGATGCTGTGTAAATTATGTGAGGCTGGTTGTGGTTTTTGGATGGATTTATCTTACTATGCGTCACTTACATCGATTCTTCAACCATAGCCAGGGGACCGGCACCTTGGACCCCAAGGACCGGATGAGGCCGAGACTGGAGCGCCGCAATGCGGCCAAGCACATCAAGTACGATGCGGAGTCGTCTTCCTCGTCTCTTGATAACTCTTCGTCATCTTTGGTCACGCGGTCGCTCGATTTGCTTGATCGGACCAGTTTCCGGATAGAGGGGACGGAAGGAGAGTTCGACCTCATCTGCCGGTCGTTGGGGCTGTCTGGTCCCGACGATTTCACTATTCCGGCGGCGGCTTGGGAGGCCATGAAGATGCGGTCGAATTCGGACATTTTGCCCCGGTCCAGATTGCACGGGTTGGATAGGATAGAGCACGTCAAAGTGGAAAATCACTCGGAGCACATACACGAGCACGAGAGGGAGCAGGAGCTGGAGCAGGAGCGAGAACGGGAACGGGAGAGGGAGAGGGAGCGGGAGAGGGAGCGGGAGCGGGAGCGGGAGCGGGAGCGGGAGAGTCAATTGTGTGCTAGGGTTTTGGAGGGCGTTAGAATTAGTGACGCGAACGAGTTGAATCGGAACCAGACAGCTGAGTCAATCGAGTTAAGCAATTGTCGTACTGGTGCTTGTGGTGCCCCAGGGAGAATTAATGGGGCTAGGCCACCATTGCTCAAGCCGCCACCGTCGATGAAACTACCGAGGATAGACGACACGGGCTCAACGTGGGATATCTTGAGGAAATTTGCGCCTGAAAGCGGTGAAGAGTCTTCGGTGATAGCTATTAGACGCTTCCGTTCTGTTGACGAAGAAGAAGAAGAAGAAGGAGGAGTGGGACAATCTCTTGACGTGGCTGTGAGTAAGAGAGAGGAAGACGACAGTTTGTGTTCCTTTACTACGTCGAATGATGATGATTCATCGAGCACTACAACGGAGCCGCTGTCTAGTATTTCTCCCAATGGGAGATCTAGAAGGACCATTACCAATTGGGAAAAGGGTGACCTTCTGGGACGTGGGTCGTTTGGATCCGTGTATGAAGGAATCTCTGGGTAAGTCTGACCTGCCTGTTTTTGTCATTAATTCCCTTTATTACACTTTCCAGCTTTGGATGTTTGTAACGTTACTTTATGATCTAGTTCATTTTTTGTAGTGCTGTAGTGGATGCTGTTTCGGTTTGCCCTTTCAATCTAGTAGATTTTGTAGTTGGTTGGATGCAGAATATGTAGTAAAGAAAGTGCATTCTGAAGGCCACTCTGACATTTCAAGGCTACAAAAATGTTGGATTAGGAACAGCTTAAGCCATAATTGGGTAAATCACTGTTTAGTGTCCGGTGGACCCTCATAGCTGTAGTAAATTAGAGGATTTTGTCATGATAGTTGAAGGTGATCTGAGTGAGTGCATTAGTAAGTACACGTGTAATTTGAGTTTAGAATGGTGTCAGCATAGTTGACACCCCCTTGACTTTTCAAGTTTCGTGAGTTGTTGGAGAAGGAAGTTCTACTGATGGTTAAGCAGCTGAATAGGTTCACTTTATTGGTAAGGAATAGCTTCAGATGTTTTTGGACATAGGGGTACTAAGGAACTGTTCTTTTTTATGCGAGGCATGTTGAAGTTCCTGGTTAGCGGAGTTGAGTTTGAGAAATGGGGATACTGTTTTTCTTCAATTGCTCCCTATTTTATCCATGGATGCTTAAACGGGATTTGAGGTCCAATCTTCATTTCCTGAAAGGTATGAGATATTATTTGGCTGTGAGTTAGCAAATGTAATTTTGTGGACAGGAGACAAAAATGTGGACTTGAGGGCAGCATCACAACATAGATTCATTGGGTTATTCCATTCCTGTACTCTATTACATTATTTTGTGGGTTATGTTCTCAGACTCCCTATCAATTTCATTCTTTCTTTTGGCCAGAAGGAAGCTATTTTCTGCGTGTTTTTGGCTAATCCAGCTCATATATTGCTATGAAATAATTCTTCTATTTTCATTAAACTTCTGTGATATCTCCTTTTTCTGAATCACACACACAAATAGATGCATAGGACTTGTGTTAATTGTGCTTTATCTTCCTGAAGGGATGGACGCTTTTTCGCTGTCAAACAAGTTTCCTTACTTGACCAAGGGAGCCAGGGAAGGCAAAGTATATTTCAACTGGAGCAGGTGAGATAGGCCTTATCTTTTGCTGCAGCATTATTCCTTTATTTTTTTTTCCATTTATCTCTTCTTTTATTACAATGATTCTAATTTTCTTGATCTTAAATCTGAGTTCTTTTTAAAGCTTTCCTTTTGGCTCATATGATCTACCTGCCTTTTTTTTTAGGAGATTGCACTGTTAAGTCAGTTCAAACATGAGAACATTGTTCAATATTATGGCACGGATAAGGTATTCTACATTAGTTCCTTCATATGCTATTAACACCATTTCCAGATTTTTGGATATTGCTTCTGGGAAGCTTGTCAGCATTGAACAATTGATGGAAGTAAAAACATGCACATTCATTTCTTATTTTTATTATTTTTCATTCCCTTTGCACACACCTCCCACAAAAAGGACTTTTTATGGATGTTTAGTGTCCATGCTCGTAGTAACTCAATATGCTGTGTAAGTGCAGTTCTTATTTCTCATTCTGAGTTACTTTGTTATTTTGTCTTGCCTTTTTAGGTATAAGTCGTGCCATTAACTTTCTCTTTTTGGTTTGTGCAGGATAATTCAAATCTCTATATCTTTCTTGAACTTGTAACCCAAGGCTCTCTTCGAAACCTTTATCAGAAATATAATCTTCAGGATTCCCAAGTTTCCGGATACACAAGACAGATTTTACATGGTCTGAAGTATCTTCATGACCGTACTGTGGTTCACAGGTAAATAAGTGAATTGTTAATGCCATTTGTTCTTGTCACAAATTGACCAAATTATGTAATGCTTGAAATTTATCTCTATTGTGGACTGCTCTCCCATTTGATGCAAACATATTGTCTTACATGCAAAGAAAAGAAAAGGTTCTAGACTCTATGATCTTGTATGCATAAAGTACAAAGATCAGGAGGCATTATCTCTCAAAGCTCCATCGGAGTCTTCCTCACTTTCTGTTCAGATGTCCAGAGCCCTAACATATTGTTCTTCACTTTCATTGTGACTAATGAGCCTATTAACTCTGAGTAGTTCTTGGTTTATGCTGAGTTAGCTTGTCAAAGGATTAAAGTTCCATGAGCTTTTCCTTAAATTACTATAATTTCAGATGATTTGCTGCTTCCATGACCCTTTTTTCTTTTATTTTCCTTATATTTTTGGGGACGCGAAGCAGAAGTTTTAACCTTTTCGTTGTTTTGGGTTGGGGGTTTCTAATTTATCATCAAAACAACTTTGTGCTCTTGATCATTCATTTTTGTTTCTTCTTCTCTTTTTTTGGCTCTCTTCAATGCAAGTGCTAGTTATGGATGGTGTGGCAGCTCAGTTACTGTGACCTCTTCGGCTTTTTTGCTTTATGCTTCTATCTGACTTTTTAGTATGGATGTTATTGTAATAATGTTGCTACACGTACAATTATGATTACATTTGTATGACTATAATGAGTGATTTATGGTCATTCTGCTAATCCATATGCTATCTGTTGTTGATTGAACTATCTTATGTTGAGCAGATGCATGGAAACAAGCAATGTCTCATGGAATTTGATTTCTGCATTCTCATTGTGTTTGTTTTTGAATTAAAGGGATATCAAATGTGCAAACATATTGGTAGATTCAAATGGATCTGTGAAACTTGCAGATTTTGGATTGGCTAAGGTTTTTGTCCTGTTTCTCATTCTGAATTTTTGCTTGTGTTTTAAAGGCTTCAAAATAATTGTGATTTTCTTTCTTGACAAGTATTATTTTCCTCTTAGGCAACAAAATTGAATGATGTTAAATCTTGCAAAGGGACTGCATTCTGGATGGCCCCTGAGGTTCGTGCCATGCATGTCGATTTCTGAGATAAATTCATTCAACATTAAACCATTCAGAGATAATTTCATTGAGTTATTGATCATATGGTCAATATTATGTCTCATTTTTATGTCTTTTTATTTCAAAACTGTGTTGCAGGTTGTCAATCGGAAAAACCAAGGATATGGACTTCCAGCCGATATCTGGAGTCTTGGGTGCACTGTTTTGGAGATGTTAACCCGCCGGATTCCATATTCTGATTTGGAATGTGTAAGCGCCACTTCTCATCTTGTTCTAGATGTCATTGGTATCATGGAAAAGAAAGAGATAATAAAAAAAGAGTAGATCTAGTTCCACAGAAATTCCAGTAGACTGTTATGCCATTTTGGGTGTTTTTGCATGGTTAAATTTTTCGTGAAGTTGACCATAGGTCCACTTTCACTGCCAAAAAGTTGAGATTTTGCTCTTGTACACGAAATTTTGCAGTGCATGCATGGCAATGCCAGTAGACTTGTGTCCTGGCCTTTAACTTCTTCTATTTCTGTAACTCAGCAAATGCAGGCGTTATATAGAATTGGCCAAGGTGTGCCTCCACCTGTTCCCGATACTCTCTCAAAAGATGCTCGGGATTTTATCCTGCAGTGCCTTCAAGTTAATTCAAGTGATCGTCCTACTGCTGCTCAACTCCTGGATCATCCATTTGTCAAGAGGCTGCTTCCAACATCCTCAGGGTCAGCATCTCCCTCTCTTGTACGGCATTCTTAGCAGTTCTGCTTGCGATCAGTACTGACAGATAAAAGGTAAACACACCTTTCCGGTCTTTCATTATTTTGCTCCCTCGATGTATTATGTGTGCTTGATAACAGTGTGATCTTATTGAATGTACAGGACCAGTTTTGTCTGTATGCCTAATCAAGGCCAGTGACTTCTTATTCTCAAAGCACACTTGCTTTTGGTGACTTGATCTCATGCAAAACAGTTCGCAAGCTCTGGCTGTCAGGATTTACTTGCAGGTTGATGGAGCCGTACAGGGTTTTTGCTCTACTTTAGAGAGTGAAGAGTTCTCAAGTTGCCATTTGCTTATTTATCTGTTGGAAAAACAAAAGGAAAAAAAAAAAAATCCCCCAGATGTGTAGTTATTCAAGATTTCAAGTCTGCCTTCAAACTCCATTTTTTCAAGGAAGTGTAAGAAGCAAAGAGTGAGAGCAATTGTTGTAACATTTAGAAGATGGAATTCATTTGCTTTCTGTATATATCTGATTAGTAGTGTATCAAATGTCGGTATTGATTGAATTTTCATTTTGTTTCTCCCTCCTGGCATTGAAGTCTTCATTCCGTTGAAAGAACTAAAGATATGTATCGCATTTATACCACGTTTTGATACAGATTTGTGTTGTAAAGGAACGGAACAGGTTGCGTGTTGCTTGAATTGCCGTATTTTGAACGAAGCCTTTAGAAACCATTGTCTTTCCTAATTCCAAAGAATGAAATAAAATAGAAGAAAAGAAAGTACAAAGAAAAATAAACGGAGTATCTTCTTTTATATCTATGAGGGAAAATAGAAGTAACGCATAACGAGATAAGCGGGCGGAAAAAAAAAAAAAAAGGCCCAAAGTTTGAGCCCGGTAGAAAACCGAGCCCGGTAACAAGACGAGGCGCTTTGACGGACGAGAGTGAATGTCGACATAGTTGCGTGAAAATGAAGTTCATCATCCAATCAGAATCCAGAAAAAAGAATATAAAGGGATAGGAAATAAATATACGAAGACAACTTAGGAGACACTCTCACGTCTCTCTCCCTCTCTCTCTCTCTCTCTCTTTCGGTAGAAGTGCACCCAAAGCCAAAGCAAAAGCCACCGCCACACGGCGAACGTTGCCGCGCAGATCGGGCGGCGCTCCTCCTCTTCAACCGTAAATTTTCCCTGCCTCAAAATAGAAAGGAAAAGGGGGAAAAAATCGGCTCCGTCTTCTCCCAATTCTCTATTTAATCGTTGTTTTGAATTACATAAGTAGATAAAAATATAGTCACTCCCTCTGCCTGGTAAGCTCGATTCCTGTATTTTCAACTCGCGATCCCTCCCTCTTAATCCCATTTTGTGGCGGTTTAGATTCATTGGTTCGTCTCCCTTTTCTTAGATTTTTTTGTTGAGATTTTCTCTCGCGTGGTTCGTTGATGAGCATTTCAAAATCGAAATCCATTTCTAGGGTTGATTTCTGATACAGTTTAACTGGCCATGTAGTTTTTGAGCATAAAGTGTCTGATAGAGTTTAATTGGCCTTTTGGTTTATAAGCCTCTGCACTTGACATGTTTCCACGGTTGAAACCACGCAGTTTGTGTCATTACATCTTGCGATTTTAAAAAGAAGCTCGAATTAAATTCAAATGTTTTGAGGGATGTGAAATATGGAAAAATTGAGAACAGCCTCTTTTATTTTCTCGGCATTAAAAATTATAACCGAAAATTGCTTCCTTTTTATGTTCGGGAATGGAAAATTCTTAGGTTGATATATTTAAGTAATGAATTGTTAACACAAAGGAAGATTTGAGTGCCGTGAATATTTGGTCATTAGACTCTTTAAGATTCACGATTCTGTGGTTTTTAGGTTTTAAATTGGAGGCTTGGAGTCAGATAATTAGAACACTGTTCTTGCATTTGTTGTTGACGTACCTTTCAAAGTTTCTAGAGCTTGTGGTGCATCAATGCATTTCTATATTTCACCAATACAGCGATTGCTGGTACTAGTATAAGTACACGGCGGTTATTGCGACACCTCCATGATAAAGAGAGTTAATTAAATCTCACTTCACTTCTAGCGGTGATTCTTTAGCCCCCACTTTTTAAGCTATCAATTACAATATCAGTTCTCAAATTTGAGTCTACAATGGATAAATATTGAGTTTTGTTGTGGCTTGCTCATGAGAAGAATGTATTTACTATGAAAAGGTCATTTGCTTTAGTTGTTTTCACGCACGAGATTTACAATGCTGGCTTTATATGGCCTTGTCTGTTTTCTGAAAATTTTTTTTAGTCATTTATTTACCGTCAGGAAACTTGTGCTCCCACTGATCCATGCTTCTGTTGTGTTGTAATTGCTCCTCATTGAATGAAACATTGCACAAATGTTGTACCAACTTTTCTGAATCTCTTAACTGTTCAGTATTTGTTTTATTTTCACAATAAGTGTATCTGGAGATGGATTCTTTTCAGGAAGATAGTGCATTTGAAACCAACAGGCTGCTGTTCCATTATCAATGTTGATGAAACCTTGCTTAGAGATCAGGACCTCAGACTTGTGGGTAGTCTCAAGGTCAAGAGGCTACCAGCCAATAGACATAATAGTTGTTGGGATGCATATTGTAGATGGGATCCAGGGCAAGGTTAGGGTGTGAACTATGTAAATTTAGAACAGAAAGAAAAAGCACTGTATTAGAAACATATTAACGTGCATGTATTAATGATTACATTTAGTCCCTCACAAACTGGATTTGTCATCTTTCCTTGCCAAAATTACTGTTTCTGTGGATTAGAAACTCATTCTCTGTTTTGCTCTGGATGCTTAGTGAGAAATACTGTTCTGCTTTTCTTGTTGCATGGATTATATTTTTGAAATTTTACTTTGTGCTTTCTGTGTCTGGTATTCAGTGCATAACCACTAGTATTGGCTTCTTGTAATTTTTTTTTTTTTCCAGTTGTAGTAGGAGATACAGTTGCATACATTGTTGCAATGATTTGACACCTCTCTCATTGTAGGATTACTAAAATGGCAAAAGTCAACAAGCAGCGACAGAACACTGGATCGCGACGTCTCAGAGTGACCCCATATTTATTGGCATCTGGTTCCAGGAAAACTGCTAAGGTTTGCAATGCAAAGAAAAAACATCTGAAGAAGAAGCATCCAGATGCTACAGAGAAGAAAGATTGGGAAGGTGCAACTTGCGCAGTTTGTTTGGAGTTTCCTCACAATGCTGTCCTCCTCCTTTGCTCCTCTTATGATAAGGGGTGCCGGCCTTATATGTGTGCCACTAGTCGTCGTTTTTCCAACTGTCTTGAACAATATAAAAAGGCATATACAAAATTATGTTCAATTGAAGGACTGCAACAGAGGAATGGGTCAATGGACAATTCAGGTTTCAGTTTGGATTCAAGACAGGTTAATGAGAAGGTAGAAGCTCGAGAGCTTTTATGTCCACTCTGCCGAGGGCAGGTGAAAGGTTGGACGGTGGTTGAACCAGCCCGGAAATATCTGAATAGCAAGAAAAGGACCTGCATGCAGGATAAGTGTTCATTTGTTGGTACCTATAAACAGCTGAGGAAGCACGTGAGAACAAAGCACCCATTGGCACGACCACGAGCTGTGGACCCTGTGCTTGAAGAAAAATGGAAGCAGCTTGAGTGTGAGAGAGAGCGAAATGATGTAATAAGTACAATTATGTCGTCAACACCCGGGGCACTGGTGCTGGGTGATTATGTGATTGAGCCTGGTTTTCGTGGCATTTATCATGATTATGATTCAGAAGACTCTTTGGATGATGGTTTCTTTCCTTTGGAGCCTTTGGATCGAGTACAAAGTCGTCGCCTCCACTATCAACGTGCGGGTAACCTGCGCTCTGTATTGAACAGGGATGATCATCGAAGCCAAGTTTACAGGTTACTGATGGATCGAAGGAGGCATTGGAGACGTGGAGGAAGGTAATAGAGGTTTAATCACCAAAGAAGTAAAGCACACCTAAAGGTGCACACTAGCCATCTGTAATTTGGTTTTTCTACACCATTTGCTACTGCCGTCATGTGCCACATATGATGGTTGCCGATGCATTGTGTACCCTGATGTGGTGTGGTGTGATTGGCAAAAGGTTGAGTGATTTCGGCAGGGTAGAAATAGCTGATATTGGGCATTCCCTTGTTTTATCATTGACTCGATTTGACAAGGTCTAAACTGTATTACTAGCTCAGCAAAGACATGCATGAATCCCATTTGCCTTGGTCGCGCATATTCATTTGGACTGTGAAAAAGTGATGACAAAGCTTTTTCCCGATTATCTTCGGTGTCGTTTCTCCTTCTCCAGTTGTTTTTCCCGTCTCATCTTCGTGGCATATGGTTCTCCTGGAACTTGAAATTGCCGCTTGAAGATTTATCCAAGATTGAATTGGCTGTCTTATTTTGGCTTTACCACGGGGTTTTAATAATTTTTGGCCTCAATGAAGCTTCTCTTACGGCTTTTTGATTTGGCTGTCCTATATAGCAGAAATTTCTTCCAACTCTTGCTGTCTTTCTGGTGCTCTACTCTCGTGTTTGTTGCCCGGGAACTGGGAACCACGAACGCCTCGAAATTGAAACTACCGGGCATGCTCGGGAGTCCGACTTCTGAAAAATTATCTAAAATAAAGGTGCAGCAGTACATGTCAATGGCACGTCAGTTGAAGCGGTAACTATGTGTGGTTTTGACAGCTGGAGAATTCCTCGTTTTACCAAAAAATTAAAATGATTGCTCTTTAAACTCAACTCATAACAAATAAAATTGAAATAGGAAAAAAACATATTTGTTAACTGAATATATCGAATAAAATCGTCTATTTTCAAGGAGGCTATCGTTGCAACTAAATCATAGTATCTTTTAGCTCATGCCGAGATTACACTGGAAAACACTTGTTATGCTGGATTATTATTCCTTGAAAAAGAAAAATGAAGATTTTATGCACCAAACAAACAAAAGGAAGTACAAGCAATTCAGTGGAGAAAGAAGCAAGCATTTGTCCGAACTTTACTTTATCATGTGGATTAGGAGGATAAGATAAAAACACGCACTGTGCTAACCATTGCTCGTTATTTTGACCCCCACACTACTTTTATTTTTGCTTTGCGTACAACTCATTTTAGTATTGAAGGACGAAAACTAAAGACGATCTTCGAATCAATTTACGCTGCTAGAAATACAATATGTAGTCTGCTTTAAAACACTAGTAATGAATTTCGGATATCATATTTCATCTTCTCCAAATTCGGCTGAACGGTGAACTGAATCATGGGTGGGGGCCCGCAGGCCAATGCCAGAACACCGTCTGATCCTTCAGGAATATGCTCCCTCAGGATACTCTCCGTGATGAAACCAGTACTGTATTGCCACCCTTCCCTAATTTTTTTTTGAACCACGTACCATATTTTCAACCTCTCATTTACTTTGGCCCAAGAATCAAGCTCGTCCCTTAGCAAAATATCGTCCTCGGTGCGGTTCGCATAGACCACATGCATCTCAGTCTCATCCTCTGGGTCCTTCAAAATTGCCTGAATTACCTGATAAATGGGTGTGATTCCTGTCCCACCAGCCAACATTGCCAGCTTCTTGGCAGACTTTGGCTTGCCATGAACCAAAAAGTTGCCACGGCCAAGATATTCAATGTGTCCCGAAGGACCCTTCACATCTACCACAGACCCCAGGGGGAGTGCCTCAAGGTACTGTGACATGAGGCCTCCATTGGGCAATTTCGGATGCACACCCTTGAAATAAATCTTGATCACAAGATCAAAATAGCCCACCACATCAACGGCGCTTGTTGGAGTATAAGCCCTCATGCACAATTTATCATCAATTGTGGCACGCAAGAATATGTGCTTCCCAACAGGTAGTCCCAGCGTCTGATCCTCCGATGGCAATGCAAACCTAAAGACACGCACATCACGGGAGATGGACTCCTTTTTCACTAGCTTGCATGGAATCTTTTCCCGCGGACTGAGCGCAACGTTTCTTACGGTCTCCGTGGCAATTTCTTTTATGGGAGCCAATTGCGTCGGCGACATGTCGGACGCACCATGAACCGAGCTGTTAGGAGAGGAGGCGTTGGAGCGATCTGCCGTCGAATTCACTAGCTCACCTATTCGATAGTCCCCCAGCATTTGCTTGGCTCTGTCGGAGTGTATGGCGTCGAATTCTTCGGTGCAATCCGTGCCTGCATTGATCAGAATGCTATCGGTGCCGCCGGGGTGGTCCTTGAGGAAGCGAGTGCAGTCATAGACATGGCCGTGGACGATTATCCAGGCGGAATCAGCCGAGTTGTTTTTCATGACATCGGCCATGGAGAAGGTCTTTGTGGCAGTGTTCATGAAGGGTGTTGACACACTTTTCTTCAGGGTTTGGCCTATCTCGGATGACTTCTCCAGTTGCCTTTCCTTAGCCATCCATCCGCCAGACTGGTTGCCCGGTACTGTTGGATGATCGAATACAATTCCGATCTCACCCTTGTGCCGCCTACACACTTTGGTACTGATCCGGAACCAGCAATTGTTCATCATCCCCTATAAAATTATCGTATAATTAATTTAAATGCTATCCAGAGGCAAATTTAATATCTCCCACGTCAAATTAACTGTATCAATATAACAAAACTCTTTTGTATATTTCAGATAAATTTGAGATTAGTCAGACAATTGATAATCATTCACATGTGATTAGACAACCAAATCTCATATATTCAAATAATAATAATAATAATAATTAATAAAGTGTGAATAGAAAATAGTTCTCATATTCATATTTATGTGACCTTTTTAATTTTTTTAGAATAAGTTTGGCCATGGCGGACTTCGTCCAACAATGGAGTACTAGTGTACAAGTACCAAGTTATTCAAAATCACACTGTATAACTGTGATGTAACTAACTGTTTTTTTTTTTAATAAAAAAAAAATTCTTCTGAACCTTAGTTGATGTCTGCAGTTTCGAGTAAAGCATAAAAGATCAGTCCCCCGAAGCACAGGAGAGACAGCAAAATTTATTGGAAAATGGCCCGCAAGCTGGATATTAAAATGAAAGGTATATGCCGAGCTTAGGGGCGCACAGGTCCACACGCTGGTGGAGTTGTTGTAGCTACCTTGTTGAAACTAGAATCCAAAAGGAAGAAGAAGCCCACCAGTGGAAATCTAATGTCACTTTCGTATGGCATAAAGCTTATAAAATATGGAATCGAGGGGCAATTTGATAGTTGATGATGGTAAACCTAGCCCCACCGACATTTAAGAAATTGCGCCTTGATTTTGACCACATTGGACAAGTCATGCAGATATCAAGAAATCATGCAAGAATGAAACACGATTGGTTGGGTGAAATTGGGATTTGATTTTGACCACCTTAAACAAGCTGTGGAGATGTTCAGAAAACATGCGAGAAAAGAACACGATTGGCTGGGTGGCTTTAAAGTATTGGAAAATACAACCTTTTTTTTTTTTTACACATTATACATAGTTAATTAAAAAAAAAAAGGGACACAGCAAACTAAGATTTATTAATAGTTGTAAAAATGAAATTTTAAAATAAATATTATAATATATGTTATTATTTATTAATAAAATGATTATTTTATTAATTTTATATAATAAATGTGTCCAAACGAATGTTTCTTTAATTATTGAATTCGCTCCCTGCCTGCATACATGTCTAGCCAAATTGGATAAGACTGGTTTTAAATCAGTAAAGTTGGGACAAACAGCTACTAGCTACCTACCATAACATTCCAATTGAGGGACTCAGGCTGAGTGTTGAGGGTCTCATCCCAAGCTCGGACGGCAATCTCTTTTGCTCCGAGCAGGTCCAGCACCTCCACCTCCAGACTCCAAAAGCACCAGCACCAGTATTTCTTATACTTGTTGGGTTTCTCCTGATGGTCCAAAGTGCAGACTTGCCACGTTTCCCCACCATCCCAGGTCACCTCCACACGTGTCACTTTCTTCCCGCCCCCTGTTCGCGTACACATTGAACGAGAAGATTACTTTCAGATTCAGGTGAAGAAAAGTTTCTGGGAGGACTCACTTGAGTGATAAAAGTGAGAATTTTTATATTATATATAAAATATTTTTATATTGTAAATATTTTTTCAATTATTTGTCTCACCATTTTTATAATTACCTAAAATTTTTATTTTAAGAGAGATAAATACCATTTAATAATAACTTAACATATTAGTTGAGATGTATATCTATATAGTGAATGGTTAAATTTAATTTATGTAGTAAGTACTCGAGGGTGCAGAGGTGATAGCCATTTAACTGTATAACATCTATTTTTGGCTGCAACTTGCTAACTACAAAGTACAAATACCAAAAGCTTGTAGTCAAAACTCAACTAAACTGTTGCGAGCAGTGACCACCTATCGCGGACGATACTTTTGTTCTCTAGGAACACTTGAAGGAAGGCCAGTCCCAGTCGTGACTTTTCAGTTGCGCGGACGTCCAGCGTCCAAAGACAAAACAAAAAATCTGCCTAAGGAACAGGGATGCGTGACGGCGACTTTTGTACTGTTAATCCAACCAAAGGATACGATAGGAAAGATAAAAGAATTGATGGACAGAAAAGAATGTACTTAAACTCAAGCTTTCCTCATATTTAAGATTATTTGTGAATTTCTCTAACTTTTATTTATACTTTCTCCCCCAACAACGCACTTGTGAGAGGAAATGCGTTAAATTTTAATAATATAATTTGTTTTAACTTTTCTTTCGTAAGTAAATAATTATAACGATCAGAAGATAATGACGGGGACTGACACAACTCACCAGAGTATGCGTAACCCCTCAACGTATACGGCCTCTGAGTTGTCGATGAATTAATGGGCAATATCTCCTCGTGGCACGGCGTCGTTATCACTGAGTTTATGTTCAGCTCGTTGATGATATACTCCGGCTTGTACCACCATGCTACACAATAATATCCCACGACTTGTTAGCCTCCCACGTCAACATTTACGTCGCATGACTCATTAGGCTCTTTATCTTCCTTTTTTTTCTTTTTCTTTTTCTTTTTTTTTTAACAATTCTCGGATCTCATCTTACTATGAATACTAGGGAAAGTTATATATATATATATATATATATATATATATATAATTATTTTTTAATATAATAAATTTATTATTTTTAACTACATGTATTTTATTTATTTTAATTGAATGATCCTTAAATTTTTTTATATAAAATGAGTTAATTTGATTATTTTGTGTGAATTAAGTTAAAAATTTAGTAAAAGAAAAAAAAAAAATTTTTTTAAGAAGAAGAAGAAGAAGAAGAAATGTTTATATTTTAGAGTTACCTTCAGTATTAGCAAGCTCGGCATCAACGTGAGAGGGAAGAACTCTATTGTCCTTATAATGATAATAACTGTCGGATTCGTTGGTGGCGACGATAATTCTCTTTAACCATTTAACCATGCGGCCACCAATGAAGCCAGGAATGATGACTCTTAACGGGAAGCCATGGTCGGGAGCCAAAAGCGCACCGTTTTGCATGTACGCCAAGATAATGTCGCGTGACGGATCCATTGCGTATTCCTTTGGAATGCTAGTGCCGTACTTAGACCCACCGCCGCCTGGCAAGTCCTCAGCCCCTTCGAAGCACACGTTGAGGGCCCCCTCCTTGCGGCTGTAGATCCCACACCGCTTGAGCACCAAACGCAACGGTACGCCCTTCCACACCGAAGTGGAGACCCCAGCAGCGCCCCAGTTAAAGCCGATGCTCTGCTTGACCATGTTCTGCTCTTTCCGCCTGTTCCCGGCGCAGACCAGGGTCACAGGGAGTTCACGGCTGGGGAACTCGGCGACCAGCTGTTCCATGGTGAACCGGAGCGGCCTCTTGACCAGGCCGCTGACCTCCACGGTCCAGTCCTGCCACGTGGCCTTGGGGACCCCTCCGTGATTCCGGACATAGTGGAGTGGGACCGGGGTTATGAACCCGTGGCGCATGAGCTGGGTTAATGGGGCTTCGGCGTTGAAGGGGTGTTTCCCTGTGAGCCGGACCATGGTGGGGTTGCGCTCCACCCAATTGTCAGCAGTCCCTTCGTCCCGCGGGTCCAGAATCGACGGCTCCAACTCGCTGTTGCCTTTGCGAATTAGGTCGCCGTAGTCAGCCTCCTCTTCGCTTGAAGAATAACCCTCCTCCATTGTAGGGACCGGTTTTATGTTGGACCGGGACAGGTCCCGGTTCAACGAGGGGAATTTGTAGTTTCGGGACCGGATTTTAATGGGGCAACCACGCCATCGAAGGCGGATTCTAGGTGGAACTGGCGATTATCGATGAAGGCCGCCATTTTTACAGAGTAACCCAAAGAGCTGACTGACAAAGCCTGATTCCTAGCGTCCTAGTTTAGATGCTCTGCACCCCTGGTGCTGTTTCTTTTTTCTTAATTCAATACGACTAATGAAGTTGGGTTTGGTTGGGACTTATATAGGCCTCCGTCTTAATTTTCCTTTTTAGTTTGTGGAGACAAAAATAGAATTTTAGACTTAAATTTAAATTTAAATTTAAATTTTTAAAGTAATTTTCTTATTATATACCAATAATCTAGTTGTTTGAAAAAAAAAAAAAAGTCTATTATACTCATAATTTTAAGAATAAAATTAAAAACCATGGCTTTTTAGTCTCAGTCTGTAGGGTAAGAGCGTGTGAAATGCAAACATCGCAGGGGCCATTAATCGAAACGGTTGGTATCATTTGATTTTTTTTTTAATTTTTTCTATTCACCAAATCAAAATAAAAAGACCATAAAAACCGAAAAAAAAAAAAAGAATTTTCTTCTCATCCTGAGGCTTTTGTTTGTTTTGAGGGAAAGGAACGAGGGTGAGTGAGGAAAAGAAAATAGAAATATTAAAAATAAAAAAATAAAAAAAATAAAAAACAGAGAGAGAGAAAGAGAAATCAAGTTAGTCGGTGCCAGCTTGGTAGCAGGGTGGAGCCGTGGCTTAAGCAAGTGGTTTCCATGGGCCGATGGTGGGAGGGGGACATGGTTTTTAAGGCTGGAGCCACACACAAGAAATGACAATAAATCACTGATAGGCAGCGACTTTTGGAAAAAAAATTTCCACCACTCAGATTTCCGGTCAGTGGTGCCAGCTATTCAAAATCTTTGCAGATTGAATTAGATTTTGTTTTTAATTTGTTATTTAGAAAACATATTAAATTTTACCTTATAAGATAATTTTATATCTAGCAATTGCACCAGAACTATTGAGATTTTTAGGGGGTATTATGAATATTCTACCAACACCGTGAAAGAGTTATCTGATATATCCGTCGTGGCATGGAAGTAGGTCAATATTTTTGTTAGAAAATAGGGAGTTTCCAGCTGCAGCAGACTTTCAAAAAGGCATTGGTTGTGATTTTGGGCCTATCCTGATCATGACTCTTCTTAACTAGGGAGGAGAATTGCATTAGATATTTCGCTTTTGTATGCACGTGTTAGGTAATAATAATTGTTAATCTTCCGTCAAAATTCCAAGGCACGCGAGTGCATTTAGTTGCAATTTCCTTGTCGATAATGTCTAGCTAGTTTATGGGCAGTTGAGCACTGACCATGCGAGACTGCTTCCAGGACGATAGAGACACCAGCGCACTTTGTCCCGGAAAGAACTTACACCTTGTCCAAAAGATTAAAGAAGAGTAGGCAAAATGAACCCGTTGGCGGCTATAGCACCATGTAGCAGGTACCGGATGTGCCTTTTTACTCTAAGTGTGTCCATTTCAACAAATTATCAAACACAAAGTTTGAATTGTTAGTTGTAAATTGAACCGAATAAATACTCGTACACATCCACGACCCCTGGATGCCGGAGGCGTCCATGGGTTGATAGCGTAGTTCCTGGGGAGTAGAGATTATGAGGTCCGTCCATGGAGGGCACATTGGAGAAGGAAGATATCGGTAAACTAGAGGTTCCCAGATTCAGATTTAGTATCATAGGGTACTTGTTTCTTCTTGTGGTTCTAATAAATCTGGAAACAAGGAAGAAGTTAATAAACGCTCATCTTCTAATGCACTTCCTCACTAACACAAGTATGTACTACGCATTGTGAAACGAAAAACTTGATGTTTAAGCAGATATTTTTTCGATCATGGGTAACGAATTTACGTTCATCACCTCTGAATACAGTAACTATTACTCAGTGATTTTGCATTCATCTCTGATGCACATCTCACATTTTGATTTATAAAATTGAGATGCCGTTAATATATATATATATATATATATATATATATTTTTTTTTTTTTCTTCACACGAAAGGGCTCGGCTGGCTGTTCAGTGTACATTTTTTCAGTAAGCCGATCTAATATATGGACACACAATTGTTAAAATAAACAATTTGATATCAAACTTAAGCAGCGTTGGCTAGCTGTAGCTATATATGGAAGATAAATTGATCTTTTTTTTTAATTATTTCTTATATTTTCATTATTTCCTGTACTATAGTATGACCTTTTTAAAATATGTCAAACAAACAAAAAAAAAAAAAAGAAAACAGTGATTTCTTCAAGTGAGAGAGCAAATTAAGAGAATATATACACATATTACTGTATAATTGAAATAGCCATTTCCATGTCCCATGCATGCATGAATGAAGCATGTATTTTTTTATCCCTTAGTGCGTGAAAGGGATATTTTGCCCAAAAACTATTAGGAACATTTACGAATTTTGCTATCGTCCTTTTGAGACTTATGGCATATTCCAAGAATATGCTCACATCATTTATCTTGGACGCATTGCCTCGCACAATCTCATGATCAGCATGAATTTTTTTTTTTTTTGGGCTCTAGGCTTCTCTGGAGAGACGGCTCAACTAAATGTTTCACCACGCGTGTGGCGATTAATGACGAGGAAATGAACTTCCATTGCAATTTCACCGTAAGGATACAAAATGACAGCCGGCTTTGCAAATCGAGCGACAAATGGCACGGTATGACTTCAATCAACACTAATAGGCTGAGTTTGACAAATGGGACACAATATAATAATATAAAATGAATTAATTTTTATTTTATCGTACATACAATATGATCAAATAAGTCTATTTTATGGTATGCTATTCTCATGTATCAAACACAACCATAAATTATAACCCGTGCGTACCTATGAATTCTGTGAAACAAAGAGCAAATTTGAAAATCGATAATTTACTCCAGCTGAAAACCCGGTAACCATATATGATGGCAATGGATGATTTGGAGAGCGACAGGATAGCCAAGCTTTCGACTGTGAAAGTTAAAAAAAAAGATGCATGATACTGATAAATTCATTTCTTTTTTAATTTGGAACACTGATAGATAGATAGATAGATAGATAGTCAAGCCAACGGGACAAATTAAGAATATAAAAGCGAAATGAGGGGCCAGTTAGTATCTCAAGAAGTGGCGCATGGGAGCCCGAACGGCCAAAGGACCAGAGCAATGCATGGGATGCAGCAAACCAGCGAATCTGCGTAGGTGAGAGAGGAGGAGAGATGGGTCATCAGTCATTTTGTTGGTAACCAAAATACGAAGGGCCACAAGTTCTATTTGTGGCAACTCGGGGCGGCTAACGGGGAACTGAGGGGTAAAGAGACAATGGCCTTTTGGTGAAGCTTGGAGCCACCTTGACTTCCGTGCCCCCACCCCCTCCTCTCTCTCTCTCTCTCTGTTTTTGCTACTTTCGCTCGAAGAAACTGGCAGGCAAAAGTGGATTCGCGGAACCGAAACCAACTATCAAAAACTGTTTATTCTAAGTAGTTCAATAAAATTTAAAAATAAATTA
The DNA here is from genome assembly GCA_020883675.1 of Bruguiera gymnorhiza. Taxonomy (NCBI): domain Eukaryota; kingdom Viridiplantae; phylum Streptophyta; class Magnoliopsida; order Malpighiales; family Rhizophoraceae; genus Bruguiera; species Bruguiera gymnorhiza. The sequence goes on along the minus strand of JAIRCJ010001047.1, from coordinate 1,275,579 downwards.
TATAATAAACTTTAAAATATTTTTTAAGATCTAAGTTTATTGAACTAAAAAATTTAAACTAAACACATGCAAGCACTCAATTGTTAGATAAAATAAAAAATAAATTATATATTAAGTTCCAGCACTAAAATTAAAAGCCATAGATTAAGGGCTCAGAGGTCCCTTTATTTCATCTCCTACTCTTTTCTTTTTTGTTTACATTATACAAAGAATGAGTAGTAATCAAATCCGATCGGTGACCATCCCCACAAGGTGATGATGGATCGGGTTGTTAAAAAGGGTCATTAAATTGTAATCTAAATAACGATCATGATGAGGTCTAAGAAAATAGAGAAGATGGACACCGAATCTACAGTTGTTTGGTTTCTGCTGTTTTTTTTTTTGCCTCATGTATTTTTACTTGTAGCCAGCATAGTCCTCATGAATGTTTTCTGGGTTTAATTCCCTCCATTGAACCAAAAAAAAAAAATGACTCACGGCAATTAATGAGAACATTAGGGACAAGAAGAAAGAAAACGAATTTTAGCCAAAAAACAGAAAAAAAGAAAACGAAAACCCTGGTGGCTGCCATGAAGAAAAATCTAGGGGTTTCCTATTACATATGCTTTGCCACAGTACCATAACGTGTCTAAAGCCTCGCTCCAATGGATCCCTTCTTTCCCTTTTTTTTTTTTTTTTTTTGGGCTTTTGAAGGGTAAAAGTAGGGGACCTCTGGCCCCTACAATTACCGTACTCAAAATAATTCAAATATAGAATCATCATGGAGCTAGGCTACTGCAATTTGCAACCTAGGCATTGGGATATCCTGAATTCTGACGTAAGCAGCGTTAGGGTTCCTTTACCACCGTACACACACAATGTAGTCAACTGGCCCAAGTAGAGACCAGAGTTTGTTCTATGTGGGTCTGGATAAAATCTCTGTTTAATGACATGGTATAACCGAAAGGACGTTTATATTGCCTTCCCTTTTAGTTGACCTCTTCGTTTGATTCAAACGGATTTTCCGACTGACTCGGCATAGTTGAGCTAACAGACCTTAAAAATTGCGAAGAAAAAGAGCAACACACGATGTCACTGGCCTGATAGTCTCAAGGCAAGGCAAGGATGGAGTTGCTTGGGTTGGGAACTATAGATAGGACTCTTATTGTCCTTGTTTTGCAATAGAATATATCGTATTATCCAACCACAAGTCCCCAGTTCAATGGAGGGAGAGTTGAATCAACGCAACACAATTGCAACAGTCAGGCCCAACTCCAACCGAGTCATTATCACCATCTATGTCGAATCGCCTACAAAACGATTTCCGCATCAAACAACACATCCCACACCCACCAACAGAATCAGGCCAAAACCCAAGTCCAGAAAGCCCCATACCACAAGACCACACGGTTATGACCGCCGGGCTCAGCTGCTGGCTTTTGTCCACGGGCTAAGAGATGCTGGTCCTGAAAAGGGGCAGCAGCCTAGAAGGCAATCCAGACCTGGGTCCAAGGTAACTTCGTCATACAAGTCTTTTTGGATTCTATTTCATGCTTAAATGCCATTTTCCAGTATAAAAAATGATGAAAATATGCTTTCCTTCATTCGTCGAACAGATGTGGAAACGGCCCAGTGCAACAGAAGGGACTCCGGCATCATTTCTTGGGATCTTTGGAAAAACAGAAAGGTCATGGAAGTATGAGCGGATTGTATCCGAAGAAAACAGCGAAATAAACGGTTTTTGTGTGAGTGGAAACAGTGTCAAGAGTAGGAATAAAAAGCACCAAGGAAACAGCATTTTCAAATTTTGTGTAAGTGGTGTATCTTGATCTTCTGAACGAATGTGTGTCCTAGTTATTCATCACTGCTAAAGACTTTTTTCTTTTTTTTTGTTTTCCCTACTCTATTGTATGTTTGCAGAGAAAATTAAAGTGTTTGTTTAAACAATTGTCATGTGGGTTGCAGTGCAACAAGGTTTAGTTCAACTAATCGCTGCTCAGGGCTCAATAGGGAAATGTCTCTGCTGCTTGATCGTGGATCATGTTGCATTTAATCAGGTTATCACATGTGCCAACGCTATGTAGGTAGCTATCAAATGTGCCAAATTTGTAATGGGTAGTGTCGGATTTTGAAGATTGAATTGAACATGCCTTGTGCTTTTTTATCCACTAATTTTGGTCCGTTCGTGACTGAGTCTATTAAAAGATCCGTAATTTTCTCCCCGACGGACGATCTTTTGGATGAATATTGAATGTTGAGATAATGATGAACGGTTGTGCTTGCTTTTATTGAGCTGCCTGCCTGCTATATAGCCCCATTGTTTAGGAGAAATTAATAAGATCACGGGATCACAAAGAATGTGCAATTGGCAAATAAAAGTTCTGCCAATTAATGGATCATTCCTTTTTTATTTTTTGTGTGTGTTGGTTTGCGAGGAAAGAATGTGAAAACATTGTACCAAACTGGCCTTATATCAGAAGAAATTGCAGTACAGCTAGAGAATACCATAGTAGAAGAAAATCCAGGACCATAACAAGGAAAAAGAAAAGTAATTTCTAAAAGCTAAAAAAGAACTTGGTACAGAGGAAGGATAGCATCCAGTGGTCACAATCAGCATATATGATCTCACCCCGCAACAATTTGAAGATAACAACATCATCTTTCAAGAATAAGAACCTGCCTTTTCTTTCTTCTACTTTATGTCGACATATAGGGACCACAGAATTGGACCATTGTTCTCTCCCGTTCCCTATTTAGAGAGCGCAATGCTGACACAAAATGCAGAGGCAAGTACAACTTTGAATACCGATCGATCCAATCTTCCACAGCATGTCTCAATTATCTGCATCCCTCTCTTCTGAAATTGAGACACTGAGCGAAGTCCTAAGCCTGCTCGAGGCATTTAGAGCCTTTGATGCAGACAATGACAGCCGGATTACAGCTGCTGAGCTTGGTGGCGTCTTGGGGTCACTTGGTTACAATGCGAGCGAACAAGATGTGAGGGCAATGATGCAGCAAGGAGACACCGACAAGGATGGTTTGCTAAGCATAGAGGAGTTCTTGGAGTTAAACACCAGGAACATGGAACTTGGAGGACTTGCAAACTCTCTCAGAGCTGTCTTTGAAGCTTTTGATGTTGACGGCGATGAGGTTGTAACAGGAGATGAACTTTTTCAAGTTATGGGGAACATGGGATTGGTTTGCTCTTTCGAGGATTGCCATGATATTATTGCTTCTATTGATGCGGATGGCGATGGTGCTGTTGCCTTCGAAGATTTCAAGCTTATTATCAACTCCCTCCTCTAAGGCCAAGGTCCAGTGATTTTAACTAATCCAGTAATGTTTCATGTCGTACAATCGTGCAAGCAAATAAGCCTGTCGCTGTATCTAATAAATAGCTTGGATGATTTCCTATTTAAGATTGATACTTGCATCTATCACTCAAAAGCAACCAAAAAAAACAAAAAAATCGATAGTTTTATCCACATACCAAGCTACCAATAAGAAAGTGTCAGTAAAAATATTAAAAATATATATAAATTTTTAATATAATTTTTAATAATGAGTGTTCTTTTTACCCCTTGAAATAGAGTTATGGAACAAAACATGAGTTTTTCCTCCCTAGTTCCATCAGTGTTTTATTTATTCTTATATATTCTAACTTAATACATCTAATTTGAAAACCCAAATTAAAAGGATTGAACCAAATACAAATATTTTAATACAAGGATTTTATTTTATCACTTTTGGTCCAACATAAGGATTTTATTTTATTATTTTTTTTTTTTTTGTGAAACATCTGTAGTTAAGTGTACAAGATCTTAAATACGGTTGAAGTTTCTTTTGCACCATGTTTGCGATTGTCGAACACATTTAAGAAAAGGTATTCCGACTGTCCATATTATTGTGTTTAAACTTTAAAATGTGAATATATATATATATATATAATATTTCTTTCTAAGAATATCAGATAATTATATATTCAGCAATGTCAAATTATACGGTGAAGGAATTATTCCTAAAGTACCATCCACATAAAAAGGCCGGTATAAAATTTTCTTAAATGCAAAGTATATTTTGCATGTTCTCTCAATTGTACTATTTTTGTTCATCCAATATATTAGATATTTTTTATTGGTCCAATTTACTACAGAGCTCCCAATAAAAAATCATCACAGGAAAAAATAATGTTAATTAAATTCTCCTTCTTTTAATATTGGAATAATCATAATTTGTCATCTAAAATATACTTACAAGAACACTATCATTATTTAGTGCAACAACGACACGAATAAGGTGTTTTGCACCGCATGCACTAATAATAATTTTATCAACCATCTTCCTACTCGCTCGAAAGGCAAATAAAATATTTTCCCAGACATCTTTTATCAATCATGTTTTTCCTTTTTGAAGATACAACTTATTTTGTTTACGTAAGTTATTTATGACTTTAGTTTGGTTCGGATGTAATTTTAGTTTCAAACTGTTAGTTCCAATTCTAATGTTAAGAGAAACCGTAATTAAAGTATTAACTTGCAACTTGAATATAATTTGGTTTGAAATGCTAATTTCAATTTCGATATGATTAAAGTTTGATTTTAATTTAATTTAATTTAATTTAAAATCGATCAATTAAATTTATTTTAAATTAATTTAATCTAATTCAATTTTTTTTTCAAAAATTTTAAACATCTCAATTTTTTAATAAATAAAATTCATATATATCATTATATCAGAAATAATTTTAATTGTTAATTTAAGTTTTTATTTTATTAGATTAATTTTTTTAAAAAAGTTAATTTAATTGACTGATATAATCACTGATTAAATCAATAATTTACAATTTTTAGAGAGACATAACCATAACCATACCGCCCCCATGGATTTTTTGAGGGACAAAACCATAACCATACCGCCCTCATCGTTCTGGTTCAAATTGAAACCAAATCAGCTGGTTTCAATTTGATAGTAGTTCTAAATTGCTACGATCCCGATTTGGTTTAATTTCAAACCAAAACCGTGGTTATAGTTAACGTAACCAAACGAGCCAGCCATATTACTTTTTCGGAGATGCTAGTGCTACCATAGTCTTGATACCAATGCCTCCTTCACCTCAAAGGCTGTTGGCAAAGAAATAGCATATGCCCACACGTTCAGAAACCAAAATATCCAGCGTTAAAATGCATATTGAGCAAATTCTGCAAAACTGGCGCACCGTGATTTTCTCTATAACGACCAGAATGATGACACAGGGATCAGCGGCCAAAAGAGAAACAAATTTGATCTGTTAAACCCTTGGGAGTGTTCCACAAAGAGCATATGATCACAAAATTATTTTTTTTTTTTCAAAAAAAACCTCTATTAGAATATATAAAATTTAAACTTTTAACACACACTTTTATAATTCTTCTATCTGAGTAAGAGTCAAATCATACCATTATCATCCATGCCAGAACTCATCCATGACATTTTCCTGCAAAAACCTTCGACGTCCTCGTAAAAAATTGAGCCCGGCCTATTTCCGCGTGCGTAAAGCACTTGACCAAAACCGTTAATATTAAAATCAAGTCGACATATTAAAATTAAATCAACTCTAATAAAATCAAATCAACTTTAATACCATCTACTCTATAATTGTTTTTTTTAAAAAAATAATTTATTAAAATATATAAAATTTTCACTAATATAATTTTAAATTACTCTTTTTATCTAAAATAAAAATTAAATTATACGTAAACTATTTAGATAAACTATTTGTAACATAACTCCTCCGCCGTCCGCAACATAACCTTAACATAACTTATCCGTGTCAATATACTTCGGTTGATTTTCAATTAAATCCTTTCGGAAGACTTGCGCGTGAAAACGACCTAACCTCTCTAACGTCTAAAAGACCATTGATTCTGCTACGAAAGAAAGCTTACACGAGCACGAGTAGGTACTTTGTTGTCCATTACCACATAAACAGAAGGGCGCTTCCTCAGCCGAGGGAATTCCTTGCACGATTTTATGCAACTTCACAATAACAGCCGGTCAACAGGTCTCGAACTGGTTATGCAAGAGTACACGAGTGCACAATTATTTAAAGATAGAAACCACAACAGTCCAGAATGTTTAATACCAATACCCAGAGGGCTGAAGAGTCAACCCCCAACATAGCATCACGTAACATTTCAGAAGAGCATCCAAATACATAGGTCTCAAGGCCCTCAAAGAAACTATACAATCAGTCACTACTACAATTCCACGTCGCGACAACAATTACGCCCTATAACATTTACTGCAATATAGCAACTCCAAGATAATTAACGAAAGTAATACCGAAACCCCCTGTTTCCAATTTGCCCCAGATTTTGAAAAGCACAACGCATCAATCCACCTGGAGAGACAACTAAAACGCGGGACACATCTGATTAACCCTCTTTTCTAAGAGAAAAGCAAATAAAGGGAATAGAACTTCCGTACACACCGCTATACTACTAAACCCTTCAACTAACCCACATGTTTCCTTTTCACCCCAGAACGCGCCACTTAAGGCCGCCGACTCCCCTCCGGGGAGAAACCAAAACACACGAGAAAATAGTAGCCTGTACCACACAACATCGCCGCACGTTGAAAACCAAAATAAAAATAACACAATCTCAATCTACTCATCAAAGCACAACTGATATGGAGAGATACGTAATTTCACTACAGTCCACCGCGGGCATGGTAAGTTGTCTGTCTACTTGTGCTTCTACTGATTAATTTCCATTCCGACGCCTGCCAATCACGATAAATTTGGAGCAGATTTCACCATCTCGTGGTGGACATAACACTACTGGCAGGTAGCCATTGGTGTGACAAGGAAATACCGAGTCCTTGAAATGCTTGCACAGAGCATTCTTTCCCTGCATAAACCAATAGCAAGGAAACCAATAGCAAGGCAAACAAAAAACATGAAATTAAGTCTTGATTTTCAAAAAAATAAGTGGCAGCAAACTTCTTATTCATGATCAGTAAACTGCCACTAACATTTAAAAGAAATGAAACCAAAAAAAAAAAAAACATTTATGTGTGAAACCAAAAAGAATCAAAATATTTGTAATCTAACCTGGATCGCGGCGCAAGCGATAGCACAAATTTTTTTGCTACCAGCCATCTTCCAATCATAGTTGTTAAAGGCTTTGTGAAATCTCGAGGCAGCCAAAGGACTCGTGAAATTCACAAATGCATATCCCAGGTTTGCATGGCGTCTAGCTTATTAAGCCAAATTAGTATCAACTTTTATAAACAAACCAAAAGAGAATAAAAATAAAAATAAAAATAAGGCAAGAAGAAATGCAAGAATTGGGGTATAAGGTACTAATAGACAATGACTACCTGAAGTCCATAGGCAAGTAAAAGAAATCATAGGCAGACCTCACGGGGTCACCACGAGCATTCGCATCTTCGTTCTCTCGCAGGCAGTGCGTATCCAGTATTCTCACAAGATCCCGCCTTCTGCTTCATAAATATGATCAGCAGCCACAATTAATTGGATTGAAAAAAAAAAAAAGGAACCAATCCTAATTAATCACATAAGTATTTAATGCGGAAGTAAATACTAGAACCGGTCAACCGGCATGTATAGAGCCGATATATATTCTCCCACGAGGGAGCCAAGCATAATTATTACTACCATTTTGGCCAGGAAATCGAATATGACATTTGTGAAGAACAAGCACAACAGATTCAAAGTGGCCATTCAGCTTCTTTATATATATATATGTATATATATATATATATGCTTTCATGATATGTAGCCTTAGGGAGTCAAAATATGCAGATAACACTAGAGAAACAGGAGGGGTCAATACCGCGTGCGTAGATTCATTGACAGGACCTTGAGTTTTGTCTAAATGCACGGAGAGAATGAGAATGGAGGTTAAAAGGCCCCCAGAGAGAGAGAGAGAGAGAGAGAGAGAGGATAATCACCTCAACTGGTTTGGGATATTTTTGATCATCACACTTGTTTTTCCACCAACCTCGTCGCTTCCAACAGGGAGACCAAGAGCTCCACCGCCACCCCTCTTCTTTGAGTTGGACCTGGTTTCAAATATTGTCTCTCCACGGCCGCCGGAAGGAGCACCGCCCCGACTCTTTGACCGCAACCGTGGATTTAGACTCCTCGTTCCATCCCCATTAAGCACCTTCTTCCCAAAACCATTAAGCACGGCTAGAGGCTGGTTTATAACGTTATAGCAGGACACGCCTGCCGAATGCGCCTTAGGAGGAAAGGGGGAAACCACCGAAGCCATCGGGATCGCTTGCTGCACCATTCTCGGCGGCATGGATTGGTCTGCTGTCGCTTTAAAGTAAGGCCGGGCATATGGGTTCAAAGCTCCTTTAGGGTTCGGAGGGTTTTGTGGATGGTCCATTTGGATAGGACACAGAGAGGTGCGGCGAAGAAGAAGAAGCAGCTGGCGTTGTACTTCAGCTACTTAGAGCCAAGGTTCCTGTTCGACGCATCTCCGGCTCACCATCAGCATTATAAAATGAATCTAAAACGAGCAGATAAAATGCCTGAACCCTAGAGAGAAACCAAAATCCTTTGATTGAGAGAGCGAACAGCAAATAAGAGAAAAGCAAAGATAGTAGAAAAAAGCAGCAAACCTTTACCATGGATGACAGTCTTTTCTAATGGATTGCCCGGCCTCATGGTTTTCTTGTGCCGTGGACATTATGTTTCGCCTATTTTAGGATCTATGTAAATATATACAGAACGATGTAATATCTATATATATATATATAGAATAAATAATTAATAAGGATGAACCAATAGAGAAGAAGATTGCGGTGGGTCAAAATAGCTCTAAATGTTAAAAGGGCAAACAAAAATCGGATCGTTTGCTTTGCAGATATGGAAGAACTGGGTGGGGGCAGGGTAGGTGCATGGCTTTTCAGATCCACAACAATCAGTTTCTTTCACTTCTTGAGTACTACAAAAATCCTGCAATGATGAAAATGGAAACTAGACCTACTCATTATATCTGCTTTCATTAAATGTTGCACCCATTACAAGACAAGGCAATCCACAGTTAGCTTTGGCGGCGAGATGTAGGAGAGAGGATGCGAGAGATGCAGTCTAGCGCACGCAGGGTAAGGCGAAGCCAGTTCTCTGTCTGCAAGTACTCCAAAACATGTTTTTTACAATCTCGGGGGTCTGATATCCTTCATGATTGCCATAAACTTTTTGGCCTTTCCCAATTCTCTCATCTCAGATCCTCCCTTGTGATAAATAGTATATATATATATATAAACAATTATGCACAATTAGATATAATTAACAAAATAATTATTCTTCAGTTCCTCTCTTCATTAACTGTATTCAATTTGATCAAGTATTTGTATATATGAGTACCAACAATTAGAAGATGGAAAAATTGCGGTGTATTTATATAGTGGTGCATTTCTTTACAAGTAGACATTCAGTATTAATTCTTATTTAAATCATTTTAATCGAATATCACATAGATTTTTTAAACCAATTCTATTTTATTTTTTTCTCCTCATATTTAATTTGATTTCTTTAAAAAATTAAATAAAAATATCACGTTAACTTTTTCATTAAAAAAACATGTTAGTATAACTAGATAGTGGGCAACGCCTGCATTTTCAATATGACATTTTCTTTCCTTTAATCAAATCGATTTTTGATAAAAAAAAAGGATAAATGAATGATTTCTGCAAATTTAGGGTTACGTAGAAAATAGAAAAAGATTTTTTATGTTTAGTTTCCATTTGGTTCAACTTTTTTTATTGTTGTTATTGTCGTTGATTACTTAATATTGTTATGGATTGTTATTACCAATAAGTAAAATGAATTATAGTATTTGTTAGATTAATATTTACTAATTGCTGTTTAAATAATAAAATGATTATTTAGTACATTATGTTTCTATTTTATTATAATTTTAATTGATAATGGAAGGTTTTTGTCATGCTAGAGAAGGTTTCTGATTCCCAAATTAAAAGCATAAGTAAATCAAATTGGACTCATGCAAATCAAAACAATATACTTCCTAAGATGCTTCAATGGGGTAATTTATCAACACAATATTTAAAAAAGAAAAACGAGCCCCATATCAATGGCACAAACTAAAAGAGTAAGAAAGAATTATGTCAATTGCAGTGAGGCCTAGACACACACGTTATTGTCCAATAAATTCTATGATTACATTAAAGCAATGCACAGTAGAAAAGAGAAAAAGAGAACAAGCCTTCGTCTCATTGATTTGGCGACAATTTTGCTCCTTCAAAACTCAATGCTAAGAAACGCAGAGAATCAGGCCTGAGAATTTGAGAGAGAGGGTGCCAGTTGCTGCGTAGAAGTCTGCTCGAGACCAAAAAAAAAAGTAATAGAATTTAGAGTGATTATTGAGGGTATTTGGGTTCAAAACTTATTTATTAATAGTTATTTCACCTAAAAAAAAAAAGTAATTTGAAAGCTGTTGTTTAGGAAAATTGTCCACAAACAGCAACTTTTTAAAAAAATTTATCAAACATAAAATGTTTTGATATTTAACTCAATAACAATTAAACTTAAGTGCCCCCACGTGAGGCTTACAAGCGACAACAATTGGAAAGAACAATCTGAATCCAGGTAAAAGCAATTCACGTCGATTTGATAAAAAGCCCACGTACGGACCAACAAATTTTAAGCTTACTAGCTCTATTTGCACTTGGAACGCCTCAGACGTGACTATCTTACCGAAGACTCGTAATCTTTTGGACCGAGAAATAACAATCATCTCGGCACCCCTCCTTTCGGCCTCTAAGTCAAGACGTGGGATTTGATTTGAAGCGTCAGTTTCGGGCGTCACGTTTGCGCACAGAGTTGATTTGATTGATGATAGGTTTATCAGTAAAAAACGAGATATGCACAAATGTACGAAAAATATTATATTATTCTTATAAATCTGATTAAGTGAATTTAAAAATAATTAATTTAAATAATTATAATTAATTTTATATTATATAAATTATTAAATATATAATATAAAAACTAAATATATTTACTTAAATTTATTTAAATTTTTTCTATTCTTCTACAGCGTTATCATTTCGCCCTGCCTTTCGTAAAAATGTAGAGACAGCCTTCCGTTCTAAGGCCGGAAAACGTGCCACTTGTAGATGCAGAACAAAATCTGAATTTAATGACATCAGCAGTTTCCCCGAGAGTCTTCGACACAACCGATTTGATTTAATATTTTTAAATAATCCAATCCAAAAGGCCAATGGAATCTGACAGAAAAAGGAGAGATGGCATTAAATGGAAGTGTACCATTTCACATAAATGAACACATTTTAATCTTCAATGCTGGGCATTAGAATCCCAGAGTGCGCGCAAAAAAGGACAGAAATCCCTTTCAAAATTCGCATTTTTTTGGGGCACACAGACCTGAGTTCTGGGGGCAGGGGCATGTTTCAATGTTAAGGTTTTGATCTGCTTTTTACCTTGAGCCATGCAAACGCAGACATCGTCTGAGGAAAACCCCATTGCTATAATCTTCCCTTTTCTTCCTCTGTTTCTGTCTAAAATCATGCAAAAAGATAAGGCTATATACATTTTGAGGTGCGGGGTGTTGAGTCCAGGGTTTGACTATCCCTCTCGTATACAAAGTTTATTCAGGCTTAGCTGATACTTCTTGCCACGTGTGTGTTACATTTATGGGAGTAGTTTGCCATAAGTGAATGCCTTTTGGTGGAACCAAGTTCAAGATAGGGAGATTTTTAATTTACTTTATTTAGGATATAAATTAAATAAATTTAATATTATATATAAGAATAAATAAAAAATTAATTAAAATTTAAAATATTATTTAAAAATAAATAAATAAGGAAAAAGAGCTATCATTGCTAGCTATATATGCCCTCAAAAGCACGAGCACAGACTTTTAATTAATGACTATAGAAAAAGCTCGACAAGTTTCTTGATTTCTTGGTTCATCTTTTCCAAATTCGGCACAGTAGTGCACGCGTTCAAACACCCCGATATGATCGAACCGGCCTGCCTGCGCCTTGCTCCAAAATGCGGACTATATTAGTTTACGAAAAATATACATAAATATTATAACTTAATTATTTTATTAATCATTCGGTTCGGCCTAACTGGATTCTACTAATATATATATATATATATATATATATATAACGTAAAAATCTGACCCAAAATATATATTGTGCAGAATGGTCAGAGTAAGTCCACGATTTCTGCTGAATTGGGAGCTGCTTAGAAGATTCGAGGCTCAAGAACAGTGCTCTAGTTCTTCCCGGAATCAATCCACAAGTTGACGTGCAATGCTGCACCCACCCATTCTGTGGTACTTGTGATAGAATCGGACGAAAGCTCGATATGATTACATGTCCGCGTCCATAATCCATTGAATTTTGAATCTCCTTCCTTTCAATAGCTACAACGGCCTTTTTATACATGCACACGTATTAGCTTTTCTAATTTCTCGAAATTGTATCGTCAGCCCTGCAAGAGATGGAAATTATGAAGAGAAAGGGGTAATGCTTCTTTTGTTGGCCTCCTCAATAAGTTCACGGCTTCAAATAATTCATTTTATTTTTCTCGCCAATTTATTATGATTAAAGAATTTAAATTAACATGATATATGTAATAAGTTATAAATTAAATTATTCAGGAAAATAGTTCTCTCTGGGATTAATTATTATTGTGCTGACAAGAAGGGAAAAAAAAATAAAACATCACTGTGCACATAACTTTCAAAATTATGAAATTCCTTTTATTTGTCTGTCGTAATAATCAACAACATCATCTAACGTGGATATTTATTTTTTCAAAATTTTTTTATGAGAATTAATTTGGGGTGCCCGATTCATATTTTAAGACACATATTGAAACTGATGCATCCAACCCAGATATGCCCAAGTACAACTTTAGAGGTTGTGCACCCTTCGCTTGATAAAGCAGGTCCAAATGAAAGAAGAGAAAGGTACAAGCCCAATGAACGGAGCAGCCCCCCCGGGGCCTGAATATGCTCTGTTGGACGGTACACAGATTTGCCAACGGTGTAGGCCTGGTCACCGTTAGTGGGCCGATAAGGAACAGACTAGAGAGCCACCCATTTTGCAGATATGAATGTAAATGAGCCAAAAATTCGTAATTTAAGAAGAATCGGGATGTTGTTTTGTTGGAAGCTCGATAGTCGACATGGCTGTTGCTAGATGGGGCTGCTAAAAACTGCACCAGGATTGGCTCGCTTATTTAAAAATTAGACGAGGGCAGGGCTTGCCTACAAGCTAGGTTAATCTGGGTTTGCAAGGATAAGGTTAGGAAATGTAAGAAACCTGATCACGAGTACTCGGTTTCATTTTCAATTCCCAAAAGTTATAATTATACTCGAAGAAAAAAAAGAGATAGAGAACAAAACGCAGCCACAAACAATGCCTTGAAAATGCCAATTCAACGTTTCAGCATATTTGGACATGTCAATCAAGTAAACGGCAAAACGAATGCGGTGTCACTCTCTAAAGCCCTCCTTATCATAACCAGTGGATCCAGAAATGAGAAAACTTTATACCCCCTTTTTTTTCTTCAAAAAATAAATAAGTAAATAAATATAAATCCTGCAAGATGATCGACAAGTGCATCTCCTAGCATATGATCGGAAGAAATCCCCATCACATGTTTCAGTTGGTCGATTTGATCGACCCCACAAAACTTGAAGCCACTAGTCCACTGATCAGATTGGAAGAAAATGACTTTTTCGATATATTTTTTCATGATAGCATCATAACCACCATAGTGTACTCTAAAACGTGACATTGTCTCAAAAAATATAGTAGGTTGGTATGAGTGGGTTCCTCGGCTATTAGATCCCTCGGCCCTCTTTTTTTTTGCCTTTTTCAGTACATCTAAAATAAATATGGCAATTTTTGTACTCCGTGTGGGGCTGCAATGTGCCCGTTGTGTATATCCTTGGTGGGCAAATTTGGTGGATCTATGGACTACAGCTGGGCTTTCAACGATTTCAAGTACCTTCAAATGTATCTTGATCTATGAGCGGCAGGCCTGGGCTTTCCGTATGAAGCAGTAGTTCATTTACGACGATCTGCTGAAGAAAGGAAGCTCGAATTGACCATTTAGTGTGTGATTTGGAGCAGTCCATCATCGGCATTTTAAGCTAAAATATCGGTAAATGTCTCTCTTCTTTTTCCAAACCACACAAAAAGCTACGTTAGTGATGTTCCTGCATATCTCATTGTCTGATGGGCAATTGAATCATGATGGGGAATAAAATGGGATGTTATTTGGGAACAAAAGTAGGTCCCAAGTTCAAGTAGCGGGTGGAGGACATTGCTGGCGGGGTATCTTAATCTTCCTTCAGTCTCTATATATGCCTCGCTGAAAATTACCTCCAACAAAGGTGTCCACCTTCCATTGTCCATTAACCCACTTGTCTCCTTCTGTTTCTTTCACCTATATATGATTCATAGGCCACAGAAACAACTCAAGCTACACCGAAAAAAAAAAAAAACTCAACAATTTCTGCAGTTGTCTGTCAACGCCACTAGGTGCCTTTTTCAAGGGTTCCCTAAGTACATTTGTTACCTTGTTTTTTTTTTTTTATTATTTTTTACATGCTATTTCCAGGGGTACTACAGGAAGGCGAGCTGGTCAATGACAGTTCACGTTAGCACTGGATCAGGTTGGGTGTAATTGGGCCTCTAATTGATGTTTTATTCTTTATTTATGTTGTTAAATCCCGAAAAAGATTAGACAATGTGTTTACTTATCAGACTTTTAGGCAGCCTTTCACAAAGGCACACAAAGTAAAAGGTGACCACTTGCATTTTTCCTTGGGGGAAGAGAAAAGAATAAGGCCCATAACTCGTAACTTCTTCATGAAAATATTAATTTGAGCATGTACCTTTCAGGAAGTTGACATAAAGATTTCATTTTAAGGAAGTCGAGGCAACGTTATCAAGATTGCATTGTACCATCATGGGGATTAATTAAAAAAATTGTATTAGACCTAATGGCCTATGTGGTTATTATCTATATTAATTGGTGGGAACTCACAAAACTGAACAGCAGTGCCAAGAAAGAGAGAAAAAAGTTGGGTGAGTGTCCCCTCCAATGGAACCTCGTGTTGGCAATGATTTAGACCCCTTCCTAACAGCTGAAGAAAGAGTGCCTTCCCTTGGTTTTCATTTCTTCCTTTTCTGCTGGACCATCTTGTTTCAGTTTTCAAATGGTAAGTTTGTGAGTTTCATATACTTTAATTGATTGTCATCACCATTAACATTTAAAGCGTCTTTGAAAGTTTTATATCAACCCATTTTATTTTTAGTCACAAGATCGGCAAGTTTAATATGATAATCTTAGTAATGTTGAGGCACCCACGTTCAATTTTCCCGAGCCTTTTTAATTAGATGGTGAACATTACGCAGTGCTTTTCGTGGATCCATTTCATTTGCGAGTGACGATCGGGAGAGAAGTTAAACGAAACAAATCCCCGGAAATCATTTCACCACTTTTAAGAAACATCGATCCTTCAATCTGTGGCCATTGGGCACATTGCGTATAACAACCTTCAGAGGGAGAAAGTATCATATATTTTTTTCACCTGTTAAAAAAAATATTTAAAATATTAGTTATTATCTATATGAGTTCATGTCAAAAATAATTTATTAACTCATTAAAATTTTAATTTCATTTTTCTTGTAGAGAAAATCTATCATTTAAATAGTAATTGTTATAAACAAAACTTTCATATATTTAAAAATAATAATTATTAAATTTAGAACTTAAATATACAATTCAATTTTTATCTATTTAATTTTTAGAAAAAAAAACACAAAAAATTTAAATTTGAGTTAAATACATAGAAACACACTAAATTATTACAAATATATATATATCATACGCTAAATTACTAACAAATTCTTACTTATAGTGGTAAATTATTAAATATTGTCCGGCAAGTATTTCCACATTTGCATTCTCCTCCGTCTTACCAAGTAAGCTTTGACTTTAGGCTTTGACATTTTCTCATGAAGCCTTAGGTGGCCCAAATCCCTTTTAGGGTCCCAAATCAAGCCCAAGAGGCCACAGCCTACAAGTGTAGGTCTAAACTCTATAAAGACTTGGTTGGGGCAATATCATAAAGGCAGATAATACACGTCTTTTTGGAGACGGCAGGACTCTATAATTAGGATTTCCAATACCTTTTTCTTGAATAATCTTCCAACAGGTACACAAACCATAATTGCTGTATAAATGTGATTCATTATGGGGGGGGGGGGAGGCGTGTCCCCCTCGCAAGAAGCCTCATGTCGGGTATGAACGTGACTTTTTTCCGACACGTGGCCGCGACCCATTTCAGAATTGGAGGACAAAGGACCGATAGGTCCATATCAGTGTCATTATGTGAGCGCAAGGTCATAGAGTGAGTGCTAGGCCTTGGCGCGTAATTTTGCATTTCTAGTTTCTCGTAACGTGTAATTGTAGCTATTATGCTGCATATCTACTTCAAAACTTGAGCTCCTTTATCAAACATCCCCTCGCGCATGCATCGTGAAGCTCTCTAGACATCATTTCTTCAACTAGGAATCGCTTCTTTTGCCCGAGCACTAAATAGTTGAAGGCAAAAATAGAAGGGATAATTGAAAGTTTCGAAGAAAAAGAGGACAATTAATGTGAGACATCGTGCTCGGAAGCATCCACCGAAGCAAGTTGGGTAGGCGGATAACCAATTGCTGATGGCGATGGGAAGTTTTTAATGCTTGTAGGCATTAGTCAATAATAAAATTTAAAATAAAATGACCAACAGAAGGTAAATTTAAATAAAATAAAAGGTATTGGTAACAGTTGCAAATTCTGGGTTGGCCCATTGGAAACTTCGTGTCCTTCATTGCATGGCATTACTCACCGTCACCAAAACCTAACAACAGGACAAAATATCCGAGTGAATATATGGATTTTACAGCTATGTATATGCTGTGACGGCAAATTTAGATGTGTTGACTCTATTATTACCTATGCATCTAGAAGAAACCTGCCGAGCACCCAAAAAATGAGTAACCCGTGTGGATTTATAATTTTAACAATTATCAACTCTTTTTTACTTTTATAATTAACTTCCAGTAAGTGCTCCACGGGATAATGAGAGCAGAATTTAAGGGCTTTTTAACAGACCTAAGAATTTTGTCAGACGTCTATCAATTAGCTGACAGAATTTTTAGGTTGTTTGTGTGTGTGTATATATATATATATATATATATATATAAAACCTAAATTTGATATTGGATGTATATACGCCAGAGAATTCTATCAATTAGCTAATACACCACGGAATTAGATCAAACAAAAGTTTGTGACGAACGAGAGAATTTTTAATTCTTGTTTGTCTTTAATGATTGTCACACATATTTTTTGATCTAATTAAATTGGGGGGAGAGAGAGAGAGAGAGAGAGAGAGAGAGAGAGGTTTGCAATTTGAATTTCAAATCTCATCTACAATTTTTTTGTTTTGTGATTCCTAGACTCTATGTAATAGTTATTGCTCGTCAAATATTTTAAATACATGAACAAATAAATATTTTGCTTTCACTTATTGAATCTAATTCAAATTCATTCCGATGCCATATATATAATTAAGATGATTTTGTTAGCCTGCACTTGAGCTTTGGGTGGTCATTCCCCGGTCGTTTTCTTGGCACATATTCCATTCCATGTTGCTTTCAAGATGATAAAATCCAACTGAAAATTTGAAGTGTTTAAGTTTGCACACGAAATGTCTCCATCATTAGTCACTTTCTTTCTTATGGAGTATACATTCAATTTCATTGGTTGGGCTGTCTACATTTTCTCAACGAATACCAAGAGCTGGCACATACATCATTTTATGAAAGTCCAGCCATGCATGTTATATGTCCGACTTTTCCTATTTCATTGAAATCCTTTTTTTTCCCTGATGTACTATTTCATGGAGATCTTGTCATAAATTAAACAACAAAGATAGACTCTTAATTCAGGCAAGCTTTCGTTATTAAATCTACTCATATTTTATGAGAATTTCAGAGACAGTGAAACTCAAACCCTCCGGTTCCTTGAGAGTTTTACTCTTGTGGTCAACGCAACTAATTGGTTGGTTAGTTGTTAACCTAAGCGGGGATGATGAAGAGGAGTCTAGGGATCAGTTATTAGTACTTTAAGACAAAATTATTTAGTAATCGCATAGAAAATTTACTCCATCTAATATTGCAAGTAGTGATTAGTCCAAAGTTGTAGAAATCTGCCTTGTATATCTTGTATACAGCAGGCGTAAATGGGGATATAGTGATTAGTCCAATTCCTAATCCGTGACTTAATTAGAAACTATATATAAATATAATCTTAGAACTGTTATAAGTTTAATAGGATAATCCACGACAAGAAAGAGTGAGTGTAATGATTGACGAGGCAGAAGGGGTCATATAATTTTGTTTTAAATTATTACAGAGAGTGGGGGGGGGGAGAGAGAGGGAGAGGGAGAGAGAGAGAGAGAGAGAGAGAGAGAGGTGCATGTTCTCTGAGTATGGGTGTGCTCGGTTGGCACATGCGCATAGACGATATTTGAAGGCTTCGTCGTGGCATGCAATACAGACTTTCTGCCTGTGTGCATTATCCCAAAGGTACGTCGTAGGCGAGAAATTTTCAGAGCCAGACAACGAAAGGAATTGAGGGCTTAAAACAATAAAAGCACAACGCGTGTAATGCAAATTCCCTCTTCGGTCCGCGCTTGCTTGAACGGTTTTAATCATGATTTCTTTGAACTTACAGGCCAACAAATTAGTTAATTAATTAATTAATTAATCTTGGGAAAAAGCCAGTTCAAATTAAGTTGAATAATGTTTTACAAGGACGTAATTTAAAACCCCAAATGCTAGTGGACAGAGCAATAAATCGCAATAACGTTGATACCTTGTTGAGCCGATTGACTCAAAAATTAAATCGGTATAGGACCATAAGAAATTGCTTCGATATTACAATTTACCAATAAAATGGTAAAAAGACACGGGATGATTTTTGTGGATGGATAAACGTACATTTCACCATTTTGTTACTGCATGGATGTTGAATGTCGATCGAGAAAAAATTAAGGGGCCCCCGGGGGGGAGGGGGGCAATTATATATCCTTAATTAGGTAATAATTGATTCGTTTGTTTAGGAGACGCCCTGCACAATTAAATAGCTCGCGAGACATGTAAAAGAGGTAGAGTTAGATCGTTTGGACAATAATGTCACAAGCAGGTGTAGCCGAGACAAGAGCATTTTTCTGATTTCGCTTGTAACGGCAAACCCACAAGTCCCAAGAAAAAAAAATATATATGAAAAAAACACGAAAACCTAGTTGCTTTTCAAGTTACGTATGCCACAGATGATGAGATTAGGAACGACATAAATGGGGACTCGTTATTTTTCATTATTTAATGAAGTAGAAAAAAAAAAAATTAATGAACTTATGTGTCGATCTCTATTATCATCTAGTCGCACCATCAAAACAAGTAGAGTTATGACAAATTACCTAACTAAAAGCGCATAATAAATAACCGTAAAGAATCTCTATTATCATCGAGTCGCAACATTAAAACGCGTAGAGTTATCACAATTATCTAACTAAAGAATGCATAATAATAAGTAATTGTGAAAGGTTTCCCCTCTCTCCGGGGTATAAAACTGATTCGGGGAAATCCGACTCGTTTGAGCAATTACTCGATTTGACAACGAGAAAAGCGTCGACACGGAACAAGTAGGTAGTAGGTGGAGATCAGGTACGTAGCCGAATCCTAGGACGAGCAATGAGTCTAAACATTTAAATAGGCGAGAAGCAGTACATGGCTGCCATAGGCGGCGAGTGCGTCTGAATAAACAAAGACAAGAAACTGCCCATTCTATCAACTTCTTTTCCCACCACACATTAACGGTCCCAACAAAAGGCGCCACAGAAAACGGGCCTGAGAATTTTAGATCTGTATAAGATTTAAAGACTTTCGCACACTCGTCTAGTAAATAAAGCTTGATTTTTGGGCTTTTTTAGCTACAGCCTCAGTCTAGGTAATGACCACCTAGGCAATAAAGCGCCATAAAGTGGCAGGTCTACTACTGCAAATATCCCCCATTTACACGTCAGTCCCGAGAGCAGTATTTCACTGTTCTATTGCTGTGTAACTCTTCTGACGAAGTGAATTGTACCACAATCTTTTCTGTTTTTCAGTTTTTTTTTTTTTTTTCAAAATCTTATCTTGCTGTCAATTTTGGTCATTCATTAGAGCTAATTAGACATACCTTAGAGTTTGCAATGTCTACTAGGGATCCCAATCTCGTTCTCCACGTGGGGAAGGAAAAATCAAAGTTAATTGGAAGAAAAAGGCGTCTTTGGAAAACTAATTGAATTTCGTCCTCCACCTGGTTGTTTTTTTTTTGTTTCTTTTTTTAGGGGGGGGGGGAGGGGGGAGGGAACAGAGAGCCTATCGAGTTAAAAAGATTCTAGGTGACAGCGGTTAATAGAGATCGATCACGATGCAGACTCATGCTTGGGGCCTGAGAAACAGAGAGTAGAAGGTCCCCAAAGAGAACCACACCACATGGACACAAAAAAGAAACAAAAACACACTCCACTGGACCAATTGCCTGGCCACCGGCCTTTAAGGCTGGAGGCGACCTCGACATCTTCCCGAAAACCCACAAATGTGGAATTTTAAAATTTGCCTCTTTGGGGCACCGTACATTTAGAACTCGCTTCTCCTTTCCTTCTAACACCTAACAGACTATTACTGTAATTGAAAAACACTCACCCCACTGTGGGGAAGGGTAAGGACCCCTTGAGGGCTGGATTTCTCTGGCACAGACTTTTTGACCACCAAATTAAAAAATGACGCCGAGAAAGTTCAGTAGGATAATAGTGAAATTTCAAAAATATAAAAGATTTTCGATCCTATAGACTAATATTTTGAAAAGATTTAAAACTTGACCAACACGATAAATAAATAAAAAAAAGTGTAGACTTACATCTTAAAAAATTAGAGAGTTTCAGACTCGTATTATTCAAAGCTCGAAAGGTGGTGCTGGTCAAAATTATTTTTAATTTGAATTTCCTTGTAAGGACAAATAAATTAATAAATTAAATAGGTAACAGTAAAAGTACCCAGAAAAACCAACGCATCTTTCCCGTGGCTTTCTCTCCTTTTCAGGTCTTCACACCTCCCTCCAGTCCTCTCTCTGCCCCACGTTTCCCTTTTCACTGCAAAAGCCAAAGGCACTGACCCCATCTCTGTATTACCAGAGATTACCCATTCTGGCACAACAGTAAAGAAGTAAAGCAAGGACAGATGGGAATTGCGACACGGGGAGGAGAGGGAGAGGGAGAGGAGGGAGAGGGAGAGATCCCATGTGGGGCCTATCTCGTTTTGGGTGATACAAGCTTTCTTTATTTCTTTCCCTTCCAAAATATCTGACAAAAAAATATTATTCATGAAATTCCATAAACCACCCCTCTTTTCTATATGCTGTACACTTTCTTATTCCAAGTCAACCCCCACCCTATTTTAAATCTTCTCTCCGGGAAATCATTTGCCTGTTCTCTATACCTATTTTTCAAAGCTTCTTCACAATTTCACAACCAGCCCCTTTTCGCCACAAAAATTTCCAAGGACTAACAATGGAAAATAAGGAATCAGAATTCGAGTTTCACTCCTCCGCCACATTAAATATACAAAGTACTTGCTCCGCCGCCATCAAAGCCATGGCTGATCTTCAAAATTCAGCCATAATATAACCCGCGTAAACCCACCTTAGAGCTCTCCAGCAGCAATCTGCAGTGACTGCTCTCCCCAACCCAAGATACATATTTTGCCCATTTCACCACCAGGAATGGCATAGTCTTTGGTGTTTGGGCTCCAAAAAGGCAGAAGTACTGAAAAGACCAACATCATTTACCATTTGGATGTAACAGTGTGCAATTCTAAATTCTCACTGCCACCTGTCTTCCATAAAGATTCTTCCGATAAAATCACGGAACCTCTTTGAATAGAGTTTGGGATCAACTGCTGAGATTGAGGTCGGGTCAGCCTGTAAGGACTTGTAGGCATGCTCTAGTTTCTTGCTGATATCGTAATCCTGTAGGATATCAATGATCCCAAAATAAAGGACTACTTCATAGATCTCACCAGATGGGGTCAAATGGCTGTACTGATCAAAATCACTCCTCCGAGTCATCCTCTCTGCCCTTGCTGGCATGTTTGCCCCTAACCTTATCAGAGGTTTCCTGAAAGGAAACAAACTTTTAGCTTAGCTTTGTGTGAAGAAATTACACATAACTTATAGTCATAATTTAAATGGAATTTAATATTGTTGAATGATTCAACATTATTCATCCCAGGAAGGGGGGGTGACAAGTAAATATTTACGAATGTAATTTTGAACCCTTGACCTTATCTACTTAGGCAATTGACTTCACCAAAATCACTTAAATTATGAAGCTCGTAGAGTGATCTGTCACAACAAACCATTTTCCAAAGAACTCAAAGCTTAGGGAAATTCAGCAAAATCAATAGTGAATCAAACCCTGGTGCTTATTGGGTTAAGGAATGGCAACCTCCATTTGATATACCCCACCAACAACCGTTTCTTACTTAACCAAACCCACCATATCAACATGACAAAACAGGCCACCTTCAATTATTCCATTTAAAATGATCAAATGCTAAGATGCAATTATTGGCCCCATTAAACAAACACAAAACTCAACCGCATGTCCTTACAGTTGACTGTTACATGGATATTTAAACAGTAAGAAGCTAATTGAGCCAAATTATTTCTTATTATGTCCTGTTATCTAATCTTATATTAGTGCAACAGTAAAACACAAGCTCAAACCAGGATAAACAACAAAAATGAGAACATACCAGCCAGCTAAAACTCGATCCATGTCTTGCAGTTCTGCTTCAAGGAAACGGCAGCCTCGCATGAACTTCTCATTCTGATAGGAATCCTTTTTCCCTGTATGAGAAAGAAATGTAATCAGCAAGCAATATTGCAACAAACTTATATATAGAGCCATTTAGGAGGACATGATTAGTTACCAGTCCGCAAAAGAAAAGGTGACAGCCCCATTTTATCGTATGCATTGTCATCACGGAAATGGAGGCCAACCAGAAGACTGTAATCCATGATTCTCTCAGCTTCCAAAAACTCACAGTCTCGATCAATTTGCCTGCCAATATGCATCAGTAATTCAGTATATTACAAAAATGCAGAATAAACTGATGGGGAAATCCAGATAAAATGAATGCCACTGTAATAAACATGAGGCATATCAATTTAAACTTACTTTATCAGCTCATGATACCAGTCTTGTTGAAGACAAAACACAAAATTTAGATCCAGGTCCTTTAGAGTGGTGGTCTCATCAATTTCGCCCTCAGGCTTATCTGTGGTGCGGCCATGAGAAGATCCCTTCAAGTCAAATCTTTTGTGTATTCTATACTCCGAGCAGAACAAATTGCCCATGACAATGAAACGTGTCTGGTTTCCAATACACAGCTTGAGATCAGATGTGAATGAAGTCCAAGCCAAAAAAGAAAAATGTTGAAACTACTAGAAACACATACCTTTTGGCCTCCAGTGGGTTTAACACAATGCACACCGAAGAATTTGGTCACAAGCGAATTTTCATAACGGCAGACATGTTGATAATAACTGGGTAGCATCCTAATAAGCACCTGAACACAAATAGCAGAACTTCAAAATCAGTATAGCTGCACATCTAATAAATACCTTAATTAAATAAGCAACTGGAGTGGAACCCAGGCCAAAAAGCAATTTGCCAATTGCCACTTACACACAGTTGAAATCATTGTGTGCCTTTACAAACTTCAAATTTCTCAAGACAGAAGTCAATGAAAGGGGCAGCTAACCTTGACTTCTGACTTCTTCACAGTCTTTATCATGAATCTATCATCCTGTGTAAGATAAAAGAAGCTTCCACTCTTCCCTGGAGAGGATAGCTCTCTCAGGGCATCGTTTCCACATATAGCTAGCATGTAGTTTGCGGTGTCCACTTGGAAGAGATCCCTCAAATGTCTAATACGTGCAGTAAAGGAAGGAAAGAAAAGGTCATCACCATAAGATGATATAAAAATTAAATTAATCAAAATGTAATTTCATGTTGATTTCCAACTATACGAAGCTTCAAGATTGGGGAACGCAGAGGAAGGTACAAAAGACAGTAAAGGCGATATTCAACCCAATGCAAGATTTACCGGAAAAGCAACTTAGAAATTGGGAAAAGCAATACCTGAACACCTTGGGACAATAATCTTTCCACCGGAATTCAGAGGATTGATGTGGAGGTGTAAACTTTGATCCTTCAGGTGGGAACCTCGTCCAAAACTTCTCCTTGGGGTCAAAATCACTCGGCTTCAGGTCCATCAAAATCTGGGCATGCTTCCCAACAGAATATCTACACAAATTCATGCCACTACACGAAGTCAAGCTAGAGCAGGAAAAATGGGAAGAGCCAATCAACGGACCGATCAAACTGGAAAACCTAACAGCAACAGAAATATTGAAGTGAAAAATAAAGCCATAAACCCAATTCACGAAACAATTTACCTGATACCCAATTGCAAATTGAGCATCAAATCATAATTTTTGTGCCCTTTGGAAATCGTCTGGCCAGGCTTCTTCGCTTCCCCGCCATTAAAGCAACAAGGCCCTCTTCTGAACTGCTTAAGCACCTCCCGGTCCAATCCTTCTCTGTAAATCTTCGAAGCCTCCACATTATCAATAATATCACAAGTAATATCCCCAGCCTCACCATCGCTCTCCCAGATGCATATCCTGGGGAAATTTATGTTACTCCCTCTTGCCCCATCCACCGATGACCTCTTCCTTGTCGTTGCGGCCAACAACAGATCACTTTCATTCCTGCTCTCTTTGAAGCAATGCTCCTTTCCATTATCACCGGAATAGAAGGTTCCATTCCATTGATGATGGGTTCTAATATCCTTATTGTTGTTGTTACAACTGTTCCAGTTACCAACATAACAACTCCCATCAGGCCAAGTGAAAACCCCATTTGCACTGGGCACTCCATTTTCCCACTGCCCATCGTATCGATTTCCGTTAGCCCACATCAGAACACCTCTTCCCGAAATGACACCGTTTTTCCATTCGCCAACATACTCATTCCCATTTTTCCACACGTATCTACCATGGCCATCCTGGAGATTCTTCTTCCACGTCCCCTCGTAGAAATCTCCGTTGGCGTAGCGTTTCTGGCCATACCCGTTTTTGCGATCAGCGCTCCAGGAACCCCGGTAAGTGTCACCATCGGATCCAATGAATGTGCCGAACCCTTCCATCCGACCCGACTTGAATTCGCCCTCGAAGGTGGCGCCCGACGGCCAGGAGAACTTCCCTTTCCCAGATGCCTTCCCGCGGCGCCACTCCCCCTCATACATGCACCCATCGGCCCACAGGTACTTGCCGGATCCGTTAGGGCAGCTGCTGGAGAAGGCCCCTATGTAGAGATCACCGTTGGGGAGGAGCTTCTCAACGGTGGTGGTAGCGGCGGAGTCGACCGAGGGGCCCTCGGCAGCAGAAGCGGTTGTGGGTGTGACTCTCCGGGTGGCGGAAATCGATCGGGGCCGGTTGACAACGATGGCTTGAGGTGGAACCGGAGCCAGCAGCGGCGGTAGAGGTGGCGGTACTACCTTGTCTTCCTCTCCCGATTTTTTCTTCTTGGCGGTCGAAACGGCATCGTTTGGCTCATCCACGAGCATTTTTCTCTCTCATAAAACTCTAACTTACGCTGTTCCTCTTTTTCCCTCTCCTATCCCGCCCTCGCTCTCCAAATGATTTTCTTTAAGTTAGTGTTTTATCAGTTCGATTTTTTTTTTGCTTCGCATTCTCCGATGACTCGCAGCTGGAAACGGCAATGAAAATGAAAGCGCCTGGAAGGAGAGCATTCCCGACGGCCTCCCTGGTTCTTCTCTCTCTCTCTCTCCCTTTCTCTCTAGAAATTGCCTTCCAAGTCTCTCTCTCTCAACACTCCTTCGCTTTCGCTGCCTTGTGCTTTGTGGCAAAATAAGTGGGGAGTCTTGGCATACACCAACAACCCGATTATGAAACAGTGGAAAAATGAAAGGCAGAGTTTTTCGGAAACCAGAAAAAAAAAAAAAACAGAAAAAGAAAAAGAAAAAGATCATTAATCTACTTAAACGCAATTAATTAGAAACTGAAAAGGATCAAAAAAAAAAAATAGAAGAGAAAGAAAACACGGTGAGGAGAGAAGTGAATCATGAGCCGGCTTTTGCCTAGGGAACGTTGCAACATGCCCTCGCTGTGTGTCGGTATATCTTTTGGTCAGTCCTCCTACTATATCAGAGCCCCCTGCCCATGGAAAATTACATTCCTAGACACGAAGACAATGCCCCCACATTCGTTTTTTTTTTATTTTTATTTTTTAAATAAAAAACTAATTTTATTCCTTATATAAAAATTTTTATAATTATATTTATTTTATTTTTTAAAAAAATATATCTAACAAATTTTGACTCATATTAAATATATATTTTTGTAAAATATAATTACTTAACATATTTTATTATTATAATATTATTAAATTTATTAATATGATATAAATTTTAATTTTTTAAAAAATTAAAAATAAAATATATTTGTTACGTAATGCATAAGATATTATTAAATTATTATATTTAATAAAAATTAATAAATATATATCAAATTTAATTTATAAAATTAATATTTTAAATAAATTAATAAAATAAAATAAATATAATTACAGATACTGTCAAATACACAGGGAGTAACTTTTTTTCTTTTGTTTTTTTTATCCACGTTTTCTTTGTTTTCCGCGGGATAGGCTTGGGGCATCGTTTGTAGGCTCCTCTCCTCTTCTCTGATTTCATCGATACGCGACGGCATTGCTTAAAAAGATGGGTAACGAACGGCTTTTCCTTACCTGCCCCTCTTCTTTTCATTATTTACACTGGCGCCATCCCGTTAGTCGTGGTCGCGTTCGTGCTGCCCCCGGTCCAAGATCTTGTTGCGATTTGACAGCTCTCTTCAGCTCGACAGTAATAATTTTTTTTGATTTTTTCTTTGATGCTAACCAAAGGTTATTAAATGGAATATATTCTCATAAGCCGTACACGCATTGGACTAATTAGCAAAAATATATGGATCTTCATGTTTTGGCAATAACTACCAAAATCTTAATTATAATACTTTATATGTGATGCGAGCTAATCTGTGAATGCTTCGGTAAATGAATATTAGGTATATTTTTTATATTTTGTTAAAAAAAAGTAACTTTTTTGAGTTGCTTTGATGAGTGAATATTGTGTGTGTTTTTCTTCTCTTGTTAAGAAGAAGAAGAAAAAAAAAAAAAAATCTCTCCTCGATCGATCGTAAGATGCATCCAAAGTTGGAAACAGTATGCTTTACATTTGTCTTTGTAATTCTCCCGAATCACACCAAATTGTCCTCGTATGTTTTTTTTTTTTTTTTTGGTTTTTGTCTGCATATGATCGTTTTTACTAAATATATGCTGTGGGAAAATTTTCTGTTTGCTTTATATCTATGTAAGTTGTTTAATGGAAAATTCTGCCACTCAAAAAAAAAAAAATCCTTATAAAATCAAATGAATAGTTTGGTGTGAAAGTGGACTATCTTCTCAATTGTTAAGCAAGAAGTTAGCATCTTCCCACATTGACCTAAATATTATATAGGAATCACGCAGTATAAGCATATCAGCAATATATTAATTTCTTCATCATTTTTTTTTAATATTTGCGAGATAAAAGTAAATATAAACCGTAGATTTTCGGTTCACAACTAGCTAGGCCGCTCTTGGTCTCGCAAAGCATGCGTGATCATAAATTCCAAATAAGATCGCCCTTTGCCGTGTGATGACCCCTCTAATAAATAAGGCCCGTTCCCCTTCTCGGGAGGCCTTGGGGCAAGGAATGAATACAGACGTATACTTTTAACTACCCAACGATCAATTTATACCCACCCATGATCTTCTTTTTCTGCTTACATGCGTAGAGGCGATCACTATGACCATGGCTTCGTCCAACAAGAAATATTCAAGGAGGGAAAAGGGCTATACATAGAGGTCTGTGAATATTCGTGTCAATGCACCACTTAGGAATGCCAAAGCCATTAATATCTTACAACTGTCTTTCTATTTATTCATTTATATTGCCTTGTTTTAGTAATACTATTATCTAACTAATGGTATCATCCTTGAGAAGATATAAGGTCAAGGCTTGTTTTTGCTGACATTGTACATAAAATAATGATAAGTTAGTCTATCTCTAACCGACTAAGTTGCATATATATATATTTGCTGACCTTGTACTCGATATCACAAGTTAGGTTTCAATTTTCTTTTGGGTCCAATCACAAGCTATGTTTCAATTAGTCAACCTACCTAGATATGATGTATCTAGAATTTGTTTTACAAGTAATTAACTCCTATCAATTCCAAAAAGTCCAGACTCATATAAAAGATCTCAAAGAAAGAAATCCAAAATAAGGTATTTTATCCCACCACGTCACTTACTGTGAAAATGTCAGCAAACCCTCAGACGAAACAATAAACAGAAAAACAAAAACAAAAACAAAAAACTCACACTTCATTTTCGTTACGAGTATTTATTCACAATGAAAACTTGAGAACAGCCCGACTGTATTATCTTGATCGCTCATTTGAATGCAACTATGTGCATATCAGCCTATCTAAAGTAGTTGCGTTGTATTTTCCATGACGCAACTTAATTAGCTACCATATGGTCGTCGTCAGTTGGATTAATTGACGCTAGCTCTTAAAACTTTAAAGTTTGGAATATGTGGAGAAGCTAATTAATGAAGTAATTTTGCAAAAAATTTTTATGGAAAAAAATTCAGTGAGGGCAAATTCAAAACTTGGTTAAAACTGTATTAAGGTTAAATGCATTTGGACCCTATGTGGTTTAGCCTTTTTACATTTTATGTTTTAATTTAGATTCTCAATCCCCTTAATTTTTAATTTCAATAATTAAGACTTTCAGTTATTATTTTATTAGTAAAAAAATTATATGTGTTTAACCCTATTATATACTGTTGAAGATAGTAAAATCCTCAAATGGGTTTGCGTCATGCTTTTTTTTTTTTTTTCTAATGAAATGTTCTTAATCTTCCAAATGTATGAAAAGAAAAAAAATATTGAGCATTGCATCCTTTATGGCATGTATCTTGTATGAAGTTTGTCTAGGTCGCGTACTCAAACAGGTGCGAAATGCTCGTAGAGCCTCATATATATCTATTGGCTCTATTGCTTACTGAGCAGCATAAACGGCTTAATTTTTTAGAATCGAGAAATCCCAGCTGAAATAACAGTCTCAATACATACACCAAGAATATAACAAATGTATTTGTCGACTACCGCAGCAATGTCTTGCACTTTGAGTAATGCTTACTCTCTACGCACTTTGCATCAATGGCATGTCGACCTCTGGCAATGGAACAACGCACGAGGACCCCATCAAATATAGGAAAAGGTCAAGAATAACGTGGGAGTCATTTGGGTTTTGAACCTTTGCCATTTTGTTTCACCAATACCAGGAAACTTGAGGGAGGCATAGACATTTTGACCAATGTCTTCCAATGAGATAGAAAGATGGCCACTTTATAGTAGCTAAATTATCTATATATATGATCTCTAGTGTACGTCATTTTTTTTTATCTCCACTAATATGCGTCTCTGTCCCCCCCCCCACCCAAAAAAAAGAAAGATTTCGAATATGCATCTTTTAATTGCAGACATGTTAAGTTGAGATAGTAGATAAAGAACATGTCCCCTTGACCTTATGCAGGAATTTCACCATTCAATTATAACGTGAATGATAATTATAAAAATATTGTTGAAATTTGTCTAAATATTCGTGTCTTTAAGGGACTAAAGTTAAGAGAGACAAAAAAATTTTAGGATCAAAACGTACTTATGAAACGAAATCCAAAGACTAAAATGTAAAAACATTGTATTTTCACAGATTTACAGCCTTTGAGTTGATGATATACAGAAAGATTAACAGTGTTCGGCACAAGATATATATATATATAAAGTAGGAAATCCAAGAATTATCATGTCAATAAGCAATAGAACTAAGAAACTTGAGACCTAAGAAGGGTCTGTACATTGTCTAACACCTTGATTTTCAACTACCAAGATTAGCTGATGTATTATAGTAGAAGTACAGAAGACCAACTATATAATCATGAGTTGTTAGTACCTTATGCCTCTTGATATTGCTCGTTGAAAATAAAAATGTTGATTTGAAGGACCCACTAGTTAATGGTTCGGGTTTATAAGTTGCTCACATCTGACTTATCACTGTTTTGTTACTTCAGTCACGTATATATATTTGTGCTTTTTTACTGGACTGTTGCTGATTGTATGATCAATATCAAATCATCTGGCTTTCTCTCACTTTTTTTTTTTTTCTCCGCTTCTTCTTGTTGGTCTTTATTTTCTTAAAATGTTTTTTTTTTTCTCTCTCTCTCTTTAAAATAGTAGTTTCTTGTAATGTTTAAATGGACCACGGAACACCAATAAGACGAGGGGAAGCCCAACGGTCGCTTTTACATTGGAGTGGGGCGGCCTGAGCTGGCAGTCCTCTGGACCAATCGTGGGGCCGGATATGGTATCTTTTGACATCTGTGGGACCTCGGCCTCCCGTGTATGTCGCTTTCGAACAGTTAGACGTGCGAGGCTGTCTGCCACCTCGACAGTTCAACGCGGTCATCATCGCCATACGCTACCCGCGTCCTTCCACGCGGTTCTCTGGAAAGTTACCATGTGTTGCTTCCGGATTGGACAACGTCATTTTTTCTTTTTCAAGTTGTAAAAAACTCAAGATTGAAACTTAGATATAAAAATTAAGAGCTGGTATGTTTCAGGACAAAGACTACCGTTTTCGCCATTCGTCTCAGCCACGGACCAATCCGACCATCAAAGGCCATGCCTTCTTTGGGCCTTGGTTAATTTTCTTTTGGATTAAATTTTTCGACGTGTTAACCTTTTTTTTTATTATTCATATATGATTAGATAAATATAAATTTGATAAATTTAAGTGAATATAAAAATATTTTATATTTTATATTATATCAGTATAAATTTATGTAATATAAAAAGATAAAAATATAATATAGAATTTTTTATTTTCATTTAAGTTCATTAAATTTATGTTTACCTAATTTTTTTATAGTTTTCTTGTATCAATGAAAATTCGTGGTTTTTTTCTTTAATTTTTTTTATCAATTTTCTTGCTTTAATAATTATTCAATAATTAGTTCTAAATTTGAAATTGATATGTTAATTTTTGATATGTCACAAAATTTATTGACTTATAAATTGATATTAAATTCTTTATTTTTTATAAATATCGTGTTACTTTTAGAAATTTAATTTCATACAAATATGCTAGTTCTCATTAATTAAAGTTATTCTTTGTAATAATGAATTTGAAGATTGATGCAATTTTTAAGATTGTTTGAAAAGTTGCTGTCTTATAAAAGGTTAATTGATCATCCATAGAATTAATATTATGCGTTGATATGGATTAATCTTGGTAATGTGAACAATGTTGAAATTATGTAAAATGTTAAATAAATTAATAAAAATCAATGAGTACGATTATTTATTCTAATTTATTTAATTAATGCATATTTTTATTATATTTATATGTTTAATATATTCGCCACATCAGCTCTAATAAAGAAATTGATGAAAGAAACTCAAAACCCATTTTTTTTAAAATAGCGTATTTATTGTTGTATTTTTTTTTCTTTTAAAAAAAGAAAAACAACAATAAATACGCTATTTAAAAAAAAATGGGTCTTAAAAATACGCAGCTCAGAGTGGGGAACGAAAAAGCATAGGCAAGTCTGACGTAGGCGATGACTCGTGCAATTGGGGCGCAAGAAGCTCACGCGCGAAATTCACGCGCCCGCTTGACGCCTACCACCCACGTGAATTAATGTGACTGCTTCTCTTTCTCCCGCCCTTCGAAACTCCAAAACAGGCCGCCACGTTCCCAGGATATCTGTGACGAGTGACAACACTGCCGCGAATAAAAATATATAAAAAATAGAGACTAAATAATTTAAATTACAGAAAATGACTCAATCATCAGTTAATTCATGACCTCAACGTGAGCACCAATACCGTCAGAATATAACTGGAAACCGCCGCGAGATGATCAGGGAAACACACACACACACACGCACCCGCGCGCACGCACACACACCAACACACACAAACAGTCTATAATAATATCATTAGGATTGTAGACGAGGTCCATTGTCGAGAATCAAGTTAAATAGCATATATTATAAAATAACTAAACTCTTACCTAGATATTTTGTATTTTTTATTATAAAAACTATACCGTAAATATATTAATTATTATATTTATTAATTAAAATTAAAAATTATTTATTATTTTGCATTGATCTTCTTTTATAAAAAATAAATATATTATTTAAATATTATCGAATTTAAATAAATTAATTTTAAATTTAATTTTGATATTAATAAATATAAAATTTGATTATCATGTACTTTTAAAATCACTAAGTTTATCTTTTTTTGTCGGAAAGAACATCAATATAGAAACTCGAATGAATTTAAACAATGCGAGAGAAGACGCGCCGAAGCAACGACAAAGTTATCACCCAAGAGTTTACAATGTAATGTGGTCAGAGGAATGAATGCATGGGACCTTGTGGATGTTGCCATCAATTTTGATTGTTTCCACGTAAAATTTTGAATTCCGTGTTGGATTATTATTATAATACGCATTCGTTACATTATCTCTCTACCGGAAAAGGAAAGAAGAAAAACAAGTCTTCTATCTATGTGGTTTAGGGTTTGGTTTGCATTGAAATATTCTCCGGTCAGACGGCCTCCTCCGCCCGATTTGTTTGTTTATTTATTTATTTATTTATTTACCACTAAATAAGTAATTATATCTTACTTGAGCGTCGAATTCCTGATTGCATTAGAGAGGTCTGCAGTGGAAGAACAGAATCGCCGAAGTCCAAACCACACGTTTGGTTCCAAATAGCTTGGCTATTTTGCGATTTATTAATTTAACAGTTGCTATTAAAGGCCTATTCTTCTATCTTACAATGACCCATTTGGGTAAACTATTAATATGTTCCTTCAATTTTTATAGACCACCAGACGTAAGTATCAGTTTACCTTAAACTATTGGGGTCGTTGAATTGAGTATTGAGTTGGGATTTAAGGTAGGTACCACTAACCCGAGTTTATACCAGCAAATGTATGTGATTGAGTTATTTGTAACCCATCAAGACTTTAACTTTACGGTGTGATAGATTTATTACTATAAAATATTTTATATTGAAGATTACTCTTAAAAGAATTGTGTTAGATTTGCGAAAGTGTGAAAGGTTTCTAATAAATTAGTATATTAATTCTTAGAAAAATAATATAAAGGTCCTGCCTAACGTTGAAGAGTATTAGGAGGGGAAAAATAGTCACTAAATGACACGAGAAAAGGAGCGCAACTTGGTGGGTGATCACAGCAGATGGAAGAAATTTCCTCTTTCCACCCGAATCCAAAACCAAAAGAAAGACAAAGAAAAGCCCCCGACGTCTGATACCGCGGAAAAAATGGCACGTAGAGAGCAAAACCATGACACGACGTGAGGGAGCGAACCGAGGAATGCATGAGACGACCAAAAACGGAAAAAGAAAAAAGAAAAAAACCCGCCTCGGTTGCATAATTTTTCGCAGCTGAGGTAAAGTCTGTCAGGCTTCACTGGGAAGTTGTGATGTACGAACCACAAAAAAACGATCACCAATCAATCATAAAAACAAAAATCCGATGCACTGACGTTTTGGTTATTACACTCATACGGAAACCTCTGGTTCCTTTTTGTTAGTTTTTGAAGTTGGGGCTGGTTAGTTTTACTTCACAAGGATATGCCCCTCCTGCCAAAGGACAATGATCGATATTGAACGGTCAAGGTACTTTGATTGGATACACACACACACATATATACATGATGTGTGACCACCCATCCGTCTAATCCAATCTAATCCTGTGCATCGAAACAGAAACTGAGAGCTTTGGTAGGCAGCAGCTCCTGCTACGTATCTGCCTCTGTCATTACACATATCCCCCAATTCGTCATCTCCATGACAGAGAGAGAGAGAGAGAGAAAGAGAGAGAGGAGAAGGATAGGTTTGAGGGGCGTGAATTAAGAAACTGGAAGAGACCTACGCTATGAATGATCTGACAAAGACATCGATCGACAATATGCAGGTGGGTCGAAGAAACTTTTCTTATGTCAAAATAAAATGAGAAAACATGAGTACAGTAACTCACAGTCAAGGATTACGTGAAGAAGTAAATTTTATGAACTTACAGTTAAACCTGTTGAGAGTTTTGACAGAAATTTAAACTTTAACCCTATAGTTCAGATCTCTTGATCATAAGCTTCCCGCGTTCGGTGGCCGGTGGGACGAAGAAACCAGTAGGTATTATCCCCAAGAATAGGGTAATATGGAACCCCGGGAATTGTGGCCCGGAGCAGCAGATAATTGGGCTTGTGAAATTGGGTCTCTACTCTACGTTCGGTTTAAGAGCAAAAGTCGAGAAGCGGAATGTTGCCGCAATTTATGGTTAAAAAAATAATAATAATAAAAAGAGTGTCAATGCAATGTCAGGAGTAAAACATTTTTTAGATTTGAAAGATATAGTTAAGGCTTGAAAACTTTTTTTTAACAATTTTATATTATATATAATATAAAAATATTCTATATCTATTTACATTCACGAGATTATGTGCTTAAAAAGTTTCCTTCTGGATTGTGACACAATGTAAAATAACTATTTAATTCATTAAAAAAATATGTAAATTGTTGGATAGATCTTATGTACTACATGACCAAATCCTCTTACTAAAAATTTGAAATTCTAGATACTGTTTATTTTTCAAAATTTAAACACCGACATAAAAACTAGTAGGACACCTTTCACCGTTGGCGACTTTGGTTCAATTCGGTTTTGGATCCGATTTTTACGGTCAGAGAAAACCGTGTCTGGACACGGTTCGATTCGGCTTCGGTTCAAGTTCTGAAAGGTTCTTATTTCGCTCGAGTACTAGCCAACTTGTGATTCTGTTTCCAATTCCTAGCCAAAACTTTCGGTCTGACTCCGAATCGCTCCCACCGTTTTTTTTCTCCCCGGGGGGGGGGGGAGGGGGGAAATGGAATTGCGATTCCGGACATTGGATAAAACAATTTACAAGGAATTGCGACTCGAGCTAAAGATGAAGGGCTAGGGAAGTCAGATGCAGACTGATGACACAGGAAAATAACGAAAAAGGATCTGCATTTTAATTTTACTTGCATGGATGCCAACTGCACAAACCAACAGACATACGCCCCCCTATTCCTAAATAATCGACAAAGAATTGAGTAATAGAGACAAAAGGAAATAGAGTTCATCAGTCCAAGAGTTGTTCCGCAGCGATTTGGCCAAAAATATCAGGACATGAATCCCAATTTCCCCGTTCCCTGGATCCCCAATACCCACCAATGTAACGGTACGTATCACTTCCTTTATCCTTTGCAAACCACCGTGGCTTCCAGCCCCTCTCTTGCATCTTGCGGGCCTGGACTCAATCGAAACACACATCCATTATATCACGACAAGAAACGTGAAAATCTATAAATCATTAAGCCAACCGCAGGTCTAATGAAGCAGGGTCGGACCCAGTGTAACATGGCTCAGAATCTCATGTAATTGCGAGAAAATGCAGCATATGGATTACCTGCCGTTGCCGCTGCTCCAGTCGCAATTTCTCTGAATTTGCCATTTCAAATTTGCCTTCCTCCAAGTATCTTTGATCAGGTCTTAACCTTGAATCTGTGGGTGGCAACTTCTCCTGTATCATAACAATAACATCAGGTATCAATATCTCGATGAACCATGAGAAACAATTAAGATGCACCAGCAACAATGTAAGCCCAATGCTGCATTCTGTTCAAACATCCAGGCATTCAGAAATTCCGATAAATTGACACGACTAACTGTGACTCCCTGTGTCCCAAAATCGAACAATCTATATGCTGTGCTCTAACAGTGCAATTAACAACACCAGTCAAAGTGGCCGGACATGTCAAGCTACAGAACTGCAGTTAATGTCAGATCACTCACCCGAAGTCCAGGGGCGAACTCATTAAGTGTTATGGCAAAACGGGTCAAGTTATATCTAGTGGGACACTTGGAATGTGTGCTTCGCTTCCATAGAGTGTGGGATTCTTTTAAAGATTCGAATTCTTTTCCCTTCCGGGAATAGTCACCATTCACATAATGCATGCTCTCGTCCCATTTTCCAAAAAGGGTAGCAACAGTTCTACCACTCTTATCCTGGACCATTCCTTCCACCTGACGGACAGAAAACATTCAAAGAACAATTCCAGTACAAAAAAAAAATTAATAAATAAATAAAAGAGTCCGCATACAGATACACTGGAACGAAATAATGCAAATTGCTTTCTTCTTTGACAATATATTTCCAATCCAGAAGAGGGCATGCCAGTCCTCCATGTATGGCACAAAACCCAGCAGTCCATGCCATCCAAGATTATAGTCACAACGATAACAGAAACAATCAGTTGGGAACACGCCTAAATGCAAGTATGATATAATCTATTTTCCATATTCTTTTGCTTCATTTATACTAAACAAATAAATTTGGGATTAAAACTTTATTATTATTGTCGTGTATTAAACTAATACAAAAAAACAAAAATGGTGACATAAAAATATTAAAAGACATTGCATTTTCAAATGTAAGAAAAATCTGATTGGGACTGGTAGACAACAATTCTTTGAGAATGATAGACAGAGCACCTGGCGAGGATTTCGGTCGATGATTGACTGCTCCTTAAATTTCAGTTTGCACGAGTAGTCTCGGTTTCCAATTATATGCATTGTACCATAGTGATCACAGTACAGTTTCCCAAGTATGAGATTGTATATTGATGTTGTGACCTGCCATGAAAACTCAAATTTCAAACTTGAACTATCAACTATGTATTTGAACAAAAGTTTTAGTCATACCTTGCTCCACTGAAAAACCTCTCCATCATCAAATTCCAAAGTCAAAAGACCGACTGGATCAAGCTGGATAGAGCGGCCCCAGAATTTACTTTTCAAATTGCTGTCACCCCAAAATTTCCATCCTGTACCCTCACAGTGGCAGGCAACAATCATTGGATGATGGCTGACCTGACACAAAAGTTACAATAAAATAAGCTACTTTGTGCTTGAAATGACTAATGAAAATATAGGAGTCCAAATAATAAAAATCCTATGATTGCGCTGTAGAAACCAACAAATAACAATAATACTAATAACAACAACAGTAATAATAATAATAATAATAATAGCAGTAATAGTAATAAAAATTAATAATAATAATTTTTATTATTATCATCATTTCAATAATAAGATGACAGAGTAGATGCAACAACAAACTAGCTAGGTTTTTCTTCTTTTCTGAAGTTGATAGCAAACCTTCTCTGAGATAAACCGGAGGCCTTTATCTGGGTAGTCAGCCTCATATGTTTCTCCCAATAACGGATTAAATGGCTTGCAAATTCTTCCCTCAGTTGAAGCATAACCAGAGACAGCAAAAGCTGCAACATTGAGGATCCTCAAAAGGCTATTACCCTGCAACATAAACTGAGTGCTGAGAAGATTTACATCATTGCCCCACTCCCAACCCCACAGAAGGAAAATTAATAAAGGAGGAAAAATAAAAAAGGTGAAAGAATTTATATCTGTGCACCATTCTCCCCCTCTCTTTTTGGGGGCGGGGATGGGAGAATGGGTGGCGTTATAAGGACAATATCCATATGGATTGCAACCTTATGTCCATTCTATGCAAGTCGATAACAGACACAATGACTACCAATAAGATGATAAGCATATGGACGTGGTTCTCACTGCTTCCATATAAAAAAAAAAAAACCAGTCCCATTTTTGAACCAAATTAACCCATCTTATTGTTGAACTTATAGTTAACTAACAGTAAAATTCTAGACCATTAAACTTGATTAAAAATGCAGGCTCTGGAAGTTTCTACAAGGAAAGTGATTTGGCACACACGTTATACATCATAGGTAAAAGACTATTTGCAAACTAATAATAAGATAATGCACCAAAAAAATATTAACTCTCGAGAAATACATCATTAATGAGTATGTGAAGAACAGCAGACTTACGCATCTTCCCCATTCATATGCCCTGTCAATGAGATATGAGTACTCCAAATCTTCAAAACATTTTTGCAGAGAAGAGAGAGGCTCGTTGAAATAAACAGGAAGACAAACTTTAGTAAGGTCCTTTCCAATGTTATCTTTTATCATTGACCACAGGCTGACCCCCTTTTCCTTTTCAACTGGGTCAGGCAACTTCTTCCGCCGCTTAACATAAATATACTTTGCCCCAACAGATTTAATGGAAGGGTCTATGTCATCTTCTAATTCAAGTGCACGAAAACCTTCATCATCTGAGGATGATGATGATGATGATGATGTTTGAAAATCAGACCCATTACTTCTGAGAGAACTTGACGATAGAAAGTCACGAGTATCAAAGAAAGCATTTGCATCGTCATCTGTTTCTTCTTCAGCAGCATCAACTCTCTCATTATCATCATCAGATTCACTGGCACTTGCTTCTGAAAAATTTATATAGAGACACAGAGATTAGCCATATGATACACTTAACTGCAGCCCAGAGATTAGACAAGACTATAATGGCAAAAATTTTTTCCCAAAACCGGATGTATTTGAAACAATTTTACACAAAATTCAACATAAACTACAAAAAAATATCTGCATAATTCATGAGACCTTAAAGAATAAACATGAAACTAGACAGTTACAAATATGGGAGAAAAAAGCATGTTGATGATATTGTGTGAACTCTGAAAAGGCCACTACAAGCATATCACAATGGAGATGGAAAAGAAGGAAAAAGTAAGTCAGACATGAATTCAACTATAACAACAGTTACTGAGTTCATAATTGAGCGTAGCATGCAAATCTAGATGCTAGATATTCATGTCAATATATCATAAACTTATGTTAACAAGTCTACCACATTAAGGCATGTTCCTCAATACCAGGATGTATCATAGTGTCTGTTAAATACATATAGCCTTAGAATGCAACAGTTGGCTAACATTTTCCAATAACAGGTTATGGTTTGAGAAGAAATCTAAACCAATCGTCACAAGTGGTCCAGCAGGTAAACCCAGTCAAATTTTCCAATCAAACAATTAATATGGGACTTCAGTTTCACCATAGGCATTAAGCTAATGAAGACCTCACTAGCAACATAAATAATCTAGAAATGTCAAGCTCCATTAAATTTCATCACCTGGAAGCAACTTGCTGGATTGCAGCCATACTGAGAAGCCAAAACCAGGAGAACTTATGAAACTAACATTAGCAGTCAAAGATTTTCATTGCAAAACTTACCACTGAGTTTGTCTTGTCTTAAAGTAGAAGAAACACCTTGATCATTCAATTGTCTTTGGCTCTCATCAACAACCGTATTCTCTAGGTCAACCTTTTCTGTCTACAGAAGATAACACAAAAGGCAACACTTAGCAGGACATGCAAAAGAAAATAGCCATCTGCCACAAATATGGGGCCAATTAAATAAGGGGTGCTTTCATAAATACATGTGACACACCTCAAAAAATAATATGTTCTTTGAACTGAACTGATAAGGTCTGAGTAGAAAATTTTCCATGACATTTGACGCACCCCATTTTACTCTCAGGTGAAAGAATAAATTGCAACCCTTGAAAATGCTCCTTTGTGGAGAACTGGGTTAAATTGAAGACTCTCTCCCACATCTAGTTAGCATGCTTCGTTTAGGCATTCGTATGATACCTGTGCTAGTAAACTCACAGAGTGGGAAGAAAGGTTTACCGCAATAAGAATGGATAAGTAAACTATGAGTATAGCTAATATTTCCAGACCCAAGAAATTTCACCAAATCCAATTTAGTCTTTAAGATTTCAAAAATAAAGGAATCCCTTTAGCATCTAGTTGGTTAGCCTTGAGAGCAATATTTTAGACTACAATTCTCTGCTCTACGGGAAGAAAAATGCTGGTTATTGTAGATTTGGCACAAAATACATGGGGTAACTCTTTTCTGTTGCACTTATTTGAATGACCTTTCTGCCACCTTAGAAAATAGATCTTAAAATTATTCATTAGGACAAAATGATTTGCCCTTATCCTCTTAACTAGCAAGAACTACAAAATTTACAAAAACAGAGATACCTACTAATGCATTGGAGTATGCAAAGACAGCAAAAAGAGTAGAGAGCACACTGATGCAGCATCTATGATCTAGAAGATTAATAAAATCTGTGGAAGGACATAAGAAGACTTGTTCTCAGGCATATAAACCCATAAAAAGAACTTCCCAAAATGCCACAAACAGGTAAACCCTCACAAAAATGGCATAAGAAAAGGACATTTGCAATTGATAGAAGCATAAGAGAATAAAGAGTGAGACTGCAACTGTAAGGTTTCTCCTTTGTGACCAGGTACCAGCCTCTTTACAAATGCAAGGAAAAGATGAGTACAGTAGATGCCCCTCCACAAAATCTTGCATAGTGGAGACTCACGCACTGGTGATGCCCTTTTAGGAGCATAAGGTTAGAAGCACAAGGGAACATATATCGTAAACTTCATAGCAACTCGCAGGAGCTACCTTATAAAATTAGTAAACAACCTAATCCTGAAATCCCAAGGCCAAAAATAAAGCTCTCTCTGCACATCTATTACAACTTCAGTACAACTTATCATAACAGTGCAAGCTGCTTAAAACCAATGACCAATCTTTACAGCTGTCATTGTCTACCTCAGACAAATGTTTGAGAAAAGATTATGTTACTTCCAAATTTTCTGTCAAAGGGCCAGATTTTTAAGCATCCAGAGCAGTTATAGTTTTTGGACAAGCCTACATGTACATTTTATGCAATGCAAAGGTCTGTAAGGCTAAACCAATGCAAATTCAAATGAATGACAGCACTAAACACTGAAGCAGAGATAAGCATATAACCAGTGGTACATTCAGCCTTCAAGCACACATCAATTCTAAGTGCTAGAAGTTACTAGAGAGAAGTCTATGAAAACTTTTAAAGGGCATCAAATTCCATGCTTCATCATAAATGGTGCATCAAATATTCCAAGGGGCCAAAAGGAAATTCTCTGGATAAACCAAAAGCACAAAAAGAGCCCTAGGCAGAATTAAAAGAGATTATTTTGTTCTTGCAAATGTGTATGTCTACAGTATTCAAACAGAGGAACAAAACGGAAAACATTCTTATGTGCATAAGCATATTCAAGGCCTGCATCAAGCAGCACCAATCAACTTCAGTTGAGATGTAAATAGAATGACCAATTTTTATTATATTCAAAAAGAATACACAAAAGTGGGTATCCCACCTCCAATGGGACTCTTGTACAAAAAAATTATGAACCAAAATCATGCAAAACACTTCCACCTCCTGCAACTAATTCACTTCTATCGTCTGGAAAAAAGAAATCATATGGGAATCACACATATCTGCAAGGTAGGAGAAACTCTAGAAGCAGAAGATGTAGATGAGCTTTGAATTCAAATGGTATGTCCTTTTCTACATTTTATTGCATTTACCTCTAACTGCCGTAGTGTATCAATGAGGAGCCATTGTTTTTGCTTGAGCAGCACAATCTGATTCTGCAGGGATGCAAATTCACTCCTCAGAATCTGCTCGCAGTCCTGGATGGCAGCCTCCCTCAAGCCCTCTTGTTGAAGCTGCTGCCTCAGTTTCTCAGTTGAGACGGCCAAAATGTCTAAAGGATCCATCAGTTCACTATTCGACATACGAGGGAACATGTCCTTCACGGCCTGCAATGCCCCCATCCAAACTATACGATCCTCACGTGTCTCTGCTCTCAAATGAAGCTTCTTTGTGCCAGTGAAAATTGAAAATTTCTTATCATCTGATCTGCTCTGACGGATGGATGACACCTAAAAACATCAATTCCATCAGTTCTACTAATCCTCAGCCTCCCTAAAACTACCCGAGATGGTAATACGATAACAAAAACAAATATCAAATGGCAAAAAAGAAATGAATAACATGACATCAAACGATCAAAAACAGGAAAAGTGCTACAGAGAATTAATGCTCAATAAGAACACTAACAAATTGTTCTCAGCAATGAGATATGGTATCAAAAACCCTCGAAATAATCCCATTCAATAAAACAAAAACGTTTCAGTTATCAAGTCAACTACGTAAAAAAACATGTATCCGTCACAATCTCAATATTTCCTTCTGCATTCAGGGGAACTAAATCGGACTGCATGCTCTGCTCTTAGACCTGAAAGAGTCATATTTTCAATATATATATATATATATATAAAAGGCACCAAACACCAAAAGAAGAAGAAAAATGAGGAAAGAAAATTCGCAATTAATAAATCTATTGACCAAAGAAGCAAAATCATTTAATAATCGAGACAGGTGAAGACCTTGAGGTGGATTTCGCCGACAGGCTTGCGCCTAGGCAGGGAGCTACCATTCCTGGGCCTGGAGATCCTTTTCATAGATTCCTCGCCGATGACTTTCGATCCTTTCTCGGTCTCCTGGCTAACTACAATCTTATCAGGTCCATGAATCTTGTAATACGACAGCACGCCGTCCTGCAAAACGAACCAT
The DNA here is from genome assembly GCA_020883675.1 of Bruguiera gymnorhiza. Lineage (NCBI taxonomy): Eukaryota > Viridiplantae > Streptophyta > Magnoliopsida > Malpighiales > Rhizophoraceae > Bruguiera > Bruguiera gymnorhiza. The sequence goes on along the minus strand of JAIRCJ010001047.1, from coordinate 1,232,711 downwards.
CTCGGCCTCCAACCTCTGCCGTAATTCACCCACTTGTACAGGATCCCGGAGATTCCATTCCCTACGATGTCGTTTATCTTCACGTCCACTTGTGGCTCGCGCCCAGACGCCGTATTTGCCGCCGCCAAAACAGCACGCTGACTCAATCTGATGTGGTCGTTGTTGTTGAGGATAATGTTGTTGTCGTTCCTGCAGGTGATGCCGTTGCCGCTCGCAGTGTGGCTGCGGTTGCTCGAGAGATGAATGTGGTCTTGGGATAAGGCGGCTAGTGACCGGGCATTCGGGTCGGATCTGGATGTGATCGCCATCGGGATTTCCGTCAATGGCTTGGCAGAGAAGTGATTGGATACGGTTGAGATGCAGCAAAACGGATGCATGGAAGGGAAACAAAAATCAGTAAGTGAGGAAGAGAAGAATACGAGCAATGTCCGGAGAGAAGACGCCGAAACGACGGCGCCAGACTAGAATTTTCATTATATTCAATTTGGCCTTTTGCAGGGAGGAGCGTGTGTGAGTGAAATAGAGAGAAACGGTTACGAATAAAGAAAAAACGAAAGAGACACGTCGAGGGAGATTAAAAAAAAATCAAAATTAGAAAGAAGATGTATGGATAAAGAAGGAAGAAGAAAAAGACTAGGTGGGGAGAGAATAAAAGAATCCTTCTCTTTTTTTTCGGGTGGCAAATGGCAATGTCAAAGTTTGAAAGTTTAAAAATTGAAAATTTAAATCTAACAGCAAAAACCAAATAATACAAACAAAATAAATCAAAGTCTGCTAATAATATACACATGGTTCTGTAAATTTAAGTTAATATTTTAAATTTATGGGATAATCACTTATGTTCTGCCGTTTTAGGCCGACGTCACTATAGTGGGACTTGGGTATAAAATCAAACCACAAAAAAAAAAAAAAAAAAAAGCTAGCTATACAAGACCGTAAGCGGCGAAACCAATGGAGGCGTTTCCGGCGATGTATACCTTGTATCTTTTTCAAGATCAACCCATTGTCTTCCCCTCCTGAAGCCGAAAACTGGAAAGCATTCGGGAATCAATCGCACGTTCAAGATAGTTCCTTAAGAGAAATTCAAGAAAATATACCGCAACATGTTGTCGCTTCAAGAAAATCAAGATAAAAAGGTTGGAGAGAAAAGAAATTATAAGGGATTCATATCTTTTATTCATGCTATTTTGGTTTCTAAACGAAATCAACAGAAATAAAACCTTTTATAAAGGTACCCACAAATTCAAAATCTCTCTAGTATCCACAAAATGTAACCTTTATAAAATAATAATAATAATAATAATAATAATAAAAATAAAATAAAAAAAGAGAGAGGTGGAAGAAAGAAATCAAGGACCATTTGCGATAAAAATCAAGAAAATGAAGGGCCTATTGATAATTGATATATTTCTTGATGACGGTGGTCTCCACAACCTAAAAGGCTGAGGCGGCGGAGCGAGAGCAAGTAGCGGGACATTCAGGAGGAATCAACAACTCAGCGGTACACTGTGCATCCGGAAATCATGCGTACTTGGCCGTTGAAAATTTGAGATCGTATTGTCATCTTCCCAAAAAGTCGATGATCACCCAATCAGGGAGGAAAACAGGTTTTTTCTTGTACACGTGTCCACTTCTATGCGTGCGAGATTGCGCAGCCAATGGAATGGAATGTGGGGCTTCGCTTTGGCCCACGTGGCGGAGAATTTGGGATTCCGTTCTATGAAAATCAGCGCCGGCTCCGCTCGAACGGGACAAAAACGGTGGACAAGCCAATGAAACGTCTTGATTCAGTCGCCTGTGCCCGAGGGTGATTCGGTGACGTGGCGAGATTAACGCCGTCAAAATAAACATGACCGGAAGCAAGCAGCACTGCAATAATTTCCAACGGCTGCATGTGATTAACCAAAAGCATGTTTTTGACTCGATCTTGTTCCTTCTTTACCTCTGATCTCGATTACTTTAGTTAGTGTTGACTTCTGGCGTGATTCTCCATCATTATTCACACCCTTCGCCCATTTCTTCACGGCGAAAGATTCACTGGAAGAGAACAATGGAATTTTTTTCATTGATATAGGGATTGCTAAGGATTTCAATTCCGTGACAACTAAACACTGAAGTTGATAGGAGAATGATGGTCACACTTAACGCTTCGACTAAGAGTCCGAAGACCCTGAATATAAAAGTAATGAAGTATAAAGAATTTTTATATTATATAAAAAATATTTTATATTATATACATAATATTAATTTAATATAAAATATATTATATATAACATAAAAATTCTTTATAGACGCTTAACTCTATTACTATTGTGTTCACCTAAATTGTCGCCTAATTAAATGAATTCCACGTGTGAAACATTAATGGCTATTTCTGCGTTGATCAGTACTACATTAATGGTTGACTGTAACTGAATTTTCGCACAGCCTCAAGCCAACTTATACATCCTTGTGCCCACAATCACATGTTCACAATGGAACATCAAGTCACTCGGTAGCACTTTTTAGTCATTTTAATACAATTGACTCTTTCTCTTTCTCTCTATCTCTCTCTAAAGTGAAACTCACGGTAAGAATATACGAGGGTTTTACAGGAAAGTATTTGGAAGATCGCCGTTTTATTTGCACCATGTTGGACAACCACGTTAATGTTCATCACCAACATAATTGGTTACTTGAGCAATAGAGTGCTAACTCTCAGAATGGCATTACTGTAGTTGAATGCCTACCATAGTGCAAACAAATATTATGCGTAGCCCCACAGAAAAGCAGAATGTGGGTATAACCCCACACACGTCAGGCAAGACACGCCAAAGATGGCCAAAAGTTGCAACTTTTCATTGCTGAGCATTGTGGGGGACCTTGAGAGAAGGAAGCTGAGAAGAAAAATGGAATCTCATTAATAAATCTTACAAATGAATAGTACAAATCTCAAGTATTGCGAGTAAAAAATATAAATATTACACGTCAAATGCCGTCAGAAGGTCATCTGCTTACGCAACAAAATATATACGTGTCATGTATAATTATCAGATTTATCTTTATCTCTAGATTCTAGTACTTTGATTTCTGGTTATAAAAGCTTTTCCCAGCAGAAAATAATAATATCGAGAACGCCATCAACTTCCTTTCGCTTGTCACCAACGGGAAAAAACAAGGCACTTTCCTCCCACTTGCTCCTTTGCAGCCTTTTAACGGTGGCCAACCTCAACCCTAGTCAGTATCATGATGGTGACAACTGTAAGTCGGACCGCAATGCTGGATTCAGGCCAATGCAACAGTACGTCAAGTTAGCCTTTTGTCTTATGTGTTGCTTGGTGGGGACTGTGGGTCTTTTTTTTCTTTTGTTTTTTTTTTTTTCCCCTTCCGAAAAAACACAGCTACATGTACTACAGCGCTAGCGCTAAAAGGGCGCACTTTGTAGAAAAAGAGGCGAGTAACCTACAATCATTGGGGCACTCCACTGTCTGAACAATCGTCGTCTTGGAGAGGAGCAATGATTTAAGCCTTGCACCTTGTTTATGAATTTAATTTTATATTTAATTTTATTAAAGACAAATAAGGATAATTTTACTCTACTTTAATCTAAATTTCTACGTAAATACAAAGATAAAATTATGTAAATATAATATTTTATCACAATGTAAGAGTTTTATATATTGAATCGCACATATTTCACCGATTACAGAATATATATCAAGTGCATTTAATTACCTATCATGTGACATTTTGCATGCTTCAATTCAATCGGTTAATAAAATAAGAAACATATAAGCTACTCTATATTTTATATAGGAATCAATGTCACCACCACACGAATTCACACATATTTTAGGACCAAAATGTAGGCTGCTACCTCCATGGGACGTAAGCTTCGGCACTTTCTGGAAACGGTGCTGTTTTGACACCTGGCCAACCATGGGATTGAAAAGTCTGGCTAACCGGAATATCAATTTCCCATCTCACGATACCACCAATTGATACAGAGGCGCTGTTTTGTACCATATTATAGCTGGCAAAGGGAAACCAATTTTCACTCGTACGATTGATTGCCGAGAAGATCCTGGGCCGGTACATGAAGAGCGACAAATTGGAAATGTGCAATTTGATAGTAGACCCCCACTAGGGCAACCACACTGTCTAACGAATAAAGCTACACAATAAAATTTATATGACATGAAATAATATTTAATATTATATAAATTTTATATAAAAATTTATTTTATTCTTATAATATATTCAAATCGTGTCTAATTGTATCCACGAGACAATATCCACATAGTATTCTCCTTTGCTAATTGAACCGTACAAAATGCCAAAGAATGTTAATAAGAAGATCTAACCTAATAAATTAAAGAAAGATTTTTGTAAATTTTACCGATGTCTAGTACACATAGAGCTAGAAATGTAAAACAATAGCAGTAGTAAGACATGACATTTGCCTCCAGCTCGAGGGAGCGAAGGTGCCAAGGAATCTTCTTTTATTCAAGTTTCCTTCTGACTAGTCCTTTGAAGAAGTCCAAACTACAACCATCCCAGATACAAAGTTGCGTTAGTTAAAGAGGGAGGATATTCAGGTGAGCGCTGAATACAAAATCATCACATATGAATACGAATCATAGAAATTAACAGAACCACCAAAACCTTTGAAATTGATTGTTGATCAATACAGGCATACAACTTGAGTAAGGAACATAGCAACCGAAGAACTTTCACTAAGCATCAGTAAGTTTTTGAGACTGGGAACTTCTTACAGGTTGGACTCTATTGAGAGGAAAGCAGTAAAATGAGTTTTGTTTTGGATAACAAATAGCATATGGTGACAACATTTGTTGCAAACATCGCTCTTGGAGTCTTGCTTAACTTGCAATCAAGGATTCTGCAAAACTTGGATCCACGCAGTTGACATGCTTAGACTAAGGACCTCTTTGCTCATTACATTGTCTATATGAAATATGTGCATTCTATACTTGCAATTGCTACACATAATAACGTGCCAAAAATAAGTAGAATTATTTAACAAGAATTAACACTCTACCTATTCCCATCGGGATGAAGCTCACACATTTGGTCATCTTCATCAATTGCCAGCAAATATCCTGTGGATGTCAATCCCTACAGGCAAAACAATTCAAGCACAGATAACCTTGCACATTATTACAAGTTTCAGAACTGGAAGCATGATACATCCAGTAAGTTACTACTAGATTTGAGATCCAACAGCAGTTGAATATAAGCTAAACATCAATCAAATATCCCATAATGATCTTCTAATCATAATTTTAACCAGAGTATATAGATTAGCCCATGAATTAATGATTTTATGTACTAAAGTGGTAAAGAAGGGCTCTTGGGGTATTATTTGTATATTGGAAATCAATATTCTAAAATTCTTTTAATTTACTACTTTATTCTATTTTATTTCTTTACATAGCAGAAAACTTTCCACAGACTCATTCCCGTGATACAGTGCATATGCTAAATGAAAAGACAACACATCTAAGGGTAGAGCCTACAAACAATGGGACATAAAACAACAAATATTTTCCATGAAGAGCTTGAAACAAAGTTAGAATCAAGCATTAAATCCTTGGTAACAGAAAGCAAGCTAAATTTTTTCCTCCAGTACACAGTAGCAAACCCTATTGCTGACTAATAAATGCAAGCTTTCAGTCATCTAGGAGCCCTTTAGTCATCTGTACCTGAATGGTGACCACATTCTCTACTGTCTGGTCCCCACTCTTTTCCTGTATAATAACCCTTTGCCCACTACAAGTACAAACCAGAATAAAGTCATAAATCTTTTTGCAAAAAGAACATATTAATGTCTGTAACAAAACCATATCCATGTGCCCACCCAGGTCACCCAAGTTCATTCAAAGGTGTTTACAGGTTATGCAAGCACCACGCTTTAGTGAAGACAAACTTATGAAACCATAATGCCAAAATTTCACCGGGGTTCAGCACATTTAGTGGCCAGAGATTCATTGATACAACACTATAGACACAATTTTATCTAAGGAAAGAGTGGCATGAGAAACTGGCTGGAAGCCATTAGGCATGAGCAATATTCTTTGTCTTGCTCCTCTCCCACCTCCTTTTGTCTCTATACATTTGCAAAGAGAAGGTGTGCCCAAGGTAAACAGGGATATGCATCTCACCTATGAAGCCATGTTCTGTAGTACAGCTCCTCCAGAGTTTGAAATCCTGCATGATATGCAAACAAACAGCTGGGAATTGCTTCCTACACATAAAGCAGATTGTTTGCAAAAAGAAATCAAATTCTCAAGTGGAATTTTTTGACCTTAAAACTTAGGATTCTTTTTCATGATTCCACATGCAATGGCCAGTTTTTTTTTTTATTATTTCTTTTTTCCTTTTTCTTTGGGCCATTGTTTTGTTTAGTGGGTGGGCAGTGAGTTTAATGTAATCATATCTTGAGTAAGCTGTGGAATCATCCCACCCCTGTATTTTCCAAGTTTATATTTACATAAATCGCAATCATAGCACATGTGAAGTATACAAGAGGAAACCCTAAAAGAAGGAACATGACTGATTATTGAAATAAAAGGTCAATGAGGAATCCCAAAGAGAAGTATTGGACCTTTACAGTACACATGAGAGGAAGCGAAGCCCTTTATAATCTTACCTGATGTTATTATAGAAGCATTTGATCAGATATTGTAGATTTTCCAGGGGACTGGCTTTTAGCATTTGATACCAGAAATATGGAATCCCTATTCCTAGGGCAATGAGGGGACTAGGTTTCATGCCTTTTTCCATTAAAAAACAACAAACTGATTGCATCTTGTCTTTTTTGGACCATTGTGGAGTAAATTTACACATTACTACAAGTACATGATGTGTGAAAGACAAAGCATCAAACTAAATAGCAACTAGCAAGGCTATGTTTCTACACAGTAATGCTCATAAAATTATAGTATTGGACTGCATAATGGTTGTCAAATATCTTTACTCATTAATTTACCTTGATTTATGAACAGTCCATAAAGCTTTTCAAAGCTATTTAAAAATGCAGCAAGAATATCTTCTCTTCTGGGTAGGCCAGCAGCAGAAAGTTTTCTTAGTACTGCATTCAAGCATGTTGTTGGCTTCTCATTATCAACGTTCAGACCTATGCCTGCAAGAACGAGTAATGACACAGACATATATTGCACACTTAAATTCAATATTTTCTCCATAGACAAGCTATGTAATCCATATTAGCTTTATCAAAATAAAAAATTATACAGGTAGTGCAAAAGAGTGAGTCTTTTTACCAGCACTGACATTGAACTTCTTTGATTTATATTTAGAGGTGCATAGGATGCCTCCCACTTTAAGGCCATTCAAGTATAGATCGTTTGGCCATTTTACTTTTACATCAACACGTGGTAAGCCCTGAAATAGACAATATCCCAAAATCAGATATCAGTATCCATTCAAAATTTGCACAATGACTCCAAATAGCAATTAAACCTTATGAATAGTGATGATAGTCAATATACCAAATGCCAATAGCAGAGTTCATTGTCTTAATATAAATCATAAGCTCTCCAATTATTATTTATTCTACATTTGGATCAGTCCTAGCATAATCTAAAAGCCCCTTTGACCAATATAATCAGTTTCTGACTGCACTGACATTACTCTGTAGGTGCACAGGTCATCCCTAGTTATCAGACTAATTAGTGGAAACATCAGCTTTCTTTATCTTCACCTTATGTACATCTTATGGTGTCCATAAATGGAGAAAAAACTGACCATCTTGTCACAAACATCCTTTATTGCCTCAGTAGCAGCCAGAGATACTACATACTGCAACAAAGGCACAACTTTTCCATCATCCATTTGAACAGAAAATGAAAACATTAGGCAACCTATTGGAGATTCCCAAGTATTCTTTGACCGACCTGCACAATCAAAGAACAATATATAACTCCCAAGAAGGCATTTAAGAGCTGGAATTTGTACAATTAGACATATCATTACAGACCTCTGCCTTTATACTGAATATCAGCAACACAAACTGTACCAATTGGAAGTTCACAGAAATTGCTGCGGGAAAACAAAGAACATCATAAGAGCTTTTATCACGCATACACACATGTACAAGAAGAAAAGGATACGGTGATGCTCACTGGGAAATGACATCATGAGTTGAGGATAATCTCGGTGACCAAATAAGGAATTTACCGAATTGATTAGTTGAAAGAGAACTCATGAAGAGTTCCATATTGAAAAATTCTCCTTTGTGTTGTTCATCAAGCTCTGATTGCAGAATTGCAGAAACTTGGCTATTGTCAGGGAGTTTGAGAGTGTTGTTGTTCTTTAAAGACTTGGCGATCTCATTTTCTGCTGATGATTTTCCACACAATACAAGCTTACATATTGAAGGGCTATCCATTGCTGAACCAGATATAAAAATTTCATTTCAGTTATATATATTTATATATATATAATAGTCTATTCACTTGATTCTGATAAAATTTCTATATAAAAAGAATACATGAAGGTCAAACATACAAGATTTTTAAATTTGGAGCGAAACAAAACCAATGAAATTCAATTGAAAAATAATTTTCTCTCCTCGGAGATCAACAAACACATGGGAGAATCAAATTTCTTCAGATTTCTCGATAATCAGAAATGCACAGGAGAAACAAAGCATAAAACGACTAGGATTCTAGGACTCAATATCCTTGCTGGCTCCTTGGTGATAAAGGCAGTGCCCGGTGCGGCTCGAGTGCCTAGTCGCTATGAGCAACCTTTTGCATTTTTGGTTTCGCCAAGAACTGGTTGGTCTGACTGCACCGGCTGGTCACTGAACCTCTAAATCGCAACACCCGATCAAAACCCTAATGTTTATTATTTTTTTGAAAGAATTCAGGAATCCTAGATTCTCCGAATAGCTATAAATAGAGAAACCCAGGAAAGAATCAGCTATTCCAACTATAGGGCCTTTAAACAGTAAATTGACACTCGATAGAATGGTTTTCCGTTGGCCGCCGGACGCCGGCGGAGACGGTTCGCAAATCACAATTCACAGTTATTCCATAAATAGGAGAGAGAGAGAAGGGAGGCGGGACCACTAGGTGTGTGCATGTGTTAAGCCGGCGACGGCGAAAGCGAGAGCGCGAGTGGAATGACTAACCTGCCGGGGCTATTGCCGGTCGAGAGATGGCGGACGGCCTTTTACTTCCGGAAAGAAGTTTTGTCAGGGAACAAAACGACGTAGTACTTGGTTGAGACACCAAGAAGCGCCGGCAAGTTGTCGATGGCATTCGGAAGCCGCCCGTTCTGCCGCTACTTATACTACGGATGGAGAGGGCGATAATTGCCCTTCTCTACCACGGACAAAATGTTCTATTTGAGGAATGGAATAAGAGTTCATTTCGAGAATAACTGTGGAGGAGAAGAATGGAATAAGAATGACTTTTCATCAATTCCATTCTCAAATTGATGATTTTCGAATAAGAATGCAATAAGAGTAACTGTGTTAAACTAATTGGTTCAAAAGTTTTCAATTTAAGAATAAAAATAAGAATGATTTTTCAATTCGAAAATAAAAATACGAATGACATTTTAATTTGAGGATAATAATGAAAGTAGATGATTTTTATTTTTAATATTTGATAATTTTTATTTATTTATTTATTTATAAAAATATAATTTTTTCATACATAAAAATTACTTTATTTTTAATTAATTTATTTCCATTCTCTTTTTAATATATATATTTTTTAAAAATAAAAATATATAAAATAATAAATAAATAAATAAATAAAATTATATATTATAATAATATTATATATTTAAAAATTATGACAATAATTAAATTATTTAAAATAATAACTATATTATTAAATTATAAATTTTCACAAATATTAATCTAAAATACATAATAATAATAATTAATATTATTATTACAAAAATATTTTATGTTAATATTTTTAATTTAGATTAAATATTTTTTATTATTGCAAAATATATTATTATTAAATTATTTTTTACTATCATTTTATTTTTATAATAACTTTAATATTTTAAAAGTTAATATTATATTATAATTTTTTATACTTCATAATTTTTAATTTACATTTCATTATTTTTTAAATTTGAGTAATATTTCTCTTATATTAATTATAACATATAATTATAGTATATTTAATTTTGATTTTAATTTTAATTATAAATTAAATTAAATATATTTTTAAATTAATTATTTTATTTTTAATTTTACTTAGTTTTATTTTTATACTCATTCTAATTCTGAATTATGAAACGAAAGGTTGCAAATACTAAAATAAATTACTGTCATGGAGGAACTTATGAACTTGTCATCACAGACGCTTTTAGAGCCGTAAGTTGCAGCCAGTCACGCCGCCACGTCATAGGCTGAGGGGACATACACTCTTTATAACACCAGTGACGTTAGCCCGTCAAAACTATTTCCCCATCCATGGAAGAATTGCAAAAGGTTCTTCAAGAACGGGGTTTAACCGTTTCTACTCACCCGGAGAAAGGACGGTGTCTCCTCACCACCAAGGATTTCTCTCCAGGTCCGTTTCCCTACGACGCCTTGGCTCCATTCTTTGTTCTTTTTTGTATTGTTCTTCTCTTCATTGCAATTTTTCTTTGATTTATTCTTTTTTGAATAAAAAATAAAATTGTAGGGGATGCGATTCTAAGGCTGGAGCCATATGTTTGTGTACCTAACAACTTGGCGGAGCCGAGATGCGATGGATGTTTCACTTCTGGAAACCTCAAGAAGTGCTCGGCTTGTCAGGTTGTATGGTACTGTGGGAGTTCGTGTCAGGTGCGTACATTAGAAAGCCCTGCAGAGAGGAAATGAACCACTCAGTTTTTTCTTTTTCTTTCGTTTTTTTTTTTATATAAAATTCTTTGGCTTCTTTCTTCTTCTTCTTCTTTATCTTTTTTTTTTTTTTAAGAAAGAAAGAAATTAGAATATAATGGATTTTGTGTGTGTGTATGTGTGTTTTTATTTTTTGTTTTTTTGGCAGAAGTTGGAGTGGAAGTTGCATCGTCTTGAATGCAGCGTTCTTGCTAAGCTTGACAAGGACAAGCGAAGGTGTGTTACACCTTCTGTTCGCCTGATGGTGAAACTCTACATTAAGAGAAAATTGCAAAGTGACAAGGTAATTGGTCCATTATGGCCTGGGGCTTAGAAACGAAGCTTTCAGATTCAGGAAATGTTGACTGGTTTTCTATTGTAGATGATAAGTTGATACTCAGTTACATGTGCATGGTAGGTTTGGTGTGCATACTAAGGCCTATTAACTGTGATATTTCTGGCTGCAGATCATTCCTGCTACTTCAATAGACAATTACAATTTGGTGGAGGAATTGATGTCTCGTATCCTGTTGAACTCCCGTGTTTTGTCCAAGCCACTAGTTTTTTAGTGCTTTTTTGCGGTATTGGGATTTAACCGTTTCAGTGTTTTGTTTAACTTTCTATTTGGTATAGACATGGAAGATCTTGATGAGAAGCAGCTGGTGCTATATGCCCAAATGGCCAACCTTGTTAACTTGATTTTTCAGTGGTCTGATATCAACATAAAAGAGATTGCAGAGAACTTTTGCAAGGTCTAAAACTTGTTTTGCGTTATCTATTTATGTTTATTGCAGAGCACTTTGTTTTTTCCCCTGAAACTATCCCCTTGTTTTGAGAAATCCCTGAAGTTTGCAATGCTCTGCTGGACCCTCTCAAGCATTTATTTAGTGCTCAAGCCATCAGCTGAAAGAATTATTTTTATGGTGCTTGGTCGTGACATGTTATCTTAAATAATCATATGCAGCTTGCATGCAACGCCCACACCATTTGTGACAGTGAACTGAGACCCATGGGCACTGGACTCTATCTTATTGTTTCCATTATTAACCATAGGTAATCAATTTACCAGAAGCCTATGACATTGTTATTTCTTCTTACTGGTAGTTTCTCAAGAGTTTCTGGTGCTACAGCTGCTTGCCCAATGCTCTTTTGGTATTTGAAGGAAGATCAGCTGTGGTACGAGCAGTACAAAACATACCAAAGGGTGATGAGGTAAGGCATGGTTTTTCTTAGCCGCTCAGTTTTCAGATTGTCTTAAGAGCATAAGTAGAAAAGGGAATATTAGACATGTTCCTTTTGATATTGGTTAAATATTCTATACCTGCACAGTTCCTGATTATAGAGCCCTGGAAGAGTTCTTGTCATAGTGGAGTTGAATTCAGAAATACTGGATCTCTCTGTCTCTCTCCCCAGGTGTCTTTATGCTTCTGTTCTGCTTAGCTTGGGTTATACCCATCTTAGGTAGCTATTACTTAAGGAATGGTAACTTACAGTTTGCTGGATTGATATGGTTGGACACAAGCCACACTGCTTTTGTAAAAATTCTGTATCCAAGTTCCAAACAGCAATTTATGTGAATACAAATTAGACATTAGGATAGCAGTGACACACAGTGATTGTATATTGGTATTCTGGAATTCTTTTCCAATATTGGAATTGAGTGGGTGAAAGCATTGTGAAATTCTTTTGCTTGCATAATTTTATTAGAAATGTTGAGCTTTAATGAGTTTCATTCTAAGTTTCCCTGCAATCTTTGTGTGCTTTACTTTTATCTAGTTTTGTAGTTTTCTCTAATTTATTGATGATATTTGAAAAATCATCATAATTTCATGTGAGAGTTTTTGCAATGTTGCAATATGCTGCCACAGTACTCTTGTCCTTGCATCAACTCAAAATATTTTGTTCTGTTATATTTTGCAAGGTATCAATAACTTACATAGAAACTGCTGGAAGCACTGTGACACGGCAAAAAGCTCTCAAAGAACAGTACTTTTTCTCTTGCACATGTCCCCGGTGCATTAAAGCGGTAGTTCCTTCGTCAGATCTAATGGAATTGTCATCTTTCGTATCTCAATTAAGATAGTTTAGTATTGGGAATCTGGCAGATATGAGTGCAGATGCATTCATGTGCTCGCATGAATTACAGTTAGTTTCCTGTGGAGGTCTCACATTTCCTTTGCCCATTTTTTTCTGCTGCATCTTCCCTTCCCTGATTTTTTCCTTTTCCTGGAAAGGTTCAAAGGAAGTACAACTTTAAGCCTTAGACTTGCAGTCATTTTGTCAAGGCACCATTGGAATCTAAGATATTGCTTGGTTTTAGGTATTTTGTAGAAATTTAATATATTGTTGTTAAGGAAATTCATCTATATTAATGAAAATGGAAATGTGGGCCTAACATGTTATGCCCTTCATGCAGATGCACTATGTGTTGCTGCTTAATAATGGTAGGTTGTTAACTTCCCTTTTGCTTTAAAATGAAGGGCCATCCTGAGGACATTGAAGAAAGTGCAATCTTGGAAGGTTACAGATGCAAAGATGATAGATGCAATGGTTTTTTGATGCGTGATTCTGGTATGTGGTTTAGTTGTCATGTCAATCAAGCAGCCTATGCATATGTTTGAACTTTGCTTGTTCTTGGATATGCAGATGAGAGAGGATTTATGTGCCAACAGTGTGGCCTTCTTAGGACCAAGGAGGAGTTGAAGAAGATTGCAAGTGAAATAAGGGCAGTGTCTGACAAGGCTCTTAAGTCTACTTCCTCTGACAGTATCCTATCAGCTGTTTACAATTATAAAAGTGGCTTGTGGCCACTTTGGTCCATTCATTGATTAGATTGTCAACAACCTTCAAAAAGGAAAAGGCAATTCCACCTAAACCAAAAGAAAATGAGAATTAAAAAGTACTTTTTCATTGCCATGATTTCAGCACTATTGCTCTTAACCACCATTTGCTTTCTAGAAGTCCAATAAGTGCTTGATTCTTAGCTTAGCCTAGCTAATCAGGAAGCTATTTCTACATACAAGATGATTGAGAAACTTCAAAGAAGATTGTGCCATCCCTTTTCAATTAATTTGATTCAAACGCGGGAAAAGCTTATTAAGGTATTGTGTCGAGTGCCTCTTCTTCTTCAATAAATGGTCTAATGCAGTGAGACAGATTTCTGGATAATATGGAGCTCAGTTGTTTGCAGTAACAAAAGCTAGACTTTGTTTTTATGCATGTGATGCAATGATAGAAATTTGCAGTTGTTGATGGAGGTTGAAGACTGGAGAGGAACACTTTCATATTGCAGACTGACCATTCCTGCATATCAAAGTATGTCATGCCTCAACTAGAATGCCAAGTCTGAGTTGGCAATATAGTTGACGCTCTAAGGTTGCAAATAATAATATCTGCCCTGAAATGTTTTTTAGCAGCTCTGAGTAAGATTAAATCACTACACTAAGCTCTTTCACCTACTGTGCTATTGAGCAAGGAATTTCTTTAAACTAAATACTGTGTTACTTGGCAACCATGTTGTAAACATATCATTTCAAATTTACCAATTTATATGCACTTATACTGTATATTATAATTCAATTTTCCAATTTCTTATTGCAACTTTAAGATATTATTCATCTGACATCCTGAAGTTAGTATTATGTTTAATTGCAGGAGTATATCCAGAGTTTCATCCCCTGCTTGGATTGCAATATTATACCTGTGGGAAACTTGAGTGGTTTGATCTCCTTTTTCCTCTCAGATTTAGTTTGTTTACTTCCTTCCCTGATTCTTCAATTTGTTCTTTTTTGTTCTTTAGTTTGTTTACTTTCTTCCCTTGATTTAGTTCATTTAATGTGTTCTTTGTTTTTTTTGGTAGACAATTAATTTGTTATTTTATTGCTCTTTTTGTGACCCCTGGAAGACAAGTTTTCTGCTTTCTTATTTATTTTTGATGGATATCAGGCTTTGTTTTTGTGTTCAAATTCTGTCCCTAAGTTTTAGAAATTGTTGGAACTCATAAGGAATAGAATATTGCACATTGCTTGAAAAATCCGTCTTCAGCTGAATGCTTAGAGTAATATACTTAACAATTATTATTGAGGTATCATTATTTAGCACCCAAAATAAAAAACAGGTAACCATTATTTTAATGGGCTAAGTATGCCCCTTAGTGCAAGTGGTAGATATGTAAGCCATCCAAAAAGTATTGCTAATAATGAGGAAATTCAAGACTTCATTCTCTGTTCACAGCTTGGGTTGACTCAGTTACCTGCGTGGTGTGATTTCTTTGGATCATAACTCTTGGGCCTTAATTTACATTAATTCATATAAGAAGGCTCCTACTGTTGTTACTGTCTGATCTTGAGTCCTGCATAAATGCATAAAAACTTTTGGTTCCTTTTTAATGCAGAAGGTAAAAATCTAAAATTGTCTTGGAGGAAAAACATCTCATAATGGAAAAGTCTTCCTAGTAAGACAGCCTCAGTACTTCTCTGAGAAATGTGGCCACTTTACTGTTATAATAAACTCAATTGAGGCATTGTTAGGTTGCTTGGGGACACAGAGGATGCTATAAAATCGCTGACCAGAGCAGTGGATATACTTCGAATTACTCATGGGACAAATACACCCTTCATGAAGGAACTTGTGATGAAGTTGGAGGAAGCACGTGCTGAAGCTTCTTACAAACCACTTCAAGATGAGCAACTAATTCTGAATTCTGATTCATTCTAGATGCACGACTCTGATCACTGGTGTTAATCCTTCCTTCTACTGCCCCAGTGAATGCTTCAGAACTATGGAAGCTGGTATAGCAACAGAAAGTTTGGAAAAGGAACTCAATTCTGACTGATTTAATTGAGTTCCCTGTTTGATAATGAAAATTCAAAGCTCCCCCTTCAAACTGGATGAAAATTGCTTCGGTAGCCTGTAGCAACAATCTCTTGGATGCTTCGGGCAGAGTGAGCAGCCCGATGTTGAGGTGTAGCTGGTGCTGGTGCTCGTGTTGTGGAAATTTCTAATTTGCGGGATTGCCCTCTGACACGCCTTAATATAAGTTCTACTCAGTTGGGACAAGATCGTTGTTTGCTGACAGTTTATGGATCCAAAAACTAACTGAGTTTCAATATGAATGGACATCTCTCAACATGATTTTGTCTCGCAACATTTCCGAAAAGTTAAAATTGGTTTTCAAAGCAATCCCCAAAGTTAACGTCACCTCTTGTCCCACTAATTATAGGCTAGTTCTTATTTATTAGAGATTCTTATACCAAGGATGTAACCAACGTGTATTAAGGAAGGGGCATCGTACCCCTTAGGATGTACTTCACTCACCCCAACGAAGTCTGGAGCATATGGTTCCTACTTCCCGTCCTGCACAAGGAGCAGACTCTGATGAAAACAACCTTACAAAAGAATATTCGTAAGGCCGAATTTTTATACCATCCTCAGGGCCAAAATATACTACCTATGTTGACACAAACAATAATATACGCACCTCAAATCTGTTTCTGCTCTCTTTGACGTTGCCAAACATCCCTGAAGCCGTAAACAAAGTTTAGTCGCTTGGGAGATCAGATGATACTGTTGATCCATCAATGATCGAGATGTTGTCATGACTGGTTCTCTGAGTAGTTGTAGGAGCTGACTACAGATCTTAGAAGCTTCCTGGTTAGCAGCACAAGATTCTGCAACAAGTTGGAGCAGCTTACAGCCTCGGTCTTGAGACAATGATGGTCCGTGTTGTAATGCAGGCACTAGAAAAGGGTGTTGGCGTAGTTGAGGAATTTTCCATCTTTCATTGCGGTCCCAGGCAAGACATTTTTTCATAAGATCTAGAAGCAACGGATTCGAAACTGGTTCATAAGTTATTTCATGGTTTGGGTCCGTCATAACTTTGAACTTGGCCCAAAAAGTCTTGTACACCGAAAAGGGGGTTCTTCCATAAACCATTTGATAAAGTATACAGCCAAGAGACCAAATATCAGATGGCCGGCCACACTTTATGGTGTTTCCATTAGCATCTTTCTCATTGCACATGAATGCCTCAGGAGACATGTAGCTTAGCGTACCCACCTGCAATGTCTAGTGTCACTGTTGACCAGACATACTACAAATAAAAAAAAAAGGCACACATGCAAAGTAGTTTTGGGAAATGCCTATTTGGCCCGGAATCAAGGAAAAAACAGAGAAGGAAGAATTGCAAGCATAGTGGATCCGATTGTTAACATAGAAATTTGAGAAACAATATCTAAGACCACATAAGACCATGGTGCTATCTTGGAATGGAAAAGGAACAACAGGAAAATTGGTGCATCTACCCCGGCTCAATAAAAGTACAAAAGCAAACAATACAGCCTTCTGAGGAGGCAAAATCTAGCCAGCCAACATATTAAGGCAAAACTGGAATGGATCTATTTCCTGATGCTATTATATTTCTAGACAAAGTAATAGCTCTATAGAGTGAGAGTACAAGTGAAGAGCACCTGCGAGTCCCTCTGGATGTTGGTTGTATCACTCATTATGGCTCTGGCAATCCCAAAATCAATCAACTTTAAAGAACCCTTGACAAGAAGAAAATTTGCAGGCTTCAAGTCAGAGTGCACTATACGTTCCTCATGTATGGTGTTGACGGCTTGAAGTATTTGCTGCAAAATATTGTAACACTGTAGTTTTAATATTCAGCTATGAACACACAACAAGACTGTTTGCTATGTCTCAAGACTACGAGTATCCTTGTTTTTCTTTAAGGTTATCTGAAGTTAGAACTGTAATATGAGGTCAAGAACACAATCGGTGATTAAAGCTTCAAAAATGCCTCTATCCACATCAACACTTTGACATCAGAACATATTGGAAAGTATGCAAAGATGCAAACATATGAAAAGAAAATCATCAAAGATTTCAGCATTCCACATCAAAAGGAAGCATAGTGAAGTCCAACATTCACTTGACACAGCCAAAAGCCAGATTTGTCGGAATCGGGGAAGTGATTATTATGCTTTTGGGAATAGAGAATAGTGGTTTCCATGTTTCAAGACGACTTTGTTCAAGCTATAATACCATGTTTGACAATAAGCACAATAAACAGGTAAATAATACATGTTAAAAGGAAGAAATATATTATGAGCATTATTGTAAATGCAGTTAAGGACTAGCATACAAGAAAAGGTATCAGCATAGATGTTTGATAACTAACCACCTTTAAGCACAATAAACAGGGAAATGATAAATATTGTAGGCAAGAAAAATGTTGTGAGCATTATTGTAAAAGCAGTTAACAACCAGGATACAAATAAAGGTATAGACTGAGGACCTGCCAGTAAAATCTAAGCCAATTCTCATCTATGGTCTGATTGGAGCAATCCATTTCTTTCCATTTCTGGGAGAGCATGCGAGCCAAATCAATTTCCCCATATTCAAGCACCATGTATATATACCCATCATCCTTTACTTTACCTTCCTTGTTAGTCATGCAACCATTCATGACTTCACAGAGCAAAGCTTTGTCTGTCACCTAGTTAAAAAAAAAAAAGGAAAAAAGGTATTATAGATGCATCTAGATGAATAAATCCAGAATGAAGATTTTTGGGTTCTAGTTACTTTCTCTCTCTCCAAGATATGGGACTCAAATGTTGTTGTGTTGTTAACAAAAGAAACAAGCAAGATTGCGATAATTATCCTGTAAGCATAATGATTGTCACAGATCCACACACTCAACAAGCATTCATCAATAATCAAGTCCTTTCTAGGTTGCAAGTAAGTACCTCATAATCTACTAACTGAATAATGTTGTTCGTTCCCTTCAGTTTGTTTAGATACACAATTTCCTGGCAAAATCCATATGCCGTGGTATAATCACGACCCTTGAGCTTGATTTTCTTGAGTGCATAAATTGTACAGTCTGAAGAAATAACTTTGTGGACCTCACTGCTTCCTCCACTACCTATCTTGCCAAGCCTTTGGTATAGCTTCCCGTTAACTTTAAAGAACAGGTCAGGGTCATAATTTCTTTTACGAGCCACTGTTGCTGCCTTACTACTTGCAACCTTTTCATCTCTTTCTAGTTTAGAAGGCTCCGACTTCACTTCAGAAGATAAGTCTTTGGACAATGGAGCCTGAGATTGTACATCCATGACAACCTCTGGCAATCCTTTCTCTTCATTTGGCTTCAACATATTAGAAGGATTGCTTAAAATGCTAATTTCCTTTGGCGCACTGCCATATTGATGTCCAGGCATGTGATTTTCCTTGATTTGAACATCAATAGCAGCACTAGAAGTCTGTGTTGCATTGGCTGTGTGATCCATTGACAACCCACATGTGTCCTTTGGTGAAGGGTGCGACAGCTGCTCTCTATTAACTTGAGTTACAGGCTGAGGTTTCATATTACAATCTCTCAAATGTTCAACTACCACATGAGAACCACTGCCAGCATGCAAATGAGAGCAATAAGGTCTTGAGTTTAGC
Source organism: Bruguiera gymnorhiza (assembly GCA_020883675.1). NCBI lineage: Eukaryota > Viridiplantae > Streptophyta > Magnoliopsida > Malpighiales > Rhizophoraceae > Bruguiera > Bruguiera gymnorhiza. The sequence continues at coordinate 1,213,405 of JAIRCJ010001047.1, read as the reverse complement.
ATGGGTGCTGAAGTAAAATGGATTGATGTTGTTGTGGCACATGATGGCCCAGCAGTTGAAGATTGCGTAGCAGGTTGGCTTAAAAAGTTCCTTAGTTGATGCAACTGATTCTGAACAACTGTTGTTCTTTTTGCCAATGATGATATTGCACCATCCGGCCTAAAATTGATATCAGGTTCCACATTCTGAAACGTCCGGTGCTTAGAATCGTCTCTGGTAATAGCTGATGCCTCTACTTGATTGCTCACATGCCATTCCATTTCTGTCAATGCAAGTGAACTCATATGAGTAGATAAGTTGTCCAATCCAGTGGCCATTCGATCATCGGCCCCTGCACGTTGGAAGAAAGGAAACAAACACATCCAGCACACAATAACGAAATTCAAGAATCATTACACATGCAAAAGAATTCAGCACCATTGTAACGATGTCACAGAGAATGACATACACAACAGAAAAAAAAAAAAAAAAAAAGGTAAAACAAGGCTGATCTGGACCTAGACTCTCAAAATCAGAGGAAGCAGTAAATTTACCTTGGGAAACGGCATCGTTTGCTGCCAGGAATTGGTCTCTTAAATTCAAAGAAGGCAATGGCTTATTCTCTTTACCGTCACAAACAGATTTCAACTCATCTCTTTGCGCGTCGAAGCTCACATTCAAGGCATTAGTGGCGGTGCTGGCAATGGAAGGAGGGGTAATCGATGCATCTTCTTGAGTTTCCCTAACTACTGTAACAGGATTCTTAGTTTTCTGTACAATTGAATCCTTACTCAATGGAATGCCCGTAGGACTACCCACTTCAGACGCCGCAGTTCTAGACGGTGCACGTTCGGGAACCAACATACGCCTCGGCTTTATGCTGTTCGTCTCCATTACACCTAAAATTTTAACGCGCGAATCACCAAGACCTTTTATCAAATGTAATCAAAATTATCTACGTATCTGTATGACAGAAAATGGAGGAAAAGAGAGATAGGCGGGGAGGAGTACCGAGGGAGCGATGGCGCTTGAAGGCCGCTTGAACATGCCGGAGAAAGTTCGGCGGCGAAGAGGAAGAGAACGAGGAAGAAGATGAATGAGAAGACGACGTCGTTTCTGCGTTGATGGTCGGACGGTTGAAGTTCTTCGGTAGTGGCGGGGCCGGAAGGTTAGCCTCCCCGTCCATGGGCGGGGGATCTCAACGGCATTTCCGTCGGGGGCGTCGAGTGATGTGAACCGTCAATCGATTGCTGCATTCTCTAGCAATTAGCCCTTTGATCAAGTGTACGTGTAATTTTCACCAAAATTAAATTTTATAATTTGCTAAATATTAATAAAATTATATTTAATTTAAAATGTTACGCCCTTAAAACGCTTGCGACACACGAGAAGAGAGAAGCAGAAAATCCACTGAAACCTTTTGAAAACTAGCTTTTTGGCGCTCTCGCGCTGCCGACAACCATAGTGGGGGTTCGGCTGGGCTAAGTTGACGCTTCGGCCCAAATATTTGAAAATGGGCCTACACGTTTCGGCGTTGTATTATTTCAAGGGAAACCTGTGGGCCAAGATAAAGATGGCAGGGCCCAGATGTTCGGTGTCAGTCTGGTAACATGCAACTTTTCCATTTTGCAAAGTATTGTACAATTTAGTGGTTAAAAATTTAAAATTTTAATTTTAAATTCATAAATTTTAATTTTAAAAAGATATAAAATTTATAAATACCAGAGGATTATTATTATTATTATTATTATATAATTCATAAGTTAATAAAATTTTTAATTAAAAAAAATCCAAACTGTGGATGTTTTGCTTATATCTTTTCTCCGAGAGAGGGAAAGGGAAAGCAGCGTAAGTGCGTACAACACAACTGACACTCATCATGAAAATTGACAAACAACCGCAGCTTTACAGCAAAAGAAAATTGGCAAATTACATATCAAATCCTTAATTGCACATCAATAGAATATTTTGTTGGTTTCATGGTTTCTGTCAGATTGCACCACTCCTAAGCTTTTGCTAGAAGACGGGTAATATCACAAGAAAGACTCTGTCGCACAAAACAAACTTCGAGGATTCGAAATAATGAGACGACTTGCACTGACACAAACCGTATGGCCTTTCATGGTAATTAAGGTAAAAACTCGAGAATGAAAATGCAATTTACATTAGTAATAAGTACAGCGCTGGCTTTTCGGGCTCTGGGCCTCGAGAGAGTTTTTTTTTTTTTTTTTGGCTCTCTCTCACGTTCGTGAAATTATGGGAATTAAAAAGATTATTTTTATTATATAATTTATAATTTAATAAAACTTCTAATAAATTAAAAAAGGGGGGGGGACTTGTGATTGGTTAAGATAGGAGGACTTGACGGCAACAAATGAAGAATAACCTAGATACAAATTACAGATACTTGTCAATGGTTTGCGAGTAATCGAATTTGAAATTTTTTTGAAATTTTCTCAATGTTAAATATTTTTTCTTGGGGTGCAGAATATTAAAGCCTTGGCTTTAGCATTTGAGCGAGGAAGGAAGCTCTTAATTTGAATCTAACTAATCTAACGGTAACAAGAGCTGTCATTTACAAGCAACAACAACGTTCACAAAAGTCCATTAGTTTGTACAAGAACCAAGAAGGGTTTTACCGAAGTACAAACCTTTATTCCCATAGCATATGGGTGGTGGCAATCGTGCAGCTTTTTCCCCATAAGAAGCTGAACCACCATTACGTGTAATTAGTGTGCACCTTTTTAGTTTGTTGATGTGCTACACGCAGGTCCTGAAGTCCGGCCGCCTTGGGGTGGCAGCAACCTACAGCTGGCTAACCCACGACGCATGGTAGCAGCCATACCTGGGAAGACTGGACTTTCATTCTTTTTTGCAATACGTGCCAGGCACGTGAGGATTGCATCCGACCTTCCAATAGCGTCTTAATTTGGGACACGTTGAAAAAATTGGGGTCCAAATCATTAAAAAAACCGATTTAACCGTACTTTTCTTTGGCCTCTATATGCAATTTGCCGGACAATAAAGACAGAGACAGGTCCATGTATAATTTAATGGGCTCCAATACGCGGAGAGAGAGAGAGAGAGAGAGAGAGAGAGAGAGAGGAAGAGGGAATAACATGAATGAAATTTGTGCGGATGTCATTTTTTTAATTAAAATTATATATAATGTACTAATAATTAAAATAAAATATACACAAAAAGATGTCATAGTATGCGTGTATTCCTCAGTCCCCCTGTCTGTCTTTGTAAAATTCTCTTAATTTAATATGGGACCATATTGCTTTATTCTGCTACTGCTCCAGAGTATCTTTACATTTGAACGGTCAGATTTCTATCCTCTGCGATGCCATCCACAGAGCCATGAATTAATCTACTTAAAATCAGGATTTATGAATATGAAGCAGCATTGTAAATCCGATAGCTCTCAAGTCTACAAATTACATATTATAAAAAAAGGAAAAAAAGCAGTTATATCATCATCTACCTTCCATTTGGTTTAGGTCTTTTGACTCATGGAGTGACACTCAGGTGCCTACCAGTAGGACAACTTTAGCCGAAGCTCCAGTCTTGGAACCACTTTCCAATGGCTAAACCTAGAGCCCCAAGAAAACCCATCAAGGAAATTCACCAGAACCAAAATCAACAGCCTGAGAAATCAGAGAAATCCCCTCCATGGGTAGTTGTCAGAGGCCTTTTCAGCTGCAAGTATCTCCAGCCACAACAACTTCCAGAACAGAAGCAACCATCACAACAGCAAAAGCAAGAACAGAAGCATCGACAGCAAAGAAAGCAGAAAAAACATCAGGAGCAAGCCTTGGAGGAAGCGGGAAAGAGAAGCAAAAAGTCGAAATGCTCAGGGTCTCTGTGCAGCAACACAAAGGTAATGCACAGGCCTGAGATAGCCTCCCCTGAACTCCAAAGGAAAAGGGCATCAATGGGGTCAACTATTAACCATGACACTTCAAGCAGATCCACGAAAGCCCCGTTAAGTGAACTCAATGGGGTTGTCTCGTCTACCAATTCTTCCCTCTCCGCATCTTCTAATTCCTTACTGACTAATGGTGGCTCTTTTAGAGGAATGCCATTTAGAAGGTTATCTGGCTGCTATGAGTGCAGAATGGTAGTTGATCCTGTTCTTGGGATCGCCAGAGACCCTTCTTTAAGGGGTACTATTTGTTCCTGCCCTCAATGTGGTGAGATCTTCATGAAAGCTGAAAGTTTGGAGCTTCATCAGGCTGTCAGACATGCAGGTAACTCATCATTTTAACAATGCCTGCTTTTCTTTTTCTTTTTGCTCCCCATTTTCGTGTAATTCACTCCCTATATTTTGATCATTGCAAGCTAAGTAGGAAAAATATTACGTTGGGTCCATTTTGGCATTGTGCTTGTATAAATATTAATTTTTCTATTGCAACATTTTTGTTTCACTTCCGTAGAGAGCCAGTTTTTGGTTACTGGATCTGTGGATCCAATGTACAATTACCATTAACTCTCGCTCATAGTCCAATGTCCACTGCACAGCATAATTTACCACTTACAATTCAAACTCTTAGCTCCTTATAAGTGCAAATCAAACATTGCAGTATCTGAACTGGGTCCGGAGGATACAAGCAAGAACATAGTGGAAATCATATTCCAATCAAGCTGGCTAAAGAAACAAGCACCCATTTGCAAAATAGATCGCATCCTCAAAGTCCATAACACACAGAGTACCATCTCCAAGTTTGAAGAATACAGAGACATCATCAAAGCCAAAGCCAACAAGCTCCCCAAGAAACACCCACGTTGCATAGCAGATGGCAATGAGCTCCTCAGGTTCCACTGCACCACATTTGCATGCTCACTAGGCCTGAACGGATCATCTAACTTGTGCAATTCAATCCCACACTGTAATGTGTGTAGCATCATCAAGAATGGCTTCAAAGAATCCACTACTCTAAGTGTCAACGGACACGGGATTTTAACAACAGCAACAAGCGGTAAGGCACATGACAAAGCTGAAATATTGGAGGACGGCTGTGTTGATGGTGACAAGAGGGCAATGCTGGTCTGCAGGGTGATAGCAGGGAGAGTTAAGAAGAGCATGGAGTGTCACATGGAGGAGTATGACTCAGTAGCTGGTGCCGTGGGGGTTTACTCTAATTTGGATGAGTTGTATGTGTTTAATGCCAAGGCTATTTTGCCTTGTTTTGTTGTCATCTACAGCGGGTTTTAGCAGTCAATAACTTGTCTGTGGCTGTGGGGTAATGCCCGCTGATTTTTTTTTTTTCTTTTTCTTTTGGTACGATGAAGGGCATAATTTAGCTACTGTTTCAGTACTCTTTTGGGAGTCAATTTGCTTATACAACATCTATTTGCAGTTGAAGCGCGATTTCTTGCAAAGGTCGAAGAAAATAATGAAAACCAAGCTTAAAGGTAAGAGTATAGTTAGGAAGCCAATTCGCCGATCGCCAGCTGACTTTTTTGTCTTACTGTTTTTGTCCCGGAAAATCTTTCATTTTAGTGAAAATGATGTTTGTTTTCGTGTGGGGAAATGTGGCAACAACTTAAAATAAATTTGAAGAGCAAGTTTGTTGGATCTACAATGCAGGGGCATTAAATTGACATTGGGCCTATGCGCCGTGTCCCACTCACCAAGACAAAAGTTATGTAACCGAAGCCGAGGAGTCCGTAGCCTTTGGTTTTATCTTACCAAGCTGACACTACGTGTTAAAATGGTGATTGAAATATGGAAGTGAATCCGACCTTCCTTCAGTTGCCGCCATTTGAATCACTCTAAACTTGGTAGGTCCCCCAAAGGTAGCGAAGAGAAAAGATAGTCTAATACCCACCATCACTCAGTCTTATCAGTACATGTTTACATGTCCACCTTATGTGCCAATATTTTCGATCTTTTCTATCACCAAAATAAAGAAAGCTGCCGTCTTCTGCCCTATTGTGCTGTGTCTTTCGGCGGGCCTACTCTGAAATGTGCTATATTTGGAACTAAACATCACTGGAGTTGCATCAGTGAACACTTGGCGCTGATGCTGAAGCTTTTGTTCCCCGGTAGGCCTGATTTTGAGCAAAGAAAGGCTAGTGGGTCAGCAAATGCCGTCTGGCCAAGTTTTGTAGCACTAAACTTCAACCTGCATTGGCAGCTGCGCTCATGAGTTATTGGTTTTTGTAACATCTGCAATTTTGCATTGCTATGAATTGACGCCTATTTTGTATTATTTGCCTGATTATTCCCATTTTCTTGAATTACGACAAAAAGTTTAAGCATCCCAGTATGGGTTTCAATAAGCACTCACTGTACTAATATATAAAACAGATCCGTACTCGATATTTTGAGATATGGAAATAGAATTTAACAATTTTCTTTTGGGACACCAAACCATAGATGGATGCCACGCAGTAACATTCGCTGCCCCAAAGAAAAGGTAAGTGAAAAAAGGGGGAGAATTGTTAACCAAAATCCTAGCAAGTGATGTTATGGTCCCAGATACCGGGTGGGCCGTGGCTTTGGTAGTTTAAGTTCCACAGAGACTGAAAAGGGTAAAAAAGAAAGGCACACATGCTCACGGTAACAGTTCGCGATAGGGACATGGCCTAAGGGACGGATAAATGTAGACTGTAAATGATTGCAGAATAAAGCAATTGAGCAAGAGAGTGTGGAGATGGGCACAAGCATAAAATAGCAAGGGATGAACAAAACCAAACAGCCCACGTCCTCCAACCCAATGCATGAACATTAACAATGTACCGGGGGGGGTCCACTGGGGGCGCTCTGATCTGCCCAACATAAAAACCACCCACCCACTCTTGTTTTACCCTGTCCATGGATGTTGAGTCAGGGTCAAACGGCTGGACCAGGGCCAACTCTCGGGACCATCTTTTTCCCCCCTCAGCATTTTCATGTGTCAGCAATAAGAGAACTGACTACTCAATAACTGAAAGGAGTACCGTGGCCTAACTATGCTTTCCAAGCTGGGATTTTTTCTGAAGCGTACAAATAAGGCCTGGATCGTTTTGACCGTCAGATGCCATTTAGATATGTAAGGCTAATGCAATCTAAAGGTCGGCACGGACATCTGTGCTCTATTATCTTTGTTTGCAAAGCAGAGAAGGTTTACCAGCTTTCAAAGTTCGATTACGTTTTGCCACTGCACTGTGTATAAAGCTTGAAAATAAATGCTTGCTGCATGTCTACACCCTTTCCTTCACCTAGGCTTAAAGCTCACAACTAACCGATTTTTTTTCTTTTACAAAAAAACAAAAAAAAAGCACTTTGTGGGTTGTGGCCGAAGATCACCCGTGCTCACAACTAACAGATACATCTACGTTATGTTGAAAACAAAATTTTATTGAATGTTATGATCCTGTAGTCAGTAAGGTACACAGGTATTGGGGGAAATCAATAAACAGAGTGTGATCCAAGCAAAAGGGCTACTTTTGATTACAAAACTCTAAACATATGTGCATCGAGGTTGACAGCATCACCTTTCTTCAAGACGGTTACTGATGGCTCCATCCAACACTTCCTTAGGCTAAGGTCACTCATCGTAAGCTCGTACTCCATTTGCATCAGTCATCACACTGATCAGCTCCAAGGGGCTCTGCATGACATTTTTTGGCCATTCATGACAAGCACATTATTGTAACGCATAAAATGGCTAAACAATACTGAATTCTAAGAAACAAAGAGTAACGAGCAACCAAGATTACTGTTCACATAGAAGACAAATTCGCTTAAGGCCTCAAGCTATTTTGGATGAATATAAAAAAATACCCATTAGGAATATGATATTTTTAGCTCATAGTGGTACGGTATCCAACAGAGAAAGAAAGAACGGGTAAAATGGTAGCGTCAACCATCAAGAGCATATGAACAGTTGCAAATTCAAGGGCAAGTGTCCGTGACAAAGAGTTCAGAAATGTCTGAGGAGACAGACATATTCTTGCCTAATGGAATAGCTAAAACCTCATATCATATTACGGATGATATATTATTTGATAGTCTACAGCAAAGATAATATTGCTGAATGAATTAGACTAGTGTCTGTCCGTTTAATAAACCCTCTCTTATTTGAAAACTCTCTCAACACTCGGTAGGAGTAGAAAGCATCTGATTAGGCAACAAGCAAAGGCTTACAAGATTTGAGTCGAGTACATTGACGCATTTTTTTCTTTCTTTTCTTTCTATGCCTCTCAACACAATTTTCCTTTTTCTGTAGCTTCCCTGTAAAAACCCAAATGCATTCTCAAATAGTTTTCCTCACAATATTATGACATTTGTATAGAAAGAGTTAGACAGATTGAAATGCTGTGTCTTTGTACCTGCACTATATATTCGATTTTTCCCGAAGCTCAATTAAATAGAAACTCTTCGCACGCTTTTGTGCTCTTCCCTTTTCCCTCTCCTATTTTCTTTGGCGTAGTCTGTGTTCAGAGGGAAGCCTTAAATGGCAGGATGGGACAGTCAACCTGATGCAGCACTGATTCTAAAGCAATTAAGCAATCTATAATAATCTTTCCTCATCTCCAGTTTTCCTTTTTGTGATTTACTTGCTTGCAAGCAATGTTCTTTTCTTCATAACCCAAGCAAGCAGTGATGGATGGAAAACTAGTAATATGAAGGCTTGAATTTGAATTTCAGACAAGAATCATTCGGGATGCGCCATGAACCAGAGCAATACAACGAACTTCAAACCTCGATCCAGCTCATTCCAGCTTCTTTTGTGCCCAATGTTTTACCAGCTTTCCTTACTATGCTGAGACAATCCCACATTCCCATTGTTGCATAAGCATTTGAAAGCATAACATATATTGCAGGGTCATCTGGGTATTCAGCTAGAAGGTTCTGGGTGATGGTACCAACCAGTTTGGTATTCTTGTGAGTTACACAGGCCCCGAGCATGGAGCTCCATATGGTTTTATCGGGCTTAAATGGCATCACGGCAATCAATTGCTCTGCCTCTTCAAAATATCCAGCTTGACCGAGAAGATCAATCATACAGTAATAATGTTCAAAATGAGGCTTAAGTCCATAATTGAGTTTCATGGACTCAAATATGGTCCATGCCTCTTCAGCCAAACCAGCATGTCTGCAGGCAGTAAGCACACCTAAAAAGGTGACTTCATTTGGCTTTAACCCTGCTTGCACCATCGATCGAAAAAATTCAATGGCTTCCTCCGCTTTTCCATTCTGGCCACAACCCACAATAATGCCTGTCCAACACACAACATCCTTATCTGGAACACATTTGAACAAAGCTAAACCAGCCTCAATTTCACCACATTTGGAGTACATATCAATGAGTGCTGTTATTGTAACTCCATCTGTTTCATATCCACTCTTGATACAGAAAGCATGAACCTGCTTGCCACCACCAAGAGATGTCAAACTTGAGCAAATTTTTAGGACATGGGAAGTAACATATTGATCCACTGCAACACCCGAGTTAATCATGTCTTTGAACAATGAAACAGCTAAAGGATACAACCCCATCTTGGTGCAACCCATAATTAAACCAGACCAAGCTACAATATCAATCTTAGGAAGCCTATAAAATAGGTCAAGAGCAACCTTAATGTTTCCCAGTTTTGCATAGAGGTCCACAATGATGCTTCCAACAACATAATCCAACTCATATCCACTGGTAACAACCAAACCATGAACTTGAATTCCAAGTCTGAAATTGAGCAAGTTGATGCAGATCTTCAAAGCACTACTTAAAGTGTAAGAATCCATGGAAGCACCAGCACGGTGGATCTGCAGTAGCATATTTACAGCTGCACTATTTTGTTCATTGATAATATACCCAGAAAGCATCGAATTCCAAAGTACTAAGTTAACAACGATCTCAGCATTGCGACCACAGTATTGACTAAATAGAGTTATGGCTTCATTTAGCGAATAGCAATTTGAATACATATCAACAAGTGCCGAAAGTGTGAAGCAGCTAGGCTCAAAACCAGACTTCAAAACATAACAGTGAATCTGTTTTCCCATAGCCGAAGAACCAGAATAGCTACACATCTTGAGAGCACATGGAACCGTGAACTCATCAAGATTAAGGCCTCGCTGGTGCATCAAAGAGACAAATTGCAATGCAAGCAAACTCCCATTGTCGGCAAAACCAGCAATAATGCTATTCCAAGAAGCAGCATTTGGATCCGGCATTCGATAAAACAAATCCACAGCTTCTTCCATCAACCTTTCCTTACAATATCCAGAAATGATAGTGTTCCATGAGGTCGTATTCACAGCCAAAAGAATGCCATCGAAGACTTGTCTTGCATCCCTTAAACTCCCACACTTCACATACATATCTAAGAGGGTATTCATCAACACAATGTCATCTTTCAAATTCTCTCTCGAAATTCTTCTATGAATCAATCTACCCAATTCAAGATCACCCACATGGCTACAAGCCTTCAAAGCTACAGAGTACATGAAGCCATTGGGCCTCTCTGATTTCGAATCCACCATCTGTTTGTATAGCTTTATAGCTTGAAGAGGTTGTCCACTGTTGGAATGTGCATAGACCATTGTGGTCCAAGTAACTATATTCTTTTGAGGCATTTCATCGAACAGTTTACGTGCATCGTATAAACATGCGAAGTCAGCGTACATACATATCAGGTTATTGGCGGCATAAACGTTATGAGAAAACCCAGTTTTGATCAAATGAGAATGAAACGATTTGCCATGTTTGACCGCTTGAATTCGCCCACAATGGCGTAAAGCCGCCACTATATGCTTCAAGTCCATTGGAGCTCATGGATCATCCGGTAATAATGGCGTGTTCGGTCTGTTCTGTTTGGTTTAAACTCTTGGGTCAACTTGCTATGATTGACCATTGGATCTCTGCCCAACGAGCCGATCAAATTGTCTCATAGTAAAGCCCCAATCAAGGGACGGAATGTCACAGAGCTACGGCTTTAGTCCTCTTGTTCATCACCCACCAACAAAGAAAGCTATCGCAGAGTTGGCTTCGACACATCCTGATTCATGCCCTTCCTAGAAAAAATTTATCACCTCAACAGTAATAATTAAAAAAAAAAAATCTTACAAGATTACAGTATGTTATATTTAAAATCTAATTATACATTAATAATAAAATTTTAATTTTTTTAAAAAATAAAAATTTAAATTTAGATTAATTAAAAAACACTAAATTATTACTAAATTCTCATGTTCAGTAGTAATTATTAAAAATATTAAATAGATAAAAATATTATATAGAAATCGTTGGATTGAATCGACATTTTGTAAATAAAGATTGCAATGGGAGCTGTCTCCAAGTTAACACAAATTTTTACTTTTAGTAGGAGCTTTAATTTATATTAATTTACTAAATCTATTAAACTAACATTCTCAACGTTCACAACCGGCATCCCCTGAAAAACACAAAATTATATATGACGAAGAAGACCCGTACTTCTTGGCCGATTACCATTACAACAGGAACAACAAAATCCACCGCTACCACTCGGAATATAAAACTTTAGAGAAAATTATGTCAACGTGTAGCCCCTGATATTGGAGCCAGCCCACCTCAATCCCGATCTTAAACAGTCAAAAACTGAAAACCCGAATGCAGCCCCTGTACTTGGGGGACGCTTATTGCCGCCAACTAGAGCTGGAAAAATTGAACTGAACACGATGACTTGGATAAATACAAGGATATTATCTCGGACGCCATGTTGTGGAAAGCATAACTGATACAAGGTTTGAACGGAGGATCCCTCAAGTGACCAAAATTGGAATCCCGCACGCCCGTGACAACAGGCACGGCATATAGCCATCTGCTTTGCACAGCAACATTCCAGCAATGTACTGCAGGCATTGAGCAGAATAACCCGTGCTGCAATATAATCGACGTGCACGATTGATGACTGTAAAGGAAAGATTTTGTCATCAAAGTGGCTTCTGCTTATCATCTCGAGGACCCGATCTGGGAATCAACTTGTTAACTGTTGGGGTTGATTTGAGTGACAAATTGCCTGACTGGAGACACCCGCACTCTGGCAGAGGGTGAGCGTAGATAGAAGTTTTTCTGTTGAGTTTTTTGACTTTAGGTACCATCACTCCCTTGCGATCACTTTCAGTGAGCATTGCTTCCATCTGATCTTTGAAGGCCGTCCAACTGCAAGCCCAATGAGGAAACCCTTAAGGAGAAAGACGGCACCACCTAAACTCAATATTGGGCCATTGCCAAAACTCCTGCAGGCCTAAATTACCTCGGACTTAAAAACACCCACGCATTTCAGTTTCACATTTACGAGTGTTAGCTTTTCATCATATGTCAAGTCCTGTCAATCATCCTCAATTTCACCAGTGAACTTCATTAAAGAGCCAAAAGTAGCATATACTTGCGTTTTTGAGCCCTCAATAGTACCGTACTATAGATTTTTTATGACACCCTAACAGGCACTATTATCTGCTGAATTGCAAAACTATCTTGCATGCCCATGTTCCTGTAGACATCAATTTATTAAAAAAGAGAAAAATTGCAGCAAGAAGCCAAATACCTGATTCCCATGTCCTGCAGTAGAACAACAAGCTTACGTTTATCAGGCTTAATGGTCTTTGCATGCCCATCAAAAAGATATCTGCGGTGACCCATCAGAAAATGTGGGAAGTTTCCTCCCTGAGTTGTCACAAAAACCTCACTAAACAAGCATACCGTGTAATCCAAAGCTGCCAATCTAGAAGAATATCCCTAGAAACAGGGAAAAGGGTACATATGTAAGCAGTGTAGTAGCAAGTGTACGTAGACAGCAATATCAGCATAAAGATATTGGGTCAATTTATGTATACATGCACACACATCCAATATATATTTTTAGGTCCTTGACCACGCTTTACAGGAGAAGGCTTTACAACTAGTTACCTCAAAGGGAGCAAACTCATCTGAGGTTGCAAGAGATTTCTTGGAGTAAGTTAAAGGAAACATCTTCAATAAAGGATCTAAATGTCTTTCTGCTTGATATATTTCCCCTGAGGCTAAATAAATTGAAGTGTTGTTATCAAATCCCATTCCACGTAGCATCATTCCAACCTATGCTGACAGAAAGTCGCCAAACAAGAAAAGGAGTTATTATTCGCCAAATTAGATGAGCATGTTGAAAACTTGCCTTGGTCTTATTACCCACAAGTAATGATCTGAACATGCCTCCATAACATTTCACTGCTCTATATTTAACAAAACATTCTGCACCAAAAATGTTCTGGTTTCTGTGCAGGAATGAGCCTGGATGAAACCAAAGTTACTCCCTCAAACAAAAATTTTATTTGGTCATCCTCTCTGAAATCTGGCATGCTCTCATGGTTGAAAAAGCCAGTGAATGCCTTACAAAGATTATCCTTGCGGTACAGCAGCAATGTCAGCTGTTTTAATGGAAGCACTAACACTTGAAAGGCCATCACAAAATCAAAAGGCCAAAGTTCCAAAAATCAAAAGAGAGGCAGACATGCAAAATACCTCCAAAGGTGTCAAAGGGCATTTTCCATTGACACGATTGATACTGGGTATGATGAGACGATTTTTCTTTCTAAATTTCCCCCTCCACCCTGTTTCCCGATAAGAATCCATTTCATACTTTTCAGCATCTCCACCATCATATATGCAGCATGAGAAAGCCACCATATCCTAAAAGTCAAAGAGGGATACCCAAAATTCCATTGAGTTTGATCCTCATCATTTCAGTTAAAAAACTAAAAGAATTGGTAACATGCTTAGACAATAACAAATATATAATTACTACCTCCTCAAAACGAAGGTGAACTGAAATATATTTTCCACCATTTTTTGAGCTTTTCTCAGCCATTCGATTAACTAGTTTTTGAGCAAGTGTTCTTATAGGAGAAGAAAACTTCAATGCTTCATGATTTGCTATGCACCTCAGCGACTGAATTTGTGGTGGAACATTCATTGCCAATCTGTTAGCAAAGGGGGCAATGCGGATAACCCTGATAAACAAATCACCAGTCAGAAACAACAAAGGACCATGTTTTAAATACATTTTTAAATTAGATAAAAATAAAGTTGCAGAAATGCAGTATACATATTTTTAGAATGGTCATACTTTAATCATTGGTATGCTTCAGGTAATATAATTTTTCACTATGATAATTTAGCAGTTCAGTCAAGCATGGTAATAGATGACAAGACAAACAGAAATTACTTGAGCACATACTTTTTCTCATGCAGTACAGGAAAAACTTCTTCCAAGTAAAATTTAGCAGGAGCCCAAGCTTGAACATGGAAAGTTGTGATGTTACTGATGTTGTGGTCATATATTTTCATCAATTCATCGGGTAGCTCTTTAACTACTTTGACATATCCCTCAAGAGTTGTGATAAAATGCTCCTGGTCATATATATCTGCAAATGTGCTAATCAACAGTTGAATTTCAGATTATGATACATCCAATGTGAAGCAGACTCATTTCAGAATAAATCATGGAAACAAGACTATAGCTGTTTCTGCTGTGAGCTTTCACTTCAGATGATGAATTTCTAGTAGGCTGAAATATATGAATGTTGGACCATCTTGATATTCATCCTTTGAGTTATATTGTCAACCTTTGACCTATGCAACACAACTGCCATGTGTTGGGATCAAGTACTAAATATTCTTCTTACAGGTCACGATATCCAGCTGTAGGAATTCTGATGGCAGGTCGCAGGCCCCAGTCTGCTTCCAAGATAATGTAGCTAGGATTATTACTTCAAGGTTTGATCATGTCTCTGTGAACTTTATCAGGAACAATTCCCAAGCAGTTATCACTCTCAAAAGAGCATTATTAACACAGAAGTGGCATCCCTGGAGGCTTTAAGGGATCTAAAACCATGTGGTCACCATCACAGCTAAATTTCTGCAGACCATATGGCACCTCTTCTTAACAAAATCCATTTGTTTTTTCCTTTGACATGCATGTCTAGAAAAGTATGACCTTAAATTTCATGCAACCAGGATTTTAACTCAAACTACACCGTTTTGACGATTTAACATGCAGAAAATAATTTAGCTGCTCACCTTGGATCCCTCCAGACACCATTGAATTCAAAATAAGGGATAACTAACACAGCATTCAAAAGTCCAGCTACAGCAACTGCATTACATATCTGCAGTGTACAAAAGACAATGTCAAGAACAGCTGATGAGCAGACATTTGAACAAAGTGTGTGAATATTAGTGCATCACAGTTTGTGCATGCGATGGGCCTTAAATAGTCTGAGTATATTCTAAACAGGAGAAAAATAAAAAGAGGGAGAAGAAAAAGAGAGATGGAGTGATAGTAAACATGAAAATAATCATACCGCAGCGCGTTGTTGATTAAGACCACCATTTGCCTCAACAAGTAAGTAGCCACTGGGGCTAGAAGATTCTGCAATTCAATAGGCAATGACCAGTTTCTTTTCACTTAGGATATAAGAAAACGTGGGGAAAGACCACCCAAAATGTTTCCCTCAGCATGCATGGATCATAAATTATTACCTTCAACAGTTGCATAATCGTGTCTGTATGTTGAATTTGTACAGGGCCTTTGCACTTTAAACCTTCTTTTGTGTTTCCACACATGGGATAGCTGCAACAAGTAAACTATTATATTACTCTTAGTCAAATATTCCCCTTGATTGTCACTACTCGCTACTGACTCAGTTCTTCCTCAAAGGAATACATTCATTTGTGTGGCTCAGAACGTAAACATAGTCAATTAATCGCCATTTTCACTTTTTTAAAGATTTTTTTCTTTTCTTTTCTATTTTGCTTGTCCATTTTGTAACTTACTCAAGATACATACGCTTCGAAACTTTTACTATTTTCTATTTTTTCTTGTTCCATTTTTCCTTCTTCCATATTTTCTCAGAATCCAAACAGAAAATGAAATACCAAAAATCGATAGGAAATAGAAACTAAATAGAAATAGGCTCCAGGGGGGGAAAAAAAAAGAACCTGAATAGCGGTGGAATTATCAGCTGCCATATCAGGCCAGAGCCTTTCAAACAACTCATTGCTCCGATACACCACACTAGGACGACCAGTAAGGGTCAGCAAGGCCGAGAAGGGCCCCACACACGCGATCAACCCCGAAATATAAAGTAAAAGCAGAACCACGAGGTATCGTATGTTCAGCCTGAGAAAAACTCCGGCGGTCAAGTTCAGCGGGGGAGTGTGGAACCGAGCCTTGGAGCGGAGCCGCCGGCGGCACTGGGAGAGACGACCGAGGAGACGGGGCTTGGGAGGTGCGCTGGGAGAGCTGCGGTGACAGCTTCCGTCACCGCCGTGGCCATTGTTATTAGCACAATTCTTGTCGTGGACTTTGGCTGCCATCGCAGTCAGTGACTCACATGGCCATACAATAACCAGACCTCTGCATTGAGAGAAAAAAAGATCAATTTTTAATTTTTTTTTTTTAATTTAAAGAAAGTTCTGTGATTGATATTCTGTAGTGCATTGCAGCGTTTTCACTTGGTTTCAGGAGATATTTCTGAGGGCAGAGAGAGGGGACAAGAACATGAAGAGAGGGAAAGAGAAGGGCATTCGGCGGGGCCCAATGCTAATTTTTCCTTTTGCGTACTTGCTGGGGCCCTTGCATTACACGTAGTGGTGCAACCTACGTATTAAACCATCCCCAATTGTTGTTACGTGATGCGTACTGAAATGCAATTTCCCGCCCTAAAAATTTTTAAAAACAAATATTAATTCCTTTCTCTTGGAAAATAATCGGAAATAAAATAAAAAATGGGAATTCGTGCCGCTTTGGGTGTACTATTGGCGGTCTAGTTAGGAACTAGAAGATACGATCCCCGCGCGTATGATTAATAATTTTTATACGATTGATGTTTGTATATTTATTTTTTTTACAAAAAAAAAAAGAATATATAGTACTCTAAGAGACTGTTAGCGTGAGTCACGGCACGCTATAAGACATTATTGAAACCACTCGCGGCCACAAGGCCGGGGGGGGAAGGGTTGGAATTCGAATCCCAGCCTCTCCATTTTTTACAGCGGGCTAAATATCCTCCGAATAGAGAAGAAAAAAACAAAGCGTTTGTTGGTGAAGAGACACGGAAAAGACAGCTAATTTGATGAGGTCAGTCCGTAGATTAGATAGTCATGAACTTAAATGCGATTCTCGGTGCCTTTGTCGGGGCTCCCTCTGACCTCTTAAATGAGCCGCCCAGTTTGTCTCCCTAATAACCATCATCACGGACCTCACCATCACAGGGATGGAATCCTTGACCTTTTCTAGAGTGCGTGCTGCAGGAGGACCTCCGCTGCCATTGAAGTGCGTATTGCCCTCAGAGTGTGGGTGGCATGGCACCTTCCTTCGGCAGAAAAGAAGAGAGACATCCCATACAGTATACCCCTTCGGAGAAGTCTTCAGACACCCATCAGTTTCATAGTTGTTTCCACCGTCATAAAATGGAGTACACCAAGTATCCCATATAAGAAAAAGATGATGGCGTGCATTCACTACTTCCCCGTCCCACTCTCGCATGTAAATCAACAAAAACAACTGGAATTGGTGTATCTCCCGAGGTGGAATAAAGATCAGATTTCAGCCCGTATAAAGCTCAAACCTAGACGGGAAGGCCAGAGAAGTTTCTTCTATGTCCAACATTTGTGTTTCGCGCACCCACCAAGAGGGTGAGAGAGTGGTCAAATGGGGAAGAAAAGGTAAGAGACGTGACCACGATGCCATTATTAACGAGAAGACCATCTCTTAAGGCACATCAATTTCATGAAGTTTATGATACCAGTTACACGAGTATGATGCTCTGCAGTCACTCTTGACCGTCCTCTTGGCTTATAGAAAGTTACACAAGAGTTAAAAAAAGGATATAGATTAATCATGAAAATAACCCATTTTCTTTGAGTCTGACAATGATGGTACTTCAGCAACCAGAAGCACCAACTCTATCGCGGGGGATCAAGCGCAATTCAGAACCATGTTTGAGGAATACGTTACCTAAGCAAGACAAAAGAAAAGGTGAAATAAAAATCTGATCTGAAACAATATCTGCTAGGACCACTACTAAGATTATCATCCAATAATTCCAATTGTTAGGATCCAGCATGTAAAATTTAACCAAGTAATCAAGTGTGATGTCTTCAATCCTCTACCTTAGAAAGGAAACCTTCAATATCACAGAAGTATATTATTACATTCATGTTCCATCGGATGAGACTATTGTGCCTTAAATATCGGTTTCAGAAATGAAGAACAAGCACAAGAAAGATAACATAAAGTATTGCATCCATCATATCATTAATAATGACAAGGTTTGCAAGAAATATTGAGATACCAGCACATGGACGTAAATGCAAGCAACTAGGAATCATAATGAAACCATCAAAAAAACCATCGTTCCATCTCACACCAGTAGCCATGCACGTATGGTGAAGACAACTATACTAGACAAATACATTAGTCCCCCAATCATGCTGAGGATATGTTATGATTAAGAACAAATCAAAAGACCACAATCCTATTAAAAAAATGAATAGGTAATAAAAATATCTCACTCTATGATTGCAAAGAAATTTGTTCCAGTTCTAAGCATAAAAGAAGGAAAAAGATGTCAGAAAATTTTGGTAACAGGCACCCATGATCTAGGCAGATTTCAATTAGGTTTCCAATATCTAAGGCTCCACATGGAAAACCTAAGGACTGTGAAAACATGATCTGTATATGCTGAACTTCCTAAGAATTAACACAAGATGGTTTCTATTCATATCTTCTAAGTTGCATCACTTTTGTGAATATTCAGACTCTTCAAAGCAGTGGAAAGCCTCTTTTTTCATAAGGCATGATACTTTTACAGAAATGGTGTCTTTGCAATGGGGGCTTTGCAGGGGGAACTCCACCACTACCACATGGTTGGAACTAATTGTCCTTCGTGACATTTAATTCTAGTTGTACTTCCTGTCTATTACCATTTTTGGGTGGGGGAGGGGAGGATAAAACAGGAACAGGAGGGTTCAATACCACCTTTCTGATCTAGGCATGCTAGTGATTGCATAAGATATCTTGGCCTGTATAAAGGCAGATTGCTTCCAACAAGTTCCATAAAACAAACAGGAAAATCAGTGGAAGCACATAGCTTATCAATATGCAGAAAGAATTGATTTACCTGCACTTTGTTGAGGATTAATTCCTACACCATCTGGATATGAAAGAAAAAACATCAGCACTAATGTAAGTGAAAGGTTAGTTAGGTCACTATAATAATTCAAGTGTTGGAAAAAAAAGTTAAAATATGTTACAAAATTTTTGGAGCATTTCAACACAAGTACCAAGTCACACGGTATAACCAAGGTGTATACACAACCAAGTTCAAGAGAATCCAATTTTCCATCTGTGTTAGTTCCAAATTTTCCAATATCAACAGACGAGAATTAAACGATGCTGCAATTGCGCTTCAATGAAATCATACACAATTGATGTTACTACATTCAGTCCATCGTTTCAATTCAGTGTTGATAGCATGCCTAGTTTCCTAAGATACCTCGCTTGTTTTTTTTTTTTTTGGCCAAACGAGAGTGCCGATAGACAAAAAAAAAAAGTCAATCACAAAAAAAGAAAAAAAAAACGAAAACCCTAGATTAGCAATAGGGAAGGAAAGGAAAGGAAAGGATTACCGTTCGTGATGATAGCGCTCGTTTGGGGAGGGACTTTGAACTCCTCCGCCGCGAACTTCAAAACGGCGGTGAATGGAGCTGCTTCTGGCACGCTAAACCTGAAATGCAATCCACAGATAAACCCGCAATTTTCCCAACAATCAATGAAAATAATTCAAATTGAAAGAGCTATAAAACAAATTAAGACAATAAAATCAAATAGGATTAACTTACACTTTGAAGGGGAGCTTTGGATCGGAAGTTAGCGTTACTTTAAAGGAGACTTTCCCACCGCCAGCGCCACCGCTCGCCATTATCGGGCTTCGTTTTCGGGTTTTCCTCCTCTGTTTCGGAGAGAAACAGACGTAATACTCCCCTTGCTTTTATATCTCGTCTCCGTTTTGTGGATCCCCCTCTTTTTTTTTCTGGCTTTTTACTAGGGTTTTTTTATTTTTTGTTTTTTCGAATTAATGAGCTTGTAGCTTATTGATAGCAATTAATTATAGTTAAATTATAACCATATGTTTAGTTCGCATAGGATAAAATTGAAAGAAAAAATATTTATTTATATTATAAAATCATAAATTTAAATATTCATCAAAATATTTAATAACGTTAAACATACATACGCTTTTATAAAGTGTCAAAATAATTAATAATTCTTATCAATTTTCTGCTTTGTGGTTTGCTACCTTATTCTCTAGGGTAGCAGCTAGCCAGCGTAATTTCTCTACCTAAGAATAAAAAGAATAGAATTGAAAGAATTTAATTAACCTGAATTATTGTTCTCATTCATTTTCAACTGTCATATATTTTGAAATATTTTTAATAGCTGGAAATTTATCTAAATATTGCAATCCTTATGAAAACAAGTGAGATTCATTCAAAATTTAATTCCTTTAGCTTGCCTCTTTAAATTTAAAAATTCACCTGAGCCTAATGCTAATATGGATAACACGGTAATTCCATTCAATTAATTAGAAATATTGACAATTAAGGAGAAATTTTTGATTAATTTTTATTTAAAAAATTAATGTCAAATATAAGATTTCAATGGAACTAGTATGTTATACGCATAATTATAACCACGTTGATAATGGATGAGGGTGAGAATTGTTAGCTTAAGTTATATTTTGTCAAGAATCATCGAGGTTTGATCGGAGAAGATTATTCTTTCTTGATTTTTACATTATTTTAGGGAAATAAATGATGACGCAATAAAATTGATGAAAATCGTGTTTATATGATGATGCGGACAATTTATTCACAAGAATAACATTACTCTCTTGTTCTATGGTTATTCAAAAAGATTTTGGAGCCTATTTTCGGTACCACTTGTTGTTCTTTGGAGTGGAGGCATATGTGCTTGGTGTAGGTGGGTCTCATTTTTAACATGGTGCCGATTTTTTCACGTTATATAAATGTCAGTCTTGTAAATACGTTTAGGCCCCACTAGAAAAAACAATATATATCTATAATGACATGATTTGATTGATTATAGAGGATGTATGGGCTATTTGTTGAACGATTTGTGAGTAAAAACAGTTTTTCTTTGATTCCTTGGAGATAGATGAAGAACACGCAGAATCAACAAATGTGCATTTACATCGATTTTGACAATTTCGCCAGGAAATAAAAGAATAAACCTTTTCCAATGTTGCAAACAGTAAGCACATAAAGGAAAAGGATTAAAAAAAAAAAAAAAAAAGAAGAAAGGAACACTAAATTACAAAAACATCAGTTTAGGCTCACAAACTAACCCACAGTGCTGACATTACTGGTAACGCAAGCATGAGGGTCCACCATCTTTCCTTCAAAGATTTTAGTCCTTCGGATCCACCACAGACGAGCTTGTGATTATGATACGTGCAAACTGGTTGCTTCCTGAAAGTAACACCCGACATGTTCAATTTAGTAAGTAATTGGACGACATTGCCTGATTGAATCTTTTATCAATCTCTAACACCCTATTTGCTAACCTGGAAGAGCAAAACGCGACGACATAGTCGGTTCCCGAACAAGTAAAAATGCTGGTAGGATCATCATATGCATAACTATAAGCTGTGGGGCATGCCTCCTTGAACTTCTTAGAATAATATGTAGGTTGGCATGTTACGGGGTTGCCATAAACCCCCTTACAGCAATACTCGTCCGTGCCGAACACATCACAGGCGCTTCGGCAAGCAATAACCTTTCCATTAGACTTAACAGCGAGCTCCGACGGACAATGGGATCTCAGGTCCGAATCACAGCCAGAAATGCTGCAATTTCCTTTACCATTGATTGGAGTAACAACTAGTGGCAAATTGAACCCATCGACAAGGCTAACATCGTAGTAGTCAACCGCTGATAGAGTAAATTCAGCAAGTGTTGCTGGGGTTGCGCCTGAGGCAGAACACTTCAGAGATGTGCCACAGGCCGCAGTCTGGCATGAGCCATTGCCATTCTTGTCAAACTTGCAGCCGGTTCTTCCCCATATCCGGCCACTCCAGCCAACTGGGGCATTAAAAACAATAGATTGGCCTGATTTAAGCACCAATCCACCGCCATTGAAGTTCTCACCGGGCGTGATTCCAGGCCATACCGTCTCCTTGCAGCGGTTTATTATGGTGAAAATTCGTGCAGGCTCTGTCAGTTTCATCTCTGCCAACTCAACAAAAAATTAGAGACCAAAGTGAAAAATTCTGAATAATGAAAATCATAATGTTTTAATTTTCATTTGATCATTTATCATGTACCCAAACCAGATTCATTATACTCAGCAAGTCTAGCAGCATTTACCTGAAGAGGTCATCAGTAGAATGAACAGAAGAGGCATAAGCACATTAACACGTGCCATTTCCCTCGATGTCCTCTCTCCAATAGGCCGGAAGATTGAAAATGGCTTGGCATATAAAGCAAACTAGCGAGGAATACGTGTGGAAGGAGGGATGTCTAAATAAGAGAATCCATTTAATCCTTTTGTAGGAAGTCTTTTGGGCAAAGCTTATTCTTTTCCTAATCCTGTTGTGCAAGCTGATTCCGGTTCCATCTATGCCCCTTTCTAGTTCTAGACGTCATAGAGGTCAGTGAATCGGCAGAATCTAGCACATTGGCAACAATTGGCACGTTATTGTCTTTAAATTTTTTTCCTTCTTTTTCCTGGACAGCGGAAACAATTTTTCCTTTCTGAGCACTGTCTTCCATATCAGGAAAAAAAAAGAAAAAGAAAAAAGAGGTCCAATATTTGGAAGATATCCATTGGCGGACTAGAGTCAGTAAACAGTCTGATTCCAAGAAATGTACATACTGTGGGCTTGGCTTCATTTCAGAACATTTCATTAGGCTCTAAACTTAATGGGCTAGACCGTATCTGAGGCCCTTTGAGATTGGAAGAATAGCCCACCGAAATGGCCATTTTAAGTTAGCACAGCAAACCCCCCCTGGGGAATTTCGCCAGGAAATGAGACTCCCAAAGTATGGGGAGTTCCACAAGCTTTTTCAATAAGAAAAAAGTAACTGGCCAGACGCCTTATTTTTAAGGAGTTTGAGTCTGTACCGAGCATCAACTCGATACAAATACCTAACCCCTTTTCAATAAGTTTTTGTTTCTTTATTCCGGGATGAAAAGAAATGTTTGGCGTTCATCAATGGTCTCTATACGTTTCACGACTAATAAAGTTATAGGATTCAAAACCTTTATCATAAGAGTATCAATCCCTGTCACACCCAGGCACACGGCTTTCCTGGACATCCAAGCCTGAGTCCATGACAATCTGAAAGAGGATTTGGGGGAAGCTTGAGAGGTCGATATCATTTATAGTAGCCTTTCCTTTAAGGTTCAACCAGTACAAGTCAAAGTGGGGATATTTCAATCTACCTTTAAACTCTTTTCTATGCCGCTTCTTGGTCCCTTTCCTTAATGCACAAGCAGAGGTCTATGTCTAGGGCTCTCTAGTCAGCTTTGCACATGTAGGTTGGGCCAGAACCTATCCACATGGACAGGTCACAGTCTCGATACCAATTATCAATCGCGTGGACATGGTCAGCTTAGCCAAGACAGCCACCCTAGCTTTGGGGTGGGGGGGGCGGCGGGGGGTGCGGAGAGGAACAGGTCAGGATTCGACTCGCAACCTTCTCCAAAATTATCTACATATGTGAGATTTGGGGCTTGTTTTTGGGAGTGCTTTGTATCTTATACAGTATTTTTGGACTTGCTTCTACTTTTTTTTTTTTTCTAACACCTAACCGATTAATCACTGACTATTATTATGTCATATGCGTGTGTCATACAGTATTTTTGGACTTGTTATTATGTCATAACCATCTCATGGAAGTTAATGATTTGTGATATTATCCCCTATGTTCACGCTCATCATTGTGTTGTAGCCATCGAATTTCTACCGATCATTACAGTTTCGTCCCAAAAAGGAAGAGCTAGTCATTATTAGTAAGATCGTGCGACAAAGATTCTTAGACATTAAAAAAATAATAACAATCATTTTTTTCCCCTGTTCTTGGATTCCAGAGAAATTTAAAAGTTTAAAATAAAAGCGTACTTTTGTATTGTCAATTCATTATAATTATTAGTAGGCAGTGTGCAGTTTAAATAATTTTAATCAACCGCTCTAACCTTGACTCCTGAAGAGAATTCTCAGATCCAACGAGGCCCTGATCTCAGGCTAGATGGGAGACTTGCCCCACCATACCTTATTTTTGAATGGGCTGAGGGAACATATCTACAACAAAGTCAATTTTGAGGATTTAAATTGTGGGTTCAATTTTGCATCTTTGGGATTACTAATGAACGATGAGAATAAATTCCAATTTTATTCAATTTGATAGACAAATATGTCACCGAATCCCAAAGTTACCTTTTACCATAAGTGTAAACCTCTTTTACATTAAATATATATATTTTTAAATTAAAAAACTTGATATTGTATTTTTATTTAAAGATTAAAATATTAAATTTATAATTTTTATTTATATATTAATTATTATTTTATTTTATTTTTTATATAAAAATGTTTAATTATATAATTTACACTTAAAACACTAATGTGCAAAAAGAAAAATGAAAGTGTCTTATCAATTTTCAGTTGTTATGTTTTAGTCCCAAATGCAATACATCATGAGAAAGAAAAAAAGGTGTTAGATCTTTCTAAAAAGCCAGTTGGCACCCGTGTGGCACTAATCATGCTTAGCACCCAGCCCACATCAAGGCGAACTCTCCAAATTGGCTTTAGGCTAGCCCCACAAAGGCAGGGACGTCAACAACCATGGACAATTCACACATCCCATCCTCGTCTATTCCAACTCAAAATGAAAGAGGGGAAAATTACTATTTAATTTTTCTTTTTTTTTTATGTATTTCTCTTCACGATCAATCCATTACTTGACAATTGGTAAATGTGACTTCTAAGAATTGTTAATTTGTTTCTAAGAATACTTGATGGTTGGTATCTCAAGATTTTTTTGCTTAAAATTGAAAAATGCACTACTAATGTAAATGTCCCTTCAATATTTTTCTATCTATTGTCAATAACAACATTTACAGCACTACTATATTCATTTTTTTTTATCTATTGGAAAGTCTATAGGGATTTTTTATTTTTATTTTTATTTTTATAAATTTCACACTTCTTTTCAAAATTAAAACTCAAAATTTCAAAAATAAAAATATAAGTTTTTAGTCATCCAAGTATCCCTTGAAAAAAACAACACGACTATATTTTCACTATTGATTACACCTACCTGCTAGATGCCGGTATTGTTAAAGTCAATTACAAATAACTTAATATATGTTTATGGGGTTCATGATAGTGATCAATATGCATGGGAAATTTGTTGTTTACAAAAGGGTCCTACGGTAGGGCAACCCGCTCGTGCAGCGCATGAGAGCAAGGGGCCACCACCTCCTTCTGAAACCTACAGGAGAAAAATAGGAGGAAAAATAAAAATTTACAGATAGTAAAATGAAATTTTCACACGCACGCACACATATATGAGAATGAGCACGAGATCATTAACTATGTCATATGAGCCAATATATGCAAATCACATTCCTGAAGGACATAGCGCCACGTCCCCACTTCGGTGACTCAATTATTGCTCCTTAAATGTCTCTCTCCCTCTGTATAAAGATGAAAAAGGGATGAGGAGGTGGTGCAAAGGATCTAAGAAAAAAAAAAAGAAGCACTTTGTTTATCTATTTATAGACTCTTAAATTAGTAGTCTATTGCCTCCCCTGCATCACACTACACTATAAGTTTGTACCAATGGCTTCTGAGAAGGTTGAGACTGTTATAGCAGGAAACTACTTGGAAATGGAGAGAGAAGAAGGCAGCTCCAAGTCCACCAAGAGCAAATTATCTAAGTTGTTTTGGCATGGTGGCTCAGTCTATGATGCTTGGTTTAGTTGTTCTTCTAACCAGGCAAGTATACATGAACATGCTAGCCTATTTATTGTTCTTGGTTTTAAGTGTCATTGCCATGCAAGATAAAAGGGCATTTCTAGTATATTCATGTTCATTTTCCATTTTTTGATGTCGATTGTAGGTAGCACAAGTGCTTCTCACATTGCCCTATTCTTTTTCACAACTTGGCATGCTATCTGGAATTCTTTTTCAACTGTTCTATGGCTTGATGGGAAGCTGGACTGCTTACGTCATAAGTGTCCTTTATGTTGAGTACAGAACTAGAAAGGAAAGGGAGAAAGTTGATTTCAGAAGCCATGTAATTCAGGTAATGCCTTCTAGACAATTATCGATTCATGATCATATGTCAAACATTGAAAATG
This sequence comes from Bruguiera gymnorhiza, assembly GCA_020883675.1. Taxonomy (NCBI): domain Eukaryota; kingdom Viridiplantae; phylum Streptophyta; class Magnoliopsida; order Malpighiales; family Rhizophoraceae; genus Bruguiera; species Bruguiera gymnorhiza. The sequence goes on along the minus strand of JAIRCJ010001047.1, from coordinate 1,187,020 downwards.
AAAAAATAAATTTCTTCGTTACTTCCCCTACAAATTGAGTACCTGAGATATTTTGCAGTGGTTTGAAGTCCTTGATGGGCTGCTGGGCAAACATTGGAGGAATTTAGGCCTTCTTTTCAATTGCACTTTTCTTCTCTTTGGATCGGTCATTCAGCTAATTGCCTGTGCAAGGTAGCAATTTAATTACGAGAAGCTTTTCCATGTATCATGATAAGATACCGAGTCATTTTCCTATCTGTTTGAAGTGGTGTCTTGTGGTACGTGTCCTGTAGTAATGAAACATGCGTGCTTTGTCCTAATTTTCGTTAGTATATTGTGCAGCAACATCTACTACATAAACGACAATCTCGACAAGAGAACATGGACCTACATTTTTGGTGCATGTTGTGCAACAACTGTCTTTATCCCTTCATTTCATAATTACAGAATTTGGTCATTCCTAGGCCTTATGATGACCACTTACACTGCATGGTATCTTACCATTGCTTCACTTATCCATGGGCAGGTACATAAACTAAATGTTTTTATCTTAGTGTTAGATTACCGGTATAATTAATATCTTAAAAGTCCAATTTTCTCATGGTCTCCTTCTACGGTCCATTTAGCATTCACCTTAACTTACTGTTTTTGTCCTTTACTCTGCTTTATTGAAGGTTGAAGGAGTGAAACACTCAGGTCCAACCACAATGGTCCTCTACTTCACCGGAACTACCAACATTCTTTACACCTTTGGTGGACATGCTGTCACAGTGTGAGTACTCAATAATTGTAATAAAAATCATAAATGTTACCATATACCGCGTACAGTCTGCTATGTATTATATGGATACCGTACACAGCTTTGTACAAATACATACATGTCTCCATACTTAAAAGACTAAAATTACAAGAACAAGTTTCCCAAGTTGACATGCATGAGCACGGAAGGGTAATAACATTGTTTATGTCACGTGTGTATACTTTGGGAGATTAAATCTTGATTGATTAGAGAGGAGAAATTTTCTCTTGCAGGGAAATTATGCATGCAATGTGGAAACCACAGAAGTTCAAGCTAATCTACCTGATGGCAACAATTTATGTGTTAACACTGACACTGCCATCAGCTTCTGCTGTTTATTGGGCATTTGGGGACATGCTTCTTACTCATTCTAATGCTCTCTCTTTGCTACCAAGGACTGGATACAGAGATATTGCTGTCATCCTCATGCTTATTCATCAGGTAATCAGTATTTTCTTAGTTGTGTGCCTTCAAGGTCATATTTTAACTAAACCGACCACAGTTCCCAATGGGGCCTAGGACACTAATGTTAGTTTTTGTATGCAAAGAAAGAAGAAAGCTAGCATCATTTAGTGTCTTTCTCCTTTTTGCAGTTTATAACATTTGGGTTTGCATGCACACCTCTATACTTTGTGTGGGAGAAATTCGTAAGGGTACATGAGACTAAGAGTATGCTCAAGAGGGCTCTGGCTAGACTTCCTGTGGTAATACCAATATGGTTCCTGGCAATCATTTTTCCTTTCTTTGGTCCCATCAACTCAACTGTCGGATCACTGCTCGTCAGCTTCACTGTATACATCATTCCTGCATTAGCACATATGATTACTTTCTTTTCTGCATCGGCTCGGGAGGTTAGCCTCTTAATTTCCTTGATTCTTGATCCGTATGGTTATCAGTTTTTCATTTTTTATTTTTTTATTTTATAAATTCTTAGTTCACCTTGTCACATTTGCACATGCAGAATGCAGTAGAGAGACCACCATCATCTCTAGGAGGCTGGGTTGGCTTATACTGCATGAACATGTTTGTAGTGGTATGGGTATTTGTTGTAGGATTTGGATTTGGAGGATGGGCAAGCATGCTCAATTTTATCAATCAAATTGATTCTTTTGGCCTCTTCACCAAGTGCTATCAGTGTCCTCCTCAGAAGGCCTGAATAGACGCCCCTCTGCTTGCCAAAGAGTCGGTTGGCAAATTAGAATATACTAACCAAGTGTGTAAAGGGATTGGCATTTGCAACTCTTTCCTTGTGTTTTTCCCATCCTTTTTCTCTCCCTTTTCTTAACGAGAGCCATTTAAATTTGAAATGGTTTCCAGGAAAGGCGAGAAGGCAATAATGGCCACCCCCATTATATAGACCTACGGTTGTAATTTGTGTGTTGGTTGGTGTCCCAAGAATCCAACTCCCCTTGGCTTTTTGTGAGTTGTACACTTTCTATTCTTGAAGTATATGTCTGAAATTTATTATTATTTTTTATGTTTATTATATTTATTTATTTTTTTAGTATAATAAATTTATTATTTTAAATAATGCATTTTTATTTAAATTAAATTTTATTTAAAATTTTCATTTTTATATATAACATTAAATTAATTTAACTCACTTTTTTAAAAAATAAAATTAAAAACTTCCTCTTTTCAATCTATTATGCATGCTCCAATACATCTGGAGTGTATTTTTTTAAAAGACGAACTTAACTCACCACACCCTTGTTCCCTTCACCCAATCAGATGAGAGAAATCGTCAATCCAACCGCCTCCAACGTTTCACGCGTAGTACCGCATAATTCAACGGCCACACATGATTCTTATTGAAGATTTTTTTTTTTTTGAAAAATAAATTTCTCTGAACAGATTTCAATAGATTCTAACTAATCAGAAAAAAAGTCTTATTGTCATATAATCAATAGACGATCACATATTTTAAATAATGAATGATTATCTCATAATAAAAAAATTAATTAAGAGAAATAACTTTTTATTGGGTAGACTTAAGAGGGGTGCTTTCGACGTCTCCGCAAGAGCACGAACATGTGAATTAGTTGACGTAGTCAACATGAGAATATAACATATGGTTTCGAGAGGCTGATCCATACGTTTATGGGTGGGCCCTCAACCAATGGGTTTTGTGGGCCAGGAGGAATGGTGCAAAGATTATGGAGCTGTGGGCTTTGCAGTTATAGTTATCCTCTCGAGTCAGTACTAAAGTGACATTGAAATGGGTGATGGACTTGCTCACGACATGGAGAAAAGCTGAGAAAAGTGACATTGAAAGGCATTACACACAAGAGCTATAATGGGGCCAGGAATTGGATATTGAAAGCGGACCAGGAGTGCTGGTTATAGGCTAATCCTTGACCAACTGTATGGGCAGTCATCAAGTGGAAGGTGGGTCAGTGGAGTCATCACGCACGATCAGTTCCACGGAGGGGACCATGAAATTTTTGTTGAGAACTGAAAAAAGAACTGCCTGGCCATTTTCATGGAATGATCCCATCACCTTTTCCTTCTTGTTCCAAGATCATTGAATCTGAAGGCTGCGTACAAAAGGGAGAGATGCTTTTGACCAGAGACCGGAATTCCAGGAAGAGTTGGGATGCCTATCTTCTTGGGGTGGTTGTGCAAAAGTGTTCTTCTTGGGGTACACTTTTTTCGGCCCCCACAAATTTTGAAAGAATAGAAAAATAAAAAAAAAAAGAAAAGAAAAGCATCCAAAAAGGTGAGACTACAATAACCACAAAGAGCACGACTACCCAGTACATCATTCTTTTAACTGGAAATGTAATATATTTTTGAAAAAATGCAATGCGCGGTTTCGATAAATACAGCATTTTTTTTTTTTTTGGAAGAACTGAAATACATTTTCGCCACATGGGATGCATCTGTTTCTATTGTTTGCTTGTGGCAGCAGGAATTTTTTGAACCATGTGGAAGCAGGAATCATATCTGCGTCATCAGGTTCTCCTGTCAGATCATTATACGCTGGATAGACAGGTTTTGGGTCCCTATTACCACTTTTTTGACCGTCCGACGGTCCACCCAATGTGGTCAAGCTACCTGTGCCTGCAAGTGGTTGGACTCTTTTGAGGCGTTGCGTCGGGAAACAACCAGATACCCCATAAGCTATCTTCCATTCACCCAGTTGGTTTGGGTGGTACAAAGACGTCATAGGTGGGGCTCACATGAAAATTACAAAGTGAATAAAAAAAAGACTTTAACTTTGATTAAATAACTTAATTAAATTAGATGGCAGGAAGACCGTATATGGAAAAGCTCAAAGTCGCAACAAATATATTGGGATAAATTTTCGAATTTTTATTAAAATAAAATTACCCACAAAATGCATGGAATAAATTTATTATTAAATCCATAATTTTTTTAATTATTTAAATTAATAATTAAAAAATTCAAATAAAATTATTATCATTAAAAAATACCAATAAGTCAACAATTTACGAATTGTTAATTTAAACATTAAATATTGAGACGACATATGCATTGTGATCGACACATTAATTAAGTCAAGCTTTTTTTTTAAAAAAAAAAATTTCTCTCCTTCAACATCAATTATTCTTCATGCCACTTCATTTCTGATTCCTCTCTAATGCTTCGTCTGTTTAAATTTCTCTTCCCTTTCAAAATAAAGTTGAATTTCCAGCAAAATCAATGTACGATCTGGCTTTTGTTTCTCCGTCAATCATACCCATCATTATCCCGATCACTTCAACATTTCCATGTCTACAAGCTTCCTCAAGTATTGAGCTGAATGAACTAAAATCGGGTTCAAGCTCTCTACATCACGTTGTCATAAAATGTCATGTCCAACCATTTTACAATTATTTCAAACTTCCCATTTTTACAAAAAATTAGAGCCAATTGGGGACCAAGTGAGCTTTTTCGACAAAATCCCATGTTGAATCGTAACACCATAAGCATTTCAAGCTAATTTGATCTCATTTCCTCTTAGTAAAGCACCAGGAAGTGAAGTATTACGGACACTAATTGAATGCCGAAATCCAATAACTCTCGTTCTCCTACCCATTTGCAAACCATCGTTAAAATGTCATTATATAATAGTTTGAAGCAAAAGATTAACGTAGTGAATTGAGAACTTTTAATCTTGCAAACTCGAACGATGAATTCTCCAATCATTGGAGCAGGGCGGGTATGAGCCAAAGAGTCCAAGACGATCGTCATCGGTTGGACAAGACCCGACCCAACACAAAACAAGATGATTTACGTTGAGAATTTGAGATCTGGCTTGAAACCCAAATTGGATTTGGCTCAATTGAAGAAATCGAGTTAAATTTGAGGGTGAATTTGGGTTTTACATAGGATTGGGAGGAAAAGACAAGGGGTCAGTTTGTGGGAAGATGGAAACTCTGAAATAGTGACACCCAGTTGCGTCTTTTGCAATGGAATGCAAGAGATTTGAGAAATTAATTATTCTTGCTCGATTTGGATTCTCAAGTCGGTGTTGTTTCTCAGCTTTGTGTGGTTGTTGCTAAAGGCGGCGACTCGTGTGGTTTTAGACGCCATGGCAGCGACGAGGGGAGCGGCGATGGAGTAGAAGGTAAGGATGTGTGTGCGGACAATGACATTCGCAGTGGCGATGGTCGTGTGTTACTGTTTCTCCAGTAATTTTTGAAGAAGAACTTTTTTTTTCCTTTAAAAGACATATGTTTCTTTGCTCATTCTTATGTCTAATGTTTTCTTTTTTCTATTTTTTTGAGTCTTAACAGCCAAAAGAGTATAGTTCCTGAGTTTTTAAATTGTCTATATTTAACATAAAGTGAGTTTTAAATTCCTCATTATTCCTCCTGGTTTGGAGTTAACCAAAAAAGGATGGAGAGAGATAAAACAGTCAAAGCTAGGTTAAGGATAACAGATGATGTGGGAAGAGAAAAAAAGGTTCATAAAATATTGATCGGGTCAACATCGACACCTCAACCATCTCAATCATCTCAACACTTAATGTTCAAATTAAAGTATTTATAGGTTATTGGCCTATTAGCGACCTTTTTTTGGAAGAGTAGTGACCTTTACTAATTCGAGCAACCGAAAAGCCTACTGATTCAATAATGAACTTATCCCTGAAAGAGATCATCAGACCCGTGATTCTATCTCTCTCGTCCCTGCAACTGCAATCTTTGACTAACTTTGTTGTTTTATCTTTTCTAGATCTAGAAAATTTGGCAGATTTTACGACAAAAAGGCACAACTCCAAAAGCGTCATTTTCGATCTCGTTGCATCTCCACTTAAATTTCTCCCTTTTTTTTTTCTTTTTTCTAAATTTCAGGGGAACGCTTGGAAAATGATACTCAAAATTAAGGGCCCATTACTTACTCTGGCACCAAAGCTTGAAATCGATTGTCTCTTGAAGCTGGGCCAAGATTTCATAGACCTTGAACCTTTGCTTGGTTGTGGAGAAAATGGGTCAACTGGTAGCCGGAAAGTTTTGCTGACACTGGAAGAGGACCATTTTGGTTCAGCAGTCTCGAGGCATTTTGAACTGGTGGATATTGCGTACTTTTAATATTTAGTTTTTGGACTCTCAGAAGAAAAGCCCAATGCAATCAATTGGGCCAAAGTCGTAAATGGCCTGATCATTTCGGCCCAAATCAGAGGCCTAATTCTTCAGCAAGGACGCAGGGGAATGGTGGGTTTTGCACAAATAATAAGTCTACTCTGTTTCTAGTACAAGTTAGTTGGATACCCTTGTTAAAATTTCTTTGTTATGTGTTCGAGTTTTAGTGATTATGGGGTCACTCTTTTAGTCTTTTGGCATGCCTTATAATTATATAAATAAATAAATAACCAAGTATGCTCTTTCCTAAGCTGAGAGATATCCAGACACCAATAAGAATGCCCAATGCCCTGCTCTTCCAGTGGGAACTCAAATAATCAGTTAGTCACCAACTAGTTTATTAAATTGAAAGTCTCAATAAAAGATGGGAAGCCCATGAGAAATTTACAGTAATTCCTCGTTTTTTTTTTTTTTTCACTTCTTTCTATTTTCTGTTTTGGTTCTTCTTCAGAAAAGCGTAGGCGAAGGTAAGGAAAACTATATTAAAAAAGCGGTTTGTCCATATTAGATCACTCTATTTTATCAATTTCTATTTTTTTACAGCTTATGAGACTTGCGGTTAGAACAAAATTAGTGTTTTTAGATATTAAATAAGAAGGAAATCAATGAGGAACATTGCACAATGCACCCATGTTCAATGACAATGACGGAACATTAACGACCATGAACATACTTCGGGGACTAGCTATATTCGTAAGAAAATATGTATGTGCTGTGTCTGCATCATTCGTCTGCTGTTATCCAATTGTTTTCAGCATTATCCAATTCCGCTGAAAATGATGACTCAGACATCTTTAATAGAGATAATTACACCAAACCCAGGAACTTTTTCTTCATGTGCATTTAGGTTGAAACTCCAAAACTTAAAAATATTTGAGATCTTGAAATTTGGAAATATAGTCTCCAAAAATGTAATAGACAAGTAAAATATGATTTGCTTGTTGCTGTAGGCCTCAATTAAGTGTTGAATTGTGAAGCTAGCAAGTCGGAATCCAATGAAATGCAACAGATCTTCCCCCATTAGATAAAGGACAATAAAACCGCCACAAAAAAAAAAAAAAAAAAAAACTCCAACCCAACCGGCCAGAAGGAAAAGAGAGAGTAAATAAAGAACAGAAGGAAAAAAAAGAGTGAGTGTTCCCGTGAATTAACCATCAACAAGAAGGATTAAGAATAGATAACCCCTCGAAACTACAAGACTTCGTCCTCCGTTGAATTACACCACTACAAAATATTATTTGACGAGATATACTAGGACCAATTTTTTTGTACATCCCTGTACAAATATATATATATATGTTCTAAAAATAGGCAACTTCCTAGTAATGTCCCTTGTGGCATAAATGGTGTCACGATGTTAAAAAAAAAAAAAAAAAATGGTGGTCCTATGCTATACTTTTTTATAGTGTCACATTGCATGGGTTCAAATCATCTTACGTTCTCTCCATAAACGATGATAAATGTTCTACGTAAAAAAATAAGAAAGCGAGAAACTCAGAATAGGAGTCAAAAGAAGGGACCAAGTACAGGATAAGAAAACATGCCAAGTTGCTCGAGGGAGTGGTTGATCAGACTTTAAGGCTACTTAAATCTTAATCTGTCCAACTTGGAGCTTTCAATCAGGCATGAAGCATCGGATAAGATAATCAACAACTCCAGCCACACGACTCGGAGGAAATCACAACACTGGCTCATATCATTTGTTATAAAAAGCAGATAAACTCCCACTCGTGTGCGAGTGTGTTCCCCATAAAAAGTGCGTCCACAACTTACTGATCCATCGAGATAAACACTGCAGAAGACAAGATATTCTATCCACACACACACACACACACACAGAGTCCATATCAGATTGCCATAACTTGCACATAAGATAGCAATACCGAAACCCCATTTAAGCCTCAAAACGAAAGCACACAAATTTCAAGAGTAAATTACAACAGCACAATTATTGCCTGCGCATTGTTGGCAATTGCTCCGCAGAAAGAGAACCAGATTAAACTCCAATTTAATTAGATCGTTAAAAGAGATTCCGATTCGAAAAGAAGAGCATTTCTGTAATCATTTTATGCCACGGAATGATTAAACTATATATGAACCATTAAGAAAATGATTATCAACATTAATAACTTTACTCGGGGAAAATTTTGACTAGGAAGAAACGTCGGGAAATGACACAGAAGAGCATTTCTGTTTCCGTCTTCTCTGCCGATTCCGATCGAACCAGTAAACGCAAAGAAGCTTTAAAAAAGAAAAGAAGTACTTGAGAAACACCCGTTTGCTGTCTCACTTACGATCGGCATTTGGGCAGTCTCTCGCAAAATGACCTTCTTCCCCGCAATTGTAGCAACCGCCGCCGCCGCCGCCGCCATATCTTCGACCTCCGCCTCCGGGGGTACCTTGATAGCAATCTCTTGCTAAATGGCCATATCGTCCGCAATTATAACACGCTCCACCACCCCCAAATCGGCCACCCCTCCCACCTCTCCCAAAACCACCGCCGCCACCGGTGTTGTATCTCCTCCCCCTCCCACCGGGAAACCCTCTAGTGCCACCCGTGCTGCCGCGGCCGCGTGATATGCCGAGCGATCTGGAGACTCCGACGACGTTGGAGGCCTTGGCGCCGTCGTCTCCTCCAAAATCGACGTCGTACTCCACATGCTGGCCCTCCGAGAGGGTCCGGAAGCCGTCGGACTGGATCGAGGTCTGGTGGACAAAGAGATCCTCGCTGCCGTCATCGGGAGCTATGAAGCCGAAGCCTTTCCGGGGACTGAACCACTTCACGGTGCCAGTGGATCTCTTGCTCGCAGCCATCCAAAGATTCTTGAAGTTTCTGACCCCGTCGCTGGTACTAGGTGGCAGGGGCAGTGCGTGGTTCGTTAGTGAGTGCGCGCGTCAGACCTTGGAGCGGTTTTTGAGTTTGTTACGTGGGGACCATGTGAGCGGAGATCGGACGATTAGGAGAGGATTAAATTTTCATCGTGCGATTATTAGGTGTTTGACGGTTTATCCGTTTCCCTTTTCCACTTTTTTATTTTTTAACGTTTGCCTTATTATTCCCCGATTTTCTCGTCTCATCCGTTTGCCCTCTTTTGGGGTTTGTCCGCAAGTTCTATGTAAAAAAACTGAATTGTCAACTTCAACAGTTTTGATAAAATGAATGTCATTCTCCCTGCTGATGGTGTTTCTAGCGAGGAGCTATGATTTGTAAGACAATATAAAGTTAGGAGTTTAGGGTTGTGAGTTAGTATTTACATTTTGATATCTTAAATCAATTGAAATCTTGTGAAAAAGAAAAAAAAGGATAATATGAATATTAGTGTATTAAGCTTATTTTATGAGGATGTTACTGTGAAAAGTTTATAGTGTTCTTGGCTAGTAGAGGAGGGCATCGTTGAAGGAGTACACTAAAAACCTCTTAGCGTGTGGTGTTTGGCGTGTTCTTCTGCCATGCTTATTGTCCCGAGGGCTAGTGGAGCGAGAGGGTGCGTTTCATCGGGCGATTTTGCCAAGTACGGGACACAAGTCTTTCTCAAAGCGACACGTGTCTCCTCCTTTTTGGGTAACGATTAAAGTCTGAGGTGGAGATGATGAAAGTCCGAAATGAGTAATTTTCGAGTAAAATTTACCAGTTTTCTACTTGAAGAGTAGTATTTTGGTTGAACTTTTAGAATTATAGTAGACTTGTTAGGGGCTCATAACGACAATATCCTTCATCACTCGTCTATATGTGTGTGTGTGTGTGTGTGTGTGTGTGTGTAGTAAAGCCAATAAAAATGGAAAATAGGAAGGTAGGAAAAGATACACGCGGAAATTCATGGGGATAATGAACTAATCGTTCAACTGAAGGCGAAGATGATGACTTTCTATGATGGCTTATAGTACTTTTAGTTCTTACTACCTTGTAAGATGATATGAGTGTCAAAAAAAAAAAAAAAAAGGGTTACTTTTCTCAATAATGAAAATATTTATATTCATAATTATTTTCAAAGCATTCTAAAAAAGGAACAGAAATTTTTTCCAAGTAAGTATTTTTCACAATCAAAAGAAATGAGATGTGATTTTATCATCCCCTAAAGTTCTTAATATGATTAACCCATAAATTTTGTATGCTGAGAAAAATATTATTCATCCATCAATCACTAAATCTAACCTGATTCTAGATCGTGTCGAAATTGGATCAAAATTAAATTAGAATCAAATTGATTTAGAAAAATAAAACTAATCCTGGTTCTTCCTTTTGCTTCAATCGGGCCGAGATTAGGTCTATCAGTCACTATTATTGTTTCGTATAATTGGGGGCATATGAAGCCCAAGCTGCTTTAATAGGCCGATTTGCGGAGTCCTAGGCCTAACCCACTGCAATAGGACTGCGCAGATCTCACTTAATAAGTAAAAAAAAACATACTCAAGCTTCGCACCCACCAAAAAATATATATATTATTATTATTATAAATGAATAAAAATAAAAAAAATCAAGCAACAAGAATGTTGCAGAAAGATCAAATCTTTGACAGGTCATTCGGTAGAGCTTAGATATTCATTTAACCTTGCACAGGTTTAAATAGTCGACAATTATATACCATACAATTTATTTTTTCATAGATTCAGTGTAACAACTCAACTCACTATATCGTACAACAATTTATTTTATTTTTTAAAAAAATTTAGTGTAACAATTCAACCCCCTATATCACCATATCATGCAACAACTCAACCCACTATATTGTGCAGAATGTGAAACACTGCTCTACTTTCCCATTCCGTTAGACCGAAAAAGAAAGACTGTTGCACAAAGCCAACACATATATGGCTCAGATTCAAGTGAATTCACATTCTACACTAGCATCGCCATTAACCACGAAAACAATCACTTCTTCGGTCGTTTTGCATCCCGTTGAAGATCAACCAAATCCCCCACCTGGGGTTGGTTTGTGCTCTCCTCAGCACATGCCTGGTGCAAAATGCTAGTATAGTTATCAATGAAAAAAATAAAACAAAGTAAAATAGAAGCTATCTCAAGATCACTTGGTGAAAATAAGGCTTCAACAACCAAACGCTAGACAACAAGGCATCCAATATACATCTAACTCTACATCTCTAAAGCCTAGGGGTTAAAACCATTTTTACACTCACAGAAGAACTTGACACAGAATTCAGCAACGTGTCTATCTTTGATATCTCTTTACATGAACCAGAGGTCAGAGAAATCAGAGTAGAAAGCAACTACTGGCTAGACAGGAATGACATTGCTCTTCTAAAATCCGGCGAATTGAGCGTAGAATCAGGGAAGTGTTGTCCAGTTGGTAAAAGTAATCCACCCTCATGAGGAAGCAAGACTTGTCGTTGGCTACTGACATCTCTGTCACAATAATTTGTAGATGAAAATTCCTTCATATGCTTCACATATTTAAAGAACTCCGCAACTTGGCGTGCATAACTTCACAAAACACATTGTTAAACATAATTAGACCATGAACACACAAAAACCCCAGATATGGTTAAGAAAGAAAACTCCCAATCAGTTGGTGCACAATTAATTACCATCTAGAACTAGCAACCAGATGCTTGTAATGTAAGTAAAATCAAAACTCTCCCTATAAATTTAAAAAAGCGCATTGAATTTTTCTTCATTTCGGAAAAACAAAAGAAGAATTTGCCTGCATATGCATGAAGGAAAGAGTGTTGGGGGGAGGTTGGGGGCCTTTTGGGGGAAGGGGGATGAGGGAGGGAAGGGAGGGGAGGGGCGGGGGGGTGGGGGGGAAATATGCATAAGTTTATGACATGCAACTTCTGACTATTTGTACCTCAGCCTTGAACTAAATGTCAGCATTATAATTTATGATCCATATAAATGTGTTTGTCCGCATGTCATGGACTTGAGTATTATCTCAACGACATGTGAAGATGGATGTGTATGTAAAGCAAGCAGCAAATCAGCACAAATGGTCTAAATACAAGTGAGAGCTGGTTCGCCATAAATTTCTTTTATTGTTCAAACAACCAACTGCTCTACCACTGAGCTACTGAGGAAAACATATCCATATGATTAGAAACTTTATAGTTACCAAGACCAAAGTTCACTATAAAATGTGATTATTAGTTAAGTAATTGCAGTCTTACTGCTCCTTTGCTTCAATATCTCTCTTCAAATCAATGTTGGCTTCACAGTCAAGAACCAAAGCAGGAACCTGGTCATAAACAAACAAAATAAGCCAAAATATTTTGGGAACAAATGCAACTCCACAGGATAAAATACAGTACCTTTTGGATAGTTGAATGCATATGATCACCTTCTAGATAAAACATCTTGTCTCTTATATTAGGATATAAAGAGTTATCGAGGGACAAGGGTGGCTTATGGACAGATAACACCCCATGGTTGCCACTTTGAAAAGGGAAAAGCCAGCTCTCATGCTTCTCATGCAGATCATGAAGATACTCTAGGGAGACTCCACCCTCTTCTGCTCTCTTTCTTAGCTTCATTCTCTGGTGGCAAGTATCAGGGCTTGCTCTAAGATAGATGAAACCATCAGGAATGAGCCCAGGCAAAACCGAGACAACAGGATCAAACCATGAGTCATATATGCTGATCTCCATCTCATTCATCCACTTAGCTTCATGCACAGCTCGTACAAAGACCTTTATTAAGAAACAATGAGATCAATGTGCATCATGCTTGAAACTCTACAATAATGAGTTTTCCTTCCTCTTTGAAAGGAATCAATCAACTAGAAAGAAAGACAATGTTTTGAATGCATGTTCATGATCAATCTTGACCATTTCCCAACAATGCACATCACCTGCAGCAACAACTATTACTTTTGTGCTGAAAGGGAGGAACTACAAATTTGTCAGATGCTTACCATCCTGTCACTGAAAACACTCCTCTCCATCAATCTTAGAGGCTTCACTCCTCCAGATGATTCTCTTTCCTGCATTACCCTCGTGACAAACACATAATTCTGAAAGGTGTATGCATACCTGTGTGGCTCAGCATAGAATGCATCAAGTATATTAAAGTGGTCAGGTCCAATATCCTGCCACTTATCAATGGGTTCAGGAACCACCTCAACAAGATCTCGGAGCTCTATTGTATCACTAACTATTCTCTGAAGGAATGTTGTTTTTCCAACGCTAATGTTGCCCTCGACACAAAATGTAATTTGCTTCTTGCCAGCAGGCTTCATGTCGGAGTTTAAATCCTTTAACTCCTCATCCACACTCTCTTTGATGAAAGTAGTTATGCTCTCAGCATGATTTTTGTGAATTATTCCCACAGAACTCTGTAAATATTCCACCATAGTCTCGTTTGACTTCCCAAGAAACTGCATTGTGTGCCAAAGGATCCTTGTCAGTAAGATGCCAACAAATCCAATTTGCCCAGGGATGTTATGTACCTTCCTCTGTTCATATGGAACATGGGATTGCACTCTTTGGACTACTGGTGAGCCCAAACTAAAAATGCGAGAATAATGTTCATAAATTTGCAAAACACAAGTATAAAATATCCAAATACCAACAACATCTACCAAATCCATTAACAGAACAAGCCAACTCCTAGGAGAAACAACTCAAAATTGGATTACATAACCTAAACCCTCTTTTAAAACTCGCCATTCTCGACCTACAGGTCATGCATGTCTAACACGATAGGCACAGAACAAGACATAATCTTCCATAAACAAAACAAGAAAGAACACAAGAAACATCCCTGCAGTAAAATGTAGTGTCCCACAGATGATTCTAGAATATCAAAATCTTAAAAAGAAAGTAAAAAAACCGATGGACAGACCTTATCCTTGTACAATTGCTTGAGCTCCGCCATTCCCCGAAACCCTTTCTCCACTAGCTTCCTCAAATTCTTGGGCCCCACCCCTGGAATTGTCAGCAAATCAGCGTTACTAACCATCTCACCTGACCCCTTCTGCCGCCTATTCAACCTCACAACCTTATCCCCTTTCTCGTCGCCCTTGTCACCGTCAGAACTCCTCAGCCCTTCCACCGCCGACGCAGATGCGGCCGCGGCTGCTGCCACGGGCCCATCTGTCCCCGCAACTGTACAGTACCAGAAGGGTCTCACAGCGACCCATCCCCTGAACGGAGTCTTCGCCGCTGCAACAGCTGCTTTGTTGTCAATTGCGCAGCGACAGGCGCTGTTGGCGCTTGTTGAGGGTACGACACCGGTCCTTTTAGCCCCGGAGGGGCCCGCCGCGGCAAGAGAGGACCCGCCGCCACCGGCGACGACAGCGAAAGCTGTGGACGCCGGCATTGAGATTGAAGTGAAAGGTTTAGAGTTAAAAAAGAGAAAGCCGTTGGCTTTCGCGGGTCTGTTACTAAATGCTAATGAAGAGAAAAAACTGGCACTAACACAAGTGCAGAAGGAGGAGCTTGCAGGGGTCCGTAGCAGCTTCTGCATCCTTAACAAGCATATTTCACTTCTCCCACTTAATAATAATAATAATAATACAATTTGCTACAAATATAATTATATTACATATGTGCAGGCAGCTGTCGAGGGCGGAAAAGAGAGAGAGCGGCGGAGGCGGGGATGGTAACCAATTGAAAGGGAATGGTTGGGGAAAGAAGCGAGGGTTTTTGAATTTGGATGCTGGCTGGTTTAGGGTTCAAAGGCTTCTTTTTTTTTATTTTTTTTTCGGTTCGCTAAAGGAGGGAGGGAGAGAGGGAGCTCCGGTCCGGTTTATTTTTATTTTATTTCTTTCGGGAGTGGCGGGGTGGGGTGGGAGGGGACGGCGGACAAATTGAGGAAACTAATTTTGTTGTTCCATTAAGAGTAATATTTAATCGCATTAATTTATTATTATTAAATTTACGAAAATGTATTATATTTATTAAAACATGTTTTTTATTTAAATAAACATATAAATATATTTAAATTATAAATACTTTCATTTTTAAAAATAAAATGAATTTGAAAATATTTCCTTTTTTTATTTTATGATAAAACAAAAAGAAAAAAACTGAAAAAATTAAGTTATAATTTTTATAAAATAAATTTAAAAATATTTTTTTCTAAAAAAGAGATGAATTTAAATTTATTTTTTTAAAATTATATATATATTTAAATTATAAATATATATATTGTGTGAATTTTAGATATGCATAAGATATTAATAATATAAATTAAATAAGTTCTAATATATTTTAAATTATAATAGAATAAATTGAGTAAATTAAATGTATATTAAAATTATAATTTTATTAAAATATTAAAAATTATAAATTAATTCTTAAGATTGAATATTATAAATTATACAAATTTATTAAAAAATTAAATTTAAATAAATATTAAAGTATTTTAAAAATTAAATAAATATTAATGTATAAATATTTTAATAATAATTTTTTAAAAAGTTTTGCCCATGCATAGATATAAGTATCCTTTATTTAAAAAAAATAATTCTATTTAAGGTTTCCAAAAACAATGTATATTAGGGTTAAAGACTTAATTTGACTTACAAATATGACCAGAAAAAGAAGTAGAATTGTTTGCAAATCTTTCAATCGATGTATGTGATTATTATTATTATTATAATATTCAGAGAAGGGGCTCCGCCTTGGGGTTTGAGGTTAGTGGGTCATTAATAATTATGGGTGTGTGTGGGGTATTGGGGGTTTGTCTTTTGGGCTGTTTGGCTGTGGAGGACAGTGCCACGCGTTCAAGGGAACAGCGAGAGAAAGTGAGCATGGTCTTGGGAAACGAAACAGAGGCAAAGATTTTTAAAATCAAACTGGCTCCTTCCTGGCTGCGAAGGGCTCAGAAAAGCGGAAGGGTTGCTATTTATACTGTGCGATGGATCGTTCCTTCAATCAGATATTCTGTCTCAGTTTAGTTTTTGACACATCAGCAGCGGCACGATGGATGATTAAACCCGTGAGTCGTCAGATTTGCTTACTTTCTCTCTCTCTGTTTTCTTTGTTTTTTTTGTCTTTGACTTTTTAGTGGTTGGGATAAATGCATAGATACCATTTTCTATATATATATATAAAGAAGATAGACACCTTTTTATTAAGAGCAATGCCATGTACACGTTAAAAAAAAAAAACAAAAAGAAAAGGAGCAATGCTCTATTGTCTAGTTGATTAAGAAAAAATATATATATATATATATTGCCCGACTTTAAATATGCTTGAAAGTCGCTGATCTTGTGGGTCTTTAACATGTCCGGATAAACAAGTATTTTCCTTACATTAGTACATTTTTACGTGTATATTTAGAAAATATCACCTTTTCTTCTGACCAGAACCATTGGAAATATCATTTGCGTTGATGGATTTCTTGTTAAGCAAGGATTTGCCTTTTTCAACGATGGCATCGTGACTTCAAAAGCAACGCTACGAGGCACAATCACAGACGGAGGGACCTCAAAGTATATCACCAACGCATTTCCAGATCCGTTCAATGGAGACGACACTGCAACTTCAATTACCAATCACCGAGATATTGCCTGGCAGGAGCCTTATTCTCCGCCCGTGTGGCCACCAAAATTCTGCATTGCTGAGCCCTTCTTGAAATATTCGTTTGCTCCGAATTATAATTGCATGCCTATCCGGTGGAGCAATCATGTGATTCCGTGTGATCTTGTGTTTTTTTTTAGTCTGAATAAAAAGTTATATAATTTATAAACACACGTGTGTGTGTATATATATATATATATATATATTATAAAAAATGGAATTTGTATTTTTTATTTTTTTAATACAAAACCCATAAATTAGTCAGTGTAATATTGTTATTAAGTTTACTCAGCAAGTGTTTTGACCAAACGGTCTATGCCACTTATCCCCGTCGTGCACGACGTACCGACAACACTAATGAGTCGGCGTAGGTCGGTACTCCAGGAAAATTGAGTTAAAAAAAGGCGGCGGGGACCTGGACGAGTCGGCTTGTGCTCGTGTCCGGGAATTTATAAATCGGGTCAGTCAAAAGTGGCCAATTCAACGGACGGCTGCTTGTGAACCTGAACTCTTGCAGGTTAGGATGGGCGGATCAGTTTGACAGAATGCAATTTACCAACCCCAGACCTCCTAGCAGCCATATAAATTAATGTTACGCGGACCAGGGTATTGTGGCTCTAAAGAAATTAATTTGGTACACTTTGACGTAAGGATGGTGATTGGATCTGGGTTATGAATCTAATTAAAGAAGCTAGTTTTACCCGTATGAAAAATAAATGTTTGGCAATGTCGTAATTGAGATTCACCAAAAATTCCTTTAATACTTGAGTGGTTTCTCAGTCACTTCGCATCACTTGCCTCCACCTCCGCGTCCAATCACAATATGCCGTTTTTTTATATATTAAAAGACGCGCGCGCAAAAAATTAAAAAAAAAAGAATCTGTGAAATCTAAACTCCTAAAGAGAATATACAGCCAAGAACCTCCCAACTGATGAGCGAACACAGAAAGCATTGCTCTTCCTGTCAACAAGAGGAAATGTCCTCCGGTCTCTGTTTGAAGAAGATGAACATCTTAAAAATGGAAAACACGAAGCTTCTTTATCTTTTCTTTATTTTTGTTGAAAAAACTGGTTACGAGGGATCGCCTGTAGTTGTTTCTGCGGATTTAACAGATTTAGACCGAATATAGGCTACCGGACTCCCTAAAAGGAACACTAAGCTCATGACCACCATGCGCGTTTCTAGAATCCCAACAAAGGCAAACAACGTTGACAAGGCCAAGGCGACATCTTTAAGGGATTGTCGGCTAAAAGAAATAATCTTCAACAGAGATGCTTAAACCCTGCCCTTCTCTTGACTCTTTTCTTTCCCAATCCCTACTTGCACCCTCGCCATCTTCACGAAATTCTGTCTCTATTCCTCCTATTGAACCACTTTCGGTGGCCCCCAAGTCCTGAGCTCGCGAGCTCCTCCTGCTTAGAATCATCTGAGCATCAACTGCCATGCCAGCATCCGAGGCTACTCTTTGTATAGACTTGGGTGACATGTCGGATTGTACACTTGCCGGCAACATAAGAGGAAAATTCAGGCCGTCCACTGATGAGGGTCCACGCAAACAATAAGAGGCTACGTCGTGGGCTACTGCAGCAGCCTGGGGCGTGCTGTACGATCCTAACCAGAGTCGTTCCTTTGTTCCGGGAACCCTGATTTCAGACACCCATTTGCCCCATTTCCGACAACGAACCCCCTTGTACTTGTTTTGACCTGAGATTTCATCGCTACCCTGTACTGAATTGGAGCCGAGCATTCTTGCAGGTTGTACGAACGGTAAAAAGAAAAGACTTTTATTGCTACAGCTTGTGAACTTGGAAGAGACAGAGGTTGAAGTGCTTGTATAGGTTGAGGAAGGACAGAAGTCAAAGGTACAATATTGTTGATACGGTCAACTTTGATTCTGTCTCCCAATTACAACTCGTGATCATAAAAGAAAAAAGTACTTATATTAAATGGGTTGAGGATTCTCGAGGGTCAGAAAGTAGGCCGGATTAACCATTTTCGAAGGTCAAAGTCAAAGGGAAGTGGTGGATAAATATCCCACGAGGTGGACGGTGCTCTGATGGCAAATTCAAGTTGGAGGTGGTGGATGATTGGGGTCACTTCTTATCCGCTTGGAGAGAAGACTTTGATCAGAAGACTGGCTGACTCTGGTAGGGGGCTTTGTTTTTTGGACCATTAGATACACAAGTGAGCGGCGCGTGTGCATTTGGGACCATTGGATGTAGCGTTATTACCTCATGCATGACGTCACCGAATGACCCTCCATGTCGGCCACGATCCACTAGAAGGTAGATTTGAAACAAAGAAAATTTAGAAATAATCTGGTCAGACAGACCACAGATATAATCCAAGCCATTTCTTTTCTGTGGTTAAATCCGCCGCACTTATAAAGAAAAAAAAAAAAAGTCAATAAAATATTAATATTGTTTCCACAGGTACTTAACCACTTGAACTAATTCAATTGGCCAATAAATTTTTTAATTAGGAGGAGATTGTGGGATCAAATCCTATTATCTCCTCCAAATTGGCAAAGTAATTAGAATTAGTGCGGTATATACATTTTTTTCTACTACTAACGGCAAATTTTAATTTTAGAAGTCATTTTCGACACCCTGCAGAATGAGTCTGGAATGCCCTTTTATTTAAAACGTTCTTGAAGTGCAGCTATCAAATTCGCATATTTAAACGGTCAATGTATCTTAAACACGGAAGAAGGAGATGCAGGAGAACGGTAAACAAATCACCACCTTCAATTTCTACTTATAATTAAATTAATCTTGTTGGCCGTTCCTTTTGTTTAAATTAATTGTCGTCTAACATGATATACTCTTATTCTTTTCTCTTGATAGTTCATTTACCATTGCTTTTCTAACTTACTACAATGATAAGCAGGCTGAATCGCAGCCTCAACCAAAATGAATTTGTGGCTCCACCATTTAGGAGGGCCCTTCGGAGGCCCCGACCCTTGTCTTCTTGTTAACTTGCACATATTTGGTCGTGCAATTGATGAGAATTAACCGCTGGGGTGAAAATCCAAGAATCTGTTTCTTGTATAAGATTAGAGAAACAGAATGGGATTAAACTGCTAGAGTACCTGAGAACTATAATTGCTTTCTCACATATGAAATAGCCACATGTCTCGATTACATTTACTTCTCATCGTATTTAAGTTGGGTGAGCAGATGTCCAAAACTGTGTCCGTGACATTTTGAAATGAAACAAAAAAAAAAAAAAAATCATAATGAGCAATGTTACAGACCAAGCATACCATACAACAAATCCGGGTAACTTTTGACCATTATTTCCATACAGCAAAACGAACATATTCAGGTTTTGAGTCCCTCGAATGAAGGCGAAAGAATTCTGAAGAGCCCGTCTGGGTTATCGGCATGTACCTGTCAGCATATGATAACAATATGAAATCTCTTGGAAAGAACAGCCAATATACTAATAAAAATGCCACCCTACGCAGAGGTGGGATACACCTCCTATGACACTCTCAATATCAGTACACAAGTGGACTTAATTAAATGCCATTGCTAGATGACCCTTCAATGGACTCAATGCCATCTCAACCAAAGGCAAAAATGAAATGGTCTCGTACTAAAAGGATACATGAGTTTTACATTCCATCTTTTCGGTAAAGGTTTAATACAAGCCCGAGCCAATCTTAAAAATTAAAATTTCAAACTTATATTTGAAATAAGGAAGGCGGACCAAAGGGGAGTATATGTGAAACAAAATATCGTAGGTTAAATGGGATTAGTGTGTGCCTCGGTGGAACTATATGTATCAAAAGCACAGAAGGAACATACCCAGTGACCAGCATCTTCAAGGACATGCATTTCAACTCCTCCTCCCTCCTCAGCAGCTAGATCTTCTGCAGCATGGATTCTTTGGAGATCTTCAAGGGCCCATCGGTGCAAGCTCCTTTCTGCCTTTAAAAAGTTAATATGCACACCTCGAGGCAAATTTTCAACAAATTTCCTATAGCATAATGCACATTTCAGCTCAAGTTCACACAAACAATAGAATATTTACTGCCATTATCAACTCCATAACCAGGTTCAATTACCATAAATTTGTTTCTTCATATGATTGGTACATTTCAGCAATTCCATTGAGGTTGAACACCCATGAGAACCTTGATAATGGGGAACCAAGAGGGTCATTTGGTCGCAGATTAGTTGCCACCCACTGGGTGCAAAAGTTTGACAGTCAGTACCTTTAAAGGCATTATATTTGTTGATATGCAATACAAAGTTTTGGCATAGATAAAGAGAGCACTAGCTAAAGAGAAATCAAACAGAAAAAGCATCAGTTTTTAAGTCAGCATAAAGCCTAATCAATCAAATTCAAATACCAACACGCACTCAAGATTAAACAAAAGCCCAAGAGTCAGTGGTTGATGCTGCTGTAGAGCTGTACAAGATCTTAATGTATTGTGATACCCTATGACAATACGCAAGTGCATGTTAATGAGTTGACCTCTCCCCGCGACTCCTAAAGAGGACAGATCAAGAGAGGGATGGAGTCAGAAGCATGGAGAAGTTTAGCTTTCCTAGGGAGGTCAGAGTATTCATAGACAGAATGGGGGATGCGGGTGCAGGAGTGTTTATGATTTTGGCTGAATGGAACCCATCAACTACCAGCTAGAACAGGCTTACAGTTGTCACCACCAACAGCCAGCACAACAAACATTTCTTGTTTCAACTATGCCTACAATTTAGCTTAAGTTTCAGTCAAAACCTTGTTTGTAGCAAGAATATTGTTAGACTCAAAAGTCCTTCAAGTTTCTTAACTTTACTCATATCTGAATATTTTGCAATTTATCAGTCTCATCATTCAATGTGATTCTAGTTCCATCTCAGTTCTGCATAAGATTATTTATTGCCGTTTGCATATAGTTGAATAGCCATCCCGTTTGCATCCCCGGAACAACAGTGATCATTGTGCTGAAATAATATCATGCCATTTCATTTCACCTTATCCATTAAAGAAACAACTAGCCTATTTGAACTCCATTCATATCAGATAAGATGCTCTGGCACCCCTGTGGCTTAGCCAAATCCACAGACAGCTGATAATAATTTATCTAGGATAGCAAACTGCCTTTCTCATGTTAAAGTTAAATGACATCAAACAACATGCCAAATCCCTAAAATGCAACTAAATTATTAGCATAGGAGTATAAAAAAGAAACACTAGGGTTTTGAAACATGCCTGTGCAACATCCTTGGAAAACCCTTCTTGAAGAAGAGCATCCACAACCTCATGCTTTGAGGAGACCTTCCTTGAAGAAAGATAATACAGTACTCAGAACCATGCCGGAAATGAAAAATAACGTCAAGAAAAAAATCAAATTTAAAAATTGGAAAAAAAAGAAGAAGAAGAACGTTTATTAATTTGTTAATCAAATCACTAAACTTAAATGCGTCTTATGATAACGACCTTAGCTTGCTCAGCATTTAATAATCAATCTCTTATTGTCCAGCTCAACTTGTTTTCTATATCACCCTAACCATGCTACAATCCCAACAACCACAATATCATGAGAAAGCTAGAAGTTCCAAGAGAAATCATAGTTACATATTGGAGCCTTGTTTTACTTGGTTAGATCTGACCAAGCTAGAAAACAGAATTAAAAGTAAAAATTGGGATAAAATTTCATCCATTCGGCTACAGCAGATGACATTGTAACCTAGTCAGTTGCATGTATGAAGGAGCACTGGCTCATAAAAGGACAACAGCAGTGAGACAAAGAACTTTCCTATCATGGTTGGTCTGCTAAAGTCATGAAATCAAATTAAACTAGGTTGACCCCCTTTTAGGCAAAAATCTTTTACATTCCTCAATCTATCCTATCAAATGCTGCTTAATGTACTTTAATGCAATATGATAGACATTAACTGTTACATTAGCACACACCGGCCTACCAATAAGCCAAAGGAGGACTTTGTAAAAGCCAGATCTTACCTCCTCTGGCAATTTCTTTAAAAAATGTATTAGTTCCGCTGGATGGTCCTCTCCATCTCCACCAGCTCGAACTTTTCCTGGTGTAGCATCAAGTACCCAAACCTGTAGCAAGGAGTGTGATGTAGAACCAAATACAAAAGATAGAGGAAATAGGGGAAGTAAGGAGGAAAAGTAAAAATTTCAGACTAAAACTAAGGGAGAGCAAGATGAAGAAAGAAAGAAAAAGGGGGAGAACTCATACAAACAAAGAGGAAAGGAATACCATAGCAGACAGCTCAAAATCAATCCAACAAATAACTAGTCTGCCAAATAAGCAAAAGACCTATTTATTGGCACGCATAACCTAAACAGAAAGCCTCAAATAAAATAAGTATCCCTAAGAGTACCATCAACAACTACTAAGCAAAATCACTAAACAACATAAAATTCAGAAGCTCGTAAACTAGACTTTTTGTCTAAATTCCCAAGACCCCTTGGACATTGGAATGAATTAACATCCAGACATCTGACATAATAAACTAGTTCCAAATTACTAACAATATTAAAAATATCAAGCAGATAAGAGCCTTACTCTAACAGGTCGTGCAAGAGGCTTAGCAGCTTGTTCTACCATGCTCAGGACAACTGCATTTGTAATTAGGGAGCACTGTAAGCACTTGAGTCATCTGAAATACATGTAAACTGTCACATAATATCCTCCAGTATCTAGGTATATTGCACTTCAAGGCAACAAGTACCTTTTCCTCCAAAACTGTGACCAATTAAAACTCTAGGCGTTATTCTAAGTTGTGCTACCTGCTCAAGCCAAAAGTAGAAAGAAAGAAAAAAAAGCATAAGCTGAAGATTTAAAAAAAAAAAAAAAAAAGAGGACTATTCATCAAAGCTTACTGGAGAATAGTCACTAGTTCTGAAATACACAATCGTGGTTAGGAATACTTTAGTTTTCCTATATAGTTTTAAGGATGTATTTATCTCGGAGTTCTAGTGCTGCATAAGGAGTATCACACTCATACATGAAGCTGATAGTCATTGCTCAAAAAGTACGCACTAGCTTTAAAACATCAAAAGCAGTTGAGGCAACTGAGTGGGGCCCTATCTTCTTGATTGTAGCTGAATCTCCGTGGCATCGCAAGTCCACCAAAAGAAACTGCAGCAATATAGAATTCAACAACAGTTAACGTTCTCTATACTGCAACTTGATGGAGAAGAAAGAAAGAAAAAATGGTTGTGTAGGAAGACAGATAGTTATGCCAACACAAACAGCTTAACAAAGCATTTCGTTTTTTGTCAGAGAACACACAAATACCATAAATTCATTAAACAGTACCTGCCACATCGGAAATTCCTTAGCTAGTCTCCTAGCAAAAGAGCCTGCAATATTCCAAAAACTATTAACTGAAACCAAGACCAGTTCCTCTCTGCCTTGCAAAAGTTTAAGACAATGGACATTGACAGAACATAGCAGACATAGCCCAGTAAGAGCATGCAGCTGAAGAAATAAGACATTCACTCAAATAAAATGAACAGCAGAAAATTAAAGCAATGTAAAATAACATCAATTTGATGAGCTTCAGTTCATTGTTTCCTAAAATTCAAGACTTGAGATAATCACTGGGTTGATTGGGCTTAGAATATGTCCAGGCTATGGCCAATACAGACATTAAGTTCTGAATGTATCCCCAAAAAAGCAGGGCAACTATGAAAAGGAGGCATAAAACCAATTAATCAAAGCCCCTAATCCGTGATCTAGCATTTATTCCTTTCACAATTAACTGGCTCAGTCTTCTATGAATTTCAAGGGCCAGAGTGGATGACATAACCTCATCAGACCCCTTTTTCCTCCCCCAACCCCTTCTCCCACCCTCTTCTATGAAGAAGACAAAATTCGGCTGAGGCCTATAACTTCAGCTCTTACAAATAGCCGAAATTCAGATAAAAACAATGGAACTTGAGAACAAAATAATTTCATATGTGTGCCTAGCAAAGGACAAGGAGAAGACATATATAGAATGATAGCATCAACGCACAATATTCATAACTGCAAAACAATCAGGGAGTTAACGTCAAAACATTGAAAGTGTAACTAAAATTATGTTTCCAGTAAAATCAGCGTGCATAGGAAAACCATGACAAGAGTGCCTACCCCAGTTTTTCCGGCAACCAAGAATGCCGTGCAGAAGGACAGCCGTTGGGGGATCTGGTACCGACTTGTCCATTGCAGAAGCCCAGTTTACCTGTGCACCAAATAGTTTCACGTAAGACAAATTCTCCCCTTAAGAGCATTCCGTGTTCAGTCCCAGAAAGTTGATAGTTATTCTTAAAAGAATAATGCGGCTGTTGCAAGAAGTTGGAGCCATTGCAATTTGCCCAAGGCAATGAAAGCTTCACTAAATTTTGCCAATGCTAATGAGTTAGGTTATAGAAAGGACAGAATGGTGGAATACATTAAACTTACCAGAGATCCTTGAACAAGTTCATAAGCCTGACAGAGAAGAACCCCGTAGTTAGAATTAATGAAATCGGAGTTCAAAGCAATATTCAAATATTTGTGTGGCGCGTAAAAGAGCATGATTGTGTAGGTAATTGCCACAAGAAAATTTCATTACCAAGGAACCGGACCGTTCCGCCACTGCTCTGCCATAAGCAGGCTTCTCATCTACTAATGCCATACGTATCCTTTGATCTTTAGTTGATCTTCTGGCGGGACAAAGCGAAGACCGAGAGACTCGCAATGCATTATTCTACAATCAGGTTTAATCATACGTCTTTGGTTAAAAAATTAGCCAGAAAGCCAAACAAAAAAACAAAAAAATCTGCAAGAAAACCCAGAACCCATAATTAAAAGTTCAGAGTCTTCAAGAACAAAAAAAAAAAAAAATTGCTCAATGCGAAACAAAAATTTACCTGAGACGGCATCAAAATCCTGGAATCGGACCCAAGAGTCAGCCTGCTTTCGGCGTTATGGACAGCTATTTCGCCGCGCAATTGACCGCAGAGCGCGTGGGTAAGATTCGAGATCACAGACATTTTTATTCGAGTCTCAAGCAAAGGTTGGTGGCCAAAATCCTTCGGCTCTTTACTTCTGTTCTGTCTCCGGCCAATCGGTTCTTTAACGATCCAGATTGAAAGAATACATAGAGAGAGAAAAGAAGGAAGCCAGGAATCCCAAAAATAAAAAAATAAAAATGATTTTTTTTTTTTTTAAGTATGTGGGGAAATTCGATTTTTTTTTTTTCTTTTTCTCTTCAACTGCAACTTATGCTGGGTAATTGTTATCAATACAACACAAATACAATTACAAACAGGCAGCTGGCAAAGTTAGGACAAAAAATGAATGTTGGGGACAGAGAGTTGGAGGCGGAGACTTCGAAGCCGGACATTTACGTGATGTGTCCGCCTCTCGTTTATTACCGGTCGTCCTCGCGGTTGAACGCCATCTGACCTCCACTCACCGTTAACGGTTCGGCCTAGATCGCTTTCGACTCTGAAGACTTTTTTCTCTTTTTTTTTACATCTTAAAAAAAAAAAAAAAAACAAATTCGAGTCAAACCGGCCAGGCCAACTGGTTCTAAATTGGATCAAACCAAACCCACGCGGAGAGCGTCGAAGTATTATTGATGGGCCCATTCGTTTCATTTGCACGGCCCAACTCACGCGCCTGCGCCCTGAAGTAATATTTTCCCACTCGCACAACGGCACGCGACTGATTTTATTTTATTTATTCATTACGGATAACAAGACCGCAAATGTCGTATTTTGTTCTTTTATTCATTACGGATAAATATTACGGGCTCTATTACATGACAATTTTTTTTTTCTTTTTTTTAATTATCTACCATTGAATTTCAAGTTCGAAATTTTGAATTATAAAAATGATTTTAATACCAAAAAAACTTTAGTCTGAATTAAACCGTGTTATTACCATTTTCAAGAAAACAATTATAAGTTTTTACTTTGGCAAAAACTCACTAAACATGAAATTAACCCATTAATAATAAGGGTCAAAACCAGTCAAGATCCTAAATCCATTCTCTCTGTGTTATCTCTTTTCTAATTTCTCTCGGACGGGTGTCTTTCCGACCGACCAAGACCATAGACCATAAGTCTTCCTCAGTCACCAGCGCAAACAGCTTCACGATTACATGCCCTTAAACACTGCCGCTGCCGGCCAACACACTTGCCACCTAGCTCAACCAAATGTCAATGATTTCACGTTCGGACATACATTTTCGGTAATCTTACATTTCTGTAATCCGATAATGTCGATAGTAATATTACCCTTTTACTCGAAACTGCTCCACATACTTGTTAACTATCTGATGGAGTAATACGCATAAGCTCTATAATTGATGATGAACCATTGACGTAAGCTTTTGGTGTCATTTTTCGTTTTTCTATTTGCCACTTTGGTGCCCAGATCGGCTGCTTTTCGTAGTTCAAAAAAATAAAAATAAAAATAAATGTAAATATATATAATTAAGCAAACGACCCATATCCATGGAACTGATTCGTACCTTATCGTGAATGAAATTTATGAGGCTCATATTCTCACGAAAAATGTCTAATTTGATTTTTTTATTCCTTTTTTTATTTATTATACGGGAAATGCACCTGTCAGCTGATGGTGCGCCACTTCTGTCTCCTTTTGCTCGCTAGTTAACTTTGACATCCAACGAAAGAGCTAACCGAAATAGCCACGGCCTTTCAAGAGACATGGGTGTGGCTTCAACTGTCTGTTTTACATTCCCATTTACTTCCACCACCGTCACAAGGAGTGTTCTCCGCCGCCAACTTCACTCCCTCTTAGCGCCCTCCTCCTCTTTTCATAATTATTCTTCCGTAAGTTCAATGCTCTTCTTTCATAATGTCTTTTCATGATTAATATTTCCATGTTTGAGTCATAACTCTAACCTCCATAGTTGAATTTTGCCCTTACCGGAAAGATTCTTATTTTTGAGGATTTTATTGCTACATGCCACTGGCTCTAGAAAAAGATTAGCGTTTTTGTTACGAAATTGCCCTGCATGGTTCAAAATTTTGCTTGATGTGAACGGGAATTCATGGCTGAATGTCTCTAACTTCATTAATTGGGAAACTACTAATGCAAAACTTTTGCTTAAACATAGTGCTACAAGTTCGCAGATTAACAATAACCTTTCTAGGTCTCGCTTAAAGCGTGCAAATTCTGACTGCAAAGCTTCAGTTCATGTTCAGAGCAAATGGGGTTCAAATCCTCAAAGATCATTAGTAAAGATTACTGCCCGCAGAATTTCCTGCAGTCTGTTGGGAGTTGAAGATGACCTAAATGACGACGAGTCATGCGAGTTAGTCAGCGGAGCAGAAGTTTCAATAGGGGAGGGTGATGATAGCATCAGTGCTTACTTGCTCAGGGCAGTGAAAAATAATAATGGAATTGGAATCTTACTCTTGTCTGATATTTACGGGTTTGAAGATTCTTCTACAAGGGACTTTGCCTATCGCGTTGCCTGTAGTGGCTTCAAGTATGATTGCTTATCCTTCAATTAACGTGGACAATTATTCCTAGTCAGAGTATCCCTATAATTAGGTTTTGTCTTTCAAAATTCTTGTGGACAACCTTCTTCTCATTCTTTGCCTCTTCCTAGCGTAATCTGTCTGTCTCCTACCACATATTTTGATCCATTTCTCTGCACTTGCTGCAGTGTTTTGGTTCCGGACATATTCCGCGGGGAACCATGGACAAGGGACCGCCCAATGACTCTCTTTGATGAATGGATGGCAAAACAAGAACCCAGGAGGGTTGCAAAAGACATTGATACATCAGTAGGATGGATGGCTGATGAATTCATGGCCGCGGGAATCTCGAAGAAGCTTGGCATAATTGGGTTTTGCTTTGGGGGAGGCAGAGTGATTGAAGTGCTGTCTAGAGATCAAGGAGCTCGTTTTGGGGTTGGGGTCTCCTTTTATGGCACAAAAATGGATCCATCGATAGCATCCCATGTAAAAGTTCCCGTACTGCTTATTTCAGGGGACAGCGATCCACTTTGTGAGGTTAGAGTGTTACATGAAATTGAGAAGAGCATTGGTAATGGATCAAGGGTTGTGATTTTCAAGGGAAGAGGTCATGGCTTTGCCCATCGACCCATCTCTCCCGAGGAAGATACAGATGCAGAACAGGCGTTTTCAATCACGAGAAGTTGGCTGCTTGGTGATCTGGATTCAAAAAACTGAATGCAGGGTCACCTAATTTCATACATTTCCCTTGTAGGCACCAAGTCTGGCAGAGCTCACCGGTTGGCCACTGCTTGTAACAAAGCCAAAAGGGGGCGAAATTGCGGGGTGTGGCAGAGGATCTTCTATCATTAGATGTTTGATGTCGGCATAAATCAGTCGTGTTATCTCCAAATACAATAATTCGGTGTCATGTAAATCAAAGTAGGCCAAAACCTGCCCACGTTATACCCGTTGAGTGTCTAATATAGGAGTTTTAAGTATTTTTAGATCTTTCGTGCCAGCTAGAACTGCTTAGCCTAAAGTTTGTCGGACCATCAAAGGCCTAGTACAGTTCGAACTCTCAAGTCTCTAGAATTTCAAGTTCAGATCTTGATGACGGCGAACATAAGAGTAGTTTGTCCACTTAAGTGCATGTTGGTTATAGTGTTAATGGTTATCAATTTTAGTAATTAGAAGTTTCATTTTGCTACAAATTGTAACTTTTTTGCCCTTTGGTTGTAAAAAACCCATCAGGAACCCACTTTTCTTTTACCTTTGTTGCTCACGTTTGCAGAACAGAAAAATTTGTAATCTGCAGCCCTTTTGGCTGTACAACCTCCAACCACAATTTCTTCCTCACTAGTTTTACCTTGAAAGAGACCATCCAGCACCCTCTTCTGCAACTACTTTCTCAATTTCCAAAATATGGGAAACATGCCTCAGGGTAATGGACCTCATTTTTCGCAGTCAACTGGAGTTTTTCACATTTTCATGCATATAGCTAGTAGAACGGACAAAATGAACAGCATCAATTGTTCTATCATATTTGGGATCACCTTGCCCCCTTGCCAGTATCACCAGGTGCAAACATTGTAACATAACAAATTGTGGAATTTACTAAAAAATTCTAGAGATCAGGCAAACCACTTTAAACCATCACTAATATCGGTGGTCATCAAAATCCCAATGATTGAAAGTTCAATGTGAAGGCCCGAATGACCACCCAACCTCACCAAAATACAAACTCACCGTGTACCAGAACTCCTACCTCACAAAGTACATAAGATTGTTGATAGATAGAAACCCTATGAGTGCCGAATGAAGCAATTATTCATTTCTTTCATTTTCTCCACCACTAAAACTGTCACCTGGTGCAGTTACAAAACATAATTAAAATGCCTGGGCGATTCACAGTACACAGGGTTAACAATTAATCCATCAAGCAACATTTCACACTACTTATCAGAATGCCATCTCGGGGAAAATGATCCACAACAATCTCTTGAAAATTTTGATTTGCAACTGAATCAACTTGAGAGCAGCTTCAAATATATCAGTTCTCAGTCCTGACCATCCTAGGAAGAAAAAAAAAAACAAACAGAGGAATACATGATCTTGGCCTAGATTCTTATGAAAACTAGATTCCTGTGAAAAATATGATATGTTTTCGTGGTGAACATAGTTATAGCATTAAATAAATTGTAAGTTGTATGCAACAATGCACTGATGTGCTGACATGGTGAAATTAGGACTGGTTAGGAATAACCGTAAAAAACTTGAACACACTATGATTATTTGCCATTATCAATTTGCATGCCATTGAATCTCGCAACAACTGGTACATATCCATCACAACACTCTCATAGCTTATACTTTCCTTTGTAACTCTTTTAGTCTTAGAAAGCTAATTTTTGTGGGGGGGACAAAAAATTCCATTGAATGACAAATTGTGGCTCACTCAAGCCAGCCAAAGTCCAAAGAAAACTCTAGAAGCAGCCCACAGTTGATATAGTTCTGAACATGTAAAAAAGAAACAGCTAACGAGCAACATGCTCGCACACAAAAAAAAAAAAGGTGCAATCAATAATAATGTGAAAACATATCTCTAATTCAGATCTATGATCAACAAAGGAACACAGCACCCTCAAGTTTATTTGTTAAGCACCATAAAAAAATTGAATCTCTAATTTTCTTCCTACAGCTAGGCAAAAAGATATAAGATGTTCATATTAAACTGTTCAACACACATTTCTAAATAGAGGGAAAAAAGAACAAAATATTGTCCTCTGAATACAGTAAATACCCAAGAGAACATTTATATTCTATTCAGAGGCAAGAACAAAGTGAAATTCCATGATTCAATATTATTTAAAGAATTAAAATGGATCCATTGAAACGATAACATGTAAGAGGGGAGATATTTTTTGGATTTGTTTCTAAGGCTTCCTTTATCATGGGTTGGCTATCATGGGTTGGCTAGCCTTAGACCGTAAAGATGTTTAGTGTCAATCCAGGGCACCTGGGATAGAATACCCAGTTGGCCAATCACACAGATGAAACTGTGCCCTAAGAAAGGACTGCCATCCCTATTAGAGTCAGTGGCCAAACAGTCCTCAGGTAGATGTAAGCGAACAAAAGGTACAGTTATCTCCCATGCCACCGAGAAGTATAAGTGAGAAAAACAGACCATTTTGTTTCAACACATCCTGCCTTGCCCAACATCACATGAAAAGTTGGATTACCTTGATAATGATTTGAATACATATTAAAACAACTATTACAAAAAAGCACACTGAATGAAGTTAAAGTTATGAGTTAAATATATCAAGAACATCAAACTTGAAAATGAGAAATACAAAAATCCAATCATGGTTTAAAATTCTACAAAAACCTCAAAAGATATTCCTTCTACACACAATTTCTCTTTGAAATTATACACAAACCAATACTTATTATTGTCACTAAAAAAAGTCCGATAAAAAATTATTACAAATAACCTAGCCATGAACAGAAGAGACCATTATGGAAAACTCGTTCAAAGATGCAGCTATTTTCACATAAATTCATTCTACCTGAGGAGGCGGAGCATTTGAAACCTTTGAAGGGGACAACTTTGTAGGAGATCCATCAAAAATACGGGAGCATTCTGTGTACGCAGATCCAACACCCACTCCAGCTGCAAAAGCTATAGATGCCCAGCGAGTCACCGGACTCCCTAGTTTGTTTTTTTTTTTTGTTTTTTCAAAAAGTACATTAGCTATTTAGATATTATCAATGACCACAAATCATCCAGTTAGAAGTTAATGAAACAAAGGCAATGGAATTTACATTTTTTACAATGAAGCATTTTTCCGAAGGAATTGACAATTTTTAAGGATGGAAAATCAAACCATTTCACCGTCTATATAGCCCCTCAACATCAATTGCATTTGCAAGCCGAACTCTTTTTTTTTTTTTTTTAATTTTGTTATTATCAACTTAACTTAGCACTAAACCACTAGGCCAGACTATTATTATTATATGATCTAAATCATTTTCTAGGCAACCAAACAGGAGGTTGCAGAGGAAATTTAAAGCACTGGGGATGAGACAACTGAGAGAGAGAGAGAGAGAGAGAGAGAGAGAAACTGACTGAATAAAAGGAGACCGCCGAAGGCCCCAGCCAAGGAGGAGTAGACGAAGCGACGGAGCGTCAGATCGAGACAGGCGTCCCATTTGGCGTTCACGTCTATGTTCTCTGCCATTTGATTTGCTGCTTTCTTCTTTCTTCGGTTTATGCTTCGGTTCTTTTTATTTTTTTGGTTTTTTAGGTCGAACCGATGATGTCTGGTTTTCCTGTTTGGAGGTTAGAGCCTCAAGGGTTTTCCCTTTTCAGTATTACTCTTCTGTTTATTCCTTCCTTCCTTCCTTCCTTCTAATCTCTGCTCTGAGACGTTCTTTCAAAATAAATACATAAATAAATACATGGGTCAAGTGGCCCACTGGGCCCAGGAAAACCATTATGCTGGGCTGGTTTACATCTCTAGAAAGTAAGATAAAAAAGCAATTTTTATGCTGTTGTGTCTCTCTCTGTTTTTGTTTTGGTTTTTTTTTTTTTGTTTTTTTATTAAATCTGTTGAAAAAGAATGCCTTTTCTGAAAAGGAAAAGTTCATCGTTAGACTGAAATTATAAAACAAAAATTATTCGGCGTCTGTCAATTTTTATAAATGTTCCATCTGCTCTAATTTTAATTAATTTAATTTGGAATATAGGAGTTCCAAACTTCCTTTTTTAAAATTAAAAAAAAAAAAGGAATTCCAACCTGCCTCAGGATGGTTTTTTCAACGTTTACTGTGTCCTGACTTCGACACTAAGACAGCAGGCTGTGTCTCCACGCTCTAGCATGTTCCTCCCTCAGTCCTAAGTCATCTCTCTCACTTCCTTTTCCAACTCTCTTCAAGCCCACAGAAAATGGCCGAGGAATCTTCAAACCCGCCGGCGGACCAAGATCCGGTGACAGTTCCACAGCCGTCGGCAGCAGAAAAGGGGACGGAAGATTTGCCATTAAATGTTGAGGAGCACCATTCGCCAGTGGCGATGGGGGAGAAATCAGAAGAAGAGCCATTGCCAAAAGAGTCTAAATCGCTTGCAGCGATAATGGAGAAAGAAGAGTCGCTCTCGCCACCGACTGCTGCTTTGGATGAGACTGCGAAGGAAAAAGGCAAATCTCTGGATACCAAAGAAGAGGTCGTAGCGGAAGAGAGCGGACAAGAGAAGAATCAAATCGAGGGCAAAATGAAAATTCCTCAGACATTGGAGTCATCCAAGGAAGAGAGCAACAAGGTGGCTGATCTCTCCGATTCTGATAGGAAAGCTTTGGAAGAACTGAAGCAGTTGGTTCAAGATGCTCTCAACACTCGCCAGTTAGGTTCGCCGCCAGCTCCTCCGCCGCCGTCTACTAAAGGAGAGGAGAAACTGATTTCAGCTGAAGAAGGACGAAAATCAAAAATTGAAGAATACCCAGAAAAGGGATCGCAAGAAGAGGCCACAAAAGAAGAGCCAAAGGTTGCATCTTTACCAGATCAGGTCTCTATATGGGGGATTCCCCTTCTCAAGGATGATAGAAGCGATGTGATTCTCTTGAAGTTCTTGAGGGCCAGGGACTTTAAAGTGAAGGATGCATTTACGATGCTCAAGAACACGATTCAGTGGAGGAAAGATTTTGGAATCGATGAGCTTGTTAATGAAGACCTTGGTGATGATCTGGAGAAAGTTGTGTTTATGCATGGTCATGATAAGGAGGGACATCCCGTGTGTTATAACGTATATGGGGAGTTCCAGAACAAAAAACTTTATGACAATACATTTTCCGGTGAGGAGAAGCGGATGAAGTTTCTGCGGTGGCGGATTCAATTCCTGGAGAGGAGTATCAGGATGCTTGATTTCAGTCCTGGTGGCATTTCGACTATCTTTCAGGTTAATGACCTCAAAAATTCTCCAGGACCAGGGAAGAGGGAGCTCAGGTTGGCAACCCGGCAGGGTCTTCAGTTGCTTCAGGACAATTATCCTGAGTTTGTTGCCAAACAGGTCTGTAAACTTTTGGATTTTGATCGAACAATACTTATATAGTCTACTTTTGATGAAATTTTTAAAAGGAGGGTGGTTTTTAGTTTTTATTTTTTATTTTTTTTAATATAGGTGTTTATCAATGTCCCTTGGTGGTATCTTGCATTCTATACCATGATCAATCCATTCCTGACCCAGAGAACCAAAAGCAAATTTGTATTTTCAGGCCCGTCTAAATATGCTGAAACGCTCTTCAAGTTAGTGACGTACATCTCTATTTACTTCGCATTGCAGTTCTTTGTTTGTTTTCTCTACAGTTCACCTTCATCTCGGTGGTTGAGCTTGAACTCGAAATTTGGAATTGGCTAAACAGGTACATATCTCCTGAACAAGTGCCAATTCAGTATGGTGGCTTGAGTGTGGATTACTGCGAATGCAACCCTGAATTTGTGGTAGCTGATCCTGCAACTGAGTTAACTGTAAAGCCAGCAACAAAGCAAACCGTGCAAATCATAATTTATGAGGTTTGATTGCATCGCTTGTTTTGAGTTGACCTTGGTATATGTGGTATTGGTGCCTTATATGTTCATTTTTGTTTGTGGACTCTACTTATTATCATTTTTATCCATCGCCACACATGATTAGTAATGAATGCTATGTTTTAGTAAGTTCTGATTGTTGCACTGCAGAAATGTGTCATCGTTTGGGAGATTCGGGTTGTAGGGTGGGAAGTTAGTTACGGAGCTGAATTTGTGCCTGATGCTAAAGATGCATATACAGTAATCATCCAGAAAGCCACAAAAATGGCCCCAACTGATGAACCAGTGGTGTCTAACAGCTTCAGGGTTGGTGAACTGGGTAAATTATTGCTCACAATCAACAATCCAACTTCAAAGAAGAAGAAACTCCTGTACAGGTTCAAAGTCAAGCCCTTGTCAGACTGAGATTGTTATCGTATCAGTGTTGCTGTAATTACAGATGTTGAACTTGGAACCTAAGTTAATTTTTCTACAGTTTTTGGGTGGAACTAATTTTGTTTTTGGCTTTGGCAATTTGGTGGAGAGCTGTATGTGTGTTTGGATTTGGTGTCTTTTTATCAACCATCGTGTGTAAACCAACTGATCTGAGAAAAAATGGACAGACATGGTTGTACGAACTTGCCTGTATCATTACGCTAAGGTGTTTTGCGGTGTAAATTTTGCATCTTACATATGGATGGCTTTATTTTACTGCCATTTGTGTGCCGAATGAAAGAAAGGAAAGCTTGTCACATTGAGTTCAAGGCTAGTGACAAGTTCTCGTGCTTCCTCCGCTAGCAAGTATCTTGAATGACCTGTTTAAATCTCTATCTTCTGATTTTGGCACTGTATTGTTCCAAGTCTGAAAGGATTCTGAATTGAGAAAGGTTTGTCAACATTCTCTCCGTCTCTTTTCTTTCTAGAGCGGTTGGCTCTTTTCTTTCGAGAACGGTTGATGTTCTCCGGGAAGGTTTGTTTCTAAAGAGAGTAACGTGAAATAGCTCGACTCTCTTTCTTGACGTCTGTCATGGTATCATTAAAATGATGATATGGATGGGTAAAATTTATGACAATTTTGCCATTTATCAGCGACTTATAATTTTGTTATCATTTATTGATATCATCACTTCGCACAACGTTGGAAAGCAATAATCGGGTTATTTATCATCTGTGAAGACTGTCGAAACTCCGTGTCCCACGGGAATAAATGAGCTCCTTTGCTTTGCTGAGTCTATTCTTGGAGGATCCTATCAATCCGTCAAGTTTGTTCTCATTCAGTCTCTCCTTTTCTTCGTCTTGAAGTTCAAGAATTACCAGAGTCTACCAGAAGCAGAACCCTACGGAGGCCGTTCTTTTGACCACCATTATATGCCCTTTGAACAGCCAAGTGTGCCATGGCTGAAACACGTCTGCCTTTGAACCCTGGCGGCTTGGGTCAGTTCTGTTCAGTGCATTTGTACAAAACCAAACTGAGAATTAAACAAGGCCTTTAGCGAACGCCTACGGCCTGCCCCAAGTAGGGCCTGATGGGGTCCAAGGCTCATGGACGAACTTCGTCTAAGACAGATGCAATTGCAAATAGAGTGGCGGTTTGACTTTCTAGAATCCCACACCAGCCGATAAACAACCGAGTTTCCTCTCATTTCACACCAATGAACAGTAGAGCTTTGGACTCGTTATAAAAATTATCAAATTTGAACGAGGTAATCCGGAGTTAGTCTGAAGGTTCACGATGAGCTTTAGGACAAACTCAAATCTCAAATTTTAAGCTTTTAATTGATTGCGACAATGCCTGGACATATGACAAGTCTTATTTATGTCACTTACCAGACGTCATCCCCCTCTGCGCGCCGGTCCTCTTCGAAATCCTATTATTAATTTTTTTGATAAGTAACCCAATTATAATTCTAATATGATTAAGTATGAAGATTAAGAT
Organism: Bruguiera gymnorhiza; assembly: GCA_020883675.1. Lineage (NCBI taxonomy): Eukaryota > Viridiplantae > Streptophyta > Magnoliopsida > Malpighiales > Rhizophoraceae > Bruguiera > Bruguiera gymnorhiza. The sequence goes on along the minus strand of JAIRCJ010001047.1, from coordinate 1,150,229 downwards.
CTAATTTCTAGTCATCTCTTCCATCAAGCCCCATTAGAAACCTTTTGGCTTTGCTTTTTTTTTTTTTCCCATAAAAAAAAAGAGTAACACTTAATAATTTTGTTAGTATATTGTTGAGTTTACCTGGATCAGAAGCGCACATGCCCGAATTCGTGCAAAATTTCGTTCAGTTTGATTTTCTCGAGGTCCCGTTTGTTGAATACCACGTGCAATGGAGATTAATAACCTGTTAACTCGGCTTAAAATGAAAGTAACACGCCAGGATTGAAGTCTCATAAAAACATTTTAAAACAAACTATTACAGAGTAACTCAATTTTTTATGTAAAATTAAAATTTTATATAATTTTCTTTTATATACTTGTCCCAATTTTTTATTTATAATCTTTTATAAATTTTTCATAAATCTTTTTTAAATCAAAGAAAAAAATCAAATAATTTGTTTACAATTCTATCAGAAGTAGATTTAATTGATAATATGATTATAAATTTAATTATAATAAATAAATATATAAATGAACATTATTATAACTTCTTTTTTTTTTTGTAATATAATGGTAAAGTGCTTTAATGAGGATTTCCCACGAAATGCTTAGGGAACGTGGGTATTGCCCTTTTGTTTCGCATCTTCTTTGATAAGCCTGTTTATTAAGCTACCCCCACTTTTGACGTTTGTGGCCACGATTTAGTCTGGATTTTTTTTTTTAAGTAGAAAAACTGCTGGGATAAGCTCAAAAGAAATCCAAAGAATAAAACAAATAAAAGTGAGGAGAAGTAGGAGTGCACTGGTGAAAATTAAAAAAAAAACATGGAGAGGTGGCTTTCAGCTAGCGTGGCTAACAATGATTTTTTTTTTAAACTATAAACCACACAATAATAATTATTATTTCTATTTTTATAAATCTTTTCATAAATCTCACAACCCTTCGTCAAAATTAAAATTCATGGCTTTTAAATAGAAATTTAAACTTTTAATAACCTGAGTGTCTAGTGAAAAATGATAACAATTATTTTATAGGGGAGTTTGAGGTAGTATTGGAGTAGAAAGCAAAAGGAAAAGATAAGATAGAAATTAATATAGTTATATATTTATTAGTTAACATTTATAAAATGTATTTTTCTTAAAAATGGATAATAATAGAGATTACAATTATATATTCAACTTTAGTAGACTACTTGAAATTATTTAATTAAATAAATTAAGCATTTTTTAGTCAATTTGACACAATCAAGTTGTCTAGATTACTGTTCAATTACAGTGGGTGTCTTTTCTCTCGGCTGTTTTTTCCTATATTACTACTATTATGTTTAAGTCAATTTGAATGATTATGATTTTTCTAAAACAAAACTCATTAGTAATTATTCTATGTGGACAAAACATTAACGCTTATCCATACGTGTTCATAGGTCTAACATTAGCATCAGCTTGATACATATTGTTATACCCTTGAAATTATCCTTTTTCTTAAAGAAAGAAGGCGTAGTTTTTTTTTTTTTTTTGGTTGACAAAATGAGAGAGTAAGACGGCAAGTATTGTTTCATCAAAAAAAAAAAAAAAAACTTTCTCAGGCAGCAGAATTGACTGGCTCGTGTTATTATTTTATATTATATTACACAATAAATTAATTTATATTATTAAATTTATAAATAACTTTGCATAGTACAACAAAACCATTAACTATAATACCATTGGCGGGGAAAAAAATCATCGATTTCTAAAAATATTGCAAATAGCGGAAAGGGACAGCGAGGAAGAAACTAACCAACAACTTTGGGTAGCTTTGAGAAGCAATAATCGAAGAAAGGATACCTAGGGCTGAGTTGGTTCCATGCATCGCCCCCCCCCCGGTTATATATTTAACAATCCACCTTCTTAACCAAAAACAACTTATTTGATCTGTCAGTCAGGCCGGCTTTTTGGCGATTCTAAGGACGATAACGTCAAGGTTGCGAGGTATCCAATTGGGCAAATCTTTCCCAGAGAACAGACGACTTGGAATCCCAAGCCAACCTGTTCCAACGGGGGGCTGTTAAAAGTGTTTAGTTTTTATTTTATTTTATTGTTCGTGTAATGGTCAAAGAGTATGAGGGTGCCGCAAGTTTATTCTTGTTTTTTCTTTTTTTTTTTGTTCTTCTAACATAAAACACATGATATTTTTTGTTCGTGTTGACAGCTCTGTCATTGCGTGTGTCGTGTTTTTAGTAGTGGAATTGTACATTTGGCTCGTTCTGCCAAATATCAGGCCATGCCACCAACTACGTGGAAGGCAGGTTTCTTTGATGTATCGGTCAGTAGCAGTGTTTTCTTGCCACTAAGATTGTGGCAGTTTTTTAACGGCGCTGTATTGGAAATTCGGGAGCTTTTTTTTTTTTTTTTTAATTTTTAAATATCCCTCTTCCTATAATGAAATTTGTAGGGTTTTTTTTATTTTTCTTTCTCCTCCTCCATTTTTACAATAACTAGAGAACTACACATAACATCACAAGTTTAAAATTAATACGAAACAGAGTATAAAACATACTAATACAGTAATCTACCGTATTAGATGCTTTAGGTTAATAGAGAATGTCTAGTACTGACACATAACCTCGCAATACAGGCTAAACAATAAGACAAATTAATATTGTAACCGATATAGAGGTAACACAAAGCTGCAATTTGAACTTTACCACTTTTGTAGTATGCGACTTTTTTAAAAAAAAAAAAAAAGAAAATTCGTAAAGTTTGAATCTTAGTAGTTGAGGCTAACAACTATCTAGCTCAATTCAACCACTAGAATCTTTCAACTCCAATAATTTTGCTAAAATTCCATTGAATTTTCCATGAATGAAATTAAGAGAAAAAGAAACAAAATCTTTTAAACACCGTATAATCTTCAATTATTGTCTAGCACTAATTTTTTGGAGTAATTTTCTCCGTACAATTTTTCCAGAAACTTCGAAATTGACAATTTAAAATTAAAGAGTATCTCTATGAAATGGGATAAGCCTTTTTTTTTTTTTTGTTATTTTGTTGTTATTGTTATGATACGAAAGTGACCATAAAATAGGTAGGTAGACAGAAATGGTAAATCCGCCGGAAGTGAAGAAGAGGAAAAAGAAGAAGTGGGGGATGGGGTCCACTAACAAAGTGGCTGTAGCTGGCAAACCGGCCTGACAGACTGGTACTTCACCACGCACAACAAAACGTTCCTACCCTCCTCTCTGTTCTTATTATTAAAAAAATTATTAAACAATAAATTATATAATAAAAATATTATATATATATTTATATTTATAAATTTTATACGAGTTTTGCAGAATTAAAATTAAAGACGTTTAGACAAAAATATTATTCTTAACCAACGAATATCTGCTAAAGTCAAAAAATTCCACCACCACCACCGCTCCGTTTCCGTTTCCGTTTCCGTTTGTCTTTTCTTTCTAATTCTCTTTTAATAGTCTTATTAACCACAGCTTAGCCTTCTTTATTTATCTCCTTATTATTCTCTGCCTCCTCTCTCTTTCAAAACACTTCCCCCAACCCCAGCCAAGCAAGCAATTAACTCAAAACCTTAGCATCAGTGATGGCGGAGGAGACCCAGAAGCCAGACGCACCAGCACCATCGGCGGCGGAGGTGGCATCCACGGAGGAAGTGGCGGTGGAGAAGCCCTTCGGTGAGAAAGAACCACCGCCAGCTCCACAGCCCGTGCCCGAAGCGCCAGAGAAGCCGGCGGCACCGGTGGAAGAGCAGCCCGCTGTTGAAGCTGCGAAAGCTGAGAAACCAAGGGCCGCAGAGGAAGCGGCAATCACCCAACCCGTTTCCTACAAGGAAGAGACCTCTATAGCAAGTGAACTCCCTGAGGCTCAAAAGAAGGCTCTTGATGAGTTGAAACAGCTTGTCCAAGAAGCTATCAACAAAAACGAGTTCACTGTCCCACCGCCACCGCCACCCGCACCGGAGAAGGAAGAGGAGAAACCTGCCGAGTGTGAGAAAACTGAGGAGAAGGCTGAGGAGAAGATGAAAGAAAAGGTTGAAGCCAAGGAGGAGGACAGAGCTGAGACTCCTGCTACCGCTGAAGAGCCTAAACCAACTGAGCCTGAGACTGCAGAACCAACGCCGCCATCAACGGCTGAAGTGAAAGAGGAAGAGAAGGTAGAAGTGAAGGGAGAAGAAACGAAGGTGGAAGTAGCAGTAGAAGCGGCGGTGGAGAAGGTGACCGCCGTGGATGAAGATGGAGCGAAGACGGTAGAGACGATTGAGAAGACAGTTGTGGCAGTCACTTCGGCTCCTGCCACCGCTGCTGCTGAACCTGGGGAGGCCAAAACAGAGGAAACTCCTGCTCCGCCGCCGCCACCACCAGAGGAAGTTTCGATCTGGGGAATTCCGCTCCTTGCCGATGAGCGAAGCGACGTGATCCTTTTGAAGTTCCTGAGAGCCAGGGATTTCAAGGTGAAGGATGCCTTCACTATGATCAAGAACACCGTCAGGTGGAGAAAGGAGTTCGGAATTGAGGCACTGCTTGAAGAAGACCTTGGCAGTGAATACGATAAAATCGTCTATATGCACGGATTCGATAAGGAGGGCCACCCCGTTTGCTACAACGCATACACTACTTTACAGGACAAGGAGTTGTACCAGTGCTGCTTTGGCGATGAAAAGAAGCGAGTGAAATTCCTCCGATGGAGGATTCAACTCTTGGAGAAGAGCATCAGAAAGCTTGATTTCACTCCTGGTGGTATTTCCACCATCTTTCAAGTTAATGACCTCAAGGATTCTCCTTGGCTTGGCAAGAAAGAGCTCAAGCCGGCCCTTATTCTGCTTCAAGATAACTACCCTGAATTTGTCGCTAGACAGGTATATCTTCCCGCAATTAATTCATTGTTGTTCAATCAAATTAAACGTTGTTGCGCTTTAGTTTATTTGAGTTATTTTCTTGGTTTGAATTTAATTTATATGGCTTTTGGCGTGTGAAGGTTTTCATCAATGTTCCATGGTGGTACCTTGCTTTCAATAGGATAATTAGTCCTTTCCTGACACAGAGGACTAAAAGCAAGTTTGAGATTGCTGGCCCAGCCAAATCTGCTGAAACCCTCTTTAAGTAAGCTTCTGTCCTTCATTTCGTTGGTCAATCAGGTCTCTGAAAGATATTTTTCTTGTTCTTTTTGCTCAGTAATGATTCAAAATAGTATTTCTGTTCCTTTTCGTTTTAAAGATCAAAGTGGTTCTTTATATTTTACTTTCAATCGTCTGCTTCAAGCCTTGTCTTATATCCGATTGTTTGTTTATTGGAAACAAACAGATACATAGCTCCTGAACAAGTGCCAGTTCATTACGGTGGACTGAGCAAGGAGGGAGAATTCACTGTTTCCGACTCCGTCACTGAGGCCATAGTTAAGCTGACCTCTAAACATACTGTTGAGATCCCAGTTACTGAGGTAGATATCTGTGTTTGTTGAGCCCTTTTTTTATCTGAAAATAATCAGATTCTGGTAAATTTTTGAACTTGATGACATCTAATGAAAGGAATCTGAAATAAGATTGTTGAATTTGCAGAGCTGCCTTCTGGTTTGGGAGCTCCGAGCCGTGGGCTGGGACGTGAGCTATGGTGCCGAATTTGTGCCTGATGCAGAGGGTGGCTACACCGTTATTGTATCCAAGTCCAGGAAGGTTACCCCATCAGATGAACCTGTGATATCTGATACTTTCAAGATTGGCGAACCGGGCAAAGTAGTGATTACGGTCGATAACCAAACCTCCAAGAAGAAGAAGCTGCTCTATAGGTTCAAGACCAAACCAATTTCTGAATGATGTTCGAAGACCAATCCAATTCAAACCCAGAAAGGGATTCCAAATGCAGAAGGGGAAAAGGGCCATTTGTTCTTTAAAATCAGGTTTTGATGTTCTTTGATTTTAGATTCCTTTGTCCGTATAAAGTCTGGAGCAATTTGTTATATAAGGGGTTGGCGTGTTATTGTGGTATTGCGTTGGTATAGTTCCTGGTAAACAAATTCTGGGATACAATGAATGATGGAGACGCGCATTTGAGGCTCGTGTACGAGGAAATGGGGTTTGCAAATGTGTGTCCCGACAGATTTCTGTTTGATTCATTCTTGATACACTTGTCCTGTAAAACTTTCTGTACATTTGATGGTCATAATTATTCGTTGCTTCGTGTTACAATGCTTTCTGAATTGCTGGCATTTGTTGAAGTTCGTTGTCCTGTTGTTCTGGTTCTCAATAATTTGAAATGCCTTCAAAGTATTCTGTCACCCAGGTGTGATAGCTGGCAATTCGCTGGCGCCAATTCCTTGAATCTTACGACTGTTTTTTTCTTCTCTCTTTTAGTTGTTTTCTGCAGTATTTTTGAGATTGATGGTTGAACCACCCAAAGACGAGAGAGAAATAAACAGGGAAAAAAAAAAAATATTGCTCCAACCGGTTGCTTTTGGCAAACGCAAATCAATCTTTATAATTGTTTTCGTTTTTGGCACGCTGCAGTTAATAATAGAAAGCTAATTGAAAGCTACTGTTGCGATTTACACCTTGAGTGAGTAAGTTGGATTTACAAGGTAAATAGTAAGCAGAAGATATAGATTAATTATATTATTTTATTATTATAAATAAATATAATTAATTAACAAATTATAATTCATTAGTATTAAAAAATTTTAAAGATTAAAATTTTAATAAAAATCAATTAAAAACATAAAATTAGTAATAAAAAATTATTTTAATACCTTACTTTGGCTGACACATGCTTCGATAAATATGACTCGGTGCTAACTATCCAAAATTATCGATTTTTGTCCTCTACTTACTTTTGCTATTTTGACCTTCGCAATTAAACACAGCAAAAAGAAAAAAAGAAAAAAAAACAAACAGAATAATGCTTCTTCTAGGGACGAATTGAAACCAACTGCAGTTACTGTGCTGTTTTGTCTCTTGTCAAACATAGGCATTTCCCCGGTCCAGTTTGACGCAACACAATCCTGTGTTCCATCACGGAAAGCTGCTTGTACACGAAACAGCCGATTTTTCTCCGTAAATTTAATAGGAGACTTTTATTAAATTCAAGAAAAGTATATAATAGTACAGGACCGGCATCGAACCGTATGTATGCCTACTTTACTTTTAAAAGGATAAAATATATTGTTGGTTATTACACATTTCACTTAATTTTAAATCATTTTATTACAATCAAGTCATCGAATTTTAATCAATTTAATGACGCCAATTGAAAAATGTTTAAGCAGCATGACAAGAAGAAAAAAAAGAGTTAAAGTGATTATATTTGTATCATTAAAAGAAACACTAACGTTATTGAGTATTACGCACATTCGAGTTTATCATATTACTAACGTAAGTAGTATGGTGACAGAACAGATGACGGGTGAGTTGATATCATCAATATCGATCGAATTATAATAAATATACAATCAGTAGTGTAATAACAATAATACGTAAAACTTTCGTGGGCATATAACTATTTCGCTTTATACCATTTCAATTAAGATCAAATTCTAATCCTCAACAAAGAAAAGAAATACGTTATCGACAAGCATCGGGACACTGCTTCAGAGGAGGTGGCATGCATCTGTCAATCACTCAACAAAAAACCTTTTTATAATCGTGTTAAACTAGAAAGCTATCTCAAAAGAAGTATAAAATTCGTGTTAAGCTATATTATCATAAATTATAATAAACTATTTTTATGATCATTTAAATTTACAAAATTCGTGTCCATCAGAAGTTTTTCAAACGAAGAAGTTAGAGACAATAAAGTACACGAGGATTGAGGACGCGAGGTAACATTCCGTAGTGTTTCTTTTTGGGCATTGCAAAATGTGTAGAGCGAAGGCAATGGAAATGGGGCATGTGGCCCCGCGAGGCGTGCCTTTATTCGTGTGTTGACGCCTCTTACGTAGGACAGGGACTCGAGTTTTTGGTCACTAATCATCTCCTCCACTCACCGCCAACAATACAAATGACGTGATTTAATTATTACCCCCTTATTAACATAAACTAGTCTACAACGGCTATGGAATTTTTAAAAATTGTAATAGTAGACCCCATCAATAATGTGGGTTGGTAACGTTAGCAATCAATGGAACAGTTTAGATTCCATCTTCGAAAATTGTCACAACTATGATGGCATGATATGATTGCTCCAAATTAAAATATTCCGGCGCTGCGTTGCCTGCGTCCCCGAGCACATGGTATTGACAGTTTTCTCATTATCCTTTGTATTTTAAGTTTTTGTTACGTTCGTTCACTTATTATTATTATGTTTTTTTTTATATATAACAGAGGAGAGATTTTATGTTTAAAAGGGTCTCACTTATTTATTTATTTTTTTCTCTCACATGTCTAAGTATTGTTCTAACTTAATTCTCTTAAAAAGGGTCAAATTAAAAAAATTTTATTATTATTTTTTTACTCAATACGGGCCAAATTAAATTATAAATGGTACAATAAAAACACTTTCGATCGCGTGGACGCCTTCAGGAATGCAACTCCTCCATCCAGCCTGACACTCCTGAATCCCCGTCGGTCTCGCGAGAATCTCTGCTCGATGCGGTGGGCATTGCAAGAGTCAATCTTAGATACCCACTATACTTTTCTTTCTTTCTTTTTTTTTGGATACATTGAACCGAAATACCCGCTATTTTCATTGAGTTTTTGCGGCCGAGGGTCCCCAATGTCTCCGCGGAATAATTTTAGTAGTTCTATTCTCAGACTAATCTAGACAGGTTAATGTATGTTTACACTCAATTACCCAATTCTGAGAAAATTATCTTTGACAGCATTGCTCTCAACGATAAGCCTCTCAGCCTGGCTTCATCCACACGACCAGCAAGTCCAAAGTGCGCATGGCAAATTTCTCGAAATAATACGAGGACAAGTTGATATATCTCTATGCAGAAAGTTAAGCCCCGAACGAAATGATCCTCGCATATATCTTCTTTATGAAGCAATCTTATGTGTCATTGTCAAGTGGCCAAAAGTTGAGATCAGCAATGCGGATATGTATCAAATGTATTAAGAAAATACAATAGTAAGCATCAGCAGGATTAACTCGTTGAATGGACCTTTGAGCACGATTCATCATCTTTTTTAATTTTGGCAACAAAAAATTACAAAAGAAAAAATCGCCAGGATGTAGTTGTAACGTCCAGATTCGTTCGAGGTTCTAGAAAATATGACGTTTTCAAAAGCAAGGAACAAACATTTCTTATCTGTACCGTTGGGTTAATGAAAGATCATTTAGCTGTTTAGGAGGACAGTTTCGTGTACCCGTATAAGAACACCTCGAGCTCATATTGAGCTGTGGCTAGCTTGGATTTTGGCTTGGATTCTTTTGTTTTATTTTATTTCACCTAAGATATCATTTCCAGTATGGACTGCCTGTGGATTAGAAGGTAGAGGGGGAAGAATTAAAATGTAATAATATAGGCAATGGTTCAATGCTTGACTAGTTAAATGAGGAAAGTATAGGAAATTATAAGATTTAAAATTTAAATTTGATCAAAATTTAAATGAGTAATAAATTAATATATTTAACACAACATTTCAATTTAATATATTAAAATATTAATTTTATAATTTTTTATTTATATATTGTTTATTTAAAAAAAAATTTTAACTATACAATTTTTTTGAAATCTTAACTGACACTCAACAATTAAATATGCACTTATACACACACACACACACACATATACATATACAAATGTAATTGAAATGAGGCAAAGTATCTATAATTAATCAAGCATCGGACCCCTTGACAGTGACAATAGGTACAAGTTGGGTCCAGCGTTTATATTCAATTGTTGCCCGTCTCATCCTCCATCCGAAGCCAACACCTAATCCAATCCCCTCTCAGCGTAGCCTCTATAGACTTATTAACCAGTGCGGTGAAGCAAGTAATGTACAGTGAAATGGTTATCTCCAATCGAATTGCTTCAACATCCTGAATTGGAATTGTTTCAGTCTTGTCACTTTAGTTAGTCCTTTTTGTCATTTTACAGGACAGAAATGTGGGATCCACAAAGACAAAGTTTCTTCGTTAAGCTTAATTCCTTCAAGGAAATTTTAATGCCCTCCAATTTTCCAATGTATCCGACTTCAGTCAAAAGCGATAATATATGAGATTTGATCTACCCTCGAAAGGCCATAAAACATTTTAAAACACTGCATTTTAGATAAGCTTTCTCTTTCCACCTCTTTGTTCTTGGAAATGCCTCTAGAATATTTAAAATTTTTTAGTAAAAAATGAAATAAGATATAGAATACCAAAATTTAATTTATAAATTTTTTTGTTGTAAGAAAATAATTAAAATATTCATCTTAATCTCTAAAAATATAATCTTAATGGTTCCAAATTAAATTGATGTCACTTGAAATAAAAAAAATTGATTTTTTTCTTTTAAAAAAAAGCTTCAAGAATATTAATTAAAAACCATCAAATTACGTAGAATATCTGTACATTTAACCCCCCCCCCAAAAAAAAAAGAAAAACACGTTGACAAGTGAGTAAAGAGGTCGCCAAAGTCATTATATTTATTTCTATCCGTTCAATTCTACTTCGGTTTCAATATCACCGCCCCCTCAACTGCTGTTAAGTGAGATTTACGGAGACATCAAATCACTTCCACTCGGTTTAAAATAAATGTAGGATCTAGCAAAATACAAGTAAGCAATGAAGCTAACCGTACTAAGTACAGTGAGAAGCCAATAGAAATAGTCAAGATGTGCCCGATTGATATTGTTGGCAAACCAGCCCTCTTGACCATCTCCATCTGTCGCCTTGTCAATCACAGAGATAAGAAAACTGCTTAGAAAGCTGCCTACACCTTGAACACTGAGATAGAGAGCCAGGCCCATACTCCTCAGATCTGTTGGGACCTGATCGTAGAAAAATTCCTGAAGAGCAATAAGACAAAACACATTAGAAGCCCCAGATAACGCATACTGAGGAATTAGCCACCAAACGCTCATTGGAACCGTTGCATTTGGCTGGTCCACAATCCCAAAATTTTCTGCTGTTTCTAGTCTTTTCGTCTCGACCAAGGCTGAAACCACCATACAAAAAATGGACAGAACCAGCCCAGCTCCGGTTCTTTGCAGGGTTGTAATGCCGGCCGGTTTCCCGGTTAAGGATCGTGCTACAGGGACAAAAACCCGGTCGTATATAGGAATCAATAGAATAATAACAACCCCAATAAAACATTGGAGTGAAGCAGCTGGTATTTCGAAGCCTGGAAGGATTCTTCTGTCCATTGTAGCCCCTTGTTTTGTGAACAGAGTTGAAGATTGTGCAATGTCAATTGCATTCACCAGGCAAGTAGTCCATATTGGAACAAGCCTCAGCAATGCCTTGGTTTCTTCGACATCAGTAACCGTTGAATAGGTTGGTGAAAGCAGGGCTTTATTCAGGAACCTTTTCGTTACAAACATACAAAAAATTGGTCGAGTCAGAGGAATTAATTTTAATACAGTTTAGCACATTCACTATGAGTTTAAGTGTCTTACTTGAATTGTATGGAACATTGGTGATATAATTGAGCCTCCTCTGGACCAGCCATCGCTGGATTCATGCGCCAGTTTCTTGTTGCTCCTACAATCACCTGAAAAATTCTGCTGAATGGATTGCTACCAACCTTTCTAACACCGTACCTGTAAGTTATACTTCCAAGCAAAAAAACAAGCAGTGCAGCTATCATCAGAGCGCAGGGAATCCCCAACCCAACGGTCCAATTAAGATTATCTTGGATGTAAACTAAAACCACAAGCGTCACGAGAATGCCCGCTGACAAGCAAAAATACCACCAATTGAAGAAAGAGCTTTTTTCTTTATTCTCTTTTGGGTGTTGCCCGTCAAATTGACTAGCTCCAAAAGCCTGAAGGCATGCCTTGTGCCCGGCTTGCGCAATTGCCACTAGATATAGAGAGAAGAAGAAAAATATCACTTGGTACTGAGGAGGCTCGCATGATAATGAGCCGGTACTTTTGTTGTTTCGACAATCGGAAGCGTCAGCAGAAGTTAGCGCAGCTGATAGAGTCAGCAAGGCCAGTCCCTGTGAACCGTCAATCCAACCGTCAATCTATGTGGACATTGAGAGTCTCGTGGTGAAAAATAAAAAAAATCAATTTTCGTCGATTTTCTCTCTCTCTCTTTTTTTTTACAAGAAAATGAGAAAGTAAGATAGTAATTTATAATTTTATCAAAAAAAAAAAATTACACTAATTATAAAAGACAATTTTTTTATAATATATAAATTCATTTATTATTCATTTAATATAAGTTAATGGTCAGAATTTTTAATATTAAAGAAATATAATTGAAAATAACATTTATTTAAAATTTTTTAGATTTAAAGATAAAAAATATGTACAAAATTTATAAGATTTCATGAGAGAAATAATAATTTGACCTATAATTAAGGATTTAATAGGTCGATTAGAAGCCAACAGCATTCTTTCTACACTAACCCTTATGTTTCAATATCAAATAGAATCAGATATTGCTACTAAGTTAGCAAATACTGATAAATAGGCACAGATAATGACACACACGATGAAAAATTTAGCCATTCAGCGTTCATTTCAAATGCCAAATTTTCTACTCCATTAATGGAACAGAGAAAGAACAAGCGAAAATGCTGCACTTTTTTCCGCTAAACTATGCACTAAACCGTGATTGTCAATCTTATCTTCAAGTTAACCTGGACACATTAAGAGAACCAGGCACGTACAATCAATAAATAGTATCTACACAGCACATCTGCCACGTCAGCTAACGTATGTCCTCCATTTCCTCATCAAGCTTATTCATGTAATGAAGCTCTTCTAATATCTTTATATGTGGCACGCATCGAATTATGATGCATGAGTCTCTCACTCTTGAAATTTACTTCACTTTTCTAGCGACCCATTTCACCATAATATTTCATCTCATTTCCCCCTCTTTTTTTTTTTTTATGACAATTAGCTAAAACTCTCAAGCTAGTCTATTTTAGAATTTAAAATTAATGTATGTTTCAAAGTAACTTTAAATAATAAATAAATTAAGATTATTAGAAGAACTGATCTCATTTAAGTCCCGCCGTACTCTTCTCCACAAACTAAAATGAACCAATTGGTGTATGCTTTCAATTATTTTATTTTATTGGAGTTTGACAGCGACTGCTGGTGGTTGGGAAGGATGCTTTTTCTTATCGAAATCATTTCGGAACAGCAAATTGGATTTGTCCTACCAAACCAACTAAGCTCATTTTGTAAGTCTATGATAATCTTTAATTCTACATTTATGTTGTAGTGATTATATATTGAATAGCAATAAATATACAATCAAGCATTAATATATAGTGCAATGCAACAATTTTACGTATCTATCCTATACCATATAACATTTTAATTTGATAAAAAATATTAAATATCCGTTGAAATACATTTTAATAATTAATTATTTAAATTTTTATTTCATAAATCTCACATTATAATTCTAAAAAAGAGTACATGGTTTATAAAAATTAAAAAAAAAACTACTTTTATTATACAATTTATAATTTAATGAATTTTTCGATAAAGAAAAAAAAGAGAGAGAGAGAGAGAATTTCACCTTTCTTTCTGCCAGACAAGAGAAGTTTAGCAGTTTAGTTGTTACAAAACAGGTTCAATTGGCAGTACGATTTTTTTCTTTAATTTTTTTTTTCTCCTTGAATATAGTAATGAATCCAATATTAACCGAAACTGCTAATAATTCGATCGGAATCCATTACCCAATTTAGGGGAAAACAAAAAAGAACGTCGAAGAGAGGATGATATAGAGAAGGAGAAGAGACCAACTACAGCGTACCAGGATGTAGAGAAGAGAAGAGACGACGATGGTTCGGTAGCAGCCAAGATAAGAATCAGCAACAATTGCTCCTAAAATAGGCAGCAACATGCAACTGCCTACAAATGTATTCACGTTCTCAGCTGCAGTCGCCGTGGATTGGCCAAGTGGACCCATCATGTACGTTATAAGGTTTCCAGATATCCCATAATATGCTGACATTTCCGCCACGACCACAGCTACATATATGGAATCCACACATTCACGAAACATAACACGTAATCAATCCAATCAGTTACAGAATTGGTAGGATATTGGCAATGGCTTAATTAGTTAGGCATATAACTTTACCTATAATGAAACTTGCTGATCGCCATCTACCGGTGCTGGCCCGGCGGGCAGGTTGACCTCTATGGTCAAGGGAATCATCGACGGTGTCTTCTATTAGTGGGGCTGAGCTATGGTTGGAGAAGGAAGAATTAGCGGCCATGGCCTCTGAACCCAGATGATCCCTTAACCTACCAACCGTTTACAACATGACAAGAAGTTGCCGAATTCATTATTGGCCGCTGGTCCATCGTGGGCCTTTTAATGACATACATAGAGATAAAGTGCATTAATCATAGCACAGTTGATATGAAAGTATTAATATCCTCACATACCTTCTTTCTTGTCTTTTATTATAGAATGTTGTTAAATTTGCTTTATATGTATAAATTATATTTCTATTTATGTACTCTATCAAAGATTTTTTTTAAATAAATTTAACTACATAATAATTAAATAAATTTTTTTTATTATAATATATCTATTGTATTGTTCTCGTTTTATTGTCATTAAATTTTTTACATTTTAAATATATCAAATTTTTTTCATAAAATTTACACTTTAGCGCCTATTATAGTATAAATTTTAAGGTGATTCCCATTTTAGAAAGTTATTATCTAAGATTTTGACATTTTGTCAATTTATCTCTTTCCTTTGTACTCTGTGTCCGGCTTCAATTCCAATTCCTGTTTCATTAAGAATCAAATTGATATTTTTATTTCGATTCTAATTTGGCTCTACAGTAAGAATTATAGCTCCAATGTTTGAACATCTAAATAAAATCAAATAAAATATCGAACCACAACGTTATTACCTTCGATTACCATTACAAATAGTCGTATCTGATATCGAATTTCACAAAATAAATAAATATTTATGTGACGATCTAATGTGCACAACAGGACATTCCATCAGATGTTTAAAGAATCAAATATTTTACACGAGCTAGGCTTCAGAGATGACCATATAACAATGGAATTTCTTAATGACGATCATGCCATGAATATAGTTAGCTAAGAAATGGCTTCACTTGCAGGTCTAAAATGTGCAATAGATACGCATCGACCACTTGTATTGCTACCTAATTAGGAATCTTTAAGTTTACTCCATACTCATGCATGAATCTTGAAAGCTTTAACGGTGAATGTGTACGTTTGTGGATTAAGCTTAATTTGACTTGTCCCTGTCTGCGTATACTGCCTAAAGGATTTCTATCTTCGAGTAAATCAACCTCACGGGTTTGGGTTTTGTATTTGATGATCATGCCACGAATATAGTTTAGCTAAACTTTGGGGAAGGAAGGATGAGCTCAAATCTAGTACCTCTTGTGCGTGTGTGTCACCGCTAGAAAATTAGGGGGGAACTGCAGTTGATTTAATATTTTTTTTTTAATTGCGAGATTTTTAGACAAAAAAAAATTATTTATTAACAGAATTATAGGTACAAGGCCTTAAAAAAAATACATAAATTAAAAATCAGTACTGAAGAACTCACTTTTTAGTTTTTTCTCAAAATAAAATATCATAAAGTGAAATTATGAGAACAAGGAGAATAGAAGAAAACATTTTAAAAATTTTCTCTCGAGCATGAAATTCAAAAAAAAAGAGAAAATCACATCATTTTCTTCGTGGTGGGGAAACAGGACTTGAAGAAACAATATTTTAGTTGTCTTTTTATAGGATTTGACAGATGATCTTCATTTTGAAGAAATCTGCAATATTATTTGACTTGTTCGGCTCATTGTTTTTCTCTTACACGGATATATAGTTTAAAATTTTTTATTTTATTTTATTTTTTTTAAATTATAATTTAAAGTAAAAATAAATACTCTTTTTATTAAAAAAACCTAGTTAGCTTGTTATGAGAAAAAAAAAAGTTGCTAAAAAAGAGAAAGAAAAAAGAGGCGGATGAAAGAGAGTAAAGAAAAATTATTTTTTTAATTTTATTTTTAAAAAAGATATCAGTATTTAATTAAATTAAAATTTAAATAATTAATAAAAATATTTAATTTTAAATGATATAAATTATATTTCCAATATAATTTTAATTTTTATAAGTTTATATTTTGGGTAATTGTTAGTGTATAATTTTGATTAATTATATAATCAGAAAATTATTTGTAATATAATTAAATTAATTTTTGGTGAGTAATTAGAAAACACATATATTTCTTTGTGAATAGTTAGATTATATTTTTGTAATATGCAAAGACAAATTTTCCATTATAACTGAAATTTTTTAATTTTGGTAATTTTTTTCTATCTTATTTATGACATAGTTAATAAATCATGTAAATAAATATTGATACAAAGTTTAATTGAGTTAAAACTTAGACAATTGGTAAGAGATATCTAAGAATTTATCTTATAATGTTTAAAGTCTATTTGTTGAATTGTATTTAACAATATATACTCGACCTATTTTACTAACTCATTAGTTTTTTTTTAGTTAAAATTAAATTTTATTTTATTTATTTGATATAATTAAAATTATTTCTTTATATTATATTTATTTAATTATAATTGAATTGAATTTTGATTTAGAATATCTCATAATTTTTTTTAATTTAAAGAGGTTTCTGACATAAATATTAATATATTTTTTGTGTAATTTATTTTAATTTTTATTTTCATTATTTAATTATTTTCTTATAAATTCAAATAACTAAGATAAATGTTTTGAATTATTTATACTCAGCTTCTCTTTCTCCCATCGCACCTTAATGCCATCACTCACTTTGGTCCATCGCCGTCAAGTTCTAGAGTAGTCCAAACCTTGTTCGCTCTTTAACAGTTAAATGTGACTCGTCAATTTTTCAGACAGTAATTTTTGCTCTTTCCAAGAGGTTGCGTGGCCATGGCCGGCAAGAGAGCTGTCCAGTCGACAGGGGTTCCCATCATGGAGAAGCTGCCGTTGTCCCATGAAAGATACGGAACAGGCCCGACGGTTCTACGGTCAGACATTGGATGACGTTGCTCTCTCGCCAGAGCTCTCTCGCCAGACGTCCAAGAAAAGCTGGTGAGGGAAAATACACCAGAAGTAGTCTTCAAGATTAAAGGAAGCGACCGCTGCCCGTTCTTTTCAAAGCCTCAGTCATTACACAAAATCTTGTTTGGAAATTTCCCTGATGTATGGTTCCTTCGACAGATAACAGAATTGACAATTCCAGCGTATAATGTAGTGGTGTGGTGGGTTAAGGATGGATGTAAAACACTAATTTGATTTATGTCCTCTTATTTTCTTTTCTTTTCTTTTCTTTTCTTTCTTTTCTGTTATAGGGTGGATATAGGAGGGAAATTTAGGGATTCAAGCATGCCACTATAATAATTTACGTTTTTATAGGTGAAGGTAAATCTTTGAACAATACATATTTATAATTGCTTTCAATGACTAGGAATCTTTTCAGCCAAATTCAAGTTACCAGCACGACTCAAAATATGGAATTGTATATTTATAATTTATGACTTGGTTTGTAGAAGAGTGTTTTCTTGTTTGTGATTGTTTGTCGATATGTATAAAGTGGGCCTACAATTATAATATCAATTAGAATACAGATTGAGTTCAAAAATTAAAGGACCATAGGTTCTCGATTTCTATTTAAAATCTAAAAAAAAAAAGCAAAAAAAAAACAAAAAGAGAGACCCCCTTCTACGAAGAGTGTGACTCCCTCCCGACAAAAGAGGTCAGCCCTGCTAATAAAGCTCTATATCAACTGGGCCGTGATTTACAATCCCCAGGACTTTGGGACGAAGGATTGGAAGCAGCGCATCCGGATTCTTCTGTATGCACGTGCATATATCACTCTGATTTCTTCCTGCTTTTTTTTTTTTTTTTAAACAATTCTTGTACCGCGTGCAAAGAAGAGTATTCTAACTTGCAACCTTATAAAATATCTTGTATAAACACGAGGGATCTGAAATATATGTGGGAAATTACACTAGAGATAAAGGCATTATTATTCCTACACTAGGGAAATTACTCTTTTGGTGGCAAATGAAAAGAAACAAAAGGAGTCGGCACAGAATGATAAGTTATTTTAAGACACGAGAAATAGGAGAAGATTGCTGTCTGTGTCTCGTGAAGTCGGGTTAAGTAGGTCAGATAGGGCTTGACTCCAGTGAAGTCCTAAAAAATTTTAGATTAATATTTTGATACTTAAATTAATAAAAAATAATATTTAAATTTTTTTAATTTTATTTTAACACAATTTGAGTTTATTTATACGTTAATAAGTTACATTAATGGGTAGATTTACATTTAGTTATATGTTAGAGGTCCGGTAGTCAATTTTAAACCTTCTTATCGAGTACAAAGTCAATGTCAATCTAATTTATTATAATTAATAATAATTATATATAAAAATATATATCAATTGTAACTAATTTTGATGCATATTTTGTATTTATTTTTATATCTCTATAATAAAACTATTTTTAAAGTCAAATAGAGGGTATTTTATTTATTAATTTTCTTTTAATTTGAGCAAATGGAGATTAGGAGTACGTATCAGATCTTAATACGGTTGGATGTGATTGTGAATTTGGGAATTTTGTGAAGGTTAAAGGTAACAAATAACGGTGGTGGTGAGAACGAAGGAAGAGTGGCCAACTCGGAAACACAGGCTGTCATATTCCCAAAGTATCTAAGGCCTCTCGCGTTTTTCGGGGGCCAACTCTCCAGTGTCCACCTGCCTCTTCCAAGTCTATCTCCAATCTCCATTCTTGCTTTTCAATTTTCTATCTACCGAATTTTCATAGTTTTTTTTTTTTTTCACCTTCCTTTTAGGCTATTTCAAATTTCGGATTTCCCATTATTGCCCCTCCCTTCCGGATTTCCCTTTCTTGGTTCGTTTTTTTCTCTGCTGTTCTAATAATAATTTTTAAAAATAGAATCTTTTTTTTTTCTTTTTCTTCTCAACATAACTAAAAATCCTTCTCTTTTTCTTTTTTTCCTTCAAAATTTAACCAATTAAAAGAGGAAGTGGGAAAAAAAAAAAACCTTTGCACTGAATCCCAGGCCAGAGTTCTCACATTGAGAACGTAGGATTTCTTTATTCTTACCCACAAGAATATTGTTCTTGATAAGTACAACGTAATCTTTCTGTTTTTATTTTTTATTTTTTTATTTTTAATCCTTGCCCTGGTCCTGGGGTTACTTGTCTGGGTCTCATTTGATTTCCATTTCCTGGATTCTCATCTCTTCTTCGTTCCAATTATTCTGTACTGAACCGGGTTTCAAAAATCCTGGCAATTGTTTCATAGACTTAGGCATATATATTTCCTGAAAGAAAACAATCATCCTGGTTTCCGCTGCCTCAAGGAAACAATCAACAGCTGCGTGATATTCTTTATTGATTCGTGGAAATTGAGAGAAGAAATGGTAAAGCTGGGTTCCCAGCGTAAATGCAGGGGTACCCATTTGCCTGATCGTAATAATATTGCCAGGGTCGTGGCGGCGGGCTTTTGTGCATGTTCTGAAGGTTCCCGGTTAGCAACAACAAGGGAATTTTAGGTGGGATTATGGGCTGCATCTGCTCTAAGGAAGATGCAGATGAAGATTTTCAGACCAATGAGAATGACCAAGATAAAGAGTTTGACAAACCCGCAGTACAATTGGTTCCTCCTGTCCTATCCAAGACAGAGGATATTGCTGCGGATGTTGGACGCAGAGAAGGTTCTGTCCGACGCGGGTCGAGGGCAAATAGGTTTAGTGTCGCTTTTCCATCGGAAGACAGGGAAGATAAGAAGAACATTGTTGATAGACCAACGAAATCTCATCATCAGAGATTCGCTACAATGGATTTGGGGTCCAGAGTGGACCACCAGAATAATATGGCTAGGATGGTTAGTATGCCCCACGGCTCTGAAGGGGAGCTTATTGTTGCAGGATGGCCCCAATGGCTAACCTCAGCTGCCGGTGAAGCCATTAAAGGTTGGCTGCCTCGACGGGCAGACTCGTTTGAGAGGTTAGACAAGGTTAGGGCTCCGCAAAATCTTTTACTCGACTTTTAGGGTACAAGATTCTCATGGTTTCTTGTTTTTCTTTTTTTTTTTTTTTCTGTTTAATGATAATTAATTTTGTTACTATCTTAGTTCAATAATTGTATTAGATGTTTATTCGTTTCTTCATTGTATTAAATCTGTTATTATAAGAATTTAGTTGTTTTTCAAATGGTTTTGGCTTGAGTGGCTCACATGCTCTGTCTTCAATATCTGTCCCCGGTGTGCTTGCTTCACTGGTGTGTATATCGTGCTAGTCAATACAATTATAATCTTTAGCTTCCATTGTGAGCTTAATTCATACACTACATTCATGATGAATTCATGCAATTCTTTTTACTGACAGAAGAACAAAATATCTGTAGGTTTCCATGTTTTGAGGTCCTATCATGTCTTAATTTTGAAACTGGTGATATGCAGATTGGACAAGGAACGTATAGCAGTGTATATAAGGCCCGTGACCTTGAAACTGGGAAAATTGTTGCGATGAAGAAGGTAAGATTTGTGAATATGGATGTCGGGAGTGTCCGTTTCATGGCGAGGGAAATCCATGTACTGCGTAAGCTTGACCATCCAAACATCATGAAACTTGAAGCTATAGTCACCTCAAGGATGTCTGGGAGCTTGTACCTTGTCTTTGAGTACATGGAGCACGACCTTGCTGGGCTTGCAGGAAGACCTGGCGTGAAGTTCACTGAACCACAGGTACCTGTCCTTTTAATCCTTCTTTGGACTGCCTATGCTATCATTGAGACAACTCAATTCTAGAGTGTTAATTCCATGCTAGAGATGTGTTTTGATATAACCATGTCTATTCTACAATTCACTAAAAATTTAAAGGAAAAAGAATGCATATTTAAGTCCCTAAACCAGGAAAACTTACTCATATACACGTAGTTTAAATTAACTGTTGAGTAGCCAATCTTCTTTCCATCGTGTAATCTTGAAAACGAAACTCCCAACATTCTTGCAGATTAAATGTTACATGCAACAACTTCTCCGTGGCCTTGAACACTGCCACAGTCGTGGCGTTTTGCATCGAGATATCAAGGGTTCCAATCTTCTTATTGACAATAACGGGATCCTCAAGATAGGAGACTTTGGTCTGGCAACGTTTTACAACCCTAACTTAAAGCGAGCATTAACAAGTCGTGTAGTGACTCTCTGGTATAGGGCACCTGAGCTTTTGCTTGGAGCTACCGAGTATGGAGCAGCCATAGACATGTGGAGTGCAGGATGCATACTTGCTGAATTATTTGCTGGAAAGCCTATTATGCCTGGAAGAACAGAGGTATTCTTATTTGCTTATGATTTTGGGGCTCAGATTTTAATTTTATTATGAAGTCTAATTATACTGGTTTTTTATGTTGCTTCACAACTTGAGATTTGTACCGTGAATGCTATTCTGCACCTGCATAACAATTCCTTTGATGTTTCTGCGTCAAGTTCAAAAACCGTCATCTTAGTGCCTCAGATGGTTAAAACAAGCCAATGGTAGGACCAGTTGTCATTTCTACTTTGATCTTATTTTGTCTCTCTTTAAACTCTGAACATTTACAATGAAAATGGTTACAAGGTACGACAGTTCACTTTATGTCTTCGGGAAAATTATCATCCTTGTCATTGGGCCCTTTTCTATGATGTACGGGAATGCCCATGCAAATCAGCAATAATAACAGCTCATGCTTACACGCATTAACGGAGACTGGAGTTTTTACTAGTTTTCTCAAGTTCCTTTTACGTCAATCATAAATTCACAGCAGTTTTTTTTTTTTTTTGGATGATGTAAATTAACTATGGTCTTGGATTCTAGGTGGAGCAAATGCATAAAATTTTTAAGCTTTGTGGTTCACCCTCTGAGGATTACTGGCTGAGAACAAAATTGCCACATGCAACTAGTTTCAAACCTCAACACCGTTACAAGCGTTGTGTTGCTGACACGTTCAAAAACTTCCCTCCATCAGGTTTAGCTCTTGTTGATAAGCTCCTGGAAGTTGAACCAGAAGCTCGGGGCTTAGCCACTTCAGCGCTCAGAAGTGAGGTATCTATTAATGATAGACAATATCATCTGATAGTTACTTGGATATTTTAGCTTCGATTCTGACCTTCATTAACTTCCTGATTAGCCTTGTGCATAAAAAAGAGGATGATACTGTTGGTATCATAGCTTCATGGCTTTAAACCTGTTTGTGACACGTTTTTGACCAGAATTCTAAGATTCTCCCATATAGTGGCACTAAGAATTGGAAGTTTTAACATGGTTATCCTTTCCAGTTCTTCAGTACAGAGCCTCTCCCTTGTGATCCATCAACTTTGCCAAATTATCCTCCAAGCAAGGAACTAGATGCCAAGCTGCGAGACGAGGAAGCAAGAAAGTAAGTTGCAAAGGCCCCCAGTCGTGCAGCCTTCCCTTGTTACTTATCTCCATGTTTTGTGCACACTTGCAATGGCATGTGCATATTTGTGTTTAAACATGAATTGCCTTTCTCATTCCAGGCGAAGAGCAGAAGCAGTAAAGGGGCATGGTCCGGAGTCCGTTAGAAGGGGCTCAAGGGATCTGAAGACCCCAGAATTCGTTTCTAACGCACAGCCAAAACCCACTAGCAATAGTTATAAATATGATCTTCAGGAAGATGCTGGATCTGGTTTCCGGATTGAGCCCCCAAGAGCAGTTAAGCAGAATGGTTTTTCCCACTCTGCTTCAATGATTCATCCATGTGCAGTAAGATCATCATTGTATAAGAACGTGGGCTCTACAAGAAAAAACATCGAACTAAGGACACAGAAGTCTCATATGCCTCAGGCTGCGGTAGACATGTCCAACTCCATTCCTAAGAAGGATGAAAGCACATTTGCGAGGGATTCGTCCATGGTAAAATCATCTATCCTCCAAGAAGTCGTGCTACAATACGACATAGATGTCCAGGTGGCTAACAAGTTAAACTGTGGATTTGTGTGATTTCAGGGACATTTTCCAAGGAAAAACAGGATCCACTACTCTGGACCGTTGATGCCTCCCGGAGGAAATATGGAAGAGTTACTCAAAGAGCATGAGAGACAAATCCAACAGGCTGTCCGAAAAGCACGTCTTGAGAAATCCGGCTCCAAGAATGAGCTTGAAGGACATTATGGTCTGACAGTTTTTTGTGGAAGATAGGGGTAAAAGAAAAGTGGGGTTGTTAATGCCTGTTCCTAGTCGGATATACCTTGCAGCCAGCGAGCCTGCTCTGTAAGTCTGCCAATGGAAGCAAGCAAAAAGGTCATTTGTTAATATACCTCCGGGGATTCAAGACTGAATGGCAGGGTCATCTCAACAAAAAGGGGAAAAAAGAGAAAAAAAACAGAGAGAGATTGACTGATAGGGAAGAAAGATTCTTAAGTGCACTGGATTCCTCAGATTGTTATGGACTCATTCACCTTTGGATCTCATCTCATAAAAGAAAATTCCAAGCAGCCATGGCCCGCGAGGCCGCATGATGAAAAGGATTGAATCGTATATATGTGATGAGATTGAAGAACATAATTCAAGTAGTCTATTGCTAGGCTAACTCATATGCGGATTTTTCCCAAGTCGAACTTGTTGGCTTCTATCTTCTTCTCCTCACAAATCACAATTCTTCTTTGACATCGTTCCACATTATTTATCGTTCTTAGCAACATGTGAGGAAAAATAATTATAAATATATTAAGTCAAAGAAATGTAATTGCCAACTGAAATGGAGGGATGCTAGTCCTCAGTCGCGTTTCCACCTTTGCCTCGTAATTTTGCCATTAACTTAGGATTCTCTTTTCGGTGAGAAATGGGTGGGAAAAGAAAAATAAAAATAAAAATAAAAAAGGGCGAGAGCTTGGGAAACTTACAATTTCCACTCTAAATTTGAGGTATAGTTATATCTCACATTTCCAATTTTTAGAAATTATAAAAATTATACCAATATTTGTAAACAATAATAAAAAACACCTTCCATTAACCAGTTACTAATAAAAATTATTTTTAATTATAAAAATGTGATTATAAATGACTTAAATAATCTAAAATACGCTTAAATATAAATAACTTAAATATGACAAACAACTCTAGAACCAAAATCTCGAGGTCCAAAAAATCAAACTCCATAGACTCATCCCGTCAATTGAGAAAGGAAAATAGAACTTCAAGCTAGAAATCAAAGTCTCATAAGCCAAAAAGAGATAATAGATATCTGCTTCCAAATCATGTCAACAAACCGAATAACCCCTTTGACTTTGAAAATTCAAACATCTTCACAACAAAAATTCTAACAACACAAAACTCATAACTCCAACAAACCACGAGGCCGTCCCTTACTATTAAAGAAAAATTCGAAAATTCATTGTAAAGTCACAAATTCATAAAACTAATTCTCAAACAAATGAATTTTAAAGAAGAATTAAACTGAAATGTTTTGAAAAGAAGAAATGAACTGAAATGCTTTGAAAGTAAAAAGTGAGAAAACCTTAGGTCTATGTTCAACAAGCCAAACAAAAAATAAAAGTCAATCAAAACGCTAAGAAAATGAACCATAATCCCATGCTTTGCCACGGTAGAATAAATAAAAAAAAAAAAGGTTGAGAGATCATGGATTTAAGTCGTCCATGCCGTCATCCAAACTCAAAAAGAAACGAAATCTAAAAATGTAAGACAAAACACATCAAAACAAGCCAAGATTCGCAAAAATCATGGGTAGGGATTGGGAAAGAAAGAACAAAAAAAACTGAAAAAGAAAATCAAAAGAGGAAGAAATTCATACAGACCATAGATGAAATAATTAACATTAACCAAAGAAAACAAGCTATAATACAACCCTAAATAAAATTTTACTTATAATTTTTAATTTTACAGTAATAAATTCAACGAGAGAAAGAGACTTCAAAGAAGAGAGCTTGAGAGTTTAAAGAAAGAGGGAGGGAGAAAGAAAACAACACTGGGGTTATTATGTTAGAAGAGTTTTATGATCTTAATATATGAGAGTATTATGCTTATTTAAGGATTTCTGTTCGAGTTAATTGATGTTTATTAATTGAAATATTATTTTCTTCGTAATTTTTAAAAATTTAAGATACAAAATGTAAATATAACTTAAACTTATAATATAAAATATAAATTTTCCTGACCATAGCTTCTGAAAAACCTGCGGGCTTCGGTATACCGACCCCGGCGGCGCACGACTCCATATAAAGACAAACTAGACTGCTCTACCCATTTAATTAACATCAAGATTCGAGAAGCCCATGTACGGCGACATTCCCGAAATGTACAACAAAGGCGCGAACAAGAACGCGCCTCTCCACTTCAAAACAATCAACATAAGTACATAAATTAATCTCTCCGCCGCCGCTGGTGGAGGTTCCAACGGTCTTAGCCCGGGAGAGGTGGTTGAGGCGAGGGAAGGAGATGATGACCGCTTAATTCCCCAAATTACAAAGAGGGAATCTAATCTCCAACAATGGCAGAAAATTCACAGTGAGAATTACTTCTTTCATTAGATTTGGGAGGAGAGGCTTATACATACGTTTTGGTCCTTTAGAGCTTTGCCAATTCAATGGTAATTGTAATGTGTCAAATTGGTGAACTGCTTCCAGTAAATGATTCTGAAAATCGGAAGACGCATAACAGCTAAAAAATTTGATTAATTTTTAGCTTTTCTAAACAAATTACACACAGTATAGCCCAAAAACGCATCTTCCTGGCAAACCTAAGAATCATCAACATTGAGATCTAAAAGCAATTACAATTTCTTGTTCAAGACTAAAATTTGTTACAAAGCAGATGAGTATTAAGGGTTCGGTTCCCCTACCAAGTCAGACCATGTACTGCTAATCTGATCACTTGAATTGCAGTTCAGCGATGGATCCGCCGGCTTGCCATAGACGGAATGGTAAGGAAGATATTGTTAATTAACACTTGGCCTTCTTGCCACTATTAAGTGCACTGTGCAGATGGAAAGCTTCACCCTGGTCCCCATTCAAGGATCTTCTCTCCAGGCAGCACACTGTAAGCTGTCTGAGCAACCTCTCAAGATATGATCGCAGGCACCCTTGCAAATCCTTCAAATTGGGATTTGTTGACAAGATCATAGCATTTACAGTGTCAGCCACTATCTCACGCTGTGAATCTTCGAGAAGATACCCAACGGATGACTCTTGCGGTTGTTCGTAAGCCAGCAAAGCAACACAGTCCTACAGAAAATGCAGAGTTCCAATGATGATTTAATGTTAAGTTCACCATGATGCAAGGATTTGTACATATTTTTTGTTTTTGTTTTTCTTGCTTTGTTTTTTTTTTTTTAACCTTCTAACTGTGGCCCTAGCAAAAGAAGATGAAATCACGCATGAGGGAACTGATCTGCTTTTTCCATGCTTAATCACCTACAGATACAATGGCAATGCAGCAGCATTACAAGATGAATTTCAACCAGTCAAAGCAAGAAAATCAAGCAGCACTCTCAGTAGTTTTCCCCGTGTCCCATTCTTGCATGAAAAGCTAAAATGCAATCCTCTTTCTTCATTAACATTCCTTCCACATTTTTCCAGCTCTAGTTTTTTTTATTTTTTTTTAATGAAGATTTTTTTTTTCCTGAAAAGAGATACATAAATGAAAAGGAGAAACAGAATTTAAAAAGACAACAGATATATCCTTGGGTAAACAATCTCAAAAATTTTCAATACCTGAACAAGATTGTCAAAACTTGGCAACCCAAAGAATTTTGCTAGTTCACTCCTTCCATATTTCACAGCCTCCTCCAGCGCTCCAACCTATAAATATCATAAACTTGTCCATATCAACAAATATGCAGTCAAAATATATCTTTCCATAAACAAGCAAAATAAACTGACATAGCCATCATTGGTGACAGGTTACCCAGCAGTTATTAGTTTCCATGGGGAAAAATGAAGTCGAGTCATTGGACAGAAAGCAATTAAAGAAATCAAGGAGATGTAATTGCAGTCTCCCTATTGTCATGCTATCATTAAAACCAAACATTAAAACCTCATATATAGATATATACATCGGAAATATCTCAACATCCAATAATGATAAACATTCAACATCCAGTACAAACTCTCAACAGAATAACAAAATATACAGTCCATTATTATTATTACCAGTCATCCAAAATTAAGACTTTCTTAGACTAATATAAAGAAATTGGCAAAAGAAAATACCCGAACTAACTCGATAAATTTTTGACAGTGAAGCAGAAAGCAAGTGGCTGATTTTTCATCCTGCATAAAGTCAATCTGAATATCATAACTCCGATTATATCACACTGATAGTAGAACAGCTGATGGCAATGAACCTGAACAAATTCAACCTCAGGAGAGTGAAAATTATCATAAAAAGTCTTATCTTCAACCTTCAACAGAACTCAATTATGTAAGCTAGCAGATATAGGTTATCTGTTATTATATATTAAAGATGTCACCTATTCCAAGTACAATAAGTCTTAAGTGTTTTTATTGCTACAAAAATAATGATCTTTGCACTCACCTGAACAATCTGGGGGTACCAATCATGCAATTTATTAAGGGCAGCATCAATATCTCCATTCCTAATTAGCTTCATAGAGAGGAAAAACAAAATCAGTAAAGCCAGACTTGTCTTCAGAACTATGAAAGGAAAGAACTTAGAAGCAACATGATAGAGCCCAGAAACTTGAGGAAAATTAACCAAAATCATGGCTGGAGAAATATGTACAGGACAAGCTACAACATAATTCATCAGATCAGGACCTTTTAAACTCAATCATCCAACTACAATGTCAACAAAATGGAAAAACCTATGTTGTTGCCAGACAAACCGCTGGATTGAATATCTCCTGAAAGCATTTCTCCTTAAAGCCTGAGGGGCATGGATTTTTTTGATTGAGAACCAAATACAACTCGAGAATTCATCCAACACCAGCATGTCAATTGAAAACCCCCTTGCTCTTAAGGGAAAGATAAAAGATGAAAGATAGAGACCACAAAACTAAAGGAACCAGCTTTTGAGACAGTACAATTTCAAAATTCCATTCATATAATCCCTAAGTTGGCCACAGTCACCAAGCATACACATTCAACAAACAAAATTATAATTAGATTAATTATCATGGACAATAAATGAAGTAAAGGCATATCACAGCCATCTAACAAGACTTTTTCAGAAATTTTCTTTCTCATGGAAAACAAAAAAAAAAAAAACCAACCAGATGTTTAGATTATGCAGGAATGGCAGTGTGCTGATGCAAGAAAACTTAATCATTCTGGACAGCAAATTAAAGTACTGACAAAACAATTCTTGTGCAAGAATCAAAGAGCTCATTCAGAACTATCATGCCAAGACAAACAGTACTCTCTTCTCTTTTATTATCAATAACACAAAAAAAAAAAAAAACAGCTTTTCAGCAAAAGATAGACCAAAAGAAAAAAAACAAAAAAACACGTTTTCATGTAAAAAAGGAGCCATAAGCATCAAACTGATATATAATATTAATCCAGTATATACAAAATTCACTTGCTAGAGAAACTAAAATATAAACCAACATAAACAACTAATTAATCTCAGACATCCACAAACAGACATTTCATACCTGTCGAAGAGTAGTTCTCTGGTTTAAAGCAAACAGACTGTCCTGGTCATCAGAACCATTTTCCTGTGCTATGTATATTGGAGGAACAGTACTTTTACTAGCCAGGTCAAATGAATTGAGAGTCTCTTCATAGCCATAATGAAGCAAGTAGGAACGCACAAGTCTGCTCACAATATACAAATGAGTTACTAACTTAAACAAGTCAGTGACAACAGGAATATAAATCCTCATTTGTTCCTTAATCTTCAAACCTATAAATTAGGATGATTTTCACATTTTGTGAATCAACAGGAAGCTCGCAGTGAGCTCTGAAAGAGGAAGGTCCAACTTCAAAAATTGATGCAGTGGCATCTCTTTGCTAATAAAGCAACCTTAGATCCTAACGACAAAAACCTTATGATCAGTGCTTCAGAACTGCTAACCATATACACTTTGGCGCACACATGGGCATGCTCAGGACTGTCTTTTCAACCAAGATACTGCCCCTCCTCATAAACAGTGTTTCTAACAATCCGAGCCATCCAGCTTCTGTGCATAGTTGCTTACTGCCTCTAAGGGCCCAATTTCCACTCCCCACAATCTGTCCACTAAATGTTTCTACAATTGTGGCTTCTCACTCAAATTTTTCTCCTCAGGCACAAGTCATTAATTCTAACAGGAGAAGAAAGTCATGTCTTCCAACCACAACCTTGTTCCTTCCACAAACATGCACACAACCTTGTTCACCTAATGTCTCTAAAATTGTAGCTTCCAAATAAAAGCTTCTGAGCAGGCACACTACATTAATTTTACAAAGAAACCAAAGCTATGCTTTACCTTCCACAGCCATGTTCCTTTCACACATAAATTAGAGATTAAGCTCAGCAAAGGTTTATCTGCATATCTGGGGACTCCGGGTTAACTGAGAATATTTATAAGCTTTCCACAGGGCAATCTTCTAGGGAAAAAATTTTGTATGATGCATGTCAAACCATAGCTTACATGAATGAATAAGGCCTAGCACAAGTACACATGTAGATAAAAACATAGCCTATAATAAAATTATAATAATCTTACCCTGGTAAAGATATAGCTTACAAATACCTAGGCAATTCCACATAACAATCTCTTGCATCAATATAACAATTTGCCACATATGCAGAAAGTTCTTGATAATTTTTCATCAATTGGCACTAGGATTTTTGTTTAAACCTTTATGCTTGAGAACAATGTGGTCAACTCCAGTTTGAGATTAAGGCTTGATTGATTTAAGCATGTGTATGAAGGAAAAATGGAAAATAGAGCTCTCGACAACAACACAAGAATAGAACATTTTTCCCTTTTAGCTAATTTCCATCTCAATGTATTGACACAAACATAAGATCTGTGAAAAAACCTCAATGAGGGGTCTAATGCAGGGTCTACAAACACAAAGCAATAAACGACTCACTTTAAAGAGACTCGAATCTGATCTGAACTCACCCATGACTGACATTTGGTGGCATGGGTATCTTCTCAATTGTTGTCTGTTGTTTCATCCTTTCATCAGCTTTGTATTCCTAATCAGAGGATTAAAAGCACAAAAGGGAGTATTAAAAACACAAAAAAAAAAAAAAAAAACCATGTATCCAATAAAATTTTCACCTTGTTTTAGACCAGCAAAAAATGAATATCAACAATGAGTAAAGAGGAAATATTAAGGTAACAGTGTAACATAAAATCTTACCTGAAGATCAAATTCAAATTGTTTCTGCCCAAAGTTGACCTCAACCCTGCCAGAACAAAAATGAATATAACATGAAGAGACTGAGGCTTCCACACATTGCAAACCAACAAGAAAGAGAATGGTCTAAAGCATGTAAATTATGGACACATAGGTATGATTAATTATTTTTCTAAACAAAAAAATTAAATCGCAGATGCTACATCTGCAACATTTAACATTTTGCATGAGAGTTGGCAATCAAACCCTGCACTAAATTATATAAACATCATACAAGATTTGAAAGCAGAATTACATACTCCTCATTCTGGCTGTGAACAGCAACTGTAGGGAATAAGGGACCCTTAATATCCTTGTGAATTGTCCCAACCATTGCTCCATTTTTACTGACATCAGCATAAAGAGAACATGTGATGATGTGGACAGTCAGAGTAATAATGAGTAATCAATATTACAGTGAATGCGAGCAAAACTAATTTAACTCCACTAGTCCATGCACAAACCAAGGTAGGCAACTTTCTTACGTGAAAAAAAATTCCTGTGAAGCATAATTAATTCCAGCACCAACTATATCATTGAATGTAAAGGTTGGACCAAAAGGCTCGCCCTTTCCTTGCCCACGATATAAATATCCATCATCCCCATGATAGCCGCAACTGTTTGCTTCCCACCTGCCAGAGGATTATACTGAAACTATCATTTAACATTGCAAGATACACAAATTAAATTACTGTTCTCTTTTTTCTCTCTATAATTCCCATAGAATTTTTCTGAAATAAATCAGAAACAGAGTAAATTATTGCCCATAGATTACTGACTTGAACAGACAGTTAATCAATACAATATTATTCTTCTGGTTTACTTTCAGCGTCCTGCTTTTGCAGATGAATTTGAACCCTTTGGTAACCAACACGCTCCATTGACTCAAAAGTGTTCCACGGTCAACCAGACGCGTAAAAGGGATTATCGATGCGGAGTTTATTATTTCAATTTCTCTCTCAATTTTTCTGTGAACCTAATAGACACCAACCACAGGCATCTTGAAGTTTTCAACTAATCAGATGGGAATCAAATTCATCGCCATGAGCAAACACTTAATTAGAAAGACCGCATTCCAGGAGGCAAACACCCCTCCTTTATAACTTCTATTCAGCCAAAAAAATATCGAATCACTAAATACAATTGCTCTAAATCAAAACAGCAAAAAATTATTACCCTGGCTGCCTCCGCATTTTGAAGCTCTCATTAGTGAATCCAATGGCAATCTGGCCTTTAGCCCCAGCATTCTTTACATAAATCTCGAAGTAATACGCAAGCCTTTTTGCCGGAGCTGGCTTGTTGGCTTGGACCACGCCAACATCGTGACCGTGAAGGCTGACACCGGTGTATTTGATGGACAGCTTATCAATGGAGACTACGAGAAACCCTCCGGAGCTGTTAATGGTATTGAGCTCCGTCGGCTCCTCCTCCCGCTGGTCCTCCTCCATCGCGCACGGAGTTCCCGAGGTCCGCCTCGACAGTTCAAGAAAGTAGGAGGCTGGATCTTGCCGATCAACGGAATTACTTGAACAATTATCACTGCTGCTGTTCTTGTGGTTGTCGTGGCCAGTGCCGGAGGTGTTGGCGGAGCTGCCGGTGGTGGTAGAGGCGGTGTTTGGAGTGCTCATTTCTAAACCCTAGGCGCGAGGTCCGTCAATTGATCATTTGGTTGAAGTCTAGATAGGAAGAGTGCTTGAGGGATTTTAGGGGGTTTTCGTTTTCTTGTTTCTTTCTTGGATTAGCTGAAAGAACAATCAAGAAATCTTGATTTCTTTCGGAATTCTTAATCAGAACTCAGAAGGAAGAAAACTACTATTGCAAGAAAAGTTGGTAGGTCCCGCACGATACCCCACACGGCAACCCCTTCCTTGTCTTCAGTAACGTAAAATTAGACACGAATTCAAATGAAATGGACGAGAAATTACGTTAAGTCTATCATAAGTACTAATTTCACTAATAATTAATTATAATTAATAATTATAAAACTTACGCTCAATTTTATGTTAGTAACTCCGTAACATTTTTTTGTTTTCTTTAAAGAAAAAATCTCCATTAACACCTTGTGACGGCTTTATGATAATTTATGTTACTTTTTTTTAATAATTTATATTTTTAGCCTTTAAATTTATAAAATTAAATTATTTAATTTTTATTTTATTTTAATTTAATCATTGTATCATTTTATTGGTTAAAAATTTATAAATTTTATTTTTTAAAAATCATTTTTTCTACAATTAAATGTATTAATTAATATATTAATAAAAATTAAATTAAAATTTTAAATCAAAACATTATAATTGATGACAAAATTAAAGAGTTTTAAGATATTTACAAATATTTTTGAAAAGAGTTATTTTTTTATTTAATAAGTTATTTATTTTAAAAATGACTTAATTTAAAATACAACTAAAAAATTAAAAAAAAATACCGCACATCATGTTATATCCACTACTTTATATAAAAAGAAAAAAGTTCTTAATCTATCTTTTTTTAAACAAATTTGTAAATGAGTAAAATTTTATTAATATTTATATAAATATTTTAAAATAATTTTAATATTTAATGAGAAACTTACTCTTTTGAAAATTAAAAAATAGAAAAATACTTTCTATTTTTTAGGATATATAGTACATCAAACATTATATGACGTACAATACTCTTTTAACTATTAGACCATACCTCAAGCTAAATTACTTTTTTAGATAGGCTAACTCTTAAATAAGAAAAAATAATTCTTCTTTTTGTATATGTTTCTAAATTTTTAAATTTTCTTATTAATTATAATGTCTTAATTTTAAAAATTTAATCTGATTTTTATCAATATATTAATTAATAAATATAATTAAAAAATATATTTTTTAGAAAGTAAATTTTATAAATTTTTATTTAATAGAATAATATAATACTTATATTAAAATAAAATTTAAAATAAAATAATTTAATTATAATAAATTTAAATTTAAAAATAAATAATATATTTAGTAATTAAAAATATAAATAATTTTATATTTTTTCTCATTTAATAAATTTAAATTAAATATTTAATTTACAAATTTAACTTCTTTAAAAGTGAAATGTTCATTATTATTTTTCTAATATATTCTAGCCATTATTGGTTGTGTAAACCTAAAAATAATTAAAACTAAACTTTGATGTTTATATAGATTTGCTCTAATTATAGCTTCACATTTATTAACACTAAAAATGCAATAGATCGAAACAATTTAGCCATATATATATACACACTAAATTTACAAATTTGCGATAACTTTATGATAAATATTTCAGGATTGAATAATGCATTTCTACAATTTTGTTTGATCCTATGAAGTATGAACTGCTAATAAATTAATGACTAAACTTAGATCCAAAACAACCAAATATGCGTGCACAACTAGTTGTTACAACTAGTAAAGCTGGAAAAGAAGGGTTTTATGGGGGATGAAGAGAGTTCATCATCTACTATTATTATATCATGGAACTCCTAACCTAAGTACAAAATCTAGATAAGAAAACCTGATACAAACGATGGATAGTGCGAGTAAATTGACAGATTGCCTGAAGATGGAAAATGCAGCACTCCAAGGCATAGTTACATGATTACACAATAATGTCAACCAAGAGAGAACTTTTTTGAAGGTCACACGAGTCCCAAAATTTCCATAGCCCCAAAAAGACCAGCCCACCCATGAAAAATGATTTGAGTAGATTACAAAAACATCATTCTGGATGATATATCCTAATTCCGATGTGTAATAGTAAAGCAACAATTGTCAATAAACTGACAAGCATTCCTCCTAGAAGAGTCCTATCGACAACACACCACTCGGCCAGGGTTCCTGTAGTCCATTCTTGCTTCTTATCCGATCCCGGAGAAATCCCATTTTCTAAATTCTTGTCATGTTTGTTTTTCCGTTTCCTAAACAACAATCCGATTGCATTTTTTCGATTTTGATCTTCAAACAACATTTCATTACATGAAACTGCAGCTTCTGTTCTACAGCTCTGTGGTCCACAAGCACAAGGCTCTAACTCCAGTGAACTCTGGCATGAGTCAGTGGAAGAACATCCACCTTCACTAGACAAATTCTTGACAGAAGTAGTTTTCTGGTTGAATTGGCCGAGAGTCTCAATCACCTCTCCGAAAACAGACCACCTTCCAACAGCTGTTATCTTAATCATAGCTGAAGTACCCAATAAGCTTTCAGGACCGGCTACAAGAACCTGTACATATGTCTTTGTATGGCCAACCTTAGGAAATGAAGAACAAACATTTAGAGATGGAAATAACAGATTGCTTCAGAAGCGCACTTTTATTCTGCCAAGTAGCATAGTGAAAAACTGTAACTATGTAAAAACATATCATAAATGTGAGTTTCCTTATTCTGCTTCAGCTGGATGTGTTGGCAATCAAATTTCACCATATAGCAACACAAAAAAGATATTTACTATTTTCTTTCAGTATTACTTTAGCAAGAAATTTCAATGCCTGAAGCATGCAGGGAATTAGCAAGCAAATAAGGATGAACAGAAAATGAGATGCCAATACCATTTTTAGTTTTGTTTACTGGTTAAAAAACCAATGCTTTAAACACAGGAGAGGACCCCAAGGCATAATTGAATGCAAAGGCCTCAAGAGGTTCATGCAGAGAATCAATGGTCTTACCAAGTGCAATCCATCAGTTGCTATATCAGTTATCCATATTCTTTCCACCCTTCCCTCCATTCCATAATAAGGGGTAAAAGCTTCAAAAATGGAAGTCAGTTCACGGCTACGCTGCTTCACTATATGACTTGGAACCTTCTTCATCCTTGCCGCAGGGGTGCCTGTTTTCAGAAAGAGAATGCAAATATTGAAAAACCTATGCCACTCGTTGCTAAGTTCAGTTTCTGAAAAACTGTAGCTAACAAAAGAAATGGTCAATAACCAGGTTGCTAATTTCATCTGAATACAAAAGACACAATTGTGGTGAGATTTTCCTGGCTCACAATTAAAGTGCATAGTACCACATATAGGATGTAAAACTACAACAAAAAACTTTAAAAAGTAAGAATCACAAGGACGTGTACCAAAATGCAGGAATAAATGTAAAATCCAGCCAACATTGATGATGATAACTCAAAATGCGTGTAGTTTTATGATTTTCTACATTTTTTTTTTCTGTTCCTACAATACTCTTTACAATCAATGTCTTATATCAGCATGCTGCACAAAAAATGATCCTTTTCCCCCACATAGGTGCAAGAAAATTAGTTAATACTTTAGTTATGCATCCAACCATAAATAATATAGGAGATGACAAAGCCGACACTGAGACATGCAACTTTATGCAAATAGGATAAACACACATTTAATGTTGCCAGCTGTCATACCATAGCTGATATGATGGGCAAAGGGAAAAGGAAGAAACAAGTAGGACAAAAAAAGAATATCCTGCAGAACCTGGTCTCTCTTTTATTTTTCAGAGTGAATGGTAAAATCTCCAAGTGTAATGGAGAATGATCGACAGCTTACCTGGTCGAGGATAGAACTGTGAAATATGAACCTGAGGGAACTTGTATTCCTTTATCAGGTTGATGGTTTGAGCAAAATCTTCATCTGTTTCACCTGAGAAGCCCAAGAACAAATATTTATCATATCCCCAAGAGCTTAAACAACAAAAATCCTCCACCACATACCACATGCAGTACTGGAAACACAAGAGCTTGCACCATTCCAACTAAAATCCCATGTTATGCATGGAACAATGTCATAAGGTTTCCCTTTAAAGGGCACCAGTAACATGCCACTTGAATTATCCTAACAATCCATGACTTACAAGTGTAAAAAGCATCCTAAATGTGCAACGCATATGCCCAATGAGAAAGAACAGAGTCTGCAAACTAACCAGGGAATCCACATATGATATCAGTGGCAATCTGTATCCCTGGAACTAGTTCAGTCAACGTATCCACCACAGTCCTGAACTCGCTCGCAGTGTATTCGCGATTCATTGCCTGATACAAAAAGAGCAAGTCAGGAAGATGAAAATCATTGCATGACAGGACATTGAGGCAGCAAACTCAAGTGATTGTACAGATTAATTCAATTCCTCTGTGGGATTTTCAATGTGTTGCCACCAGAAATGATATATATTGCGTGTGTTGTGGATACAAATCATCCAGTGAAAGTCAACTTTGCAAACAGCATCTTGACTTACACTTAACACAGCATCACTCCCAGATTGCACTGGCACATGAAGAAAGGAGTATACACAAGGGTGGTTCAGAACTTCTGCTATCTCTTTCAAGTGCTCAAGAATAAATGGAGGATTTGTCATCCCAATACGAAGCATTGATTTTGCATTGGGAGGAAGTTCAGTAACAATAGCATTCAACAAAGTTGGAAGATTAACCCCAATGTCACGACCTGAATAGGAAACCCAAATTGCTCAACAACCGGTGTGAACAACGATGTCTCACCTTATTTTTCTCAAACAACCAAGGCAATTTATTTGAATGAGTGCAGACAGAAGTTTCTTCTGGTAAGAAAACATAAAATTTGATACTAGATAACAATATAGAACAACGACAATATAGCATAAAGGCCTTTTGCTCCTAAATAGGTTATTGCATTATGCAAAAACAGAAGACTGCTTCCCATAAGCAAGTTACTTCTCAAAGATCAGAAATTGTTCTTAACAAAAAACCTGCAGGTATAAGATTTCTCCAGAATAAGAAGCAATTCTAGAGGAGTAACAAAGATGTGGTAACTGAAAGTTCATTAAGAATCTACCATATGCTCCAGTATCTTCACTGCTCAACCATATTTCCTTGATTCCATCAGCTATCACCGTTCTGACGCGCCCTACCTGGATAGTTGAAATTTCAATCACCGCAAAAATCAAATAGCAGCAAAGATAGTCATCCTGGTGACAAACATACAAGACTCTGTATAGTGTAGCTCCCCAAATGACCACGTGCATGCTTTGTCTTGCAATAAGTGCAAGCCCCCAAACAACCAACATTAACTGGAAGAATCTCAACAAACTTGTTCTTTCGCACCTGACAGATGATCAAGTTATATACAACATAAGAAAATGCTCAGTGACTATATCTTGAGAATAGTTTGCTGTTTAAGAAACCAAGCTGTATACAAAGGGAACTTGTTTTGTTCTGAAGACGAAGAATGTAACATAAAATGACCACTACAGGGCCTTATTGACCAAGAATAAGTGTTAATAACAAAATGTGAATTTAGACATCGCACCTTTGGAAGATCAAGTGCTGGCAATGTCTTGCGGTTCAAAAGCCGCACCTCATGACCTTTCAGAGTCTCTTCCACAACTTCAACCACACGGTCTATTTGCTGGACTCCAACTACACTAATTCCTTCTAGCTCTTTCAAGTTTCTGCTTCCTTGAGGTACACACCCAGCAACCACCAGGGGCTTTTTGGCAATTTTGCTCTTTGCTATCAGTGTGTCCATGGCAGACTGACTTGGGGATTTTACGGTGCACCTGCAAGAATCATCAATACACAAGTTGAACAGACAACTAGAGTTAAATTCCAAAGAAAAAGTAGTCCTTAATTCAAGTATCATTCAGCCCTGTATGAACCAAAGCCTCAAAGGCCGGAAGAATTTAAAAATTTTCTCTTTTATTTACGGCAGTGGTCTGTGTTCTGTTTCAAAGGATAACAGAGGACTAGGGATGTGGTACGCCATGACATGTCACTTAGCTGGCCATTCTGGTTTATTTTACCAAACAAGAAGCTATAATCAGCTATAAAATACATAAAATTAGAGTAAACCTGATCAACATGTCAGACCATGAGTAAAAATCAGCAAGCACAAAAGAGAGATCACATACTTCCCAAAGAAGACAAGAAAAAATGAAGGGAAATATGAAAAAAAAAAAATTACGTATTTATCAGCCATAGGTCTGCCTCCTCGGGATTTTCACTTAATGAATAACCAAATGATGAAAGCTGACCAGCCATATATTCGCTGTCACTCTGCCAAAAATGCCATTTGTCAGAAACATTATTCACACAGACCAGTGGCGCCCTCAAAAGAAATGCAAAAGTCCCATAAAAATACAGCCAGGCAACAAAGGAAAGAAAGGAAAAGAAATAACCAACACTGGCTAAAGGATTATAGGGTTAAAGTTCTGAATAAGAAATCAGAAACAGATTCAACTCAAGAAAAATAACATTCTTTAACAAGAATAGACTCCCCGAATCATAAACATCAAACTAGCAACCCCCACATTATCTGAAGGTCTTAATTACAGCCAAAAAGTATCTGGATTGTCATCACCAAGTCCACGTTATTAAACTTTTAAAGAATTGTTAAACTGTCTAATGAGAAATGGAAGAGTTGGAAGGAAGAAAAGAGAAAAGGAAGAACTTACCTGATTATGAGAGCATCCAAAAGTCTTGATGTATATTGTCTGGGGTAAAACAAGAAAGAACAATATAAGAACGTCATACATAAACCCATAACATAGAAATGGAGAGAAAGACAACGGAAGGGAAACTTCCACCTCAGTTCCAGGGATCTTGGGAGCGGGGCGAGATTGAGAAATCTTGTTGGCATTGAGCTCTGGTCTGTCCTTGTTCTTCCTGGGTTTTACTCCAACAACATTAAGTGGCAACCGAAATCCGGGAGGAGCGCCGCCGCCGCCGCTCCCAACCAACAAATCTTCTATGTCTTCCATTTCGTTGTTCTTCCACTCTTCCAACGGGCCGGAGGTGATTGGCGCTCTGGACAAAGAGCAAGAAAGCAAGAAAAATTGGGCGTTTTCTTGCTGTTACTACAGCCTTTTCAAGACTCAGTTCAACAAAACTTTTTTCGACGAGCCGGAGCAGCGGTGGCTAGGGATGAAACCTTCGGTTTAGCTCTGGTGTTTGTGTTTGTATATTTGAGTCAATTTGGGCCCTTTTAAAAACCAAGTCCTAAGCCCTTGTCTAATTATCTGGACTGACTCTGGTCTCGGAGCGACCCAGGCCCAGTCAGATAATATATTAATAATATATACTATTAAATAAAATTAATAAAATAATATAGATATAATCATAATAATATGTTAATAAAGATATAAAAAAAAACTATTATTTCATTAATGATGTTCAGTGTATGTGAAATTATTTCCTAAATTGATTATTAAATAAAAATTTAGTTCTAAATTAAGGCATAAATTAGATCTCAAAAATGAAAATCAGAGCCAAGTTATCTTGAGTCTCCATAAAAGACTAGAAGATCTTATTTTTATTGCAGAATAATGAAAAATCAACCTATAATTTCTTTCTTTAAAAAGAATATATATATATATATATATTATTATTATTTTTTTCGGAGTCTGCCAAGCAAATCCCAAGAGACAACGGAGTGGTAGACAGAGACTAGAGTTATTAGCGCACTTTACACGTCGAAGCCTTACATAGGTAGGCCCTTGAAATTGCCCAAGGGGCCCCTCTCTCGGGCCGTTTTCAATAGTCTCCTCTGTCCATCGCGATTCGGTCATGGCGATTTAGCACAAAGTTCCCTCTATCTTCCGTTGCTCGAGGACTGGAAGTAATCCTTCCATGGCGAAATCCGCTGATTATTCGAAGCCCAATCCGCCGACGTGCGCCAACTCCTCCGCCAAAGTCCACCCGGCCAACGACCCAGACACCGATCCCAATTCCTACTCGCTTGAGAAGTTTAGGCTCTATGAGACCAGACAGGTAACTAAAATTACAACGGATTTTCTTTTCTTTTCTTCTTCTTCTTTTTTTTTAGGTTTTTATTCGTGTGCTTTTGAAGTTTTTGTTTCTTTGACGCGAAAACTAATCGCCTTTGGAGTTTGGTTTTTTTCAAGATTTTACTAGAACAGTAACGCTAAGAGATTTCTTGGAGTCAATTCGTGTTCGACTTTGGATTTTTTGTTTGGTTTAAGAGAAAGTGCTGGAAATTGGACTTTTAATTTTTGGTTTGCTGTTGTGATGATGCCGAATTTGTGCTTATTTAACAGAGGTTTTATCTAATTGGGAGTGATCGGAGTAAAAGATCCTTTCGCGTTCTAAAGATTGACCGTTCAGAGCCGTCTGATCTTAATATTAGCGAGGATCCTGTGGTCTATTCTCAGCAAGAGATCAAGAACTTGCTTCAGCGAATTGCCGAAGGCAATCGTTCTACTGGTGGACTGAACTTTGTGGTGAAGGTTTATGGAATTGCAGGTTAGTGTCAATAAACTGTTCTTTAAGTTGTGTTTTCTTGATAAATGGTATTATTCTTTACGGTAAAACTATTGTACTCTTTTGGTCTTCCTAGGTTGCATTAAGTTTCTGGAGTCATATTATTTGATTCTGGTTACAAAGCGCCGCCAAATAGGATGTATATGTGGCCATGCAATATATGCTATAGATGAGAGCCAATTGGTCACAATTCCGCATGTATCAATACAAACTGATGTGGCTCATTCTAAAACTGAGCTGAGGTATGTCCTTCCTTTTTGTTTGCTCCCAGTGAAATGTTGTTTCCTTTTTATCTCTTCATAAGATTGCATGTGTTTGTTTCACATGTTACATCTTCCTTCATGGAAATATCTTCTAGAAATTTTATGCTTTCTGTGCGTGTGTGAATGGAGGCATGTTCCTTCCTTTAGTTGCAATGACTGTGCAGTCTATAGTGACTTCGGAATGTTTTTTATTTCCTCAATAAATAATGATTTCAAAATGTTGTTGGTTAGTACTCATACATTCAGTAACTATCACAGACATTTTCAAATTTGTTCATCTCTCTCTCTCACACATACACCCTCCCATATGAAAAGGATTCTTATTTGCAGATAATGTTTTGGTGATTTGTTCCAATTTCTAATAAAAGTGTATGTCTTTATACTAAGAATTGGTGTTGCAGGAATTCTCTTTCTTTTTTGGTATTTACTTTTTCTTTGTTTTAATAACTTTATATGTGTGTTTGTTATGATGCCCTTGCTTTCCTTGGTATTACAGTGAACATGTTTAATTGCTCATTTTCTTTTGCTAGCTGGCTTTCTTTTCTTTGATGAATTTATTCCTCATTTTGTTGTGTGATTAATTTGCATGAATCATACTCCTGGTGCCTGAATGGTTAAAATTTCTTTTGCCTTGCAATGTAGGTACAAGAAGCTATTATCCAGTGTAGATTTGACCAGAGATTTTTTCTTCAGTTATACATATCCCATGATGCAAAGCTTGCAAAAGAATGTGTTGTCGACAGGAAGGGATAGGATGCCATATGATAGCATATTCGTGTGGAATGCATATCTAACACAAGCTATTCGGTCAAGATGTGGCAACACGATTTGGACAATAGCTCTTGTCCATGGGCACTTTAAGCAGGTATGCATTTCTTCTGTCAGTTGAATCATTTGTATCACAAGATTGATTTTTGCTGTGGTTCATTATATATTTTCTTTTGTACTTCCATTCCAGTTTGTGGCTACTAAATACAAATGGGATATGAGCCTTTAGTTTCATATTAATTTATAACATTTGTGGCACAAATGTTAAATTTATTGCCAAGAGCCAAATTGCAACAGTATTGCCAATGACCTTATCTAGTCAGATTTTCAATTGCTAACAGTACATGTATTTCCTCTGTATAAACCCCATAGAATCATAATGTCTTGAAGTGGGGTCTATTTTAGCAATAATTCTATTTTGTGGCTGCAAATACATTGTTAAACCTAAGAATGAACTCAAAAAGCAAGTTTTCAATTTCTGATGGTTTACAGTGTCTATTAGCAGTTTGACCAATTGTCTTGTGGTTGATGTTTGCAGATTAGACTCTCAATCTTTGGGAGGGATTTCAGTGTTTGTTTGGTTTCAAGGCGTTCTCGGCATTTTGCCGGGACACGGTAGGTTTCAGCTTTTTTTTTTTTTTTCAAAATTTTATTTTTCAATGAGAATTATACTGTTTTGTTCACTCCTTTTCACTCTCTCAATGAGTTAGCTGAAACGGGGCTCTGTATTGCATTACACCTTGATGGTTCCTAATCCTAAATTGTATTTTGACTCTTGATCTTTGGAACTTCTTTTTGTTTGTTTCCTTCCACCCCAACCCCCTCTCTGCCCCCTTTCCTTTTTGAGGTCTCTTCTATCATCTTGTACAGGATGATTTTTCTTTTTGTTTTTTTTTCTCTTTGGCCAAGAATTTTAGCTATCTGTCAACCATGCTAGATTGCTGATTGCTGGGTTGTAGCCTTGGCTGTTTATCCTTGTCAGTGTGTTTGACACCGCTGGAAGCTTTGATATCAAATTGGTGTAGAATAATTTAGATCCTAGAATTGCATATAATAAAAGAGAGCTTTGGGAGACCAAAAATAACAGCAGAGCTGTCTCCTGGTTGATCCAGGATTTATCAACAGAAATTCTTGTTTATAAGATTTATAAGATCATCAAGAATAAAACTGCTTCCAAACATGGAAGCCTTTCACAGAGAAGTAATGGCCTAAGTAGGAGATCTTATTCGTCCAAGAAAGCTGATCCTATCTAGTTAGAAAAACAAATTCTTTCTCTAACAAGAACATAAAAGACTAACTATAGCAACAACAACAACAACAAAGTTTTAATCTCAAATATAATTAGGGTCGACTACATCAATCTCTTCTCATTGTTCCATTCTATTATGAACCAAGTTTGAGCTGTGATCTAAGTAGTCCGAATCCTTCCTAACTAAAAATTCCCAAGAAAATAAAAGTCTAGCCCAGTATATTTTTCTTGTAATCTTACTTCACTCATAAAGAAAAAGTGTGTATGAACTTCCTTCTGCATCTTCCAGCATTCTTTTGGGGTTGAAAATCAGGTGATTTAGCTTTTAAATCTCTATAGGCAGCATCAAAAGCTTGCACAGAGCTGAGTCCCCTCTTCAGTGGATTAATACAATTCTTTGAATGATAAGTTTTTAGACAATAGGTTTTGATGGAATGAAGAATGAGCATGATACATGTGTTGATTTTGATATTCGTTTGCTATGAGTTGATAGATGGTAAAATTATACTAAGTTTTATGAGGGGACTTTTTAAGGTCATATCATTTGGTGATTAGAATATAGCCAGTTTTTCCTATCATTCCCTTTTAGCAGTAGGAGGTCACCAGATCTTCCTGATTGTTAGTCATTCTTCTAACAATTGAATCTATTTATTTTCCCGACAAAAAAAGTCTCAATGACAATACAATTGAGCTAACTTCTCCTTGACACTTGATATTAGTTTCCTCGAAATTTTGGACTGCTCATCCATTGTTTCTTCCTCTCTTTGCCTTGCCTTTTCTTCTCTTCTATATTGTGCCGTGCATGTTCTGTTTGTTGAGTTCTGTATTTTTCTCAACAGTGACAACTAAACGCTTGCATATCTATGTTCTTGACCCCCAGAGTTTTTTGGTTCAAAACAATAGTTGATGTACCCTTTTCCAAAAAGTAGATTATGTCTTGTCATTTATCCAGGGAAGGACTGAAGGAGGACGAGCGGCCAACCAGGTTAGCATCTTCTATTGTTCTCTTGCTCTCTGTCTCTCTCTCACAACCATTTTAAACTGACTCTTCTATATTGCTCTCACTTCCTCCTCTCCCTTCTCTAGCCCGCTAGGTACTTGGTCCCTCTTTTAAGAAATTAAATTCATATAATTTCCTAATTTCAGTTAAGTCTATATTTTCAAATCTGTTTTGATTC
Source organism: Bruguiera gymnorhiza (assembly GCA_020883675.1). Taxonomy (NCBI): domain Eukaryota; kingdom Viridiplantae; phylum Streptophyta; class Magnoliopsida; order Malpighiales; family Rhizophoraceae; genus Bruguiera; species Bruguiera gymnorhiza. The sequence goes on along the minus strand of JAIRCJ010001047.1, from coordinate 1,106,076 downwards.
ACTTTTGTCTTTTTGAGGAAAAGGAAAACTTACAAATTATTCCCCCACTTGCTCTTTTGGTGTATATACAAATGGAGACATAGTATGCACTTTTGTGTAAACTCCTCTTTCTCTGGTTTCTGAAAGCTGCTGCTAACTAAATGTTAGGTTAGAGTGTTTGTTCTGCAGTCTGGTTTGCAGCAAATAACTTCCCTTGGAATTTGAAGAGAAACATTCATTACTTTTATCTTGTTTTTGCTCATCTTTGATGCTGCTGGAAGCCCTAATACCAACCTAACCATAGAATTGTAGAGTTCCATGAAAAACCAACTGCCTTAGAATCCTAGAGAATTAAAAAGGAGATCACTTCTGCAAATCAAAAGTTCAGCAGGGCTTTCCTTTGGGTTGACCAGGAGCTATGGATAGAAAATTCTGCAGTTGAATCATCGGAAATTCATGCTAAACTATTTGACATATGATATCTACAAGCCTTTTGTAGAGATGAAATATACCCTAGGTATGTGCCTAGGTAGGAAACTTTACTGATTAATCCTATTCTGAGTAGGAAAACAAAGATTCTTTCTTTTATAGGAGTATTTACCTAAAAAATAAGGAATAATTAAATGTAGAATACTCATATTTATGATTAAAAAGGTCTGTACCTGCATCAGTACTTCATCTTCTTAATATTTGCAGGGCACTTGATTGTGCTATTACATATCTGTTTGCAGCTTGTGCTGTAGATATGTTTTCATGGTCTCTATTGGTTAGCATACTACTCTGTGGTTATGTTGTTATTGGATGCAAGCATGCTTTTGCTCTTAACTGATTCTTTTGCTAATGTTATAAGCAGTTGGATGACAAAATATTTAGTAGGTCTTTCAGTTCCAAGCTTTGCCATATATTTTGATGATATGGAATGATGGTGGATGTCATCAGTAGTATCTTGGTTGAATGCAGCTGCTGATGAAAGAAATGGAAAGAGAACACAATTTTTCATTGTTGCGATTTTCTTTTTTTTGGGAATGCAGTTACTTGAAAAGAGGAGTAAATGATCGGGGAAGGGTTGCAAATGATGTTGAAACAGAGCAAATTGTCCTTGATGAAGAGGCTGGATCATGCAAGGGAAAAATGAGTTCCATTGTGCAGATGCGTGGTTCAATTCCTCTCTTCTGGTCACAAGAAGCCTCCAGATTTAGTCCTAAACCTGATATCATCTGTAAGGACATTGATTCACCCCCATTTGATTGGTTGGTTACTGAGTTTTACAATGACATGCTCTATCTAATGTCTTAAATAAGTCTTCTGATGCTTATCTTATATTCTTGCATCAGTGCAAAGGTATGATCCTACATATCAGGCGTCCAAATTGCATTTTGAAGATCTGGTGAAGAGATATGGCAATCCAATCATTGTGCTTAATTTGATCAAGGTTCCTTTAAATTCACTCTTCAGGGCACTAAGCTTAAATCTTCCATTCTTTTAACAGTCTATTGATAAGTTGTGCATTGTCTTGGTGCAATTGAGTGAATCTCACATTTGATTTGATCATTTAAGGGCTTTGGATATTAGTTTCAAATCCCATTTGTTGCTAAATAATGAAGCATGCCTGGTATTAGTGGCCAATTTCATTTTCTTTTTGTCAATAATATTGAATACTAGTTTGTCCTAGGATTAGTTACATAAAAATGCACTGAAGTTGGAATATTTACAACATGAACCCTATGGTTAAGATGCTGCAATTCAAAGATTTGATGGTCATGTCTCTTTATAATTTTTGTAGTAAAGATTTGACTTATGTTAGAAACGATTTGTGTATTTTGGTTTTGTGTTAAAAGATAGTGATAAATCCTTTATTCAATGTTTGACTACAATTATAACATCATTAACAAAGCTTTAATCCTCAATTTAATTGGGGCTAACTACTTGAATCTTTTATTGTCATTTCATTCTATGAAGTGAGTTTGATGTGAATTGTAATTATTTTAAATTCTTCCTAGCCAAAGATTCCTAAGTGAACTTAGGTCACCTTCTCTCTCTCTCTCTCTCTCTTCATCATTGACCTGGATTTCCCCCGGCTTAATTGGGGTATTTCTAGGTCTATGTTAGACATGTCAAAATGCAAACTCCTTTGTTCAATATTTGATGACTTTAATTTTTAAACTACTCACCAACCTATATTCCAATATTTTGTTTTATTGTTGAATTCATTCAATTGCTAAATGCAGACTGTTGAAAAAAGACCTAGAGAGATGATTCTAAGACGTGAGTTTGCAAATGCAGTTGGGTATTTGAACTCAATTCTCCCAGAAGAAAATCATCTGAAATTTATCCATTGGGACTTTCACAAATTTGCTAAGAGGTATAAATTCTCCGAATAAGGGCCCATTTATTGCACTTTGTTTTTACTTTTTTTTTTTTTTTCATTTCAGATAAGAAATTATTATAAGGAACTGTAGCCAATTGGTACTAAATGAATGCAATTAAATTATAAATCAAGGAACTATTGGTCCTGCAGCCCTAAATTAGGACATGCAAACTATGTTTCCTCTTGCCGAGTAGGCCAACAAATTGTCTATGAATTTCCTTACAACTGATTTACAATGAGTCCTCCCAGATTTGATCTGCAAACTATGTCTCCTCTTGCCAAAGTGCCTGTTTTAGATAAGCTTGGTATAACTTTACATAGTCCCTAACCCTGCATTTTCACAGCATGGTTTTCCAGAAATTTATAAATGCCTCCACCTTGCATTCTTGTGATTTTCTTTGAAATGCTGGATTTAAAGAATCTATTATCCAATTTTAAACAACAATCTCTCCCTAGCTGCTCCTATTCACAACTAAGTAGATTGATCTTAGAGCAAAATTGTTCTTTAATACACATCATTGCAAAGTGATCGAAACACCCAATTTTCTTTTTAGCATTTTCATGTGGTCAATTAGCTTCTGTTTTCTCTAATTATATATATTTTTGAGTTGATGGGTTTATCTCTCTTTTGTTTCTAAAGCAAATCTGCAAATGTCCTTGCTGTTTTGGGTGCTGTGGCAAGTGAAGCCCTTGACTTGACTGGTTTTTACTATAGTGGGAAACCTAGCATAGTTAAGAGGAGAGCCAACCAATCTTGTCAAACAAGTACTGGAAGGTACTGGAGTTTCCATATTTGTTGAATTTACTATGCACAAGCATGTAGGCATTTATTGTGTTTTTCAGATTGGGAATTTTTTAGTAGCTTTTGATTTGGATTTTCAGATATGAAGTATACAAGTTCTAGTCTTTTATTGATTGCAGAGTGGAGTCTGGTTGTGCAAAATCCCCATTCTCTCTCTTTCTGTCTTTTTCTCACACACACACACTTAATAACTTACATGTGAGGAAATTAGAGGACATTGGATGTTAATATATGACAGTTTACCGTTGTTCAATCATAGTGTTGAAGTATAAATATATCAATACAAAAAAAACATGGAATAAGTGATGCAGAGTAAATTAGGATGATGCTAGAGGATATTGTTATGATGATTGAAGAGAGACATGAAACAATAGTATTCATAAATAGGATAGATCTTGTATTTGTAGTGGCGGGCCTTAGTTTTTCTGTATGAAGAATTGTTATCGTTGTTGGATATCGGGTAGGCAAGAGGAATACAGGGTTTTCTTATTGTGCAGTAATAATGGAATTGGATGTTTCAACTTTCTATAGACTGAAGCAACATATTCCATGTGGCAGTCCAAATTTTCATTAGGATAAGTTGTAGGGGTTCCTCGGGAGAAATGTGGTCAATGGGCACCTTTGATGCTTCTTCATTCACAAGTGTCCCATTGTTCGATGAAATGCAAAATTCAGAAATAGTTTTGCAAACGGATTGGAAGTCAAAGAAGTGGCAAGTAGTGGAATGGGTTAGCATCCTTTGCTTGGTTTATCAAAGCACAATGCATACATTTGTGTTTTGTTCTTTCTTTCTTTCTTCTCCTATTTTGGGGGGTGGGGGGTGGGAGAGGGAGGGCAGGACATTGCTTAGATAGACATTTTGTTCTCTCAGTTATGAATTTTGTGTAGATGCATTCTTGCTTGTTTTATTTTCCTAGCAACCCAAGTTTAGGCAGCAAACTAGATTGCATGGACTGGGACCATTTTTTACATGCAGTTCTAGAATTGCTTGGAGTGTACATTGCTACTTGGATTCATAACAGTTGGTAGCTTTTTCAACTTACTGTTATTTATCGGAGTTTCTTTAAAATCTCAGTTTTATGAAGCTGCAATGACTCTCTCTCTCTCTCTCTCTCTCTCTCTCCGCACTGATGCAGTTGTAGCATCACTCATCAAGTAATAGCATAACAATTAGTGGGGTGTGTATCAGTTAAACCCTGGTATGTTAACGAGTAAGTGATCAACCATTTGCAAACTTCAGAATGAGTACAAAGCTGAAATTTTGTAGCCAGCTATCGTCTTATTGAGAATTTCAAAACTTTATACTCGTCATATTCAAAGAAGACTAGACATTCTAGATTGAAATGTTGCTCTTATTACTCATGGCTGCAAATAACGTATTATTTTTATCTGTCCTGCTTTGACCCTATGTCTCTTTGGTGTTCTGTGAAAAGTTGTTAGGGCAAGCGTGGAAAAATTCTAGCAAACACCCCACCCTCCCCCCCCCCAAACAAAAGGAAAACCTTTTTCCTTCTTGAATTTCAAACTAAACTTGTAAAGGCCGATTCATACATGGATTTAAAACATCTATTTTACTGTAATTCTTTATAGAAATACTTCTCTTAGAGATATGAGAGCCAGCTCTGGGGAACTTGCAAGGATGGGAAATACCAATGAGAATCTAACTTCTTCAACTAATAGAGACAGAGAGAATGATTCTGGTCAACAGAATAGACAAGATAAGGTTGGTGGTGAGGCGCCTTGTTTTCAAAGTGGAGTTCTTCGCTCCAACTGCATTGACTGCTTGGATCGTACAAATGTTGCTCAGTATGCTTATGGCCTAGCAGCTTTGGGCCGCCAGCTACATGCAATGGGGCTGACAGATATGAACAAAGTTGATCCTGATAGCAGTATAGCTGCAGCCCTTATGGATATGTATCAAAGCATGGGAGATTCTCTGTCCCAGCAATATGGTGGCTCTGCTGCTCATAACACTGTATGGCTTTCTCCCATATGACTAGGACTGCCATTATTGAATTTTCTAAAATGTGCAACACTGTTTTCTCATGCCAATGGCTTATCATTTATTCCAGGTTTTCCCAGAGAGGCAGGGAAAGTGGAAAGCTACAACTCAGTCCAGAGAGTTTATCAAGTCTATCAAGCGATACTACAGCAATACGTACACCGATGGTGAAAAGCAAGATGCAATAAACTTGTAATGGTCTCATCTGACATAGTGACATACTTTGTGTACATCTAGTAATGTTGTTTTCTTAAGTCATAGCCTGTTTGTTAGGTTTAACATTCATGTTCCTACAACAGCTGCATATTTAAAATCTTCTACTCATCTTTATTACTACTATTTATAGTTAACTATTTTTACTCTAGTATCTCCTTAACTGTGTATGTGCTCAGCATATGACTCTTTTTTTTTTGTCAAATTAGATTTTTGGGTTACTTCCAACCTCAGGAAGGGAAACCTGCACTCTGGGAGTTGGATTCAGATTATTATCTTCATGTCTCTGGGATTGGAGAAGACTTTAATGCCGATATTTGGTGAGAATCTGACTATTACACAAGAGAGATTTTATTTGGTCTATTTCAATACATGAGGTTTTGATTGACTGTGTTTCATTTTCCAGCAATTTGGAATTTGATGCTAAGCCGGCTGATGCTAATGCTAACCCTATGGGAGTTGGAATGGCTCTTGCTCCTGTCCCAGCTTGCAGGGAAGATTTCTCTCGGATGAAATTGTCATCATTTGATAAATTGATTGAAAGGACATGCAGCGCAATAAAAAATGTAAGACTCTGTAGTGAGCCTGATCGAAGGCCAGGTGGTGGTGCTGGAAACTTGGGCGTGGCGCCTGATGCAGCGTAATTTTCCCTCTAACCTGAACAGAATTCTTGGATTTTGTTATCTCTCCTTTTTCTTTGTTTAGGCATGCATGTATGAATGCTTTTATCCCATTGTGCTCTTAACTTGATGCTGCTTGGTTCTGTTAACTAAAGTGATTTGTCAAGTTCAAATGGTTATAACCTTATCTGAATCCTTTTAACCTGGTACTTAGGATGTGGTTTTACATTTGCGTGCTTCAAGAAATCAGTCTTTGCAACTTTTGTTGTAACTTGTGAGTCCACATAGGAATGACACAGCCCATCTCAGTTAGCTTTCAAGCATATGGATAGGCATGTGTCCCTGCAAAATTTGTCTTTGTTTTCTTTTCTTGTTATCTCTCTGCAAGGTATGGTACTTGAAGGAAATAAAGTGACAAAGGGACGGAAGATATCAGTATTATTGAATGATAATAGAATTTTTATTGAACACACACATGCACTTGCATAAATATAGATATGTTAATGATGGGGCCTTAAATCTGTATGGTTTTTGGTCTAAGGTCTGAAAAAGGACTGATTCTAATGATGATTGTGATTGTCTCGTGCCATCCTTCTTTACAATGACTGCTTGAGATTGGTTTAGAGATAGCTTAAGATGGACCTGCTTTCATTCGTTCTAGTTGTTGGCATTTGCCGCTATATCAATGAAGTGCTTGGATTTTGAAATGTAAATACTTGCAGGGTAACATTCTCTAATTTATTTCAGCTGTTTGGATCATACGTTTACCTTCCTCTTGTAGTCGTGATTTTCACCCTGGATCCTAATTTGATTACATCATCCCATAGTAATTATTACGTGTGTTCAAGCTTCAAATGGTGCACATTTGAGGCAACCAGTGTTAGTAATGTATAGTTTCTTATCAATATTCAACTTCTAAATGTAATTTCTGGACTTGTCCAACCTTTGTCCAGTGAGATACAGCTCAAAAGCCCAAATTGGCTTTTTGGACAAAGAAAGTATGAAGAAGGTGTTGGTAACACCAAGGCTGCTCAATGTGAAATTGCAAATGGAGGACCTCAGAAGGATAGGTTCGACATTTACCCCAACTTTAGTTGGCTTTCTCCTCTTGACAACATGAATGAAGAAGATCTCTTCCAAAGGTATATTTTATCCAAATTCTCCATCCAACAAAAGTCTTTTCTTCTCTGTTATTATTATTTAGTTTTTCAGAGGCACTACTTTGCTTGTGATTTGTGTTCAGCTGTAGGCTGACCCTCATGTTGGCCAGCTAGGAGCTGAAGTTGTCCTCTAGTTAGTGGATTTGATTCTAGCCGTAGAATGAAGCATTATGTTTTGTATGCTTGAGTAGGTCAAAGTAGGGTTTGACAGGAAGTCAGCTAGGCTTTCTTCCGGCACTTACATTTGCATACATGTGTGTGTGCTACCATATGTACTAATATACCAAAAATTTGTTCTTTTACCAAATTCACCGATTGACATTTTGATAACTATTCTTTGGTTCAGGAAATGGATCTCTTAAGGGCACACACATGCCAATCATTGAGCTTTACTCTTCCTACTGGCTATTTTTCAGTCTTTTCCATTTCTTCTCTATATGATCTAAACATAGAGAGCTATTTCCTATGAATCTTCTCATTGAGTCATTTGTGCTGTGACTTGAAGGTACCTGGCAATGACCTCAGTGGATGAACCCAGCGGTTGGTATGGTGGTACACTCCTTGGTGATCAAGATGAAAACAGTGAGATATATAAACATTATGCTGAATTATGCCAGGTAAACCACCAATGCAGTATATTTTCTGATGTACCAAAAAAAAAAAAAAACTATGGAGTAGGGCTGGAAGGGTGTGCTGGTCTTTTATGATAGTCTAATGCAACTGAAGCAGCCCTTGACCTTCATGTGTTGTGCAATCTTATCTTTCAATTCTCTACTTCAATAGTTTTTCTTTCTTATCCAACATTTCATTGAAGATAATCAAAAAAAGAAAAGGAATTTGAATCAATTGTGGCAAATACAGCCCAAGAATGCTGAGCTCACATTTTCCATTTAACTGAATTTATGAGAATCAACAGGGTCTCTCTATGGAACCCTTCCAGCATGATCCTGAAACAGAGAAGCATTATGCTGATGTTCTACATGCGAACACCATTGATGTCATTGATGATACTGCCATTGAAGCAGAGATGGAAGCAGCTCTCAAGGAATACGATCAAATTGGTGCTGATCTTGGGATTTTACCAATGTCATGCAAAGCCTTTGCTAAAGATCCAAGCCAGTTAACAAGATTGATCACTGGGGAGAAGATAGACAGAATCTAAATTCACTCGTGCATTTGGCACGCGTAACATTGTACAGAACCGAGCCTACTATGAGTTTCTTAATTGTCTAGCTTTCAAAACTGAGTTGCATCTTTTTACCTGTGGCTCAAGAATTTGTGAAGCAGCGTGTATAACGGGCGGAAATGCCAATGGGCATTTAAATCATTAGTGTGTGTATATAGTGCCATTTGAAGGAGGGGAGGGAACACCTTCGAATTAACATGATATTGTAATTTTGAGCCCCATTTAATGGTTTGAAGTTGCTTGATGCTTGGGAAGTATATTTTTCTTAGATTGTTTGGGACTTTCTTTATGTTTAAGATGACTGGAGTTGAGGGACACGATAATGTTATTACTTGTCAGCGATCATTTCCAAAGCCCCTGAAACGATGCGTATTAAAAGCAACAAGGTACATGCGAGACCAAAAGGGTTTCCGCACCGAGGTCTTCTCGCAACTTCAACCTGTACAAGATTCAAATGTCTCGAATAAAATATTTAAACTGACGGTTCGGCTTACCAAGGACTCACAAAAGGACGGTGTGGGCCACGGAGAAAATTTTCGGACTCTGTTGCACAGTAGCCGAACCCTGGTGTTCCCAGTATAGTCCTGACGGGGCCAGCACTCATGATGTACTGGACTTCGTGTATGTTCCAGCCCAAAACTTAGCCTAAACATATGGTGCTTTGTTTTGGGCCGGGCCCATCTACAGACCAATGAAAAAAAAGAGTGGAAACTGAAACCATTCCGAACCCATAACCGACCGAGTTCGTATTTTATCATCGGCGATCGGATTGGCCGTTCTGTTCTGTCAAGAAACCGACTTTGGGGTTTGGCTTGAAAAAAATATTTAATCCGGCCAGTGAACAATTTTTCCGGTCGTAATAATCAAAATATATTTATATGCACTTCGGCCCTTTTTTTTTTTTTTTGTTTAAGAGAAAAAGGGAAGATCCGGATCATTTTTATAAAAAGAAAAAATTCCTTTACATAATTCGAACCTTCAATGATCACCTGAAGAACAAGATGATCACAGAGAAATTAGAAATCAACACAAATTTGAGCCACCATATTATTTAAAACCACGCGATACTCTTTATATATATATATATATATATATATAAAGTTTAAACAAATTAAATTAACTTGAGCAATTCGGATTTGACCAGCAAGGTAAATCAAAAGAAGACCTAAGCAACAACGCGGCGTAAGCACCACACGTGTCGATCCCAACCACACGTTGTGAACTCAAACAAGAAGCCCAATACGCGAAACCGAATCCACCGTAAAGAGCACCCCTGCAAACACAAGCAAATCCTGTAACTGATCATTTCTTTTTTAAAGGACAAAAAGAGAGAGAGAGAGAGAGAGAGAGAGAGAGAGAGAGAGAGCAAAACAGGGGGAAGATGATGAATGTCTTGGCTTTATGTCTTGTGTTTACTTCACTGTTCGCGACAGAGATATTGTCTCCAGTCCCAGAAAAACCACTCAACCAGAAAGAGGATGGAATAGTGAAAGGTGGTCGTAGGATAATAGTTGTCGAAACGTACGACGAGGGTGGCCATCACAACACCAAAGTTTCAATTTCGCCGGAGCAACAACAACAACAGCAACAGCAAGAAACTGTATCCGCCGCGGGTGGAGCGGAGGAGGCAATTGCCAGAAAGCGTAAGATGGCACGAGAGGTTAAAGAGAAAGTGGAAGGTGCATATGGGAAGGCTAAGGAATATGTTTCTGAAAAGGTCCATGGTGCTAAAGAGACGTACACGAAAGCAGAGGAGTCTGCAGCCCACCAAGCTCACGATGTCAAAGAAAGTGTGAAGAAGATTGAGAACGACGCAGCTGAAAAAGCAAAAGAGAAAACGGAGCGCGCGAAAGAAAGGGTATGGAGATTTGTGAATGATGCAGTAAAGTACGTGTATTCGAAGGAGGTAGTCAATTCTTTGATGGGTATGGCCAATTTGTTGGGTTTCGCCGCGGCTTATGGGATGTGCGTGTGGGTAACGTTTGCTTCGAGCTATGTTTTGGCGGGGGCTTTGCCAAGGCAGCAGTTTGCTCTGGTGCAGGGCAAGATATATCCTGTTTATCTCAAAGCGATGGCCTATTGTATTGGGGTCACTCTATTGTCGCATTTGGTTGGCAAAACTAAGTTGTTATTCACCAGCCCGGCCGAGATTTTTCAAGGGCACAATCTAGTAGCATCGGTTTTTATGGTTTTGTTCAATGCTATGTACTCGGACCACTAGCCACCGAGGTACGTACCTTTTGCTTTTTGGCAATGGCTGCATTTGTCATTTTCGGCTTGTTTGACATTACTGTTGCTAAAATCACTGTTTTGCTGTTGCGCGGTAGATAAAATCACGGTCCCCTGTCAAAAAACATAATTGTCTCCGTTTGTTCTGCAGCGTTTTGAAAGGAAAAACACTAAAAAAGTCTGCCTTCGCCTCGAAACTCACGTTTCTAAACCACGTCTACAATTCCAAACATACTGTTTGGCATATTGTCTTGTAGTAGTACGAGAATCGACAATAGCTGATGGTGATGGCACCTCCAAACTTTGTCTCTTTATTATCCTTTCTTGGAAATGATTATGACAGGTGATGTTTGGGAGAATAAAGATTGAAAAGGAGGAAAGCAGAGGAAGAGAGATCCAAGCAGCAGAATCTGACGAGTCATGTGAGCGGCAACCAGGCATCGATCCTGCACGTGAAGGAGGCACAAGCACGACGAGAGAAGAAGCTCCGGCGGTATCGCGGCAATCCCGAGTGGCAGAGGAAGCCAGGTCAGAGATGGTCAGATTGAGTTAGAGGCTGAAGAAGCTGAACTCTTGCTCATCCCTGCACAGCATTCTGACCCTCATGGCTCTTACTTGGCACCTGGTCTACTTAGGCCAGTGCCTGCATGTCCGTGGCTAATTAATGCAATGACTTACCGTCCTTGGTGTATTGAATTATTGTGTATTGCTTTTCTGGATGATAGCTAGGATGATGTTTGTCTGTAGATGTTGTTGTACTTGTATGGAGTGAAGATGTGTGGAAGACCGAGATATTGGATGAACAGGTGGATTGGGCGTTCAATTTTCATGTAAACGATATGCTATATCGCATGCTCCAGAAAATTAAAAAAAAAAAAGAAAAAGGCGTGATTCAACAGGGATCAAAATGGGGCCTCCATGTTTAGGATCATAAAGATGAAGGAAATATCCGGTGAGCAACTGTTTAGCTTCTTTAGAACTAATACAAAACAAACAGATAAACTCGTTTCAAAAGGAACTATCAAATATTTTAATGGCCACAAAATGATAAAATTTGAGAAGAGTAAAACAATGAGAGACTAATTGGTAATCCAGTTAGCAGACAAGTCATCCGAAGTTTTTGACATGTGTATAAAATTGACTCCATGTATATATAGCGAACTATTATTGACAAGTGGAATTCCTAACTGCATAGCTCTTCTTTTTTCATACTCAGTTAGAATGCACATGCATGCATCCAATGCTATCTGGGGCCCGAGATTGTCTGGGAGGAAATGTAGGAGAGACTACCATGCGAACCAATTGGGCTAACTGAAGCAGACTCATTTGCTTGTCGATACAAGATAAGGTTGTTTTGTTCTGTGTCCCGTCCCAATGTGGAAGCCTCAGTAAACCTACGCCCATAGAAGCGCAAGAAATTCAGAGATTCCAATCTTGGGTGGCCTAATGGGATTCCGCCTTCCAACATTCCTACGACGCTCACCATATTAGGCCTCAATGCTGGCTCCTCGTGAACGCAGCATAAAGCAATTCGCACTAATGTCTCTACTTCTTCACCTGTCACTCGCCCCTCTAGCCTTGGATCAACAAGCTCCAAGTACCTCCCTTGCCCGTGCATTTCCAATGCGAATAGCGGGAAATAAACCAGTCCTGATCCCGATGATGATGATGACTGGCCACTGGCGCTGTGATCCATGCTATGGCTCCTTGATGGAATGAAGCAATTCTTCCTTCCGCTGACAATTTCAAGTAGCACCATTCCAAAACTGTACACGTCAGTTTTTTCAGAGATTGCCGCGTTGGTCAGCCATTCGGGTGCGAGATACCCACGAGTGCCTCTCATTGTTGTGAATAAACTGGACTGTTCAGGACTCAGAAGCTTTGAAAGGCCAAAATCAGAGATCTTCACCTGAAAATGGTCGTGCAAAAGAATGTTCTCTGGTTTCACATCACAGTGGATGATCTTGTTGTCGCACCCACTGTGCAAATATGCCAGCCCACGTGCAGTTCCAAGTGCTATTTCGAGTCTCTCCTGCCATTCTAAGACAGGCCCACTATAGAAGAGGGTCTTGTCCAGCGAACCCCGATTCATATACTCGTACACCAGAAGCCGCCGTCCCCCTTGGGCACAAAATCCTTTCAATTTCACCAGATTGACATGATGAATATTCCCAATCACTGCAATTTCAGTGCAAAAATCCTTTTTCCCTTGAACTCCAAAATTGGTTATCTTCTTTACTGCAACAACTGATTTATCAGGCAAGACACCTTTGTACACAGAACCAAATCCGCCGGATCCAATCTGGGTCTGAAAATTGTCAGTGGCCAGCTCAAGCTCTTCGTAGTCAAACCGTTTCGGTAAGCCTGGGATGTAGTAGGCATCCAGGTCTCCTGAAGAATGTGAGTATGTGCGGCCTAGTTTTATATCTTTACTATTGGAAAGTCTCCACCTTCTCCGCAAGAGAAAACTCGCAACAATGAAGAAGATAAAAGCGGCCAAAGGGATCAGCACCAGAGCAATTAGAGGGAGCTTATGTTGTCCTTGATTATTTAAGCTATTGTCAATACCTGGAGCAGTTCCAACAATAGCCTTGATGTATCCCAGCAGATCATCATCGCCTTCGTTGTTTACCATGAAGGAACCTAATTCATTTTCAAGTGCATAGCAAGATCTAGACGAATTGTCATAAAAGAATCCCAAGCAAGAACAGTCTGCTGTGCAGAAATCTTGACAGACAGACAAATTCACTTCATTCTTTACGGGCTTAGAGAAATCAGTAGAGAAGTAATCTATACCATAATCAAGCCTTGCATATGAAAACAATGAGGAATTCGATTGTCTATCATTATTGGCTGAAGTACAGGCCATTGGCAAAGAAGAACCATCACTTGGCACACAACCACTCGGATTTGGTGAACCTCTGCCGAAATGGAAACCTGGTGGACATGAACAAGTTGGGCGACTCGATGCGGTATCACTACACAACCCAATTCTGCCACAAACGAATGGAATCTGACAACCATTGGTTGGCCCCACAAAATCCTGTTCTGTGCTGCTGCCGGAGAAGCTACTGATCATGAACTGACCGGAAGCACCCAACTGGGCAAATCGGAAGTCGTGAGGTGGCAACGTCATCTGAATTACAACTTCTGATCCATTTTGACCAAACAGAAAGAGACCTGTTCCGTTCATTACCATGTAGTCAACTACATGATTCGAGTTCTTATATGCCTTAGCATGCATTGACAACTTCCAATATGTCTGTCCATGCCATTGTAGTATCAAATCTGAAACAGAAATAGCAAGCCTGTAATCACCAGTCGATAAGTTAGCGCTTGATACCGGACTAGACAGCTTTGCAGACGCAGGAAAACGCTGTCCAGTCACAATAGTATCTTTTGGGTGGTCAAAGCTTTCCCACAGAGAATTGTTCGACTGATCAAGTAAGACAAGATTACCCATCTCTGTTAGAAGCAATGCGGAAACAGAAGATCCCAATTGTGGGGTCGACCACTTAAGATTGCCACGTTCATCAACAATCTTGATCCCTTTTGCGGTAAGCCTCATTTGACCGGATTTCGAGATAGGAGCATCACGATTAGCAGACCAGATAATGACGTTGGAAGCCTCGTGGATAACACACAAGTAAAATGCTTGGTTTTGTCGGCCAGGATTGAAGATGGATGCTCTGAAGGTTCCATTTCGAGATGTCAGGAAGTCCCCTCCGTTGTCAATGAATTTGAAGTGTGAAGCGGTGAAATTTGGAAGGATGAGCTCGGAGAAGAGAGAGCCAGAGACAACAGCATAGAATAAGAAACTGGTGGAAAATAGTAACAAGGCCCCCATATGCAGGATTTGTGGAATGACGAGCAGACGAGAGAATACCAAAATTAATAGGTTCGATGAAGGTAGCTTTGGTGGCGTTGGAATTGGTCCTGCCTCGGCTCCTACCATTTTTTTTTTTTTTCACTCCAATTCTGTTTCTTGCTTTACCGTTGACCTCTCTCTCTCTCTCTCTCTCTCTCTCTCTCTCTCTCTCTCTGACGCGGAAAATCCTGGTTGATGACAATGGCAGATGTAATCGTTGACGTAGCCATTGCTTTAGCTTAATTAAGCTGTGGGGCCGTTAAGAATTTTTTTTTTAAAAAAAAATTTTAAGATATAAAAACAAGCAGTAATAGTTAATAGGAAATTTGTCACGTGACTAATTTTATCAAATATTTTAACAAAAATTTATATTTAAAATTTTTAACTCTATAATGAACAAGCATTTTTGTCTTTATATCACAATGTTGGACAGTAAAATTTTAAATGTTAGAGACGACCAAACCTGAGGGAACAATATCTATTGAATCAAGAATATTAATTGGCCAGTCATGAGATGACAATCATATCTTCTGGCATGTGTTTTTATGATCTTTTCTTGTTCATTTTATCAATACCGACAACCATTCAACCCCCACGACGGTTTATTTATTGATTGACTACAAGAAATCGCCCGCCAACCAATGGTCCTTCCGCCACCAAGAAATGAAACCGCTTGCGATGGAAATGACTCGTAAAGCAAGCAATTGCTTGTAAGATAGCCTGGCGCCGACGTTGTCTTAAATTGTGGAGAGAGAGAGAGAGAGAGAGAGAGAGAGAGGAAGAGGAGGGTGAGCATTGCTGTGTAAGGGAGGAAAATAAAGTTGACCAGTTTGTGGAACAAGTGTGAATTGATATTTTGGTGCTCGTTAGGCAGAGTCAGACAGAGAAAAAATGGACTGTCACATAGCGAGTCTCTTGCATGCAAAAGTCCGTGAAAATATATTTGGGCTTAAAGACACCATTTTAAGTGATGAATTCTACAGCTAGTGTCTGCATCCACATTGACTTTTATCGGGTTTCTGTGCAATGGCTAATTCCTTTTCTGTGTTTAGCTCAAAATTTTTTATGTCAACTTCACGAATCAAATGATGCCTTGCCTTCCCTCTCTTTGTTTTCTCTTTTTGCGTTTAATTTAATGTTATAATACTCAAAAAAAAAACTAAATTAACCAATAATTCTAGTCTAAATTTATCAAAACAATGACTTACATTCTTATTATTTATTTATTTTAATGAGGTTAAGAGAGAGAGAGAGAGAGAGAGAGAGAGAGAGAGAGAGAGAGAGAGATTTTCAAGCCCCATATGTACATTCTTTAGTCATTATGCTTTAACAAGTTTTTGTAACTTGGTCTCATGATCTCTAGTTAGAAGGGCAATCATGTGGTTGTCAAATGACAATTAATTGTATATCAAGTCTTTTGAAAGAGTTAGTTCTAATACAAATTATATAAATTCATAATTAATTAGGAAATAATAAATTAGATAATTTATTTTAAAATTTTCAAGATAAAATATAAATTAATATAATTTAAATATTTTAAAATGATATATTTGAATTAAGTACTAACTTTTTTTCATTGTTAATCGCATTCTCTTTAGAATCTATCTTCTTCCAAAATCTGAACTCAACACGAAAAATTTAACAATTTAAAAAATTGAGCCTGTAGATTAATCGTGCTCATATAGTCAACGGATAAAGGGGATGGTTGGCAGCAAGTCACCCAGCCGAACAAGCTGGGCGGTGCGTAGTGGTTGCTGCTATGACTAAGTGCAGCTTACCCCAGATCATGCAAGCTGCCGCTGATTGCATATATCCAAACCAAAGAAAAGCTATATTTAAAATTGCATATACCCCAGATCGTGTTATGTTAGGCTTTACGGGGCTGGTGGAAAAATTAAGAAAATATATCAGGTGACTGAAAAAGTCCAAAAGAAAAAAAAAAAAAACAAAAAAAAAGATGGTAACTGGTCAAATTGAATAATTTATTTCAGTTATTGATATAGGCAGCAGGTCAAATTGAACTTTGGGAGACAGAAAGGCTTAGAAGTTGGAAATGCCGGCTTTCACGCGCTGGATTTTAGGGTAAATCAATTAGGATATGGAAAAATATCATTTCAGCGAAATGCAGACGAAAAAGAAGTCATGCGTGACATCGTAGGGTTAGTAGTACTTTTAATAAACTTATCAACATCAATGCCGAGCCTTTGAAATATCTATTTGATTTTAATAATAATTTTTTATAACAATATAAATAAATTATTTTTTATTATTTATAAGTATAATGATATATTTCAGCGAATTAATTGCGTGGAGAACTGAAGTCCAGAGGACAAGAAAGAAGAAATTTTCCATTAGATGACAGATTATTAATTATTTATGCACCGCGATATGACTTTCGCCGTATGAACATTCGCGCAAGATAGATTGCTGAAGCGTTAATTCTGCTACCTTCGTTTATTCCTTTTTTTTTTTTTGGAGAATTTGAACCAGTCCCACTTGGGCCTTTTCTCAATACTGTTTGGTGCACTTTGTTTCATTAATTATTGGGAAGATTTAAACTTTATAAGTAAGATTATGAGTCTTTTTTTTTTTTTGTGAACAGAAGAGCCTAAGAGCTTTACTATCACAAAACGCGAATGATAATAACTCATAAATTTTAAACCTGACAAGATGAACACAGTTTCTTCTTGAAAAAAGAAAAAAAAAGATCTTTCGTCCTCAATTATGAACAACAACAACAACAACAAAAATAAAAAAATGTGAAAAAAAAAAACAGTTGTAACTATCATCCGAGGTCTGAAAAGAAATAACCAGTTTATTTTTCTATCCTAAACTGGAAGAGGCAAGCGCAAGAGTTTGGATGACGACAAATTCAGAGTTGTATAAAATACAAATGTATAATCAGATTTTGAGAAATATAGGCAATATCTAATGTAAGACGCAGCCTTGGTCATTTTCCCTTTTTAACTATATATATATATATATATATATATATATACACACACACACACACATTAATGGACTCCTTTTTGGGTCAATGCAAGAGAACACTCGAGAATATTAGATCAAATTACATTTCTGCTCACACAATTCAAAATAATTCGAACTTGGATTCTCCAACTTGACAATTCGAGCTCTTAATAATTACAAGTACTTTCCATTGGAATAAAAGCCCTTGTGTGTGTGTGTGTTCTAGAAACGATAGGCTATGACTGATGTACCACGGAGAGCAGCAGATCAACATCGTCTAGCCGTCAACGCCGAAATGCCCCCCCCCCCTATCAGGTTGAGTTCACATGACAAGGATGGACAACAATTTTAACATTCAGAAGACAAAACAAAAGGAGTTGACTTCTAGTAAGATAAGATGAAGATTCCGTTTCGCTGTCGCTGTCCGTTTTAAGGTATGTTCTGGTGGGCCGTGGATGGACGAGCCCACAATAGCACTTTCCAACTTCAAAGTTGCTTTTTCTTTCTTTCTTTTTTTTTTCCTGCTCGGTGGCCTAACGTATCCTATCTTTGGATCGGTTTTGTTATTTTTTATTTTTTATTTTTATTACAGAGCCTTGTTCGTCTTCTGATATATGTTAATTAATTTTAAAAACAGGACTCTCATGAGGTTTATTATTGCTGATTAATATTTACCGATAATAAATTCTACTTTCAAATAATTTAATTTTTCTCAACTGGCAGAAGATACTGGTGGGGATTCACTGGGGCTGTGAGAGATGACGTCAGCGATCGGGTGGTACGGGCCGCTGATCGATCTCTCAACGGTCGTTTCTCACGTCGGCGACTTTGTTCAGCTTCTCGTTTTCGTTCACCGATCCACTCCCGTTCAGGTTTCTCTCTCTCTCTCTCTCTCTCTCCAATAATCCCTAATTGGCTATGGGTTTTGACAATGTCTGTCGGCTTATGGATGAACATTGGGGTTTCTGCTAACATATGTGTTTTGGGTTGCAGTACAAGTTATCTAAAGGTGGAGAGATAATCAGGAGTGACATTCAGGTTGGCGATGATACGCGGCCGTTTTTCTCTGTTTCTCTGTGGCAGAAGCAAATGGCAGCACTGGCACTTTCCGGTCATGTTATCTTGTTGCAGAGTTGCGTTCGACATTACTTATTTTTCAATGCAATTCCATGCTCAATTTGAGGTTTCATTTTAATCACGGATATTTTATGATTGATTATGTGGGATTTCCACTCGAGTTTCAATTCCCATTTTGTATGATATGATTACTCCCTTTAGTGTCCTCAAGTTCTGATTCTTAGCTTATGGCTGTGCTGTTCAGACTTGAAGATCGCTAAATTTAGACATTTTATTGAGGCAAGAACCGTTGAGTATTCGTCATTAGTTCGTTTAGTCCAGCCTCATCAATTGCTTGTCTCAGAAGGTAGTAATAATCTCTTCTCTGCCTCGACAATTGTTTCTGCCTGCATGATTGGCTTAATATTTGAAAGAAAATTTAGGAATCTATGCTAGAAGTTCTAATGCTTAGAAACTAAAGCTACTCAGTGAGATGCTCGTTTTGTTACAAGCTTTGTTAGTGGCATCCATTGACCTCCGTCTGATTACAACTGTGTAGGCGTAGATGACCTAATAGAGAAATGTCGACTAGGGAAATCAACAGTGGAGAAGCTTGGTAAGGTGATGAAATGGGTCAAGGATGCTGGATTTGCTCTTCACACTTTCAGGTCATGCAGTTCTGAGGTATTCTTTTATTATCTGTTTCTATAGTTGGTTTTCATGTGCCTTATCCAAAAAGTTAAAAAAAAAAAAAAAAAAAAACAAAAAAAAGAGTTGGGTGTGATTGAATCATGAAACTGAATGGGGAATGAAACAGAAGCTTAACAAGAGGAAAAAGTTGCAATCTAGTTATACTATTTATCATCCTAGGTTCAGTATATAAAAAAAAAGCTTCCCCAGAGGATAATCTACTGATCTCATCCCTACCAAAATACTCCCATCTGTAAGTTCTTGTAATACCGGCAGCACTTATGAGTATTCCGTGCAACTATTTGCAGGAGAAGCGGCAGCTTCCAAGAAACTGGAAAGTGCCGGAGCAGCATGAAGCTCTCAACTTTTCCTCGCTTTCAGAGGTATTACATCTAAAAAATTCCTGCAGGGCAATCTTTAGTGCGAATGTGGGTGAAATTTTCCTACCAATTACCTTGAGAACACTCAGTGATTCAGAGAAGGAAAAGATGTTTATCAGCAGGAGAATCAGTAAAGTTGAAGACAATAGTATAGCAGAGGATTTAATTTGTATTGGCTGCCAGCTATGTGGTCTTCCTTTGGATGTGGAGAACAGTTATAGAAGGTTAAGGTGGCTTCTTGCAATTTTTCCCTTTTATATTTACCCGCATGGCTTTGAGTACTGAGTGTTCTCTGGCTTTGCTCAGGTGTATGATCAGTCAAAACTCTTCCGGACTTCTTTGCCCAAAGAGCTCAAATCACCTGCATGTAGTGGGTGAGATATATAGGCCCTTTATGGTATGCATATGTTTATCTTCTTGCTTTCTGATTTTCTCTGTTTCACTGAAGTTATGAGAATGCCGCATTTTTTATTAATTGAAAATCATTCTCTGCATCTTCCAAATGCTTCTTTTTGTCACCTTGATTACATCCTGCTTTATGCAGTTGAAATTGTTCTCCACCTATATGTCAAGCTTACGGCAACTGTTTTGCATTTGGCTGAATTTTTTAGGTTTTATCTATCCAAAATGACGTGAACCGGAACAGCTCAAATGTCTTAGATATATGTAGCACTAGACCTCATCCGGAATTCATTGTCTTTCCAGTAATATAGTTCAATGCAGTAGATTTTCTTTTTTTGACACTTCCGATGAAATCACGTTAAGTTGCACTTTTCATTCCTTCAACCTGCAGCTATATGTATGGGATGAATCAGAACACTTGCCACTACTTGTGAGAAACAAGGCTGCAGAACTCTTGTTCGCAAACATCAGAGCTGAAAGAGCATACCCACGTCGCATAGAGCAAAAGCTTGGCCAAAACTCTCGTGCAGAAGAGCTTGGCAAACAGGAGTTTCCGGAAGTCAGTAATAAATTCTATTCAATTTGGTTGATTCTTCTCAAGATGTTATTACAGCAAGGAAAGAACGGCTCTTTGAAATTTGAAGTTGCTGTGAATGCCAGCTTGGATACTGACAATGGGAAGTTCGAGATGGTTTCTGTGTCGATACCATGCATCAGGACGCGATAGTTTAAAATGGTTTATATTATTTATTTACTTTTTTTGTTGTGTCCCTAACAAGACTTGAATCTTCAAAAAAGGTTTTTAAATTAGTTGCATGTTTTCTTTTCTATGCTGACAATCTCTTCATTTTTTATGTAATGACCATCTAGTTGATCATCTCATTACCTAGATAAGAAACTAAAGAGGATATTAGTTCATTTTTTATTTTATTTTATTTTTCATATGCATTGCTTTAATTTTCAATTTCATCAAGACGATATTAGTCCATTTTCTCGCCCCCAATTTCATTAAGATTGAATCGTTGGGTTCTGACCGGTGAAGCGCGAAATGGATGACGAGAAAATGGGGGGAATTCTGAAAGTGCGCAAAGAGAAAAAAAAGTAGCGGGGACAAATGGGCTGCCCGAGATACATCATCCAACCGACGGGTCGGTTATCATATCTTTCTCTTTTGTTGTCCCCGCCTTCGACTTCCGCCTCCTCTTCCGCCTCTTTGCCCGTCACTCTCTCCTCCTCGTCCTCCTCTGGTGCTGTGGCTTTGCGGCGGATGAGAAGCGGCAGTCGACCACAGCTCCTCCACGGCTCCAAGTTATCCGTCTGCCCCCACGGTCAGATCTAAGGTTGTGACAGTAAACACGAAACGCGCGGGTTCGCTCTCAGGCTTCCAGAGAGACAGATGAAAGGGGTGGGAGGACCCCTACTATGCATAGGGGATCTGCTAAGCGACCTCGCCGAAAATGAAGGACAAAAATCGCCGCCGCCAGATTCGTCGCCTCCACCACCACCCTCATCGCCACCGCCATCTCCTCCTGATTCCCGCTACAATTTCACCGATTCTAACCTTACCCTTCTTTTCCAGGTTCGCTCTCTTCATGTAATTGAATTGTACAATTAGGATGAATCTGACTCTAATGTAATCTATCTATCGTACGCAAAGATGTCTATATAATCGACAGTTTGCTTTTAGTTTTTACTGTATTTATTAATTGGCTTTGCTTCAGGAAAACTATGCCCGCTTGAATGAGGCGCTTGCTGGAACCGATCACTCTTGGACTGCTTTGACTCTCAAGGTTGGGTTGTTCGTTGGTTGAATGGTTTGGTTCAACTTCAAACCAATATCTTTCTCTTTCACTCGTACAAATTTTAGCTCTGTTATTAGATATTGTCAAATAAATGCTTCTCTGCTTATATAGCATTCAGATTGCTGATACAGTATGGGGCGCTGTGTTGTGGTGTAGAGTTCTATAAATTTACTACATAAGAAAGGATTGTGTGGGTGCATACATGATTTTCTGTTATTTGTAGTGCATTTGTGATGCATGCCTCAGTGATTGATCGTTGCCTCGGTTGTTACTTATCTTTTGGGATTTCACCAGCTGTGTTCCGCCCTGGAAAATGCAAACAAGTTGATCCAGTCCACTAACTCAAATGTTGAACTGCTATCCGAGAAGGTTGGACAGCTTGAAAAAATTATTGAGAGAGGAAATTCTGCAGTAGCAGAAGCCAAAGCCCTCCATACCTCTCTCTCGGCCAATAACAAGGGCCAGCCCAGTCGACAATAGATTGGGTCTTCGAACATGGATCGCTAGGTAAGTTTTAGCTTACAACGAAATGATGAATCCTTCTCTTGTGCATTTTTTTGTTGAGTTATCTTACATATGCTTTTGTTTGTTGTTACTTTATTGCCGCCCCACTTTTGTAGTGAGCTGTCAGGTACAATACAATGTGCCCTTTCTCTTTTGAATCAAGATGCAGAACTGACTTCTGAGTAGCTATTCATTTACCGTGTATCTTTCTGTACTTAGATCAAACCAATCCGAATCTCAAAGGCTCAAGAGAAATGAGTTGTTTGCTCAATAATTCTGCATATTTTATTAGGTGTATTGTTATATATATATTGTAAATAAATTTGTGATTCAATAAGTGATCCACAGTTGAATTAATGACTCAATGACCTTGCTTCTCGGCCCGGTCAATTACCGGGTTGGGTTTGATAGCTACGAACACGAGAGTTTTAGGGGTTATCGAGGAAAAAGCCTCCAAATTGCAGTCACACAACTGCCGAACTGTCTATTTGATACACACTACAATCATCAAGCATGCGTTGTTAACCTTGGTTGTGATATTTGAGGTATGAGAATAAAGCTTTTAGCTTGTGCTCCTTTCTGGTATTTTCTTTTCACTTCAAATGCTTTCATTTTATGGACGGACACGGTAACGAGCAAATTAATTGATATATTTAACTTTTCAGTAACTTTTTTGAAGACTTGTTCGCCCTTAAAAGATATAGTTTGGGAGAAAGGACTGTGCAATGCAACTTGTGGTAGCTATCGTTTTGTGTCAGTTTTCATTAATTGGTTGTTTCTCCGGATAAATCTACATCATTCATCTACAACGGATCACTCAGATCTATCAGGGCATGCATGTGGTTTGGTGGGCCGTCTCTGTCTGACTGCATCAAAGAGAGAAAGAAAGAAAGATGGGTCTCGTGTGGTTTTCGTTCTCCCGTTTACTGATCGTGCATCGAAAAATTCCTTTTCTACGATGCTGGAACTCAAATGTGAATGAAAAGTAAAAATCTTGCAGACACCTAAAATTTTCAGTTTATCAGACTAATCCGAATCTAATCCATCCCTGTACCCGATATCCTCTTCCCAACTGCTCTGTGATTTGGGGATAAATCAAAGTTCATACTGGTTCAATAGAGATGGGATTCTAGTTTTCTTTCAGAGCATGACCGTTCTGTCTAATTCATATTGGATCCCGCTCTCGATTCGACGGACCTTCGGCACTCCCTTCCGGTGTTTTACTTATAATTTTCTTACCGAAAATCTAATGAGTACTTTCTATAGAAAAAATGTCATGATGCTATCAATATCATATATGGGTATTGTGAAAGTTGTGAATCAACATTTTCCCTGTGTAACTAAAAAAGGAAAATTAAAACAACGAGAAGATAATTTATCCAGGGATAGTTTCAGGCGACATGCTGGACCGTGAGATGTCAGCACTGCCTGCACGCCACAACTTAGGTGAGTCTTAAGTGCTTCAACAGTATTTCACTCTATATAAAAAATGGAAAAAAGAAAGGATCTTGGGTAGCTGCGGTTGACGGACCTGCTCAACCCAACCCTTCGTAAGTACTTTCTTAATAATGGAAACAGTTTGACGTAAGTGGTCTTAATAGCTGGGCCTAGCTACAAGGATAGGTGGGGTCCAAATGAGATGTGGGCCTTTTATGCTGGTCCAGTTTTTTTTGTGGGGGGAAAAAATATAGAATATACATAAAATTAAAATATATGTACGTATAAATATTAATTTTGTGTATATTAAATTTTTTAATAGATATATATATATTTTATTCTATTTATGTACATTTTTTATTTTAACAAAACCCACACCGTCGCTCTCTCTCTTTCCCTCTCAGTTGCTGATCGGTCCCCGCATTCAGTCCACTAAACCATCTCCGTTTTAATCAAAGAAGCTTGGGGGAGATGAGAGATAGACTCACCAATAGGCGACGGAAAAAAGATTAAATAAAATTAAATTAATGTTTAATTTGATATATAGAATTTTTAATCAAATTTTGTTTAAGCAATTTTTTATTTGACTCCGTGTTCATTTTTGTGGCAGTGTACTGGAGCTCATTTATAGTAATTAAAGGCCATATGCCGTATGCTTTGTCTCAACCCATCAACTCTGCTCTATAAAGAGTTTTGAAGCAACTTAACTAGCAGCGGCAAGAAGTTCACTGCCCGGCAATGGCTTCAATAGAAACGGTCCAAGGGGCTGATCGAGCGCGAGGTCCGGCCGCAATACTAGCCATTGGCACAGCTAATCCACCCAATTGCATTCTCCAAGCTGATTACCCCGATTATTTCTTTCGAGTCACCAATTGCGAGCATATGACTGAGCTAAAAGAAAAGTTCAGGCGCATTTGTAAGTGGTTAACGTTATTTCTTGTTTGGTACGTCGATGAAAAAGTGGCTAACCTTGTTCTTTTTTTTGTTTTTTTTTTCTTTTTTTGTTAATTAGTTCCAACTAAAACTCAAAACTGGACTCTTCGAATTATAGAGCTTGGATCTCTCATGATTAATCAAATTCTTACAATTAACGAATCATACTCCTCCATTTCGACAGTTGA
This sequence comes from Bruguiera gymnorhiza, assembly GCA_020883675.1. Lineage (NCBI taxonomy): Eukaryota > Viridiplantae > Streptophyta > Magnoliopsida > Malpighiales > Rhizophoraceae > Bruguiera > Bruguiera gymnorhiza. Next base: position 1,081,287 of record JAIRCJ010001047.1, on the reverse strand, counting down.
GACGAACGACTAGATATTGGACAATGACTCAATTAAAAACTCCCGTGAAGAGATAATAGAAAATGGAGAGAATGTATGTTAATCTGCATTCCAATGACTGTTGAAGGGCTGCTACTGGACGAGGCAAGGAGTTTTAGAACAACATGGACAAATGAACTATGATGTTAACTGACCGTAACACTAAAAAGACAGAAAGGGCTGCACTTTGCTTCATGTCAAAGACCGAGCTTTTTGTTGGGTGTGATTATTTTGGTTACCGCGATTTATGGTATCACATTATTTTGGCTATTGATATGGCATTTGATGTGTTGACAGGTGAGAAATCGATGGTCAGGAAACGTCACTTTCTCCTCACAGAAGAGATTATTAACAAGCACCCATGCTTGTGTTCCTATAGTGCTCCTTCTGTCGATACACGCCAAGACATCACAGTTCCGGAGGTACCCAAGTTGGGCAATGAAGCAGCACTGAAAGCAATAGAGAACTGGGGGCAACCGAAATCCAAGATCACCCACCTCATTTTTTGTGCAAATCCGGGGGTAGATATGCCTGGCGCAGATATTCAACTCACCAGGCTTCTAGGCCTGGAACTCTCGGTGAAGAGAATGATGTTCTATCACCCGCCCTGCTATATGGGAGCGCATGCTCTTTGCATTGCCAAGGACATTGCAGAAAACAATGCTGCCGCAAGGGTTCTGGTCGTGAGCTGCGATATCACTGTTGGTTCCTTCCGGGCACCAGGGCCTTCTGATCAGGAGGCAGACATACCTTCTCTTATCCTTCAAGCTACAGCGGGTGACGGTGCAGCTGCTTTGATCATTGGTGCCGATCCCTCCAGAGCCGAAAGACCATTGTTCCAAATTGTATCCGCGAAACAGACAATGATTCCTGACTCACACCATGCAATCCGAGGAGAGCTACGCGAAAGGGGCCTCACCGCTGGCTTGTCAAAGGATATTTCTTCGTTGATTTCCCAAAACACAGGGAAGTGCTTGGCTGAGGCGTTTAATCCACTTGGGCTTGGGATTAGCGACTGGAACTCATTGTTCTGGGCTGTTCAGCCTAGTGGTGCAGCAGTTCTCAAGCAGATCGAGGCCAATGTTGGACTGAAACCAGAGAAGCTATCCGCAACTGATGGGAGAAAGGAGAGGCGCAGCGGAGTATAAATAGCCCCAAAAAAACTTCTCCCACTTGCTTGAACCAGTGAGGAGATGATTGAATAATAAAAAATGACAATGCAGATAAACCACACAAGATAACACACCAATTTTTACGTGGAAAACTCCTTCAAATCAAAGGAGGGGAAAAACCACGGACACTCTGAATCAGAGGTCAGCTCCACTATAATCAAGAGAGTACAATAGAGGTACACAACCTCAATTACATCAAACAAATTGAATACAATTCAATTTGGATTAAACAAGAGACTTGTGAGTCAAGCAAGACAAACCAACCACGTTCTGTCAACTACAACTCAACAAGTAGACCTCAAGGCAGTAATCCAACCGTTCAAGATGAACCTCCAGATGTCCCCTACCAGCTGTCCAAAATTCAGCTCAATCGGACCACAGATCAATAATCATCAACACGGTTTACCAATTCTGCCACAGATGAGAGAACAGACAGTTACCAGAATTGAGAGGTTTCGGTTCAAATGGAAAACCTGACCTTTCAGTTCACAGAAACCCAATCCAACCGTTCACAAATAAGATTTATATGTCCTCAAATTACTGACCAAAAATCAGCTCAATCGGACCACAACAATCTTTCAATTATACGGTTGATCAAAACTGTCACAGATGAGAGAACAGAGAGTTACCAGAATCGAGAGACTTCGATTCAAATAAAAAACCTGACCTTGCAGTTCACAGAAATCAGATCCAACCGTTCACAATCAAGATCTATGTGTCCTTCAACTACTGACCAAAAATCAGCTAGATCGGACCACAAAAGTCGTTCAATTATACAGTTGATCAAAACTGCACACAGAAACTTGCCCAGAGAATAGACCGACGAAGACTAAAGAGAAGTAGGACTTACAGTGCTCGAAATCCAATCTCCACCGTTCAGAAATAAGAACTAAACGTCCTCTATCAACCAGCCAAATTTGAAGTCGATCGGACAAAGAAATCTCTTCCAAACGTAAGATCAAAGTCACTGTTTTTCTTCTTCTTTTCTTTTCTTTTTCTTCTCTCTCGGGCGACGCTCTCCCTTCTCTCTTCTTTTCTTTTTTTTTCTTTTCTCTCTCTCTCTATTTTCGGCCGAACCACCGCACTCACTTCTCTCTATTTTCTTTTTATTTTTCTTTCTTTTCTCACACGTTAGCCAACTATTCTCCTCTTTTATATTTATTTATTTATTTTTCTCACTCACTCACACGGCTGCCAACTAGTCCACATAGGAAGGGAACCCAACAATTCTCCCCCTCCCGACTATGTGGAAATATTGGTCATCCCAGCCAATGTACAACACAACTCAAATTTCCATCTTGATAATGCCTTAGTCATCATATCAGCAACATTATTATCTGTATGAATCTTTTCAAGTGCTAACTGTTTAGAATCAAAGACATCTCGTATCCAATGATACCGCACGTCAATATGTTTTGACTTAGCATGAAAAGTTGGATTCTTACCAAGATGGATGGCACTCTGGCTATCACAGTACAACACATAATTTGATTGTTGAAAACCAAGTTCCTTCATAAATCTTTTCATCCAGAGCAACTCTTTAGACGCTTCAGTTATTGCAATAAACTCTGCCTCTGTAGTGGACAATGCAACACACTTCTGCAATCGAGATTGCCAACTCACTGCTCCCCCTGCAAGAGTAATCACATAACCTGAAGTAGACTTTCTGGAGTCAATGTTACCTGCCATATCTGAATCTGTGAATCCAGTCAGGATAGACTTATCACTCCCAAAACAAAGTCTTAAATCAGTGGAGCCTCGTAAATATCTCATTATCCACTTTACTGCATCCCAATGCTCTTTACCGGGATTTGAAAGGAACCGACTAACTGTGCCAACTGCATGAGCTATATCAGGCCTCGTGCACACCATTGCATACATCAAACTGCCCACGGCTGATGCAAATGGAACTCTTTGCATCTCTTCCTTCTCTTTCTCTGTAGAAGGACATTGGTTAATGGATAATTTAAAGTGTGTAGCAAGAGGAGTACCTACCACTTTAGCTTTATCCATGTTAAACCTCTGAAGCACCTTTTCAATGTACTGCTTCTGGGACAGGTACAACCTGTTCTTTTTCCTATCCCGAGTGATTGACATGCCGAGGATCTTCTTTGCTGGTCCCAAGTCCTTCATGGCAAAGGACTTGCTCAACTCTTTCTTCAACTTGTTAATTCTAACAGAATTATGACCAACAATAAGCATATCATCTACATAAAGTAGTAAGATGATAAAATCATCATCAGTAAATCTCTGAACAAAAACACAATGATCAGAAGTAGTCTTTTTATAGCCTTGCTCCCCCATAACAGACTCAAACTTCTTATACCATTGTCTCGGAGCTTGTTTCAAGCCATACAAGCTTTTCTTCAACCTGCACACATGATCCTCTTTTCCTTCCACCTCAAAACCCTCTGGTTGTTCCATATAAATTTCTTCTTCCAAGTCACCATGGAGAAAAGCCGTTTTCACATCCATCTGCTCAATCTCTAAGTCATGGCTAGCAGCCAAACTCAGCACAACTCGAATGGAAGACATTTTCACCACCGGTGAGAAGATCTCTTCAAAGTCAATACCTTGTTTCTGACTGAATCCTTTAACAACCAATCTGGCTTTATATCGTGGACTTGAAGTATTTTCTTCTTGCTTTATTTTGTAAATCCACCGATTCTTTAAAGCCCTCTTACCTTTAGGTAACCTTACTAACTCATAAGTAGAGTTATCATATAAGGATTTCATCTCATCTGTCATAGCATCGATCCAGTGCTGCCCGTGCTCACTTTCAACTGCTTCTGTATAGCACTCAGGTTCTCCCCCGTCAGTTAACATCACAAACTCATCAGGAGAGTACCGAGTAGAAGGCACTGGAATTCTGTTGGACCTCCGTGGTTGAAATGGAGGTGAAGGTATGTGCGGATGATCTTCTATTGGAGCATCAATATCACCTGCACCCTCCATATTCTGATCCTGTTGAACATTCTCATCACGTTCTTGAATATCACCATAAACATCAACTGGATCATTCAGAGGTGTCTGGGGAAATGGATCAATATCAGCAGGATTATCATTAACCTGAGGAGTTAACTTCTCAATGTGTTCAATGTTTTGATCCTCAACGAACACAACATCTCTACTCCTTACAAGCTTTTTCTCAACCGGATCATATAAACGGTACCCGAAGTCATCTTCACCATAACCAAGAAAGATACATTGTCGAGTCTTCACATCCAACTTCCCTCTTTCATCTTTAGGGACATGAACAAAAGCCTTACAGCCAAAGACTCGTAAATGGTTATAAGAGACTTCCTTACCAAACCACACTTTGTCCGGAACATCACCTTGTAGCGGAGCACTAGGAGACAGATTAATTACATGTGTAACTGTATTCAAAGCTTCACCCCAAAAAGATCTAGGTAATTTTGCATCTGAGAGGAGACATCTAACCCTCTCAATCAACGTTCTGTTCATCCTTTCTGCTAAACCATTTAACTGTGGTGTCTTGGGAGGTGTCCTCTGGTGTCTGATCCCATACTTTCTGCAGTATTCGTCAAATGGACCACTATACTCACCACCATTATCAGTGCGGACACATTTCAGCTTCTTACCAGTCTGTCTCTCAACAAAGGCATGAAATTGTTGAAATACATCAAAGACTTGATCTTTAGTCTTTAACGCATAAACCCAAAGCTTCCTTGAGTGATCATCAATAAAAGTCACAAAATAAAGAGCACCACCAAGTGAGCGTACCTTCAAAGGACCACATACATCAGAATGCACCAATTCAAGCAACTCTGATTTCCTTGAAGGTGAGTGACTCTTAAATGTAACTCTATTTTGTTTCCCAGCAAGACAGTGAGGACACTTCTTTAAAACTGCACTCTTTATATCTGGAAGCTGGTTCTTTCTTACCAAACAATCCATCCCCTTTTCACTCATATGACTGAGCCGCTTATGCCATAATTCAATGGAATTATCATTTTCTGCTGCATTCACAACATGTTTGAAGATAACAGCTTGCATGAAATATAAACTGGAGCATTTCTTACCTCGTGCCACAATTAAGGAGCCTCTGGTAAGCTTCCACTGACCATCACTGAAGGTACTGCAAAAACCTTCATCATCCAGTTTTCCCGTTGAAATCAAATTCAAACGGATATCAGGGACATGTCTAACATCCCTCAATGTCAACTGTGCTCCATTGCCGGTCTTTAAGCAAATATCACCAATGCCAATGACCTTTGCTAAGCCATTGTTACCCATCTTCAAAACTCCAAAATCACCAGGAGTATATGTTGTGAAGAACTCCATTCTTGAAGTAACATGAAGAGAAGCACCACTATCTATGACCCAATCAGTCTCATGAGATGCCAAATTAATTACATCCTCATCACAAACAATAATGAGGTCACCAGAACCAGAAGTGGATGCAGTAGATGCAGTAGCAATACGATCATTACTCACATTCTTTTTCTCGTACCTATCACTGCCATCTTTATTTTCTCTCTTCCACTTATAGCACTTTTTCTGAATGTGACCCATCTTGCCGCAATAATGACACTGGACATTCTTGTACTTAGATCGTGACTTGCTTCGGCTCTTACTTCTACCATTTTTCCCATTTCCTCTTCCTTGACTTCTCCCCCTATTTTCAGTAATTAGAACCTCTGATTTAGATGATGATGAACCCTGAGATTTCCTTCTCATCTCCTCATTCAACACACCACCCTTTACAAGTTCCATTGATAGAACACCACCAGAGGCAGAATTAGCGAGAGACATTCGAAAAGTCTCCCAAGAATCAGGTAAGGTAGCAAGTAACCATAACCCAAGAACTTCGTCGTCAAACTTAATGCCCATGCCTGATAGCTGATCAATGAGACCCTGAAACTCATTTAAGTGGTCAGCAACAGAACTCCCTTCATTATATCTCAACCGCATCATTTTCTTTAACAAGAACAACTTGTTATTACCGGACTTTGAAGCATACAGAGTCTCAAGTTTGCTCCACAAAGTCCGTGCATGTGTCTCATTGCAAATGTGATTATAAACATTATCATCAACAAATTGTCGTATAAAACCACAAACCTGTTCATGCTCAAACTCCCATTCTTCATCAGTTTTAGACTCAGGTTTCGTAGTAGCAAATACTGGCAAATGCAATTTCTTCACAAATAGGAGATCCTTCATTTTACTCCTCCATATATGATAATTCGTGCCATTCAAACAAACCAATTTATTCATATTCAACTCCATCATTCAAACAAGCCAAATACACCAACCAGGCTCTGATACCACTCTGATGGGAGAAAGGAGAGGCGCAGCGGAGTATAAATAGCCCCAAAAAAACTTCTCCCACTTGCTTGAACCAGTGAGGAGATGATTGAATAATAAAAAATGGCAATGCAGATAAACCACACAAGATAACACACCAATTTTTACGTGGAAAACTCCTTCAAATCAAAGGAGGGGAAAAACCACGGACACTCTGAATCAGAGGTCAGCTCCACTATAATCAAGAGAGTACAATAGAGGTACACAACCTCAATTACATCAAACAAATTGAATACAATTCAATTTGGATTAAACAAGAGACTTGTGAGTCAAGCAAGACAAACCAACCACGTTCTGTCAACTACAACTCAACAAGTAGACCTCAAGGCAGTAATCCAACCGTTCAAGATGAACCTCCAGATGTCCCCTACCAGCTGTCCAAAATTCAGCTCAATCGGACCACAGATCAATAATCATCAACACGGTTTACCAATTCTGCCACAGATGAGAGAACAGACAGTTACCAGAATTGAGAGGTTTCGGTTCAAATGGAAAACCTGACCTTTCAGTTCACAGAAACCCAATCCAACCGTTCACAAATAAGATTTATATGTCCTCAAATTACTGACCAAAAATCAGCTCAATCGGACCACAACAATCTTTCAATTATACGGTTGATCAAAACTGTCACAGATGAGAGAACAGAGAGTTACCAGAATCGAGAGACTTCGATTCGAATAAAAAACCTGACCTTGCAGTTCACAGAAATCAGATCCAACCGTTCACAATCAAGATCTATGTGTCCTTCAACTACTGACCAAAAATCAGCTAGATCGGACCACAAAAGTCGTTCAATTATACAGTTGATCAAAACTGCACACAGAAACTTGCCCAGAGAATAGACCGACGAAGACTAAAGAGAAGTAGGACTTACAGTGCTCGAAATCCAATCTCCACCGTTCAGAAATAAGAACTAAACGTCCTCTATCAACCAGCCAAATTTGAAGTCGATCGGACAAAGAAATCTCTTCCAAACGTAAGATCAAAGTCACTGTTTTTCTTCTTCTTTTCTTTTCTTTTTCTTCTCTCTCGGGCGACGCTCTCCCTTCTCTCTTCTTTTCTTTTTTTTTTCTTTTCTCTCTCTCTCTATTTTCGGCCGAACCACCGCACTCACTTCTCTCTATTTTCTTTTTATTTTTCTTTCTTTTCTCACACGTTAGCCAACTATTCTCCTCTTTTATATTTATTTATTTATTTTTCTCACTCACTCACACGGCTGCCAACTAGTCCACATAGGAAGGGAACCCAACAGCAACTTGGCATGTGCTGAGCGAGTACGGAAACATGGGTAGCGGAACCGTATACTTCATTCTGGACGAGATAAGCAGGAGGTCCTTTGAGGAGCGAAAGGCCACCACTGGTGAAGGGATGAAGTGGGGTGTTGTGGCTGGCATCGGGGCTGGTCTCACCATCAGCACAGTTGTGCTCCGTACCTTTCCGGTCTATGGCTAGCTCAAGCCACACAACCGACCGAGTTGTTCTTGTTGGTGTTACTGTCATTGTTGTTAGTACATCTACTATTGATGTTACAAATGCTTTGCGATCGTTTTCATAAGCATAGTGTGTGGGAGATGTAGTTAACAGTCCATTGGACTTGCTACCTTGTCGCTATTACATGTTATGCTGCAGTAAGAATAACTGGATTACTACCATTGCATCGGTTTCAGTCATCTTTTTGATTATTTTAATTGGATAAAGCTTTCGGTCTTATAATTCGGTCATCTTTTATGCAATTGCTACTCCTTTATATATTTTACGGCAGCGGTAAAATCACATGCATGTGATTAAGTTACACACATCATGCGCGGTTTCTTATATTAGACCATTTCGATCTAAGTTATTTTCATTCACCTTTTTTAAGTAATTCAATATATATATATATACATATATATATATATATATATATAATAAAAAATAATCAAAAATTAATAAATTTGATTGCTTTTGTAATAAAGTATTTTAATGCATGTGATAGATGAGTCAAGATAAAAATATTATATATTTTTAAGTTTCTTAATATATGATTATAGTTAATAATTAAGATTCACTTAATGATTACACTAGTAATATAAGTATGCCTATGAAAAGAATTGACGTATTATATATATGTAATGAAATCTGTTTGGTTATGTGATGGTGAATGAGCATAATCAAAGGCACAATAGAACTAAATTCAATAATTTTTTATAATTTTTAATTATCGAGTCCTTCATTACTTATTTACATCCATTCTACCTTCGTTGTGCATTATTTTCGTATATCTATCTAAATTTATATCAGTCATTGCTCATTGGTGTCCGTCCGATGGGGATCGCCTTATGTCTTGGCGATCGTGCTAGGTGATGCCAATTACAGGTGATTCGTAGGTCTTGGGTCAAAATTTATGGGCTAGACCCCTCTGGGCTTGGAGTTTGTAACTGCATATGTCCTTACCCACTGCATAATTAGAAGAGCCCGTCAAGGAGAGCCGGGTTTGCCTGGAAGGTGGCAGCATAAGCCAGGACGTTCGAACTCCCCGACCTGGCCCCTCACCATCTCCCTTCTCCGCCTCCGTGCTGCAGCTCCAGTTTAACTTAAAATATAATTTTATGCACCTAAAAGTACTTGGACAGTAAATGTGAACATCTCTGATAGAACAGTTAAAAAATTCTTTTTGATGCACATAATTTTTTTTTGGATGAGATAAGTTTTGACAAATTCATATTTTTGCTTTATTTAATGAAGAATGTTACATCATTTGAAATTTTTAGTGAAATATTGTTGCTATAAAATGTGGTACATTTAATAATTTACATATTTCATATTAACATATTGTTCATAAATTTAAACAAATGATTGTATTTAAAAAGAAATAATCAGAATTATTAGTACAGATTATTTGTTATTTTAGTAGAAGAATTTTTGCAAAGTTATTATTGACCCTTAATACTACTTTTGCTTAATTTCCCTCTTAGGGCCTTAACCTTGTGAGAAATTCCAAAGTGAATCTAATTAAAAACACGCAAAACAAAAGAGAAATATGATGGCTCTCAGACTTGGTTTGCGGTAGGAAGAAAATATTGGCATGTAAATACCCTCGCATTAAGTGAAATTATGAAAAAATTTATTTCAGATTCCCTCAAATTTTGACAAAGTTAATATTTTAGTAGGCATACATAGTTTCATCTAAGAAGTAAGAACCTGCCCTTCAACATGTCTACGTTACCTACCGCATAGATCGAAACCAAGACAGTTTTGAATTCTGTGGTCTACTTGTTTTGTTTACAATATGGTTGGCTCCTTTGTCAGCTAAAACAGCCAATAATTCCCTCATTCAACAACCCATTTGCAATTGATGTGAGAGCCGAACCAATTATGATAAATAATATCAATCACCACTACTAAACTTCCAAGGCGAAGCCCGTCATGACCAGAGAAAGAAGACATGCCTATCAACAACCAACCATTTGGTCTCCAATCTCTTGGTCCCAACTAGCTTGTTCTTTATCAATAAGTCAATATCTCAGTACCCTATAAAACTTCCAGAACGTGCTTCCAAAAAATAAAGAACAAAAAATTTTTAAAAAATTGTACTTGAAAAAATAAAATATGCGGTGATTCTCTTCAAGTAGCTATCACGACCTTTTGGTGTTTTCCAACTCCTTAATTTATAGCCATGCTACTCTCATTCTATGATGGATCTAAGGGTTAGTGGCATCACTGGCCTTCAAATTGAACTTATGTTTGCTTGCCTTCTTTTATCTTATGTATGGACTTTTCAGCTAAGTGAAGCAGGATGACATATGCGAAGGAACCGCACGAAGTTCGTTAAGTATGCCATTAAAGAGACAGGAAGACTCGAAAACATCGATCCACTTGGATGGCAATTAGACAGTGTTGGCGATTCACACTCGAGTTAGGGGAAAGGTGTTAAATAATTAATAATTTACCAAAACCATGTCATGCATGATTGAAAAATTTAGCTAATTATCATAACAAATGAACATAATTCATGATATATGAAATCTTATAATTTATGTACCTTTTGGCACGTAGACTTCTAAATTTTAATGGTACCAAGTTGCATGGTCTAAAGGCACCAGCGTGTGAGGAATCAAAAGAGTTTCCTTAGGTGAACCGGGTCAATTACACAGTCATTAATTTAATAAATAAAACTGCAATGAAGGTGTTTAGATCTCATAAAATTTTGTATCACGTAAGATAGCTTAGTTTCACTTGCCATTTTAGTGAAACAGATTTAATTGAGAAAATTTCCGGATTCAGATTAGAGTTCCACTTATATGCTTAACGACAACGGGCAAACAAACAATAACGGTGGCGCCTGTTAATTCGATCGACTGTCATGTCTTTAATTATGAAGAAATAAGAAGCTTTACCTGTTCAACATGTGCTACAAAATTCGGCCGGCCAGGCTAGCGATATGGTCAGTTGAAAATGACCGAGAAAACTTAGAAGAAATGAAGTAATATAAGGTGCTCGGGGAGTGGTGAGGGGTGTCACAACTTAGTTGATGACTAGAAGGTAAAGATATTGAGAAAGGTAATGTCGTGCCCAAACGCAACTAAAGTCTATACAAATTGTTTCAACCGCTGGCTTAATGTATATGCGTGTGAGTAATTGTAGTGTACGAGGTACTCATATTTGCAGAAAATAAAAATAAATGTACTCAGCATTATTCTTATTGGCACGAGAAAATTATTTTCAAGAATATTTTCTCTCGTGGGAGAGAGACTTAGAGTTGCTGTTATTGCAACTTCTTTCTTGCAAGTAATGTCAAGCAAATTTCAATTTCGTTTTTCTTTTTGTTTTTTTTTTTTTTTTTTGTTTCGTTCTATGACGGACTTTTTATTGGTAACCTAAAAAGACTAGCATAATGCCCACGTCATCTCGAGAAACATTGAGGTATAACTCATGTACTTTATCATACAATCTCCAATTCGCTTTTACTAACCTATGAGTTTAGCACAAGACGTACTTGAATTCATTTGCCTGTCAATCACATAATTACTTGCCATTGGAAAATTTCTCCATAATGAAAAGTGATCTGTTCAAGAAACTATGAAGATAGAAAGTGTGAAGAATCCAACAGTACAAATATGTGTGTTTGTGTGTGTGTGTGTGTGGACACATGCACACATATATTTTATGCTTTGTAAGATTAGAACTCTAGGTGGGTTCGATCAACTTCGGGTTGGTGTCCCTTGAGTCCTATTCTGGTTCTCTCTCTCTCTCTCTCTCTCTCTCTCTCTCTCTCTCTCTCTCTCTCTATAGCAGATCCGGAAGTATATCTAATATGCATGCATTTGAATCCACCGAACGCAGGATTCGAGCAAGTTGTAAGCCCCAAATGAGTTGATTAACATACAAGATGGAACCCACTAGTAGTAGTTATCTAAATGATCACCACAACAGAACAAAAAGAAACCAAATTTATTTACAATACCAACTTTACAACTACATACAAGATGTATAAGCTTTTGAATCTTTTAAGATATAATGCACAGCAACATGTGGTCAGTCACAGACAACAAGAAAAACAAAGCAGTGCAAGTTCCAGACAGATGTAGATTCATTGTTCCATCTGCTGCCTGTTGTTTAATGAATAGCACCCCCCCCCCACACACACACAGTGCGTCATCACCTCAGTGACTCAAATCAAAGCCGTGATTATTTAGCCTTAATCATAGGTATGGTGTACCAAATTGTTTCATCTATATTTATGCTACTAATCTCTGTAACACTAATAATCGGTTATCAACTAAATTCTAAACCTATTGAGATGTCCCAAAATTGAGATGTGGAGGATTGTGTACCCTGAAGGGGGGAATATGGAGGATTGTGTACCCCGCAGGGGGGAATGGTACTGCAAAAAGATCATGTACAGAAGGGAATCTAGCGGTCCTGGCGACAGACAAAGAATCCCATCTCTTAATCTGTATACCAAATTGCCAATTGATATATTTATTTTTACCCAACCACACTTTTAAAGACAGAAGTTGACAAGATTATAGCATATATTTTATTTAATAAAAAAAAAAAAAGGCGGGACACTCGAAAGGTATTTAATCAACAACTACTTCAGAACGGGACCAATCACTTGCCGAATTGACCTGCAATTAATATCAATGTTTAATACAAGCGCTTTCATCCCCATCAATTGGGCCTTAAACGGTGATGGGCACCTCCGGAAACATGGGGGACCCCTCGCTTCTGGCCACACGATGTCTATATCAGCACTCCTCCTTTCCATACCGCCCGTTGGATTAATGAGAAAACAAAAAATTAGTGAGCAATTGCGAGCATACACAGCCACATCTTTAAGTCAAGTAACTTTTTTGATTGTTGATCATCCTCCACTGTGTAATACCCTTCAGGGAAACTTTAAATAATTTAACTTAACCGTGGCTGACTTTCGGCAAGGTGTTTAAACCCTACCTGCCTACTTCACGGTGAATATCAATCACAGCCATTTGATTGGCTAACTTTATTCTTTTTATTATTATTATTATTCCCTACAATCGAAAGGCATGATAAATTATATCTAGCTAAGTGACTTGTGTTTTTTTTTTTTTTTGTCTTCTTTTCTGCCGCGAATCAACAGGGAAAAGTTGTATGAAACCAATTGCATTTTTTCCATCAATAAAATGATGGTAATACAATCAATACAAATTTTCAACCAAACAATGTTTTAATTACAATCTCAACGAAGAATGAAATAAAAAGCATATTATCTGTCTGGTTGAGCAAACATATTTTAAAACCCTTGGAAAATTCAAATTTAAGGAAAAAAAAAATATATGGGATGTGATGATCTATTAAAGATCATTGCTACCGTATGTGTAGTGGGAGAAATAGTTACCATCTAAATTTGGCATGTGTCACCCATCCCTTTATGTGATGATAACTACGAGTTGATCTTGTCCTCTCTTTTCATCTGACCTACTCGGAGGGCCTAGTCAGCTGTTTTTTATCTGACTTGTATAGCCAAACGCACGCGTAATTGCGCTGAATACCCGAACAAATACGTAGGATTTACCTATTAATTCTCATATAATTATGGGTGGTCCTCATAATCATCAGTAACAAACGATCCCACATCCTGCTGGGACCCACGACTGCATCAATTTTGGTGGTTCCATCAACCAATCAATCCCGTCATTTTGGATTTGGCCTTAAAGGATCCAAGGTAGTGAAGCCCTAGACGTGAACCGCCCAACACGTGGCAAAAATTCTAGGGCCACGGAAAGCAAAGTTAGTGGGTGGTGACTTGCGAAGATGCTGGCTCAGGCGGCGCCGGAGCCGGCAAATGCTGACGTGTGGTCACAGGAGCAGAGCCTGGTCAAAAAATTAGCAATCAACGTTTTTGTTTTTTGGAGGGGTGCATGGAGCTTCTTTGTAGGGAACTGAATGAAAATTGCCTTGGAGCTTGGCCTTGTCTTACGAGTAATTGTGTATCACCTGGAAACCTTTTGCCCCGACTGAGCTTTCATTTTGATGGTTTCTATGCTAAGTATAAATCGTCAATCTCTCTGCAGTTTTAATGGAGCTTTCAGCTATGGAAGTAGTCCTGTATTGTAGATTTTGCTTCCCTAACCACATTTTTCGTTTATTAATTTCCCATTTCCCTTCAATAATGTTGTTGTGGGTGCGCTGTATGCCAAAATCTACAAGGTCTATTACAGAAGAAATGAAACAACAATTGCTAACTTCCATTTCTTATAGGGGTAAGTTTTGAATACTAACTATAAACATAATGGTCTAGAAATGTTAGTTTAGCATATCAAAGGGTTCAAGCTCTAGGGTTAAAAGTTTGTTAAGTGTTAGACGGATACTTTCTGTATGGTTCATTGGAAAACCAATTGGCCTGAATGACAGAGTAGAAGCAAAAGTTCTGTCTACGTAATCCTGTTAATTTATTGAAGCGATTCGATTATAAGACATACGATTGAAAACCTTTGGCACTAAAATAGCAGAATTCAATGCCAAGAATATCATTGATGATTAATTAAAAATGCGTTTTTCTTTTCACCATCTCAACTTACATGTGGTTTTGCAATTAAATCGTGGTTTTGTTTAAAATGTTAGTGTTTGTCGCTTCTGTATCAAAGGGCCCGTCTTGAAGTTTCTACTTTCCTTGTAAGGCTTTCGAGTATGAATGCCAGAGACAATAGTAGACGCGTAGGAAAAATTTGCCATACCCCAGTGGAAACTAGCCTAAAAATAGAAGTCATTCGGGTCAAAGGAGAATGAGATTTTATGAATTACACCATCAAGGTTCCTTTTTAAAATATTTTCAATTTTCATGTCAAATTCTGCTACAGTAAAATTCATCAAAAAGAAAGACTTTGCTAATAAATGTTAATGTAATATTGATAAATTGTAATTCAATTTATAATAAATATATTTTATGTATTGAGAAACTAATTAATAATTAGATTTTATTTTTCATTAAAAAAATTATTAAATAATAAGTTATGTAAGAAAAATAATTATCTTATATTTTTATAAATTTTATAATTTTTTTAAAAATTAAATATAAAATTTCGAATTTCAAAGTCAAAAGTTCTTAAGAGAGGTGTTCCGTAAGAGAGAAGCCATGCTTTTTTTTTAACAGGTATCGCGCTTAATAACCGTCTGATAACTACTGGTTATGTCTTTTTTAATGTTTGCCTTGTGCTTACAAATACTCACCCTTGATTAGACCATCAATACTTTTAAATTACATATATATAAAATTAAACCAGTTGCAACTATAGCATCAGCTTGCCATCCTACTGGACAATGCCATAATTAAAAGCTCTAAACATAGTGACTCGGCAGCATCCCTTGCTGTCTCTTATTCCAGCTGTTTGCCCTCTCTATAAACACCCTTTTGAATACCGCCCCACATTGCAGCAACATCAAAGCTAAACCTGATACTGACGGTACAGTACACAACATCAACTCAAACGTGGAAATGGCCATTGATGGCAGCCATCATCAGCTTGACCTTACAAGTTACAGCGCGTCCACCGCCACAACCACCCCCTCCACTGTAAACGATTATGCCTGTAACTGGAGTGATTGGTCACCTATTGTGGACTGGGAAGCCTTATCAGAACATCAGGATGACCTTCAAGATCTCTTGCAATCCATGATGGACGACGGTGGATTGAATTTCACTCAAAGTCGGGTGATGACACAATTAGAGACGTCTAACTCTGTCGACTCCACTTCCTCCAATACTGACACCATGTTCGTGGACGAAGAAACAAGTGGTGAGGTCTTCAAGGGCTTGAGGTTGGTCCATTTGTTGATGGCCGCCGCCGAGGCACTAGCCGGCAACAACAAAAGCGGGGAACTGGCTCGGGTGATATTGGTTCGGCTCAAGGATTTGGTGTCTCATGACGATGGAACCAACATGGAAAGGCTTGCGGCCTATTTTACCGACGCCTTGCAAATTTTACTAGAAGGCGGAGCCGGGGTTCACGCCCACGGCAAGCACTCGGCTGGCAACGGGACCCACCAGCACCGCTATCAGAACCATGATGAGCATCAGGCTGAAGTCCTCGCGGCGTTCCAGCTCTTGCAGGACATGTCTCCTAATGTCAAGCTGGGGCATTTCACTGCCAATCAAGCAATCCTGGAGGCTGTGTCCCAGGATTGGAGGATCCACATCGTCGATTTCGACATCATGGAGGGGATCCAATGGGCCCCATTGATGCAAGCGTTGGTTTGAAGAAAGAATGGCCCGCCTACCCCACACCTTAGGATCACGGCTTTGTCGAGAGGAGGCCGCATGCGAAAATCAATCGCGACCGTCCAAGAGACTGGACGCCGTCTGATTGCGTTCGCCGCGTCGATTGGTCAACCTTTCTCTTTCCATCACTGCAGGTTAGACTCTGACGAGACTTTTAGACCGTCGGCCTTGAAGTTAGTAAGAGGGGAGGCATTGATCATGAATTGTATGCTGCACCTTCCTCATTTCGGTTACTGGGCACCCGATTCGATTGCTTCGTTTTTATCTGGATCCAGGACCCTGACCCCGAGACTGCTGACCCTGGTGGAGGAGGTGGTGGGGCCCAGCGATGATGGAGGATTTGTGGGCCGGTTCATGGACTCATTGCACCATTTCTCAGCCTTGTACGACTCACTGGAGGCAGGCTTTCCAATGCAGAGTCGGGCTCGGGCTTTGGTAGAAAGGGTGTTCTTGGGGCCCAGAATTGCCGGGTCGTTGGCTCGGATCTACGGGTCCCGTGGAGACCAGGAGAGTTGCTCTTGGGGGGATTGGCTACCTGCGATGGGGTTTAAGCCAGCAAATCTGAGCTTTGCCAATCATTGCCAGGCGAAGCTTTTGTTGGGGCTATTCCACGATGGCTATAGGCTAGAGGAGTTAGGTTGCAATAGGATTGTCCTTGGCTGGAAATCTAGACGTTTGCTTTCGGCCTCCGTTTGGACTTCTTCTTCAGACTCCAATTTGTAAACCCACTCTTTTATTATTGCCTATTTTAAAAATCTAGTTTCCTTTCTATTTTTCTTCAAAGGCACCTAGACGACAATGCTACCTGTATGGCTGTACAAACCAAAATTTTGTTAATGTTGAGTTAGGTATGAACCGAAATTGTTAGCTCCTCGAAGTATCGATTCAAGCAGTACATTTGTTGTGATATACCCTACTGTTTCTCAATTCTTTATCACGTTATATACATTTGTTTTTTTGACTTGTAGGGATTGAAATTCGAACTACACATCTAGAATTAAAAATTCATATAACTTTATTATTAAATTCTGTGGTTAATAACGGTTAAATTGTATGTGTTTGCATTATTTAATTTCTGAGATTCAGCAAGTCATCAAATGCAAGCGGCAAGGAAAATATGGACAAAAATTGAATAGTAAAAATAGGAACATGTAGGGAGACCGCGATGTTTAATCATCCTGATCCGAAATAATTAACTCGTTTTTGTCATCTTTGCAAATCCAATTCAAAAATAGGCACATGCTAGTCTTTATATGCTCTCCTCAAAAGGCCAAAAGTAATATATATTATGGAAGCGACCACCAGTAAACGGGAACGGAAGTATAGAAATGTGGATAATAACATCTAGGAATCTGGATGTACTCGTCTTCAAGTGCCGATGCGATCATTGCATCAACTTCACAATACGATCAAAATAACATTTATGTTAACTTATCTAATTTACCAGCATCTTTAGAATCTCACGCATCAGTTTCCTTGATTCTTAGAAAGCCAAATGTAAAAGAGGTAACAATCATACAAATTAAGCAACTCGATTTGTTTACAGGAACTACATGACCCTTAGCTCGATCGTACGATTGGGAACCTCAGTAGAGATGAATAATCAAACTAGTCTATAATTGATTAATTCATAAACGCATTTGTTTTTTAATAGTTATTAATGTGACATTATCAGTTGGCCTAAAATACAATCTCTCTATAATACTAAAATAAATGAAAAAAATATATCACTATGTAATTTATTCTTAAAAAAAATATACGTAGATATATAATACATTTAATAATAACACATAATGTATTTAATAATATTAAAATTTTTTTATTTTTTTAAAATTCGGCCATCTAACATCCCATATTACTGTGCGACTACGAGTACCCAAATAAGGTGGGGCTCTCTAGGATCTCCCTAAAAAAATGTATAAATAAAACGGCACATATTTCTTATCTAATCGAGTATAGAGAGAAAGACAGAGAGAGAGATACTTTATTGCGATTAGTATATGCCTCTCTTTTCACAGGTGTAAGGCTGTCCTTTCCGGAGTACAACTGTTGGAATATTCTGAGATTGTGGCCAAGGGCAACAAATCAACCATGTTTCAGATTGGAACACAGTAGATTTTTATGTGATTCTGGACTTTCTGGCGGTTGTTGCCCTGGCCTCCAAAGAATTGACGAGCTTGCTAAAGGCACACGCCAGCATGAAATCTTTCCACTTCTAGAGAAAATGGTCAGCAAGTAGCAACTAATAACGATTAGGTAAATAAGCTATCCAGACATGTACTAATATTGATGACGAGGATCAGCTAAGTAACACGGTTCTTAAAAAATAATTTATTAAAATATATAATATTTATATTTATATAATTTAATATCTTATTTAATATAAGAGTCAAGTTATATTTAATCTATTTATAATATAATTTATTTATAATATTTTTTTTCATCGAACATATTTATAAAAAATTAAAATTTTCTTACTTATTTCTCTCTTTTTATCTAATACAAATATTAAGTTATATCTAATTTGTTTGTTGTAACATAAGGCTTTTGACTTTGGTTGGCCTCTTTTTTTGTTTTTTTTGTTTTTCTGTTTTTTTTTTTAATCAAAGTCATAAATTATTAAAAAAGAAGTTCCAAGAAGTCCCACGAGACTGGTTGGCTTTTGTTTAAATTAGAATCCCTAATGAAATTGCGTTGTGTTAGTTTCTTTGGTAATGAACTAACCCCATTAACAATGTTTATTGTTGTCTTAGTCTTGTAAATGACATGGTTGATGACGATTGATGAAGCAAATGCAGCGAAGAAAAGGTAATAGAACTGCAGCAAGTCAATGCTTCGAAAATTATGACCCAATTAAAAATTTTTTTAAAAAAAACAAGTTAAAATAGCGGTGTTCTTAATTAGTATTAACAACTCAGATTTCTGATTTCAATGGCCTGATAAAATCAATACCCAATAACCATCAAACAGCCCCTGCTAGATGGTAAAAAGAAACTTGCATAGTTACAAACACTTGTTCCGCCCAACGCTTACTTGGATTCACTACTGCAAAACAAATATTTCAGAGGTCACATATAATATAAGATCTATTGTAATAATTGTTAGTATATGTAAAACATGTGGTTTCCTTTGATCACTATGACTGCATTTGTGCTGAATTGCATCTGGGCTAACACTAAAAAGGGTAAAAACTCCGAGTCTTGCCTTGATTATTAATATTATTAGTATTATTATTATTTTGAGAGCGGAGTCTTGCCTTCATTATTTACCAAGTGATAATTAGGCATTTGAGTTGGAGGCAACTATCGGTTACCATTAAAGCCACAAACACTTAAGTTTAGAGATGTTGGTGAATCAGATTGAATGATTTTAAAAGAATTTTTTAAAATTCAATTTCCAACCAATTTATAAATTGTTCTAAACCATTTAAAACGACAAAAGAATTCTGAATTAGTTGCGGGCAGTTTGAGATGTATAGAAGCTTGTCTTTGTTACAATAATATGATTACACTATGTAATAATACTTTTTCCCACCATTCAAATGAATCTTATGATAACCATGGCCTCATCATTTTTGGCAGTCAAAGTTTCAACAAGATAATGATCTTTTGAGTAACCGAAAGAATTGATTTGCTGGTAGATCACTCACTGTTATAAAGTGGGGGCAAGCATCAAGTTGAATGAGAGGCCCTCGTGTTCTAAACTTCAACGCTAATGTATTATTGAATTTTGTTCATAAATTGCTAAAGGGTTACAAAATTAGCACATACATGCAGTAATCACTTGCCCCCATGTTCTTCAAATAGAATTATCTCTTTGAAAACGGACATGGGAGGGAAAATCTGATTGTCTCCATTTCATTTTGGTCAACTTACACAAATTTACAACTAATTAATTCTAGCAAATTTGATCTGTTTTTGGGGTTTTTTTCGAACCTTCAATCCACGTCCAAACTGCCGAGGGCGGTTTTTGAAAAATAAAAACCATTAGCTTTTTTTTTTTTTCCTTCAGTTTTAGTGAATGCAGGTCTCAGTAGTTTGAATTAAGTAATTTTTAGCAGATTTGATGGTCTGTGAACACCCCTACTAAAGCTTACTTCAACAAGCTGTTACTCATAAGCAAGTTTCAATTTTTCAAATTAAGACTAAATTACATAATAATATAATAAAAATATATAAAAACGTATAATTTATTTAACTATTATATATATATATATATATTAAATTTGATAAATTTTTTGTTAAATTATATCACATCAAGATGAATTCACCGCACTATTCCCACCAAAATTTTCCGTTTAAGTTAATTGAGTTCAGTCCAAACAGAACTTAACATAATCTTTTGATCTTAAAATTCAATTGTAGCACCGGTAGTCGTCTCACTAGTCGGATTTAGCACAAGAATGCTTCATTAATTTTAATAGCATAGTCTTGATCCATCACTTCATTACCATTTACTTATCTCCAATAGTCAAAATCAATTCAACGACACGTAACTAAGATGCCCAAAATCCCGGACCAAAATGAGGCAACTAAAATCAGGAGAAACTAAAATAAACAAGTAAACCCATTTCATAAATTCACAAGAAAAAACCCTTTTTTTTTTTTTTTGGCAATTGGATTCGCCGAGCAACCTATTAATGTGCTTTAAATTGTAAAAAAGCACCAGAATTGGCAAGTCCAAGTAGCACGTGTACCTCGAGGGTAATAGGACTGCGGATTGGATTGCCTCCTTTGCGTTCACCCTTCACATAGGTTTCCACGTCTTTCATTCACCACCGCCTTGAGTGAGATCTTTGACTGTGCATGACTTGGTAGGGGTTAGACGGCCCCGTCACGTTGTAGTTTAGGTGTTGGTCTTTTCTACTCTCCTTGTTTATCAAAAAAAAAAAAAATGTAAAAAGGCAAAACAAAAGGAAGCACTTCCGTGTTTCTTTCTAACCAAGCGATGCAAGTTGGGATTCAGGATCGCATTCCTCAGTGCACAGACGATATTTTTTCTCGGGGGACGTCTGGCCCAATAGAATGATTGGGCCCAATTTAGGTCCAAATCACCAGAGCTTTTGGTGTTGTCGACCAGCCCAGTAACCAGTAATTAATGATGGCTTGTGTATTGTTGCATCCCCGGCAAACCCTTTGGGCCCAATTCGTCTAACGAGTTCAGCGTATCCAATCGGCACGCAATTGAAAGGTGCAATTCGCATATGACTGGTAAACCGGTGGATAGACATGTGCCATGGCAAACTACTCTCACTTACCAATTACCGTTGCGGTAACACAAATGGTAAACATTTACGGTAGGCTCGTGTTACTTGCCTGCCCTTGTATCATACAGTTAGTTAAAAAATAGATAAATAAATAGTGGATTTCACCTCTGATATTGAGACCAAGTAGAGCTGAAATTTGATATATTTATAGACTAAGTTCAATCCATAAACAGGACTAAGTTTGGCGTCAATATCATTTATCTAATGAATACCAATGAGCTATCATTGAAGTCTTTTCTAAAGTAAAAAATTATAAATTCAAGTGTAAGCCGAAGTTAATTAACAAAAAAAAATCACTTATTTAATAAATTGAAAGGCTAGTTTTGTATGATTAAAACTCATTTAGGATACTACTTTTAATGAATCGATGTCTTATTTAGTTAGCTTTCTTATTTTTTAGAAATAAATTATTTAACTTATAATTATAATTAGAATAAATAATGACAATTATACAAATAATTATTATTATTTACTAAAGTAAACAAACATTAGTAGAAATAACAATAATTATAAAAACTTATTTTATAAATATAAGTAAAAAAGAAAAAAAAAAGAGAGCATCTACTTTGATAAAAACAAATAATTATAAGATAAAATAATTAATTTTAGTACATGATTATAAATATATAAAATAAATTATTTGAAATTTTGTCTACCAAGCCTATTATAATAACATACTAAATGAGTTTTTGAATAATTCTACAAATGAGACTTAAATAAAATATTGAAAAAATTAAATTAATCTAATCATTTTAAAATTAAATTTGAATGTCACTTGTTTAGATTTAAAAAATAAATCTAAGTGATTTCTCATTAAGTCAAGTGATCTAACGTTTAGTGAATGTGTCAACATCTTTATCTTGTGATTAATGAATTTGCCAAATACAAGGGATATAATTAGTCTAAAAATTAGGATACATTTCGGATATTTCTCTAATTATTCAAAACCCTTTCTTTTTTAAGAACAAAGAATTGTTTTTAAAGTCTCTGATAGGAAGTCTACAGGCTTGTGGTCATCAACTAGTAGATGTAAGAAATTATCTGTTTAGGGTTTCGTTGGGCCCTGGTTCCCTCTCTTATTTTGGCATTTCATTTGCCATCCTAAACCATTGGATAAGATGAACTCACTCACTTCCTATTAAACCTTTCCTTTCTTGTAATGTTAAAAAAAGAGACAATTTAATTTGCAATTTAATACAATTTATTTTTATATTTAATTTTTTATTTTGTATATTTTAAATTTATTATTATCAAAATTAACAATTTTAATAAAATTAGTGATGGAGTTATAAGTTTATTCTAAAATAAAATTAAGTAAAAATTTTAATAAATAAGTTTTATTTTAATTTATAAATTTAATAATTGACATATTTATAATATATTTTTTTATTAAAAAGATAATTTAAGAAAAAAAAGTTAATGAAAATTTGTCTGGATGTTAATTTTAGCCACCAAGCTACAGCCTCCAAGATGTCCTTTACCAGCAAATCTGTAATTGCTTTCCTACTTCAAAAATAGTTACTCCATCAAGGCTTAATCTCAGCATTATTATTATTATTATTAATCTTACCATTTTAACGTTGGACGATGTCGCTCGTGAGGTAATGCACCTGGACATAGTCTGGAATGGCTAGGCCGCCAGTGACCTTTAAGCCCTCCAGATTCTCCACTTTTTGGTATTCGAAGCATTTGAATTTGCCCATCAAACTCTCTCCAAGAGGAATCTACCCTTTACCTCCACTAATGGCCTCCTTTTCTGCCGGTTCCGTCACCACCGAGGAGGGTGCCGCCGTCCCTTCCGCTCAGAATGACTCGACCCGGAAAACCCTGCCGCCAGTACAAGTAAAACCCATTTCTTGGTTTTTCTTGATTTTTGTGCAAACGTCAAGATATTTTTTTGAGTATTTAGATTTGGAAGCCTTTCTCTTATTCCAATTTGAAATGGGTATGCGTTTCTGTGGTTCTTGTATCAAAGGGTCTGTTGTTGCTGATTAATTTATGATCGATTGGTGTTCTGCATAACATATATTAATTTATGATCGATTGGTGTTCTGCATAGCCTATTCTGGGGAATGATATACTGTTAATTTGGGGGGGGTGTTGTGGACGGAAGGTGGTAGGGTGACTGCTAGTAGCTAAGAAGGTGGCCCTGAATTTCACTAAATAACATTGTTCAAAGTGTATTTTGCCTTTGAAGGCTTTCTATTTGTGCTCCGGCCATCATTTTGCACGAAGGGTGTTTTGCCATCTGATTTGGTTTGCCTGTTAGCATAGGCGCTGGTATGATTAGGTTATATCGTAAAGAAATTATGAGTTGTTCTGATTGAAAGTGTGCTTACTATGTCAAGTGTTCTGTTTCTTATATGCTTTTCAGATCTTGTGTGTGATTTCAAGTGTGCTGTGTTAGTTGCAGTATGGATATCTTTCATAGTTGGACTTTTTACATTTGGTCTTCTTCGACAGACAGTTGTACAAACTGATTCATAGACATGAAAAGCTCCATAGCCTTGGTTTTAATGGTTAGAAGTATGTTCTGGGATGTCAAAGGCTGAGTTATATGTAACTAAATGGAGATTACATAGGGTTAGTTTTCATCAAAAAAACTCTAGAATTCAGAAATTGATTATCATTTGGACCATTGACTTAAACAAATCTGTCTCATTCTGGATTTTTGGTTTTTCCTCAGGACAACAATGCATTGTACTCCTTTTGTGGTTGCTTCTTTGGAATAGTAGGACCAACTACAACGTCGTTATTTGCAATGTGTGTTGTCTCCATGTGAAGCCTAACTTGGCCATTTGCCTTGTTTGTTTTCTGAACCCACTAGTATTCATTGGTTCTCCTTGCCTTCCTTTGTTTAAAGTCAGTCAAAATAAAAGGCCTCTTTAATTCATTTGTCATGTAACAGGTTTTCTGTGTCAAATGACTAAATGAAACAATCTGGTGTATTAATTGCAGCTCCTTTCTTAGAGTAATCCCTTCATTTGTCAGGTTGCTAAGCGCTTGGAGAAGTTCAAAACCACAATCTTTACACAAATGAGTTCACTGGCTATAAAGCATGGAGCAATAAATCTTGGTCAAGGTTTTCCCAACTTTGATGGTCCTGAGTTTGTGAAGGAAGCAGCCATTCAAGCCATTAGGGATGGGAAGAACCAATATGCCCGTGGATATGGCGTTCCAGATTTCAACTCGGTCATTGCTGCTCGATTCAAGAAAGATACTGGGCTTGTGGTGGATCCTGAAACAGAAATTACAGTCACTTCTGGATGCACTGAAGCCATTGCTGCAACTATTTTAGGCTTAATAAACCCAGATGATGAGGTGATCCTCTTTGCTCCTTTCTATGATTCTTATGAAGCCACACTATCTATGGCTGGTGCTAAAATAAAAGTCATCACATTGCGACCTCCTGATTTTGCTCTTCCCATCAATGAACTTAAATCCCTTGTCTCTAAGAACACTCGTGCAATTCTTATCAATACTCCTCATAACCCCACTGGGAAGATGTTTACCAGGGAGGAACTTAGTGCTATTTCATCACTTTGCATTGAGAATGATGTGCTAGTTTTTTCTGATGAAGTCTATGATAAGTTGGCCTTTGAGATGGATCACATATCAATAGCTTCACTGCCCAGTATGTATGAGCGAACTGTCACTATGAACTCCCTAGGAAAGACATTCTCTTTGACAGGATGGAAGATTGGCTGGGCAATTGCACCTCCTCACCTGACATGGGGAGTGCGACAGGCGCACTCTTTTCTCACTTTCGCGACATCCACTCCAATGCAATTTGCAGCTGCAACAGCTCTTAGAGCCCCTGATTCTTACTACTTAGAGCTCAAGAAGGATTATATGGCAAAGAAGGCAATTTTGGTGGATGGATTGAAAGAGGTTGGGTTCAAAGTATTCCCCTCAAGCGGGACCTACTTTGTCATAGTTGATCATACACCTTTTGGGCTGGAAAATGATATTGCCTTTTGCAAGTATCTGATCAAGGAAGTTGGGGTGGTGGCAATCCCAACTAGTGTATTCTACTTAAACCCAGATGATGGAAAAAATTTAGTGAGATTCACCTTCTGCAAAGATGAAGAAACATTAAGGGCTGCTGTGAAAAGGATGAAAGAGAAGCTGAAGAAACAATGATCCCTTTCCTAACATTTGTACTAGATGGGTTTTCCCCTTCCTTTCAATTTGAAGATCACAGGCCAACTGTTGTATTAACCATCTGATTTGAATAATTCTCTAGTGCTCGCTGCGCATATTTCAAAAATTACTATTGATATTACGACAAATATTACATTAATAAGAAAATGACCACTAAAGTCGCTGAACCTGGTCAAAATTCCCACTAAAATTGAAAGTTATGGTGTAGCTAACATGGTTATATTTGTTGAAATTAAGACCATGTATGTGAAACATATATAATTAATCTTATTGTTATGCGTGTATTTTATATAGTAAAATCTGAGGGAAATGTTCAACTATGTATCAAAAATCATCGACATTGACATGCAAGTTGAAATGGAGACGTGGGAAACGGAGAATCTGCTGCTCCCTGGCGGCTCTTTTGGTTTCGAACTATTTTCCGGGAATTTGTTGATCGACATTGATTGCACTTCACTGGCCACACGGCGCCCACTTGGTAATTACTGGAAAAGGGACATCAGCCTGACCTTGTCCCAAACCATAAAGTTTTCAGCCCTGTGGGTTAGCCTCCGGCAGGCAAAACAATGAATGATCTTACCATAACGGTAAAACTAAATATTTTGAACTACTTTATGACGTTAACGAACGACTTTCATCGACTAAAACGTAAGTGTTTTAAATTCATTGATCTGTCCCTTTCCTTTTATGACATGAATGGCCGGCTTTAATCAAGTAATTTAACTACATAAAAGCACACACACACACACACAGATATATACATAATTGTGGTGTGATGTTGTCACATATTTTGGGGTTAAAAAATTACATAATATGTCAATTTTTTTGTAAACAACTTGCTTTTTTCAGTAGATTATACAAATTCCCCTAACAAAGACTCTGAGTTATTTCCTCGAAGTGAAAAAATAATAATAATAATAACAATCATCTTAAAGCATTTTCTGCCAACTTAAAGCATTTTCTGCCAATGTTTTTCGTTATTAATTGTTTCACTGTCCTCTCAGGTCTACTTGACACTTTCGTGTTAGGATTGGTAATTTCCTATTGATTTCGTATACAGTACTCATGTGGACGGGGACTTGCACACCCCCCCTGCAATTTTTGGGCCCGCCACTACGTTTATCATAGAAGCTGAAATCTTTCCGACCATGCTCGGGTCAATTTGTCACGTTCACTTTTTCGGTTGCAGAGCCCAACTACAAAAGAAGATCACAAAAGATTTCAGGAGAGAATGAAAGCGGTGGCGATCGATTACCTTCTACCAGTGCGCTGTCTAGTGGTATTGTTCAAGTAATCATTCCATCTTGTCAAGTTGCCTATGTAGGCCTTTCATTGTATTTTCATGATTATGATTTCTACTTTGAGGAAGGGCTATTTCCTCTCTCTCTTTTTTTTAAAAATAATATTATTTTGTTAAATATTTTAATTTATTTATTTTAAAATTAAATATATTTATATGAATAATATATTTAAAATTATAAATATTAAACTTATTAATATATTTAAAAATTTTTATTATAAAAAATAAAATACTAATTATATATATATATATATTATTGTATAAATTAAATTAAATATATTTATTAATTTTTAAATCACATTTTAAATTATTATTTTTAATAATATACAGAATTATTTTTATTAATTAAATTTTAATAAAAATATTATTTAAAAATATTTTAAAATTATTAATTAAATTATTTTAATATCACTACCTTGAGGATGAAAAAACGAGACATCTTACAAAATTATAGTAATTTTATGAGATGTGAAATTTCATATACTGTATGATAATGAGCTTAGAAAAAGATAACTTGTTCGTACATGAGCTGTATGGTGTGGAATTCAATTTTTTAGTTCTTCATTTAACACTTCGCATGCCTTTCCATTAATTCAAAGGATTGTCGATAAGAACTTGGACGACAAGGTTGCGAGCCTTTTCGTTAGGCGTTGTGCGGTTGACCCACAATGCTCAGACCGGCGCTAATTGAAAACCTAGCCCTCCTTCAGACACAGAGACCCAACTAACAAGACCAGATCAACTTTCTTGAGGCGGGCCATCCTCTTTTGCGAGTCCTCCATGCACAGCCAATGCTTATCTATTCTCCCTCTTCTTCATTTCTTTTTAAACAATAGAAAAGGGTGTTCAATCCATTGTCTCACTTTTTCTTTGGGATGAAAGTGGGAATCACACAGAGCATATACACGTAATTTAGCAAACAGATTCAAGATTCAACTTTCGAGATTGATCTTTGGATTGAATTTGATACGTGATGGATAAAAATATTAAATTCGTTAAGAAACTTCAATCCATATAAAAAATTTTATAGTGCAGATCCTAACTTCAACGAGTCACTTGCATATAAAGCTACGCTATAAACAAATTTATAATTGATGGGTTCGCATAAATAGAATAAAAGTTCGAATCATGACCACGGTACAAAAGTGTGAAACCTGTGGGTGCCTCTGCCGAAGATGATTTGATCCATAGCGAAAAAACAAAAGAAAAGAAAAGAAAAAAAAGGAGAAAAAACAAAAGGTGAGTTGATCCCAGCATGATGATAAAGGACGAGGTGGAGTTTACTTTCTGAGGGAGGTTAAGAGACGTTTCGTGGCCATCCATTTCTATGTGTACCAATTACGTGGCACTTTTTTGGTCATAGAACACGCCTTCTTCTGAGCTATGAAAGCTTATTTTTCATTTCCCGAGTATCCAAGCTGAGAGACCTGTGAGGGATATATATATATATTTATATATATGATATTTGATAGCAACTTTAACAACCATTTTTACCTTGCATTCAGATGTCAGGGAATGGAAGAAGTCTGGCGAAGGCCTTTTAGCCCTCCAATCATAATGCTCAATTTGTGGATTTCGAGGTCGATAGGACGGCAACTCTGGGCGGCAATCAGCTCTACCTATATGGGGTGTAGCTTTATTTATTATTACTATTTTGTTTTTTCTTTATGACCATCAGCCATTAGAAATTCATTCAGTCAACATCGAGCTTATTTGAAATATCAATTAAATTAATTTGATGTTAAATATAATAATAAAATTTAAGTTAAGTTATGTGTGTGTTATATTTATAAAATAAATAGATAAGGATAATAAGCATGTTAAACCACGACGAGGGAACCAAATTTAAGCGAAGATTGATGTAATATTCAGGAACCCAAGTCTACTGCACTACTCCACCGCTCCATTTCATTGATTCGGAGCCCAGGGAGTTGGAATTCCACCTCTGTGAGCGTGGCGTCTCCTTTCTTGGACCGTGCTAACCAGGGATTCTTTTTAATCAGATGCACTTTTCCACCTAATCAAATCATATATACAACTGAATGTAGTCCTCGGACCTACAACTAACTACAATGTCGAAATTCGTTGATGAACGGGTATTGTAGAAGCAGTGTACGAAGCTGAGGATTATGTTTAATTGTCATTGACATGCCACATTAAAAATCAAGTGTAAGACAAATACTACGGACCCTTTCATTCAAAGAAGCAACTTTAAGAACTAAAGGTAAGTCTAGATTAAAAATAGAATTATTTTTTATACCTTGAATATTGGAATGATTTCCACATTATTAACTCTCTAGTAGTAAGGTTGATGTATATAATGAAGAGCAAGCTTTGAAATTTCGTGGAATGCAGTGTAGGCCATTGGATTCAATATAATAAGAGATGTTATTGGATTATTACAAATATAATTATGTACCTCTTCGCTCTTAAGATTGAGAATTCTAGTTAGTTGATTGTCTTATTGATAGGAGAAAAAAAGAAAGAAAGTCCTAACCACCTAATAATTTATTTTCACATTTTAGAAAAAAGATAAATCATCTCTACGATAATTTGAATATATTTTTATTTATTTATTTATTTTTTTAGACCGAGATAAGTGCGCATTTTTATCATTAATTTTGTGTTATAGTATTCATATGTGATTAAACATTAATTATTACAAGGAAAACTAGGCATTTAGCATTTGCAAAGTATACGAAGACCATCAGACCCTTTACAAGTGTAACAAATTAAACTACCTTGCGGATGGGAGTAGGAAACCACCGAATTGGAGCATCTATCGATTACTACCAAATTGTTATTGTTACCTTGTGATGTATCAATCCAATCCTTTTAAAGCAATTGGTACGCGTTGAAATCCCCTAGTTAATTTCTATTTTTCTCATAATTGCCTTAAAATAACGGTGTAAACTTTTGTTTTTAATTTTTATCACAGCCGGACAGGAATACAAAATAGTAGTGGTCTGTTGTAATTGGTACGTAATCGATGTCCAGCTTTAGATAGGTAAGCTAGAAAAAGACCCAATATAAAAGGAATCAACTGATTCTACGACTACATGATTATCCATTAGTATTTCCTTCTTTTTCAACATATCTTCTCTTAATCAACAATTGGTATTTGACTTATAATTTTAGTACTTGGACAAGATAATATATTTTTAAATAAGTATAAAATAAAAATTAAACTATTTTTTAATTTTTTAAAAACCTCATTAAATTTATTATCACTATAAAATTTAAATATTAATAAATTTTTTATATTTATTGATAAACAAAATTTTAACTTATCGGATATAAATTAATAGTATTAAATATCATTTTATTAATCAATTGCACTATTTTAGAATTTAGAATATGTAAGAGTTATATTTTCTTATTTACAAATATCATTGTATTGAAAATAAATTTCAATTCCTATTAACAATTTTATAAACTTTTTAACAAAAAAAATATTTAGTAAAGAAAGAAATATTTTTGAAATTAAGAATGTATTTACGAATAAATAATATCTTCAATATAAAATATGTTATATTTATAATTTTATAAAATTATCTCAAATAAAATCTTTATTCCACGATCATCGTTCCTTCAAATTCTATAAAATGACGTCAATACATATTAAACTTAATCTGATATTAATTAACACGAAATTATTCTGGAGCTACCGTGTCCACTTTACAACTAGTGACCCTGTGTTTAGAAAGGATTTAATTATATTGGAGTTAATATATATATATAGTGCCTGCAATTGTTGACGAGACAATACTTGATTAATAAGGGCTAAGTTGACAATGTCGAGAGGTACCAACCGATTTTCCTTTCTTGCAACAATAAATTCAGCTTTGTCAACTTTGTAAATTTTACATTGAAAGGAAGATTTAAAGTTAATTTCTTATTTTCGGAGAAAGATTAATTGCCGATGACATATCCGGGGAACTAAAAAAGAATGAAGAAGAAGGAATGCTAAGATCGATCTTTCATCCAACGCAAAATATAGCTGCTTTTGGTTTTTCATTCGTAATTGGCTGAAAGTGGGAATGTTAATTTGTGTATGTATGAAAATAAAACTATAGGTTTGACCCCCAAAAAAAAAAAAAAAACTATAGGATAACGTATCTTGAAGAACTACGGTTAATTAGTTTCTTGCCGAAAAAGTCTTATGGGATGTGCTTTCTACGATACCTCACTGCATTCAAAGGCAAGGTTATAACAGAAAACGAAGGAGTACTCGGTTCATTATTTTTCTGTTTAGAAATCAGAATAAGAATGAATATTTCTCATCTTTAGTATTTGGCAAGAAAAATTCTTATTTTTTACTTATGAAATTAAAATTCATCCATGCATGAAAATCATAATTCTTTTCCCAGTTAATCTCAATGTCACCATGTTTTCTATGTAAATTATACATATTACCACGTAAAATTGAATATATTATAATGGGGTATCACAAATAAACGACAATAACAAAATATTAATATAAAATATATGTTATTAATAATATTACAAGGATAAAAAAAAATTGTAGAAACTGTAAATATTTAAATCCAACATTTTTTTCCGAACCGGCACGGATCACTCCTTGGCCCTCAACCGGTACGGTAAATATTAATAATTAAAATAGTCATCCATCAACCTTTTTTTTTTTTTTGGCAAATCCTAAAAGAAAGGAGGAAAATCCAACACAGCTCGGCCAACCGGTACGGATCATTCCTTTGCCCTCACGGGTCGTCAACAATGTGTACGGTTTTGGGAAATTTCCGCATGGCACTTGTTGAATCGATTCGGGTTTGATATCAATCCTAATTCCAGGTAGAAAAAGCCAAAGGTTGGGATCGATGGCATGTTTCCCATTTGATGGAGAGATTAATGAGATTACAATTCAAAATGATTCATTAATATTATTAATTAGCCATTTCAAACCCCGGCACTTACCCACTGCCCCCTCACCCCCTCCTGCGACGTCATCATTGCCATCCTGAACTCCATTATCTTCGTCACGTGACACCCCATGGATAGCCCCGCCCCCACCCCCACCCCCACCAGCATTTTCATTCAATCCCCAGCGTCCAAATCATGACTAAACCTTTCCTTTTTTTTATCTTCTTCTTTTTTTGTTAGCCCTAATGCGAATGTTATGAGATGAGTTTATAACCACGCAAAAGGTGATAAAACCTAGAAGATAGCCCATTGCTGCATCAAATCACAAAAGATTTTGGACCTGTCTAACCGCTTAAAATAAGAAGAGCACAGTAGATTTGTTTTCGTGATTTGCGGTCAAACAAGATCGGACGGCTATGAGACGGCGAGGGGACTTTGCACCATACTAAAAACCTGAGGAACATGACACGAAAGTTCATCTAAAAATGGGTTGGCACGTGCCGTCCTGCCACCAGGAAAGCGGAAAAAAGGACCGAATCTAGATCCGACGACCGCATGTATCTGCCCGTCAAGACCGCAACCTTGGTTACTTTAAAATCATATCCAACGGCTGATACTCTATATTTTTAAAGTAACCGTACGATCACCATCGGATGGTCCATATTTAATCTCCCGCTTTCTCTCATTACACCATAAATCCACACATAAACTCGGTCCAAAGCCTCCGCTCCTCTCTCTCGCTCTCTCTCTCTCTCTCTCTCGCTCTATCTCTCTCCTTCACTCACTCACATATCGCAACGGAAACCCAACACTTTCACATTCTGACATTATATTTCTTCTCTCTGTCTCGAAAAAGAGGGGTTTTTTCTTCTTTTTCTTTCAACTGTTGCGCTTGTGTGTGCTAAATCGCGCACTCTGCCCCTGCTTAATGTGCGCCGCATGAGATATGACGCCGGCCTCAACGGCTAAGACGGCGGTGACCCGAATCTCGCGGTACAGGAGGGCCTAGTGGGGGGTGGAGAGGCTTGGAACCAGAGTCAGACGGCCGAGATTGCATTTCCTTGGAACCTACGCCAGGAAATGGAGGGCCAGAAAAGCCAAGCGAAGCTCACGAGAACTCAGTCATCACTTCTCCGTCCATCCCCAACCGTCCGATCGTCCATCCACAGTCTCAATTCCGTCGCGGAGGAGGACCTTATCAAATCCCAAACGCAACAGCAGCAAGACGTGGAAGTGAAAGTTAATAGAGAAGAGAAGAGGGCGCCTCACCGGTGCGGTTCAACACCCAGAAGAACCGGTTTGACCCGGTTCGTCCCGGTTCTGACCATGGTTTCCATCACTTTCTTCACCCTCTTCTCTCTATCTTTCTTTTTCTTCATCTCCTTTTTCTTCTATTACTATGTGAGAAGAGAAGAGATACCCACATCGGAGAATCTCCTGTTGGCTTTGATTTTCATTGCCATAACCCTTTTCTTCGCCAGCAAGAACAAGAAGTTAATCAACCAGAATTTGACAATTATCAAGCAATTGTTGGAAGAGAACGCAAAAAGACTCAGGCTTTGCACTTCAAGGACAAAATCAAAGCCGGTTCAGTGGTTTATCGGAGAGTCAAACGACAATGACGACAAGAAAACCCGGAAAGAGAAAAGGGTTCTAAGGGAAGGAGTGGAGTTTTACAGCAATGGGGATTTCTACGAAGGAGAATTCCACAAAGGGCAATGCAACGGAAGTGGGGTTTATAACTACTTTGTGAATGGAAGATACGAGGGGGATTGGATTGATGGGAGATATGATGGATATGGAATAGAGAGCTGGGCCAGAGGAAGTAGATACAGAGGGCAGTATAGGCAGGGTTTAAGGCATGGATATGGGGTTTACAGATTCTACACAGGAGATTCGCATGCTGGGGAATGGTGTAATGGGCAGAGCCACGGCGTTGGGGTGCAGACTTGCTCTGATGGGAGCTGCTATGTTGGTGAATTCAAGTTTGGGGTCAAGCATGGCCTTGGTATTTATCATTTCAGGTGATTATCTTCAACATAACCTGTTCCACCCTTGTCTTCCATGTTCGGTCGAGGACTTGATTTTAGTCCCGGTCTAATTTCGGGTTTTCTTATTATTTAATATTATTGATTTTTTTTTTCTGTTCTGGTTTTGGATTGTGGTTATTCAGGTTCCTGTTTGGGAATTCTTTATAAGGATAATATCGTGTGAATTGCAGCATTGTTGGAAATTATTATTGATCATTTGGAAATTAGATTCTGATCTTTTGGTCGGTTAATGATGGGTTGCTTATCCAGTTTATGTTCTAAAATTTTGTGAAAAACATTGTTTCGAAATATATGCGCGTGCAATTAAATTACTGACTTTTGACTGACGCATCGAATGATTAATAACAGAGTAAATTTCGACTACTGTGTTGTAGTCAGTTACTTCAGTAGGCATTTATGGGGAATAATTTAGTTAATTTATTATTGATAACTTCTGATTTCTTGAAGCTTTGCATTTATGTTGTGGCTCTGTTTGTTAATCACTTAATTGTTGCATATCACTTCTTTTTTGAAACACCGTTGGATTGTGATTGATATTAATTGTCTCCAAAAGTTCATTTTCGTTATTGTCGTCTAGTAGTAATAATTCATTTTATTTGTCCTTCCATCCATGTAAGGATTACAATTGCTGCTGTAAGGAACCTGGTAGTGACGAGAAATTGGTTGTGTTGCAGAAATGGAGATAGATATGCTGGGGAATATTTCGGGGACAAAATCCATGGGTTCGGTGTTTATCACTTTGCCAATGGCCATTGTTATGAAGGTTCATGGCATGAGGGCCGAAAGCAAGGTTATGGCATGTACACTTTCAGAAGTGGCGAAAAGAGATGTGGAGAATGGGATGGTGGTAACCTTAAGATCCCTCTGCCTCTACTGACCGATGCAGTTCTCCGAGCAGTTCAGGTGCTTCAATTTCACTCCCAAGTCTTAACGCCCACACCCCAGTTAAATCTAGGCTGTGTGACAAAACATTGCGCCGGGACTAATTCTCTTTTTGGCATTGAAATGCAGGCTGCTAGAAAAACAGCTGAAAATGCTGTTCACCTTCGGCGGGTGGATGAACAAGTGAACAAGGCAGTTCAGGCTGCTAATAGGGCTGCCACTGCTGCCAGAGTTGCTGCTGTTAAGGCTGTTCAAAACCCGATGGACGGCAATTTTTGTGACACAAATGTCTAAGTGTGTAGCTCTCTTCTTGAAAGTGTAAATCTACTAATTTCATGTACTTGAATTCTGTCAACCCGGTGAGCAAAATGCTCGTCATCGAGGTTGAGAGCGATTTAGTCTCTCTCTTTTTTTTTCTAATTACACTGTAAGTTGTAAATAGGCCATGTATATCATCAATGGAATGAAATTTCCAAGAGGCATTTCCTTTTGTGCCCCTTCGTTTCTTGTAAAACGTTATCATGGGTTGTTTCCTTGGCTCTATCATATTGTCTTAAGCAATAATTGAGACGGTGATTTTCATGCCTGCCTCTCCTCAGCATCATCATCATCATCCACAAGAAAGAGTCATATTCTGAGCCCTCTCGATCCAAGTCGGATGGCCGCAATTTCGGAAAAAACAAAAACCAAAAAAAAAATAAATGTAACGGTGGGGCAGATAATGCCTCTTGCCTCAAGTAACTATAATATCAATCAAAATTTTGCGTAGAACTCCCGGTCTGTTATTCACTTATTTTGCTATAGCTAACCTGACAAGTAGGTGGATGCACCAAGAAATTGACACAAGCACCTTGTTTTGACCTCTATACTCCCTCCTGTAGGAACATAGCCTAGTCACTGTCAACAAAAAGACCGAGAGCAGATGGACAAACAAATGATTCCCCAGGCTTTTTGTGTATTGGGTACCCCTATGCACAGATGTTGGCGTTGTGCCTAACTATAAAATGGTTAAAGCAAATAACTGAGCAGATCATCCATTCCCACCCCCCATACCCCACGACGCCAATACGGAAATGGGAATATGCGAAGCCTCTCGGCGTCGTGGTTGTGTCCAAAAACATGTCTAGATAAACAAAATACTATAGAAATGTGGGTATGACTTTTAATGCCTTTTCAAACATTATACGACGGACTAGATAGTAATAATGAAGAATAAGACTAAATTAAAACAAAAGGGAAACTCAAAGTGAGGCTAAGATCGGTGCCGATGTTCACTAAACTAATCTAAAAACCCATGTGACTTCCTCGTTCATGTAGTATAATGTTGGGTTTGATATTATTTTTTATAACCACAAAGCATATGTGTTGGTGGTGGTGGGGCTGTCTTGTCCAATATACTTCAACCTTACATACACGCTGGATCCACAATCCCTGTTCTATGTAGTTTTTTTTTTTTTTAATGTTTAAGGAAAAAAAAAAAAAGAAGTAGGAAAGAACTTTTTCTTTTTGTTTGAAATTTTAAACCTTACGTAGATTCTTTCTTTTGCCTAGTTTTCTTTTACTTTTTCCATCAATTTTTAGGTTTGACCGTTAACATTCAAATGTGCCGTCTTTAGTACACTTCCGAGCCCTCCACTCCATATGCATTTCTTTATTGGGAGTTCTGATGAGATTTCTTGGGGTTATATGTCAGTAGATTTTTTGTATATATATTGTCTATCTTTTGACGAATCGTAGAATGGTTCGGTCTAAATTTCCCATTAACAGAAGATTTCTAAGCCCTGGCCTAGCTTTGATCCCACCATCAGCACGCCGAGAGAGAGAGAGAGAGAGAGACTTTTGTGTGTACAATGTCTCGCAGCATGACCCTGCCATTACCAGTTCAAAACATCTTGTGGGCTAATAATTATTTGCTAGGTTTAATATTAAAAATGGAGCTTCTTTTCATCTTGTTGCCTTGGAAAGGTTAAATTTTTCAGACCATCCTGGCTGTCGTAGAATTAAAATATTATGGGATTTTTGTTTCAATCCATCTGAGCCTCAGATCTAGTCAAACTTCTTGGAGGACTCCCCACGAAATGTTCGCAGACAATAAAATTTAAGCTTTTCGGTTGCTGTGAAAAGCCACCGCACATTATTAAGCTAGCAAATGGAAAATGGAGGAATTGCACATTTTCCCGATAAATCTTTAAGGACCTCAAACCCATCTCGGAAGTGCCAATTTTGCATACTACAAGTTCAAACAAGCCATAGTACTACTGCTACTAAATATTTCTCAATAATGGGTGCGGCCAGCTGGGGAAATTGGTCCCAGCTGTAGAAAAAGCCAGGCCCCAGAATCCATCATGAGGTGGGTCAAGCTGGGGACATTGGTTCCAGGTGTTTTTTTTTTTTTTTGACCTTTAGGAGAAATATGTATAAATGCCAGCTTACCATTTTCATAAAGTACAAAATAAGTGTTATGAAGACAGGCTGCGGGTAACAATAACACGTATTGGCCAAAAAGGGAAATGTCAATGAGGGAAGAGCTCCTTTCATCAGGAATTTCTATAACAACTCACAGGGTTGCCATTAACTACTTGATTTGAAGCCCAAACGCGTCAGAGCTTACTGCTCAACGCCTTTTGGGATGAATGAGAAACGGAAAGGGAAACGAAGTTCTCTTAACATTTTAAGTTACAACCATATTGGGAATTCTGGGTGTTACCACTGTTTGGCTCTTTGCGCTATTTTCCAATATAATATAGTGCAAAAATGCACCCAGCATCTTCCATCGCAGTCGGGAGCAAATGTACAGAATTGGAACGCGTGCCCTGAATAAGGAATTAAGGGATAGAAAAATTACTGCACGTTATACTTATTCCGTAGTAAGTCTTTCAAAACCGAGTCTTCGATTAATGCATACAGTTGATTATGAGGATTTTAAGCATTCGTCCCGCTCATCTATATTATACTAGGTAGAAAACAAATGGAACGATTTTCATGGAGTTAAATCTTATAGTATCTAAAGGGTATAGTAATAAATTATTTTATTAAAATAACTTTAAAAAATAGATAAAATCGAGTGCATTTAATTTTTTTTCTTAAATTTTGTGTCTATTAAAATGTCATTTTATTGAATTCTTTTTTTTTTTTTTTTTTTTTGGCGTTGCCTCTCAAACTGTGTTCTTTTTCCAATCTTTTAAGGCGCAAAATTTTATTCCCCCAATCCTCAACAAAGTAGGGAGGGGAAAAGGGGCATATGGACTTAAATTAATCAGGGACATGATGATGTCCCATCATGTGCAGTTACCTTCAAACCCAAGGTAATCCGACTATAATTTTGAATTTTTCAAGCCCACACACTCTACCAAATCCAATGCCTCTATTTATTTATTTGCCAATTTTGACTTTCAAAGTTCTCATTTCTTCTCTTTTCTTTTCTTTTTCTTTATGTTGTTGAGCATTCAAGTGTACACTGTTCTAAAAATCCAACCCATGAAAGTCCAAAGCGACTGTCATACGTAAAAAGTTTGACGTTTTGCTAATGATGTTGCAAAATCTTCTCCGTCGTTCCGTCTCTCTCTCTCTCTCTCGGGCCCCTCTTTTTCACGGACCAATAACAATGTGCGTTAAGTCACCTAACCCACTTCCGCTGTTGACTTCAATACCAAAGTGCAGCCCTAAATTTAATCCCCCGCCAGGCACCTCTAAATTCAGACCATTTCTTTTTAACTCGTCAAATGCAAAACAAACTGATGCCGTTCACGTCAAGAAAATCCTCGTTTGACTTCTGCCACGGTCTGAATGCAGCATGCGTACCATAGCCAGCATGTACACAATCCTTTTTTCTTCTTTCTTTCTTTCTGGGGGAGGTTGTTCCAAAGAATGACGAATTTTGAAGGGGAAAAAGACACAGAGAATTAAAGGAAAATAACTCAAAACAACATAGCAGTATCAGTTGAGCACTCGGATTTTGCTTCTCTCTCTCTGTTTTTAAAATTTTAATTTCAATACGAAAGAAAATTTTGTCTTATATATAATTGACAATATTTTAATGTTTTATGCGCGTACCGTGCTGGCACATTCAATAACATGAACTTGTCTTATATTCTTTAGATTTGAATTTCGTATTTTAGCACAACATTAATGATACTGATTGGGCGGTGCGATTGTCCCGCCAGTTGTTGTTTGTTGGTTGGAAAAATACACAGCGGGGGGGAGTCTTGTCGTAGGTCAGACCCGGCTACGCCATATTATTACAACTAACTGTTCCAAAATGTACAAAAACTCTCGCAATCAAAATTGTACAGAGAAGAAAAACGAAGTTTAGCATTAAAATCGCACAACCGATGGTTTGGACTAATGAAATGTTCCCTACGAATTGGGCGGTTCACGATTATTCAACTTTAGAGCGAAATCGATTGACTTCTCTTTCGTAGGAAAAGAAGGTTATAATAAAAGTTGCCAAAGGAAAAAATAAAAGAATAATATATATATATATATATATATAATTATAAAAAATTATATTTATTTATACAAAAGGTAAAGTATAAAATAAGAAAAAAAATATGAAAAAATTAATCAAATATTTACTAAATTATATTCAAAATTAATATATATATATATATATAAATTAATATCTCATTCCCAATTTGTTGTGTTGACTTGGGAGTTTGGAACTCTTGCAACGTCCAACGCGCACTCAGATGTGATTGAATGCTGGAACGCGTGGCTGCCTTGGCAAATGTAATTAGAAGGAAAAAAGTCCCTGCGGAAGAGGGGGGGGGGGGAGGGGAGAGCAACAAGACTAGGTACGCCGAACGTGGTTTCAGTAAAGTTTAAATTATAGCTGTACAGTTTGCAGTTTGATAAGACGAGCAAATAATGATCAAACATAAATACGCCTAGTACAAACGCAGGGCATCTTAGAGCCACCAGTTAGGCAAAGCGAGCAGTTAGTCAGCAAAACAGTTGACACAGTCCTTCTGTCAAAACCAATAATTTTCTTGGAATCATAAATGCTTATGAAGAAGCACGTGAAAGTAGTCAGATATGTTCCCAAATTGCCGAATATTGTAGAAAAGAATTAACTTCCTGCCTCTCTTTAAATTAACTAATTAAATATGGATTATGGGTGTGGCCTGGAGACTTGAGCAGAGTTTCTCTTCCAGTCTTCCAAAATCAGATCCCGGAGTCTCTTAGCTCATAGATCATGACATTCCCACATAACTGTTTCATTTAGGTTGAATTGAATTGTCATAGCTCTTTTATTATGGGGGCTCCATTGTGTTAAGGTCCCAAGTCTCAAAAGAAAAAAGAAAAAAAATGAAAAGAACTATCTGAATCCGCAATGGTGTTGAAACTTTCAAGAATGACCCTCATATTCAGACTAGAAACCCATTTGCTGGCTCATTTTGTTCTGCGGACCTTTGTCAACTTATGGGCCGTTGTTCATTGATACCTGGTCCTCGAGATTTTTTTGGGCCCAGAATATCGGCCCAAAACCCCGCATAATGAACATCCCACAAATACCAGGCCTCAAGGGAATATCCCATACTTGATTCAAAAACAAAGAAACCGACTTCCCTTCCCGGGAAAGAAAGCCCTTTTAACCTCGCGATTCAATTGTTCTACAGCACCCAAACCATTTCCCCTTCTAAAACGCAACAAAAGATTCACTCATTCTTGCCCTCCTTCTCAATTCTTTTTCCTTTCTTCCGAAGAAGAAAACGCAGAGCAATTGCAAGAGACTGCAAAGCCTAACCGCATCTCTCCGTTGTTAAAGTGGTATAAAAAAGCTTAAAAAAAAAAAAAACAAAAGATATGAAAGAATTGCTTTCCTCGACCCAGAAAAGCCATCCTTTTCTTGCTGCCTGTCCATTACATTTATATATGTCTTGCCCACTTGATTTCTTGATCTGCTACATACGTTTCACGCTCTTCAGGCTTTTCTTGTTTTTATTTTATTTTTGGTAAACAAAGAAAAAGAAAGAAACCCGTCTGGTCCATGTCTTTGAGCCCACCAAGAACAAGAAACAATGGCGCCGCAGCCGCAAGAACGTACCAGCTGTATTGGTGCTACCAATGCCACCGAACGGTCAGGATTGCCGCTGCAGAGCCGTCCGACATCATGTGCCCTCGATGTTCCGGGCAGTTTCTTTGCGAGATTGAGATTAATAGACCGAGACTAGTAGTTGATTTCACTGCTTTTGACCCATCGCCAGAAGCTCGCTTACTTGAAGCGCTGTCTCTCTTGCTTGACCCGCCGATTAGAAGGTTCAACAACCATGATGGTCTTGAGACTCTGGCAGCTGATGAATCGCGGGGCCGTTCTCGGTTCCGGAGACGAAATCAGTGGGACTGGCCGGACCCTGATGCTGTAATGCGTCCGCTGCGGTGGATTCGGGGTAGAGGGAGACACGAACCTGGAATCCAATCTAGGCCAACAACGTGGATAGTACTTAGGCCAATGGATCCCTTGGATGGTCGCCAAGAACCCCTTTGGCGGCCAGAGAATCCTATTCCTCGAGGGATCGATCCCGCCAACTATTATTTGGGTCCAGGCCTAAACGAGTTGATCGAGCAGTTGACCCAGAATGACCGGCCAGGGCCACCACCGGCATCACAGTGGGCGATTGACAGATTGCCCACAGTGAAAATAGAGGCAAGTCATTTGGCAGATGACCCCAATTGTCCAGTTTGCAAAGAAGAGTTCAAGGTTGGAGGGAAGGCAAGAGAGTTGCCTTGTAAACACATATACCATGATGATTGTATTTTGCCTTGGTTAAGATTGCATAATTCTTGTCCGGTTTGCCGACAAGGGATTCCCGTAGGTAGTGAAAGCGGTGGGCAGCAATATGGTGATGATGATGATGATCAGAGAGAGGATGCAGATGGCAGGTGCTTGAGGTGGAGGAGATATTTAGCATCTTTATGGCCATTTCATGCAAGGTATGGCAGAATCAATCCTCATTCAGAGAATGTTGCTACTTCTCAAGGAGGTGAGAGCATATTGAATTTTCAATCTGGCCTTTAGCAATCCAATATTGAAACCCAGTATGGGGATAAAAGAATGAAAATGCACTAGTTGAACCTCGACATAGGCCAGTAAATTATTAAAAAATCAAAGGTTAGTACAAAACACAGTGGTCCCATTATCGATGGGGTTGCTCCCTTCCGTTAGTACTTTAAAATAATTAC
Source organism: Bruguiera gymnorhiza (assembly GCA_020883675.1). Lineage (NCBI taxonomy): Eukaryota > Viridiplantae > Streptophyta > Magnoliopsida > Malpighiales > Rhizophoraceae > Bruguiera > Bruguiera gymnorhiza. The sequence continues at coordinate 1,039,304 of JAIRCJ010001047.1, read as the reverse complement.
AAATTTGTTAGTATTAATGAAGGTGTTAGGAAAATGCATATCATTGAACAATTAAGTGGCTGAAAAGATACTTGCATGGTGTTTCTAAACCGAAAAAACCCTAACAGGGCAGCCTTAAAGCTACTTTTCTCTATGACAATTAGCATTTCCGTTTTCCGAGCAATTTCTCTGTTGGTTTGGTTAGCTTAAAGTTTGCCTGTTGTTGCCATTGTGATGAAATGCTGTTTCATTTTTTGGGCAGTTGACTCGAGATGGTTTTCTTGTAATATTCTTTAGGCCTAGAATGGTCTAGCCAAAGAGATGCAAGTTAACTTTGTGGTTATACGTTTATTAGAAATCCAAGTGCCTCAACTAATTATGGGAGTTGACCCAAAAAAAAAAAAAAAACAGGCTAATTCTGGGAGGGCTCTGGGAAAAAGAAATCAACCTTTGTAGCGAAAAAGGGAAGAACAAAAAGGTATGTCAATTTCCCCTTCTCATATCATCAACATCGACATTTAACCTAACTGAACCGTCAGGACTTTGTTCTCCGCAGGACTCGGCCGGCTCCACAGATTGTTCCAGCATTTCACATAAACAATTGTACTCCACTAGTGTTCACCCATAAGCTTGCTGCTTTATAACCACTGCCGATGTAATAAGTTGAAAAACTAATATCATGTTTATGATGTATATTGTGTTTATATTTAATATAATTTTATAAACTTGACTCTGAATTTAAACTTCAAACATCTCTTTTACTAATTTTCACGAAAAAGAAAAACATAAAACATATAAGTACAAAAGATTATGACTATATCAATCCCCGCGTCACTGGGTCCATTGATTCGAACATCGAGTTCACAAGATCACACCATTTCAATACAAAGTTCGATCGTTTACTAATATTAACAGTCCAATTGTCCGTGTGGGTTAACGATGTTTTAGCAAATTAATTTTTTAATTTTTCTACCCGCCCAGATTTCCTTTTGGACGAGATCGGTAAACTGATCTAGAGAAATTCATCCCAATAGCTTAACGGCCAAGTCAACATATTCACTTTAGACCAGGGAAAGCTGGTTATCCATTCAAGGAGTAACTCAAAAGAAGATCTAAGAATTCAATAGGAAATTCACCCTATCTTGGAACAAAATGTTTTTCTCTTTGCTTGGCTCATCCGATCAACACGAACAGGTTCACAGTCGCTTGGGTTGATGGTGAGCACCAGCATAAAACCCTTGTGTATAGGCAGTGTTCTTGAACATTGTCTGCAATGGAAGAAGCAATTGCAAAAATAGGTATAATCATGATCGCATAAGGGGATGCATTCTTTTAAATATAAATGATGATAAACTCACAGCATGACTTTGCAGATCTGGGCCAAGACGCTTGCTAATACTGTCAACAACTTGAGTTCCGAGTTGTTTGCCATGTTGCCCAACAGCATCCTCTGTCATCTGCACAAACAACTCAAGCCTAACTAAAACTACCACTCACATTGAGAGTGAAGGTGGAGTATAGTGGCATGCTTACCTCTGAAAGCAACAGAGCTGAGAGTTTCTTTAAAATCTCTTCCACAAATGGTCCAACGTCTGATACAGGACCTGGCCGATGTGCAGCACTGGTGGGCTTGTCTCCAGGCTTGGATGCCACATTTTCTTTAGAATCTTGTACACTGTCCAGTGGGTTGGCAGCTTTTACTGCATCATGGCATCAGACACACTGTGTTGTGAATCACATGATAACCTTTAAAACTAATCATGGAATTATAAAGATCTAGAAGCTCAATATGAACAGATGGCACTGTGTTGTGGACTATGGAGACCTAGGACATATTTTATGCAGGAACACTACAGGAAACACCCAGAGACAACTTGTTTTCATAAGTTTCAAAGAAGACTTTAAAAACAAAAGACTGGATTCATTAATTGGCGCATACTGTGATGACTCTTTGATGAAAACCCAAGGGAAACTTAGAGAGAAAGTGGACAAAAAAAAAAAAAAAACAGTAGGAGTAGTTTACACAGGAAATCCACAGGAAACAAGCAGAGAGAACTTGTTTTCATAGGAAGGCTTTAAAAACAAAAGAAGGAATTCTAGAAACAGTTAGCAGACAATAAAGGCATGAACCACATTGATATGCCCATCTCGAAGTAATAAGCACAGAATTGGGAAAAATCACATTTTGATGTGCCTGCAGTTGTCGTGGACTTCTTATCAGAAGAAATTAGATTTGCAGCAGGAGCTTGCAATGGAGCAGTATTTTCTAGAGGATCTGACAAAGAAACAGAATCAGTTGGGACAAGAGCAGCTAGGTCAGGAGGGTGGTCCTTCCCTACTGGTGGGTTAGCCTGCAAGAAGTACAATGTTGTATGATCAATCTGATGAAGAACTAGTTGATAGATTAAACGGAACAATATGAGCCTGACTACCTCCAGGTCAATATAGGAAGGATCTCTTCCAATTGATCTAAGAAACTTGTCAAGATCACACGAACTAAGAGCTGAAACCCATAAAATATGCAAGATATCAGGGGGTGACTTACACAAATCAACAAGCCTGCAAGAGAAAGTTTGACGCTTACAAATTGACATATCGTTAGATAGCGGGTGGAAAAAGCAATGCTCCTGAGTTTTAAATCCTTTATCCAGCAGGAGTGAGACATGACTTCACAAGCAAAAGATATACGCTAATTGATATAGAAACAAAATATCTAGACAGGAAATATTATAAGCTAAATGCAAATAATTCGGCAGTAAAGATTGCATTCATATCTTTTATTTTTCTGGTATCATTATATGATCCTTTCTGCACAAAGCAACAGAAAGATATGTTGCAGAGCTGAAAGTAAATGCATATTGAAGTTGAGATATTCTGACAATCTTTTGCAGCAGCCATTATAATCAGTTTTTGACAAACAATAACATTATGTTACATAAAACAAAAAATATTTATTGCAGTTACTGAGGCATCAGCTAAGGAAAAAGAATGATGGCTGTCAGTTATCTATAACCAGAAGAAAACCATCACCAGTAGTACCGTTGAAAGATAACAAAATGGTTGGTAGCAGTAAGCCAAGGCTAGCTTCCAATTGGAATTACAAACTGACAATTAGAGAACAAGCATCGCGTCTCTCACAGCTGAAGAACTTAAATAGAATTATAACCATTATCCAAAATTACTAAGAAAATGTCACCGTCTCTGTTTTTTATCCAGGCCAATCAGTATTTGCAAATTCACCATGCCAACCACAAGGAGCAACAGATAGGAATAGATCGAAGGCCTCTACATTTTGGATCTCAAGTTCACATAGTTAGATTTACTATAACAGGCAAGCAGGTTTACTTATCCTTCTAAACCATAAAAGAAAAAAATTCCCACCATGTGGCTAAATTCATATGGCCATTGGCATTGAAATGGGACATGACTCACTTAACAATATTGATTGAATACCCAATTAGATGATACAGTTCAACAAGATAAGATGGAGCTAATTAGATATTCACATGATGTGAAACATCAGCAGCAAGAAGAGAACCAACCTAAGCATTTGACATAATTCAAATTATCAAATAACAACTCAGCAATGACGTATGAATTGGAAAAAAAAAAAAAAGAACTTAAACAAGTAAACAAAAGTAAAAGCAATAACTACAATTTAGTGCATACCGTGATGACTCATTGATGAGTGCAAATGGTGTAACACAGCCCAAGGGAACCTTGAAAAGGTAAGTGAACAAAAAATATTAGATAGTATTTGACAAAAATGGTTTTAAACTTTAAATGTATCTGTTGAAGAAAACATCAGATAATTAAGCCCATGAATATTATGATAGATCCACAATTCATTTCTATCCAGTCTTCTAAACTTTTGCATATTTTGGACTGTTGAATATAACAGCTGAACAAGAGACATCAGCCAATGAGTAATTTTGACAAATCATTTGCTTTGCAAAACACCAGTAGATCTGATGGCAAAACACCAGTAGATCTGATGGCCCTCATGCATAGAAGAATTTACTTTGCAAGAGTTTCAGCCTATAGTAAGACTAAATTGTACTTGGCAACCAATAAATACAAATAAATTGCTTTGTTCTGGAACTCAAAGACATAATTATTGGTTAGAATTGGTGAAAAATTAGCACATTCAAGTGGAAAAGATAACCAAAAAGTATTAAAGGAGAGACAATGGCAGGCTGAAAACATATACCTGAAGTATCTCACACAATGCTTCTTCAGGAGCCATCCTTAAACCCCCTTTTCCCAACCCAAGCCTTTGAGATAACACTGCTCGTATTCCAAAACCAAGGAACTTCCATCAAAACCAAGGCCAATTAAGTTTACTAGTGCCATAAAGGACTGAAGATACTTCACCTTTCAGGTCCACTTTCGTATCTGCCAGAGCAGAAACAATGTAGAACCTACTTTTCTTGTCCTGCATATGTAAGAAAATATGATTATTGGGCTATAAATACAAACTTATACCATTGGGCACAAAAATTTACGGGTAAAAGAATTAGCAGCCAAATGCATTGTAAGCATCCTTGCACATTACCTTCAAGAATAAATTTTTACTCAGTCCACCTCCCTTATCCCCAACATATTTTGCCTGGAAAGGAGGAAAAAAACAGGAAAGCCCTTAAATCAACCAATGTACAATGGATGGTGTGGATGTAAAGATATATCCGTTTCCTGTTTCCCCCTCCTGAAAACAACTTTACCTGAGCCTCAACTGTCAAGACAACAGGATGTTGATACTGGGAAAAATCAATTTGCAGCTCCTAAAAAAGATCCCAATATGTGCATTAGTTGAAAGAGTTCAGAATAAGGACATGAAACTAAGTTCCTCGACCATACCTGTTATTTTGCAAAAATTGAGTAACAATGGACGTTCTCAAACTAATCCAATCCAATCCAACCCAACACGCCTAATACCCACCATCAACGACCCTAACCTACCAAGCAACTATGAAACTAGAAATTGGTGCAAAGCATACAAAACCCAAATCGAATTTCGCTCCCATGCAATGATTACAAGTATTTGGCGGGTCAGATACAAAGGTTAACATCACGCGTTTTTTCTTGGCGATCATTTTTATTCAAGAAAAAATAGAAACGGAGAAAAATAAAAAATAAATGAAGAGACAAACCTTCAAGCGAGCCAGCAACTGCTCCTTCGTAAAACCCATATCTCCCTTTTCTCGTTTTCTTGGGGATGAGGAGAATCCGAGACAGCGCCGCAGGCAGATGGAAATATGCCCAACCCAAGCACAAGGTTTATGGATTCGGGTCGGGTTGTTGTGGGTTTCATTCGTGGGTCCGATTTCTTTTATTTCCTTTGGTAACTTATCCGACCCAAACTTGAGCCCGTTCCCTTTTCAATCTATGGATTCTTTAACTTCTGAAAAAAAGTAAAGGAATTGATCCCTGTTCCCGATTACAAGCAAATCCAGCCTGCCTTTATTTAAGGTTAACTCGTTTCTTCGATGAGTTATAAAACTAATTTTTAACCAAATGAATGAGTTTAAACGGGTTTCCATTTACCCGAGTTACTGACCATTTTAACGAATGAGTCCGTACAAACTAGAAAAATTTTATGGTCCATTGTGTGCTCACATCTAACAGCAAAAAATGCTACTGATGCCAGGCCCAAATTCCAAAGCAGGCCCAGTTGCACGATGACTATGGCCCAAAAGTCCAAATTCTGATAAATGTGGAAGCTGTTACTGCGAGACCGCTGTATCTGTGACACCACACACACAGTGTAGAAGCTGCGGAGAAAGTCATCGGTCATAATATTTAAGTAATAGAATTATTTAAATTTTAAATTTTAAATATATAATTTGATGACTTTTAGTTTTAAAAAAAAAAAAAGTTGGAAGGGACAATTAAGAAATGGGACGCCCTGCGTCTGCACAAGAGGACAGGTCATGTGCTCTCTTAACTTAAGCTTTTTGACTCTCTTCGAACTTTCGGTGAAAAAAATATCATAATTTGATTAGACATACCATATGTGACCGCCTAAATTGTATGATTTGTCAAATGTATTTTCACATAATAGATTCAATTTTAAAATTTTATTTTATCAACTTTTTTTAAAGTAAAATATATCAACTACCTCTATTTAAAATAAATTAAATGATTTGATAAGAGTGTGAATATTAAATTTTAATTATATTTTTTATAAATAAATTAAACTAAGATATTCTAATTTAAATTCGCAAATATTACAAATATAATAATCAATAATATTTTTCGAGTTTCAAAAAAACAATAAAAGATCATAGATATCCAAGAACCTGACCTTCATCCTCTAACCAGCATAAAAATCCAAAGCAGGAGTTTTGATTTTCCAGGCACTGTTATCAGAAATATAGATGTTGTGGTTAATTCAGTTAATAAGATATTAGCGCGACCCTTTTTTACGACTTGTAGACTAGGAGTGGCCCATTGAATTGTTTGATGCGACAAAGGAGCCTGCCATATGCTCCGCTTAAATCCGAATCTTTCACAGATCTACTTGTTGGCACTTGGGCCATGTGCAGAAATTACCACAACCCATTTAAGGGAAAAAACAAAACCCCCGCAGGTGGTTTCAAGTTTCCCAGCACGGAGACCTGTTTCTGGCGGGATAAATCATTTCTGAGAAAACCCAACAAAAAGAATTTTCAGGATCAAATTTTTACTCATATTAAACGCCTGTAGTATTTGTTCAAACAGAGTATAATCTATTTAACAGTTCCTACTCATAGTATAACAAGTTGTTTAATTATTCATGAATATATTGATGTACCTCCCATCTTTTACTTTGTTCCTGACCTTCGTGCACATCAATAACACTGACATGATACCAATTAATTGAACAATTCATAGCACATAATTTATACTAATACGCCGAAACCCACATGAGAGAGTCCGAAAAAAAAGTTTCCTTCCCCATGTGAGCCTCTTCTCTAACTGAATACTCTATCACATAAAATAATATTTTCAGAAAGCTACATAAACATAAAAATTTAAGGCAAATTTATATTATTAAATTGTAATTATTAATTATATATAACACATCTTTTGATAAAGATTGCAACTAAGAATTAAAGTCAAGTGATATAAATTTGCATCTAATTTTCGTATTGATATAATATAACTCAAAAATGTTTACTCACCGCCAGTAATGTCTTAAAGCAAAACAACAGAGAAGATGACAAAATCAAAAGAGGAACAAAAAGAACGATGCGGGTAGGCTTTAATCTTGGACTAGGATCGATCGAACTATTCAGCAAAGCTCCACAGACGAATATCGCCCTCATAAAAATCGTCGATGGTCGGTGGATTGGATGAGACTCCACTGAACATTTGATCAAGATATTTGGGTGATTGTAGAAAATCAAAATTGTACGCTGAGTCTAGCATAGGCGCCATTGGTTCATTGCAGGTCTCGAATGATTGCATGAACGAGACATCATCATCCAAATGATCAGACGGTGAGGATGAGATATAAGGAAATGAGATATATGGCGATAATGATGACGACGATGAGACCAGAGATGGTGATGATACTGGTGGGGTGGTGGTGGCTGTGACATTGTGATCTGTAAAACCATTGGCAGCAGCTGCAGCCACTCTCTGAATGGACTTAGGAGACATAACAGTATCAGGAATGTAATGTGAAGAAGTGACAGGGAAGTTGAGATTGGCCGAAGAGCCCTTAAGGCATAAAAGTGCAGCGTCATAGGCCCTGGCAGCAGCTTCAGGTGTAGAATAAGAGCCTAACCATATTCTTGTTTTCTGATTTGGTGCCCTTATCTCAGACACCCATGAGCCCCAGCTTCTCATTCTCACTCCCTTGTACTTCTTTTTGCACGCAGAAGAAGATGTTCCCATTGGCTTTGATGCATCCAATTGGATGCTTTGCTCTGTCCTCGCCATTGATAATAGGATTGAAATTAAAGTAGCTACCTTGAGAACCAAAAGTCGCTGAAAAGATCTAGATGTTTTTTTGATGAGAAAAATGAGTTGAAGGATCAATGCTAGTCTTTGGCTAAGCTCTTTTTTAGTATTTTTCTGAATTGTGGTGTGTGGACTGGAGATGAGGGAGGAAAGGTTGCCATATTTATAGAAGGGGAGACTTTTTTTTTCGGGGGGGGGTGTGTGGGGCTGTTTCAAATTTCTCAGTTTAGCTAATACCCCAGTCAATGAAAGCAACAGTATGGTTCTACATGGGAATACGAAATGGATGACAGATAATTTTTAGCTTACATAAATAGAAAACTATATGCCATTGCCCCCTTATTTATTTGTATTTAAATGACTTCTTTGTCCTGATCATAAAACTTATACATTAACTCATGATTATTTATTGCAACGACAAAATAATGTTGTTTTACCCTTTTTAGTTTCCTTGTGTATTGTTGCAGAGGGGTTCAAAAACATATTCAACTCTCTGGAGACATCATTTAGAATGTTCTCCTATTTTTTGTTGATTAGAAAAAAAAAAAAAAAACAAACAACTACACTGTTGCGAAGTTTAAGTCAGGGAAAAATCTCATTGTAAAAATCTTATTATTATTTTCATGCAATGATGGCCCAAATTCTACAGACCCTGTTAGCTGTCTTAAGATTCATCATTCGTCAATACTCAATAGACACTTTGTACAATTACTATAGAGTTTTGAAATGGTCAAACTGAAGTATCGCTCGGGAACAAACAACGATAATTTTCAATTTTGTCGACAGGCCATGTTATCATTAATTAATCTCTGCAGTGTGGCGTGCTATGACTAATGAAGCTGAACTTCCCTGTATTAAAAACATAAATAATGCAGAAATCCGGAGACATTTTGGCCCAAGGGCAGTTTAATTTAAATGCAGTTGCTTGTTTATGTAGTTTTATTGTATTTTTTTGTTATTTTATTATTTTGAATAAAAATATATTATAAGTATATTAATTATTATATCTGTTATTTGATTTCAAATAATTTTTTATATTCGATTTTAATATTAACAATATAAATTTTAATATTATATATTTAATATAATCTTTTTATTTGAGAAATAGATAATAATAAAAAATATACTAAACTATCACTCCAAATCATAGCTGTTTTAATCGTTTACTGCTGGGGTCGATGTACTTTTGAATTCATCCCATGACGCCTAAACTGCAAGATTATTTCCCAAAAACAACAGTAGTAATTTTTGAGAGAAGACGAGAACCTGAATTTAATTAATTCAGCAGACTACAACCCACGTGAGATAGACTAGAGTTAAATAATTGCACTGAACAAAATGACCAAAATGTACATTTTCAGAAATTAGCTTACTACGAACGTTAATTGACTTTGAAACTCGTAAGTTTCACATTTGAATTCACCGTATGCATGAGAACTCAAAGATCAATAGTTTTCGTAATTAAAGAAAAGAAAAGGAATAATTCTCTAAATATGAATCTATCAAAAACAAAAAAAGCTTAAAAAAGGGTCCAAAGGTACCCCCTAATGCATGGTTAAAATTTCAAAATCTAAGCTTCCACCTTAGAAGTGTACATTTGAATCGTGTAAGGGAAGTGCGAGATTAGGGAAAAAAGGGAGAGATTAGCAGGACACAATAAATTTTCTGATTGATCAAATTAATTTTTTTTTTAAGACATAATAGGCAACGCGATAATTCAGTTGTGCACTCCATTTTGGGACGTCGATCATTAAAATTATAAAATCTATATTTGGTATATAGTACCATATGATAATACATAAACATAGGATTCTTCTCTGGACGCAACTTCCAGGATCTGCAGGTTGAAGATTGTGCCGCCCAAAGACAATCCAAAATTGCATTTAAAACGAAGAATAAGACGCAGTACTCAATACGCGCAACGTAACGCAAGAAGGCAACAATTTTTCCTCAGAGGAAAAAAATAAAAAAATAAAACAATTAGCTGTTGCTCCTCTGCCAAGCACCTCCCAAACCGCGTCGATTCATGCATCTTTTCAAAGCGTGCATCTTTCAACGGGTTAAAACGTGACCTTCTGCCAATTCTCTCTTGCTTAAATATAATCAGGTCAACAAATCAAAGACGCACATTTTTCAACTGTTTTATGGCTTTTGCTTTCGCTGCTTACGCTTTCACAATTTGACCTCAGCTTCTTTGCTTTGAAAATGTTTCCGAGAGACTCGATGGTATTCCACATACAGTACGGAAAATTTAATATATATCTCGAAATATTCGAGGCATGCAGTGAACACGAATCTACAGATATATAATCGTAATTATAAATTATAATTAATAATTAATAATTATAATTAAATGATATAAGTTTGTGTAACTTACGTTTTTTTTTTTTTTTTTTGGGGTCTAATCTCTTATGAAATTCTTGATGCGCAGCTACTTTTCCACCTACGTGGAAAAGGGCGATGGCCAGCCCACTTGCCTGGGGCGAAGAGTGTGGAAGGCACACGCCTTTGAAGATAAATGGTCATTTTTAATTATTTTTGGGCCATATGGGTCCCAATAAAAAATCACAACTTGTATAAGATTTTTTGTTTTTTTGGTTGAATGTATTAAAATGAATAGTTATAGCTATCACACTCCGAAAACGAGACGAGACCAAGAAAAGCTTTTTGTTGACTCTCTCAAGCACGAGTTATTCCTCTTTGCCACTCCTGCTTCCGCGAGAGAGCCTGTTATTGATGGAAGAATTTGTAATGACTCGCACTTGCTGAAAGATTTATCAATTATACTTTGTTTTGATGCATTACTATAATTAAGATCAGTTAGATACCGAATAAATAGTACTTATTGTATACCATAGTCAATTAGTCATTATGCAAGATAAATCTGTGTGTATATTTACGAGATAATAATATTTATTTATCTTTTAAAAAATTTTATTTTGATTCACTCCTTTAAATGAGTTAAAATAATTCTATAAAAAATTAAAGAATAATAATTATTATTTTTTATTAAATTACTTTGACCGACTAAAAAAATAATTAAAATAATAAATAATTTATGTAATACGAGTTAAAGTTTTATTAAGTAAATTGAATATATAGTAACAAATCAAATTTAGCAAAATAAATACTTATTTGTCTACTGAATTATTGTACGGTGTTAACCATCTCCTTCTGGTCGAAGCGGCCACCGCCAAGGACTTGAAATCGGAACTCGAAAGTACCTGGAAAGTCAAAAGCACACTGGGCCAATGGTGTGGGGACTTAATATTGTCTTTGAAAAACTCAGTGTAGTCTAGTCTGACACTTAAAATGGCTTGAGAATTCCTCAACTGCCAATATCAATTATTATTATTATTATCATTATTAACACAAGAGGGAGAAAGTCACGCCATATGACGTAGGTAATCGATACACCATACATTCATGTCTCTCCTGTGCAGCGAGGCGACGGGGTCAATAGAACAAGAGTATTAACTTTTTAATAAATTTTTTAATTTGACTTTCTCAAATAAAAATTAAATTAAATTATTATTATATGTAAAAAATAAAATTTTTAAATGAGAGTCAATTAGAATAAAAAAATATAGTTCAATTTGTTATACTGAAAAAAAAAGTATAGCAAGTAATTAAAAATTAACCCTTTTTTTAATACAATAAATTCTGCCACTTAAAACGGCATTTACAAATTCTTGAAATGATGAGGACCTTCCCCCAGTTTCTGGTTTCTAAGTTGTTATAGATCATTCCAAATGCATTGTTCGTCAATCATTCCAAATGTATTGTTCGCCAATATATATCAGATCTTCTTTTAAGTTTCCTTTGGTAATAAATAGGTTGTTCACAATTGCATAGAACAGCACTGAACTCTTAAATTGAAATTAAAAATGAAACCGCAAGAAAAAGAAAGTTGCTTGCTATTAAATCTGTGTGCGTACCGAATTTGATTTCATCCATGTGTGTTTGTCGTCAATCCGTACTTGTCCCCTCCGTCCTGCCTCGTTCCTATTTTCCCATTTGCCGCCCAGGATTCCTAAAGTCACCAGAAAAAATCCGAATTCCAAGGAATCTGCTTCTTATTTTGGTTCTGCCGCCGCGGTACTCTATCACCAGGTGGTTGACAGTGTGATTATCATTAAATAATAAATGTTTTTTAAAAATATACAGAACATAATATCCCATAGCATGCGTAGATCTAGACCATGTAACTTTTTTTAAAAAATTTTCTAGTCAAACATGTCAGAAAATAAGGGAATATGACATTGACTGTGTTTCTTGGAAATTGGAAGGAAGTTTCATTCGGGGTTGTGTGGGCTTTGACGAATACCTAACTAGCTTTAACTTTATTTGGGCCTAAGGTTTGATTAAAGCTGGTTTTTACCAACCAAAAGTGTACCCTGAATACGAAGGACGGTCAAGTTTTTAGCTGTGCAAATAAGCTTTGGTTGAACTGTGACAACTAGAAAGACTTTGAAATGTGAAAGGAAGAGAAAGAGGGACGTTACGGAATACGGAGACTTGGAAAGACACCAGACGTGGCGGCAAGGCTGTGAACAGATCGCTAAAGGAATTGTTAAACTCCTACTATCTAACACCCCGCCCGCCTGATGGTTAAACTAAAGAGTCGCGTTAATGGAGATGCATGCCACTTCTCTCGTCCCGTTATGTGCACACTTCCAATTATCTTATTGCAAAGATTGCATGTATCTCAAAGCTGGCACCGTACCTCGCATATTAATGAAAGCAAAATGAATAAAAAAAATTACACAAGAAAAAGAATTATATTAAAAAATTGAACCTAATTTATATTATTAATTATAATTAATATATATTTTTATAATGTATAATAAGTTAATAATAATTAATAATCAGTAATATAAATTTATATTTAATTTTTAATTCTATGTACTAGAAATGCAATCTTGATTGCCCGCGTTGTGAGTAGGCTAGTCAAGCCGGCAGAAGGTGGGACCCAGCAAGCCAGATGGCATGTAGACTATTATCACTTTTCCGGTGAATATGCACGTGAGAACGTGGAACCGATATGGGTCCTGAGGAGAATGGGGGAAAGTGCAACGTAGGATCGTTCAAAAGTTCACTGTGTGTTGTGGGGACGAAAAGGCAAGATCTTACGTGGGACAAGGCTTTTACACGATTCAAAAGTCTCATTTTCCTCGATGGGCCTTTCTTAAGTTGAATTGAAGCTTCCGGGTAAAGGGGTTTTCTTTTTTATTATAGAAAAATAAAATAAAATAAAACAAAATTATCGATGACAATCACCATGTCCACTAGAAATGGCTCACGTGACCCTACCCTAACGTTGTTTCCTTGTGGCCCAAATATAAGAGGTTGTGGTGAACTTGTTGACCTAACTCTTTGAAGAAGGCATGGACGTCTTTTGTTTTGTAAGAGCACGAGGGACATATGACTTATCATTTGGTGTTGCATTGTGCTTTTTGGACGGATTCTGAAAGAAGGGGGAGATATGGGTTGGTGTGAGATGTCGACATTTCAGAGATTTTGAGAGAAAAGCATAAGAAGTCGTCAACAGAACACAATTCTGCTCCTGGCGACGTGTCTCTGTAGGCTACGGTGGGTGAGGTAGGGGGCAGCATGAAAATTTGTCCCACACTTCATCTCTGGTCGTTGTGCCTAATGGTCAGTGGAATGACAATTTGTTCCAAATGCTTTTCATAATTCACAGAAGGTTTACTATGGCAGCAATGCACCACATATTTATCGGTGATGGTGCATTTGCAACGGCTCGTTTGTACAGTTCTAGACTTAAAATTTCCAGTGTCGAATCTATGTTGAGGATAACATGATAGATTATATTAAGTAAATTTAGATCCTTGATTTTAAAATCTGAATTGGGATTAGATAATTTTTATTAACTTTTAATTTCAAAACCAATGGATTAAATTTACCCATCACGATCTATCATGTTATTATCTTTAATACCAGACTTGCTCGTTTCGGTAAAGTGTAAGGAGTCCTAATTTATGGAGTTTTTTTTTTTTTCTTTTTCTGAAAGGAATATTCCGATTCAAAATTGGACCACAGACTCGAGAGGTATCACCTATCTTAGCTTTTCCTTCAGTAAATATCAGAGAGAATGGGATGCTAGATGGTGCAAAGTTGTACTCAAGCTAGGCAATTTAATTTTCTTCCGATTTGGGAGCTTTACAGTAATTCCACGTATTTTTCTTTTCATTGGTTCATATTCAAATGTCTAAAATAGCAACCCTTCTAAAATAATTAGAAATTTATAGGCAAATATAATGATATATTTTATATTTAATATGTTACAACCGATATAAAAAAGCTTCAATTAAAATTATTATTATTCAAATAATAAATTTTTTTATAAGAAGAGTTGAATGATGACATCAATGAGTAACTCTCGACCTGAATTTACTTGTATTTTTTGTAATACATAAAAAAAAAAAAGCTAGCCAATCTAATTTGTTGGATAAAAGGCATGTTAATTGTGTAGGATTCCAAGCCTAAAGGTGGGTTGGTTGCCCATTTGAATAGCCCGATCAGCCGCAAGATCCACTAAATTTGAACTTTGCAGTGCCCGATTTTCAAGTTGAGAAGTTCAGAACAGTAGAGATGGCCCATCTACGACTTTCCAGCAGGAAACGGACAGGGTTCATCAATGACCGACGAAGTGCATTTTCTCCATTCGTCTTCGATGCTCCACGTTGGACCTCGGGGCGACCAGGTTTGGTTAGATTCAGATTTCGACCCTAGAACTGGCGGTTCGGTTATGCCGAAATACTGAACCCTAATTGAACAATGGTCAAATAGTTTAGTTTCGGTTTGGGCCCATTCCAGTTCTAATTCCGCCCCATCTATCTCTTTGTGAAAAAGTTATATGTACTTCTAGGACTTTCATGAATTTAGACATTATTATGGTTAAAACTAGTGGAAAAATTTATGATAAAATATATGAAGCTAAAGGAAAATTTCAATAAATCAATATCTTAAACTTAATTGGTACTTAATAAGCATTTTCTTAATACTTAATAAAATTAAAATTCGTACAGTTTCTTCACTTTGAATAAAAAACCTTTTTATTTCAATTAATATTGAAGTCGTTAGTTTTGGTACTTAATCGATTAAGCTTTTCATTATTTTTTCAAGTTATCTCTTCTTGTTGAAACAATGCTAATGTATACTTGAAACTTTACTGATTGCGATATCGTGTCCAAACATAATTAGAACCATAATCATGACGGGGTCTAGGTGGATGTCTCAAATCAATATAGCTCATTTGTTTGTAAAGATATAAAATTTTCAAGACAACAAAAGGAAACTAGACTTCTCTACCAATCTTTTACATAAATAGTAATAATCATAATAATCATCTCAACTAGTGTCATGGTATTCCAACACGAGAGCAACTCGATCTCGTTCGGACAACCAACTAATCGGGCGAATCATACAAGAACAAAAGGTGCCGGCGAGAAAGCAACGGCAAATCAACGATTCGTCGCAACAGTAAGTTGGACGGTCCGTCTTTCCGATGCTAATTACTGACAAAAGTAAGACCGATCTAAGTATACGACACGCGACCACTACCCGCGTGAGTTGCTTTCTTCAGCTTGGCGTCTCTGTCATCACTGGACAAAGATATCAAAACGTGATTGGACATCTCAACGGGCCCAGCGTCAAGTCTACGTCACGAACCAAATCCCTTCTCCACATCCTACGCGCCCTGCAAAAACCCTCCTCATCTCTCTCTCTCTCTCTCTCTCTCTCTCTCTCTCTCTATATATATATATATATATATATATATATTTTTTTTTTTATGAGTACATTACGCAGCTGATCTGAAAATAGAAAAGAAAAAAGGAAAGAAAAAAAGGTGGGTTGGGGGGGGGTGGGGACACAGCAACGGAAGAAGGCAGCTCGGGATCCAATATATATTTTGCTTCAAACCAAATTCGATTTTCTCAAAGTTATTGTTATCATGGCGAGGAACGCTAACTCACGCGCTGGATTGGCAGTGTTGCCATCGATCATGTTATTATGTTGTTCGATTGTTGTGAACAATCTGATACCAACAGCAGAGGCAGTGTGGTTAACGGTTCCTAGGTCGGGAACCAAGTGCGTTTCGGAGGAGATCCACAGCAACGTTGTCGTTTTGGCCGATTACTATTCCTTCAGCGAAGAACACCCCGAGATAGTCCCCTCCATCTCTGTTCGGGTACCTCTTCATCTACATATCTATGTCTATTTATTCGATTTAATTTAATTGAGTTTTAATCTCTAATTTATATGCTTCACATGCGGTTGGAAAATTTGGGGTTTATTTAATAGCTGCTTGCATATAATTTGAAGTTCCAGTTGATGATATTTGAGTAACAGAAAGGGAATAAGAACAAGTTGCTGTTTGCTTCTTCTTCAATTAGACCAGGATGTTTGATCGGGCTTGTTGTCAGAACCTCTAACTTTGTTCTCCAAGGTCTTAGGCTGCTGCGTGCGTCTGAACCTTTCTTAGATCCCACAATTGTTCGGAACCTCGTGCACTAGGACACCCTTTTCTCTGTTATAAAGAAATCTATGTTTAGGTGGTGTTAGTGTTACATCTGAGCTTCATGTGTAACTTGCATGGATCATGTTTCTGCTTTCAGGTTACATCCCCATATGGGAACAACCTTCACCACAGCGAGAATTCGAGTCATGGTCAATTTGCATTCACAACCGCCGAGTCTGGTAACTACGTGGCGTGCTTCTGGCAGGATGTCCAACAGCAACAACAGACAAGTGTTACTTTGGGGCTAGATTGGAAGATTGGAATAGCTGCAAAGGATTGGGACTCGGTGGCAAGGAAAGAAAAGATTGAGGCAAGTTTGTTAAGTGCTTCTATTTACCTTCAATCCTCTTAGTAGATTAGCCCACAGTCTCATGTCATGCATTTTCGTAATATCCTATTTAGCATGATGACATTTATCATGTAAAAGTCATGTGCAGGGCATTGAACTCGACCTTAGGAGACTTGAAGAATCAGTGCAAGCCATACGCAACAACATAATCTATCTTAAAGAAAAGTATTACTCTTTTTCTCTCTTTCTCAATTTGGATCTTCCACAGTGCATGACTGATTCCTTTGTTTTCCTTCTTCTTGTTGCCTTCAGATTATTTTTCTTTATAAATTATCCTGCTTTTGTTACTTTCCAATGGAAAAGAATGATGCTTTTTGTAGATTGGCCATTGCCTTTAAAAGTGACTTACAACATAAAGGGGTTTTTTATTAGCATATGAGCAAAGGGACAACGCTGGCTTACAGTGTTTCTGTACTTTGGTTCTGGCAGCACCTGGGTTGTAGAAGCAAATAAGTGTGTTTGTTTTCGTGGGTTACCTCTGCAATAAGTAATGACATGGAAGTAGTGAAACAAGAACGGGCTGATGGGAGTAGAATCTAATGAAATCTATGGTACAAACATATTTCGCAAACAGCAGCCTAAATGAAGGGAGTCAAGGTTATGTAGGAAATAGATAGAAGATATAGAACTGAACTAGGACCTATCGAAGCCTACTCGACTATCACTGGTATATGTTAAAAAAATAAATAATCCCAGATGTGCTACAAATGTTATTGCTCTTAAATATGTAGCTAACCTTTCTTTTGGGTCATCTTCTCACAGGGAAGCATGGATGAGGGAAGTCAGTGAAAGAACCAATGCAAGAGTGGCATGGTTCGGTATTATGTCCGTTGGTGTCTGCATTGTGGTTTCAATTTTGCAGTCATGGCACTTGAAGCGCTTCTTCCATAAGAAAAAGCTCATCTAGTTCTTATTCTGTATTTCGTAAGATACTGTGGCATAGCTGTCTTTTTCGGGGATACCTTGATTCTCTTCATCTTTGAGACGGGTGATGGCTCGAGGGCCGGAAGCAGGCTAAAGTAGGGGGGAAAAAAATAATTAGTGAAAATACGGATACCATGGTTTTAAATGACTTGTTGGGCTTACTGATGCTTGGATAGGTTTAACTTTCTATCATTGACTACATTAAAACGACCAAAGTTTATTTATTTAGAGTAAAAAGCATGCCGTTGCAGAAGAAAAAGTTACGTGTAATGTTCCAGAAATCCACGTTTTGGAGAGACATTGACTACAAAATATGCCGGTTTTGTTAAAGATGAATTTGTGGGTTAGACTCACTTAAGTGTCTTCTTGTATTGATCATATATCTCAATAAATATGATCGCATGGCGACATTATGTACTCTTATCAAATGTATAAGTCACGCGAAATCGAAATAAGGTTTTTGGATATTGAACCTCAATGGTTTGGGCTCAGCTTATGTAGCTCATCACTACCCTTTCAATATTATGTGCTCGATTTGTGTTTTCTGCAGAAATAGCATACGCGATCAATTGAGCTCGAAGTCAAGGAGGTCAAATTCACCAAGAGGCTGCATGCTTATGCTGGAAAAATCTTGTCCCTTGAAATTACCGGCTATAAAATACAGAAACCGTATTGGATAGGACCATACACGTGTGTGAAAATGACAATCTAAAATAAGGAAAGAAAAGGAAACCGAATGTGAGGGAAATTCTGTAGTAATTCTGTAGTTTAAAATGTATCTGACATGAGAAAGTCGGTGCTTCCTAGGTTAATAAGTGAGACAAAACTCAACATCATTGAGTCATTTTCATATGATTCCTCTTTTTTGTTTGAGAAAACATATTCTTGGATTTAGAGGTGGCAGACCTAATCTTAATCTTGGCCTTGTCCTTCATTGTTTCCTCTCTCTTGCTTTCCCCTTTTGGACTTTTTTTTTTTTTTTAATTCTCTGCTTCTGTATCTGGTACTTTGGACTACAGACCCATAGCAAAAGAAGGAAAATGACATTGCCAAAATGGGCCTACGAACGGCAAATGTGAAGAAGCCCAGAAATTAGAGGGAGGAAAGAAGGAAATAAGACCAAAATGGGTTATGGGCATAACAAAATCGACTCAAAGCCCGGCTGCTGTTTGTGTGATGGCCTCAAAAGAGAAGCACCGGGTCTAAGGGAAAATGTCTGTGGGAGCTGACGCATTGTGGATCCATGCCAGTTAGGTCCGTAAACTAGATCCTTTTTTTTTTTTAATATATTATTATTATTATTATTATTATTATTTAGTTTTAAGAGAAAAAAGTGGGCCCGGAATGGCTGTATAGGTGGCCGACTAGGTTGGGGCTTCTCAATTTATTTTGGATTGTACTTCTTTATTTTCATGGCCTTTGTTTTGGTCCAGTGTTTTGTTTGTTTAATAAGCTCAAGTTTTTCTTCTCGTAGATGGGTCCTACAAACGATTGGACCTACTTCGTATCAGAACCTTAGCCCATGGATATAAGCCTTTACTCGCTGAAAATTCTAAGCCTGAACAAAAGCACATGGATTTAACTCTTTACTACCTGGTGTTGACATTTGTCATACCAAGAATTTAGATAATTGACGCATTCCTACTCATAATAATAATTATTTTTTAAAAAAAAAAAATCCAGTTAGAGTGAAAAGCAGAATTTAATTATTAATGAGGTTTAAGCTTTGAATTTTAAATTTCAGCCCAAGTTTTATGAAAGGCACCAGACTATACTAAGTATAATAAAATTCTCAGTTATTGAATTTTAATCATAATGAATAGCATGTTGACTAGAAATTCAATTGCTAGTACTTTCCTAGCAAGAGACAGACTTAAATTATTCAATTTCACTTGCACGCCATCTACCTACCAATTGACTGGCACTGGCAAATCACGTCTTAATGTCTCTAACTCGGAAAAAGATAATGATGGCAGATTCAGTTAAACCTCATTTCTATCATTCCGGTTTTTCATTTTTCGGGTCCTATACGTCAACTTTGATTGTCCTTTTCCAAGTCAACCGCAGTTTTCATCTTCCTCTGCCTATAGTTTTCTTTTTCCTTTTTTTTTTTTTTTATCGCCTTCTGCACTTGTTTCTCTTTTTATCTGCCATCTATTGCAAGCGTACGTGTACATCTACACCTGATTAAAGAATCAATTTCAAGTGTCGGATGCACATACTCAAATTATTCCCGTTATCATTTTAAATGACGAAAAAAGTTATTTAAACACCATAATTAAATACAATAAGTAGAGGTAAGTTTATATTATTAAATTTTAATTGTTAATTGTAATTGATTCATCATTTAATAAAAGGCGGGCCAATTAGCATATCTTTTGATTAATATTAAACCAAATGCAATTAACAGTTAAAAATAAAATTTAATGATAAAGACTTAAATTTAATTCTTATGTCTACTACACTCTTTAAATAATTCTAGAACTGGTCATGAAACGTTTGGTTTCCACATTTATTAAGGCTTGATTCCCATCAATCACCAAGTTTATTTGCTTTAAATAGTGGGATCCTGTTGGCAATCAACCAAAACTACTTTTCCTTGCACTTAGACGTAGTGCTAATAATGTCAGAACGTTACCGCAAGTAGTTCAAGGTAATCCACTTTAAGTGGGACTAGAGGTTCGACAAACCCGTTGTAAGCTCCCATCTATTATTAATGAATAATCATAGAAATGGATATGCGTTTGTGCAGCTTACTATTGAAGGTGATGTCTCACATAGACGACTTTCCCTGCCAGGAAATTCTATCTAGATTATCTCCTCGACTTGGGGTGGAGCTCTTCCAAAAGAAGATATCAGCTGCTTTAGCACAATTACGAGCCTTCCATGCAATTGTGGTTCGCATAGAGATTACGCAACCTCCTACTAAAAAGAAAAAAAGGAATCTCGGACAATGACTCTATAGTTTGTAGATAATGGATTCCCCTAACCCCTTCACTGTTGCCAATTAGGTCAGTGACACAAACATGAAAGGCTTTGAGAACATGATGATGGGTACCTTATGTTATTCTTGATACCCCTGTTTCAAAATTTGTCAATGCATACTCCATGTTACAAAATTCTTAGGTGAATATTCTTTGTACCAATAGAGCTATGAATCTAATGAATGACAGCGTGTCATGTCTGAAGCTTTTCCCATACGCCGATTGTGGGAGTCATTAAATTCATCTTAGCATAACAGGACGGCCCAAGGCCAATGCCGGTTAATAAGTGCATGGGCATGGCATCTTCTGCCTCTGATCTATACGTTGTATATATCTTCACCATATGCATGGATTGTGATTGCCTGCCTTTGTAGCTGTATGAAAACGCAAGCAATGAAAAGCCCATAATGTTGTCTTCGGTAGAGATAAAGGAGCCACCGAAGACGGTCATAGAATCTCTTTGTTGACCCAACAAAGGAGGGAAAGAAAAGCTAAAGAGTCTTGCGGGTTTTACTGTGTTGCATGACCAGAAAAAGGGTGGTGACAATGCTTTGATTGACGCACAACCCTCGTCTTATTGAGGATCACAATCAAGAATTGGGTTTAGACTGGGCAAATTAATTGCTAACTAATCCCAATTCGGGCAACTCGTTTATACTCCACACAAATGGTTCCCAGTTTGTTGGGATGCTCAAGTATTCCCAATGGAGTTGGTTTATTTACTACCCTTAACCGTTGAGCCAAAAATGATTTTTTTTTTCTTTTTGGTGGTTTTGTTTTACCATTTATCTGAGTACACACCACAGCTAGTCTACCTGAGCTTTCTACATCATCGCTATGTCCGAAGTTGCAAACTTAAAAGTCCAGTATATGCGAGATGGATTTTCCCTAACTAGAGCCACATGATTACTAGAATTGTTATTAGTCGATACAACTTTACGAGTTTGACCATAAAGATCAATGATTGGGTACTAAAACAATCAATAGAGGCCAGTTTAGACTTGTAACTTTCAGTCAAAAGAGAGCGCTTCATTGCACAAAGTCCCTTTGCACCTTCCTTATTATGAATTTCAAAAGGTCTCGATCCGTTAGCTATAGCACCGTCACGCACTTAAAATTTGAAACATACTTCAAAGTATGTTTTCCAAAAAGTAGACGATGTAAAGAGAGTGGATAAGATTTGAAGGCCGAAATATGTTTTCCGAAAGGTTAACGATGTAAAGAGTTGATAAGATTTGAAGATCGATATAGATGTTATTTCATCTAATTAACTTATGCCGTATTTAAATTTGCCAGAATGATTGATCCTGCTAATGAATCGAACCCACTTAAAATCGCCCACTCTGAGTACATGGTCTCGCTATCATCCTAAGTAAAGATAAGTTGCGGTTTCAATTACCCTTTGAATATTGTTATTAATCAATGTGGTCGATTAAATGGCTATGCAACGTGCCAGATGTGACAATATCTTTTTCAGTTCAGTGCTGGCTCCTTTATTACCATGGATAAAGAAAGCATCTAGTTCTTACAGTGTGTGTCTCTTCAATCATTCCACCAGGAATCACCGAATCACAAATGAAGATTAAAGGAATCCAAAAACTTTAGATTGCCCCGTGTTCTTTATGGTAGAAAAGAAGTTTGGTTTCTTCTCGCTTTGTATACAAGAAAGATGAACGCAATTTTAACTTCCTTTATGCTTTATAGTACACATTTTAGCTTTCTTTTCTTTTATTTTTTTAGTGTTTTTCTTTTTTTTTTTTGTTTTCATTAGGGGGGATCAATCCAACATTAGTAACTTAATAATACGGATTTATACTTCTAGATTTTTTCCCCTTTTAGATGGCTTCTCGAGTTAGTAGAGTTACATTTATTTTTGCAACAAAACGAGGAACATTTGAAGGCTTGACCTTACTTCTTAGTATATACCGCCTGGGCTATAGCTTTTGCAAAATGAAGAATTTGCATGGCTCCATGTACAACCACTTTCATATTTTGATTATTGAGGATAATCAATGTATAAGGCAACTAGGCAAGTAAACAAGCAAAATCCAATTAAGCACGCAACAATTTGAACATGGACCCACTGATTTTGTGCCGCCTTTGTCTTTCATGGACATTTTGAATGTCTAAGAGTTCCCAATCACTCTCACTCTCCATAAAAAGCAACTGGCCCGATGTGAAGCATACTCCCTAGAAATTAGAAGCGTCCACCTTTTTGCATTTTGCAGTTTTCTTTTGTGTTTTCAATGCAAAATGCAAAGCACGTCATCATCAATATCAGTATGCCAGTCTACCACCATTCTCGTGCACATATACTTCCCCTCCAATATCGCTTCTACTTTAGTCATTGCCCCCGTTTGTGTCGTGCATGCTGAATGGGAAGCAACTATGAGCACTAAAACAAAGCGAACAACTCTGATTTCATTATTGATAGTAAGTAAGCAAAATTAATAATGGTGCCGTACAGTGCCCTAACAAGAATGGTTCATTCTAGTTCTTCCGCCCATCTAGATTAAAGCATGATTATTTAATTAGAGGTCTAAGATTCAAAACGCATAACGATATGCGAGAGAATTTATAGAAATGTAGAAAAGAAGAGACTAACACTTGTTGTGCAACTTCGACCTAATTATCGTTTAATGCACACAAAAATACATTTCTTATCTCAGTTCCAAATTTCAACATTTTTTTTTTCCAAAAAATGTGCATCGTTTTTCCACTTTAATTACGTTTGTTTTTACATATCTCGTGTGTCCAACAAAAAAGGCTTGCACATTTTCGGAATCTATGAAGAAGTTGCTTGAAATGGACAACTATCTATGGATACTAATTAATTAGTACCAAATAAATATTTCACATGTAGCTTATAATTAATGGTGATCAGCTTGTTTACGCAACAGCTTTCGTAGAATACAAAGTTCCGTGGACAAGATAATAACAACAGCAATAATCTCCACCTTTATGAACAAACTAAGCGTGGTAATGACTTAGCCATTATCCGGGCCTTGTGTCCTTTTTCGATGAATAGCTTTATGCATAGACAAATTTTGGGAAATAGAGTTTACTGTATTAAAGGCATAATGCAAGAATGTCACTAGTATTTGTGCAGTTTATTCACCTTATATATGCATTATGCAAGAATGACTCATGAATGCCACTATTTAACAAAAGGAATGTGTCCCGATTTCATAAGGATAGACACTAAAAACATAATTTTATTTGTAAAATCATCTAGCTATGATGTTAATGGCCCACTTTTAACTTGATCAGAAAGATTGACTTAGTAGGAAGTATGTAAAGTAGCTCCTCATGTCACAATCTTCTTGTTTTTGGAATGCATGTTACGCACTGATGATTTTCCCCCTAATTTTTAGACTTGTAAATGCAAGCAACAGATAATATTTGAAAACTAATTAAACTGATAAAAATAAAATAAAATAAAATAAATAAAGATATTTCTTCTAATAAAATTAATTAATTAAAAAATAAGTGTTTACTTTTTAATATATAATTATAAATATAATTAAATATCTTAACATACAAAAAAATTATAAAAAGTTAAATTCTACATAAATTTATCATTATTTTTATAAAAAATTTATTCCATAATTTAAATTAAATCTTTTAAATATTTTTAATAATATATTAAATAACATTTTTATTAAATTTAATCCGATTTATTCATGAGTTTCAACGAATCAAATTAATTTTTTAAAAAATTTTTATTTTAAATAAGTTTTTATACGAGTTTCAAACAAAATTTTAACAAATTTATTGATTGGTTTATACTCCTAGTGAAGAGGTACTCTACCCAAAAAAATAAAAAATAAAAACCATGTGTGCCTGTCTAAATGCAAAATAAAACTAAGAAAACAACACTGAAATATATATGAATGCAAGTGATCATCTCAGTCGATCGTTTTACTTTTAGCAGTAACGTTGTTTAAAGCCCTAATCGTTTCTTAATAAAAGAAATAATGAGTGCCCGGTTTAGTGTGAAATCCTTAACATAACAGTGTTAGATATAGAAGTGAATTCAGTTTCATGCACTGAAACCTTGTAAAAGTTCGTGTCAATCATATGACATGTAAATTATAATAACACAAATCCTAGTATGTTTTTCATTACTACAAATACATAATTCTTAGCTACTTCACACTTGCCATCTAAAGCTGAAAGAAATTTTCAGTTAGGCACATTGATGAGGAGAAAATGACCCAAGAAAGCGTTATCGTCAAACTGATTCTCCGGGGGATTGAGTCAGTGAAGTGGGGGTTCAATCCTCTTGCTTTCGCTATAATAAGGCCGTTTTCTCACTATCCAGAATTGTATCCATTGTGCCTCTTCTTCTTGCACACACAGACAGACAAGTTCACACAAAAATAAAAAAAAAAGGGAGACCAAACATCTTGTGGAGCAATGAGTTCAATGTTCAACAAATTGAGACCTTACATTCTCATGGTGTGCTTGCAATTTGGGTCAGCTGGCACGTACATAATCAGCATGGTGACTCTCACACGTGGCATGAATCGCTATGTGCTCATCGTGTACCGCAACGCTGTTGCTGCACTTGTTCTTGCTCCTTTTGCCCTGCTTCTTGAAAGGTCTCCCTTGAATGCCAGTTCTCCATCTTTGCATTTGTCTCAAGAAGACAACATTTTAAACTTCTATTCATTTGTCTATTACCATGCAGAAAAAAAAGGCCAAAGATGACTCTCCAAGTCTTCTTACAAATTATGGCCTTGGGATTTCTAGAGTAATAACTCTACCCCTCCATTTCCCGGCGCTTAAAGTTGTGAAATCTTTACAGTATTAAATTATGAATGCTCTGATATTGTGTGATGTATGAACAGGCCAATCCTTGACCAAGGATTCACTTACATGGGGATGCAGTACACATCCGCATCATTTACTTCTGCCATCATGAACGCTGTTCCTTCTGTTACCTTTGCCATCGCTGTAATTTTTCGGTGAGCCTTGATGGGCCTTGGCCTTGATTTGAGTTGTTCCGTGACATAAAAAATTTAGGTCTCGATGCTAAATTAAATGGGGTTGGCTGAGAAATATTTCATGATTAAAAAAAAGTTAACTACATAGATGGGATAAACTTAACAGGTTAGAGCGCATAAGGATTAAGGACATACGCAGTCAAGCTAAGGTAATAGGGACCCTGGTGACATTTGGAGGCGCTTTGCTCATGACACTGTACAAAGGCCCTGTCGTTGACTTAGTTTGGTCTCAGCAAACCAGCCATCATGGCAACACCAGTGACACATCTGATAAACATTGGGTGGCGGGGACGCTGTCGATCCTTGTTGGTTGTGTCTCTTGGTCGGCTTTCTACATTCTCCAGGTAATTGATTGAAGTATCCTGCCAAGAGACACACAAAAATGAATACTGTTTGAATGACCTATACTATTTTATTATAATTATTGATTATTATTATACATTCAAAGATGTCAAATTTATAAATAATAAAATTATAATTTTATATTTATAAATTTGTATCTTCTAATTATATCTTTTTTTTTCATTATAATATTTTTGTTAATTAAATTCATTAAAGGAAAAATAATTACTAGCTAGTGTGAGTCACACAAATTCCTTATTTTGATATAAAAAGGGAAATTTGATTAATTGAAATTACATAGTTGATTTACAAGTGACGGTTTTGATTTGTGTATATAGTCCATGACAATAAAGAAGTACCCAGCGGAACTGTCTCTGTCATCCTTGATATGCTTGGCGGGCACCGTACAAAGTCTGGTCGTAGCACTTACTGTGGCGCACCGCCCCGGCGCATGGGCTGTTGGTTGGGACTCTAGGCTTCTCGCTCCCGTTTACACGGCAAGTCCACCCAATCGAACCCATACGTTATTTATTCTTCTTTGTCTTCCTTTTTTACTTTTTATTTTTTTGGCTTTTTTTTTTTTAATTAATTGAAGTGTTGCCTGTTATTTATTTATTTTTTTGGGGTTCATTTATGGAATGTGTTCAGGGGGTTATTAGCTCAGGAATCACATATTATGTGCAAGGTCTGGTGATGAGGACAAGGGGGCCCGTATTTGTAACAGCATTTAACCCGCTATGCATGATCATCGTCGCGGCTCTTGGATCTCTAATTTTGGCAGAGAAACTTCATCTTGGAAAGTATACCATAAATCTTTTTTTTTTTTATTTCTTTTCAATCTTCTCTCCTCAATTGATCACTTAATTTTTCTAAACATTTCATGGGCCTTTTGGGAGGATCAGGGTTTGGCGTTGATTCTGAAAGCCTACGAAACGAAGCGATTAAGCATTTAACGGATAGCAGACTACTAATGATGCGCGCACGACTTAACATAATCTTCTATTATTATTATTATTATTATTTATTAGGAGGCCGAGTGCCGAGCTATACAAGAGGGAGTGAATCTTAAACTTCTAAAACCAACATCCAAGTTATTAAGCAGAGGTGTCCACCACGATTAGTACTGCATGACTGTTATTATATGAGCTGAAATTGCAACAATAAAATAACCTTCCATGTTTCATAAATCCCCACTCGACTTAATGAATTTTAACATTTGAATTCCAGTTCAGATTTTAAAATATTAAGCATTTAAATTATCCATATGGAAACGTGGTTACAATCTAATTAGATTATATGAGAAGTGCCAAAGATTTCGAAATTCATCAATTTTTGTGAAGGACGTCTACAGCAAGCCAATGAAAGTGAAATTATCAGCTTTATCCATTCCTCCGCACACACACATACACACGTAAGTACTTTATATCGCAAAATTAACTCTGTTTCTTTTGGTTACACAATCAGCGTCATTGGAGGCATCATCATCGCACTTGGCCTATACTCCGTGGTGTGGGGTAAAAGCAAGGACTATTCTTCTTCTAGCCAGCTACCATCCCTTACCGTTGGCAATGATAATGCCACGGAACTGCCAATTACGGCGACCTATGGTGCTAAGTTAGCCACCTCCAACAATGGCAGTGACCAAAGAAACGGAAATTGAAAAAAACTTGGACATTTGCGACGAAGAAGACAAATGGTCCCCCTACATCCCTTTCAAGATTTAACAAATTCGATAACTTAAATTTAATCCAAGTCCCTTTATTTTGTTCCTCTATGGTTTAGTACTGGAAATAGCTGTTGCACCGTATACCATGCAATGGGTGTGCATCAGAAGACGGTAGTGAAAAGGCTGGAAGCAAAGGACGTGTCTATGATATTGGAAGTACACTCTAGAGTTTTAATTTAGTAATAAAGATTTAGGGCATGAAATTGTAACTTAGAAATTTATTGTATTTCTTATGTCTTTTTATGGAGGATAGTTTCCTAATTGAACAATATCAGTTCATTGCCATTGGTATTGCCTGCCTTTTCTCTCACCTTTTCGACAACTGCTTAAAACTTTTGTAAATCAACGAAGGGTATCTCAAGTTTTAATTTTCGTATAGCATGGCAAGATTGTCAATTTATGTTCCCAATCAAAAGAAATGGCTCCTACGTAGAACACCTGATTGCCCAATTGTATTCTCGTTAAGGAAAAAAAAAAAATCAAAGTCAAATTAACCAACCAGTTACCTTGTCCAATCACTTGACGTGGAATGTATTGAGATACAAGGTTCGCGAGAAAATTGAGTTCTGATTCGACAAAGGAGGAATAATGCCATATGCTTCTTTTTTGTCGATCAAATGACATAGCCTAGTTATGATTTAAAAAGAAAAAAAATGACATTGCACAGGGATGAGCATAACTAATGTCAGCCTGATTTGGCGGTACATATAAGCCAGCATTTTCATGCTTAATTACTTCGAGAGATTGTGAAAAGAGAGAGAGAGAGAGAGATCATGACTAGGAGATTGATAGTACAATGGAAAAAGAATAAATTTGTAGCGTGATGTCCAATCTAAGAAACTAATAGATAGATAAATCGAATCCACTAAATAAAAATAGTAAAATGATATGTTTAACTAGGCCATGAACTGTCATTTTGTATATGTGGCCAGATGGGCAGCCATTTTTCAAGTGCAAGAACGAATGAATGAGGATTTGTTAGAGAGTTGACCGAATTTCGTTTTGCTTTTAATTTCTTTTGGGAAATTATCCCGCAGCCAAATGCATGACGAACTGGTAGGTTGAACATATGCTGGTCCTGCTCCTTGCAAATTCTAGTCTATTTTTTGTGATACTTGTAGACAAGAGTTTGAGAGATGTTGGAATTCTGACAGATCTCGGAGCCGGTCCTCTGGAGGTGCAATTGGGAAGGCGGATGTTACTCTGCCTTCACATCAGCTGGGGTTCATGAGCCGTTTTGGATCATGCTGGACTGATGAAACATTTTTGTTTGATTTTCTTTTGAAGTAGTACCTTTATTTTCGGCAAGAGTTTGTTTCAATTGATTGTAACTGTGACCATGACCAACGGAGTAATTTTTATTATCAAAATAAATTTCACCGTTATTTTAAGATTTTTCTTTATTAAAATAAAAATTTCTAATGCAACCAAAAGAAATACAAAAGCCAGCCCCGCAGCCACATATTTCTTCAACGCCCCACTCTATCGACCAAGACAATGGATTTTCTATGCGGTTTCGCTTTTCTCTGTAATATGCTTGCCGCTTATTATATGGTGGGATTCCACCAACCTGTTCTTCTTTTTTTTTTCTTTTTCTTTTTTTTTTTTGGTTGGAATCCAAATACGAAAGCACCAACTTTATTTCTTTGGACGGTATCTTCTCACGTGTCTTCGTGCTGGCTTATCGAATTATATTCTTTGAGTATATAACACACTTTCTCAATTTGTTACAATTGATTGTTCTTATTACTAATAGGCATGATAATCAACATCACTATTACGGTGACAAGAAAAAATAAAAATCACTATTACTAGGACCATTAATTATCTGTTACTTTCATTTCCATAAGCAAAATTATGTTTTAGCTATAGAGCTGGTTATCTTAGAAACTTGAAAGAGGAAAAGAGAAAACAAAGAGAACAGTAGAACGGTAGAACATTCTCAGGTGAAAAGAAAAAGGAAAAACGAAACAATAAAAAGAAAAAAAAAATTTTTTTTTCCGTGGACGTAATGCATCGGAAATTACAGTGTGTGCTACAAGTCACCATGCAACATATTATGTGGCAACAACAGCAGCAAACTCATCCACTAATATGAGAACAGGGACGATTGTGCACAGACGAAAAATTCAGATGCCTAGGTCTGTGTTGTCTGCGTCATTAATTCGTTGCTCAGCAAGATTAAGATGATCGAAAGGACATCGAGTTGAACACGTCGTCAATTGTTGTCAACCGCTAATGGTAACTGATTAGCCGCCTGATTAAGCAAATTTCCAGCAGCAACGTCACCTCCACCAACTTTTATTTTTGGGTTGAGGTCAGACTTGAGCTTAATCACATGTTAAACAGCCGACGGGTGATTGGGTTCAATCAATCATCTTTTAGAAGTGTTATCCACTCCTCTAATCACCCAAATCAGTGGCGTGCCCCCACAAGAGCGTTGCATGCATCCTTGAGCACCAAGTCTAAATCCCATTTGGTGGCAAATGAATCAAATCCGCACTTCCATAAAAACAAAGCAAAGAAATGAAAATTAGGGAAGCATTATTGACGTTGAGATCCACCGGGAGTCCCCCACCCACTCTGTTTCTCTGTACTTCTCTTTTTCTTTT
This sequence comes from Bruguiera gymnorhiza, assembly GCA_020883675.1. Classification (NCBI taxonomy): domain Eukaryota; kingdom Viridiplantae; phylum Streptophyta; class Magnoliopsida; order Malpighiales; family Rhizophoraceae; genus Bruguiera; species Bruguiera gymnorhiza. Next base: position 1,008,887 of record JAIRCJ010001047.1, on the reverse strand, counting down.
TCTTTTTCTTTTTTTTTTCTTTTTGTAAATTTGGATTCCATTTTAGGCCCGCTTATAAAGTGAAAATTCTAATTCCATGGAATATGATTGTCTTAGAACCACCTAGACTAGCTTGAAGGTCGGGAGTTGAACTCCCACATTTTCTAAAGTTTTTCTTTTTAAATATGAGTTTAATTAAAATATTTATATTTTTTACAGTATGGCCAAATATATTTTATCTTAATTTAATGGATTAAGGAATATTCAAAATGGAGTGACAGTAAGTGCCCTACAGGAAATGCATGCCCCATGGTGTTATAGTGGAATTGGAGTGAAATCTCTCTTTAACTAGCTTTGCTTTTTGTGGTCTATAAGAAGGGGCAATGCTCATTTACTCTTCGGAGCCACATATAGAGCATGGCTAATACAGAGCAGAGAGAGAGAGAGATGGGAGACCAAACCCCGTATGGAAAGTTATGCTTTGGGCTCAACAACATTAAACCATATCTAGCAATGGTCTCCCTTCAATTTGGGTACGCGGGAATGTACATCATCACCATGGTGGCTTTTAAGCATGGCATGAGCCACTACATCCTAGTTGTGTACCGACATGTAGCCGCCACACTTGTCATCGCGCCTTTTGCGCTTGTTCTTGAAAGGTCTGTCTTGATTTCTCTCACACATATGTAGAGTACATCACGAACGATTATCTTATACACACAAATACAAAATGTTCTCACTCTTTTCTGATTTATGTCTTGCTCAATATATATAATGCTTCAATGGAAGAATATTCCTCTCTCTCTCTCTCTCTCTCTCTCTCTCTCTCTATATATATATATATATATCTATATAACAATAAAAAAAATGGTTCTTGATCGTTTCCATCTTTTGTTTTTTTCCAATGCAGGAAGATAAGGCCAAAATTGACTTTTCCAATCTTCTTCCGAATATTGTTACTTGCCCTTCTCGAGTAATGCTCTAAGCTCTCCTATGCGAATATCAGAATAATATTTATCTCCACTTTTTTATGTGTCATCCTTGTTATCGAAGTTCATATATAAAAATGCTATCAATAAAGTTGCTTTCATATATGGAGCTATATATTCATGGGGTTATTTATTTATTTATTTATTTTCACGAAGAAGATGATGAGATCGATTCTAATTCATCATCCTAGCTGCATAAAGGAGAAAAGGGATTTAACTTAATTTATCTATATGCATCACTGCATGGGTATACACATGTGCACGTTTATAATTAAATATATGTAATAGTTGAATTTTCCTAATGCTCAGTGTTAACTAACTGTGTTGGAAAACCAGGCCAGTGCTTGATCAGAATTTATATTATGTGGGGATGAAGTACACGTCAGCAACATTTGCATCTGCTACCGTCAATATCCTCCCAGCCTTGACCTTTATATTGGCACTTATTTTCAGGTAAAGAATGAAACTTGCAAATAAAAGGTTTTATATATATATATATATATATATATATATATATATATATATATATATATGCCTGGGAAATGGACGACAAGCTTTTGGCCTGGATTATGTTATTCTAAGGTCACGTGCGGAGGTTGTATCGGCTTTGACCATGCATCAGCTCGCATATATAGAAAGAAAATTAAAAAAAGTTAAGGGAGAAATATAAAATAGAAATAGATATTGGCCATCATAATCATTAGAATCAATTGTAATTGATAATGGTCAGTATTAATTTTGTGTTCATCTAATGTATCTCTGTAGTTGTCCTTTTGCAGAAATTCCAAAAGCTAATCAACTAGGTTTAGCAAATTGAAAAGCGGCGCCTAGGGGTCCAATCCGTATGAAGTTATTAGTCATATAAATTGCGAAAACAATGTTGCGTTATATATTAGGCCCTACTTGCCGCAGTATCAAAGGAAATTGTTTTTTTGAAAGAATCAAATCGCGGATAAAATTAATTTGACTAAACAACTCTTAATTGTTAGAATTGAAGTTACTAATTGAATTGTAGGTTGGAGAACGTAAACTTGAGGAAGATACGGAGCGTGGCGAAGGTGATAGGAACAGTGATCACGGTCTCGGGGGCAATGGTTATGACTCTGTTCAAAGGTCCAATCATCAATTTCTTCAGGTCCCACGTAGCGGCCCACCGTGAAACCGCCAGCGAGAACGCCGAGCAGCATTGGGCTGTTGGGACACTGTTTCTTCTCGGCGCTGTCTGCTGCTGGGCTGCTTTCTTCATTTTACAAGTAAAGCTTTCTTCATATGACACCACCCAAGTTAATTCAATTTTGTTTTGCTATTTCATAATTAATTTTTCTACGAAATTGGCTGAATGGGTAGTTTTCAAGTTTGGAAACTATGTATAAATTGTGGCAATTTATTTTTATTTTTGCTTTGGGATTCAGACGTTGACGTTGAAGAAATATCCAGCCGAGCTGTCTCTCACAGCTTTAGTATGCACCATGGGATTGGTAGAAAATGCGATTGTTTCACTTGTGATGGAACGTGACATGAATGCATGGAAAATTGGCTTCGATTCTCGGCTTCTTGCTGCTGCTTACTCTGTGAGAGTCACCTTCACTAAATTTATCTTCTCTTGCTAATTAATTTATTATTAGTGCTCTCATGCGTCCCCCATTTTTTTCTGCTCCGCATATAGGTCCAACATGTTAGGTATATCATGTGAAAGGAAGATGAGAAGATGGGGCTTCTTTTATTTATTTTGTTGTTCACTGATCTGTTGCATATTTATCTTAATTTTCAGGGAATTGTTTGCTCTGGAGTTGCATATTATGTGCAAGGAGTGGTGATTAAGGAACGAGGACCAGTGTTCGTCACTTCTTTTAGCCCTCTGTGCATGATTATCACCGCAATTCTGGGATCCCTTGTTCTAGCCGAGCTAATCCACCTTGGAAGGTACATACATATGTTGCTCATTAATAATATTGGTCAATTTCCATGGCTATTTTATGTAATGATAATAATAGTTGTCACTACTTTATTTGCTACATTAATTTAGATGTCATCACATTTAATTTGCAGTATAATTGGAGCCATACTCATAGTTCTCGGCCTATACATCGTCGTATGGGGAAAAAGCAAGGATCCCACTGGCTCAACGACAAAATCGTTCACCGATGAGGAAATTGGTACCTTTGAATTGCCAATCACTGATGGTGCCAGATCATCAATCAATTTTGGCAATTGCAGCCACGGAGGAGCTCAGGATGGAGCCTGCAGGATTGCATCCCAGAGTCCCGTCTCATAATCAAGAGATCATGAGTTTAATAGAAAGCTGGTTAAATTTTGAAGCGAAGCCGAAGATCCTTGCTAAAGGCCCGAATGTGATAAGATTATTTAACTGCAACCCTTAGTTTTGTCTCTCTCCGTATTGTTCAAGTGAGGCTGCCTTTAACTATTTGTATCAGTGTCACCTTTTTTAACGCAGTGTATGTGAGATTTTAATGTCTGTAATCTACTTACGTGGCCATGATCTTCGTCTTTGTACTTATCTTGTTGTCGATTTATACCTCTTGAGAAAACAGTGAAGTTTTGTTTTTCTGTTTTGGGGAAAATGAAGGAGTATATATATATATATATATGCTTATGCATTTATGCCACCTTGTCTCAGCATCACGAAATACTCTAGTAACCTACGGGTCAGCGTGGTTTAGGAATACGAGTTACTAAGTTTGAGCATCTGCTTTGGTGCAAACAATTTATGTAACTCACATTTGAAGATCTCGGTGTTCACGTACGTAATGCATGTAGATAGGACAGTTTACATATAGCCAACACTTAAAATGGCTCCTCTTCATGAAAAGACAGGGAGAAAAAAAATTTCATCCATTCGGATTTCCATGGTACTAATTGCCATGTTGGAGATTGTCAATGAGAATCAGAATCAAAGAATGTGATTGGTGAGAGGAACGCTGCAAAAGAATCACCCATGTGTTTGGTGAGAAGACGGGCTCCCAAGTTAGGGAGAGGGATTTAGATCGTCAATGAGAATCAGAATCAGAGAATGTGATTCCTAGCATATGTTCGAAATAATATAGCCGCCTTAGAGCAACAGTAGTTGGAGACAGAAATGTGAACTCTGCTTCTCAGAAGGCATGCATGTCTAATCACAACGTCACATTGCACAAATCAATCAGTTGGACCTTCTTTGGTTTTTTTTTGGGGGGGGTCTTATCAATCGGTTGGATTTACAAGCGGAGAAACACACACTAACCTATGGGCCAAAAAGCCCATCCAGTCAAGTGGGTAACAAACGATACCACCTCGGCCCAAACAAGCGTGATATGACGTCGAGCTTTTATTGGGTGTGAGATTTCCAGGGATTATAACTGTTTATTGGTCGTTAATTCGCTGGGTTTCCTAGTACTTAGCTATGGTCTGCACCTCTTCCTAACGATGTGATCACTCCCGTTGCCCCTTTCCACTTCCACCTTCCTCTCTCACGAACTGTATCTTAATGCATCTTCTTAATGGAAAGAGACAGTTCAAATAGAATAATAAAACAACAAATAAAAGTAAACATTGATGATGTGGGAATTCGCAGATGGGTCTCTAAAACGGGCAGCACATGTCCATGTTACACGTTCATTTACCAATAAACATCTTGCTAGAAAAATCTTGAGCAAGCGTTTAGATCCAGGGCGACTTCATTTTGTGATTTTCTGAATCAGAAGTCGATTAACCGCTAAATGTAGATAATGGCCCCTGATTGAGGATCAAAGTAGGGAGAAAAAACCAGCTAGGAATGATGGCTATGTATTCTGCTCAGACCTTTCTGGCATAAACAAAATCTACACATCACAATACGAACTCTTGGCTTACATGAGACGCTAATTTTTTCAAGGTGCGATGTCCCCTCTTTTGAGTCACTAAACCACCCTGCCGTAAAATATCCTGACACTAGTAGGCAGCTACAAAGAAATTCTACATGGAGACTACCTGTTCCTACACCCACAAGAAAGTAGGAAAAGAATAACTCTAAACAAGTAAGTATGCTATATAAAAGCACATAATACAACCATAGACTTGTTGAGTACACTCTTCATTATACTAGCAGGTCAGCTTATCAAGGATTCAATCACTGTCCTCATTGTTATCTGCATGTCAGGGAGATGAATCATTAAAAAAAATGAAAGTGAAATTACAGATCACGCACTGCACAAGCACAATTGATCAAGCCCTGAGACCATATACACTTGCTCATGGTAGAAATCATAAAGACATAGGGTACTAAAATTATCCACAACCACTTACCCTCATCTGATTCTTCGCTTTCACCATCACCATCATTGTCAATATCTCCATCATCTTCATCATCATTTACATCATCCTCTTCATCATCTTCACCGTCATCTTCATCAGCATCATCACTACCACTTCCGTCTGGTACCTTTGGCTTTGGAGGAGGTGCGTAACTGGCTGTGGACCTCCTTCGAGAGCTCAAAACAATGTTACTTGTGTCAATGCCCTCAAGTTCTTTTGCCCTTTCCTTTCTCTTCCTGACTTCCTTAATTTCTGAAATGCAGAAATAAGAGTTGTCAATGATGGTACACAAGTGCCTGTGTCACTAAAGGCTGATGCTCATCAATACACTGCCTTTACCAATGCATCACATCCTTGTAAGCCAAAGTTCCTATGTACTAAGTTGACCTTAAAATATCATTAAAACTTTTCACCCTTTCTCATACAGGCATTACGTCTAAAATTTTGATGACTATGTTTATTAGTTTTCTAGAGGCATATTCATTATCAAATTCCCTTATCTCAACAAGAAAATCATAAGGTCCTAAGTCATACATCAATTTCTAAGGGAATCCACATTTGTAAGGTCTGGGAAAGAGTTGAATGTATGCAGTTTTCTCTTTGTTTTTTGTGAAGAGGCTGTTTTCAGAACTCGAATTCATGACCACCAGGTCACAAATGCGGATGCCTTCAGTATCCATGGAGAATGCTTCATGGGCACCCACAATCCTGGATGCCTTTAGTATCCATGAAGGATGACATGGCCAATATAGGGGATCACAAATGTGGCAGTCTGTCAATTTTCCTTTTTCCTCCTTGTATTGTTGAAAATAGATTGTCCAACAAGCAAGTCAAAACAAATTATTTAAGATTTAATCTACACACACTAAAAGTGAAAATCAGGGACAAGCTGATACTAGTTTTTATTAACATGCATTATATTCAGACCTTTCAGCTGATTTTCAGGATATAGATTTCTGAATCTTAAGGAAAGTGCCAACACTCCACTTAGAACTACTGTCACAAAAAATATCAGCCCATGAAATAGCATCCTAGACATTGTAAATTTGAGGATGAGAGAGAGATGTTTAACAATAACACCACCTTTTTCAGAAGGTTTTGATGACAACCCTTCTCTAGAAAGTATATCTTCCAGTTCTTTTATTAGCTGGGCCTCACGTTTGTTCTCAGACACCTGCTTAACTTTCTTGTAAACTGAAGGAGGTACACTGCAAGAGCACATATAATACTAAGATATCAAGCTTGAAAAAGATCTAACAAGTTTATATATGCCAAGTCAAAGAAAAACCTCATTCCACAGGATTTGATAACAGATTTTAGATGCTCCACACGTTTTCCATAAACCTGAGTTGGTGACTCCTTTTTCTGCAAGAGGATTAAATAATGCTATAGAATTTGCATAACTTATAGGAGTTAGTGGACATGTATTGGGGCAAGGACAGGTTGTGGGATGACACCTTCGCTGGTTTTTCAGCAGCTGATTGAGAAGGACTATCTTCAGAGGCGTTTGCACCATTTTCTGCATCACTATTGTCTTCTGCTACTGTTTCAGCCTTAATCTGCCTTTTGGCAGATGCCTTGGTTTCCTTTTCAGGCCTTTTTCGCTTTTTAGACCCCTCAGAGTTCAACATCTTTTGTTTTGAACCAATTTTCTTTCTTGGTCTTACCTCATCCTCATCCTCTTCATCACTTTCCTTGTCTGAAGAATCTGAACTCTCTTCACTGCTAACCTGTTTAGCTGCTTTGGCTAGAGAACTTTTCCTAGGAATTTTCCTCTTGGGTGAAGAAACTTCAGAAGATTTTAGTACCTGCACTAAGATAAGAACATGCAAAAGAATTTAAAATGCATGCAATACTATTAGAACCAGAACTAGAAGGAACTTTCCAAATGAATAATATTTACTTCATCTAACTGCTTGCTTATGAACTTCTTGAAGGGATCGAGTGTATATGCATTGAGTCTAAGATCTTCCTCCAAGAGTCTACGAAGTCCTTCCATTGTAACTTTACTGAAATGAAACAAGAAGCACTGTCTTGCTTAAATTGCAAGGGGAAAAAACAAATGATGCAGATCGATTCATCTAATTAGCATCAGCACAAGGAAAATAACATCGAGCACAAAAAAAGAAAAAAAAAAAAAGAAGAGGAAGAAGAAAAGAACTGCATACTCAGAGTTAGTTTTGATGTAAGAAGCCCTTTTCCAAAGGGCTTTCTTTATGCTGCCCTCACTTGGTTCTTCTTTATTCCTATTAGCTGGAATTTCTTCATTTTCTCGTTTGGCAGCCTTTTGTCCTGTTAATAGACCTGTCACAGTTGAATTTTCCATTTTCTGTTCATCATTGGAGCAAGTTTCCCCTAAAGCATTCTTTGAATCAGGTCCTCCGCATAATTCTGCCACTTTCTCTTGCACTGCTTGGCCTTGTTTTCCCCCAGTTTCCCCAGAATCTTTGCAGGCATTGTTGTCAGCAGCCTCATCTAAGCACTATCATCAGAATGGACATCTAAGTAAACAAATTGACCAGATACACACTATAAAAGAAAAACAACACTCTGAAAACAAATGGATCTTTTGGTTTTTGAACAGTCTTATCAGCAATAAAAACAAAAAACAAGTATTAAAAGCAGTTGAGATTCTAGGACTATAATAAAGCCACCAATGGCAGCAGCAGCATCAACAGTAAAATAAACACAATCACCAATGTCCCATTACTCACTGTAGCAAATAGAAACTCCATGTACACAAGTATCCAAATAATCATGATCAACATTTAGAGTTGTGGTTTATTGCACAGGGAGATTTAATATAAACAAAAATAGAAAGCTGTCGTGCACTATGGGTCTACCACTCTCTTCAGAGTAGTATTGCTAACAAAAGACCCCAAGATTTGATTCTCAGTGTTATTGTACTAAAAGACTGATACGGATTTAAGTTCTGCTGGAACCAATCATCAACAAATTATTCCACAGCCACGCCCACAACTTTCTACTACAACCACAAATTTGACTTATTATTTAAATGATGATACCAAAATCCCAAATTGGCAACCTTATTGAATAGCTTGAGTTTGACATGTCCAGCATGGACAAGTAAATGCTCCAATTGGGAGGCATGTTCAAATCCAGCTAGATGGCAAGGGGAGAGGGAGAAGAAAATCTAAGTTGACTTGGGAAATCTTTAGTTGGCGAGGATTTAGAACAATTAGGTCTCACACCAAACTTAGTGCATGAAAAAAAAAAAAAAAGATTTGAATGGTTTTGAGTTTGATCACCATGGGAATATGCAAGAACAAAGTTGAAAGTTTGTGACCGGGTCAGTTATGTTTTCCAAGTTCACGAGGCTAAATGCTGCACAAAAAGAAATCAATGGATGGCAGAAGAACAACCACAAACTCAAGTTGAAAAAGTAAAAGGAAAAAAAAAAGAAAAAGAGAATTCCGGGAGCTACCACAAGCTCATCTGACTCGACGTGAACAAAAATAAATGAACCTCGGGTGCAGAAAGTAACCTCAGATAGACATTGCTTGACAAATCTCTTATGCACGTCCAACGCATATTTCTCCAATCCCAAGTCCTTCTCTAACAGTCGCCGAACTCCCTCAAAGGTTAAAGAGCTGCGGCAGAAATAATTGCAATCACCCAAAATTTCTAAGTTTCCCCTCCCCCCACCCCCCGGAAACAACGATAAAAATTTCTGAAAACTAGGTATAATTTCATGGACTAAAACACCAATCGAACGTGAAAAGGAACAAAAATACATCTACACGGAAAATATTTCCGAAATTGAAAGGGAAAGAAAGGGAAAATTACGAACAAACTTATCAAATATGTGGCGAGGAGAGAGAGAGAGAGAGAGAGAGTACTCGGCTTGCTCTTTGAAGTGGAGGACGCGAGAGCGCATAGCGACCTGAATCTGTGACTGGATATCCGGCGGCGCCGCCTCGGCTTCGGCGGCTTCTTTTTTCACTGGTTCGCTGTCATGCGCCGCCATTTCCCTCCGGCTACTGGCTTGATACACAGTACGTAATGGCGAAAATCCTTGGACTGGTAGTGGAACGCAGAGTCAAGCAGAAGGGTGCGGTCGGAAATATTGGGTGTGTACGTGTTTTGTTGCGCTCGGTTTGATTTTTAAATTACCTTTTTAGTTTTAAATATATCCGAATCGTCGGCTCCTCTGTCCATTTCCACATTCCGCAATTTTTAAATCTACCTTTTGTCCTCTTTCCTCGCCTTCCTCTCCTCTTTTGTTTTGGACAAAGTTGATAATATTCAACTTCAAGGGGCTGAATTGAGAATTAACATCCAAAATCACATCTTCTCACCCCGAAGTCGGGAACCCATCTGCCAATTAATTGTCAAAGAAAAAGAAAATCAGTATATATTGCTTCTTCCATCTCAACAGCTATTTTTTGGGGTGTGATTGTTCCGAGTTCATATCAATTGGTACGAGTTATTCACCACCTTCTACGCGTAATTTGCAACTACTGACTTCGATATTTCAATGTTTTTTGAGACTAAATCTATGCAAAGTCGATGATGGTGACGCTGCCGTGGCAACATTCACCGGGGGATACGGGGCGTGGTAAATTGTCATGATCCGACTTTGGACACTCTTACTCCACTTCAGTAGTTAGCTTTTGAGATATGATTCCCACGGCACTAGACTGAAAGAGTCGGTGTTTTTGAGATTGGAGAATAGCCAACAAGCAGGCTGCTGAAGCAGAACGTGAAAATTGCAAGGCTTGAGTCTCCTTCCCCTCACCTTATCATAGTATGTTTCACATTCAGTACACAATGCAATCAAATCTCACATAAAGGGCAAAACCAACTTGAAACGTTCCCCTTTCCCGGGAGCTTAAAGCATTACCTAGACAATTTCCTTGCTCTGGATAATTGAAGCCAAAATTAATCACTAAAATGGCAATTTCCTCTCAGGGCACAACATAGCAAGTCAGCATCTGAACACTACAAGACACTAGCTAGGCACAGAGGAGCCCGTAATTTCCCACTTCCCACATTAACAGGTCTCTTCAACAAATTAAACAGGTTAAAACAGAAAGGCCGGAACTGTCAAAAATGAAGCAACTGGGCGGACCAAATCCCACTCACTTGACAAGCAATTCATGGCAAAATTACCATGAGATGGAGATTGTTAAGTTAGTAACCAAGTATAGACAAGTGCAATTAGGAGAGTGGCAGAAGGATTGACCAACGGACAAGCACCAGAGGCACTTCCAATGGGGCCACTTGCAGGGGGAAATCCAGGAAGCGATCCAGTTGAAGGAATAACTGAAGTCTTGGGCATTCTTGTCCCGGCTCCATGTGATAGAGGCATGGGTGCAGGAGCTGGAGCAAACATTCCTTCTCTGATCACTGAAGTAGGCGGGGCTACAAGGGGTGGAAACTGTTGTGGTCCTGCAAGGCAGTTTTGGTAGCAAAATGCAAAACAGGTTAGAAATAACAAAAGGTGGACAATAGAATGCAGACTGCAGATCAGCTTTCCTGAAAAATGACACACAATTGCAACGAAAGCCAGTAGAATAATACATGACACAGAGGCAAGCTCGCCTATGACTCCCTATTGTAATCCAGTGATAAATTAGTGATGACAATCAATGTACAGAATTTGATTTATAAATATTGTCAATTGTCATAACAAAACATTCTGTTCAGATGCAGGGAAAAATGACTGTTCTATACCCCAATTACTGAGAATCAGTCCCATGTGCCATACAAATTCTATTATACATTAACAGAACTAAATTATGTGTTTAGTACTGCAGTTCATAACTAAAAAATGTGGTTAATACTCCAGTTACCAATTAAAAATATGTTTCTGATGGTACCCGTGCTTGATAAAATTCAGGCCAAATGTCTATGCTATTCAACTTTTACCTGGACATCGAGGTTGAAGAGAAGTGGACAACCTGCAAAATGATAGAGCAGCGTTGAAATGGATTAGTCATCAGGATGCATGCAGCTAGACCATATTTCATTTACCATTCAAAAAAATACTAAGGAGATAACCACGTAAAATATATAGCATACACAGTAATTATGTTGCCATTGGCATATCCACCATAGTTGCAAGAAGTAACGCTGCATCCAGCACTACTCTGCTGTGCTGTGAAATTCCCTACCCTGAGATTGCTATTCCTACATTGCATGCTTGAGCAAGAAACAGCCAAAGAAGCAGGCATGCAGTACAGGCTACACGAAACAGACCACAATAAGGATTAGCATGCACAGGTATATAAAGAAAAGAGCCATTTTTATCTTTGATAGCATCAAAGACATGCCAAATCATCCAAAACTCAAACACAAGCATTCAATTACTTGCGGTTTCCAGGCCCACAGCTGCATTGAACACAGTGGCTTGCAGTAATAGCATAGCTTCCATTGGGTACAGTCATGCCGTAGTCTGAGGCGTATCCAGGAAACTTTGATGCACACGCTGCTATGGAAGAAACAGAGTGACTACTTAGTCTAACCAGAATTATAAAAGGACATGTACTTGGTAAGAAAAAGCGGCAGCAGAGGTGCAAATTGAGTACAAATAGTACCACTCAGTCAATTTTAGCACAAGTAAGCCACAATATCAGTTCACCTGGGACCAAGGGTAATCATAGTATAGAGCGAAAATACCTAAAAATAGCAATCAGAGAAAGTAGACAACAACACACAAATACTCAGCAACAATATCTATTGACTTGAGAGTTTACCATAAAAAAAGGTAACACAGAAGATGGAGTAAAACACCCAGAAACAGCAATCAGTGAAAGTAAACCACAAAACATAAAACACAAAACTCAACAATCGATAACTTCTTAACAGCTTAAACATACAAGAAACATTAATAGGTGCCAACGTGAATTTACTGGATCACGTCATGTTAAACAAAAAAGTACCTGGCAATGGCACGGCAAGTATATCACCAGCCCCGATCGCTGTACTCCCCATAGCATTCACATTCATCAAATCAGTAATAGTAGTGAAATACCTGGCCGCAATCCCAGTCAAAGTATCCACATCTTTTACCACGTAAGACAGATAAATAGCCGGCAGCGAATTGTCCGTGTTGTTAAAACAGGTACACGGCAATGGCACCACAAGGTTCTGGCCCACATCCAGAACAGAGGGGTCCTGTATCGAATTGGCCTCCTTTATCTGGTCAGCAGACACCAAACCAGAATAAATGGAGTCAGCAATGGAAGCCAAAGTATCTGAAGGGCGGGCCTTGTAGTGGGTCGAGACGGATTTGCGAATTCCATCGACGCATGAGCAGTTGATGGGAATCTTGAGGAAGAGCTGCGAAGGGAGGATGTGGTTTTCGATATCTGGGCGAGAAATGTCTATGGAGTTGGCTGTGAGGAGAGCAATGGGGTCAATTTGGAAGAGGGAGGCCACTTCTGAGACTTTGAGGTCTGTGTAGAGCGTGTAGCCTAGAAGCGCGTTGCAAGAATCAGAGTTCGAGCAAGGCTCTATGGTAGATCTACAGGTCACTAGAGTTACTACGTTGAAAATAACAAAGATGATAATTATAGGTTTCGCGTTTGGCATCTTTTCTTGGAGGGTGAACTAATGGGTTTCGCTTTTCAGGCTGAAGTTGGGATTTTTCAAAGGGGTTAAAGAGAAAAGTTCTTTTTTTATGCTCCGGAATTGTGCTCCAGAAGAATGAGATAGGTTGGAAAGGGTTTAAGATCTGACCCGGTGCTTTCTGCTGCTGCTACTCAACCCCCAATGCAAATGAAGAAACATGGGATGGTTTTGAACTGAATTGAACGTAGACTTGGAGGAGGAGGCTTTTGGGGTTGGCTTTTCTAGTTTTCTTCTTCCAAGTTTGTCCTACAATTAACAGAACATAAAAAGAAAAAAGCACACAGAAAGACAGAGAGGGACACTGTCAGTTTGTGCGTGTGTGAAAGGAGAGTGTGCCAGGAGAGACGAGACAGATGCGCTGCATGGTATGAGCACACACGGGTGAGATTCTCGATCCCAGAGTTTGAAGCAATCCTTCGCCTTTTGACTAATTTATCCCTGCCCTTCGGAGAGCGTTGCAGCTTTTGCCAAGCAGGAACGTCGACGTTTCGACCTCTTGTAGACTAATTTATTGTAGTCTCCTTTTTTGGTCCTGTTTTAGTGCTGTTTGAGTTGAAGTGTGTTTTGGTAATTTAGGCCCCCAACTTTTCAGAGTTAATGGCATCCAAAGTGGACCCCGCAAAAGCAATAGCCAATAGGCTAGTACCGGTTTCTTTTCGGGCATGGAGGCAAAGAATTTCTTGAACGAGTTGGATCTTTCTTTCTCGCGCGACGATTTCGTGTCCCGCACTCGCTTGTTTGGTTCAGTCGTTTCACGTTTGTACAATTTTTCCGTGCTCCAGCTGTCCCTGCGGACCGCAATCGGAAGCCAGCTTTTTCTCTATGTTGGGAACCGAAAACGGTCAATGAAAAGAGCCGAACCTATAGACACACGATTAATGCCACATATAACCTATGTTAAAGTTATTTGGTAAAAAATTATTACTAATTTTTGAAAATTTAAATTCTCTACAAAAAAAAAAATAAATAAAAATGACGGGACTTGTAAACAACCGCTTTAAATATACAATAAGATCATTTCAAATATGTAACAAGACCATTTCAAATATACCATGAAAAACTAATTGAATTTTTTAATAATTAGTTACATATTCAAAAAAAATTTTATTTCCTATTTAAAACTATTATTTATATATTAAATAATTTTTTAGTGAGAAATTTAAATTAAGAAAAATTTAATGCATATAACATCATCTCTATCTCAATTCTTGATTTATTCTTTTGATCTTATCTTCTTTTTATTATAGAAATCTATTTTATTGTATTTTATTACAAACTAGTAAAATTTATATTAAATTTATTAAATAAAATAAAATTACTTTTCTTTTTCTTATAAAAAATATAAGAATTGAAATATTTCTAAAAAGATATTTTCAACGAAGCTAACTGCACTTTTTTTCTTTTCTTTTCTTTTTTTTGAGTTGAACTAAGCTAAATTCCTAGTAACAAATAAGATGATAATTTAAACTTGAATGTAATTAAATAATTTGAGAAGCAAGAAAAATCTCACGCCGAGAAAGAGAAAAAAGGGGCGGGAAAACGGTGGAAAAATTTTAACTGGCCACAGGCAGTAGTGGTAAACGAAACATTAACGGCCAGATTTTACCACCTGGCGAATCTACTCACAAAATATTTTCACAGGTTTGCTATTTGAAAATCGCAATAATATCGAAATTAAATGCATCCCCCCCCCCACGGTCACCCACACGGCAACCAAAAACTGAACTTTTCTAAAGGCGGGAAGCGAATCTCTCTTCCCTCCGCAACTCTCGCTCTCTCTCTCTCGCGCGCGCGCTCGATCCCGGCCGGTCTAGATCACGTGTCTATAAACTCACTCAACCAAAAATAAATAAATAAAAAAAAATCTTCTGAAAACCCTAAATTTGTGCTAAATTACCCAATTGCATGGACGGGCCGGCCGAGGGAGGAGGGGGATTGGTGACGGATGCTGGCACTGTGGGGGAGAACCGGCAGCAGGAGCGGCGGAGTACTCGCCGGAGACTGGTGCAGTCCACCCTTTTCCCACATAAATTGCCGGAAGTCGAATCTAACGATGATCGGAACGGGGACAAAGAGTGTAACGGTGACGATGAGGATGGTCAAGAAGAGGAGTATTGCGGGAGTCAGAACAAGAAGAAAAGAGCGCGGAAGGGAAAGATAACTCCCCCTACTAAAGCTTCTAAAAGGGTAGATTGCTTAACGATCTTTTTTTTTACCAGGATTTTTCGTTTTCTTTTTGGCTTTTTTTTTTTTTTTGGTTTTTGATGTTGACTCTGGGTGTTTTGTTTGTATTCTTCATCAACGGTCACCGAAGGAGAAATCGTCTGCGAATGCGACGCCTAAAAAGCATGCGACAAGTAACGGGAAAAAGAATTCAGCTGCTGGTAGTCTACACGAGAAAGAGGAGGCATCAACACCGCCAATCCCTAATCTGAGGTTAGAGGCAAAACTGACAGCCGAGGTCAGTGAGTTTGATCTTGCTTTTATCTTTAAATAAAAAGGATCTAATGCATGCAAGAAACAGCCGTTCTTGAACATTGGTTAATCGATATGGTTGCTTTGCTCATTGCGTGCTTAATGGTCACTAATTTTGAACTATCATAATTGGAATCTTCAGTGAACTCTTATAGTACTTTTGGAACTTCAATTGCACTAACTTTGAATACAACGATTGAACTCACAAGTCACAACAGGCTCATCAGTCCCCTTCTGTTTAGCTATAGTTGTGCTCTCTCTCTCTCTCTCTCTCATCCGCACATAAGTAAAAGTAACAGTAAAATATAGTTGGTCTTTAACTCCAGTCATTTCTCATCTATCTTTTGTCAGGAAAATTCACGAATATTTGCTGGGAAGCAAATGCACCCTTTTTTCTCGTCATGGAAAGTAGGCAAGAGATGTCAGGATACAACTGAACTGGAGGATGATTGTTGCTTGGTTCAGACAAAAAGCAAAAGCTTTGTTATTGGCCCTATTCACGTATTTGAAAAGTATGAGGTACACATCACATGCTGGCAGGCAAGCCTGGCTATTTCAATTTGGGGTTTTTTTTTGGGGGGGGGGGGGGCGGGGGGGCATGGTTAAGGAATAAGTATAAGGATGAAATAGAATTCAAATTCAGAATTTCACCGAATAATATGGTTCCTGGCCAAATCTTTTTGTGCCAGATTAAAGATATCAAGCATATATTTCAATAGATATCACTGAAAGTGAAGGTGAGCTTCAATAAATTCACAATGATCCCTTCCCTGGAAAAGAGACTGCTTGTTTATCTGGTTTACATGAAGGATAGAAGGACTAGTTTAAATTTTCTGTATGTCAATTATGCTTCATCAACAGTGTCGAATATTAGTGCTGAAATCTAGTTTTAGCTCACTCCAGTGCAACTTGCATCCTTTTATGTAGGATGATGCCTTATCTCTTGATTGGAGAAATTGGAGCTTTTTTGAGCAATCCTTTACCTCTGGCTCTACTAGTCTAGAATCTAAAGGCACTACAGAGTCATTACTGTTTGATAAGGCTCCTGATGTTTCATATTCATGTGGCATGTCACTTCCTCAAGATGAAGCATCAGTAACAGCCTCTGCTATGTCAGAAATGGTATGTGTTGTGGCACTGCATGTGAATGATTTATTTGTTTCTTTCTATCCTTTTGTTTTTCATTTTTACCTTTTTCTTCTTGATATCATTAACAAGAAATTGGCATACCATAATTATGACACCATATTTCAAATTTGGCAATGATATTATGATATTATAAACCAACATTGGCAGGATTGTAAAGTTGATGATTGTCTCTTTTCTGGTTCTCTAAGAAAATCATATGCTGGGCAGCAAAATGAACTTCTTCAGAAAAGGTGGGTTATTACATCAACCATCATTGTTTGATGTTAATTTCTTAGTTATATCCATCCTATGAATGAATTTATGATTTCTTGATTGTTATTATAGTTTGTTCAAGTGAAAGTTAGAGAAGAATTGCACTGATAAAAAAATTACGTTGGAATTCCAGTGAAAGTCGCGATGGCCACTTGCAACATACTTTTGTTTTTCAAAATATTCTTCAAATCAACTTTAAGCATTCATAAGCAACTGCTGCATTTTTCTCAAATTTGTCTATCCTTTGGCACCACAATGATGTTACACATAGTTGAAGATTCATTTACAGAAGTAAGATTCTTGTAACCATATTGCTGCAGTCATAGGCCCATTTCATATAATTTTGGCAGTGCTAATATGATTGAAGACAGACTATGGACAGATAAGTATCAGCCAAAAAATTCCATGGAGGTCAGATGATTATACCAACTTCTTTATATGATGTTCTCCATTGATGTTCTATTTAATTCTATCCTTCCTCTAATATGAATTCTCAAATATCTTCTACAGGTATGTGGTAATGATGAATCAGTTAAGTTCTTGGCCGAGTGGCTCCGTTCTTGGCATCAAAATAATCCCAAAGCCAGTAAAGATTTATCCAGTGGTGATGGAAGCAATATGCAAGATCCTGATTATAACTATCTCCATAGTGACTCAGATGTGGAAAACATTAATGGAGGGGCCATCCTTAAGAATGTCCTCCTAATTACTGGTCCAGTTGGGGTATTGACTATATTTGAACTGTATTATTTGCATGCTTCTTATCTCATGAAGATTATAGTGTTGTGATGACTTGTTTTAAGATTCTCTCGTAACAGTTTGACTCAGACCTTTTATGTAATTTAGGTCAGTTACTTTAAAAGGAATCAAAATGTCTGAGGGGCCATTGGGCTGAAATTTAGAAGTCTAGTTTGGACTTCTTTATGAACAAATAAATCAGGTCGGGGGTTTCTGAAGGACAAATTGTAGGTTAATAAAGTATAGTTTTTGGTCCAGGGTTTCAGCCACCTGTGCCATCTAGACTGTTTGCCTTCACTTTAGGTATTATTTTTTGATTTTGAAAGAGAACATCAGGAGAATAATAAAATGTTGGTAGTGTAGCCATTTCCTGTCTGTTATATATCTCTTAATTAGTGTTCATCACTATGGCACATCTTTTCAGAGTATCTAGTATGTATTCTTCTGATCCATACATCTGGAAGTGTAGTAGCTAAAATCTGTCTTTCTTGTTTCAGAGTGGAAAGTCTGCAGCTGTCTATGCTTGTGCTAAGGAACAAGGATTCAAAGTTTTGGAGGTACTGGTTTTCTTGGCTACCCTCTTTTCAACTTTGTTTACAGTTTTCTTGCCCATCATTTGGGCAGGCCCAGTGCACATAAGCCTGGGGATAATCAATTGAACATGGGCTCCCCTTGCATTGCAAAGTTTCTTGTCCACCAGCTTTGAAAATGTTTATTGATTTTAAAATATTGAATTTGTCCTTCCAAAGTTACCTTTGTGCTGTCAGTCCGCTTATTACACAGACTCTGAATGGGAGTCAGATAGCATAACATAGCCTACCATGAATAAACAAATATTTCATCATGTTATATCTTGCTCAGGCGAATGCTTCTGAGTGTCGAAATGGGGCTGCTGTGAAGCAGAGACTTGGAGAGGCATTAGAGTCACATTCCATTGAATGGTCTGTCCCTTTCTTTCCAGCAGTAGTTCTTGAATTTCTGTAAAATTTTGACAACAAACTTCACCAAGTAAAAGTTTAAATTTATGTGTGTTAAAAATTAACCATCTCACCACCAAAATGTTTTCTTCTAGGTCACAGGAAGGCAGACATCTCATGAAGTTCCCCACAGTTCTTCCTAATGGTGAAATGATAAAAGAGGATGACGATGAGGTGATTGAAGTAATACATTTATCAGACGAGGATAATTCTCATGGAGGCATGGGAACATCTGGAAAGTCTGTCTTCAAGGATAATGTGATTTATTTTGGTTGTGATCAATTTAAACCCTTGATTCTTTTCGAGGATGTGGATATTACTTTTCCAGAAGATCGTGGTTTTGTTGCTGCAATGCAACAAATTTCTGAAAAAGCAAAGGGGCCTGTGATACTGACCAGCAATAGTAAGAGGGATTACCGGTTAAAAGTTCTATTTTTGCTTGATATATTTTCTAGGTTTGGTCTTACATGTTTCTACTCATTTTCAATTGGACAATGTCCAGGTGAAAATCCTGTTCTTCCTGACAGTTTGGACAGGCTAGAAGTGTGTTTTACCAGGCCATCAGAAAAACAGCTTCTTCAGCACATCTACACGGTATGCCCTTCTGATCCATCTTTTTCACAAGGGCAAATTTGCATCTATTTGATTAATTCCTTGGTTGTAGATTTGTTCTGCAGAGAAGGCCAACATTCAACCTTATCTGGCAGAGAAATTAATTAAATGTTGTCAGAGGGATATCCGGAAAACTATCATCCATCTTCAATTCTGGTGCCAGGGTAAACGACTTATAAAAGGTTAGCCTGGCAATACTTCCTTGGCAAGTTAGTTTATGCATCTTACTGTTTCTGGCAGTGTTACAGTCTTATTTATTGCTTAGATATGTGAATCTCATGCATGGTATAAAGTTCAAATGCCAAGCAGAACCCCCGAATTTCTCCTATTTGCAGTAGATACTTGCAGTAGTGAAAATTCAGTTGATCAGCTGCTGGTCCCTTTGCTTGAGAATTTCAACTTATTACCAATGACTAGAAGTATGGATGAATTTTGCCAAGTCAGCTTGTTATGCACGTCTACTTAGTATTTTTGTGGATTATGTACAAGAGTTTTGGTTTGGAGAGATTAAAGTGTAATCCAATTTTGGTCTGATAGCCTCTTCAGATGTGTTATCTTGCATTTGGTGGGCGTGCTTCTTCCTTCATTAATAGAAACAAGGAAACAAGAAAAGAAACCAGGCAAAATTGATGTGTTTTTGTACATGTAAATCAAGATTCCAATTTTAGAAAATTTTCATTGATGAATGTGCCAATAAGTCTAGCAAAGAATAGGTTCTTGTTTTCCATGACAACATCCTGGGGTTCTGGTTTATTGCTGAAAGCCTTGTAGAACCGATTAATTGTTGTATTGTAAGATACCTGCTTACCAAGTTAGAATCAAAGTAACCATTAAGCATATGATTATGTGCACAAAGTTTTTTCAACTCATCTTGCACTTTTTGACTGCCCAGGTGGGGAACGGAGACTGTCTGGTCCAACTATATTTGATCCAGAAGCTGGGCACCAGTTATTACCAAAATTGATGCCGTGGCATTTTCCTTCTCTATTGTCTGAGTTGGTAGAGAAAGAGATGTCAAAGTCATTATTGCTGATGGAAGAAAAATCTCCCTTTACAGATAGCAATGAAGAAGAGATGCAATATAATTTGGAGATGCATATTGATGAAAAAGACATTATAGAGGCCAAGAAGGAAGCAATGCTAAGTAGGAATGGCTCTGAACGTGATTGGAATGACCTTGCTACTCTTTTTGATGCGGAATGTGATATCATCAGTTCCGTCCCAGTTTGTTTATCGGGGCAAAAAAGTAGGAGAAAGCTTGCTGTAATAACATCTTCCGATTCAGAAGATGAGTCTTTTAGTGACAGAATTGATGTGACTTCAGCCAAAGATACTGAAAATGGATCATTGCTTGAATTGGAGAGAGGCTTCCCATCTCATTCTCCGAGCATACAAAACAGCCTAAGCCCTTCTGCTGATACACTAATTTGTTCTGAAGTGAAGAAGCAGGAGGAAAATCATTATTATCAAGGTTCAGAAATGACAATTGATTCAGACGTTAAAGAAACAAGCATATTAGGTGATGTATCATGTGTACCAGAATCATCATTCATTCCTGAGACTGAAGTTAATGGTGGAACAAGGGGGTTATTTGGTAGGTTCTCCAGCAGAAATATGGTAGATATTGCTGAAGAAGTTACAGTGAGCAATGTGTTAAAACGAGACTCATCACCAGTTGAAGCTGACAATCTCGATAGGCCTACACCTGAATTACCAAGAGATTTTAATGCTTGGACCAGTCCTTGTAATGTAATTGCAGCACCATCACATGAAGAGGTAGAAGATTCTCAAAATGATAACAATGAAGCCACAACGAGAGAGTATCGTGTGATGGACGAGGGTAGCTGTATAGGTTTGAACAAAAAATTAGAACCACTCAAGCAACCTAGTTCCTGTCTAGTGATGAATTTAGTTCAAGATTCATGGAGAAAACTTCGTGATTGTCATACAGACCTCAGACACGCTGTTGCCTCAGAGCACAGGGACACTTCTACTGTTATAGAGCTTGCTTATGGTTTGAGCAACTTAATTTCAGAGGCTGAGCTGCTGCTTACCAAGCGCCAAACACTAGTAAGTAGTAATCTTGAAAGATTTGGGTCATGGCTCCTGGATATACAGTGCATAATGGTATTTGTTTGCAGGATTCACTGGAATTGTCAGAGGCCCATTCCGAGGGTTCCTATGCACTCAGCTCGTGTGATGAGCAATTGGAGATGGCATCATTGATTGGACAGCATGGTTTTTGGTCCTATGCCAAAGGTATAGCCGCTATCAGTATAGAAAAGGGTTATGATAGCAGGGTGGATTTAGCCTGGGACATGCTATGTACTGCTAGCATGATGGAAGTTGGTCGCTTATTTGGACAAGAGATGAGTCATAATATGAACTCACATGCCAGGCTGGGTACAGTGATGAGCCTGCCAGAGAGTGAACCATTGCTGATAAGGTATAAGCATCATTCATTTTTTTCTATTCATGGTTGCACAGCTCGTTTGAAGACTGGCTTCAACATTTTGATGTGGATAGTTTCTGGATAGAAGTGTGGAGATGGACTGCCTTACATATGCTATGAATGTGAAATTTTGCCCTTTTTGATGTTTGGAAAATCTGCTATGAAATTTTCATTGTTTATACCTCATTTTCAACTTTTGTTTTAAAAGTTTGTAAGCTAACAACATATTGGTAAATATAATCTTGGGTATGCTGTATGTAACGGTGCTTGCCTAGTGTTACTTTTGGTTCACCCCTAATCCACTAAAGGCTCATTGGACCATTGATATATGGGTCGATTCTCTGCTTCCTCTGAAACTCTTTAGTATCTAGGGACTAATCCTCGGTCCCTTGAAGAGACTCCCACAAGACTATTGCTAGGTTCATACACTGAAGCATTTCTTAGTAGATGCTGAATATACCTTTCATGTTATGCCTTTTCCAACTGGCAAATCCATGTTCTCCTCTGACTGAATTATACTAGTTCAGATCTTGCTATGTGGCACTAATTTCAATTTATTTAAATTTCTGGAGCTTTTTATGACTTTCCTTTTTTTTTTTCATTGGTTATTATGCATGTAGTGGGATGAAGCCCTATCTTTTCAATATACTTCAGTCCATGGTGCCTTCTGGATCATGCTTGACAGTGAAAGGTCATGCTTCTCACGAATATCTTTCTTCATTGGGTCAAATTGCAAGATCAGAAGTTTCTCGTTTGTCAGAAGGCACAGGAAATGCAAAAAGACGGAGGTGTGTATTTTGATGCTAAATGTTGCATCCTTTAGTGCCTTAATCTGTTTCACAGATAATTTAGTTGTATCCATCTTACACAGGGGACGAGCTGCCCGAAATTATTTGAGTACTGGTTCACTGATGTTGTCTCCTGAAGAAATTTCCCTACTGCAGCAGTCTAACATCTATGGAAAGTTCTCATCTCAATCAACGACAACACTGACAGAGGACAGAATCACGTAGGCTACGGTCATCAATTAACATTAACAAAGCACACATCTAACTTTTTCATTGACTTCATTATAGTCACAGAGGAATGGAGGCCATCATGCAAGGAAAGTTTCCTATGGTGCAACTCGTTGACAGGAGAAACTTCTGATTTGGCTGTGAATTCACTAGTTTGTGCCCGCCTACAGCGTAGCAACCTAACATTATTGTACCGAGAATGCTTCAATCTGAGAGAAAAACAGCCATTGTAGGTTTCCAACCCAAGTAGTTTGCTTGATGCCTCCGCTACACTAATTGTAAATCTAATTGTGATTCTTTGTCGATAATGTTATAAGGGGCGTATAGTTCAAATTATTCTCTTTTCCAATAAGCCTGCAAATTTGTCCTCGCTTTGTTTACGAGAAAACTGATTTGCATATAAACGAACCACGTGAACATGTATCATAAATGATCGATCCTAAACATGTCATATCGAGCCTCATAATTGTAGTCAACATAATATTATTTTCTAGGTGTTTATGTAGAGCACCGACATCAAAGAGATGAATTGCATTAGTTTAACAAAAGGTTAAAACTTTATTACTAGCATGGAGCATCTCATAAGACACCAAGGAAATTAATTGCATTGGTTTCACGAATGGTTTAAAACTCTGTGTGTGTGTGTGTGTGTGTGTGTGTGTGTGTGTGTGTGTGTGTGTGGTCTAACAAATGCTTTAAAATTGTGTGTGCGTGCGTGCGTGCGTGTGTGTGCGCTCCAATATCCTATTCCACCCTTCACGAGAAGCCGAGAAAGATGTTGCTGAATGCTAATTCGTCGGTATTATCTACCATTCATGGGACAGCAAAATTCAAATGCTGTTCTCACGTCTCGGTTTGGCCGTTTTGCTTGTGCTTTTCGTGGGTTGCACAGATTCCCGTGAACTATTTTTGGCACTCTTTCAAAAGCTGGATGTAACGTGGCAGTGTAACGTAGTCTCAATTGTGATGATTTTGGATTTCTGCCAATTCACTGTGCTGGGAAATAGTTAAGTCAGAATCACCATCATAGGTAATAAAAGAATCTTTTTTTACACTGATAGATTACAAATTAATAAAAAATATAAATATTAAATTATTATTTCGATTATTAATAAAATCATTTATGTCCATCTATGGATATCAAATTTTTGTTGTCGTTGAAATCGTAGTCTTAACTCAGATTTTAATAAGTCTGTAACTAAATATGGTATAATAATCTTCTTCGTCAAGGCAAACAGAGTTTTAACTTCGGCTTCAATATATATATATATATATATATTGTGAATTGTGAGTGTAAAAGAAGAAGAAAACAATGTAAGAAGGAGAAGGAGCAGAAATTAATGGGGTTAGGAGGTTTGGGTGGCAATTCCGAAGGGGAGAGAGAGAGAGAGAAGGGGGGAGCAGTTGGGAAGGCACCAGCGAGTTAAGCGAGAGCAATTATTTACAAGTACGACTCTCTGACACCTGACACGTTAATCAGACAAACCCAATTCACGAGGGTCCACAAATTTCTGACATTTCCCCTTAATTTCGCTTGCAGTTGTTGATCTATTTTTTATTCATTAAAACACAATTTTCATGTTTTTTTTAAAAAAATTTGTATTGAAATATATATATATATATATATATATATATATATATATATATATTCGTGCAATTATAGGCTGTCTTTGGTCAGGATTCATTACCGATTCGTCTGACCACTGACTTGGGAATGAGGAGAAGCAAAGAAATCAGCGATTACTGCACCAGTGCCTCGTTGCTCTTCTACAACAGCAATGATAGTTTGATTGCTGCTTAATTTACTCTATTATCCTTTCAATTCATCCAGCTGGTCCAGCCGATTAACGAAACTTTCCCCAAAGAGAGCACACGTATATATATATATATATATATCCATCTAAACAAAAAACACTAGATGGACTCCTCATTTAGTGGCCTAAGAGTTTTTATTAAATAAGATCTTTTAAAAAAACAGCACGTACCATAATATACAATATAAAAAATTTTAAAAAATAATATTTTATATCATTCATTGCAATACATGACATTTGTTTTTAAAAAAAATTAAAAAAAAAATTATTCAATGGGTATATTTAGACTATCAAGTCACGAGTCTATTTAATTGGACCTCGATCTAGGATGAACTCGGCAGTGTAATTAACAAGATAAATAGATTTGTGGGTATTCGAATAATGGTAATAAATCGGGAGGCAGACGCTTTGGGCAGAGATCTCCCCACTCGATCAACCTTGTTGTGAGGCGTGAGAATTTGACTCGTTTCTGTTTTGATCTTTTTAATGATGGAGAAGAAATGGGCTGATCTGGCGTCTTGAATTGTCTAACTCGTGGAGAGAGCTACCAGCGATTTCGTTGGAAATTGATGCGATCGTTGAAGGGGGAAGTGCAGAAAAGCAAATGCAGTCTCAAATCGGGCAGCAAGGAAAAGCAGGGAAGTTTACGTACAACACAAAACCAAATAAAGGAAAGGAAAAGTAACATTACGATGCTGCCCTTTCAATTTTTATTTTTTTTTTTGTATTATCCCCTGCATAACAAACTCAAGGCTATATTTGGATTTCTAAACCTAATGTTAAAGACACTCTTCTGAAATTATCATTGCCGTTCTTTTTTATATACTCGACGCAACAATTTTTTTTTTTTTTATATCACAGTAATATCACATGCGATTACATTAATCCTCTCGAATTACAATAATTCTTTCTATTATTATATAATTCTGTAATTATTACAGATTATTCCCTTACTTAAGCTTATAAAACTCAATAAATAGGGTCTTTTGTAAATATCAATGTACAGTTGAATGGTATAGTTTTTATTATTTTTTTAATTTTTATTTCCTGCATTATTCTGTCACCGGGGTTGAAAAGATGAGAAAAAGAAATGGAGCATACCTCATATATCACGTGCCCTTTTGGCAGGAAAAATACGCAACATAAGACATGGGTCTTTTTTTTCCCCCCCTATTTCGGCCATTATCAAAGAGATTTTCTTGGTAACAATCATCAAAGAATTTTTTTTTTTATCAATTCTGACCCTTAATTGTTGAATTTAAAAACTCAATAATTTGACTATTAAATTATGTATTTTAATATATATATATATCTTAGAGGGATCTATTCTTTTTTTCTTTTTTTTTTCAAATTTCATTGAGGTAAAGATTTTTCAGGATAATAAGAGAGACTAGACAACATTATATGGTATGTTTTATATTGTGTAATCCGCAATCTCAATGGCATCATTTTAACCATAAAAAAATTTTCACTTTAAATACATATAATTTCAAAAATTCATTAAATATAATAAAGTTTTATATAATATAAAAATATTTTATATTAAGATTTATTATATAATTATAAAAATTTTATATATAATATACAATTTTATTATATTTAAATAAATTCAAAAAATTTATGTATCAAAGGAATTTTGTAAAAATAAAAAAAGGAAAAGGAAAAGGGAAAGATTCAACTTATGCCCTGATACGGATGGATGGTACAGGAGGGCCTCACCTTCATCATAAAGAAACTGACCAAAGGGATTGTTTGTGTCTCCTTCTCTAACGTAAAGCCACAGTCGGTCCAGTGATCCCCGTGACTTTAACCTGCACAAAAGAATCTTCATGGATTTTGCATCATGATCACCGCTACCTCCAATCCATTCAAACTTTTTTCTTTTTCTTTTTTTTTTTCTCTCCGTCCCCCCCCAACCTTCATCTATTTCTGATATCACATGTGTTTTAGCTCTACGATCCCTTTCCTATTTATCTGTATCTTTTCTGTTTTAGCCTCATTTATGATACATGAATATAAATATAAAGATGTAGATACAATCCCATATAAATATAATAATACGTAAATTTTTAAAAAATTAAGACACAAAATATAATATAAATATGACTATAAAATATATATAATTTAAATATTTTTTATAATATTAATCTTTTAATTTATAATTTCTAATAATTATTATATTAATTTTTATTGTAATTAATATTGTGTTAAATATTTTTTAAAAAATATATTGCATATATATAATATAATATAATATTTAACAAAATTATAATTCAAAACAATTAATATAATTTATAAAATAAAAATACTTATTTTTTACTATCACATTATTTATTAACTTAATACATTAATATATAAAAATATTTAATATATATATATATATTTATTTATTTATTTTTTATTAAATATATTTTAAAAATATATAACACAAATAAAAAATATCTATCGGACAAATATCCGACACACATTATTATTATAAAAGTATCCGTGCTTCACAGGTGTTTTCTCGTGTTCCAAGCGTTATCAAGCAAATCCCACAGTTCCTCTATAGGTCTCCCTGGATCTGCGTCCAGCGTAGCCACAGACTGCTACCACTGTTCATCATTTCTACCGTTTCACCGTCGGAACACGTATTTTACCTATAAAGGACGCAGAAAGAAAATGCCAAGTTCAGGTTCGTTCTTGAGACAGCTGAGTGGTAAGGAGGCTTGGAGATCAACATCTAGGAGGTGGGGGAAGTACAGCACTGTTGAAGGTGGTGAGAAAAACAGTGGATGTGCGGGGGGCTTGAAGCAAATGGAAGGGCTTAACATGTATGGGTATGGTAATGATGAAAATGTTAATAGTGGTTTGGTTATGAGGAAAAGAGTGATGGTTGTGGTGGATCAAACCTCACACTCCAAGCATGCAATGATGTGGGCTCTAACACATGTGGCTAACAAGGGTGACTTGCTTACTTTGCTTCATATTATACCTCCTGGTTTCAATGGCAGTGAAAGTGCTTCTGGGTCTGATTCTTATTCTCCTTATCTTGCTAGTAGTCTGGGGTCACTATGTAAGGCTTCAAAACCTGAGGTCTGTAATGTTTAATTTAATCAAGTGAAGTTTAGCCACATGCTCTTTAGATTTTTAAGTTTTTGTTTCCCTTCATTGTCAAGTTTTGAGATTCATGGGTAGAACGTGAAGAAAACGCAACCCCAGATGTGCTAATTTGGGTTCCTTTCTGCTCTTTTCCCTGCAAAACACATTGAATATTTTTTTTGTTAATCAGCCTATGATTTGGGTAACATTCAGGTAGAAGTGGAAGCACTAGTGATCCAAGGACCCAGGTTGGGCACCGTCATGAGCCAAGTGAAGAAGCTAGAGGTGTCCGTGCTAGTAATGGGTCAGAAAAGACCCTCTCCGCTTGTCAACTGGTGGGTCCGTTAATTCTAAATTTCTCACAATTTTCTTTGCTCTGCATAACCCTTCGATCTCTTTACTCCACTTGATCTTGATCTCTTCCTTTGATTGTTTGATTGTTGAGCATATTTTGCAGCTTTTGTGGGGCCAGCAGCCGCGAAGAATTTGTGGAGCAGTGCATCAACAATGTAGATTGCTTAACCATCGGAGTGAGGAAGCAGAGCAAAGGCGTTGGTGGGTACCTCATCAACACCAGATGGCAGAAGAACTTCTGGCTATTGGCCTAACTCAGTTTCAGTTTAGCTCAAAATCGGTGTTCTAATTAGCGTTCATGTCACCCTCTGTAACCACCAAGTTCTAACCAGACCCTTCCTAGTCCCTTGCAGGTAAAGATAACATCATCCCCCCTTCCATCATCATCCCACAAACTAGGTAAACCAGTGTAGTAATATATAAGACTAAAGTTATCATTGATGCAGTCTTGAATCCTTCAATATTTTACTTTGTCTCTAAGTAGATGGGCCATAAGAAAACTTTACCGGAAGGTGGGCAAAGGAAAAATGACCGAAGCCAACGAACGACTCGAGTGCATCTTTTGTCATCAAGAACATGATTACTCTAATAATGTGAAACCGTTTCATGGTTGCAGTCATTAATTTGAGCACTGAATCATGACGTCCTTACTGGCTCACAGTTGCAGAGAAAGTACTTGTAATCAATATAGAGTGGGAAGTTTATAAGTCTTTTACGTTTTAGTCACCGCCCAGTGGCAGCCCACCAACTCAATGTCGGTTGGTTGCTGAACGTAACCTAAATTACCGGGCCCTTCGACCTTTAGTTTTGGGCCAAATGCGATAGAGCTGTAGATATGATGTAAGGGATACCGAGTTTGGGCTGCCTCCCAAGGTTTTGAGCAAAACACAAATTCTTGTAGTAGATATCTCAAAGATTTAAGAGCAATCAAGGGCTTTCACACAGCCAAGTGAATGAACTACACTTTTCCAATGCCCCTCTCTTTGTATTCACGTCAACTCTCTATGCCAAATGTCAAGAAACATTGTACCTAATCACTTAATTAAACCTTTTCTAGTTTATCGTTTACAAGGGGAAGCAATTCCATACGATTTTTCGGAGTCCGGGGTGTCCTAGGAGTTCCAGGCAGTTGCTGCTGATTGGAGAGCATGTGCCTCACATAACCATAAAATGTACATCCTCCAAGAGTAATGGCACATCCAACAGCATTCAATGCTGAAATTGGGTTCCGGAATATCAGCCACGAAACCAAGACAGCAACAGCGACCTACGGGAAGTAAAAATGGGCACTCGGTATTAAGAGCAATGACAATAAAGGTATTAAGAGCAATGACAATAAAGCAATTGGTATGTAGCTATGCCAAAATAAACATTTTGAAGTATCCATTCATACGAAATTGACATCTATAGAATATATGAGGTTCGATTGGTCCAGAGTTCCAATTAAGGAAAAGAGAAGTAGAGTCAAAGAAAAAAAATTAAAAGTCTAAATGCAAAGGCAAAAATTGCGTCAATGATAAATGGAACATCTAGGAGTCGGCGTCGACAAAAACAAACAAGCAAAAAGAATTTCTATGTAGAGATATGCAAGGGCCGGTGTTGGTGTGGCTGTACAAAGCAAGCAACCGTGAATGATGAAGGATGGCACAGACGTTGGGGATGCCATAAGTGACCAGAGTTTTCTAGATGATCTCACCTTCAGGTTTCCAGCAACATTGAATGTGACTGCTGTTGTGGAATGAATCACATAAAAGATTGAGAAGTTAAGACAGAATGCCAGCACTCCAGAGCAGAAAATGATTACGAGGGAAGACACGACAGACTGGTTGGTGTAAAACCACTCTACGATCCCACTTCCTTCAAGCAGTATTGCTGGTACTCCCAGGATCATGGTCGCAAAAGGTGCCATGTAGTAGACTGTGTTTATGCTAAACAAGGTACAACAATGTACAATAGGATAAAATAAAAAATCAGATTTAAAAGTTAAAACAACAGAGGCCTCAGCAGAACCAGACGTAAGGATTTTTAATTTCTTGACAAGATAATAACATAAAGAAATGGAGAACAAGAGTTGCCAGCAAGAACATTCACACTACCTGTCAAATTTGTATCCATGAAGGAGAGATTCAGCAAGGATAGTCTTTGTAGAAGTAGCCAAACATCCAAACAAGGCAGCACAAAATCCAAGCATATTAAAACTAAGCTCAGTAATAGATGTTAGGAGTATTCCTCCAACAATAGGTACTAAAGATGCCCAGATTCGCCAGTCAAAGTATTTCCTCCAAACCAACCACTGCAAAACAACTGTCCCAATCCCTCGAGATAAGATGCCAGTGAGATACATCCAGACAAGAATATCAAAATGCATCAGAAAATATAACAGCTCATTTCAGTTACATTGGAGCCTCACCTGTGGTTGCAGGAGTGAATGACTTTATTGTTTGCATAAAAGAAACTGGAATGTAACGCAAGCTCACGTTCCCCAACACTATGTTGATACAGAAGACAAATGACATTGGAAATATTCTTCGCCAGCGATCTTCAGGGTCAACCACTATCAAGGGTTTGAGCTTCAACACCTTAATTACAAGATATGCTCCAATGGATGAGCATATGAAGTGAATGCACGATACTGATAGTGGAAATTTGAAATCACATTTCTGGAAAGTGAAACCATATCAAATTAACAAAGCTAGGACAGTGCACATGAACATCAAGCATACTTCTTTGTGGGTTATAAAAGCTTCATAAAGAACATTTGAAGGTAAATGTCAGTTGCCAAGCATTCTGCAACCAAGGGAAAGGGAAGCATATGGGTGAACTTAACTTTGGTGGACTCCATAACTGGGCAAAAAGGGAAAGAAAAATTGACCCTAACTTAGTACATATCCAATTTAAACATCTCACTGCAGGAGGTTGGAGCCACCTTCCAAAGGTAAATGAATGAAACACTGAAAACCAGCTAACCAAATGAGAGACTAGCGTCAATGATCTCTGTATAGAAGTAGAATCCATTTTGGAGTGAGGAAGACAAACGGAAATCAAACAAACAGGCAAGCTAAGGCATGACTAAACGTACCATAATATCCAATAATTTGTCTTCAACTATAATATTACAACATATCGAACTCTTTTTTTTGCCGATTTGCAAAAGCTGTCTGACAAATTATAGGCTTAGTGCTGAGGACAGACGGAGTAACGAACTGTTGGCATAAGAGCTGGAAACAAGCAGAATCGCATACAAGCCTCCAAATTTTCATTAACATCCGAATTGAAAGAAAGATGTGGAAAATGAAAACACAGTAATATAGTTTAAACCCAACAATTTAGAACCCCGATCCGATAACCAATACACAGCCAGAAAAGTGAACGTTAAAGCTAATCTTATTCATCAAAAAGAAGAAGAAGAAATTAATTAAAAAAAAAAAGAGGCAACAGGAAAAAAACAGCACATAACCATAAACATCAAGCAAATTCTACAAAACATCTACCACTGAAGCAAAATTCAGCTCCACCATTGAACAAACTTGGTGAAACCGAGAAAATAAAGCAAAATTAAGCTAACCCATTACAGGGAATCCATAGCCGAATCAAAGTGTAAAAAACACAGCTGCTAAACAATTAGAGAAGAAGAATACATGCCTGAAAGATCCACTTGTTCATGACAATCACGGTAACGTTGAAAGCCCACCATTGAACGATAGCGAGCAGAGATCTGACAACGCTCCACTGACACAACACAGTCTCCTCCATCTCTCTCACACCCGCGAACACGCAAACCAAACAAAAAAGGAAAGAAAAAAAAAAAAACCGAGACCCAGATCACAAAACCGTCTAATTCACCTGAATTTCACTTCTCTAACCCTTTTTAACGCCAGAATTGATGAAAATAAGCAAGAAAATCAAAACCAAGGAGGGTCTTGGACTCTAACATAGAGAGTAGAGGATTTAATGTGATGATTCAAAATGTGAGGGAGGGCGTAACAGAGCAGGCAGCTCTCAATTAGCAGCAATAAGAATGTGAGGGAGGGCGTAACAGAGCAGGCAGCTCCTCTTCCATGAGATCTGTTTGTCCCCCGCTCCGTTTTTGTGTTGATTTGTTTGCTTTAATATTAAGCTTCTCTCTCTCTCTCTTTCTCAAACTAATGAATGCCATGGAAATTATGCGTTCCTTCTATAAATTTATATTATTTTACTATTAAGTCAGCTAATTTTACACCACTCATAATAATTTGATTTATAATTTAATTTTTTATTTTATTAATATATATTTAAAATTTTTGTATTCATTAAATTTTAAATTTATTAATATTAACATTTAAACACCTTTTTATATCGTATTTGTGACCCCCCCAAATAAATCTTGTAAGTTTCTAACTGCGTCTGGTGCATTCTCTGCTTCCAGGGACCATCCGTCTGTCCTGCCACGGGCCCACGTTAGTTCGTTTTGGGTTCGGCGCAGCAATCAACTCCCCGGGCAACGGATCTCAAACGTGGGACCCACCCTAGGGGAAACAGTGAGATCCTTCAATACATTGGGTAATACATACGCTTCACCATTTTGAGCTCTGTATCCGTGTACGTTATATGCAATAAGGCGTTTGGCACACTGGCCATTATTGTTCATTTATTTATTTATTTTTATTTTTTAAAAGGGTGAGAATTAAACAAACGGAATATTGGAATATTCCAACGCCAAAGTGAGCAGCCAGGATACCGCAAAGTGTGTCACACGGCACGGTAGGATTCGACTTTTAGCGACTCAAAAAAGTGTTCCAGCCAATTATGGGAGAGAAGGTGCTGAAGAATAAGTATCATTTGCAATCATTTTTTTTTATTAAAATATATAATAATTTTAATTAATTCAGACATCTTATTCTTAAGTGAGTAATTATTTTTTGTTAAGTATCTATTCTTTAACAACAAAATAATGACAATGAATATTAAAACATCTTATAATAGTCAAATAAAATGCATAGAATTGTATATTTTATATTAACATTATACTCTTTAAATTATACAATATTTGTTTCACAATAAATGGAGATCGGATTTAGACGAGATGCAAGTAATAATGCATTTGATGCATATAATTTATTGTTTAATAAAATTTATTGTTTATATCAATATTGTTGAGTATGACCGTCTACCTAACTTTGAAATTTTATTTTTTTGAGTTCGGTTTCGTAATTTTAACTTTGATCAATATAATTAAATTTAAAGCACACTCCCACGTTTTAACTAGAACAATTCTTAATGTTCCCCTGACCATTATGTGTGCTACAATCAATCCGTCACTAGTGGCGGGGCATGGCGTTTGGCTTTGTGTATCTAAAAATAGTAGTGGGGTTTTTGCCCTCAACAGTTTGGCATTGAAAAAGGTTATGCATCGCCCTATGTTGCCAGGTTTCGATACACGAGCCTTTGAAAACCATAGCAACAGCGCCACCGTACAGCTAGATGGCGAGAAAAAAATGGTAAAAAAGTAAAAGTAGACCACTGCAAAAAATCCGCAGAGAAATGGTGAACATGTGAGGGTAATAAGGCCAATCATCATCATCCAATTACACGCTCCCCAAATCCTCGGCTATAACGGCGTCGTTTCTCGATAAAAAAGGGAGGGGGGTAAACGAGTAAAACAACACAACCAAAACTCCAAAAAGAACGAGTGCTGAATAAGCGCTGGGGCAAAAAAGTAAAATAACAATCCACCGCCTCAGGGATACCTTTCTCGTTTGGATTTGCAAAACCAGCAAGCCTATAAAAGAGCACGCGTGTGACGTTTCTTGGCAACGGACACTGAAAAAATAAAATCAAAAACAACTCAAACTAAAGAAGAAACCGCCTAATTCCGGATCCAAGCCTCACTTCCCTCCCTCCACTCCCTCGCAAAACCAGGCCTAGGGTTTGTAGGCTTTTATCATCTCCGCCAAGCCCGCCAATGGACGAGTCGCCGCTGCAACTCGTTTCCGAAATCGGCCGTCGTCTTGGCGGCTTCGATCGCCGCAACAAGGACAGTCTTGTCAAATTTCTTCGAGTACGCTCATCGTCGTTCTTCCCCTCGCATTGTGTGAACGGAATTTTCCTTTCTTTTTATCTGTTCTGTTGAATATCATTCTTGTTCGTGCTCGGTTTCTTGTTGCTTATTAGGTTACTACTGATTTCATTTTAGTCCCTTTCTATGTGTATCGATTAATTTTTTTCCCCCAGAAACTTGCAATGCAGCACGAAATTATTTTAAAATTTCTTTCATTTTTTCTTCTTATCCTGTCTTTCCTTCTTGTTTTTTTTTCCCTCTTTCTTGTGGTTACGCCGAATTCTTGTTTGGATTAGAGTGTTGAGTTTTGTTTGTGTTTTTTTTTTTTGATCTAAAACTTCTGACAACTTGCTGGTTTCTTGGTTCTGGTGAATTAATGTTTGTGATATTTTGGTATATATTTCTTTACTCGACTTCTTGGCGGCTAAGTGGCGCTGATGTTTTTGTTTCTTTAAAATATTTCTTTATTTGGCTTCTTGGGGCTAAGCGGCGCCGACTTTGTTTGTTTCTTGGAGTCGGTCATTCCCTGCAGTTTGTTCTGCCTTTATAGAACGACATGGTATGGTGCTTGGTTTTCAGTGTGCGAATTTTATCAAATAGGTGATAAAAGCGTGCTCTCTATTTCACTCTCTGTCACACACTTCTTTGTTCAAAGATTTGCTTTGACTATCTGTAAACGGTCGGTCAATCGTTTCTTTGTTCTGTGCAAGTAATTGGGCTTGCTCTTCTTGTGTTGGAATTGCTTTGCTATTATTAGATGTGTTTGTTCAATATTCATTCGTATATCTTATTGTGAATGGGGCAGAGGGCTCACCCTAAATAACTGTAATTGCTGGTGCCTGAGTATCTCATTTGACTCTGCGGAGTCTGTTATCTAGAAGTCTCAAGTCCTTTTTTAAAAGAAATTTGTATGGATACATGCATTCCAGTTATACTGGAAGTTCTGTTAGAAAAAGCCTACACTATATTTTGTTCCTTCTATCTGCAGCAAGCCGCAACTGCTTTATCACAAATTGAACAGCCTCTGCTACCAGTTGCTTCACAAAAACTAGAAGCCATGAAGAAGCTAGAAGTTGGCCTGAAGCCCTTGAGGAAATCTATTCTTAACCGTGTGCTTCTTCAGCACACTGACAAAGATGTCAAACTTTTGGTTGCCATCTGCATCAGTGAATTATTCCGGATATTGGCACCCGAGCCACCCTTTGAGGACAAATATCTGAGGGTAATGGTATTTTGTGCTTGATGTTATGTTATGCTTTGCATGTGATGAGTATCCATTTCTTCTGCTTTTCTGTTATCGTACCTTGATAATCCCAACTGACATGAGTCCTTTCAAAATGGAAGGACATATTTAAACTTCTCCTTGGTGTGTTCTTGGAGCTCGCTGATACCACGAGCCCATACTTCTCAAAAAGGGTTAAAATATTGGAGACTGTTGCTCGATGCAAATGTTGCGTGTTAATGCTGGACATTGAGTGCAGTGATCTGGTTCTTGAAATGTTCAATGTTTTTTTCTCTGTTGTGAGGTCAGAAGGCTTTCTCCCCCTCTTTAAAAGTTTTCTGGTGCTTTTGGTTCTTGTTATCTAAAATGAGACAAGTGAAACTAGTTTGCTTATTCTTAGGTTGTTCTATGGCATGTTGTTGTCCTCTTCTTCCCTTTTCTTTCATTTTTATATTGGATTCTGTATTATTCCTCAAGCAAGATTGGTTTTATCAACTTCAAGATATCGTTATTTGCAACTGAGATTGTAAGGTACTAGAGATCCTCCTTGACATTAAGATATTTTTATCCAACAAACTGGACACTTGGGTCCTGCAATTGTTATGTCTATGTGTTGAACTGAGTCATTTCCATGACACCCTGCTGTGTAGTATGCTTGTCCTTGGCTAATGTCCTTAAATCTGTGAGCTCTTTACTTGCTATGGATCTTTTCCCTTATGTTGATTATGATTGTACTTGGTTTGGTTTGCATCATTTAATCTGAGCAAACCAATAATTTGGGTTTTACATTATAACTTGTTTAGTGTTTTGTAGACTGCTTCTGTTTTACTACTCTTTCTTTTTTTGGTTTAAGATAGGAATAGTAAAATTGTTTAATCCCTTTCTTGATAGGGAACATCACCAACAGAGTTTGATTAATGATATTTTATCTATCATGACACATATCCTAAAAGAAGAGGCTTCTCGGCCGCTTTCAGACGTGATTTTACGAAATCTTGCAAAGGAAGGGAAGGTAAGTATTTGAAATAGTTTCTTGTCTATATCTTTATGTCTCTTGTTGCAATTGTCTACTTCACAAATTGCTTGTACCATATCATTTCATTATTGAAGTTGACAACTGCAATGAAATTCTTTGGTAAGTTCTGTGAAGTAAAATTCCTTGAATGGCTTAGTATTCTGGCCCAAAATTGTTGGAGATTGGCGATGGAGCAAATCATGTAGCAAAATAAATTATAGGTATATAGGATATGTTTCTGTGGCAAGAGTTGTGTGAACATCTTTTGCACCTACATTAGAGAATGAATGTGAAAGATGACAATGAAATTGTGTGGATGAATGTAATTTTCAGCTTCTAGATTTACTAGTTTGAGCTGTCTTTGGGTTGCTCCTCCTCTTTGGTGAGTCCTGACAAATGCCAGAATCTCTGGTTGATTTGGGAAGTATGTAAATATTTCATTCACTTATCATTGGTGAGTCCTGAGCTTTTTGTTGGTAGTATGGAACTCCATCTGGTTTGATGTTCCAAATATATTTTTTTTCCTCATGCAATAGCTCCAGTACATGCTTCTGAGAATTCCAGCTCTCCTCATTGTCCTGCTTTTCTGGACAGGCTGCAACTTCTGCTGCTCCTCAGCTTGCTGTTTCAGTCATCCAGAATTGTGCAGAAATACTTGAGCCCTTTGTCTGTGGTTTTTTAACATCTTGTTCTCTAAACAGAGATTCTAGTGAGAGTGAGCTCAAAGAATTCTACCACGAAATCTTGTTTAAAATTTTCCAGTGTGCTCCTCAGATGCTTCTGGCTATCATCCCTAACTTGACTCAAGAATTACTGGTATAGCAGCTCTCTTAACTTTTTATGGTCAATGCTATCACAATAACCATTTAAACAGTATGCAATTCTTGGCTATCCTCGTAGCACTTTTTAGTAATTTTTTCTTTTTTATTCAGTTTCTCAAGTGTAGTCTCAAGTGTTCCTTTGCTCTTGCATTAAGTTATCCTTACAGAAGTTCCACTGTATCTCAATTTGTAGACTGTTCAGGTTGATGTTCGAATAAAAGCTGTTAAGTTGATTGGAAAGCTCCTTGCACTGCCTGAATCCCACATTGCTCAAAATTATCGAAATCTTTTTATAGAGTTCAAGAATAGATTTTCTGACAAGTCTGTGGAGGTTAGAGTTAGTGTTATATGCTGTGCCAAAGCTTGTTTCATGTCCAATCCCTGTGGGAAAGAATCATTGGAACTTCTTGGTAAGCCATTTAGTGAACAAATCGCTTATTTCATCTGGAGTGACTCCTGATTATTCGAATTTTCAAAATATCTTCTCACTTGTCAATTAGCAGCTGCCCTTGAAGGCCGATTGTTGGATTTTGATGACAAAGTGAGGTTGCAGGCAGTAGATGTGGTTTGTGAACTTGCCAGGTCTAACCTGAAGTTGTTTCCACTTGAACTGATATCAAAAGCTACTGAGAGGCTTAGGGATAAGAAGGTATTCTTCAGACATTTCTGCTCAGTTTATTTGAATTAACTCATTATTCTTATTGATTTTTTTTTTTATCCCCAGATTGTTTAACTTTCAAATATCTTACAGATATCTGTTAGAAAAAAGGCTTTGCAGAAGCTGATAGAGGTTTATCGAGAGTATTGTACAAGGTGTTCTGAAGGCCACATGAGTATAAGTGACTGCCTTGAAGAGATTCCATGTAAAGTATTGATGTTGTCTTGTGAGAAGGATTTGAAGGAGTTCAGGTCTGTTCTTCTCCCTTTTTTTATGCATTCCTCTCCAATTCAGGATTTATGGCACCCAATGATATTTTTGTAACTATCCTTCAGGTCCCAAAACATGGAAGTTATGCTTGCAGAGGATTTGTTTCCAGCTAATCTCTCTATTGAGGAGAGGACAAGGCATTGGATCCATTTCTTTTCTCTATTCACTCCTCTTCATGTGAAGGCATTGAACTCAATTTTGTCCCTGAAACAAAGGTATTCATGTTAGTTCTTACTGTAATAGAAATAGTGGCTTTTTTTGACCAGGTCTGTGTATTTCAGGTTGCAAATGGCAATGCAGGCTTATTTAGCCTTAAGGAAGAAACAGAAGGTAAAGTTCTAGGCTGTTGTAAATGCTGATGGGCGATCTGTGGTTAATGGACAAACTATATGCATGCTTAATTGCTGCTAAGCTATTATTATTTTATTGACCGGCATTGACATCACTCAAGTCTAGTTTTATGGTCTGTAAAGCTCTTCTACATAGTTCTCTTGTATTAATTGTTCTTAGTTTTGTTGTGATGAAAATTGTTGCAAAAAGAGTTGAACTTTTATAGCTTGGCATCTCTGTGTGATTTCTTATTTCTAGTCTTTTAATTCTGTTTGTGATGGATATAGAGGAATTGTCATTGTTAATTAAGCAGGGATGATCTTTTGATCTAGAAGGTGGGATAAGTTCACATTAGCAGTATAGAATTTGCATTTAGCTTAACTTGGCTCAAAAATCTAAATTGAGATTTAGTCTCTGATTTCAGTAACTCTGGTTTTATGGATGAGGATGCCCGAAGATTTCCTTTTTCTTGTACAATCATGTGCTGATTTAAGTAGATGGTTGAAATTTTTCTAATTTGACATAATCTTATTTCCAAATTTTACTTAACCATGTGACTAACACTTTGCTTATTTTGGTGAATTTCTAGCTTGAGAGGTGTAGGGAAATCTGAAATATTGGATAGAATAGAGTGTAAAGCAAATCAGAGCTTGAAGGGAGTAAAATTACAAAGAAAGGGTTAAAGTTTTACAAGGGTGCTTAGACACATACCTTAGTCCTATAGTATAGATGATTGCATGATCTTATCATGCATGCTTTGAACAATGGTGCATTTTCAAGTGTCCATACCTGACATGTTCTTCTCTGAGAACCATGTAATCCTGGTTTTCCTGCACTTTTTTGATGCTGCATTGTGAGATTAGGCTTATGTAACTTCTGGTATTTGTTGATGTGATTGGTATTCTGTTTGCATGACATGTATTTTTCTCCTTTATTAAATCTTTAGCTTGAAGCATTTGCATCAATTGTAGACCATGAGATTGTTGTAAAATGCTGCTGAGGTTTGGTAGTGTCACATGCACAAAGGTAAGGTCCATCTGTGATTATTGTTTGTTGGCTGCCCTTAGTGAATATATGCAAATATGTATCATAGGAAACCAGTTCTGAAGAAGTGCAAGAGAGACTCAAAAAGCTATTTGGGAAAATGTCAGCATCCTTTCCAGATCCTTCAAAAGCAGAAGAGTCCTTTCATAAATTGAGCCACATGAAAGATAATAGAATCTTTAATGAACTGGAGCTATTATTGAATCAACGGACAATTTTTGAGGCTCAGACAACCAGAGTGAGTTTTTTTTTTTTTTTTATCATATTGGTTTGGTGAAATTGTATCTCCTATTATATTTATTACTTGCTGGGAGATTACTGCTTCCTGCATAGTGTGAACCCTGTTATCTTGTTATGTAAGAGGCCTTGCATTCATCATCAATGAGAAGCCTTTCTTTGCTGTGTTATTGTTGAGAAATAAAATGAGAGAAAATGAAGACAGTTTGTCATGTAGCACAATGATGATTGGGTTTCTTTAACCACTGCCACAGCTAGGAGAAGTCTTTTCTGAGTTTCAATGGCGCATTGCTTGCTACCCTTTACTTTAGTTTACTTGGAGTTCAATCAATGCTTAGAAGTGGCAAAACTGAACCTGTAATGAGCATTCTGTGCTTGGAAAAAGGATAAGCCAGATACAAATTAATTGGGCAGGCCTTCTTGTATGGTAAGAAAGTCATTCTAACAATGAAGTAGCCCAAGCACACATAAATCATTGTTGTCATGGTGGGTATCTGTGAACATAATTCCCTTCATTGCATTTTATATAATCTTTTTGTTGTCCTTAGATTGAAAACAAGTTATATGTTGGATTGAAAAATTTGACTAACATAAAAAAAAGAGGTATTTGACAAGCTTGAAAGTGAACTAAAGGAGCTTAGTTTAGGCATCATCTATTGTCTATTGTTTTTTTAACTACTCAGAGCTTTATTTCTGTGAATTCATGCCATTAGTAGTTCTGGTAAGGGTCGATGCAGATTTGACATTTTTTTTCATGTGGGTACTTAAGTTATCCTATTGCTCATAATTCTAACGAACTAAATTCACTACTTGCTTTGTTTTTTACTTGTAAATGTTGCAATATGCTGCCTTTTACAATTTTAAGTTAAATCTTCTCTAATCTCTTTTTGTATATCAACTGCTTCTTTTTCAGGATAAGTTTCTTAAAATGATAGGAGATAGCCATCTACATTTTGAGTTTCTAAAATCACTCTCCTCAAAATGCTCATTTAATATATTTAGCTCAGAGCATGTCTGCTGTATTCTAAAGAATCTTTCCAATAGTGGAATGCCAAAAGAGCATTTGGAGGCTTCTTCTGCCAAATTGCTTATGGTAAGAACAACTGCTGTTTGGTGCTTTTATGTCTGTATTACTTTTGAAAATCTTGTATCACCATTTTTCCTTAGGGCTTGAGATCCAATAGCCAGAAAATGCAGAAAGTTACTGCTATATCCAGGGTAATAAGGCAGTTAACTCATGTACAGCTGGTACATCCATCATAAGCCATCTGAAAAAAGGGAATTTTATGTAAGAATATGACTTATGTCAAGTTGGGTTGACCTCCAAGGGAATTATAGGAAGTTGCAAAATGTATTACAGATTTTTGTCATTTCTCACATAGGACATCAAGTATTACAACTTAAAGGTTCCTGAACATTTGTGTGAGCAGTTGTTTTCTAAGGCAGTATGCTTCAGAAAGTACTTGTTGATGGTATGCAGTCTATCATCTTCTTACTTATAAGATCTACACATTTGTTCCTTATCTTTTGTTTGCTTAAAGAAACTTGTGTTGTTGCCTAACTTGACTTACTATAACTTTGTAGCATTGATTTAATAATGAACTGTGGCTACTAGCATGTCTGAATGTGGGATATTTTAAGGAGTACATCTGATTTTAGTGTATCTATTTGTAGAATCCTTTATAGTAGTTGTCAATCATACTGTATCCTAGTGTGTGATTGTAAAAGCCTTTAAAGTAGTTTTCAATTTCTAGAAGAAAGTTAGATTAGGAAAAGTTTGATAGAATGATGACTTGTACGTCTTCTCCTTGCTGGAGACATTAAAAAAAAAAGCCAAATTTGGGTAGCATATAATGGGTTATTTCCCTTTAAGTGCTCTTTTTGTTATAAGATGTTGATAATGGTATCTCTTCAAACTATAAGCAAGTTCTTTGCTGTGATAGTCTGATAAGTTTGCATTATTCTTCAAAGTTCTGTTCAATCAAAGTAACTTCCATGTTTCCTTATTCAGACTATAATCAATGTTTTTCCTGCACTTCTGGGAGGTTCAGAAGAGCAGTTGCGGGACGTTATAGATGAGAAAGATTCAATTAATTATATACTTATTGAAGCCTTGGAAAAAGCAGGTCCTTATATTTCTGTCAAAATCAGGTGAATGGTATTCTTTTACGTTGGTGCCCATGCTTCTTGCTTGACAAAACTATGCATGTTATAATTTATTTGTCATAGGTATGTAACCTTCTATTATTTGTTTAGCAACTGTGCACATCTTATAAGGATGATGGGTACTTGACCTTCTTTTTATGCCACAAGCCAAGGTTGTTTCCTGCCAAAGACCAAGTCTCTCCTCTGTATTTCTGGTCTTTGGGATAGTAGTTTTTTTTTCCTCAATTATATTCATGACTCAAATAATTGAATGTTTTAGGGGTCGTGTCCTTCTTCCCACCTCATGCGCCAAGTGGGGGGGGGAGATGGTGGGTTGTGGATGAAGGTTAAGGACTAAAAAGTGAATAAGTTACAAATTGGAACCCAATTTTTTATACCTAAAATTTTCCCATTTTCCTCTACCTTGGTTTTGATTTGATTTTCATCCTTGTGTGTTACTTCTCATATCAGCAATTTTTATCCTTTGTTGGAGAGACTATCTCTGGAGGGAACTCGTATTCAGGCCAAGCATGCTGTTTCTGCAATTGCTTCACTGGCAAATTCTTCGAAGGAGCCCATTTTGTCAAACCTATGTAAGGTGTGGATATCCCAGCTTCTCCAACTTTTGTGTTTTTTTACACTTTAAGTTACTCATTTCATTTACTTCGTTCTTTTCCTGCATTTTCTATAAGCCATGTGAGTTTTTATTTTTTTTGTTCTTTGTTGTAATATGAATTTGTTTTTGAACATGAATCTTTGATCTGTTGCATCTCTTCTACTCTCTGGCATAACTGGGTTTTTAGGTTTGATCAGTCTTAGCAGTAATACTGTTTATAGTACCTTATGTTCATTTCTGTCATTGTCTTTTCCTTAGTTTCATTGGGAGATGATAATGACATTTGCAATTGTGATGAGATGTTCTGTTTTGCTGTAAAATTATATTTGTTGATACGATTGGAAGGAAACGAGAGACCAAGATTGCTTTTTATCGTGTTCTGAATAAAGTCACTGAATTGGATTCCAGACACTGATATTACTTAGACCACTCTATGGGATAACCATATTATTTTGATCTTTCAGCTTTATCATCTGCCTTAAGGGAACTAACATATGGAATGTGTTTTTGCTATTTCTTTGTCCATGTGTGTGGCTTTAGGCAGAGTCATTTCTTTATACACTTGCGCAATGCTGTTCATACCTGCTGCTTCTATGAGATTTTAAGCTTGTGTTCATATTGGAACAAGGAGATAAAATCCCAATATTTAATTAGTGTTCATATTCTCTTCCTATTTTGGGGACTGCATTCATTTCTTGCTTAACTTAGCGTTTAAACCCCTCATTGTTCTACCTTTGTTGCAAATTTCCAAGACTAGTAGAGATGGTTAGAAATGAGTCCATTGCCAACTGTAGTTTTGACTCTTGGTTGGAAAGTTGAAGTTTGATGCATCTACCACAAAATTAGATGGTAAGGGTGAGAAATCCGAGTTAGTTTTGCTATGCCTTTACTTATCATATTCTGGTTAATTCAGTTTTTTAGTGGAGCTTTCTTACATGGAGCTATATTTAGGCTCACTTTCTCTGTTTACATGTTCCACTTGCACCCTTTCCATTGTCAATAAGAATTTATTCCTATAATGTAAGGAATTGCTTATTTTGAGTGTTTATCTAATTTTATGTGTTTTTCCTGTCTTACTCATTCAGGAACTAGTGGATTCTTTACACAGTGGGAGGAATATTCCAACTATCTTGCAGTCCTTGGGCTGTATTGGACAACATTGTGTCTCAGTGTTTGAAACTCATTATGATGAGATCAGTTCGTTTGTATTGGAATCTATTTTCCAAGTAATGAAGCAAGCTGTAGCACATTTATCATTGCATTATTTTGTCCTGCCATAATATAGCAGGATAGCATTTACATTCTGAATTTTCCATGTAATGTGTGTTAGCAAAATATGGATTGTAAGATTTTGCAGCTTAACTATCATGCATATTTTTTCTTTAGGCAGAACAAAATGATGATTCAACATTGTCTGGTGACACTTCTGGATGCAGCAATTCTTGT
This sequence comes from Bruguiera gymnorhiza, assembly GCA_020883675.1. NCBI lineage: Eukaryota > Viridiplantae > Streptophyta > Magnoliopsida > Malpighiales > Rhizophoraceae > Bruguiera > Bruguiera gymnorhiza. The sequence continues at coordinate 965,272 of JAIRCJ010001047.1, read as the reverse complement.
AAGTTAAAGGTAAGCACTGTTGAAAGAAGTTCCCGAATCTTTCCAAGTCTTTTTCCAAACACTCTGTGGGGAAGGTATCAGAAAGTTTTAACATAATAAAAGTCTCTCTCATGGAGATTGGCCTACAGTTTCACTCTCAACAATTGAGTTATTTGCAGCAGGTCTTGATGAGTCATTGTTATCTGATGATGCCATTAAAATGAATCAATATGCAAATTATGAATATCAGGCAATTTGCTAGAAGGCTGTTGAAAACTAGTTAAATTGGTTCTACCACATTCTTGTTATAGGAGCAGAAATCCAAATTGAAAATAGAACAAACAGATTATGTTAGCAGGACTGATATCCCAGTAGTTTGTTTGGTTGCCATGCTGCAATGTTGCTTTTCGATGTTCTTTTATGGTTCTGTTACTGATGGTGGATCTCATTTAAATTTCTATGGCGTGCCTGGTTTTAGATGCTTTTTTTTTTCCCCTCAAAAAAGTTCTCAAGGAACTAACAGAGTAGGGCATGTGAGGTGATTCAACTTTGTGCTTGTAGGGCAAGCTACCACATTCTTTAAATGTTGTCTTTTGGATCATGTGCTCAATAGTTGAGCTCTATTAAGCCTGCTCCGCATGGGTTAGCATTTTCACATTCTGTAGCAGAGTCTTAAAGCATTGATGGACTAGCATGTTAGTTTGATATGCTGTATTTTGCAGATTTATGCACTAAAAATGCTAGTCAAGAGCTTTTTGCCTCATCGAGGATCTCGTATGCAGAGGCAGATTGATCATTTGCTGGATATTTTATCAAAGATGATCCAAGGTGGTGGTTCTTTTGATGGAATAATCTTGAGGTATGTTTCAGAAAAAAACCTTTTTAGTTATCATAGATATGCCCACATAATTGCTAAGACTTCTAGCCACGAAGTTTTAAATTTTCAACATAAATTGATTCCTGAATTAGATCTTCATTTTCTTACTTTTTTGTTGAACACTGAATCAGATTTTCTTATTCTTAATTTAATTTTAACAATGGTTCTTAGATTCTTGTTTGAATCCTCGTGAGTGTATTTACTACATTTTATCACTCTTCAGCCAACTGCATAGTTGAGTTACAATATATTTTCATTGCTCCTTTTCTTTTAAAGCCGGGGGGGGGGGATGGGGGTTGCATGGGTGAGAATAATAGTTCTAAAATTTGATGACTCCATATAGAATGAGCATATGAAATTGTATGTGTTTGTGAAGAAACCATTCAATCTAAAAACTTAATGATATCAGCGCTTTCATTTCCAGGAAATCATGAGCTCAAATTGTGCTACCCTTACATTAAATTGTGCATTTCTTGTTTGTTCATGCTTTAGGCTCAAGAGAGTTTGATTTGTTCATGCTTCCAGCCCAAGAGAGCTAGGCTTTTGTCTGAAGGGGCTTGTCAGAGTTTAATATATGATCTATTCTTGAGTCTAACCTAATAGTTTAAACTTTCAAGTTGAATGGTTTCTTGACAATGTCAAGGTTATTGTCCACCATTTCATTAGCTTCCCCATATGCTGTTTTTTTTTAAGTTTGTTGACTGTTTTTTGGCAGTGCAAATGACAAGCCCCATATCAGATTGGCTGCTGCAAAATCTCTTCTCCGGCTTTCCAGAAGATGGGATTTGCATATTTCTCCAGAGGTTTTTCACCTGATAATTTCACTATCAAAGGTATTTTTAGATTGTGCGTGGGATAAGCTAGCTGGCAGAAGTTGTGGAATGGTCTCTTGATGTGTTGCATTGGAGTCTTTTGTAACAAGTAGCAATAATCAAATGCATCTGTAACATAATGCAAAATGAAGAGGTTTTACCTCAAAATTTTACTCTTCAAACCTACTATGCTGTCATTACTTTTTTATTTTTAAAAGTAAAACAAAGTGGTCATTTATGGCTCACAAAATGATCATATGTTAGTTGAATGTTCACCATATGAATGCCTTCTTGCTGTGATATTTGGGTTATACGCATCTGATCTCCTTGTTGGTCTATTATTGTGCTTGCAGTTGAAGTCATCAATGATAGACTTTATTTTCTTCTCTTGTGCTCAACAGTTTTTTTCTTTCTTCTCTTGTCAAATTCCAGGATTCTTCTTCTTTTGTTAGGAGGCTGTTCCTTGAGAAAGCACACAAGTTGTTGAAGGAGCATCTAATACCTATTAGATATGCATGTGCTTTTGCATTGCCTCAATGTGACGATTCTAAGGACCTGCAGGATGCTGTATGTTTTTACTCCTCTATGTTTTCCATCATATGTGCTTTGTTTATTTTTACTTGTATACTTATTCCGTATTACCTCTGTTGTTACTATTTTAGTCAGTGAAATACCTAGAAGAATTTATCAAGGACTGCAGTAGAGAAGCTCGAATTCGCCAGGCATCTACAATGCAAAGAGGCTCACTTACAGATTTTCCATCATACATTGTGGTTTTCTTGATCCATATTCTTGCTCATGATGCTGACTTTCCACCTTTAGAATGTCAGGATGAAGAAATATATGCCCACTTTTGTGGGTGTGTATCTGAAGTCAATTTGGTTTTTGCCTTTGTTACTCTCTTCCAAATGTGAATGTGATGTTTCTTCAATTGTGGTGACATGGGGATGGTGTTATTTTGCAGTCCACTCTTTTGGGTTGTGAAGGCATTATTAAATTCTACCATTTTCAATGGTGACATGGATCTTATAAATGATACTGCTTTGCATTTGCTTGGTATTTTTCGTGCTATTAAAAGAGCTGAAGATGCTGTTGATGCTCTGCAAACTCCTGTCAGTATGTTTTTCTCTTGTAAAATTTTTTTCTGCTATTGATCTTTTGTTTTGTATTCATGTTTTGTATTGATGTAGAACATAATTGCCTTGCAGAAGCTGCAACTTCTTGCTGAGATTGGGAGCTCTATTGTAAATTCGTTAAATCAGAGCCGCATTTCCTCCTCACATGCACCTGGATTGATCTTACTGCCATCATCACTGTACAGAATAAGTCCTAAGAAATGCAGTGAGGCAAGTACTTAGGATGATCTTAAGTGTTTGTGATTTAACAAGTGTCAAATGCTAATTTACTTGTCATTGGCAGGCTAGTTTGAAATTTCTCCCTCCGTTTCCTGTTGATGAAAATTTTTTCAAGAGAGTTGTTCATATTCTTACATCCCAAATCTCTCTGGTAAATATCTAGAATCCTAGAACCCTTACCCAGTTATTCTTTGCTACACATATAGCCACTTAGAATTGTCTGCTTTTCCTGCTTGGTGTGCATTCTTTTGGCTTACTCTAGGGTGCATTTTCTCTTCCTAAATGCGCTAGAAAGTCACAAGAGGATAGCCTAAAAGTTGCTCAGTGTCAGCATGGTACACCAAACCTGCCTTCACCAGAGCGTATTGATTTGTCAAAAATTGGGACAATAGAAATACAAAAGAAAGCAAGCCAGGAAATCAGTTTTGGACATATGAGAAAACATGCTTGTCCTATTGCTTCTGATTCAGAGGGACTGCACACTCAGCATTCTACTATTGAGGCATGCAAAAATTATGCGTCTGGGAATTCTGAAGCTATTGTGGAGAAAGAAAATTTTTCTTTTTGTGATTCTGCAACCATAAAACCTCTGGCTGCATCAAAGGCTTCCACTATAGAAAGAATATGCCATCCCTTGAAAGAGCATATAGCCACAAGTAGCAGTATTACCATTGAAGCTTGCAAATATTCTCATGAAAAACTCCAGGAAAAGTCACTGGTCAGTATGTTCTTTTTTTAAATGTAACCAATTTTAAATAGTTTTCTCATTATAGTTTCATGTTTGCACACATAATTGCTTACTTTATAGGACTTGGGAGCGGGGCCTTAATTAAAACATAGATCAAATTAGTATCTTCTGTTGACAGCCATGAGGAAATTTAGTGGGAGAAATTCTGTGGATTTTCGGAAGTGATAATATAAAAGTTTGTGATTGCTCAGGCTTAGCCATTGCTTTTTAATTCTGACAGCAATTCAGAAGGTAAACAGATACACTTTGTGATATAGCGCTCCATGTTGCCTAAAATATTAACTCAGATGTGTACAGATCGGTCTGTAAGTGTATTTGTAGCCTTTTATATATGTATGCCAGCCTCAATTAATGAAAGTTGTTTTCCTTTTCAGTTTGAGACTACTATTATTTTGTCTTCTTAGCTTTGATAATTTATGTGTCACCGTGCTTAGTTCCCTCTTTTATTGTTTCTATTTTTTGATATCTTTGGACCATTTTATTATGATTGTGGGGTTATTTTTCTTTAAGGGCTTTGTATGAGGCAAAAGATGAAGGTCACCAGTTCATGGCTTAAGATTTTTAGGTTTGTTTATGGCTTTGATTTGCATCCTTGTTCTTTCCCTTTTTGGGTCATGGATTTAGGATATTATATGTTTGTTTTCATTATACTCTTTGCAGAGCTATATTACTTTTCATTTGTTCACTTGCATGACTCTAGGCTTCAATGCTATTTCTTAATTGCATCCTTGTGTCTTTTGGTTTTCCTTTTATCCTTGATTGTCTTTTGACAGTGTCAGGAGATTGCTTCAGGAGAAGAGTCAAACACTTTTCATTCAAGTAATTGGTGAGTTGTTGGTAGTACCTAATGTTTCAAGCATGGTACAGTTATACATTCTAATTATGTCTTAAATGAGAGTATGGTAGTTTACTGCATTTCTTTTCTAGTTTAGGTTCTTTGTTTATCATATTGTTTTAGTTTCAGATCTAGTGGCCATGATTCTCTATTTTAACTCTTTGTTTCCATTGGTTTTCTGAAGGCTCCACTTATATATTCATTTTGTTTTTTCTTTTTAATTTTTTAAATTTCTTAATCCAGTAATCAGGGCATTTGGTTGGTTGGGAAAGGGGTTGGGAAAAGGTAGGTCTTGACCGTCACTGGAATCAGATACTACCTCTTGTCCACTTGCATCCATGATCATCTGAATTTCTGTTTCTTTTGAAAAATTTTCATCTATACCTTGCCCCATATTAGCTTTGTGTATTTCATGTTGCAGCAATCCAGCCTCTACTGTCAGTAGTCTGCCTAAAGGAACTTTCAAGCACTCGGCAAAGAATGGGAGCAGAGGGCTTCGCAATGGAGTACTTCCTTCCCCTGGTAAACTTTTTGCAGTTTCAATTATCTTATTTTTCTGTTCTAGGTAAGAAATATCTTTTGAATAGTTATTACTATGTGTTACTATTTGGAATTTAAGATGGGCTAGCAATCTAGGCTCCAATTATGTCATTACAAAATTTTAATTTTTGGACAACCCTTAATGGCCAGGATTGTCATAAGTTCAAATAGGCTTGTGTGGGCCCAATCTCATGATCTCCCTATTACTGGTTTTCTAGCCCATTAAGACACCAAAAGAATTGAAGCCAGACAAATAAAAGCTCTCCTAGTTCAGATGAATCTCCTAGTTCTAATTTTTTCTCTCTTACTTGAGCCTTCTGCTCTCCTTCTTTGCTGCTTGGTTCTCCCTGGGTTTCTGTTTTGTTTTCCTTTTGTCTCCTTAATAGGAGCTAGATGCAGGATTGAGGTAGTAATCTCGGAGTCTTGTGGTTTTTTCCTTCATTCCATTTGTCCGTATTGGAGCTTTAAAGCTCACAAATAGTCTATGAGCAGATAATAAGTAATTGTTTCTTGTCAAAAATCACTGTCCCCAAACTTGAATTAACAATTTTCTAATGTTGCGATTATTCCAGCTGACTAAAATTTCATCTTATTGAGCTAGATTTTAAGTATGTTTAACTCATCCATGGTATGTATTGATGAATCTAATACTCCTAAAAAAGCATTGTTGTAAGGTGGTAGCAATATTGACATTTCCATTGAGTTTTAAACTGATTAGCTATCCCCAGGAGGGTTTCCATCCCTGGATATGCCTACTGCTCCTCCTTTGATAAAATGTAATTATCTAAATAGAAGAAAGATGCATGTCTCTCTTGGAATGTGTCCTTTCTCAGAATTGTGGCTTATTTCCTTCCTCAAGCTCCCATTCAGAGGGAGAATTTTTAGGGGTGCACACTGTGATTGTAGTAGTTTGATTGTTGGGAAGTTAATCATATCCTTTAAAGTGGCTCAGCCTCTTAGGCTATTGAACATATTATGATCAATAGCAGAACATGCTTTTCATTTGAGGACACTCTTATGCTTCTGTATTGTATGCTATCTATATTTTGTTTATGACTTCTACCAACTATTTTGAACCTCACTTTGCAGATCCTGTGTTTGATTGGTCTGCCTAGAGGTGAAATAGCTTCATTGTACCTATTGAAAAAAGGTTTTACCTATCTAAAAACAGCCTACAAAGAATTGTGTCCCATACAAACCCATGCCTGCCCCCTGGAGAGGTTTGATTGCGTGGATTATCTTCAATGTTGGAAAAACCAGACTGGCCCAATATTTTCCACCAGAAAATCAGAACCAGTCCACAAACTGGTTTGATGCAACCTCAAAACAATGTGTCATACATGAATTTATGTGGTTCAAAAAAAGAGGGTTTCTCAGTCCCAGTGTTGTCAAAGGCATGCCTAAGGCGCCTGGCACCAAGGCCTTGGGGCTTTTTCGCCCCAAGGTGAGGCGCCTTGCGCTAGGTGCGCTTAAGTGTGCTTTTGCCAGAGGCAACAGGCGCAAGAAAGGCACGCCTGAGACAAATCCTACAGCTATTTACTTTTTTTTGTATGGCAAACAAGAGTCCTACTTTAAAACAAACACAGAGGCACAAAGCACAGGTTTCCTATCTTAAAACAAACACAGATCAAACGTTGACAAGTACCTTGAAGAAGCTGGAAGGAGATTAAGCTAAGGAGGAATCTGCCTCGTGGTCACCTTATTTTTCTTTTTGTTTTTCTCTCTCCTCTCCACCAGTTCCCAAAACCTTGGTCATTATCTCTCTTTCTTTCTCACCTCTTTGTTTTTTTTATTTTACTATTCCCCTGTTTTTCTATGATATCCTTTATTTATGTGAAATCTGCATTTCAATTGATGATTCTTTTAAAGCCCTCCAACATGGTCTAACCTCAGTGGAAGCTTTCATCATGCATGTTAGATGTTATCAATGTAAGTGAGGGACAAGACCAAAAACATTGTTGTCTTATGCTAGATCATGCATGCTAGAATTCTAGGGATTTTTATAGTGTGACTGGTTGCAGGATAGAGTCTTTAAGCAATTGTTCCATTTATGCCTTTTCATGCAGCAAAGCAAAAGAAGAGACAGAAGGCTTGCGAAGACACATCACTATCAGACATTATCAATATAAATGAGGAACCTGTAAGTCTCTTTTCTGCCCAACTTTCTCCATGTAATACCTTTTCATGTGTTGGCGGAAAATGGCTGGGGCATAATTAAAAAGTTTATGCTTTTGAATAAAATTTTGCAGGATTATGTGCAAATGAACCTGTGAAAATTTTTAGTAGTATTCTTTTGGCAGTTTTTTTACATCCATTGTTATACTTTGGTCTCAGTTGTCTTCCACAATAGCACTGTTTCTTCCACTATAAGCTTTTTCATTTGGAATGTCAATATTCCTCTTAACGTCTTGTAGGCTATTTCAAAACCATGAATCATAGGTTGCAGTGAAATTAACGTGCAGCCAATGACCAAGGACTGTTGAAAGAGTATATCTGATTTTGTTGCTTACGGTAGCTATAGTTCAAGTTTTGTGAAGATTTCATTAGTGTTGATAGAGTCGACCTGAATTTTAATGATTAGCATTTCTTGAGAACATTTTGTTCAGAGCGAGCTGTCATGTTTCTGTTATCTTCTGGTATGTTGCTGCATTTACATGTATTGGTTTCTCCTTTCAGGCCACTAGAAGAGCACGGAAACAGAAATTATAAATTGCTGTTGCTGCTGCCCTCTCAGACACCCACATTCTGGTTCAGAACTCACCCCTTGTTCTTAACTTGCTACTCTGTAAGTTTTTGCATGTAACTAGCTGGAGAAGTGTGACTAGCCTTTGACTCTCCTGTTGCACAAATGATAAAATATTCATCCCTGCTCTTCTATAAATCAGTCATCTAAATATACGATTTTGTATGTTCTCTGTGCATGCTTGTGATGAAAAAAAGGCAGCCAAAAATTCGTCATGTTTTTTATTGCCAAGTAAAAGAGCTCTTTGTTAAACGAGGCTGAATCATTGTTTGATTGCTATTGGCTTTAACACAGTTGACTGTCTCTTGCTAATTTATTGTGGCCTGTATGTTTTGCTGGTTTAGGTAGAGGGTAACTTTCACGTTTGCATTTGTTTACCCTTACGATAACATAGCCGCTTGCTGGAATAGCGAGATGACAACTTTATTCATTTGTATTGCATTTTGTGTGAAATCTTGTGATATAGACGTGCCATCTGAAGAAAATTTGATGGATCAAAAGTTATAAAACATGAAGCGGAAGTGTATTTTGTTTTGTTGGAGTTTCTATTGAGTTTTGGCATTTCCTTTAGGTAATTAGGAGGAACGTAGAATCTCGAGCGATAATTTTCTGTTACAAAGTCCACTCCCAGTTTCTGCTGGACTTTTGCGCAATCTCGCGAGTTCTTTGCAGAAGCCCGAAACAATGCTGTGTATATTATCCCCCGAAACCCGAAACAACAAGGCCTGATCCCCCGTTTGCCGCTCTAGATTTGACCGTGTCATCAGTAGGGACGTTAACCAACTACCAACTATTATGAGGGTAGGGTGGTGAGATGTATATTAAATTGCCATTGTGTTTTTATGATGGCGACACCTAACAGCATTAATCAGCTATATTTGAATTTGGGTCTAACGAAATTCTGAAATTATGAAGTTTCTTTTTCAAGCTATCATTAGGCGTCAATGGGGTTCCTAGAATAATTAGACAGAACGGATAAGAGGTGAAAAACTTTAGAGTTGGGTTTGGGAGTTGAGAGGGAAAAGGGCAAGGTTTTGAACAGCGACTAGATTGATCTAGCGGTGTGGCAAGAGGAGGCCCACTGATCCGACATCCAAACTTTGGTCCATGATTGATGGGAACCTGACTTGAAGGCACAGCTAAAATGGAAACTGCCCTCACTTCACCCCATGTGACCGTTCTTCTGTTTGTTCCAGTCACTTAATGAACCTCTCTTTTAGGATGTTTCGTTTTATGGATAACTCAAGTTCATTTTCGATGCACCAAGATAAAAAGAGACAAAAATGATAAGTCTCAAGTGCTCCTCTTCTGCATTTCTTTTCTTGCTAACTAGCCCAAACCGTATACAATCAATTGGGGTAATTATATTGAGCTTGCGTCTAGTTAAATGGAAAATTCATTTTCCTATTTCTTAGGAGCATGTTTTAGCAGAATGAGTGAGAAAAGAAAAAAGACCACTAATTCTATTGAACTTAATTCAATGCATGATTTGGAAGGCCCCTAAACCAAACACCCCCAATACATTTTGGTAGAATAAATTGCAATGTTATAGTCACTAACCGCGTGGTCTGGAAAAAGAATAATTGAACTCTTACTTTCAATAAATAAAATTTTAATACAGACATAAGTGACAAGAAAAAATAAAAAAAAAGGCGATTTTGTTGTCAAATATTTTTGTGAAAGCTTTATAGAGAAAGATAACAATTGGTTATTGCTCTTAACTTTCTTGCTTTGGTTGACAGGAAGTCTAAACTAGTCATATAAAAAGGAAAAGGAAGCAGTGGATTGTAAGAAACGGATCTTTGATCGAAGCACCATTATCTCCAATATCGCCTCTTCCCATTTCATCGGTTCCGAGATCATTATTGGAGTTGCAAATTTTGACCACAAGACACAAATAGATAAACCCTTTCCAAAGTCGAATGTGCCCTTCATTGGGTGAGGCTTGCTTTCCTTCCTTTTTTTTCGTTTCTTTTATTTGTTGCTTCTTGTTGAAATTGTCATCATCTTCGGTTTAACTGTTCTTCAAATAACGATGCGGAAGAATCAGCCCCACGAGATGAATCATGATCTTTCGAAGTTTCCGTCATTTTGTGGTCTGTCATCCCTGCAGCTTTCCAGATTTCGTGTTGAATGCATGGCCTATACGGGAACAGCTAATGGGTTTTACACCCTGTGTGGATAGAGTGAAAGAAAACGAGAAAGCACGTTGTTTGGATTAAATGGAAACCACTGGAAAGAGAATAAAAGAAATGTTATTCTCCATCGTTTGGAAACCAAGGAAATGAAAGAAGAGAAAAGAATGTACCTTGAAATCACAAATTATTGCGGTGCATTCAATTTTTGAATTACAAAAAAATAAAGGGCAAATGAGTAATTTAGTATAAAAATTAGGTCTTTTTTTCTATATTTTCTCAATAAATGCGAGAATGGGAACAGTGGCCAAATTTTACAGCATTTTTCATGCATTTTTCTTTCTTTCATTAATCCAACGGAAAGTTTTCTTTTCCACTTGTTTTCCTTCTATTCACATTATATTTTTAATTTTTCTTCCAATCCCAAGGGGGTTTTAGTGAATTATACATGGAAGTTGGGACTATTGCGGGTCTACGTGGCATTGTAATAATCTACTTCATTGTTTTTCTTTTTTTATCTTTTCATCAGAAGAGAGAATTTTCTTTGTTTTTTTTTATTTTCTTTCTTTTTCTGATTTGGATATGCTTTAGACAAAAAGTTAAAATGGGTAAAACAAAAAAAAATACTCCTAAAGTTTGGTCAGTGATGTACTTCCATCCACTAATTTTTTGATTTTGAATCCAAAGGGCAAATTCCAGGAAAATTCCAATATAACCACACCCAGTCCAAAGTGGTACCCAGCAACTTGAACCGGAAAAGGCCATCATTTTGACCTAGTTTTCACCTATGCCCCTGTTGTAGAATGATTGGGCTGCCCTCCCCCTCCCGTTGAACCGTCCAAACTGGGGTGTATATACAATATTGGTGGCCCCTACTCATTCTGTACAGTCCGTGTATATATATATATATATACCCACCCAGACACCAAAATGCTTGGAACTATCTCTCTCTGTTTCTCTCTGCCTTGTTGATCTCTTGTTCTCTTCAAGATTCATTTTTTTTCCCCTCAGCATACATTATACAATGAATAATGGGCATAGAGAAGACAATTCTTGCTGTTATTTCCACCCAAAAGAGGTGTTTGTAGGGGTTTGCCCACTCTGCTTGAATGAGAGGCTCCTCATATTGACTGCAAAACAGAGTCATCACCAACACCTTCCTTCATCAGCCAGAGGATTAGGAAGAGGAAGTAAAACTCAAGGTTTTGTACACAGGAAGAAGCCACCCATCAACATTCCCAAGATCTTTGCCTTGGGTTCCCTTCTCAATTGGCGCGAATTGCGGCACTCAAAATCAGACCACTCCGGCGATGTTCCCGATGCTTCCAACAGCCACGAAGGTAATTGATTAATTAATGTTTGCTTCTTTGTTGTTTTATGTTGTCTTGTTCTTGATTGGTTTCTTATATTCTTATGTTGTTGTTGTTGTTGTTGTTATAATTGACGTTTTTTAAGACTCCTGCTCCTGGATTTTTGGTGTTCTTCTTGAGTTCCCACAGAGACAAGGGAACTAGAAGCACGGCACGCAGTACTTGTGGGCGTGTTTGCATATGTGCAGTAAAAGGAATTATTGATTTGTTAGTGTGATGTTAATGACAAAAGAATCAGCAAAGCACAACTAAAGTTGTCGGATTTATTTAGATACTTGTTATTGTTGCTTGCAATTGCAATTATCTTTTTTCTAATGTATGAAAATTTAGTGGAAGGAATGAGAATTTTCTGTGATTCGTGGATTGTGCAATCTAATGAATGATACCCAGATTATTTGACAAATACCCAGCCAGGCATTGTCTCCTATTTGGGGGGGGGGTCAAAGCCTGCAATTTTGAAGAGAAAGGACATTGGGAACTTGTAGAAATAGAAAGGGTTGCATACTTGCATATAATCAAGTTATTATTCCGCTGAAGTTGCATTAGATTAGACTGCGTTTATATTAAGTATGCCGATAGTCCAAATGCAAATTCATTCGGATAAAATTCAAACAGGGGACCCCATTTGGTGTCAAGTTGATTTCATTTCTTGCCCGACATGTTCTTGGAGAATGTATGGTTCCTAGTACATAAAGTCTCCCTTTATTTGTATTTGTTGGTGTTGCAATTAATTAAAAAGGAAAAATTAATGCATGCATATCCAAACGGATGGAAGCCAAAAATGTCATCATTATTTTTTTTCTTTCTTTAGTTCCCCTTTTCCTTTTGGTGCCGATAGTCTGACTTCAAAGCTTAATACTTTTGTAGACTCTTTTATATCTATCAAGTTTGGAGACAACGGCGTCGCTTCGTGGGAAAAGGGCACAGTTTCGAAGGTCTCTCTCGAGCACTGTGGCAAGAAGTCCTGGAATCATAATTCCGACCAGGAAACCAACCAACCCAATAAGAAAAAGGAGCAATCCATGAACGTGATAGAACATGCCATATCCCGCGCCTCGCTGCTGAGGTGGCGAATTCCGATTGGCCACCTATTCCATCTCATCAGATGGAATAGGTCCAACAAAGACCAAGTGGAGGGTGTAAAGGGAGGGAAGAGTTGGATAAGGGCGACTCTGACAAAGAGAAGGACCAAAGAATAAAGTGAAAATCGTTTTGAGAAAAAAACAAAAAAAAAAAAAAGGCAAAAGGGACATTACCATTTTCCTCAGCCATTCCCGTGCGTGTGGGCTTTGAGGCTCAATCTGGACTGTAAAGTGCTGCGTCATAGAGATGCATGCAAGTAGAGGAGTCAAAATAAAATTCATTGTTGGTGGCTGCAGCTACCTAACATAGAAGAGTAATAGTTGTAAATTGCTTTCCATACTTAAAACATTACATAACTTCATGTTAAGTGCACACGTAAAGTGGAAATCATTGGGGAATATAACTCTACCAGGGCCCTATTAGAACTTGTCATGTAGTTGTGTAGATATGGAATTGGAAACACTTTTGTGTGTGTGTGTGTGTGTGTGTGCATCCCCTGTTCTTTAAAGAGCATGCACTTAATTTTTATTTTTTTTTTTTAAAAAAGGATTCTCAAAGTGCCATCAAGTTTTCTAGCGTTTTGGTTTTGTTTTGGCATGAAATAAAATTCATTATGAGCATATTTCGTCCCACGTTCGGCTTATTCTTGCACATGCAAAGGCAGGCCTATGAGGGCCCGTTTTGGTTGTCGGTTCCCTTCACTGAGCATATTTTAGTGACGCGGGCCAATTTCCCCTATACGACCACAATGGATGTTTACGTAAAAAAAGGAACCGTGTGGTGTGGCCGAAAGTGACGAGACACCAATCTTCACCCAACTCCATCAACATGACAAGGAGAGCAGGCGTAGATCTCCCATCAGTTGCGTGCAAATAATGGCCAGAACTACATTCTTTTCTTCATGTCACCGTGATGTGAAGGCAATTGAGATCCCTCTTCAATTTTATTGTGCGAATTTAATACACGAAGCACCCAGTGTCTGTGCGTAATTAATTCCTCACAATGGGCAGTGGCCAAAGGTCTAATTGTACGTACAACTTGTACCCAAAAGAGAAAAAAAAAAAAAAACAACAACAACAAAAAAAGCCTTGAATTTTCAATCTCTATACAGCCATGTGCAATGCAAACCATAGATAAGATGAAGAGGGGTTTTTGATGAGGTGGGCTCAACTCTTTCGCATCCCTCAAGAATCAAGAGAGGGTGATGTTTCTTACGTTGCAAGATAAGGTCTTTTTCCCTGTGCGTGCAAGCTCAAGTCAAATGAGGTCTAAAGGAAGCCACGTTGTTTTGTCACGCCACATGGAAAATGGTGGAACCCGCAACCACGCATACTCATTAATGAGATTGTGGACACGTCGCACCTTCGCAGGTGTCTGCCTAAATCCTGCCCTCTCCTGTTTCCTTGATTCCCTTTGCGAATCAAGAAATTTAATTTTCGATTAAATTATTTGTCACGAAAATGATGAAATTGAGACTAAAAATCTAATTTTTATTTTCCACGACAATGATGAAAATTCTTAAACAACCAATCACAAAATTTTCCACAACTAAAAAAGCAGCCAATCACAAAATGTTCCAATCGAGAAAACAAAAAAAAGGGAATTCTTGTAGGTTTCGCTTCGTTTTCTAGAATAAAAATATTTAAACCGAAACCAAGCGATTAAATAACTGAAACTTTAATAATAGAGCATTTATAATAACACACAACAGTATCTACTGGCCACCGAATCAATCTTAGATAAACTCATTTACAGAACATAATTTTTTAAACTATCCAAATCTAATACAAAACATGGCACAAGCACACGCAATCAGCCCACTCCTCCCTTCCTCCATTTTCCATTCTCACCCACTTTCAAACCTCCCAAGCAACTCGTGACAGCTATAGATGCTGACTCGACCCATTGGACATCTCCAAACCACAGTCAATATGGTTTGGACTTTAAGATCTACTTTTGGGTACGTGCTTCCTGCAGAAGTTTTAACTGCTAACCCCTTTTAAGAACATTGAGTAAGAAGCAGTATCTTGCCTTCCCAATTGACATACGCTCATAAAATATGGTGTATTATATGAGTAGAAAATTGAAGGACTGAAGTCTTAACGTAATGGTAAGTTTATTTTTTGTGACTGTTGGTTCAAATCATGGTCTTTTGTAAAAACAACGGTAAGATGGAGTAAGTTAACAGTCCTCACATTAGGGATGTGACCTAGCTGCTGTCTCCAACAGAAAATGACGAGTGAGATCTCTTGTCTCACAATCCTCCATCTGCAGCCCAAGATCAAAGCATTATCTGGATAAGCGAATCAGAAATTAACACGATGAAGAGCTATACACTATCATTTTCCCTACTAGTGAAAGATTATGGAACACGATTGATCAAAAGGAGAAGGCTTTAAATAGATAACAGATAAAGATGCTTCTGGAAACCCATCATTATTCTGAATGCAATATATCACACTCCTATTCTACAATGGACGTTTAAGAACTTGCTTTAACTCTGATTCCCTCCAAACCTCACTTCTTGTTTGAATTCACTTCTCATTTTCGCTTTGTACAGGTCACAATTCAATAAATGGTATGAAAACCAAAATTACAAGTAAAAGAGGATGCAAAACATGTTTACACGAAGATACTGGTATAGTTGTTGACTTGGTGATACCCAACTACAAGCATTGCCATGATGAGGCTTGTAGGTCACTACAACATATTATGTATAAAGTGGAATGCCAGACTGCTCAACAGTTGAAGGTTGTAAAGTGCGGATTTTAATATCATATTTCCTCTGTGTAGAAACATCATTAGCCGAAGAAACATCCGACTCATCAGACACAAGCGGGTGAGCTGAAGTTCTAGTGTTATCAGCAGTTCCAATATGACTGCTACACTTACGACAAAGAAGTTTGGTTCTTCGGCGGAACAAACTCCAAGAGTTCTTTGAGAAGTGCGGAATGCATTGGAATTCATCAACTTGGGTAAATCTGCTCTCATCAATGAAGAAGAATGATATGATCCCTCGCTTTATGGATTTGCCATATTTTGAGCCAATGGTTGAGGTATTTCGGTTGGAGGAGCTTAAGTTTAACTCATAGCCACAAGTGCCACAGCTGTATCAAAGACACTAAGTGATTATTTTGGGTGAAGAAACATGACCAATAAAAGCAAGAAAAAATGAGAAACAAACAAGTATAATAGAATCAAGCCTTTGAAAACCACCAGAAATTTTATTCATCCTCGCTTGTGTTACATACAATTAGTAGGTTTATTGTCCTTTTATGACTCATGGCTATAACATTTACTCCATTGGCCATCCAGCCAATGTTGATTACAAGATCAGGAATTGATCTCATCTCACTGGTTGGTATCTCTGTGTTTCCAAAGATAAACTTGCTTATGAAGTGTACGTACATCATAGTTTAAACACTTTAACCTAAATATCTGAATAATGCATTTGAATTCCCCAGTGATGGTGAGATGTAGATTTAATTGCAAGCCATCATATCTTGTCAATGAAAGCAGGAATGCGAATGACAGTGGCAGTATATACTTCCTGCCGCCTGCTCCATTAGTTGGGCGGTACCATAAAATTGATGCTCATTCAGCTTTCACAACAGACTCTTGATGAAGGCGGAATAGCCAAAATCACTGCTTTGATGTTGTCCAAGTGTCGTGCTTGGGGGAACTTGATTACCAGATTAAACAATTATAGCATGATGCTAAAGTTCTCTAAATAGGTTACTCGGCTATGTCATTTCTTCCATCAACATAAAAATATGATAACCATTATAGGTAGAATGACATGACAGGCCAGTAGCCAATCTGATCTATTCAGGAACACACGCATCAATATCAGACAAGGACAGTCCATATATTTTGCATTTTGCTATGAGTCATTCCATATATGCTACTTGATACTAAAAAACAAAATAAGCCATGTCTTTCAAGTCACGTATGGCGAATGAATTTTCAAGTTTTACATCACTTTCAATGACTGAAACATGTTTGTAGTTCTTCAATCCCAGAATATGACTTCACATACCAATTTAACATCTGAAGGAACCAAAAGAAAAACAACAAAAAAGGGGGGGGGGGAACAGGATCAAGATCCCGTCTTGGACTGCTAAAATCAAAGTCAAAATATCAATTTCCAGCATACAATAGAAACCAAGTTCTAATTAATCAACTTGAGATCACCCAAGCATGAGAACGCATACGAAAAACTAGAATCCAATTCTCTTACATCCATCTAATCATTTCCCGGAATCCCAACAAAACAAAGAACAATACAACAAACAGGAGGCAAAACAAATAGAAAGGTCCGAGAGAGAACCTGTAGCTAACATGTCTCTGCGAAGCAGAGGATGAAGAGAAGGAGTGACTGTGAATCCCGTTTAGGAAATTTCCCCGAAAAACAGCTGATTTCTCCATTATTCAATGAAAAACTGCTATGGTCACTGGCGGTGACGGTGTGGGAACTCCCCGACAGTTAATCCAGGAGACCTTGTATTAAGGGGGGGTTGAGTTGATCGCAGGACGTGCCTCGCCTGAATCGACCGGGTAACTTTAACTTCCCCCGACTTCCCTGGAAAATAGATTCTAGAAGGATGGACAGACGTTTCTCTAAAGATGAGAATCAAGACACAAGTGGAAGGGTTTTGTTGCAGTCGCATAGAAGGTAATAATAAGAGGAATCCAGTTCAAAGGTTAAAAAAAATTTTAATAAAAAAAAAAAACAGTTTTTTCTTTTCCGATGAAAAGGTTGATGCTGTGGTGGCTCCTGGGCAGCATCCTTTTTTCTTTTTTCTTATTTTTGTTTTTTTTTGTCATGACCTGCTTTAAAACGGATAGTGGCAGCGTCGCAGCACATCTAAACTTCTGTGTGATGATTATTGTATTGTATAAAATATAATTTAATGGAGCTATTTTTTATTATTATTATTTTTAATTTCTTTGCTTGTGGGCTGGTTAACCTGTTCATAACTTCATGTTACATTTAGACATGCCCCTTTTTCAGAAACCCGCCCAGGTCCAAAAACATTGCAGCAGTTCAATCAGAATCCTTTTCTGATTTGTGTGGATGAATACTGTTTCAAGGATTGATGAAGTTACCATGCAAAAAAAAATTTCTAATTAATTGGCTTCCATTGAGAATAAGTAAAAACTGTAGTAAAATAAGAGGCAATAAAAAAATCAAATTGAAAAATTGACAAGAGGAATATTGATTCTAGTTTTAAAAATAACCAAACTTTAGTTATATTTGAAAACTAATTTTTTTTATTAGAAGATGTTTTGAATCGATAAATTATATAATTTTTTTTTTGTAAATTTTTTAACTCTTTAAAAATTTCGAAAATAGAAATACGAGGGACTGAGAACTAAACTTCAGAGCCTTCGGGGTTGAGAAATTGGAGACTCATTCTTAAAGCTATGTTCAGTTGCTCTTGGTTTCGATTTCTCTCCGCATTAATCAGACTTTTTCCCTAGCAACAACTGGATTGAAAGCAATCTAACGGTAGTTAACGTCTATGACATTAAAAAGCTTTGACTGCTCGATGTCAAGATTCTATTGGACCGATCCAGGGTGGACCGGGTCCATGTAACTATTTCTACAGGTAGGAAATAAAGATTCGGTGGTTACGGCAGGTTTGGTTCAGATTGACGGAGGATGAGAGCAATGAGATTTTGATTAATTCATAAAACCAACTTATCTAAGTTTATCAGTTAGATTTTGCTTCCCTTAAAAAAAACAAAAAACATATTTTGATTAATTTGTAAAACCAAACTGATTAATTTATTTAACTATATAAACAAAATTGGATTTTTTTTTTTTCAGTTTTTCCTCTTAAATGCCTCCTATGCATAGGTTGTTAGTGTCTTTGTCCACGTTTACGTCTATAGCTCGCCATGCAGCGTCCGCATCATCACGCTTAACAGTAAATTGAGCCAAATTGTCAATTTAATCAATGCGAAATACTAGTTAGTGCCGTCTCATCAGTTGATATTCTATGGAACCTTTAGAAGGTAAAGGTAACGAACAAACGAAACCTACTCTTATACTAGAATCCACGGCAGATCACCTACCATTGCGAAAATAATAAGAGAGCAAAAATATGTGACCAACGCGGTCAATCCGTCAGGAAAAGAGGTCATGCTTGCTTGTTAATTGAAAAACAGAGAGAACGAGAGAGGGAGGAAGGGGAGGCAATATTTTTTTTGAATAAAGAAGCAAGGATGTTTCTTATACTAGTTACAAGCACAAACTAGCTAGAGCTGCTCATCTAATCCGCTTCCTCGTCAGTCACAAAATTGCCAGTCCCAGGATTCAATGCGGCAAAGAAGAAGAAGACAACATTGAACAACACAAGTGGCTCGATTTCGTTGATGGGAATGCCTGTCTCGATGTTCAGTTGCGCTAGCGCACCCTTCCCTGTTATGATTTCTCCAATCAAAGAGAAAGCTATGCCTAGCTGAGCCAGTCTCCCCACAAACAGCTCGTTTGCCTTGGTAAACCCAAACAGTGGACCTTTGCACACGTTAACAAACAAAAATTGTCAACTCTTTCCTAACCAGTCCTTAAAAGTTAAAATGTATTGCGTAAGTGAAAAAGGTTGCAGCCTGGCGCCGGCGAAAACATCTGCTATGAGGCAATGCAGAAGTGCAAGTAATAAACTTACCACTTTCTTTGAGACCCAGTGCTCCCCGGACGCCTTTGCCAGGAGGTATCACTGCCTTCTCGAGGCCGGTAGATGGGTCGTCCACGAAGCGGCCTCGGTCACCCAATGCACCTATGGCTCCAAGCAGAGTGAACAGGATGAAGAAAAGAAGAAGTGGCTCAGCCTCATAAATGGGAATTCCTGTCTCTAGATTCAACTGAGCTAGAATTCCTTTTCCGGTTATTGCCTCGCCCAACAAGGATGCCTGCATGTACCAATTCATATTAACAGCATTGCACTTCACGTGCCAGGACCTAAAATCTCTCTTTATTACACATGCCATTTGTATCTTCACCATCATCTTCTGTTTTTTTTTTTCTTCCCCCCCTTTTTCCTGTTTTTCCAGTATGTCCCCCCCTTTCTGTCTTCGTCAATTGCAGAACCCCACCAGCTATAACACATAACACAGGATGGTCTCTCATTCTGTTAATTCTCGTATTTTGCGATCACAGGTGTCAATTAGGTTCGTTTCGAATTCTAGTCATCACTCACAATAAGTTTAGGTAAATTGAAACCAACATGACAAGTTGCAAAATGGTTCTCAATTTATGTATACCCTTTTCCTTCATGTTAAATAGCAGTAATGAACACAACTGGTTGGTCTTCTCTCTTTCATCCGAGGTCTGCTTCCATTTACTTGAGATAAAAAAGAGAGATCAATTCAGCGTCTTCTAAAACACGGGTAAAACTCGTATTCTTTCTCAAAAAAATTGAAAAAAAAAAACAAAACAAAGCAAAACAAAACAGAGAGAGAGAGACATAATAAAAATAGCATGCATGCGTAATCATCAAACGAGAAGATGGGCTTACGGCAAAACCAAGCATAGCAACGCGCCCAACGAATAGCTCATTCTGCTTAGTGAAACCAATCCCACCAGAGGTTCCAAAAATACCATCTTCAACCTTTAGCTTCGGTTGTGAAGCAGCCTATTTAGTGGTAATTAAAAAAAAAAAAACAAAAGACAACAGTCATGTTAATCGGTCAGACAATACATGCATTTAAAGAAAACTTGTGAAAATTTTTGGGATGATTGTAAAAGAAGTGCAAAACCCACCTTCTTGGTAGGAGCTGCCTTGGTTTTGGACTTAAAGATTGCAAGAGTATAGAACCCCTTCGAAGAAGAAGAAGAAGAAGAAAAAGAAAATCTAGTGTTAGCAGAAAGTGGATTGAATCGAAGATGAGAGAATGGCTTGGGCCTAAGTCTTTGAACTTGTGTTTGAAGTGCAGGGTCTCTTCTCAAATTCACAGCATGCCTTGTTGATGTGCCAGACATCAGCAACATGGTTTGAGCCATTAGACTCTATTGATAATGGCTTTTTTCCCCGCCTTGATGGTGAGCAAGTATCAGTAATGCTTGATATAAGCTTTCTCAATGTAGAGAGCTTTGTCCTTGAGGAGAGAATGAAATGTGTGCCCGAGATGCGGATATGATAGAAGCGTTAAATGGCAGGCAAATAGAGTGACCACGTCTCGGCGTACTTTGCTTTGGATTTATTAATGTTTGAAGCTCAAATCCTACGACGATTTTAAGCTTCAACATTTTGTACATTTGGAAGACTATTAATATCAGTGGAACTAGAAAGCCTGAAGAGAATCTCAATTATAAAGAATTACCTCCTTATGCTCTGTTCTTACTAATGGAACCCTGGTACATTTATAAGCTCCTTATAAAATAATGATTTAAAATAAAAAACTGTTATTCAAGAGTTATTAATTTCCATTTCAGTCACTTCTTCTAATTAATTGTGAATTTTTGCACAAAGTAAAAAGAGAGTGGTTCGTAATGTGTTTGCATGTGTGAGAGAGCATAATGAGTTGCTGTCCTACCACCAGCACCAACTTGGCACATGGCCCAGTGAATTTGGAATATTACCTTTGGATCACCCAACCAAACCCACAGCCTTTAAGTCGGCCGATCCCATTCTTGTAACAAGGAATACGGACCAACAAGCCCCACCCAAAACTCAACCCAAATGCAATCCAAGCCCGAGGCCTCATTTTTCATCTGGCCTTCAGGTACTCGCTGATGGAAACGGTATACGTTGTTGAGAAGTACTAGGAAACTGTCCGTGTTTCGTCAGTAGCCTTTATATTTCTTCAATTTATTTAGAGGATAAGCAAACGATCTCTGGCTCCAATGTAATTGTGAAATTTGTACAACAAGAGCAAAATTTCCCCCTGCGTAGACACCGACCGCGGCCCAAATGAGACACCGCCCGTACATAGAAAGTGAAAGCTTGTCTGGCCAATAATATATTAGTTTAGCATATACAAATTTGAGAAGGATCCAAAATGACCACATTTGCAGGCAACGGAGGACTTTAAATTGCCGGTTCTCTTTCCTCCGTTGTGGCTTCGTGTACCGGTCCAAAAAAATAAAATAAATATACAAGGATAGGCATATATGTCACATGATTAAAGCTTTTACGGAAGTAAGAGATGCTCCGAGCGTTGGTCCAGTCAATTAGTTGTATGCTGTTGTTAATAGACATAATAAATGAAGCGGCGCTTTTTAGTTGCATCAATTAATGATGGCTGCCACTGGCAATTCCGTGCAAGATGCTACAGGAACATTAATATCTAGAATTGGGAACAAAGGAGCAAATCGCATTCATCAATGTCTTGAGTCTTTTGACTCGGGATGAATATCCCCCCCCCCCCGGCGGCTTTTTTTTAGCTTCAGTGGCGCAAGGCCTGGGATTATCAACGCACATGTATACCAATAACTCGTATAGCCATAGCACAATCGGAAAGTTCACGAGACGTGGGATTCATTTGGGTAACCCATCACTAGGCCTTTGTCCCTTGCCACTTTCTGGACCAGCATTGGGGAATATAATCGGATTTGAGCATAGCCAAAAAAAAAAAAAACAGAAAATTTAACCCACTCAAGTCACAAACGCACAGCCTGGCATCATTATTTTTATACAAGGCAAGAAAGCATGCGTGGCCCACCTCCGGAAAATGAAAGATCACAAACTTCTAATTAATTTCTCGTTAATTCGTTTTCATTCGAAGGGCCTCCGGATGGACGTATTTAATCCCTACGCGCTCTCTGTTCTCCTTTCCTTTTCGTTAGTATGTTCGTATCTCTCATGAAGAGGGTATGAAGCACGTAACTTGATTCTCCTTTTATAGTTTTTCCACTCCAGCTGTTCGATTGTGTGTTTATAAAGGAAACTAGGACATTTGGTGATGGAAGCCCAGATGAACGGAAATTGCCTGCCATATAGAAACTAGTCTATGAAAAGAGCTGGGATTATCGAAAATCACGGGATAATATTTTAACCAAAATACAAATTGACAACACTTACTGAGAGTATGGGGGACACAAAAAATAAAAGAAAAAAATAATACATATATAATTTTATATTATATAAATTTATTTAATATTTTTTAATTTCAACTAAATTCTACTAAAACTTTTTTCACTCGTATTTAAAATTAAATTAATTTAATTCACATTATATATATATATATATATATATAGTTGGATCCAGCTATTATAGACACAAGTTTCTTGTCCCTTAGCCTTACTTTCAGGCTGCATGCATATGTTGCAAAATGAAACATTGTCTATTCTCATATAGGTGTCTTCATTATTGTAATAACAGGTTTCTAGATGTTCAATCGAATTCTCTCGACGTGACTTTTGTTATCATTCTGTCCAACGAGGCCAAACAATTTTCAGCCACTTCTTTATTTTCACGGCTCTGGGTTTCTCTCTTTCCTGTCTGAAATCGGTTACGTGGAGTCGTGTGACCGAATCATCCAATGATGAGGATTGCTTGATTGCTTGTCAGATGGAAGGCTCGTTGGACCCTTCCACGTGACATAGGCACAGTCTATTTTCCTCCATGTGACCTTTTTTTTGGACAAACTCCTCCACGTGACTCCACCTGCAGGCTCTAGTCTATTATCCACACACGTCAATGTCATTGTTTTGTTTGGGAACGGACATTTACACAAATTTTAGTTATGCACCAGCGAAATTGCTTAGGTGACGATTTCGCACTCGAAACAACAATTTTAGTCTGTATAAAGTCAGAACTTATGCGTAAATAATATAATTTCTTTTTTCCCTTTTTCTGTTGGATAAGTGACATTATGCTATCATTATTATCTAGTAGAAGCAGTAAGAATGAAAATTTCACGAGCATAATTCCATTTTTTATGACAAAAAAACCTCCATTTTGCCTACTACTATAACATTTTATCGGCTTCATTAGTGTATTGGATTAAAAACCCAAGATCATTTTAATGCCAATTGATGTCATTACCGGTACAACAAACTTTTCTGTGATTTAAGGATTAGGGAAAAAAAAATTCAAAAACGTAGAGTATTTATAAATTTTAATCAAAATTAGATATATTAATTCCTTTAATACGATAATATATAAACAAATATATATTAATTAATATTTTGATATATTTATTTTTATTCTCATTTTAAATAAATTTTATTTTATCTTTGTCATATTTTAAGTTTATATTAAAAACTAATTATTTAAATAATATTTACTTACTAAAAAATGTATATATGTGTGTATATATTTTTGTGTGTATATTTATATTCATTATTAATACTATTAATTATGCATTTAACATTTTGTATTATTAAATGTAAATTATTTTTTATTCAAAGACAACACATTACCTAAATGATAGTAACATTTTAATTGGGTTTTGGCAGTGGTTTTGAATTATCAAATTTACAAGTAAATTGCAGGCCGAAGTTAAGGTGGACCTACTCCCTTCAAAAATTTTCAAATAGTTCGGGCCCTTCCGACCGTCGGATCTAAATAAAAGGGGCGCAGATCTCGAAACATGCATAGAGTACAGTTAAATAAAGCCGATGCGCATTACGCACACCAGCCACAGAAAGTGACCTGCAGGCTCCCAAAAAAATTCAAACAGTGAAGCGTATCTGCCCAGCATTTATAATTAGAATATTTGAAACCTTTCTTATCGTTAATGCAGCTCATAATAATGAATTAATAATTTAAAATATTTATTTATTTATATTTAAATAATAATTTATTTTTTTGACATAAGTTATATTAAATAAAAAAAATTATTATTATTATTATTACTGATAATAAGAAAATAGACCAATATCCAGCAATCCATAGGGGGAGGGAATAAGTGCCCCCTTTTCGTTTGGGGGAATAAGTCCACCTTAATCTCAAAATCACCGAACAGAAAACAAGGCAATTTTTTTTTTTATTTTTTTAATTGAATCCGAAGGCTGAAATTTTTTTTTTAATTATTATTTCTTGTTAACTGTGATCTGGTCCCGTTTTCACTCTTCACTGTTTCTTCACTCTTTAAGTTCACGGCTTTCGTAAGGTCATATCCTTTTTACCCTTATTCCGTTTCCTATTTTGACCATTACACGGTGACAGATAATCCCTTGGCGCACATGTCGGGAAAGCAGCTTTTTTTCTTTTGGGCCTTTCTTTCAATTTTAAATCATTCCAATCATTTAAATAGTCACTCAAACAAAATTAAAAAAAAAAATCAAAAAACTCAATCTCCAGTCAAGTATTTTTCCTTCCTTCGTACTAGTGCTCAAACCAAACAAGAAAAGGAAATATCAACCCCCACCCCCCCCCACACACACGCACTAATGTAAATCCTTTTCCTTCTTAGCCAGAGCACCAAACGCCCCTTTTCCCTCCCTCAACAACTACAACTATTTCCAAATTTTTCATTCAAGATTGTGTAAAAAGTACAAAAAATAAAAAAGAAGAAAAGAAAATAGAAAAGAAACCCATGCTTGCTGCAATTACAGTTAGTAGTTAGTCATATGTGCATATGCAACAAAGCTACTGACATGCTCCAGACCTTTTTCTTTTTTTTTTCTTTGAACGCATTCTCAGACCCATTTTTATTTGTTTATCACATTTCTGTAACCTTTAAGTCTTGAATTGAACCCCATATTTTATTTCCCATTTGTAACTGGCTGGCTCTAACCCGCTCTCCGGCTTTGGCTTGGTCAGTGGTCTCTGGTCAAAGGCATTTGATCTGGGTCTTTGTTCCCACACTTTATTATTATTATTATTATTATTATTATTATTATTATTATTATTATTATGTCTAGTTATAACTAATAGCCTGGATTCATCGATACTGGTGAGATTTATTATCCGGACTCTGGAGCATCTGATATTAGTTCTTTTTTTTTCCCTTTTTGGTTCTTTAAGCTCTGGTCGGTCAATGGTCTCTGGGATTTTTCTTTTCTTGGGTATTCTGGGTTTTTCAGTTCTGCGTACTATTTACTGTTCTATTGATACTCGATACGCTTCTTTGTATTTTCTGGTTCACGCAATGGGTTAGCGGTGATTCCACTGTTTAGTGGTCTTTCCAAAGCCAAGTGTTATTGGTCTCTGCGCAGGTGTCTTGGTGAAAGCTCCTTCTCCCTTTTTGTCTCCCTGTGTGCTAGTGAGGTCCTCAAAAGCTTATCTTTTGTTCTTGTTTTTGTTGTTGTTGTTGATGGGGTTGGAGGGTTATTGGGTGAATTAGAAGCAAAGCTGACAGAATGAGAAGACAAGCCATCTTTCTTTCTTTTCTTTTTTTCTTTAAATGTTCTGAGATTGTTTAGAGGAGATCTGTAACTCTGCTCATTAAGGCCTGCCTGGACATTTTAGAATTACCTTAAATTGTCAAATAAAAGTTCTCCTTCGTGTCCAATTTTATGCTTTCAGTGTTTTCTTCATTGTATTTTTGATACATGTTATGCATATACGGTGATAAGATGTCTATACTCAGTGCAGACAAATACTTTTTTGATGAGATAGTCCGTGCTTAACTTCTGGATTTGCCATGGAAAAAAGAAAATGGTTATGGAAGAGAAGGCCTTCAGAGAGGAGCCCTGGTGAAACAGAAAGTTCAGGATCAATATCTTCCCTTTCTGAGAGATTCTCTGATGATCAGGTAGGCGGTTGACCCCAACATTGAGCTAATATTTTCCTTGGACCATAAATAATGCTGCTCATTGCAGCTCTCTATTTTTAATTACCCAGTATGATCTCGAAAATCCGTAGGACTGCCTTGGTTCATATTTCATTTAACAGCAGAATTATTTTCACTTAAAATTAATTAATTAAACTCTTATTTGATATCCCAGTATCACAGGGAATTTTTTGTGACTTGGTGAATTTGACTTTCTCTTTATTCCTTCCTTCTAATTTGAGTAATCCTTTATTAAACTGTGCCCGTTTGGAAGTACTGATTCCCAAAACGAAGAATGGCATTCGGAATATCAGGCCACGTCTTCATTAGCTATCCACACTCCATCGTGACTCAATTCTCTGTTCTTGAAGCGCAGGCTCATTCCCCAAAACTAAACCTTAGTGCTGTGTGCTGATTTGTTGTCTAAAGTAATTTCTTTATCCTGTTAAAGAAATAACCCTTCACTTCCGAGTTTCATTAGTCTTTAAATTATCTTCTGACCAAGTGATTAACCTTCTCATTGTACATCTTTTTCAGCATCGCTAATTTGATGTTAATTTGTTCTTTTTGGGGCTATCTGTTTGCCCAAGTATCTGAAGAGAGTTCGTGGAATCAGTATTGTGAGTATAACGGGCAAGGGAATTAAGCAAGTGTCATGGGGTTGAGAGCATTATAAGAGTCTGGTGGACGCCAGGCATTAGTCAGACTTTTTTGAGCCTCAGAGAGATGGATGTTTGTTAAACTTCTTAATGACAGTACCTCGGTGTGTTTGTGGAAGTTATCACTTAACATGTTGAGAAAATCTAGACGTTTTATTGGTAATGGATGTGTGAAGCATAGATGCTTGGATTAAAAGCATGGATGTGAGGCACCATGTTTGTTTTACGTGGCCATTCCAATACTAGTTCCTTAAGAAAGAACATTTTACCAGGGACCTTTTTATAGCAGTTTCTCGGTCCTTTGTGTCTATGGAAGTTGTAGCTGAACATGTCGAGCAACGTAATCTATAAGTTTTTTTTCAGTAACATGTGGAACATTCAAAGTACGTGCTTGGATTAGAAACAAGAATGTGAGATAACATACTTGGTTTATGTGGCATAGTTACGGTCTCTTATGATTCATAAATCCTCTTATGTATGCTTGTGGGAAGAAATATCCTTCAACTACACTGAAGGATTTTCCCATGGAAAGTTTTAGGTCTTTATAGGGGCCTCATGGGTAAAAGCATTCAATTGAAAGCCTTTATTTCACCAGCAGCAAACTATCGTGTTTAGATAAACAAGGATATTTAGCTTTAGTGAACAACTCTTATACTATTTTGATCCGTATATTTGAAAGATCTATCTGAAAAAGAGATTGAAACTGTGATTTTGCACTCCTGATGCGGTGCATAGCCCACACAAAATTTAAGGTATCAGATGGTCAGAAGAACATCAATCAACCGAGCATATTCCCAATTGGCAGAAGGCTTACCGTGTCACTTTGTGTATTTTGGTGTCAAAGTAAACACTTCTTTTGCACTCTTCACTGAGGACCATTGGACCATTGTGGTTGAAGTGGCCAGGTCCTCCTCTATGAGCTCCATTTTCTTCTATATATACTCTTGCAGGCAGAAAATGGTTTGCTTGTTTGGTTGGTTTCATCCTCTTTCTCATAGAAAAAGCTTGTTTTGTTGGTCACTTATTAAGAAAAGTTTGTTCTTGTTGGTTTCATCTATATTCTCATTATTGAAGCAGGATGCCCCGAAGTCATCTCCCAACGATAATGCTCAGTCACCTGAAGTCACATCAAAAACTACAGTTTGTGATGAAGATGCTAATGATAGCATTAGAATTTTGACAGAGAAGTTGTCGGCTGCTCTTATTAATGTCAGTGCCAAAGATGACCTGGTAAAGCAGCACGCAAAGGTTGCTGAAGAAGCAGTTGCAGGTATTTAGTTGGTGCCCATCTCAAAGTTACTGTTAATGCTGGTTGAGTTTTGCGTGGCATCAATGATCCATAATATGCATCGCATGAATGACCATTGTGTTTGGTTCAAGGCTTCCCTGGATGTGGATGCTTTATTCTACTTGCAAGAAGTGGATGATGTTCAATTTCCTATTTCGGTTAAAGCAATTGGCTGTAAAGGAAACTTCTTCCATATGCTTGAACCATGTTATACCTTTATATCCTTACTTGTATAGTTGCAATTTCTAGGTTGGGAAAAGGCTGAAAATGACGTAGTGGCTCTAAGAAAGCAACTTGAAGATGCGACTCAGCAGCAATCAGCACTGGAAAATCGAGTGAGTCATCTTGATGGGGCACTTAAGGAATGTGTTAGGCAACTAAGACAATCAAAGGAGGAGCAGGGAGAAAGGATCCATGAAGCTGTAGCAAAGAAAACTCATGAGTGGGAGTCCATTAAATCTGATCTTGAGAACCAGATTTTTGAGCTCAAGACAGAAGCGGAATCTTCTAAGTTGGATCCTCAAACTGTGATGAATCTTGATCTCTGGCATGAGCTTGAATCTTTGAAGCAAGAGAACATGTATTCGAAGGGGGAGCTCCTATCACGATCCGAGGAGCTAGAAGTTACGAGAATTGAAAGGGACTTGAGTACCAAAGCAGCTGAAACAGCCAGCAAGCAACATTTGGAGAGCATAAAAAAGGTGGCAAAGCTTGAGGCAGAGTGTCGGAGGCTTAAAGCAATGGCTGGTAAATATTCCTCACTTAATGATCATAAAAATTATACTGCTTCCTCAATCTATGTAGAGTCTCTTACTGATAGTCAATCGGACTGTGGGGAAAGGCTTAATGTTTTGGAGCTGGATACCCGGAAAATGAGTAGTTCAGAGGCATACAAGCATGAGCCAAGTTGCTCAGACTTGTGGGCTTCAGCATTAATAGTTGAGCTTGATCAATTCAAGAACGAAAAAACTGTGAACCGAAATATCCCAGCCTCAACCACGGCATTTGATCTCATGGATGATTTTCTCGAAATGGAGCAACTTGCTGCAATTCCTGAGACTGAAAGTAGAGCTCGTCATTCTGAATCAGAAGTGACAAAAGAATCCGTTGATGTGGGAATTTCATCGAGAGCTAGGCTTGAAATTATGATTCAGAGAATAGCTGAACTTGAAGAAAAGCTTCAGAAGACCAAAGACGAAAAAGTTGAACTGGAAGAGAAGTTAACGTATGTGAAGACAGAGAAAGCTGAATTAGAAGACAAGTTACAGAAGATGGAGGGAGAAAATTTTGAATTGGTGGAGAAGTTAGAACAGGCGATGGTAGAGAAGGCTGTGTTGGAAATGACTCTAACGCAAAGTCAGGAAAAGGGCGAAGCATCAGAACTTCAGCTGAGGGAAGCCCAACTGAAGTTGGAGGAGCTGCCAGCGCAGCTCTTTATGGCAAAGGAATCAAAGCAGCAAATTGAATCTCTACTTGTCCGCATGGAAGCTGAGGCCCGGACCGCATCTGCCAAGGTTTCCACATTAGAAGCAGAAGTTGAAAAGGAGAAGGTTTTATCCGCAGAAATTACAGCCAAGTGTCAGAACCTGGAGGAGGAGCTCTCAAGGAAGAAACTGGAAGTAGAGATCAAGCAAAATGCAAGCTCAAATGGTGAAATGAAGATAAAGCAGGTCATTATGGATTCACATGCCTAATGCATAATATTTTGTATATAATTTTGTAAGGTTATTGCATCAAGAATGTAAGCTGCATTATATTTTCCCCATGCAAATTGAACGTCTCATTTCCCTTTGGCAGGAGGACTTGGCAGTAGCTGCCGGAAAACTTGCCGAGTGCCAGAAAACAATAGCGTCTCTAGGAAAGCAGCTGAAATCCCTAGCAACGCTAGAGGACTTCCTCATTGACACTGCAAGCCCACCTGAATTATCTGTAGGCGGATTGCCGATTCCTACCACAAGTGGAGAGTCCTGGAAGTTAATTTCTAATGAAGCATTCTCACCTAAAGAGGATTTTGCTTCTTCAGGAACTGCTACTGGGATTTCTGGTTCGTCAATACAGAAATACAAGGGAAAGTCTCCACTCTCTTCATCTTCGTCGGCTTCATCAGCTGCACCAGCGCATCACGGCAATTCTGGGAAGAATCGAAATGGTTTTGCAAAATTTTTCTCCCAAAATAAAAATGGACTGCACTTGGAAATTTAGTATCGATTTATTAGGAAGGGAAAAAGAAGACAGAAATACCAATTCTAGTTGGCAGAGTTGGTGTAAGGCTTGATAATCCGATTCCTATCTGAGGCTTTTGAGTCCACTGATTCGGCAGAAAACTAAACAAACAAACAAACAGAACATCATCTTTTGGGTCCTTAAGGCCCTAAATGTGGACCGTTTGTCGCGTCCTGGGCGAACTCATTTACTTTATCCAGACATTTTGAGTCATGCCAGCTACGGCAACACGTCCCTCCCCCACCCTCAGTAGGGAACGCTCATCTTTGACCTTTCCGGCACACTGGACTATCTGCGAAAAAAATATTTTCCCTCGCACAAAAATTGATTCTCTACATTAGGATTTTAATCGTGTTTCCAAGACTAATTCGACTCACAAGTCTAAACGGGAAATTTTGAGGGAAAAAGCACTAAAATACAAAAACTCTTCTGTCCCCCCCCCTTTTTTTTTCCGCCTTTCCCTTTTCACCTCCAGTCAAAAACATGGTTACAGTAATGAATTGATCAAAGGCAGAGATGAGTTGGTCAAGACACGAAGCCAGATGCCCATAGACTAGCAAACTTACAGCAAAACCAAATTCCCAATTAAAAACAGTCGGGAAAGGGAGGCTCAATTCAACTTACATCTCCCAACACTTTATTACGATTCAAAAACCCCCTAAATTACAATTACAGAGAAGACCCACAGAAAGGGCAGAAGCTGAAATCAGGTTCGACAACCCGGTCACAGAAACGACATCGCAAGGCCTCCGAGACAGCGGACGGTGGCGGACTAACCGAGTCGGTTCTTGGAGACGGCAGAGAAAGCGACCGAGGGAAAAGGAATTTGCAATTATCGCAGTATAAAGCAGGCTCTTTTCCAGGCCACTTCCAGACGGGAACGAAGAAGAGCTTGAGAACCTTGTCGTACTCAACCAGATCGGCCCTGGAGCCGCAGTTGATGCACCTGGCAACACCTGACTTTAGCACTCCACGCAGCTGTTGGTCTATTCCTCCTACAAAGAAGAAGAACATTTTCTCTCTCCCTCTTTATTATTTTTCTCTGTCTCTCTCTTCCGGTGTTTTGCTGCTGTTTTTGTAGATAGAAATGCGAGCCTTTATTTTTGGGGTTTTGCCCAGCAAGAGTGGCGAGGCGGTCAGACTGGTCTGGGGGCTGTGGAGTGTTCTGGGGGCTTCCGGGGTTTATTGAAGCGGCGGGCCACGTGACGGCTGTTGGGTGTTCGTATGTTTCAGGCCGAAACGGGTTGTACGGGTCGGGAGCGGCCTAAGACTGTTTGGGTTAGTCTCGATCCAAATAATTTGATTATGACCTAAAATAGTCGAACCTTTGTTTTTTCAAGTAGAATT
Organism: Bruguiera gymnorhiza; assembly: GCA_020883675.1. Lineage (NCBI taxonomy): Eukaryota > Viridiplantae > Streptophyta > Magnoliopsida > Malpighiales > Rhizophoraceae > Bruguiera > Bruguiera gymnorhiza. The sequence continues at coordinate 933,610 of JAIRCJ010001047.1, read as the reverse complement.
TAAAAAAACAAAAAAAAAGTATCGTGCCTCTATAGAGTTAGATTAGTTGCTTCGGCAACACTGTGATTTAATTTTTTTTTTTATAAGATGAATCTCATTTAAGTAATAATAACTTGATTTAAAATTATTGTATATAAAATTTAATAATTCTTAATGTATTCACTTGTAAATATTTATGTAGAATGACTATTTTATTAATTTAATAAATTTAAAATTCAAATGATTTGTTGTCTTTTCTTGTCCTAATTCTCGGCATTTTGTTTTGGTTTTTTTTTTTTTTTTCTCAAAAACTGCGGCCGTTGCATTCTCACCAATCAGAAATCTTTCTTACATCAGAGAACAAAACTAAGCACAACTCATTTTGTCGGGCACTGATCCAATCCTGAGGAAAATGCCTTCACCTCGAAGCTTTTGTAAACCAATCAGCTGTCTTGTTTGCGCCTGTGCTTACCAGGTTCATTTGGCAGCCAGGAACAGACGTTAGTTAATTGTTTGCAGACAATCTCCCACGGTGTTATTTTCTGCGCTTTATGTAAAACAACTGGCTATTTGAGCAGTGTCTGTTTCATTGCCTGTACACTTTCGTTGGGTCTTAACTGATTCTCCGAGTACCAAGGCTTCACCCGTTAACGTTGGGGTGCATTTAAGAACCACAGCAGACACTGGCAAGATTACAAATAATTTTCTTCTATAAATACGGCCACAAGTTCTCCCGAGATTCTACTTAAAACGACGCCTGAGTCCCCCATTTCAATTAATTAAAGTGATTATTTTACTTCTGATTGCAAGCCAGAGTACTGTTATATCAATCTTATAGCGGGATAGGTATCAGGCAAAACACGTCTCCCAACTAGCCATGACAGCCTGACACTATTAAATAGTAAATGATAATCAATAGCATAGATAACTGACAAATGGGTGCACTTCCAGCGAAGACTATAAACATCAAATGTTTGGGAAGGAATTTGATAATTGAGCTCGACCAGCTATTCACAGTTCCACACCATACAAGAGAAAAGCAGTTTAGGCACAAAAAAGGACTTCTCGGGGTAGCTCATAAGGGTTTCCAAACTGTAAGCACCTCTTGAAACATTTCCAGCATCAATTCTCTATCTGCCTGCCTGAAAAAGTTATTTATTTCTTCTCTTACATCATATATCTTGCCAAAATCAAACAAGTACATCAAGCATCCTTTCTTCAGCTTGTTCAACTGGTACAGCCAGGCCTCTTGAAGCCTCTCAAGGACATTCATTGAATTGATGTCTTCCAAGAGGCTTTCTTCACAAGCATCTCGGAGGTCTGTAATGTCATACTTGTTTGCTGCCCCGAGCAATCCTAGCCGATGCTTCCAGAAATCCTCTTGCTTAATGGTTCCATACAGATAACTTAGAAGAGCCATGCAAGATTCTAGTGACATGTCTTGTATGTTGATTGTAGAGGACTCCTTTTCCTTGAGATTGTGATGGAACATGCTCTGAAAAACAGGAGAACTCGCAGAAAGAATTGCCTTGTGAGCTCTCAGAGTGCCATCAGCGGTATTGATGGTAACATCTGTAAGAATGGCCTCATCCAGCATGCGCGAAAGACATCGAAGTGTGCTTTGGGTTGATACAGACTGCATTGACCTGTCACTTGGCCATATAGAACTGGCATCACCGCCCTGCATGTTTGACAAGGAATTATAAAGGGTTAAGCCTTGGGAAGTTCATTTTGATAGTGGTTCCACAAACTAACAAACTCTCAGACAGCACTTGTCTCTGAAATCTCATTAACATCCTTTCTTTTTCCCTCATGAATGCCAGCATGTGACTGCTGTAGATTGTATACCCATTACACATGATTTTGTCTAGTGTTTTTGCCATTAGCAATTGATTTTTCTAGTATAACTTCCCTCTAAAGTATTTACCATAACTTGTCTTCAGTAAAAGTCAAACCAAATATATGCAGATGAGCATCATACACATTACAGCTTCGAAAATATAGTCTAATGAAGCTTACATTCAGAGGACAGATCTTGATGTCAAGAAACTCAACATCGATGATGAAGCGACCGTGGATGGTGGAATCAACAGGCCAGACAAAATCTTCACAATTCCGAAGCAATCTTTCATGCACTATAGGAGAAAGCAGCACAGCCTTAGAAACATATGAGCACAAATGTTCCAGTTCATATCAAGAAGTGAAGGTTCTCAAGACAGCATATCAACAACTTATGAAGAGAAGACACCATCTGATGATAAAAAATGAAATCATAATGGAAATATTTTTTAAGCTTTCAATCAAAAAGTATAACTTCGACCGAAAAAACACCCGATGACATAACTACTTTCGCGAATCAGTAAACACACAAAATTATCTATCTCAAATTGGACTCGCCAGGGGTCTAAACACCATGATTTTTCTGTAGTTATAAGGGGGATATTGAGATGCATTCAACATCAATTTCTTTTTTTCTGTGTCAATTAGCACTGCCCTAAAACCCCACCGCCCCTTTCTGCCTTGAATAACCATCCGGTAATTTAATTGAATAGCACAGTGTCTGCATCTGAGCACTGCTTCATTTCACTCTCTAACTGCTCGCAGCCAATGATCAACCGTTACGCGGTAATTAAAGGCAGAAAAACAAAGTGAAAGCCAGTAAACAGAGGAGCGATTGCACGTATAAACCTGAAATTTTGGCTACATATATACATCCACACACACACACACACACCGGGAGAGATGTAGGGCCTGCGGTTAACGCCAGCATTAGAGACTCGAAGAACGAATCTGGCGATGGGAGGCTGTTCTTTGGAAACCCGTGATGGCTCCGGAAATAAACGGATGTACAGGTAACGATTCTTCTCTATCGATAAGTGCCTTCATCACAGAAAATTGCCCAAAAAAAAAACAAAAAAAACAAAAAAAAAGGGAACAAGAGAAATTTAGATCTAAATAAACAAAAAAACAATAGAGCCACGCACGTATCATCGGAAACTGAAAATGATAAGCCTTACTTCTTACTTATCTTACTTACCAGTTCCAGATGCCGACCTTGAAAGGATCGGACTTCTTGTAAGAGCAAGGCCCGAAATTCTCGATCCTCCACTGCGCCAGTCTTGAGATTGTCTCCACCTTCGAATCTCCCATTCCTCCTCCTCCTACTCCTCCTCCTACTACTACTCCGCAGAATAACCAGAAAGAGAAGCTTTGAGTTTATAAAGACAAGGGGAAACGCTTCATTTTATGTGATAGTTCCTCCTTAACTTCTGCTCGAAGTCGAACCTTATTATTGGCCCTCTACGTAAAGTTCACTGATCAGAAAGAGACGCTTTAAAGGGAGCACTATTTTCGGCGTGCTCCTTGACTTCCCCATCCTGGGGCGCTTTTGGTTCTTTTTTGAAATTAAAATCAGGATTAAAAAATCATCAAGCTCGAAGGGAATTGAAAATGGAAGTTTCTAATTTCTTTTATGTTTGTTTAAATCTGAAGTTGAAATCAAGTTTTATTTTTACCCGTTCTATATCAAAATTAATCAAAAATGCTTTAGCTTTTGTTATCTTCTAAAATTAATCTCAAATAAAACACCTTCAGTTTGCTTTCAAGGCTTTCATTTTTTATGGCTCATATTACTTGAAGCACTTCCTTCGGCGAAACGTTACTTTTATTACTATTTCTCTCGCTTACGCCTTATAAGACTGGCTTGATACGCACTCTTTTTTATTGTATTATTGAATGATAAACTGTATAATAAGTAGTTCTTTTTTTATTTTTATTTTTTTATAGATTTAGTATTTTTATTTTTAAAATTAAAAATTTAACTTCTTAATTATTAAAATTTCTTGATATGACTGCACATCTGCTAACTGTCAAGGGCCCCGTCAGCTTCACACCTACGCCAAAGTCCATTAATTTTTGTTTTTCACAAAATTATGACCGACATCGTTATATAAAATCTTACATTGACGTGCCCGAGGGACCGAATGTGAAAATATTGGAGAGCTTGACAATTAGAACTCTTCACTTCATCTCGTAACAATTCTGGCACATACTATTGGGCCGACTATTGGGCCCATTTCAAAATTCTACCCAATGCTGACCCAACATTTTACAAACAAACGAAAGACTCAGTGCGCATGTCTTGTATCGAAGAGAAAGTAAATTTCGGGTTTTATATTTTTCATCTCTACTACTTAATATATGTACAAATTATATATTTTTTTTCTAAAATTAAAACAAAAAAAAAAAACAAAAAATAAAGGCACTTCCGTAAAATCTGGTCTTTGCCCTTTCCGTTGCCCGTGGAACCCATCATCGATGGTCATCTTTTCCGGGTCCCGAGTAAAAACGGTCAGAAGCACAGGCTAGACTCCGTCCAAGACAAGGATTAGCATAGCCGCTGCTTACTTAAGCCTATCTCCATAACCACGCAAGCGGATAAGACGGTGCCTTCTTCTGCTCTCAGCGGCGATGAGACTGCTCCGTTCTTCGGCTTCCTCGCCGCCGCCCTCGTCTTTTCCTGTAAGCTAAACCTCTTTTCTTGGTTCTTTTTTCTTTCTTATTTTATTTTCTTTTTTTCAATTCTTATGGTTAATTGATGAAGTGGGTTTCTTGTTGTTTTGGAAGGCATGGGAGCTGGCGTGGCGTGGCGTGGCGTCGATCGGTGTGATGCGACCGGAGCTCGTAATGAAGTCGATAGTCCCGGTTGTTATGGCTGGAGTTCTGGGCATTTATGGGCTGATTATCGCTGTTATTATTAGGACAGGAATTAATCCAAAGGCTAAATCCTATGAATCTTTTCGATGGATATGCCCACTTGTCCTCCGGTCTTGCTTGTGGGCTTGCTGGGTTATCTGCCGGAATGGCCATTGGGATCGTTGGTGCCTCTTTTTTTTGGGTACCTACTGAGTATGATTATGCTTTCCTGATGTTGTATTTTACTCAAAATTTAGTGGAATTTTTTATGCTTAGAAAGTTATTTTTAGTTTCGCTGAATTTGAAATCTATGGTTTTCATAGAAAACAGAATGTTTGAGGTTAGTTGAATTGAGCTACATCAATATGCTTTTTTGATTTTGTATTTAACTTAAGAGTTAGTGGAATTTTCGTATGTTTTTATTTTCACTGAATTTGAAATCTATGGCTTGAAAAGAAACGATCCCATTATGGGTTCATCTGCAGTTTGGCAAGGTTGATTCTTCTGGGGGTAGTGGAGTGTTGTGGTGATAGGTGGGTAATTGCTTTTGAATTGGATTCATTTTTGTTGGTGTAATTAGTCCATGTATGGTCGGTTTAGCATATAGCCTTTACAGGGGAATTAGCTGTTTTTACTGGATTTTAGAACGTAGCTTCATATTTGACATTGTCTCAAGGGGGGCAATATCTTTTGAAATAGTTTTTATGTGTGACTTGCCAACCCGGGGATCAGTTTTTTGACCCTAGCTATATACATTTTGTATTTACTTAGTGGCAGCAATATCCATGGGGTGTGCTGCTTCAGCTTTACGGTTGACATAATTTTTGTAAAGAGATTGCTCTTTGGATCAATGAAATCATCTCATCGAAGGACTTCACAAAATATGTCAAGTCTTTGAGGTTCACTTGTAATTCAGCAAGTATGTCTTTCAGGCTGTCAGATCAGATGGCATTCAGTATAGGTTAGGCATGTACTTTACTTTAGCTTTATTCACTCTCTTTAATTGTTCTACTCCGTCTCTAAACTGTGGTCGTTGGGCCTTCTATACTAGGTGTGTTATAGCTCCATCTTTCTTTTTGTGCAAGAGTTTGTATCAGCATAAATGGTATCAACTAGTAGTCAGTATCAGCATGAACGGTATCAACTGCTGTTAATCTTCTTTTTCTCTGGAAAAAATTTTCAGGGCAAATGCACAGCAACCAAAGCTGTTCGTGGGGGTATGATCTTGATCCTGATTTTTGCTGAAGCACTCGCTGTCTATGGTCTTATTGTGGGAATCATTCTGTCCTCTCGAGCAGGGCAGTCTTGCGCCAGTTGAAGATGGCCAAGGATTTAGGAAAGGTCATCACCGGAAGTTCGCGAGACTATGCTTACATTGTTTCGTACTTCTGACATTAATTGTTAAAATCTTTGCAGACTTGAATCCTATGCACTGCGGGATCTACACCGTGGGATAGCAATATTTTGTGTCAAGTTTTTTGGTTATGCAAAAACCCATATTGTTAGGGATGCAAACTAGTTTAACAAAAATTACTTAATTTAATAATTAAGATAATTTTTAGATGAGTTGTTTATAAATCTAGACAAATAGAATTTGTCTTTATTTAAATTTGGTTTGTTTATTAAACCAATTTTAAATGAAATTTAGGTATTGTTCAATTAGTCAGATAAATGAACTCGAGCAAAATTTTATTTGAGTCAGAATTTACTAAACTTTTAACGAATGCGTCAGCTGCTTGACTTTGTTGCAACCTTTAATGCTTATAGGATGAACGATTCACGCGGTGAAGCATAGATTAAGGTCACAGTTATTTCTATCGCCCCTTTCACTAGGTCTTCCCTTTGATGGAGTAGATAATTACTTGCACCTGGAGAACGTTGTACAAACGTGTGCGCAACCTTCTGCCCTCTGAAAGACCTTCCCTGGTTTACGGGTAGCTACCCCGTCCCCGTTATCTGAGTTTTAAAACGTTTCAGTTTTCAGGAGACACCTATTATGACCTTGTCAAACATTAGTTGTATATAAATCAACCGTCTGTCCGGCGAATGACCTTGGACAATGCTAGAGGTGGCAACCATAGTATTGGTGTGACCTTGGATGCTTAGGTTTGTATGATGAGTTTTTGTGAAATTTAACATAGTTAGATTTAATTTTTTAAAAAATTGTTATTATACTTTTTTTTTTTTTGGTTACATGGGAAATACTTGTTATTATGCGATTAAAATGTAAAAGTTTAATTTAATTCTTACATATTTTTTTGTACATTAGAATTAAAGCTTAGGGTTTGAATCCCAACATTCCCTGAAGAATTTTGTTTTAGACTGGATCAAATTAAGGATGGTTGATTAATTCAAACGCGCATTTTTAAAATAAGAGCCACTGAAACTGGTTATGTAGAATTTTGGTCACGTAGAAGCAAAATAAAGCTTACAACTTGTAGCATACTATAGGGCAAATGTTAGAATGGCACGTCAGATGTCTTAGATATTTCTGTAGAGAAGGATAAATCGCATTCAATGAGTCTTACTGAATAACTTGCGTTTGCCAATATTAGCCGGGAATGGACCAGGTCGATGATTAGACAATTCCAACATGCGAGGATGCTGCTTTTCGACTACCTGTGAGAAGGTTGATTCGGACAACTTTTTCTTTGCTTTGTACGGAATAGGGAACTTTCTTTGGTTTCTAGGTTCTAGCAAAAAATACCCATCAAAAAACAAGGACTCTAGGCCCCAAAAAACGAAAAAAAGGGACGCAAGGTGGAGAGGAAGGTTCAAGTTGACCAGCTTGATGAACGGTTTAAAATGAATAAGCTGTGGGACGTTGTTCCGCTCAAATTTGCCTTGTCAAACGGGGCCCACTTGCTGGTCTGGTATGGACCAGATCAACGGCCCAATGTGAATTCTGAAGTGAGTATCCGACAACCAACCATTTCCCATATAAAAGGAGCAGAGGTGTGCAGCACATACACACAGGAACGGAAGCGGAAGGGGAACGACCGAGGGAGAGACAGAGAGAGATGGCAACGACAGCTGTGCAGGCACCAAAGATTGTGTGGAACGAGAAGCAGGGGAGGTTTGAGACGGAGGACAAGGAGGCGTACATACAGTACTTTCTCAGAAACAAGGGGAAAGTGATGGACTTGGTCCACACCTACGTGCCTGGCCCCAAGAGGGGCCTCGGCTTGGCTTCCCACCTCTGCCTTGCGGCCTTCGGTCACGCCAAGTCTCACTCCATGTCTATCGCCCCCACCTGCACCTACGTCTCTGTGAGTCCATTCTCCCCCGTATCTTAGGGTTTCCCTTTTTGGTTAAATTCAATTGAATTCGGTTGTGGATCTTTATGTCATTCACAGTCCAGAGGAACATTTTCCCTTTCTTTTAAACACATTTGATGGAAAATGTTAGAATACATTTCAAGATTTATTTCACTTGATTGTTTTTGTAAAGCATTTTCCTTTCTCTTGATCAGTGACGCAACCGTTGAATAGCAGAAAGTTTCTATTTTTTGTTTTGAGGCGAAGTACATTCCCAGTTTTTCCAGGATGATTTTCGGGCAAAATTCGAGCTAACCTGTTTGTGCTTATCTTGGCAGGACACATTTCTTCCTCGCAATCCATCTTGGAATTCCATTGTCTTCTCCCACAACCCCAAGTCTGAAATGTACCCTACTTCTGTTTGATCCGCAAGCGTGGAATAATTTGCATACTTCCATGACTTCCCCCGCCCCAGCCCCATTTCAACTTTGGTCTCGTTTCAAGCTCTTTTTTCCTATATAGGCTCAAGGAAGAATAATCATTTAGATCCTGGCTCTGGTCCTGATACGGAGCATTTCTCGTCCACTGCTCTCCCTTCAAGTTCCATTTGCAATGTGTGATGCCTACTGGAACCCAATTATTGTGCGCAATACTTGTTACTGGAAAGACAAATGAAACTTTCGACGATGTTTTGGCTCACAGTGGGGGGGTTAAAAAAGGGGATCAGATTAAGCCAAAAAGAAGGAAAGGGATCAGAAAAGATTTCATTGCCTTGCCGAACTCTTTTAACTATTACCAAGTACAATAACTCTAATTTGACATTTTGCTGAGAACTCAATTTGAAAGATGCAACTCTTATGAATAAAATCTAACAACACACTCACCAGTCAGCACCAGCAAGTCAATGTAACAGATTATAGCAGCTGCTAATGGTACCATCTAATGAATAAAATCTAACAATGGGAGGTTGATCATCAGGAACACAAAACCAGTAGAATATAAGACAAGCCATACAAATATTTTTGGGTACAAACAAACCATATTTTACAATGGCATAGACAAAATACATATTTACAACTGGAAGGTCCAGGTTCTATCCAGGACAGTAATAATCCATCTTTTCCACGGGTAAGTTCAATATAGATGTTTCCACCTGCATGACAAAAATTAAATGTTTTTACAATAAAGTTCAAGGTAACACAAGTTAAATTTGCTAATCTTTTTACTCTGTATTATATATCTGCCCATGCAGGTGTGTTATGCCTCTGTACACCACCCTCCCCCATTCCACCAAAAAACCAACCCTGGGCACACGGGTGATGGAGAAACCTTGCCATGTGTTGTTAACCAGTCCATTTAAATATGCATGGGTATAACAATTAACTTACAAAAAAAACAAAATATAAAAGTACAAAGGGATGTTTTCAAGCTTCCAATCCACAAAAAGTTTCTTCGACCAAGTCCAAGCAGAAACTTAGACTGTAGTGCATACCTCTTCAAATGGAACAAACGTGAAAGGGGCTAGGCCTCTTTTGTGCGAAGTACTTGAAATCTCATCCTCCTGAAGACCTTCAGTTGCTCCAAGGATGTCCTCCTCTGGTCCAAAAACCCCATCACTCTTCACTCTACTAGTAACAAGTGAAAGTAAATCCATCCTATTGTTTGCCCCAGTAGTCGTGCCTCTTACCCTGAACCAGGGATCAACAAGGGTGTTCAGTAGATACACTCTAGTAGAAAAGATTCAAGAAATTCCAGAGTCATTGCTCCACTTCTTTGCAAATAAAATTTTACCCACTTCTAATAAAGTGAATGAAAATTGCCTCCTAGTTCATGTTTTCTAGTAGGTCATTAGTTTGCCAATTGATGCTTCAGTGCACCGGGGAGGGGGCAGAAGGGGGACAGGGTGAAGAGAGAGGGAGGGGAGGTGAAATGTACTTCAGTGCACTGTCTCTGAACAAACACTTTGTATCAAGGAAAAAAAAAACCCATAAACTGAGCATAACATATCCATTAAAAGGTTCACCTAAGAAGGCAAGTAGACTGCCTTAAATAAACAAAGTCCAATACCTTAAGCAGGCCCTCCACAGAGTCCGCACCTTTGGATACAGGAAAGTAGCTTCAACCTGGAATAAGCATGTAAAAATAAGAACCTTCAGAATAACATTCCCCTATAAGTATAAAATATAACACGAAAAATTCATCAGAAAGTGTATTTTTAATTAAGACCTGTAACCAAAGAAAAGAAATTATATGAAGAGTATATCTAGAACTTATTACAAACTGACAAAGTTTCTACACGCTGAATACATTTACCTTGTCATCTGTTAAAGTGTAACGACCACTAAAAATGCTATCCTCTTTGGATCCACGAAAATTCATGCATTTGGCAACCTCCTTTACCACTTGAGGACAATTCTAGACATTGAAAAATAGTCAACGCAATGAGACCTACTTACTTAGTAAATTTATACAAATTGTGCAGTTAAATAAACAAACTCATGCCAGTTGAAATATTGTTACCTTGTAGAGAAACCTCCCTGAAGGATAAAACCTTATGTAACGGAAATAGCAAACCTGAAAAAGGATAAAGAAAAGGATAAAATAACAACAATCTATCAAGATGAGTTCCACATGCATTTCTGAAGACACACTCCAAAAAAGGGTTATTTGCAGAAGCATCTTATATTTTCCAGATTCAATAATTACTCACTCCAACTAATAAATTTTTTTAATGCCCTTATACATCAGTATTGTGAATCAGATTACACTCACAAAATTGCCTCCCCTTGGGAGTTCAAATACCCTTGATAATATGTTCATTGCCTTGACTAACCAGCATCTGACAAAATTATTCCAAACAAACTAAATGGCTTCTGCCTTGGATGTTTGGAAATTGTTGAGTTAGTCCTTTTACAATCTGGTCTTTTCCTTCCAGCTCTGCTTTCTTTCTCTGGAGGGTCTTAGGGGGAAGTCCACAATATCCATGTTAAAGTTCTGATGTACATATCTGGCTTGTTACGGAGCTTTTTGTTTACTTTATATGCAAAACTTCCTTTCATTTTACTGCTCAAGCTTCATAAACAATGACATCATATAAATGCCAGTTTTTCTTTAATTTTTTTCTAATTTTAAAGGGAATCAAAAACATCTTAAATGTAAGGAGATATGGAAAGCTCTGGGTTATGCAAACATATCATGTTGAAAAGAATACCAAGTGAACTGGATTGGTGATGGTCCACTCGCGCACACCAGAGCGGATATAAGTGTTCCTACTGACATAGAGACCTGAAAAATGCACACATTTTTATTTCAAGGTTAGTTTGAGCAAATCCAAAAACTAAAAGCACATTGGGAAAATGAAAACAAGGTTGAAGGACAAGTCCAGATTCATATTTAATAGACTAGACTATGTAAGTCCACAGATTCAATTCAATGCAACATTATAAAGTGGTTTAGTACTGGTTGAAACATCAATGACAATATATAAAACACTTCCATAATTCATTAGTCAAGTGCATAGCAACACAAAATCAGCTCGCCTTTCAAATTAGGCTACCTAAATGAAAAACCTACTCTATAATTGTCAACCAAATGGAAGCCCACCATGCCACTATATGACTTTCCAGGCAAGAGTTTTATGACCAATACGAATAATTTCATTTCAAATGACTAAACCTCCTGCTGCCATTAGATTTTCTGTAAAGAGAAAAGGAACGTTATTATCATGAGGTGTAGGTAAAAAGATCCTCAAAAGTATTAAAATGAACAGAATGGAGACTGCACAGCCGGGTTTCTTTTTTATACATCGTTAAAAAATTAATTAAGGAAATAACAGTGATTTATGGCAAAAATTGACTTGCAATGGTGTGCTACTGTAGATAAAAGGGATTCCCAACTTCAGAATGCATCTTACCACTGTTATTCAGTAAATCAGAGATAAGAGAAAGATGAAGTAAAGAAAGGGCATATTGTAGGAGGAATGATAAAAGCAACAGCCTCACTCTAGGCTATTTATGAGGAAGGGGACCCTATTCTGGGAATTTTGGGCAAAAAAACCCTAGATGCCACAACTTATAAAGTGATAAAAATGAGGAAAAAAGTCACTCAAACCTCTGACAAAATTGAGAAAGCTGAAAATATATATAAAAAAAGAAGTATCTAACAATGATATCAAGGGGGTTAATAACAACATCATACCATCAGTACGAACCCTCGGTCTTAAAAGCCACATTTTCCTCCACGAGCTCTGGTACTTAGATTGCAAAATCTTATAGTTCTCAACCACTCCAGACAGCTGCACAGAACATCCATTCATAAAGCCATATATAAGCTCATATGCAAAGAAATGAAAGAAGGTTCACAAGCTATCGACAAACAATGAACTCACCTGCCACGCCTTTAAGCAAGCATTTCGCCATAGTATAGGGTTCCGAAGGGCATACCTCCATTTGCAGCAAACACAAGCCGCCCTTCCTAAATCATATGGATTCATTTGTGCAAAAACCTGCGTAAGAATATATAATTAAGATCTCAGATACTCTGTACGACAAACAATTCAATTGTTGCGCTGCAGTGACCACAAACAGCCATTCTCAAGAATCTCAACTTGGTTAGGTACATTGCACACGAGAATGCCCAGATTTATAGCAATAAAAAGAAATAAAGTATCACCAATCTGATTAACACATATAATGCTCCAAAATAAAATGTAAGGAATAAAATCTTATCTCAGTCATGAAATACCTCCAAGAGCAGCTCATCAGGCAAGTACCGGTGTATCAACGCTGGATCAACATTAGGCGTTCTATTAGCAATTCGGAACGGTGTGACGGGACGAACATTAACTCCATAAAGATCTGAAATACGAAATTAAGGGCCAGAAAAGAAAAAAACAAAAAACAAAAGAAAGAAACATTCAAATAACAAAATTATTAGAAACAGCAGAAATAAAAGCAGTCACCGGCGAGACACGGCATTACCGAGCCACGGTCTTCTTGTAACCAGGTACTGCACAGTCTTTAGCTGCAAAGCCGACTCGAGCTCGGCAGGAACTTGCAACGCAAGATCTACAGCAAAAGCGTCAGAGGCCATCACTAACTAACTGTGCTCAAATTCCTCAGAAAGACGAACCACACATTTGAAAACTGTAATTACGCACAGTTTTCCGATTCGATTTTCCGGTTGTTCGACCGGAAAATGTTGAAGAACTCAATTCTAATTAAATAGTTTTTTTCTTAAAAAAAAAAAAACTGAGATTGATCAAATTACCTACCTAAATGTAAAAAAAAAAAATCCATAAATTGGCATCAGAAAGAGATGGACCAAAAAAGACAGATAACCACACGATTTTGTACGATCAAAAGAATTATAATCAGAGATAACAGGTGAGGTAAACGGATATAAAGCTACAAAAGTTAGGATTACCTGACGTCATGTTGAAAGAAAATTGTCCTTTATTCCTCTTTCAGAAAAACGGCGGCATTGGTATGGCTGCCGCAGGAATTTGGGGACGGGATGATGCGACGAGGAAATTAATTTATGCAGAGTTAAAAAGGATTTAAAAAAAAAAAAAAAGAAAAAAATATATAGATGGAAATATGAGAAAATATTTACGACGAAATACCAACCGTTCCTCGCTTTCATACTCACCGAGGGACCTCACCCCTGACGTATGTATAGTTGTCGGTAATATGGATGTAAAACGATGCAAAAGTTTGCCGTTTTGAAAGATGACCAGGAAGCGGGAATAATTCACTGGTGCTGATGTTTGGAATTTTACCTTTTTCGTTTCTTTTTTTTTTTTTTCTCTCCTTTTTCGGTCAGTTGGTGTTGTTCAATTTTTCAACGATTATTTACTTGGGCATTTCAATTCATTTTGCCAATACGCACGGAAAACCTATCAACGAAACATAAGCTTTTTGATCGAAAACGTAAAACAAAATATGGACCTGCAAGGTGAAAAATGGGATGCAGAGTTGGAGTTATCTTGGGCCAAAGAACGAGTTGAACTCAGTTAGACCCATTAATATTTTGTGCAAAAGCCCAAGATTCTGTAGGCTATCCAACCCGTATGCCTTTGCAATGAGGATTGGAAATAAACATAAGTGTATGGGCTTCTTGTGCTTGGGCCCGCCTAATGCCATCATATAGCCTACAGAATCTTGGGCTTTTGCAAGATTGTGGGGGCATCTTCAGCGGTTTGCAGTTTGCATGGCAATTTAATGTATCAAAGTTATGGTTGGAGGTGGACTCCATGGTTGCTATGCAAGCTCTACAAAATGGGGGTTACCGGCAACACATCCTCAGGCAAGCTCAGTACAGAACTATCATGACTTGCTTCAAAGGAATTGGGTAGTCTGCTGTTCTCATGTATACATAGAAGGGAACCAAGTTTTAGATGGGCTAGCTAGGCTTCAATCTGGGCTTTTGATGCATTGCCGAGGCCACCACCTGGATTTCGGACCCTATTGGAACAGGATATGATAGGGGGGATCGTCCAATGGCCCCTTCTGAAGCCCCCTTAGCGTTGACTTCTGTATAAGCTTCTAGCCACCATAGGACCTAAAAAAAAGGGGATAAAAAAAAAGGCATTGGTGTGTCGCAACCGGTTCCATCCGGCACCGTATTGTTCCATTCCAAACACTTTCAAACCAAAACAAAACAAAACACTTAACAATTTAGAGGCAACTCCGCCATTAGCAATACGTGTGGCGTACACAGTGGGAAAAAAGGCGTTGATGTTGCATTTTCCCCAAAATCTATGTCAAATTTTGTATCCGGAAGATGACTATAGCATAATTGGGCTATAACTAGCATTTTCGTCTTTTTTTTGGTTTTTTTTTTTTTGGTGTCAACTCCCATTTAACTATTCATAAAAAAAAGTCCATTTAATACTGGAATGAGAGAGCGCATTTGTACGACGAGAAGTCGAAAAACCGATTCATAAATATCGCGGTTATTTTAGACCAATGATTAGATTGATAACATTACCATAATCATGGGAGAAGAGAGAAACAGATAAAGGTTGTGCGCTTGTCTGGGGCAGTTGAGGGAAAAGATCAGTAATCATAATCGTGATTGACGAGCGAGAAACAGAGAGAGAGAGACAGAGTGTGTGAGTGCGTGGGGCAGTTGAGAGAAAAGACCAATCGTGTTTTCCACGCGTGGGCAACAGTCATTTATGGGTCACGAATCTGTACCTATGCCGGTTGAAAGCCAAGAATAGACAGGGTTACGTAACTTTGATGTTGTAACAGAAGAATTTCGGCATATAAATCCACGAGATTTTTTTGCTGCAATTGTTCCATGCGTGATGAAAAGTAAAAAAGCAAGTCGAATATATATATATATATATATATATATATATATATATATATATATTTCTGGTTGATGCAGGTAGGAGCCTAGGACCCGTCAGTAATTGCATTCACGTTTATGTCATTGCTGAATTGACACCTGGGACAGTGGCCAGGCGGTGAGTAGTGACTAGCAAACTACGATTGCATTACGAAGCTGTGTGTTTCTCAGGCTTCTTGAAACTTGGTTTTAACTTTTTCCCAGTTTTTGGCTTGGGACTCGTACGTTCATCCCAAATCAGCCCCACAGGCTGATCAAGTCTAACCTGATGTTATTCGAGTTGCCTTTAAAATAAAATATTTTTTAAAATTTGAGTCTCAATCATTTACATGTAACTGTTTGTCACAAACAAAGAAATAATTCGGATACTGTTACATATTCATTGAAAAAAATTAGTAAATGTTCAACGAGACCCTGTATGATTAGTGCACATCGAAATCATGACCTGGAGATAAATGAAATTTAATCAATGAAATGACGGCCAATTTTAATAAGCATGGTTCTCCCATGAAAACACTGGACTTGAAGGATTATCGGACACCAACTCCATAGGCTAGGTAAGAAAAACAAGTTGTCCCAGCAAGTTCATCCAAATTTGCTTACGAGTGGCATGGGTTACAGCCTAATTCTCTTACTCAACTTTAGACCTTACAACTACTGTCGATTCCTTACTCAGCTTTCAAGACATAAGGTTTCCATTCACGAACGGACTATTGTTAAACCTAATAATTGCTCTTGCTTTCTTTTTAAAATTGTGTTTTCTTCGTGGGGCTGACCTATGAGAGGAATTGGATAGTGTCCATTTTGCCACGTTAATCTTTTTTTTTTGAATAAAGCCATATGAGTGCCAACATCACTCATAAGTTAATACGATTTGTTTATTAGTCATGTTTTGGCTAACTGATGGTAGCAGAGGGTACTGAATGAATATTAAAAATCACAGCCCCTGTTCCGATAAATTGGTACAAATTTGAATTTTCTACTGATATTTCGTTATTCTCTCTATATGAGATTGCTTGCACGTATGAATTGCTCACGTGGTCGTGCGTCATACGTGCAAGCAATTTTAAGAAGCAACCACGACATTGCCGGTATGAACGATCGTAATCATTCCCTTTCCCCAGCGAAACAGGGTACAACATCATCGCCTTTAAGCAATTGCCCTTGGTTAGTAGGCTAGTCTATAGTTAATAAAAAATTTCAGCAATATCCCAGTTTGTCCCGGTTAGTCCCCAGCGAAACAGTACGTTTCACGTAAATTTCTCTGAAACTTTGAAACTCAGATCCATGAACATTGAGGGCTTTCAGGGACACCAGTACGTTCGTTGACAAGAAGAGACGAAGAAATGCTGCTGACGCACCCAATTACATCATGCGCGCGATTGCACGGAGGCGTGATTTATGGGCTCGTGTACCGAATTAAGTCTTTCCATCACCCCTTGCCCAACCCGATTTAGAAAAAATCTAGATTAAACAAACGGATGACAATTTGGGGTATCGATCAGAAACAAAAAGTAGCCGACAACTCCAGCTGGTGTTGTCATTTTTAATATTACATTAACTACATCTATATTATACTGTTGTGCATCCCAATCCCATATCGAGTATCAACATCACGTTGACGTGTCTTTGTTTCCGACTCTTCTTTTTTCCTTTCTAGGGGTCTGTCTAATTATTCGATTGATGTTCAAGAAGGTAACTCGTGCTGGCCGTTGATCCTCCAACTACGCGTAGGGAGGTTTTAATTTAACTATTCTTAGTTAACTCAATATTAATATATCAAATATTAGAGAAAAAGAAATTTAAATAGTACTCAGTTCTTTGAAATATAAAATGGGGATGTATGCAACACAAAAAAAAAAAAAAAAAGACAGTAAGTACAGCAAGTACCTCTCTTGTATAACAATGGCTGCACAACTTAAATAAGAAGCTGTTACTTGGTTCAGACTTTGAATACTTCGAGGAGATTTTATGGGTTATTTTCTTGAGATTTTCTCATTTTGTGAGCTGCTTTTGCGTCTTTGCGTCCTCTGGACTCAAAGGGAGCAACGAACGTTCGCGTGACTGAAGTTTAAGAGTTTGGTTCATTGAATCTGTTTTCCTTCGAATTTTCCTGTTTTCGATCGTTCTTCTTCCTTCTTACAGCGAGTAATGGATTTACAGCTGAAGTTCAAGAGTTTAGTTGATTGATAGGAACTCTTATCTCTCTCGAAATTCATAAATTGCGTTTAACTTCATTATGTCTATCAAAACCCACTGATAAATAATGGTTTTTTTTTTTTTTCTGTGTAAAACCCGGTCTCTTATATGATTTGATCCCATGAAAGCTCAGTAAACCAATCCATGGACTTTATAGTGTGAAAATTTTGTGTGAATTGACCGATCGTGACATAAAAGACGTGACCAAGCAATTCGATCAGACAATTTTGAAGTAAAAAAAACAAATTAAGTTTCCGCACCAAACTGTTTTATAGTAGACATTTTTCCTCCAGTCCTCATGGTTTTTCTCTTAGATTCACATTTGAGAGGCCGATTGATTTGGATACAAACAAGATTCGCATTTCATCGCCGCACACATGCTGTCCATTCGTTACAACTTAATTTATTTTATTGAAGGACCAAGTAATTCTACAACTTATACCATACGAAATGCAAAATTTTCTTCCCCAATTACCTTGTCAAAAGCTGCCTGTTCCACCTTTCAGCCTTATGCCTTTCAATCCATTTATGGCCGCCAGACTAGTCCATTCATCCCAATCCAAACAAGTACAGCCACGCCAATCCTTTGAGGATACAGATATGTGATCACAATCCTCGACGATGATGAGGACAGAAGCTAACTGGCACGGGCCCAAATTAGATGTACAACTTGCAAATCTTGGTGGAAGTACCCGTATGCCTCCAAGTGAAACAAATTAATAGATAGTAGAATTAAAGCATCCAATGTCATTGCACAGCACGCAACACGCAAGTTTCAATGGTTCTCATCATTTTTTTTTTTAATAGCACCGTATCTTTTTTTTTAATTAAAAAATTCATTGAATTGTAAATTTTATAATAGAGATAACTTTGTTTATTTTTATTTTTATAAATTCCATCCCTTTCTGAAGATTATAACACAAGATTTTTAAGATAAAAGTCTATTCTTTTAACTACTGTGTGTGTACATAGCACTGTGTCGATTGCCATGAAATTCGGGGTTGAGAATTGTACAGATTCCTGTTTGTTAGAGAATCAGACCCTGAGCAGTGAGTTCAGGCTTGAACTTTCATAACTTTGTTGAGCATACCATATTTTTAAAATTTTCATTGTATTTCATTCATTCTCACAGGTGAAGCAAATTGATTGTAGCAAATGGTTCAAACTTTATTACCTTTCGACCGAAAATTCTTAGAACTTTTGCAAACTAAATGGAACAGGGCTTATAGATGGGAAATGACTAACATTGTTCATTTATGCTCCTGCTGCTAGGAACATGACGAACTTTATGTTGCTTTAAGTTTGATGAGATTTAAGACTTTGTCTTTGTTGTTGGCTTAAGTTTAATGAGGCTTTCCATGTAGACAACTAATAATAACACTAGTATTAAACGATAATGAAAATAATTATCGAGTATTGCCTTGGTGAAATCACACCGACTAATGTTTTTCAAGATAAAGGAAAAAAGGAACCAAAAAAATAAAAAAATGTTATACGTGTCTCGTTCAATATGAATTTCATTGCGTGAGCTTGTTTTGTTTGACAATGTGACATGGATCACAATAATGACTCGAAACATTAAAAAAAGAAGAAAAAAAAAAACTCAAGAAGAACATGTTACAGTGGGCCTTCCCCGCCAGACGACTAAAAGTTCACAGGCTATATGTCTTATCCACTCAATTCAAATAATATCGCAGGTCGGCAGTGTTGTTTGGTTGACCACGCATGGAATGCCCAACGAGTATTACGAACTGTAAACAATCAAAGCGACTGGGAGATCTGCATAGAATCAATGAGATATCCGACTTAATGGAAATTTGACTCAAATCTCTGACTTCAACGGAAATCTAATACGATATATAATCTAAGCCACGTGATTTTTTTTTAGTAGGAAGCGTAATCTCATCTGTCTATAATAACAATTATTCAAGGGTTTCTCCTGTTATCTCCAATGAGTTTTTCCTTTTGTTAAAAGCAATGAGTTATTATCTTTTAGTAGCCACAAAGTTGATTTTTCACGACTCTTTGTTTTCGGAATTGTCTGGTGTGACGAGCGGCTGCTTTTCCATCTTCATTTGTAACTATTCTATGGACTTAGGAATAAATACAGAGAAATGAAAGAATGAGTTAATTTATGAGGGATTCATGTTAATTATATTGTGGAATGCATAGAGTGTTAAATTGCCAGACAATTTTGAGAGGCTTAAAAAAGAAAAAAAGGGAATTCAATTGGCCTTTGAGGTAAAACATTTGAGTTCCTTAAAATTCTTAATTCCTAGAATTCTCAGTCTCTGCTTTAGGAGTTCGACACTATTACACAAATTGGAGGTTTGGGAAACATTTTATAATTTTTTGTTATCACAAACAAGCTATTGAGACTGAAAACTAAGCATTCCACCTTATCGCATTAATAAATCACAACAATCTCATAATTCGTCCTTTTATAGCTTTCACTATTATGCAGCAAATTCATCATGTAGTTCTCTCTTCGGCAGTTGCCCTCCCCCCAACCCCCTCGACCCCTTCTAAATCTGCCTCTGCCTCGCGTCCTAATCCCAAAAGGCGAAAGCCTTTTCTAATAACATTTTCCTTTTTGTTTTAAATTTCTAGACGCAAATGTTATCTAATAGACATAGACCCAACATCTTATTGTTAAAGTTCCTTGCTATTTTACTTATTTGATATTATAGATTATTATATAATATGATAACATTCTAGATTAAATGAGGCCTTTTTTTTCAACAAATATTTTCTAAAAAATATATCTTTCCTTCAATGTTTCTAAATTTTTAAGAAACATTATTAACAAGAAGTATTTTTTTCTGATTTTTAGCATTTAGAAATTATCATGAAATTAACTTAAAATGAATAAAAGATGAAGATGGTGTATGGTAGGTCTCTTTCTCAACTAGGCAAACACTTGCTTAAGGCCCCAAGATCGCCTCTCATCCTCCAAAATGGAGTAACCTTAGTGTTTAATAATGCTTCAAGGACTTAAATCCTCAATTCCCCATTAACTACTAATTACTGACGAGTAACCGACTGTTAAAATACATATATACATATACGTGTGTGTGTCTGTGTGCGCGCGCGCGCGCGCGCGTGTGCGTGTGGGTGGTAGATTTGTAAAATCAATCCATCATAAGAAATGGAAAGAAAACTGATCCCCGAAAGTGGCGGACCCCCATCTCTTGCGATTCGACGCCTCAATCAATCAAACTGCTTTATCGCCGATTCAGATTGCCAAATTCCACCCACGTGGCCTATTTCTCTGCCCATATATACCCCACGTGCTTTAATTCCGTCCTTCTCAATATTCCTTCCCTCGCTGCGGTCCCGCTCTCTTCAGGCCCGCTCCATTTACTTCTCTTTCTCTGTCTCTCTCTCTCGCTAAGCGAAGAAAAATGAATTCTCACAAACAGTTATTATCAGTATTACCGTTAATCTCACTGATCATCTCCTTCAATACAATCGTCTTATTAGCTTCTCCTTCCTCGGCTACGAATCCCGATAATGAATATCCGTCAGTTTTAGATGCGTTGAGTTCTAACTCGTTCTATTCCGAGCCTTCGATATCAAAGAATCAATCAGCCGCAAGCACCTCCGCTCAGCGGAAACCGTGGGCTAGCGAGTGCGAGGTGTGGACTCGGGCCTGCTCAGAGCGGGTGCTGAGCCTGGCCCGGCGGCCGGAGACTGTGAGTTGGTTAAAGAGCGTGAGGAGGAGGATTCACGAGAATCCTGAGCTGGCCTTTGAGGAGTTCAAGACGAGTGAGTTGGTCAGAAATGAGTTGGATAAGTTGGGGATTGGATACAAGTATCCCTTGGCCAAAACGGGTATTCGGGCTTGGATCGGGACTGGCGGGCCTCCCTTTGTGGCCATCAGAGCTGATATGGATGCTCTTCCTATTCAGGTTTCGGGCACTTTAAACTTTCTTTTCTTTTTCTCTTCTTTTTTTTTTTCCCCTCTTTGTCTCCCGTTGTTTCCCGTTTTTAATCTGCCTTGGGGTTTAATTTTGATAAAAGAAAAATCCCTAATTTATCATAGTACTTATGCGTGGAAAATAACAAAATTAGAAGAAAACATCTAACGTACTAATCTGAACAGTGCACACAAAGCACATGCGGAGTAGTTTCTTTTCCACGCTGACGTGTAAGTTGCGATGTACGGTGGTAAATATATCGCTTTGATGGATGCGTTTCTCCGGTAAATTCATTTTCAGTGTGGTGCATGACAAATAAAAAAGTATGTTCAGATCTGAAATCCCACCGTGCACTGTGAACAAGAAATAAGCTATCCGTTTGCATTGTGTCATCTGGCATTGATTAGGCCAATGTTCAATTTTAGAGTATTAGAAGTAATTATACTTAACATTAATGAGGGGGCAAAAAAAAAAAGAAAACACTTACTGAGTAGGCATGGGACTTGATGTGTTTTTTCAGGAGGGTGTGGAATGGGAGCATAAGAGCAGAGTCGATGGAAAAATGCATGCTTGTGGGCATGATGCCCATGTCGCCATGCTTATGGGTGCAGCCAAGATTTTGAAGTGCCGCGAACATCTTCTGAAGGTTTGTTTTCCAATCTCGTTCAAATCTCATTTATCATCTCTCTTATTAGAGTCTTAGTTATGAATCTAATTCTCTACCATCATGACCCTAATTTATATCTTAACGTGCGATAACATCGAATATTCATGATCTTAACTCTGAAGCATGTGGCGTAAACATGCTTGAAGAACCCAAATTAATTTCAATCTCAACTGTGTGCAAAGTATATTAGGCGAAATGAACCTTAAGAGTTTTAATTAGTTCCGTGTCAAACAAACATACCTTAACGAACTTCAGAATAAAACTTTATTGTTGTGGTCGTTGTTTCTACCAAGGAGCCTAAAAAACTGTGTGGCTCGCTTACATTACCAACATGTGAGTATGGATTTCCACGTAGCTTCGTAAAAATCCTATTAATTATTTATTGACCCTTTGATTATCTTTATACACATGTGCTTTTTCGGTTGGTCTGTCAGTTTGCGTAGATTAGAGATCATGGATCCAGCAGCGTTTTTCTTTTTCTTTGGGGGCATCCGTAGGGTCAAACTTCCTCTAGTTATGGCTGCTCTCATTCTCCCACATTCTTTTGACTTTGTTGTTTTACGCCGTATTTGATTGGATGGGGTAGTTGGTGGAATTGGAGGAAAATGCTTTATTTATTTATTTATTTATTTTTGAAAGGAAACAATGAAAGAAATGGGAGGAGTCCTCCTTTTTAGGCATTTTCTGGCTGAATTGCCCGGACGGACCTGATACAAATTTCGTTTACAATCATTCCGAATGTTGATAGTCGGGGGGGAAAAGAAAAGACAATAGGATGAGAACATCAGATAATTTTAACTAATAAAAAACCAAACTAAAACTGTCACTTGGTGTTGAAACTCATCTTCAAATGAAAATTTGCTTTTTGTAGAGAATTAACTATTGAGCATGGTTTAGTGGACACTCCAAAGGGCTTAAAGTCCTTCGGAGCAACCAACTTGATAATCCGGTAGGCTACAGAAGTAAAATTCTTTAAGCAAGCTGGTAAATTGAAAATTTAATTTTCATAAAAGATTTTAATTTTGGTATATCAATAAAATAATGTAATTGGAATTCAGTGTCAAAACCCCTGTAGGACATTGTGCCGCCCACGGTGCCCATGCTCCATCTTCTCTTGTTAACTCTAAATATTGGTGTATTACAATGTTCAAAAAAAAAAAAAAAAGAAAAAAGGAAATACGTATTGTAGAGAATTAATATTTGTATGATGACATTGAGTATTTCTATGAAGACGAGCTCCTCGTTCCATATAACTCAAAAGGAAAAACAATTTGCTTGCTACATAATAAAAAGGGAAAAAATTCTTTGGCTCCGACTGTGTTTCCTGCCTCGAGTTTCACATGAAAGGGACAGGAGATCATGTGGAACACCTTTAAATCGTCTCATACGCCACAAATTTGGGCTTGTTTTCTTGCTTTAATTTCTCCTTTGCGTCATTTTCTGCTCATCGTAGCATGGTAGGAATGGGACCAAAGGAAGTGGGAATCAGGGCCTTTCTAGTGCAAAGGATATTATTGTCTAAAAAAATTGGATTATGAGAATGCACATGGGAATATGAAATTTTAAAATTTGTGGTGGGCCTGTTTACTTAAATCGTTTCTGTTTTTGATATTGTAATTTAGGTAATTTTTCATTTGCTTAATTGGGGGTTGGCATTGGCACTTGTTCCTGTCCTTATTCACTGTATGCGTTGATAGAGAGCATGTATTTGACATTTTTGGTCCAGGACACCATGTGCATCCATCACCACCTGCCCCTATGCTTTTTATATGCACTTTCAATCATATACAAGAAAAATAAACGGTGGATAGCGGTTAGAAGATGGATATTCCATTTGTGAATAATCTATTTCGAGTCCCACTTGAAAACTTGCGCATAGAAAGGCAACCGCACTTTCGAATTTTATCTTGTGAAGTAAATGGCCACTTTTGAAAGCGCATTTATTTGCTTCTTTAGTGGCATTTATGGATGCTATCTTGTCGAAGCTTTTCTCACCCTTTTTTTATTCAATTGACGGTGCAAATTTGATATAGCAGTTCAAGACCGTCGGCGTTTCTGGTGTCTTTGTCGTATCTAACAGGGAAACTGGTTTATATTTATAAACAAATCTTAAAAATATGTAACACCCAAGGAGATAGTGAACTCGTTGGAATGCCGTAATTGGACCGGTGGCACGTTATATGATTTTTCTTTTTGAATTTGCCAGTAAAAATATTATTTTCTATCTAGGAACAGAGTGATTAATCAAGGAACCTTATGCTCCAAAGTCAAAGATGGGATGAGAATCTAGTGAGGACTTGAAAGAACTGTTGGGTCAAATGAATAAAGTTTTAAGTGGTCTAGAAAATTCAAATCGGATTAAGTTATTTTTGTCAAACAATCCCTAGGTGATTCTTGATTTGTGAAGCATGATTAAAAGAGAAAAAGGAAAATTTTCTCATGGCATCAATTCTAGTCATAAAAAGATTAGGACTTGCGGCTGCAATCAGCGGGAAGTTGTTCTCGGTCTGAATAATGGGCTTGTCTAAAGGGTCGATTAGTTAAACTAGGACACGCTTGCTGATTCTGCCTACCATTTCTTGAATTGTAGGCTAGAACTTTCTAGCTTTAACTAACCAGCACCGTCTCCGTCACAGGGAACCGTGGTTCTGCTCTTCCAGCCAGCTGAGGAAGCCGGGAATGGAGCAAAACGAATGATAGGAGACGATGCTATGGATAACGTGGAGGCTATATTTGCAGTTCACGTGTCGCACGAGCATCCAACTGGCATCATTGGTTCCAGGCCCGGTCCCCTGCTTGCCGGGTGTGGGTTCTTCAGAGCAGTAATTAGTGGCAGAAGCGGCTATGCTGGGAACCAACACCGATCCGTTGACCCCGTTTTGGCAGCCTCCGCCGCTGTTATCAGCTTGCAGGGCATTGTGTCCCGAGAAGCAAATCCATTGGATTCACAAGTACGTCTAAGCAACATTCAGAGTCTCACTGTTCGTTTCACTGGTATGCTTCCAATTTTTCTAATGTTGATCTGCCTATTTTGCTGACAGGTGGTCTCAGTTACTATGGTAGATGGAGGCAATAATCCTGATACGATACCAGACACTGTAGTACTTGGCGGAACATTCAGAGCTTTCTCTAACACAACCTTCTATCAACTTCTCCGAAGAATAGAAGAGGTTAGAATGACTCCACCATTATGGTTTGGTGCGTAATTTTGAGATAATTCAGTTACCGTTTAGGGCCAAAAGACATGAAAGGACCTCATAGTGCACGGTTACTTTCCCTCACAGCTGTAGGGACCTACTGCACTTGGTTCAATAACCATGTTTTTCATACGAGTGGGATTGGGACAACAATTGTCTGTGTCCATCCAAATTAAACATAGGGAGTCCACCGATGTCCCATCGTCATAACCAACCTGAACACTTACCATCCTCCACTCTTTACGAATGATTGTGCTAACACTATTCGCATTGGCGATAAACAGGTGATTGTGCAACAGGCTAGTGTCTTCAGGTGCTCGGCAACAGTTGACTTCTTTGAAAATCAGAACAGAATCTATCCCCCAACTGTGAATGACAATCGCATGTATGAGCACGTCAGAAGGGTGGCCATTGATTTGTTGGGTCCAACAAATTTTAGGGTGGTGCCGCCTATGATGGGTGCTGAGGACTTCTCCTTTTACTCGGAAGTGGTGCCTGCAGCCTTTTACTACGTAGGCATAAGAAACGAGACCTTGGGGTCAATACACACTGGCCATTCGCCTCATTTTATGATAGATGAAGATGTTCTTCCTACAGGCGCTGCAGCGCATGCAGCTATTGCTGAAAGATACCTAATTGAGCATGGATAACGTCGGTGCATTGGCTATAGATTATGTTACTAGCTCGCAGATTAAAACATCAGAAAGCAGAGATCATGCAAAGTACTTGATTCCTAGGTTCTTATCCTCTCATGTACCTGGGATTGGAGGGTGGGGTAGCAATTGAAGTACAGGTTTTCACAGCCAACAACAGATTGAAGAACTTATCTGCTCAAAAAATCCAACACCCATAAACATGCGGTTTTGCACTGGATGCTACCTTGCCAGCAAGCACTTCAACCACAATTTACTCCCAAACTACTCAGAATCCTCAGGTCTTTGTTTATTATGCATAACTTTGAATACGCATTGAGCATTTTTTCACATAATACAACACCCAACTGTTATTTGAGTGCATTTTTCGAGTTTATGGAACAAAACAAACACCAACCTCACCTCTTAATCATTTATGCCATCCGCCAGCTCTATGCTAGTGCCATATACATACAAAAGCTTAATGACGTTCTCTAGCTGAAGCTTTCACCAACTTAATTGTGCTAATTCTCCATACAATTCTCACCTCTTCTCGCCGGCTAAACATCTAGCAGCTTGTAAAGCAAAATAGGTGAGGATGATGTCTGCACCAGCCCGTCGGATGCACATAAGAGACTCCAACATAACTCTTTCTTCATCAATCATTTTGAGAGCACCACCAGCCTTAATCATGGAATATTCGCCAGAAACCTGGACATAAAGAAGAAAGGAAATCTGAGTAATGCACTAAGAACACCACATATTGTCACAAAGAAGAATTATCTGAGTCCAGGTCAGAAAGACCGTGTTTCATTCCCCCGTGGTCAGGAAAACCCCAAAAAGGAAAAAAACTCTACACAACATCCATCAGGCACATCTCTTGATCCTACTTATCCAGAAGGGCTTCATTTTATCCAATCACAGTATCATTTGAATTCCAGTACATGGGCTAAAGATCACAAGAAGCGTTCTAGATATCACAAGTAAATTTTGACATCAGATTAATTTGAGAGGCACCATATGTGCAGCTTACAACAGCCAATAATGATAGAATGTGATTATGTTTTGCAAAACTGTTTTCCTAAAACCTATTTATGACTGGTAATCTTTTAATTTCCAGTTGTGACATCCAAAACGAAATGGTTTCCAAAGTTCAGGTTTTCACTGCTAACAAGGAAACAGACTAACATCCCAACATTGTTTAGAGACTCCCAAAGACTAGATCTTGTGGCAATCTAGACGCAGAGGGTTAAAAAAATTGGTTGAGGCTAAGACTAAAATAGCAAGAGATTTGGTGGCGTAAGATGACAATGTTAGATGAAGTAGTTATAAAATTACCTGATATGCAGCAATTGGCAAAAGAGAATTATCTCTGAGAAGCCTTATAATATCCAAGTAAGGAAGACCAGGTTTCACCTGTGGCCAATGATATCAGTTCAGTGTAGCAGGAAGTAAGCACATTCATAGAAATCCTTCACCATGACAGCAGTTCAAAAGAAAAAAAAAAGAAAAAAAAAAACAAACCAGAAGGATATCAGCCCCTTCAGACTCATCTTCACGAGCCTCAACCAGAGCCTCTTTATGATTTGCTGGGTTCATCTGGTAACTGTATTTAACAAGCCAAATCAACTTTCAAATACTGAGAGCCAGAATGCTTGGAAAAATTTATCAAACCATTATTTTTCCATGTTAACTACATACGTCTTTTTGTCTCCAAAACGTGGATTTGAGTCCAGTGCTTCTCGAAATGGACCATAAAATGAACTAGCGTACCTGTTTAAAAGATGATAGGAACTGGCTTGTCAAAATCTGTACGGGCTTCAAAGTTCTAACTAGTGATTAGAAATCCATTGAAGGGATATGAGGAAGTAGGTCATGTTTCTGTGCATTCTATAAATTACAGGAAAAATAGATAAATAAACAAATAAATGAAGGGGAGAGAGATGTTAGCTATGTGTGAACACATGCAAAAGCATCAAACATGTAAATAGACATAATATCAAGTTACTTTGCTGTATAGGACATGATTGAAACATGCTGAAAGCCTTCTGTGTCAAGAGCTGCCCGGATTGCTCCTACACGACCATCCATCATGTCACTGGGACTAACAATGTCAGCTCCTGCACGGGCCTGCCAATAAGTAACAACATCCAGCAGCACAAGACAAGGCTCAGGGCATACATGGCCAAATAGGTGGCATATGCAAAAGAGAGAAAGATGGTAAAAACTGAATATTAAAAACCGACAACTAGGGTTCCAAGCTATCAGTGACTGACCAGGTTATAAATTTTCATAGTGAATTTAAAGCTCTCAAAACACCACTTTGACACAACTTAGACAAAATGTCCGTGCCACAGGAAACCTAGCAGTTAATCAATCATAAATGCAAATGAACACTTCCAGCAGAGGACAGGGTGTAAATATGTTTTCCGGAATCTCATCAAAAGCAATTCATATTTTGAAAACACCTGTGAATCATGTGTTACCTGAGCAACAGCTTGTTTGCATAGTTGATGCACTGTCTCATCATTCATAATCATCCCTGCAGTGCATTAAGGATAGCAACCAGTAATTGTTCACATACCATTCAAACTCATTTTTTTTTCAAGAATACTTCTATTCAACCACAATCTGACAGATGGGCATAATATTCTATTCAATCCATCTGAAGAGAACCCTTGATCCAATGTAGTTGGGATCAGCTAAAGGTTTTCTGTTTTCAAAATCTGCATTGCTCTGCTTAGGGCCAAACTTTCAATGAACTCTTTGGTGAAGAGCAATATAGAAAATCAGACCATATGGGCCATAAAGATTTTTCAAACAGATGTAAATTTCATCCTAATCAAAATGCAATGGAACTCAAGGCTTCTTCTACTATATCTAGAAACACTGAAAAAATGCATTAGCACTTCATTCTTATCAAAATCCTATGCAACTTCTAGCTTCTTCATTTTCTACAGTCTCTACAGTTTATATCAGAATCTGACTTTAAAAAGGAACAATCATTCTAGACAATCATTTTTCTGCTCTGAAATGTAAGGCATCTCATTAATCATCTCTACCCAGTTCTCAAGCCTATAGATAAGCCAACAAGCCTGCTCTACCCTTTGGTAGTACCCAATGCGGCAGGAAGATTCAGATATCTAGCTCCAGTAATTTTTTCCAAACATGATAGCCAGAGTAAAAGAAATTTTGGAGAAATCTCTTACCATCTTCTCTAACAATACCATCATGCCCATCGGAAGAATATGGATCCAAAGCAACATCAGTGTAGATAACCTAAGGATAGACAGAATAGAGGGTCAAAGATACTAACACCTCCCATGAACACTGCCCTAAACAAAAGTGAAAAATAAAAAAAAAAAATCAAGTTTCTCTAAAGAGATTAAAAGTTCACATGACTTAGGTACTTTGACTTACAAGATCAGGATATTTGTCCTTTAGCAGCCGTATCGCTCGAGGGACTAGACCATTCTCATTATAAGCTTCATCTCCTATGGGAGACTAGAATGCAAAAGCTTATTAAGTACGTAATTTTCAAAATGGGAGGAATTCTAGAAGTTTAACTAAAGAGAAGAAGACAAGTAGAAGGTAAACAAAAACCTTTAAACCATCTGGAACTTTGGGGAAGAGGACCACACTATTTACACCAACATCCCGAGCTTTTGCTACCTGCACCAGACATTGCTTTTAGTAAACAGAATAGGAACTGAGAAAAGTCATGCATTTAATACATCAAGACTTCTTAGAGAATTAACTTTTGGGTATCACTG
The DNA here is from genome assembly GCA_020883675.1 of Bruguiera gymnorhiza. NCBI lineage: Eukaryota > Viridiplantae > Streptophyta > Magnoliopsida > Malpighiales > Rhizophoraceae > Bruguiera > Bruguiera gymnorhiza. Next base: position 903,935 of record JAIRCJ010001047.1, on the reverse strand, counting down.
TCCACCTTTACAACCATCACATGCTCAAACATGCATATGCATACATGCACACTTAGTGTGCTCAACTTATAAATGTGAGTACTTCCTACTGCTTCCAAGTTCAAAGAAAAATTTGTCAGTTCTTTCATAGAATCCACCTCCACTGGAATTTTCATTACTGAAAGAATTTAAGGCATTGCCACACATGAATGTAGCAAAAGATTTCTTTCGGCAGGGCCTCGCTGGAACTATTTTTTTTAGACAATAACATGCAGAGAATTGCTTAGGCCCACATCACCTCTTCTAGAAGTCCATGTCTCCATCCCAGCCTGTAGCATCCAGGCATTGCTCCAATAGGTGTGTCCTCCTCGCCTGCAAACCTCAATTAATTGACAAAAATTAAGACATCCATTTCCCAAAAAGAGGAAGAGACACTTGATCGAGGAAAAACTCAAATGAAATCAATGCAAAAATAACAACCTTCATGAATAAAAAGCGGATACACGAAATTTGCAGGTGATATACTAGTTTCCTGGAAAGATGCTCTTAATGCAGGTGTCTTCCGATTACGACGAGGGCGTCGACTAAGTGGCTGATAAAACCCCCCAAAATACCAAGTTAAAGAGTAGGAAAAGTAGCACAAAATCCACACACCACAAATCATTAACTTTCTTGCCAACTTTTAGTAAAACAATAACCTTTTTTTTCCAGCTTCAAACAAGATTATATAGCAAAACATGAAATAGGCGAATTATCAAATAACACATAGAAAAAGAAAATAATAATAATAATAATAAATTTAAAAGAAATACTAACAAGAAAAGGGACTACGGGAGTTCCAGCCGGCGCGACAGACTTAGGCGGCACGGGAGGGGCCTCGGGCACGTTCCCTGCAACAACGGCCGCTTCGCACTCTGCATCGCTCAGTCCCAACTTCTTCGTCGGCCCATCGTGCGCTGCACTCGCTCTTACCTTGGAACAACGCCTAGTCCACGCCATCGCTGGGGTTTTCACACGATCGAACCTCAGATTGGTAGAAGTTGGTCTTAGACCAGCATATTTTTTACGATCTATGCCCTTCGTTGCAGGGACCGTACAGGGAGAGTTGAAAATCGTTGAAGCCATTAGCGTTTTTTGCACAGTCTCCCAAAGTGTCTGTAAAAAAAAAAAAAAAAACAGAGAGAGAGAGAGAAACGAGGAAAATAAATATCGAATAGAAGAGAAAGGCAAAAAGAATCGCGGGAAAGTGGGCAAGAAGATAACGGGAAACGAGGAGAATGGGACCTCGGACGTGAAGGAGGCGCCGGCAGAGCGCGAGGGATTAGAATCTTGAGAACCAATAAGGAGAGGGATGCGATCGGGAGATGGTGGGGACGCTGGCAGAGGATACAATCGCCTGGGCTTAACGCTAACGGCGTACCTGACGCTTGTGACGGACACGCGTGTTTAGCTTGCAAGTATGACTGTTGACTAAATACGATTGCGTTGTGTAACCTTTTAAAAACTCGCTTAATCGGCCGGTGATGGGTCTTCTGGGCCTTGTTCGTTTTGTTGGAATGGAAGAACAATGGGCTGGGCCTGCATAACGCAAACCTACCATGGAAAAAGCCTGCCTTTGTGGTGGCGATGGGAGTGGTGGGGGTTTTCATAACTGAGGCCATATGGATGGATATATGGGCATGGACTTTCACTCCCAATTCTCCTTGCCAATTCAAATCTACTCTCACAAGTCACAATTAAACCTTTTTACGAATTTGGGAATTTGGGGAAAGGAGAAAAGGAGAGAAAAAAAAAAAAAAAAAACCGACAGCACCACTCTACTTGTCTACCATGCTTATATTCGATCCCACTTTCAGTTAATCATTGCCCGATATTTAGAAAGTGACTTGACGCTTGAAAGATAAACGAAGACAGGACAATCTCAATGTAAAACGAAACCAGGATCAAAAATCTTGGATCCGAATTCTGATGTTTACCCAGCAGAAGAAATGTGCGTATACAGCAGTCATCTAAATGGAACCTTGGCCGTTTCAATCGCCTTTGACTTTTTTTTTTTTTGTTTTTTTACTTCAAACAAGATAATTTATAAAAATAAAGAAAAAAAAGGTAAGGCCTATGCGCATGTGACATGCTTTGGTGGGGCCAGAATGATCAAAACCAGAGATCTTGGTTCAACTCGTGGGTCTTGACGCATGAAATTCTAGTTGATAATGACAATCGTGGGCAAAAAGCACCCTACTGTAGCCGAAAGCAAGACTCAAAGCAACAATAACGTAGAAGGTTTCTTTGACGGAGAAAAAGAACCGACCCAAGACGAATAAATTGTTATAACTGCTAATTGTTTTGGCCTCTTCTTTGCCACTTTATAAATATCATGTGTCAATAAATAAACTCTATAGAACCAAATTTTCTTGAAGATTTTTAGCATGTTGATCTTTTTACAAGATATTATTACACGATTTAATAGGTTAGACCCATATTTTACCTCATAACTCCTTTTTTTTTTTAATTTTTTTCCCGTTGTCTTGCTCCCTTTTGTGAGTTTTACAATTCCTATAATGATATTATTCCTCCCTTAACACTATTCTCTATATTCCCTCTACAGCGTGCAGCATAGAAATTACTTTGCATGTACACACAGAAAAGAGTGCACTGTAGCTGATCAATTGTTGGCCACTGACCATGGTCGAATATATCCTTTAAGATTTGGCAATTTGTGCTCCTGTTGATGTGCAAAAGAATAGATCTGCTCCCTATTGTAAGATTTCTTAAATCAGGCATTGTGCCACAATCTGATGTAATTTAATTTATTATCTGAAAGTATATATGTATATACGACATGCATACATACATACATACATACATACATACATCATTATACATATACTGCGCACCCACGCACGCACATTTGGTACTTTGGGAAATATATACTTTATTGTATTTCTCCTTGTTGTTAGAGAGGCCTATATACTCTGTTTGTGGTGGGTGGCCTTTTTTGTTTTTTTTTTCCTTTTGGGTGGTTGACATGCTTTTTTTTTTTTCATTTTTCCTCTCCAATTTCTTGAGAGAAAAGAAACAAAAATCTTTAAAATCTTCAAGAGTACGAGAACAAAAATTAGTGAGCACAAAAAAAACAATTTGGTGAGGAGGATGGTTGGTACATAGGCCCAGTTGGAACATCCAATGTCATTTCTTATCGAAGACAAGACGCGTAGATTCTTGAGTAGCACACTATATCAAGATTTAGCATGTGTAAGTTAAAACTCCTCGGCTCGTGTTCCTCGTTTTCAAGGGCCGTGTCGGTCGAGACGTTAGCACAAGTACGATATTACACGTTGGAGTGTCTATCAAACAGTAAAAAAGATGGTGCATGTTAGCGTGGCGCTAACAACCCTTGGCCACCTGGCACAAATTAGGTTACCAAATTATTAAAGAATTAATTCGTGCCACCTTCATGCTAGGTTCTTATTTTATGCCCCAACTTAATTTGGATACACATGAAAAGACAATTTTTTTATAAATTATTAAAATGTCAATTATTATATTTATAAATTAAAATTAAAAATTAATTAATTTTATTTTTATTATAAAAAATAAAATTTATTATTTAAATATTATTAAATTTAATTAAATTTTTTATTTAATTTTATATTAATCAATTTAAAATTTTATTACTATATATTTAAATATCTGAATTTATATTTTTATTAGAGTAAATTACAATGAAAGAATTTAAATTTAAACTAATAAAAAATATATTAAATTATCAATTACTTTATTAGTTTGAATAGTAGAATAAAAATAAAAGATAATTTATATATAGTTGGATTATATTCATTGCATGTAATCTAATAGTAAATACTTGTTCATTATTATATATGTGGTTAGGCATCCTATTAAGATTTGAGCTTAAGTACAAAGATTCAAATTTTATGAATTCATTAATAAAAAAAAACGATTAATATCACAATATGGAGAGTCATATTATGCTGAGGTCATGAAAAGGAGAGTTTATATTATAAAAAAGATTAAATAATTTTAATTATGATACCCATGATTACTTAATATTTATAACATTATAATAATTTAATAAATAACAATGTATAATACCAAAAATTAAGATTTTATATTATATTACCTATAAATTATACTATATAAAGGAGAGTTAATAAATATTTTTTGCAACTTTAATAATTTTTGGATGTTTATGGTTACATACCATAACTACAAAAAATGAAAAATTAAATTATTTCATCTAATATATATAATATATACTAATCTTATAATTCAAGCATAGCATATAACATATTTCTCTTTCTTTTTTACTTTATTTTTTCTCATTTTACATCAAATCATCAACTTAAATTTTTTTTAATTGTATTAATTAAGTAATTAATTCTTATAATTTCATTTTAATTTCAATCATTGAATAGCTAATTTTTACAATTCCCTTTTAATTCCACTTATCAAGTAACCAATTCTTACAATTCTCACGTTAATTCATTAACTCTTAAAATTCTTCAATTACCTAAAATTTTGTAATTAATTTTTACAATCTATCTACACAAAGTATCTATTTTCTTGTCAACATAACCCATTTATTTTTGGTGTTCATTCTATGACTTAAGCCATTTATTCTACTAACAATAAAGAGATGTTTTAGAATACTAAGAAATTATATGGAATTGTTTTTCTTATCTTACTTTATTTGTCTAACATTTCATAATTTTTCTGATTAATATGTTTTAAAATTCTAAGAGATTAGGAAATCTTTTTCTTTCACTCTTCCCCGTTTGTTTTAAACTTTTTAGAAAACTAAACGACTATAGAATTTCTTTCCCTTAACTTGTCCATGTCTTATTCATTTCCATACATTTGATAAGCATCAACACATTTGATAAATCATCTTTTTAATCTAGTCTTTTTTGCTTTACCTTGGCTACAATCCTTCCATCAAAATATTTTGTTGCTTTCTCTACTCATATACAACAACTTCATTCTCATTATTCGAATGAAAAATCAATTTCTTAAAATGTTAACATAAGCAAAGAACGATCAAGTCAATAGTTGATACTCCAAGTGTTTATTCTTAGTGGTTAATAAGTATTACACAAATCCTCTTATGATAAGAGTAATAAAATTAGCTTTTTATTAGCCTTATTTTATGGATACAAATAAAGCGTGGAAAGAGGGTATGCTAGACGTAGATCGATACTTGAGAGGGAGAGAGACTCGACTTATTCAATGGAACTAAACATTTAATGGAAAGCGATATGAGGTAACTTTTTCCCTATAAATAATTCATTTGAAGTCGTTGCAAAATTGTGATTAACGCCACATCTATCCCGGAAAAACAAATGTAACACCAGACTTAATTTCAACAGCAACTTTTCACCGAAGTCAATGTCAAAGCAACATGCGTCATATTCATCCTCGACTTTACTTTGAAATCTCGTCAGATGGGATCGTTCTTATTGCTTTTATTGCGGATTTTTCAGATTAGATGACCACTTAAAATTCATGCACATAATATAAACCAAAAACAAACTGATTTTTTTTTTTTTTGACATTTCGAGGAATAAGTTGGAATTTTCCTCATAGAACCCATAAAATTCATCTAACTAAATCCATCCGTTCTCATCATTTTCTTTCTCTGTCTCTTTTTTGTTTTTTTTCAGCGTTTGTTGGGGATTCCAACCCAATACTTCGAATACCCTTGGGAGAATAGACAAGCATTGACCGATTATTATTTTCCTAAAATAAAAAAATAGTTGTAAAATCAAAAATTTTCAGCAAGTGTTGAGCTGGCTCTTTAACGCGAACGTGATCGAAAAGCGCAGCCCTGCGCCACAGGCAAGAGTTCGCCTGGCAAGTCTGTGCCCCGCCCAACAGAAAGCTACAGAAAATGGACCCCACGAGACTTGAAAGAAGGGACCGTTTCTGTCCTTGAACTCATAACTTGTCAACTAGAAAATCTTCGCTCGACCATCATGCATGACTATATTTAAAGAGAAAAATTGTACGGAAAGATGCTGGGTATCTTGCACATTTCTTTTAATACTGAAAAGGATATTTTTATATTAAATATTATATTTATAAATTAAAATTTAAAATATAATTTTTATTTAATAATTAATATAAAGATAATTTATTATTTAAATATATATTATAAAATTTATTTATTTGAAAATGATATATAAATAAAAAAATTTAAATTCAACTTAATATAAAAACATATATCCAATAATCACTATACTACTTCCTCCGATAACATGCTGTATGTTTTCATTTATCAAAAGTTTTGTACAAGTTTCATGACACAAAAGTCTCTCAACTCTAACTAGCATACGAGTTAAGGAAAACTCAATTAATTAACAGAGTCGATTCTGATTGTCAAACCCTTTTTTCCCTTTTTGTCCTTGCCTTCTTGTGCAGGGAAAAGGGCATAGGCTTCCTTTAGTTCTCAAATGAAAACGGCAATGGAAAGATGATTTCAACGAAGGTGGAGTTGACCTAGCTCAGCGCTATTACTATATAGTTTTCGTTTACCAAATTAAGCATAGCATATACAAAATGGGTAATTAATATTTTTGCACAATAAATATGAATCATGAAGTTAATTTAAATTTATTATTATAACTATTTTTACTATTTATTTTAAATGAATAGAATTTTTAAATTTTAATAATTTATTTTTTTATATTTTTTATTTTAACTTTACTATTTTCAAAAAATCACATCATATCAATAATTTTATTATTTAATCTTTAAATTCATTTGAAATTTTGACTCTTTTTTTTACATAATTATAATCTATAACTATAACAAATTTTCTTATTATCCTTAACAAAACCGAATATAAAAAATTGATGACTCTTTATTCCCCATAAAACCAAAAGCTCATTAGAGAGCTCATTCGTGCAAAGTCTTCTCAATGAATATATTATATATTCGAGCATGTTATTGACCAGTTCAAAGCAATTTGCCAGGCAGATATGGATGTTGCTTCTCAGCAATAATAACACCAGCACCATGCCATTCAGCAAAGGCTTGGATTATATGCAACTATGATAGTATTTCGTACTCATTTTAATTGAGGAGGGTCAACAAGACAAGTTACCGGCTGCCAAGAGTTGCGGCTTTTGATGCGTAGACTCACAACTTTGTCCCTTTTAAAGAATGCTTCTTGTAAATGTGCTGGAATGAACTTACAAAAGTTTCCAATATACCAAAAAAAAAAAAAAGTAAAGCTTATATGGCAGAAAACCTCCTTGTCTCCTGTCAATGTGAGAGTAAGCCAAAGCTTCTCTCCCCCAACATATGAGATGAATGCATAAGAGTGCTTTCGCTCCATTGTTGAATTTTGGAACGCCCCAGCCAGGTAACTAACTTCATCGTGCGGTTAGCAGGACGGTATCATAAAGGTATATTAATCAGCTTTTATCTCTCATAAAAAGGTCTTCTACGCAAGGAGACACAACTATCAAATCACACATCAAAATGGACAACAGACCTCGTGAATTAACTCAATAATAAATGTTAATTCTTGCATCGTTGCAATCATATAGAGGGGTTTAATCATTTCATTTCATTTTATTTAATTAAGCAATTGGGACCTAAAATATATGATGCGTGAAGTCAATAAAATTTTTCTCATTGACCAGCGAACGGAAGCGGTGAATGGCCCAATATCAAGATTATTATTATTATTATTATTATTATTATTATTAAGAGACTCATTTGGGAATAAGATATATAATAGATAATTATCTGTATTTTTAGAAATTTTATATTTTTTTGTAATTAAAACTTAAAATTATAAGAATAAAAATTTAAAATTTTAACCACTAAATATCTTTGCATCGGTATAAAGGCACCATTGCTTAAGAATCTCGTAAAGTTAGTAGGGCCACTAAAATCACATTTGATGATTCTGGATGACCTGATTAAGGTAAAGACAGTCAAGGAGATCCTGATGTTCCGTAGGAAAAGAGTGCCTATTTTGCTTCTCAAGTCAAGACCTAATTGAAAAACACTGCTTCTTTGCTCTTTGTGTGTCTACATTGTAGGCGCAATAGAAAACTGAAGGAACAAATGTACATGACAGCAAACATCCTTTGCTTTTGAGGAAAAGAAATATATTATATAAAGATCCTGAGGTTTTTTGTTTTTCTTTTTTTTTTTTTCGTTCTCAGCATAAAGATTGGTGATCATTACTCAAGGTGCTCGAGGCTACACGTTCTGCGTCTTTGCAAGCACATCGACTGTTCTTTTTTTTTTTTGTTTGGCATGCGCCTGTTGGTGTGAAGATTTCTTCGAAAATCTAGATTTCAAGCGTGAAAACTGAAAACAATGACGAAGGCCGAAAGCGAAAAACACCGCGGTACGGCAACGTGATCTGACGGTTCACGTTCTCCGGCGTCAGCGACACCTCTTACAGGAATGCATATATGAAAGACAGGTGGGAGGCGACAACAAGGACCGACGCTCAAATGCGAATGGAGATTTGAACGGGGTCGGCAGGCTGCCAAAAAGAAACAAAAGTTTCCATTTTGGACAGTGGACATCGGTAGATCGGGATAGATTCGCAATTAGGGGAGGATTTAGACCGGAAGAGGGTATGGACCCCACAAAAGATTACGTCCCGGGTGGCCCATTCAGGATTTTCAAAATGATGGAGCCCCCCATCTTTAGACTCTTTATTTCTTTATTGTCCCTCACTATGATTACCGGAAAAGATCGATTCCCATGCCGCTTGACGAAATGTGCATCGCCCTGCATACGCTTCTGCACTCAAATTTCTAATTATTTGTGTTGGCCCTGTCAGTAGGGCTAACTCATACAAAAGAAGAACGACCCTACTTTTGTTTTGTCACGTTCGTTCCAAATTCAACTGCAAATTTATTTTTTTTGTTTCACTTATTACTAATTTTGACCTGGATAAGCATTTGATCATGATCACTCGGCAAAACAAGTTAAGGCCTATTGTTATTGTGGCTCTGGTGAAATTAACACTAATAATAATGATGATGATGATGCTGACCATGATGCACTGGATATCAGAATTTGTAGTAAGCCCTATTTTACCGGTGGTTCAACAAACATTTCTTTTCGTTTTACTCTTGATTCTATTATTAGCATCATTCCGGAGAAAAAGAGTATTTCAATATTGCGCAGTTTTTCTGATAATTTAAAACATATTGTTAAGCTCAATTCAATAATGACATAGGCAGACGCACATAGTCATCGATGTCTTTTTTTTCTTTGTTTTTTTTTTGGACGATGATGATTAATATTAACGCCATAGGGACCATCATCTGTGATGAAGAATTTTCGGGTTCATCAATCCGCGTGGATCATACATTGTGAATACCATAATTAATCTCTGGCGCTCCTTCTGTCAACAGAATTTTTTTTTTTTTAATTATATACTGTCGTTTACGTTCATCGGTAAGCATTAATGACCTTTTCCAAAAAATGAAAAGGCTGATTGTCATGTGCACATCACTTGTAAGTAATAGCTTTTATATATATAGGGCGTTTTTTTTTTTTTTAACCACTTTGCCCATAAATTAAAGAGACATTACCGTCCAATAATTGAAGAGTTGTGCATATTTCTCATCGCGTACCATTTTTTTTTATTATCTAAAATTACTATTTTTACAATAACCTACTTTTGGTGCGTGCTTGAATGGCTATATGCTCACCGAAGCGTGAAAATGCATTGGATCTACAGTCGTGTTCAGTAAACAGGCCAGCAATTTGGAAGAGACATTTGCATACTTTAATGCGAAATTGCTTCTCGGCCGTTGCCAATATTTTCTTTTCTTAATAATTTTTTTACTTATAATTTTAATTATTTATGACAATAAAAAATTTAATTGATTCATAATTTTTTTTTGCCTCTCATTTATTTCAATAAATATTGTTAATTATATATATATATATATATATTTATTTATTTATTTATAAAATATATATATACATTCATTGTTCACGTTCTTCGTGCGTAAGTTGAAATATAGTTTGTATTTTTTTTCCGAATTCCACAATTGACAACGAAAAAGAATGTAAAAGAAAAGAAATGAGGCCCAAATCTTCGATGCTCCTGTCACCTTCAATTACATCTACTGTGTATTCGTTGGAACATGTTGGCCGCTGCAGCTAGCTGTTGACCAAGTACTTGGCAATTGGCACGCAATTAAACAAGAGCAATTTTTTTTAAAAAAATCTATGTAAAAATAAACATAAAATAAAATAAAGAGAAGTTTATAACTAATAATAGATAGTTTAATTAGCAGGGTTTTTTTTTTCTTTCGCTTTTATTTTTGAGAAATTCAAAGTCTTCAACTTTATCCAATCCAATCAAAATCAACTTATTCACACTATCGTGATCAAATGACTACAGAGATCTCCCTGATTTTCTTTAGCAATCAAACAAAATCTAGAGGAAGAGAGAAAAAAAAGGCAAGAGAGAGATTAGTGGTTGTACCAACACGGCGTAGAAGATCTAGGAAGAGATTGCACCAGAAAAAATGCACACGTGAAAACGACAATTAATCCCGTTGTCCCAAAAGTTAAAAATAATAAAAAAAAAAAAATACCCAGAGGAAGAAAGAAGGGCACATCTCTCCTCCTCTACAAAAGGCAAATGGTTTTCAATAACGAGAATTAAATAACAAAGAAATACAAAAATACTAAAAAAAGTAAAATACATATGTGATTTGATATGTGCAGAGCAAATATCAATTCTATTTCTATAATTTTTTACTCCAACTCTCTAAATAAATATATATAGTTGCTCCCCAACTTTTTTTCATTAAGAACCAGGGAGCAAACTCCCGAGACCCCAGTTATCTCTTTCTCACTGTTTGTACATGGCAACGTCTCTATAAATGAAGAGTTTGTGGATTGGGTGGTAATATAAAGAATAATTAAGTACTCTATATGCGAGAATTGAGGACCCAGAAGGTGAAATGGAGATGAAATCAGGTGCAGAAAGTACCCAACAACAGGAGCAAGAGCAGCAGCGACATTTCCATGTCTTGGCTGTGGATGATAGTCTCCTGGAAAGGAAGCTTCTTGAAAGGCAGCTCCTTAGATTTTCTTCTTGCCATGGTCCATCATCCACTGTCACTCTCTCTCTTTTTTTTTAATATATATATATATATATATATATTCTCACCTCTCGTTCGCTGATGCTTTGTAGTATAATTGTCTTCTTCTCTCTTTTCTTCCAGTGACCTTTGTGGACTCTGGGGATAAAGCTTTGGAATATCTTGGGTTGCTTGATAACCTAAACCATATTGATGATGCGGCTTCTCCTTCTTCCGTTTCTTTTTCTGCCTCCTCTCCTTCACACTCACAACAAAAACAAGAACAACTACAACAAGAGGTGATGTTGTCCGCTTCATGGGTACCCCACATAATTAATTGCATTCTCCGAGTAGTGGAGAGAAATAAAATAAAAGTTTTCTGTCTGTCGCGATTTATCTAGTCTGATTGTTTGAGTTTGTTAGAGTTTGGCGCTAGAAGAGGCTATGCATACATTATAAATTCTATGTATTCCATGTGTGTTTCTTGAAATTTGAAACCCCAGGTCCCTACCCCACTAACAAAAATTGGAAACCCAAAAAAGAAAATAGTAGTAATTATTTTGACTGGTGTAAAATTGGTTGAATTATCGATGCTGAGTTAATTGCCGATGAAAAATTAATCAGTAGTGAAGATCTCTAAAATTAATTAATAATATCAAGAATTCACAGAAGTAGCCCAACCCCGTAATATCAAGATCTCTACGATCATCTTTTTACCTTTTGTATTTCTTTTGTCTCAAAAAACACGAACATGTCTGATTCATATATGAACCACTGTGGAGGGTCCTGCTCAAAAATCAAAATGTAATGGAAATACCATTTTTATCATAAAGTCGCTATATATATATATAGGGAAAATTATGAAAAGAGAGGCTTTTTCTAATTGAATTGTGGATCTGGTTAGGCATGCTAAGCTTCAAATTCAGCAGCTTTTGTTTCTATTTTTCTACATTGTGAAGTTATTTCCTTGGCTGCTGCTTCTTTCTTCATTTTCTATTTTACATGGTACAAGTCAATATGGGTCACAGCTCTCTCTCTGTCTCTCTCTCTCTCTCTCTCTCTCTCTCTCTCTCTGTTTATTTTTATTTTTACTTTTATTTTTATTCCAGGAGATAAAAGTTAATTTGATCATTACCGACTATTGTATGCCTGGGATGAGCGGTTATGATCTGCTCAAACGAGTCAAGGTATCATCCCCCGTTTATACCATCTCTTCTTAGTTCCACTCCACTTTTTATTTATTTTTCTCCACTATAATTAAAGCGAACATGCGAGGAAAAGAGGATTTATTCAAATCAAAGTAGAAACGGAAAAAAATAATAATAAAGGAAAATACCATTGCTGTAGCAATAGCATGCGAATAAGTTCGTATTCTTTTTCCAATAATGGATGCAATTTTTTCTTACTATTATTAGTTGCTATGCAATGAGTTTGCCTTTTCTAGTAATTGCCCCAACGATATGTGTGTGTGTTTTGATATAAATCAGCAGTTTAGATTTTGATGGGCAATTTTATTACTACAATAACTTAATTGCTTTAGTTAAAATAATTTGAGTTATTTTTACTTGATTAATTAATATTTTAATAATTAAAATTAATATTTTTTAATATGTTAAAGTTTAATATTAAAAAATATAAAATTTATAAAAATAAAAAAATAATTTAGTTATATAATTTATAATTTAATTGGTCTCTTAATAAATAAAAAAAATCATATTTTTTAATGCAATTTTTTTATACAATTTACATTAATATTTTGTTTTGTGTGCAAAGTTTACTCTTTTACCGAGCGTCAATCTCACATGGAAAGTCGTCGACAGTAAAAGAAAAGGGGAACCAGAGAATAGAAACCTGCAGCAGTTCAATACTAAAAGTGTTCTTGACATTTGCAGGGATCATCTTGGAAAGATGTTCCGGTGGTGGTGATGTCATCAGAGGATATACCTTCCAGAATTAGCACGTAAGTTCCTTTCCTTTTTTTTTTTTTTTTAAAAAAAAGATTTGAGTTTCTTGAAAAAGAAAAAGAAAAAATGTTCATTTTCTGTCTAGAAATGGGCGGGGTAGATTAACATCCATGAGGCGTACGTGCCAAATTTTCTTTTTTTGTTTATGAAAAAAAAAAAAAAACTCCCAGATGCCTGGAAGGTGGAGCAGAGGAGTTCTTGTTGAAGCCACTTCAATTATCGGACGTAGAGAAGCTTCACCAGCACCTTTTAAAATCACTTGGTAATCCTTCTGTCACAATTGACCGCAACTTCACTGTCAATGACGGCAACAACAGCAGCAGCAGCAACGTTAGCACAAGGCAGGCAATGTCTCCCGAGCCCCCTGAGTTAATACCTAAAATAAAAGAACTAGCTGTTATATAGAACGAATATTAGGGAGCTATATATGCATGGCTTTTTATCTCTCTATGCCCGATGTTCACTCGGATCTGAATCCATAAAAGTTGTTAATCAAGTACCATTTGTTACAGAAACCTTGTTATTATATTTTTTTTATACAAAAAATAAATAAATAATGAAGGGTAAAATACTCTTCATTAATAAGTGGAAGCCCTTATAAGTTACCACCTCGTTCAACAAACAACATGGATCAATTTGAGGAAACAAGCACCAATCTATAGGACAGGACCTAGCCTTTTTAGCTTTGCTAGCCCAGTCTGCAGCACGGTTAGCATTTCTAGTAGCATGTCCAATCTTTGCAATCTCAACACTGCATTGAGGGCTTTCTTACAGATGAGTTCGTGTGGCAATCTCTCATGGTGGTCACCCTTGAAGCACCTGGCTAGAAGGACGTCGTTACAGAAGCCCGTAGCCTCTGTTAGTTGTTATTGCTTTTAACTTCATTGCAAATATAATGGTGCCAATAGACAAATTTTTGGAACTAAAGACGCCCGATATTTGATATGGTACCTTGAGGTCTAAACTAAATTAAAGTGGCATTCCGAAAAATTCACTACAGCTAAAAGTTGTTATACATATTAACAAGCCTCTACCGTACTGTCATTTAATTACCAAGTCTTGAAAAGTTTTTAAGTAGGCATGCCCCGCTAGCTTGACTATAAACCTGAACGAAAATTCCACTTGTAAACTTACAACATTTCCATAAAATATTAACGTCCACTTGGATTACCATCTAATTAATCACCGTTAGAAAAAGAAAACCATCTAATTAATCAACCCTAAGCCCCAAGCCTTGTTTCCTTTAAGGGCGTAGGACCCTACTTATTCTCTTTTGCAGATCCCGAATGCTCGATTTTCTGAGTCTTAACAAAGTCAATATTGTAGAACCTGTATGACAGAATTCAACTAAATTCCTTGCGCAATAAGCTTTGTTTAAGTCACCTCACTGCACACAGTTCGAGTTCTTCGTTTGGTGTTTGGAAAAATCAGAGCTCAAATTCTACCGGTAAACAAAGGAAGAAGAAATTGTTCGAGGTAGGATCGTATCTCTGGGAAGCTCAGTACAACTCACACAATTACCGTCCTAACTATGGAAGATTAAAAGTTAACTAATAAAGGGGATTATTCTGATAGGAAGTAGTAAACCCTATTCCACAACTTGGTAAAAACACTGGACAAGCAGTAGGTATTTCAGAGCTCATCTTTCCCAGGCTCTTGCTTGGCAACTTTATCCCGGTTCTTTTCAATGAAGTCAATGATTGCGTCTTTGGTCCTCTCCCCGTCGTACTGCAGTATGTTTCCACTGGCTGACCTGAAGTACACCGTTGGATATCCTTTGACGTCAAAATTACCGCTCGGAATGTCATTGGCAGTTGCATCCTGAGAGTTTCAGATACAAATCATATCAAGAATAGTGTTTTCCCCAAATAAAATTACAGGCAAGACAAGAAAAGAAAAAAAAAGCAGAACATTTTCTGATGGGTGCTGCTGTATATAAAATTTCTAGTAAATACCACTCTGCTACTTTAAATTTCATCAATTTCCATCAATATGATCTTGGGTTAAATCTTTCATCCTTCATCAGTTACCAATTTTCCATAGTTCTAGGAAAAACAAAATATTTCTCCACCCCCTATAGTTTTGCAATAAACAATACTTACAAGCTTTGCGATGACAACATGAGGATCACTTTCATATGAGACAGCAACTTCATCCAATATTGGAGCTAGCTTTTTGCAGTGTCCACACCAAGGGGCATAAAACTCCAGAAGAACTGCAGAGCGCGCATGAGAGGTGAGCATATTATACACACACACACACATATAAATGGGTTGCACTGGTTGATTGTCCCTCCTCCCATGTTACAGATCTCTTCAGTTTCTCAAGGAAATGTCAAAATGCAATGAGCCACCCAATTCAAAAAAATTTACACAGATTCTCAAGGTGAGAGTGATGAGACTCGTCAGAAAAGTGTATCCTAATTCTAACATAGTAAAAAAAAGCACATAAATGTATCAAACTGTCAATAGTGTCACAAACCATTTTTTCTGGAGTTGAAAACAACATCCTGGAGGTTATCAGCAACCACAATTTTTACAGGCTCATCATTGACTTCAGGGATTGGTTCAGATTTTATGTATGGTGGCACCTTGCCATCCTGTACAGATGCACCAAAGTTATTAAGTTGTTACAGAAGGGCAATCTCAGAAATATTCAATTTCTCTTGCATTATCCACTTAAATTTCTTTTTCATGAAAATACATATATTCACATCACCTTGAAATCCTTCACCCAAGGAGCAATATGATCAGGCTCCAAGTTCGGCTTCAGGTATTTCTGTCCATTGTTGGCTTGTATAATAAGGAGAGGCGCTTGTTCCTCCTTCAATCCAAAATACTGTTCATCCAAAACGATTGTTTTGCTTGTTAGACATACTGAACACTTAACAACAAAATTGGTCAAACTGAGGTACTACCCACCTGGAAGGCATTTTGACTAGCCTCGGTATCTCCCACCAGAAAGACCATGCCCTCCCCTTTGTATTTCCCAGCGACTTCATGATATTTAGCCTTGAAAGCATCAGCATCTTCAGTGCTGAAGTTAATAAATAACATTGCCTGCCAAATTCAAAATGGTCTTCAGAACAATCACTGTATCTATGGGGTAACTGAGACATTGAATGAACGTTGCTACCATTTTACTGAAGCAACTTAGTTGCACAATGCCACAGAAATGCCCAAGAAAGTGACAAAATACAGGGGAGGTAAAACACATGGAAAACCAAAACAATAACTCCACTATGTCACATATCAATATTGCCTAGTACACAGCTAACTAAAAGATAGCAATTAAGGATGTCATAGCATAGAGGGAAACCCAACTGGAACCCTGTCCAGAAAAAATTTAATTTGTGAAATTAGTCTCTAATGAAAGCAAATAAATAACATAAATCATAATTTTGATTTTAGCCAAGGTCACAAATGCAGTATAAGCACATGCAACATCAGTCAAATGAGACCAGAGCAACAATATATTGTGAACTGGGTGCCAGAGCCTCATCATCTATGGTTGATTCAAGCTATCAGTCCCTGTCCATGGATTGCAGAAATTTGAAGGTACATGATCATGAACTTGTGAACAAAAAGCAGATGGTGTGTGCAATGAGTGCTCAATAGACCACAAGGAAAACAACTGACGATAGATGACAAAAAGAACATCAAACACTAGTAACTCAAAGAAAAACAGGGAAATTCCAAAAAGTCTGTTCTATTTTTCTTTCAACAACTGCCAACACAAAAGACTGTATTTTGTGTACCTTCTCATCAGGACTATTGAAAAATTTGATGACAAAAGGGTGATTGCTGGGGTCTTTATTAAAGATAGTCACAATTGGAATGCTAGATACTTCAATAAACTTCTCTAGAGCATCAACATCAAAATCCTGCAATCACATTACAAGGTCAGAATAAAAGCTTCTAAAATCACAGAGTAAATACAATCTCAACCCAATTGAAATATCCTAATACCTTAAAATCAACATAGAGTTCATCAAAAGGCTTGAACAGCCTCACTAGGGGCCCAGTTACTGATGATTCACCCCGTGGTAGGTGTTTTGCATCCAAAATATGACCAAAGTCATAGTCAGAACGCAATTTTTCGGCTACAGAAGTATAGTTCTCATACTCTTGACCTGAGAAACTGGGGAACACTCCAACCTGCAAAAATATGCAGAAATGTCAAAAAAAAATGTAAATTGTAAATTCAATGAAAATCATAGAAACATCTAGAAATAAAAGCTGGACAACTAGCACTTACAATGAATACTTTGTTTTCACCAAGTAGAGTACTAGCTTCATCAGCTGATTTTATTTCTGCAGAAGCAGGACCTCTTTGTTTCTTCAAGTATTCAACAATGCCATCTGCTTCACGGGGGCCCTTATAGTCTTGAACAGACTTCCCACCATTTCTCAATATTTTGAGAGTGGGGAATCCACTTACCTCGTAATTGCTAGCAAGCTCTCTGTTAGTTTCCTCACTGGCATCAACTTTAGCTAGAACAACAGGAGGGTCTTGACTACTCAATAAAGATGCAGCTTTCTCATACTGCATATGAAATAATAGTTTTTGTTCAGTAAGCAAGGATAGATCATCTAAACAACAATTCAGCTATAAGGAAATTCAGAAAATTAAAAACCACAAACTTAATACCTCGGGAGCAAGCTTCTTGCAGTGACCACACCTGTAAGAAGGGGCTTTAAAAATCATTTCCACTTTATAAAAAGGGGAAAAATTAGGAACCTGAGCTCAATTCTTATATTAAATTCCCAACACAATGCAAGATGATTACAGATTAAAAGTTTTAATGCCAGAGGAACATAAAATTCTAAATGCGGATGTCGACAATCAGATGATTGATCGCACTTCAAACTAAAAAATGAACTGCAATGCAGAACCAATCCAAGCTTTTGAATTCAAAAAGCTCGTAATCAGATCAATCAATATGCATGCTACTCTGCTAGAGTAGACACAATAGTCAACGCTCACCACCGTAACCACTACTTCCACCTACAGTCATTTGCACGCTAGTACCCTAGATCCATCCACACACAATCAATCACACAACCAAAATCTACGTTTTCAATAACAGACCAGAAATCGCATTCCAGAGCTTTGAAACAAAAGAGAGAGAGAGAGAAATCCAAAAGAAAACTAAACAAAATTAACAGTAAACGAAGATCAAAAGAACCAAGTACCAAGGGGCGTAGAATTCGACGACGATGAAATCGTGCTCGCTAACCGTGTTGGTGAAATTGGAGTGGTCCAGTGTCAACACGTGCTCCTTTAATTCACTGTCCTCGGCCGAGATCGCTACCGTTACGCATAATAAAACGCATAAATAGAACCCAAACGAAACCCTCGACGCCATGACCGTATACGCACCGAGGGCGCACGAGAGAGAGATAGAAAAGATTGCGAGCTCTCTAGTGGCTGTATTTAATTCTCTGTTTATTTACCTTTTTTCTGTTTTTATTTTTTTGATTTTCCAATTCTTTTGAGATTCTGTGACTCTTGAGTCTACCAGACTACTTGGGCCCTTTTATGGGCGCTGGCGAGGAGCGAGACAACGAAACAAACAGGGAAGTCACACGTGACACGGAAATAGGTATTCTTAAACCCCACGCTCTTCGAGTATCTCACTCGCTTTGCGTATGGTGGAAATCCACGTGGAAGATCTTGATTGGGTTAACATCGTCATTGCAGGACACGTATATCTTCACAGAACACAGATTTTCAATTCTGCTTTAATTCTGCATTAGCAGCGCCGGGACTTCAACGTCACACCGCCGCACCGTTACTTGTTTTGGTTCAAGCGAACGTTTTCAATCAAATTGCAAACCGCCATCGTATTGGACAACTTTGCCCACGTGTTGGGACATAGTTGGTTCGATAATTTTAAGTTGAACTACCAGTTTGTAATTACAATATTCCACATAAATAACCTCTAGTTGGATGGGATTGAAATTATCTCTGTAATTTAAAATTTTGAATTTAAATGTTCTTTGTTTTATAGTATGAAATTAAAATTAAAATTAAAATTAAAATTAAGTAAAATTAAAAATAAAATTTTAAATTTTATAATATATTTAATTTACTTTGAAATCAAAATCAAGTATTTTGTAATTTTTAATTAAATTTAAAATTAAAATTAGAATAAAAATTTATTTTAAAGAATGATGAATTTAATTATAATAAAAATATAAATATAATTAATATTAAAAATTTTGTCTAATTATTATTTAAATTAATAAATTATTCTAATATATTTAATTACAATAAAAGTATTAAAATTTTATATTAATAAATTTATATAATAATATTATTATTATTATTTGTCATAATAATAATTTTAAATAATAATTATAAATATAAAATAATATTTTAATATAATAATTTTATAATAAAATTAATTTATTAATTAATAATTTAAATATTTCATAATCTCTATAATTTTTTTATTATAATACTTTCAGTAATAATAATATTATTATATAAAATTATTATTTTATTTTATTTTATTTATTTCGTGGATAAAAATAAAATAAGTGGATAAAAATGAAATTTATAAATATATATATATATATATATATATATATATATATAAGAATTAAGAATTATTCATATACAATAAATTTCGTATGTAGTACGAGAAAGCTGCGTCTATATGATAATTTCTGTACTCTGACGAGCGCATGCTTATGATTAATACTAAAATCGGTTAGTTTAATATGGTAATGAACAACTACAATAAGAATAAACAACAGGGTAGGCAAAAAGAGCTCAATTTCTACCCTGCCCTCTATCACCGGCTAAACCATACAAAATTTTTTAATTTATTTACCCGAAAAGCTCCGACTAAAACCTAACCCAAGCCCTCCAACCAATAAATGAAATTTCTCTACAAAATTCCTAGTTACCTACGCACGGGGTTTTATCGCAGGACCGAATTCCGAATTGAAAATAACAACTTGATATCAGCGGCGACTTTTCGGCCCCTCTCTCTAAGCAGGCTCTAAAACCCCCTTCTTCCTACCAACTCTTTATGATTCCTTCTCCATTGTGTAGAATAAACATTTGCTGATTTTTCTCTTCTTTGCTCTTTTCCTTTATTTTTCTTTTTTGTCCTCTTCTTCTGCAAGCCTCTCGTGCCAACTGTACATAGTGGAGAAGGGGGGGTCACATGGTGGAGGAAGCATAACCTTGCCCTCCTGAAGATGGAATGCAGTACGTATTTCTTATTACCCACTGCGATAGTCAAGTCTAACTTGCTCGTGGGCTTTCAAAATCTCCGAGGTGAAATTGCCTAAAGCCTCAAAAATTGGGACCAACCCTGCCTGTAAACTATTAGAAGCTGCATCATGAACTAGTTTAGTAGCTTCCTTGTGCCTATCTCTCTCTTCCGCTAATTTCTTCCTCATTGAATCCAAATCCACCTTCAAATCATCCAGTCGCGAAACTCCACTCTCCGGCGGAGCCTTTGACAGAATTTTATTTGACAATGCATCTTGCTCCTGCTCAATTCTTAGTCGTTCCATGCGGAAGGTCTTGAGCTGTGTCTCAAAGTCCTTTGTAATGTACTCAGCTTTGGTCCTCTGCCGGTGCTCCTCATCGTGCCGTTCCCACAACTGGTGCAAGCTTGATGCAAATCCCAGCATGGCATTTTCCACTCCCTTCTCAGAAATTCTAACCATGCCTTGATACCAATCATTGCACACGACAAAAATCGGGGGAGCTCCAAGTCTGCTTGGGGAGAATGGTGCAATTCCATCAGCAGTTTCCTCACGTTCATCAGGAAGGCACCTTAAAAGCCACCCATTTAATGACTCAACGTATAATTTGTGGGCATTGACCCAGTTGTTGAATCGATTGCACCAACTTATAAGCTCCATCTCGAGTTCAAGAGTAGCTTTTAGTCCAGAATCTCCTCGCAAGCCAGTGTTTGCCCTGAGATATCGAAGTTTGCTCTCCATGATAGCTTGAAACTGTTTTTTATGGCATCTTAGCATGGAATTCCACATCCTCTTCAATCTGCAAAAATAACAGAATGTTCACCATACCAAAAAATAAGTATCCATGCAGCAAGGGCTTGATAATATGAATACTTGGCAGCAAGAAGGTTATAGGCTACAAGCTTTTGGAAAAGACAGACAAATTCATTTAACCACAAAAGTTTAAATGAGTAATAGCAACTTAAAGCTAGACAAATTACATAACATAAGAACTTGCCTACATTGTTTCCCACCATAATGTGACAAAATTGTTAAGATGAATTGGAATATGAATGAGTTGAGGGAGAGCAAAACATTCATTAACCTCCATAATTGCCAGAAAAAGGAAAAAAAAAACACTCTTTGCTTCATACCAATGCAATATAAGTGCATGAAAGATATGAAAGATTAGAAAGGTTCTCTATCAACATACTATCAGCCATGTAGCAGTCATTAGAGCAGCCTTGGAGCTAAAACCTCCCCACAAAAATAGTTGGCCACTGCCAAAGCCAAGCAGTTGGGCCCAAAGAGCAGCCACTCATGCACTGCTCTAAATATTTATAATCATATATCATGCATGGGCTTAAAGGGTAAATTGGTTGTGAACATTATATGGCTCAAATAGCAGCAAGACTAAAGAGATTAGCGAGCGCAGCAATTGTACCCATGAATAAGTTCAGTGATTTGAGGCTGCAGTTCTTCGTCCCTCAACCTGTGTATCTTACTTGATATAGAATCAACAGCTCTTATACATACATTAATTTTTGTCAGCAACTTCCTTATTGAGACCTGGACAGCCTCTATTTTACTTGTCTCTGCGCCACGGTCATCCAAAGCTTTTAGTTTCTTGCACTCCTTTTCATAGGAAACTCGTAGCTTTTCTTCATCCTAGGTAAGCATAAAAATCCAGAAGTAGTAAGCAATGTACCATACTAACTTAACATTCAGATAAACTCTTTTTCAGAAATCTTTTATGATAATGTTTAATTTCATATAGGCATGCTGGGATGAATGTTAATGCAAATATAGCCTTTGGAATTCCTCCCCCGCTCCCCCACCCCCATCAAACAAATCAACCTTGTAAATATATTAAAATAAGAAAAAAAGTTGATCACTTTATGAACCCATGTTAAACTTAAGAATTTGATAAAAACAAATGCCAACATAAGAAAAATAATCACAGTAAACACCTATGAAAGCAAAAGGTCTTGTCTTCTTCATCCAAACATACCTTCACTTCCTTGTATAGTTTCTTTTCCCAGGCATAAAGTTTCTCTAGAGTAAATGAAAGGTTTGCAGGCTTTATGTCAAGGTCATTTCCAGGCTCACCAGAGTATGCCTTTGCCATTTTCATTACACTAGAAGAAACTTTTACGGAATGTCTGGCTGGAGGGTGTGAAGACACCATATACAAGACCTGGGAAAGAATAACTGCATAGGAACAAATAAGCCTCATAAAAGCACAAAAATTAATTCCTTACATTTAGATAAGTAATAACTCAGTAAAGCAAGAGAAGCCAGTTATCCTAACAGCGAAAATGAGCAGTCATCAGTCCAGTCCTGGAGTAGTGCCCCAGAGCTTCCATTTTGCAACATCCAATAGATAACTAGTCTTAAAGATATCCTCATTTTCTGCAAAACCGCATCCTACAATTCTTGTTTTCTTCCCAATTGTCTAACATCTGGTACAGTTGATACATTATCACGCAGTTGCTTAAATACAACAAGATCATCGAACTTATAAAAAAAAAACTTATGTCTAGTACATTACCAGAAGCAATTCACCTCAAACATGCAGGACAAGATGCCAAAAAAATTAAAAAAAAAAAGTCAAAACCCCTACCTTTAAGCGAGGTTCTTCTTCGCTGGTACGGCAACTTGCCCACCTCAAGCATCAATGCAACCTCTTTTCCATAGCTGGAGGCAGTCTCAAACTCATCCCTGATTTCCATCACCACCTCCTGAAGATCCCTGGTACCATGAGCCGACAAGGTAGTTAAACTACTAGGATCTGAAGACTCTACATCAACTGTCACTGCAGATGCCTCCTCAACCCCAAAACTCACCCCCTTTTTCCTCTCGGACTCCACTCCAGGAATCTTTGAAACAATGCTTTCTGGGCTATGATACGGATCAGGACTGGCACTGTTCTTCAGCCCTTTACCCTTAACTGACTCTATACTCTCGCTACTGCTATGAATCGGTAATGATTTTGAGGTGCTCTCCCCATAATTCCGCTTCATTTCCTCTTCCACTTTAAATTTCCCATTCTTGTTCATTCGATCACTACTTACCTTCTTTTCCTTCCGAATCTCTTTTATCCCTTCTTGCTCTGTTTCATCTTCCAAATCAGGAATCCCTTCCCTTTCCCTCACCTCCTTTGAATCCGGACTACTCGTGGTTGATCCATAACCGTATCTACCCGCCATTGGGTAGTAACCCGGGTACCCACCGGACCTGTTATCAAATGTGTCAAAAACATTCAGAAAGTCCCACGTGGACACTTTCGGCGGTGAAGGTGGAGCCGCCGGCGGCTTGGGGGGACTAGGCTCCATTTGCGGTGAGCCCATCATTGGGTAGCCAAAATACCCACCACTCCCATAATAAGCCGCATCCGAATACCCATTCACAGAAGGATCCTCGTACACCACCGTTCTCGGCGGAGCGGCAGACCTTTTCATGTAATACATATTCACATTGGGAGACGAATTCGGGTATGGGTACGGGTATGGGTAAGGATACGGATTATCTGGGGGAGAGCTATAGCCCCAGCTTCCCTCAGGCGGATAATTGTCAAAATTATAAGGAATTGGAGGCACCTCTCTTTCTCTTCCTCCTTCTCTTTCTTCTTCTTCTTCTTCTTCCTCCGATGAGTCGTGGATGTGAATATGACCCGAATCCGAGCCTAAGTTCGACCCGGATGACCCCGATGATAGATGCAAATGAGAGTCTTCAATTCCCTCTTCCCCTTCCAACTGCTTCCCCTTGTAATTGTGGCTATTGCTGTCCAATGAATGCGAAATCGACGTGGAAGGAGAAGAACCCAGGGGTGTCTTCTTTGATTTCCCTTCCTGAGAAGGCAATGGAAGCACCGGAGACGAAGGAGAAGAGGAGGAGGCGATCACAAGCTCCTCGTCGACGAATCTACGAATGGCGTCGCCGACGTCCTTGAGGGAATGGAAGTAAGACACGTGCGCGGCGGCCAGGGCGTATCGGTGCTCGGACGCCGCCTTGACCAGTTCCTTTCGCTCCCTGCAAAGGATCACCAGCGCCGAGTCGTCTAGCTTTGATCCTTTACAGCCCATGTCAGCAACGAAGTGGTGGCAACGCAGAGATTAATCGAGTGAAACGGCGTCGCTTTCATGGTGATCCTCCTTCTTCCGCTGTTGCCGTTGTCGTTGCCCGCGTCGTTCTTTTTCCTGTTGTAATTGTAAGAGTAAATACCCGAAGGTACCAATGGAGAGAAAAAGAGTGCATTGTGAGTGACGGTAGATCCTAAGATGGTTTCCTTTTACTTCTTTCTCTGAACACACGAATTAAAGACATGGGTTTTAGATATAAACAGACATGAAGTTAAAATTCAATTGAATCAGAGTTCGAACACCGTCAAAAGCCACAGACAGACATACACACACATACACACAAGCAGCAAACAAAATAGAACGGTGAAAACTTATTTAATGCCAGAGAAAGAGAGAGATATTGGTGAGGCTGAGAGGCTGATCGGAAACGATTGAAATTTTCTTTTTTTTTTTTTGTTTTTTTATGGAGCTGAGATATGGGTCTTTTGTCGTTCTGTGTAATGCTGACAACCTCTGCATCGAGACGCGTGATTTTTGTGTTCGGTGAATAAATGAACGGAGACGAGAAAGAAAGAAATAGAGTGGGCAGAAAACAAATAACGTTTTTGTTTAGTGTGGCGGTGGCACAGACAGTGTTCTCTTCTTCCGTGCCACCAAATTAACAACAAAAAATAAAAATAAAAATAAAAATAAAAATAAAAAATTGCGTTTTTTCAGAGGGGAAAGTGAAGAAGGAGGAAGAGGAGGAGGGGGAAGAAGAATGCTCGTGGAACCCGCCTCGTTGACGGACCTTTGTCAGTATCACAGTTATTGCTTCCTTCCTTTGTTCACTCGTTTCTCCTCTTTTGGCCGAGGATTGAATTATTTTATCGTTAAACCACAATATTCGGTAATTAAACCACGCTCTCTTTTTTGTTTATTATTACGTATTTTTCCTTTTTGTATTAACTGAAGTCTGAATTTTGATATTTTATTTATAATATTTTAACCATTAAATTAGTTTTGATGCAAGTCATTTGTTGGAGATGAAAATAATAAAGAGGGCCTCAACTCCTTCTGGTGCTCGTCTGTTCCGTTCTTGGTTGTGTTCTATTCAGGTTTGGTACTGAATGAATTTTCTTTTCTTTTCTTTTCTTTTTTTAATTTTAATATTTCGTCATGCAGCTTTCTTGCATTTAAATCTTTTGCCAACCTCCACTAATGTTACATTGGATACCCCATTTATTGGTCGCAGCCGCTTGTCTGAATTGTGCATCGCATATTGTGCTCTGTTATATATATATATATATAAGTAAAAAGAATTATTATTTATCCCCGACATCTATTATAAAAAATATGCTGGAGGCCTTTATTGCCTCCAGGTTCCAGGCAATTAATCCATTTTTATTGGATTCCTATCACATTCTTGTTTGCTCGTTTAATGTAATAATGTTTAGTAGTATAACTATCTCAATTTCAGTAACCGAGAAATCATTGCTTTGTGTATGTAATAGCAACTGGGATTCCAATAATTTTCTAACCGAGAAATCTCTTTCATATTATTTAATTTCCTCATTATTTCACGTTCCATTCTTAAACTAAACGATAATAAACTGTTAATGACTTTTCTTTTTCTTTTTTTTTTTTAACGCAGGCTTCAATTGTTGCTTTTGTTCGGAGAAAAAAAAAAAGGTAAGCAGTGTCTGCCAGTTGTACATTCCACCGTGAGAAATGTCTGAATCACATTAAATTGGTTGGCAGGTTGCAACTGATGTGATAGGATTGTTCCCTTCTCAACAGCTAGAACCTGCAAGCCTCCCCGCTTATCAGACACACGTTGGGAAATCTCTTATGTGCCGACGGCCTTTTTTATTTTTTTTATTTTTTTTGGTTTCTAATCCACAAAAACACAAAAATTGTGACTACAAATAGCTAGAGGTGAGACACAGCTTAGCTACATCAAAGTATAATAATGTCAATGAAATACAAAAGTTTACTTTGATTCCATAGTGTCCAAGATATAAGAGATTGAGGAAAAAAGTAATTTTGAGGAATTAACATGTTTTTATTTTCGGAAGAAATGAAGATAATATGTTAAAATTAACAACAATTTGACAATTACACGCACGTTCTTACTTTTAGGCGAGTGGTTTCTAACTTGCCGTGTTGGGGTTAAAGAGGAGGACAAATTAAATTGTTCCAATTACCTAAGAAGTTGAAACTACGCCCACAGCCTAAAAGTGCTTTATTGACATTAAGAATATCACCGGCCTGAACAATACACATGGACAGGACACTCAGGGGCATGTGATATGCGGCTCGTTTCTTCTTGTTTTGTTTTTTTTTTATATGTTTTTTTCTGCTTCATTTATTTGCAAATCCATATTTTAAGCTACAAATTTATAATTTTTCACCTACGTTTAGGCTATTAATTTTTTTGTGGCTGCGTGGGTCTGTTCTTTTTGGGGGGGGGGGGAGACGGCAGTGGGAAGAGAATGGTTGGCCCGCTATCTTACGAAATAGGCTTTGAATAAGAAGTGGGTGGTTGTTTTGCGGTTGAGTAGAGACTTGATGGGAGGTCTAATAAATTCCTCCGGCTTCTTTTTCAAACACAGTACGCGAAGAAAAGATAAACATATAGCTTGCTAGCATGTTTTCTTGCCCACAATTAAAAATGAGCATTCGAATACAGGCGAGTTGGGCTAATTCTGACCAAACAACTGGCGTGTAACTGACCATCTCCTTCAGAATTTCAATATCTCGGACCCCATGAAGCCATCTAATCCAAAGCCTAAAGTCTAATGTAGAAGGCAAATCAACGACCTTTCTCAGAGCACGAAACACGAACGTATGTCCGTGTGCTTGAATGGTTCGCGTCTTCACCTGACTTTTGGTTTTTTTGTCTTTGAGCAGATCGTCCATGTGTGAATTGTGCACAAACGGGCCTCTGATTTGATTCCGTTTATAAACATTCTGTGTTTCGCACACGGCTTCAAGTAACTGCTAAATGCGAGAAAGGTCTCGAACCATTAGACAAAAATGATGATGATAGTATTATATTGCTCTTTGTTTATTTATTTTTTATTTCTTCTCTATTCTAAAAATCTATTATGAATCATTTACTCAATTTGAAATTTGTTTCGGACACCAAGCTCTTCCTTATGATAAGACGCTTAAAAATCGATTGACCCATCCCAAGTCATTGTCACCAGAAGCTCTCTCGTATGGGCCCCACTTTGACTTCAATGTCTTGGATCCGCTCGGAAGTCAGATGGGGAGGGGGACGGACGGAGGTTTTGATCATCTGCTTGCCCAAGCTTGGTATCGTTTACGCGATCATTTTGACACGTGTTCAAGCTCCTGCGCGCGAAACATCGAACGACGAGGAGCGAAAGGCCTGCCACGCGCATTCCTTCTATCGTAATAAAGTTTTCCTCATTAATTAACCCATTAATTAATTTAATAATTGGTCGTATTACAACTAAAAATTCTGCTGAATTTTTAATTCTGAGTGGTAACCCAACAAAGAATTACGAGCTATTGAGAATTTGGCAATGGACGGAAGAGGTGTTGATCGTCGTTTCTTAGATGCCTAAAGTTAAAATGAAGTCAAATGGAATTGATGGGTTACAATCCCAGTTCAAAAACTGGTTAGCCTAGGTGCTAATTCAGAAACAGAAACATGAAGACGAAAGAATATTCAGCGTCAAAGCCGCGATAAACTAGATTGTTGAACAGAAAGTCAGCACATTCCTGCGTTCCCCCGTCATGTCGCTAATTGTTAAACTTCTTTTCTCTTATTTTAATTTATTGAACAGGTTGAACTTTTTTTCTTTTTTTCTTTTTCCGAGCTTTGTAGGACTCTGTTCCACACCAGCTACTTTGAAAAAAGTTTTGGTAGACACAAACTCTATGGATACAAATTATCACAAAAAAAATGTTTATTTGCCAACAAAATATTTTATGTTAAACGGATGATATTTTGTACAACATAAAAGAATTTAACAGTAATATAATAAATATTAATAAAAATATCATTATATTATATAAAATATAATTTATATAACATAAATTATTTGTGTGGTTCTTAGTCTTTACGAGTACTCGTGATCCTGCATTATCATGCGGGTGGTTTCATTTTTTATTATCGTCGTCGGAGCATTGGATCGGTAGAGTATGGAAATCAGTCTAATGGTCCCCTTTCAACCTAATTTCGCGGGACGCCCTCGTCACGACAAAATTTGTGTAGGGCTTTACCAGTACCTGGGAGGACTTGCGTGTCCCCCCACCAGGTAAGGCTAATAACGATTTTAAAGCACAAAAGAAACCCTGAATGATCTACAGGCTGCAGCATCAGTCCCCATACGCATATGTGGACAAGAAGCTCGCAAAAGCACAAGCAATGAATGACGCATCCCGAACTGGGCAGCGCGCTATAATTAAAGAAACGCCCTCATGCTCGCGTCCCATGTGCTTCGCCAATCGGGAGGAGAGCCATCATCACTTTCTTTATCTCCTTTGTTTATTACACTTTTCGGCCTAGGGATGCAGGGGGTCTTTGCGAAAAAGCTACTGACATTTTTAGCCCTTCATCATGTCTGGTCTGGTCAAGGGCCTTCTTCGGCGCAAATCTCCCTAACCTTGACCAGCGAAACGTGCCCTCCACTCTCTAAATATTCTTCGCCTTCGAGAATTTATATCTTTCTTTTTGTCCGATTTAGGGGTTCATTGAACGACTATGAATTGCACGATTAGAAGAATTCTTTCGAGCGTTAGCTTTATTAAGAGACGTAACACGCGATGAGGACCAACAATTTTAGTTTTGTAAGTGAACTTTGCATGTCCAACAACCAAGCTTTGCATATGACACATGACAATTACAAAACTTATCTCGTCAATTAATGAAAATATTTTGGTAAAAAACCTTAATGCCCCCAACATTACTCTAAT
Organism: Bruguiera gymnorhiza; assembly: GCA_020883675.1. NCBI lineage: Eukaryota > Viridiplantae > Streptophyta > Magnoliopsida > Malpighiales > Rhizophoraceae > Bruguiera > Bruguiera gymnorhiza. Next base: position 874,677 of record JAIRCJ010001047.1, on the reverse strand, counting down.
CTTTTCAAGCAGCCAAATCCAATTTCATATAGGCAAAAACATGATAAACCTCGTTCTTTTTTCTTTCATTAAACTTCTAGCTTTAGACACCCTGCAACAAGACTAAGAAAATCCCTTCGCTAAAAGATGCGATTTGTTAAGAGTTAGAAATAGTATCAGTTCTGATTACAGAGACTAAAAAACCAAGGGCCACATGACACCGTAAGCATGGAGAAATGCTACGTGTGCACTCTCACAAACTGTTGCTCGGCACGACCGCAATTAATAAGACTTTACTGGCGAGCAGAGATTGTCGGGGCAGTTGGGACGAGGACGGAAAAGAAGGAAAAAAAACACAAAGGATGTGACTGACTGCTTTAGGGCACAACATTTGAAATCAGCTCAAGAGTACGTTGCATGCACAATGGTTAGGAGATTCGACGGTTCAAAACGGGACAACCATTGCTTGTTTTGATTGGAATCATGGAAAAAATATTATCTCATCGTCTTTGTATTCAGCAAAGCTAACTATTTGCTGAGCGGCAGCACATGCTCGGAAAAGAGTCCCCTCGAAGCAAACCTTATAGACCTTTGCTTAGCTAAGCCTCAAAATGCCTGCGAACAAAACAGACAAGGCTAACATGCATCAAATGGACTTCAAATAAAGAAGAGGAGAGAAGAAAAAACATGACTCAGATGGAAGCTGGGCCCGTATTAATTATTGCGAGCTTAAATATCATCGACTGGCAAGCAGTTCGGTCCCCACAATACTTGGCTTCTTAGCCAACGAGAAAAATACCTAGAGGTCAACATGCAACTGAAATGAAGATCCCCTGTCTTCCATTCTCTTTAGGACCACGTAGAAACACACATTTATGACCATAAATATACACAGGTTGAGAAGAGAGCAGCAAACTGATATAATTATAGACCTCACTTCATGGCGGCAGGTTTTGATTTGTCCTGTGAGCGGAAGAATAGTAATGAGATTCAAGCTCCTTGAGGCTACCAGCTGCCTCCTCTCCAACTCTAGCTAACATGCGATCTGTTTTCTCAGCTAGATGATTAAACTCAGTTATCCTTTGGTCTACATGATCGTTAAGAGATGCAAATCCTGAAAAAATTGCTGTTTGCTTCAGCTCTGACACCAACTTAAGTAATGAGTCAGCTGCTTGAACCTGGTTTCAAAACTCAGTCAAAATAAATAACAGCAGCCAGTGTAGAAGTGTTAAGGGAGAGACAGACAGTATTTTCCTTAGAAATTTGCATTCTTTATGGTTATCTCTGAAGAAAGTTTTCATTCAGGCAAAGTCAACCTCCTACAACATGTATTACAATCTTGCAAATCTTGCTAAGTTCTAAACCTTGTAAAAAATTAATCAGGGCAAAATAATAATGCTGACAGCTCAATCACTTTTATAAATTTCACAAGCGTTCGTCTTGTACACCAAAATAAATTAAGTGTTCATCTGTTGCTCCTCACATGTAGGTGCATGCGTGAGCGTGTTTGAGAATGAGGGAGGGAGAGTATGACAGAGAGATGACTGTTACCATTCTGGCAGCACGCATTTCCATCATAAAAGCCTCTTGAGAGTTTCTAACTGGTGGTTCATTGACCTACAACAAGCAGTCTAACATTTCACAGATTTCACATGCACATTGAATATGTTCCCTTGAAGCTGAATAAAATGGTTCCATCTAAGGGAGAAAAAAAAAAAAAAGCAGCCAAAGGATGTATTAATAATGCTTGCAACTATAGTCACTTCACTTCATGCCCAAGGCAAAGCCAATTTTGCTTTTATAGAAAGCTTTAGCCTTTTGATCTACAATCTAATTAGGAATTCAATCGATTGCCAGTCTGCCTTTCCTTATATCAATGAGAATCCTGAGATGGTTGCCAGCTCTGACATGAAGGCAATGACAACAACACAAAGAAAAATAAATGGAAAGAAAACCAGAAAATTGAAGTTCTGAGGAAACTCCCTGAGGTTGGAAACAACTCTCACAGCAAGCATTCAATCATGTCAAAGAAACTGATCAATTAAACCATCAAAGCTGAAGATCATGGGGAAAAAGCATGATTCAAGCAAATATAGTTTCTTCGACAGCCTCATTAGGGCGGTGTTCTTGCATGTTGGAAGGCAAATGAAGCAATAACACAACCACAGCCTCCCCAAGGCATTCTATACCACGAATTAAGTACACCATCTACGCAAGGAATATGTACCAAAGTAGTCCTGTTGCACAGAATGTACTGCATATGACATGTAAATTTGGTTATCAGCTACTCTAATGCTTCAACCACTATCTCAGCTATTTAATTTCATGCCTCAAATTGCAGTTAAGCACAACCAAAATTAACTGTAAAGTGGGTCAAGTTTGTGCAATCCTTAGCCTTCTAGAGGACAGTTCATCGCAGTCAAACGAGGTTCAATGCTGAAATATACTACGGTAATCAAATGAAACGGCGGAACACCATACCCTGGCAACGTTGACGAGGTGGGTGAAATTGTCGACGATGTTAGCAATATCCGTCTCGACTCTCTGCATCAACGTTTTCTGCTTCTGAGCCGCTGCCGCGTGGCCGCCGCCGTAGGTCCACTTCCCGCTCCTAGAGCCCCGCCGGGCCCAACTCCCACCCCGCCTCTGTTCATTCTCGCTCAAACCTCAAAAATTACTTCACGCGCAACCAAAACCCCAAAGCACAGCATGCATCGCAGCAGACCCACGGGCCTATGCCAGCCCTAAATAGAACCCTTTTGTAGGCCCGAAATCCAGGATATGTTCGAAATGGAAATGCCGAGTTTACTTTGGATTCTTCTTCCTTTTTAATCTGTTTTTTTTTTCTCTTTCGCTTATAGGAATTTTATTGATAGGATTTTAGATCTTGAAAAAAATATAGTAATATTATTTATCATAAACCAAAAAGGTAGTGTTATTTAAATCAATAAAAGTTGGGGCTATGGCCCCCTTCTTTTGAAGTAAAATAAAAAAAAAAAAAATATATATATATATATATAAGGAGGCCCACTAAAACAAAATGGGTCTAGTCTCCCTCTAATTAATTCTTATTTAAATTGGGGCATGTGGGTTCTACATGGTTCACATGTAGGACCCAAAGTTAATGCTACAATAAATTTGAGCATGTTTGAATTCAAGCTGAATGCTATTTTTTTAAAATTAATATTGAAATTATATAGTCTTGTTAGTTTTTTTTTTTTTTACCAGTCAGTTTAATTATTCTAAATATTGTATTGCTTGCATTCTATACTACTTTTCTGCAACCTAGGGGTTTTAGTTCATCAGCTAGAAGCAGTTTTCCTTTCCTTCTTGTTTTCCATTTTTCTTGCTATTACAACAAAATCATCAATCAGTTTCTTCCTTCTTCTCTTGCTGACTAGCGATCAACCGACTGTACGGTGACCGTCCCACATCTGGAATGTGAGCTGAATTGCGAGTGGGATTGCATTTATGCGAGGGAATGTGGGATTTATGATAAAGATGAGAACTACTTTGTTATGTAGCTTAACTGAGCTCTTCATATAACAGAAAAATATTATATGCATTTCAGCCATGGACTTTCGGACAACTGGAGCTAACGGGTCTTTTTCATTTTTCGGTTGTTAACCAGTTGGACAACTTTGCATACACGTTGAAGGATCCGAGATCAATTTACGATTTAGAAACCCATTAGATCCAATGGATAGTCGAGGCCCATCTGTTGGGTGGATGCCTTGGAAAAGACCAGGTTAGGGCCGACGACATGTGGAGTCCAACAAACGAGGGGAATTTGTTCTTTTTGGATAGAATAAAGGGTCACGCCCTTCTTCTTCTTCTTCGTCTTATTATTATTAGTTAAAACATCTCCAACAATAATAAACAGACTACCCATAGAAATTCAATACAATAGAGGCCAAGAGCCCAAAGAGATTCAGTTATTGGTCACGATATTTGTAAATCAAACGTAAAAAGAATTTACATGGTGACTCCGCCACAATGGCTATTTAAACTAAACGAGTCAATTTCTAAAATAGAAAAGGAAGTGAATTTCTCATTGAAAAATCTTAAACGCAGAAGGTAAATTTTTACATGATACTTATTAGTTCAAACGGACTTTTAAGGGTCTCAGTTTAATTTACCACAGATCAAAAAGGTTAAAGTCAAGGTTTTAAATTTGCGGAAACCAAGTTGAGGATCACGAGGAATCTGCACGTCATTTGTTTTTTTTTTAACCCAAACTAGAACTTATGGAATAATGGACTAGTGGTCATGACAGCTAGGGTTTTAAACATTTCACCTTAACCACTAGCCCACAGTTATTACCCCAACATACAATAGACGGCAGGATTCAGTGTTGAACTTCGGGAAATGCTTCGCTTAAGCCAAGGAAATCAACAATACCATTAGTCTATTTACCACAAGGATCCTCAAAAAAAAAAAAAAAAAACACACTTAATTTCCGAGAAGAGATGTTAGAAATGCCAGAACAGCAATCACAATCATGATGTTCAGAAAATAATTGGACTGTAAAGGCTTATCTGGGCTTCCACCGACGGCTTCATATTCTGCTCGTATCTTCTGCTTCATAGCCTCCGACAGCTCTCTCTGCAATTCAAATAGGCAACACTAACTGAATTTTATTCCTTTCTCCTCCTCTAAGACTTCCAAGATTTACATGTGATTTCACAGGATTTGCAAACAGCTTCATCCTGTTTTATTTAAAAGCTACGGCACTAGAAAACAAGATACTTGTTTTTAAGCCTGCAGCACATCATGAAAGTGAAGAAAAAAAATGAATAATTTGCAAGCATGTTCATCCATAAAAATAGTTCACGCAACTGCAAATGGATTTCAACAATCAAAGAGTAAAGGGGCCAGAAATTACAACCTTCCCAGATGAGTAGTTTGCTGCGACAAACTTCTCTCCAGCAGCACCATCTATTGCAATACCCTGACCATGAAATTTATAAGTTGGTTTTGAGTTAGCAACTCTCACCTGTCCCACCGCTTTTAAGGCTTGAACTTGATGATATGTCCGAGTACAAAAATAAATAAATAAATAAAATGAGGAAAAATAAAACAGTGTGTCCTTGGGTGCATGGGTAGGGGTATATGTGTGTGCCAATAATCAAGGACTATTATAAGATAGCCTTGAAATTCATCACATGAGGGGATGAGGCTCAATAATATGCTACAAAATTTCAGGCTAAATTCACTGGTTGAATGCTTCTGACTTCCAAAAATTCTCGAGAGTTATATAAAATAAATGGGGTTTAAAGGAACTACATCAACGCAACTTGACCTCAAAGACAGCTACTCATAATTAACAAACCTCGGGAGGATCAAATTTGGCCCCCAGGTTGCTGAGCTTGGCATGGGCTACAGCATAATCTTTAAAGAATGCCTCCTGATCTGCAGCATATTTCTCTACATAAACCTGCAGAATATGTATTGTTTAGCCAGCTACATTTTCAGCATTTGCTGTTATCCATCTTAATCCCAATTTTACCTTGAATGAAGGATCCTCCAAGAGAACAGCATCAGTTGGCAATACTAATAGATCTGCATCCTTTTGCTCTTTAATATCCTGTGTAGATCAATTACATTCAGCGAATGATGATTTTACATGGCAAAACTGCCCCCCCCCCAACCCCAAAAAAACAACATGCACAAAACCACCCAAACAACCACCAAAAGAGGAGAGAAAATAAGAAATATAACTGTTTTCTTGTCATACAAAAAGAAAGTTCCTGACTTCAAACCTTGAAGTACGAATTATCAAATTTCAGCCATTCAACTGTCCAGGACTGTCCTCCAGGTGCCCCAGGTCCATTTTTCTGTCGTACAGCAGGTGAGAGCTAAGAACTTACTGACTGCTACTGTGAGTAACCCATATTATCCATCTATATTTAATACATGTTTTGATTTTCAGGATATATTGCATGAAGCATGAACCCCAAGATAAATAGTATCAATCAATAAAAACATTCCATGGAAGAAGATCCACAAGTTGCTGAGGTCCAAAAAATATGTGTGAGAGAGAGACAGAAAGATAACAAAGTTGCACCCCAGCATGCTGCGAACATCACTGGAATGAGCAGCCTTAATTACTTAAAGCTATTAATATTATCAACTATGGATAACAGTGTATAAAGAACTATGAATGTCTATCTTTGGCAGGTTTAGCCAAGAAAGTGATAAATGTAGCCTAATATACAGCTCATGATATTCTTGTGCATTTCTTATAATGTCAGCTATTCTGATAGCAACAAAATTTCCAAATCAATCATGAAATTCTAATATCAATTTTGCACAAAAAGCGATAAAGAAGGTGTATTACCGTATATTTTGTCTCTGGCTTACCCATACCACTGCGATCTGGCCTGGACCTTCCCAATGTGTGTGCACCAGATAATGCAACTATTTCCTGCAAATAAAAGAGACCAACACGGATCATTGTGCGTGTAATGAGGAAGCATCCACAAGCAAAAAACATGTAGAACTAAAGTCACCTGGTCATTTAGCCCCATTCTGTAGAAAACCTCTCGTAAATGATCAGCAGGTTTGGGAGGAGTGGCATCTGAGCATCAATCACAAATATGCAGAAATCAGTTGCTAAAATTAAACTAGTTGTCCACAACAAGCGAGAGAATGCACTGATCTATAGATGGAAATAGCTTAAATTCTGTCAGTCTCCAAAGCGTAGGAATTACAACAGCACAGTTGCTATCCAGATCAGAATTTTCAAATATCAAGGAGAACTCAAGTGCTATCTGTTGGACCATAAGAAAAAGTTCCCAAAAAAATCCATTCAAAATGTGGGACAGCACCGCTCTTGTCCTTATTTCTATTTTTTCCTCGCATAATTCCATCCTTAATCATGTTAAGTAGCAGGTCCTTAACAATTATACAGCAAGAAACAAGGTTCCAAGGAATTTATACTTCTATTAAAAACCAAACACCAATTTAATCGACTTACCTGGAAGCCTCCCCTCCTCAGGGCACTGATTGGGTTCAAAGGCATCCACCCTTCCATACTTCATGGGGATTTTGGGGCCACCAGCTTCCTGAATTTGCAAAGATTTAAACAAAAGAACCTCTGTTTTGCCAAGTAATTGAAACTTGTCATTAATTTAACAGCAAGCACAAGCAAGACCTCAATAGCAGTAGCGCTGCCCAACTGGAACAAATCTGCGTATGTGATGCCAGAATACTTGTCTTTGATAGGCTTAAGCAGATTCAATGCATTCACAAGCCCTGAAATGCCAGCTCTTTAGACAACAAATAACATGAACGTAGAAAAGTAAAAGTAGTGTGAAATATTTACCAGCATTGGCTGCATGCTTCAGTTCAATCTCAAATCTAATACTTCCATTGGCTCCACCCCTTTTAGGCCACTCCTCTATGTTTTTATTATATGTACCAGCATCATGCCACCCAAGGCGAACCTGCAAGGAAAATCATATCAGCATAAGGGAGTGAACTTCTTGCTATGTTACAGCCTTGATGTCAATAAGGCATAGGTGTAAAATGTGGAAAAAAAGCACCTGTGCCATCACCAAACCAACAAAGCTACTTAGCCATTCAATTCTTTGTCCCCTGTTGCAGTACTTCCAACAGGAGAGAACACTACAGATATCTCTTCTACATGTCCAAGGACCAAGGGCATAACACAAAGATATTAGCATTAAATGCAGAACGCTTATGCATGAACTTCCCAAAATGAAATGCTTCAACTTCCAAAAGTTTATACAACATTTTGAAAGTACTGCATGCATGTCAGTGAATAGCTGAAGATTCTCAGCATGTATGTCCACTTTATAAACTTGGCAGCTCAGGAGAAATAATTATCTCACATATAAGTGTGTCCGTCCACAGTAACTACATTATTTCCTTGTATTTGCGTCACTAGGGGCACAATTTCTTTCAATAACTAATACAATAAAAACTTTGTTTCCTCTGATACATAATGAATAAATTAAATTAAAAATCACCATCCCCTTTGCTCAATTATATATATATATTAACCTCCGTGCAAAGATTTGTGATTTCTCTATTCCAGACCTACTTTGCTGGCGATGAAGACAAATTTTAAAGTCAAGAAGCAGATGAGGGAAAAACACGGATGCCCTTCAATTAGTAAAACAAAGGGCTACAAATGCTACGAGAAGAGGCCAACAGTTCGCATTCGGTTCCACATTACAATGCGAATAAAAAGGGAAATCCAAACAAAAATCAATTCATCAAACGCGTTTCTAGTACCAAATCCAAAAAACGAGCCCAAATGTTGCTAAGAGAAACATAATCACTATTTAAGCAGAATAATTTGACTCAAACGTTACTGGGAAAAAGGTCAACGGTTCGCATTCGACTTTAGACTCAAGAAATGTTATAATTAAATCTTAAACATTATAGAATAGTAGACAGGGATGAGAAAACAAAATACCAGAATAGGATGGCAAAACTTAGACTTAAGAAGCTGCTTGATATCCTCTCTCGCACTCTTCAACTGAACAGGATCCGACGCCGCAGCCACTGTGCTCATCGACGATCTCTTCTGCACTCGAAGAAAGCAAAACTAAGCTCATCAATCCAACAGCCAAATACATATTTCAAAATATGAGTACACAAATATGCAAACATGTATACAGAGAGACCTGATTTGAGAATACGTGAGGAAGGAGAGGAGAGGATCGGAGGCATTTGAGAGAGGCGGGAGAGTAGGAAGAAGATGATGAGAGAGAAAGTGAGGAGGAGGGAGAGGACAACGAAGAGAGGGAGAGGCGGACTCGGGAGGCGGAGGGGAGGAGCCGGGAAGTTGCGGCGCCACCGAGAGAAGCCATTGGCGGTGGCGATAGTGTTAGTTGTAACTGTAGCAGGCTACCGGCCGTTTGGGATTGCATTTTATTCTTTGTTTTGCTTGTTCGGCCTCTCTCTTCTCTCGTCTCGGATCAGTGGGCCTATGGCAAGCACACGCGTATTTGGGTCCTGTCTTTCTGGGGCGTGTGGCTCAACTCAAGCGTAACAGCCTTCTAAGGTATAATCTCACCGTTGAATTTTATTTTATGTTACAAATGTTTCTCTTATTATATTATTATATTATCAAGTCTTTTTTTACAAAAATAATTATTTTTTAGATCATAATCCACCAATAACTATATATTCTTGTCTTTGAAACCAAGAAACGAGTCAGAATTGAATTCTTCAAATTTGTCATGAACGTCAAGAGTAGCCCAAGATTTTATTGCTATTTATTTTTTTCGTAAAAAAATTTATTTCATTTAACCCCATTTAACCTTTTTCTTATAAATCTTTTAATTTGTGCTCACAGTCAGAAATTCTTGGCTCGACCTGACCTAATTTGTTTGACCTCCACAACTTTTCCACTCTCACGACAAATTTGTTGTTGACGATGGCTACCCAAGATATGATAAATTTATAATCTTGCAGCCTCCTTCGAGTTTACCTTTCTCTCTCTTCTACAGATGCGTTTTTGTGCGAGATTGAAATGGGAATAAGATAGTTAAAACTATATCAATAAACGAAGAATGAATTGTAGTTTTTCTAATGCGAGCCATGCCATGATTTAGTTGTACTATGCTGAGTGGAGGGATGTGTGCGCTATATTGACATTTTATCAGTTAAAATTGAGTTAATTTTTCAAAATTCAAAAATTCACAATTGAATTAAACATTAAAAAGAGAGAGAGAGAGAGAGAGAGAGAGAGAGAATAAAATGGCACAGTTTAAAAGAAGTTTTTGGACAAATTTAGACTTTATTCCCACAAAACAAAAAGTCTTGGACCGAATAGACAAAAATGGTGTGAAGATTATCAAATCTTTTAATTCTAAACACTTTGTTGGACTTATTATTCTTTGTGTGGGAATTTGGACTCTTATCAGGAGCACATTAAACAGGCCTAGTCCAAGTATTGACCACAAGAAAATCAAACGCAACTTTGAACCGATTCCTTTCACACACTTAAAGAAAAGATATACAAGATTAGAAGTACCTGGGTAGGCGACATGGTTAGAGTTGAAATGGCGCACTTGGGACTGAAAATGCCTCTTCCGAGTGACAAACCCTTCAGATAGGGAACACTTTGGGAACTCACAAAGCAACTGGAGATAGATACCACCATGGCGGGTAGTGATAACGCTAGATTTGCTCACACGACACCAAGTGTTAATCGAAAATTTTAGAATCGATCACCCACGTGTTCCTCTCCCTCAACAACTCACCGAATCACTCGTTTGTTTCACTTGATTTTCGCAACTAAATCTCTGAAGATGACTTAGGTCAGACTGGGCATTATATATAGATCTCGTAAATTAATCGACCCGCACTTGTATAAGTCAGCATAGAGCCATTAACTGTTATAATAAACAAATTCTGCCTAAGACAGTTTATCTATATTTTTTGTATTAAGGAAAGAGACAAAAACTTAAATTTAATCTCTCTCATCTTCTCCGTCTATATACATATGAGTTATACGATCTTTCTTTTTTCTAAAAAAAAAAATTATTAAAACGTATCGAAGAGTACGTCAGACAAGCAAATCTTCGGGTAAAATTAGGGCTTGGGTTGGGCCTTGATAAACCAATTAAACCCAGGGTCAGCCGGCCATACGAGAGAACCGAAAAGACAATGCACCGGGCACATCAGCTTCCTTTCAACTCGTTCGCCCGTTCCATTTTCGCTGAGAAGCCCTTTTCTGGGCTTTTTATTGGCCCGTTTCCCTAAAGTCCAACTCGTGACTTGGAGACTAGGAGTAAGCAATCTGTGTATCTTTTAGGGGCATGGGACAATTCAATGGTACAATTGTACAAACCTAAAGTTAGGCCAGGACCGAACAAGAATTTGTAGACGTTTTGTAACCCAGACAAAATCGATAAAAAGGTACCAAGACCCTTTTGTAAGCCAGATCTGCTGTGCAAAGGAATTTCCATATTTGAGAAGCTGTAAATGATAACTAGAAGAAAGTTTAAACGATGAAAGCGACACTTTGTTTTTGGTGATAAAATTGCAAATCGAAGAGAATCAGGTGAAAAATTCAGTTACAACGTGTTAGACATAAAGGAAAATCCTCCAAATGTAGGTTTGGTCCCTCGCAATTCCTATGGAAATATATGGTTGAAGACTTGAAAGTGTTGCTTTTACTTCGAGCTCCACGAGTTGGGACTTGGGAAATAGGGGCTAGCTAGATGTTCCTAGGGCGAGAGTCAGGGTGGTGGAAGGCGAGGTGCACAGCGAAAGTTGAGAGTTGAGACTGCTTAACAAGAAGCTGATTAATGGTCTAAACTTCGTATACTATACTTCTTTTGATTTTCACTTCTATCAGTGTGGTCATCCCTAAAAGTAATGACAAATATACCAATATTTAGTTGTTTGATTCAAATTATGTATTTATAAAATATCGTATATTATATCAGAATTTTTCTTTTTTCATAAGTTGTAAGTAATGAAACCAGCGTAGGAAATGAAATCTACTACTTGGCATCGTGTGCACAACTTTTAGTTCAAGCAATTATATACTAGTTTTTTTTTCCCCGGGGGGGGGGGGTGGGTTAGAATTATACAATAGTTGAATTCATACTTGAATATCGTCGACCATTTTCTTTTTTGAAATATATTTTTGTTCCATTTTCCCTTGCTAGCCAGCGTTCGAAACGACATTTATACAGAATTGACTCACCTAACTGAAGTCAGAAAGGCACCGTCATTGGTAACACGACATCGGTCTCTCCGGTGACTCCTTCCCCAAAGGCCATACCTGCCGCACGGGGTCTTTTTAATTTCGATGACGTCATCGATGTGGCTTACTAAAAAAACTCAAAACACCCTAATGTTTTTTAGCTTGCCGAAGAAAGAGGAGATCGTTTCCAAATCCATCTTCGTTCTTAAAGGAGACGCGATGCGTGGATTGTTGAGTCTGTATATGGTATCTTTCTAAATAAATTTGATGGGACTTAATTAGAATTTTTTTTATAATTTTTTTATTCTCCCTCCAAAAGTGTCCTCAGCATTTTAATGTTTGATGTGACGGTGGACAGAAAGACAGATCCAAGGAACCAGATATTCGTTAGTCGGCAACTCGGGCAACCGAATGAGCGAGGATTGAAGTTTGAAACTTGTTCGAGAATTTTGTGCTCTCATTGATTAGCGGTGGGTTGTGGGAAATACGCGGTGGGTTGTGGGAAATACGCTCCAACTTTGTCTCGGAGTGAAAAAGACAGGTGTTGACTTCGGTATTTGAAAAACTCGACGGAAATTTACACGTGGTTTTAAGTTCTGTGTCATCCAGACCGGTTCGCACGTCAACAAAATGGACATGATCGTATTCCACATGACCACACGGGGTGATGGGGCCTGCTGATAATTTAGTGGATATATTTTATTTATTTATTCAAATTTATATATTTATATATTATTTATTTTAATATAAATTAAAATTTATATTAAAAACATGATATTAAATTTCAATTTCGTAAATTTTTTACTTGAATAATCTCATGATGAGAATGTTCCACGATCACGAGAAAGACATCGCGGAGGCTCTCTACGCAGATCTCTCTAAGCTTGAATTCGAATCCACCCATAGCTTCGTTCTTGTTATTTGCCTTTTCTTTTATTTTCTATTTTTGCACGCATCGCTATTTAGTATTTACTTGCTGGAATTCAGCGATGCCTTCGGTCTGTCTACAGCTTCTCTTTATCTAATGGTTTCCGTCTTTCCGTTCTTCTGGTGTTTGTTTGGATCTACCACTTTAGTACTTTCGGAACATGATGCTGGCATTGAATTTGTCAGTCCTAATTGCATCTTTGTCGGTTTCTTTTCCCTTCTACTTTGCGGTCGGTTGGCTGAATGATCACTGCAACGAAGTGACATAATGTCAAAATGTTATTAAAATTTTATATTTATTTAAAAATTTATATTTATAAATAAAAAGATTTATAAATATTATAACATTTTTTATATTCAAAAAATGTGAAATTTTACATTTTTTGAAACACCTTCTTAATATCTATTAAGCCTGATTAACACACGATAAAATGAAATTAAATTCAAAATAGTTAAAACCGTAGAAAAGGGGCCAAATTGCCATGCCATAAGTACGAACAAGAGGAGTTGCGACGGTTTTATGCTTACAACGGAAAATTTTATACTCTATAACAACAAAACTTGAAGTTGCAAATTTAGCTAGAGATTCTTAATGATTTTTCACCTCCCTGTTTTGTTGGCTTCCTAATCCCAGTCCACAACGGTTCTGCGATGACTTTGCTCTTTTATGTTTTTGGTTCTTTTATATGTCACTGAATGTAAATTCTAATGCTCCATTGTTAACGTGTCACGAATGATTTGACCATCCATGTCTTAGGAAGAACCAACCGGAAGTTAGGACGTACTCTGCATTAAATAATTAGATCCAGGTCCTTTTCATTACCTTTTTTGTTCGAGAGGCTCCTTACATTAGAATTACTCGTGTAAGAAGCACGTCTACTTTTCACTTCGTAGGTGGGAGAAGCATTAATACACACACAAACCCACACAGACAGAAAGAGACATCATATTTATGTCAATCGCTTGCTGGGTATTGCGCATTAAACATATTTAAGTGAAACACTTGAATTTTGTTTCCCATCACGCTTTTTGAATAGGCTGGACTATTTCCTCTTTTTTTTTTTAATGGATGAATAGTTATTTGGATGCTTTTTTTATTGTGTAACGACTTGAACCAGTCAGCTAATCTGGAAGACATTGAAAGTCATTTGAGAGTCGATTAGCGGGTGATTAGTAGGAATGAATAGACTGGGACTTGGAAACTATTGTTACACCTGGGACAACAAATATTTGCAAACCCGCCAATAGAAACAAGAGGAATTAACGGCTAATTTAGCCAGAGTATTAGCCATTTAATGACGATTGAGAACTGTTATCTTACACAGTATATGAAGTCAAACTAGTTTTTCATTTAATGACGATTGAGAACTGTTATCTTTTACACAGTATGTGAAGTCAGAGTAGTTTACCACGCATCGTGCGTACATGCAGGGTTGTGCATCTGTTGCATGCTAGTGCATATGGGTGCATGTGTATGCATGTTCAAAGAAGATCGAAGAAGCAGCTGCAAATTGTAGATTTCGAATTGTGTTTAACCTCCAGCATATTCCTACATGATTACTCCTGTTTTTGGAAGGTCTGTTAAGAATCGCATGCTATTTTACTCTCAATTGGATTGAACTGTTTCTTTACGCAGATAGGTTTGCTGAAGAAATCACGTAGAGTGGCACTAAGGGAACGGAAACATTGGATAAGGCCAGAAAAGGTTTTTTTCTATTCTGGAATGATGATGTCCATCCATTTATTGTGCCAACTGCAATTTAGCTTGCCTTTTTATGGTTTGATCACGGGCCAAAACCCCAGTGACACTTTTTCCTTCATCAGGCGAAATTGTTTCCGAACCATTGGGTGCGGTGTTGGTGATTTCAACATGGAATTATCCTTTTTGTATGTTCACATCCTCTTGAAGAAATTGTATGTGAGCAGTCCTCCTGTGAAACTTTGAAATGTTAAAGCTATGACATCAAATCTTTTGATCTCTTTTTTAGTATTGTCACTTGATCCTCTCATTGGTGCTATTGCGGCTGGTAATGCTATGGTTTTGAAACCATCAGAAATTTCTCCAGCCTCATCATCGTTACTCGGGGAGCTAATTGCAGAATATTTGGATACCTCTTCAATAAGAGTTGTTGAGGGGGCTGTTGCTGAAACATCTGCACTCCTTGAGCAAAGGGGGGACAAAATATTCTATACAGGTTCTCCGTTATTCCCCAGTAATGTATTATTTCCTTTTCTGTTGCGTTTAAGAATGCCAGAGCTAAGTGAATAGTTATTCAGTGTACGAGAACGTGGCATTTAGATTAACACAGATGTGAGAACAGCACTTTTAGATTTACACAGATGTCAATCATAGCATGATCTTTATTTAATCTACTATAATGGTGGAAGATATATTTTGTTCTGGTGTTAAGCAAGTCCTGGAATGATTATACCTTTTCGCAATGTCGTTCTTATTAGTAATTCAAACATACTCTCTTGAACAAATATATTTTCTGGCTATTCATTTCACTGTGGAGATTTTTTTTCCCTTTTTTAAGGGTCGGGATGGCTCTATAAGTGAAAAATGTGTGAGGCCAAATTTTGCCCTTTTCCATACTGA
Organism: Bruguiera gymnorhiza; assembly: GCA_020883675.1. Lineage (NCBI taxonomy): Eukaryota > Viridiplantae > Streptophyta > Magnoliopsida > Malpighiales > Rhizophoraceae > Bruguiera > Bruguiera gymnorhiza. Next base: position 859,477 of record JAIRCJ010001047.1, on the reverse strand, counting down.
TAAAAGAACATATTTATTGAGAAGAAAAGAAAAGAACCGTTACAAGAAGCAGAGTAAGGCATCCTTTTGTAAAAACATCAAAAGACAAACTATAGTCAAGAAGCTGGTTAATCCAACTGTCAAATGTTGCCTCTGGTTAAAGATTAATTCTTTTAAGCATATTCATTAATAAGCCCCCCCCTTTTTTTTTAAAATACTAATCAATCTTTGATTGAAGGTAATGGAAAAATTGCACACACTGTGATGGCTGCTGCTGCAAAGACCCTCACACCAGTTGTTCTGGAGCTTGGAGGAAAATGTCCAGTCGTCGTTGATTCAGGCATTGATTTGCAGGTTCTCTCTCTCCCTCCCCTCCCTCCCTTCCCTCCCTCCCACGGTGCAGCTTTGTGGCTTATGGCTATTGTCATTTTGCTCTGTTAATCCACTACGTACTGCTAGCCAGAGTTTAGTAGCCCGAGTTTCTTCTTTCCATCTCACTTCTTGAACGAATCTCTCTGTATCCAAGGTCGCAGCTAGGAGAATGATTGCGGGAAAGTGGGGGAGTAATAACGGACAAGCATTTATTTCTCCTGATTACATCTTAACAACAAAAGATTATGCCCCAAATCTGGTAACGTTCGATGCGATTAGAATTCTCAGTTTCCTCCCTTCCAACACACGCCTCTCTGTTTGTCTGTTGATATGGCCTTCTTCTAATTTCTTTTCTCGTATAGGTGGATTCCTCGAAGAAAGAACTTGAGAGATTTTACGGAAAAAGACTATTGGAATCGAAAGACTTGTCTCGAATTGTAAATTACAATCATTTTTCCCACAAGGCAAAGCTACTTGGCGACGATAAGGTTTCCGGCGAAGTTGTCTATGGACGTGAAAAAGACAAGGAGAACCTGTGAGTTCTATTTAGTATCGCTTGTTTACTTGGTTCCTTAAGTTAGTTTAGCTAGTTGCAATGGGCTTCTTTTCCTGCTCATGTTACTACGTACAACCGATGGTGTTGGGGACGCGCTACTTCGTCTTCCGTACCTTGACAGAGAAGGTACAAATGAGAAGATGTTATCCACGCTTTCATGCTTGTAGAAGCCTCTAGGACTTGAATGATCGTCATGTCGGATATTGTGAGCATTATATGTAAAGGCTTGGATTCCATTCATTGTTTTTTTTTTTCTCTTCCGTTTCATCGCCAGGCTCCTGAAAACAGGAATCTACATAATGAATGACGCATATAAACATGCCTCAATACGAAGGAGGAGTCCGTTAATGGGTTAACTTTGTGGCATGTATCGACTTACAGGGCATGGGTGTCTTCGCCTAACCATGCCAAATGTGTATGTATTCAACTCCTCGAATTTTCCTTTGTTTGGAATCTTCCAATTACATAAAATTTATTAAAAACGTTCTTGAAACTGATCTATAACATGTATCTACCTAGGGAGCTTCGACGAAGGGCTCAAATTTTGCTTTTGGGTCAGCTCTTTGGGGGTGATGATGACGATTTTGGAGATCTGGAAGATGGTTTCCTAATACTATATCATCCAGTCAGCATCGACAGGTAAACTCTGTAAAAATCTTTAATGCCGAAACTTTACTTTTGGTCTCAGAAACGGAGGAACTCGTTGGTATGCCGAGAACCTCAGGATGATCTACCGTGAGGAGGAGGGCGAAGAAAGAGAAAAGGGAGAGAGAGAGAGAGAGAGAATGAGTCACAAGAAAAGAGTTTACATGTATAACCACGAGAATGCATGGGTAGTCAAATATGAAGCGTTTGTTGTGGGCTTTTATTTGCAGAATTGGTTACAAAGGAGGTTGGGGGGCTTCCCTATCCTATGACCCTTACCGAGGTCAAGGATTAGGATCGGATGCGCCACACAAAACTGGTCTATACATTATGGAAGTAAATGAAATATCTGTATTCACGTCTATATATGCTTGACTCTGGGTCTGAGGAGTGACAAAAAATTAGCGATTAGGATTATAAGGTGACCAGGAACGACCTCGAATAAAGAGCGGGGTTACCTAGACGGGAACTCACAGATGGACCGTGACGAGTTGATGTAATGGGCGTGGGCTTCGCATAGGTGCTGCCCGCTTTTCTTTTTCTTTAAAAAATATACGATGTATAACAAGAAATGTATAATATATATATATATATATATATATATATATATATATATATATATGTAACAAAATCATATAATGTATATTTAAAATTTTTTATTAATCAATTACATATTTTATCATCTTAATATACATTCTATTTTGTCTATTTATTATACACGAGATTTACCTCACGTCACTTGCATCCGGAACCATCCACAGGATCCGTCTGCCGAACTTTTTTGGTAAAATAAAATGTCTTAAAACTCAAGACGTAGCATACAGTGAAAGCGGAACACTGTCAAAATTAAGGGAGACATAGGATGTTGGCGTGCTTGGGTATGGAGTCAACTGTCTTTTTAGCAATTTGCCTGATAAAAGTTTATTATATTGCAGTGGAGTATGGCGCAAAAATTTGCATATATTCTGTGCGTATGCTTATTAGTCCATACCTTTCCCGATGACAAAGACGAGGTTGATGACAAATAAGTGTATCGATAGAAATTCGGCACATATGTTAAGAAATTATTCAACTTTAAAGTCTACATTGTTAGGCAAAGTCAATAATAAATTATACATCGAACTTTGTAATTATAAATTTTACACATTTTTAATCAAATGTAAAATTTAAATTGTATCAAATAAATTCAATAATTTTGTTAGTTATGCATCTAAATTACTATTAAATTGATGATATAACATTTCAAGTAATTTACGTAATTGATACGCTTATTATAACAATATTTTAGAATTATAAGTTGTTCTTTTTTTGAGTCATATTAAAAATAATTTGTTAAGTTTAATAATTTTTGATTTATTTATAGATAATTATTTTTTTAAACAAATTTATAAATTTATTTAGACATAATAAAATTTTATATTATATATATAATATTTTAATCTACATATAATATTATACTTAATATACAAATATTTTATAATGATATACTATATATTAAAATACAATTTTTTATATTATATAAACTATTTTTTATAATATTTCATTTGTGTTTAAATAAATTTATAAAAAAAATATAAGAAAAATATGAAAAAGAAATATAAATATATAAATATATGATGACAAGTATTAATTATAGTCAATTATCATGTTAAAAATATATTGATTATAATAAATAATTATTATTGTAAATCATTAATTTATATCTGATTTTACATTTATTTTTAATATCTTCTGAATTTAAGGTTAAGTTATGCGTACTTTATACTCCAACTCTTACTTTTTATGATCACAATGAATTTTCATATAAAGAAACAAATTAAATGAAAGTTATTATTACGAAACGCATCTTTAATGAAAGATACGTGAGCATACAGTGCATTCAACTACTCATATTACTGTATATCCCAATAAAAAGAAACGGTAAATACGTGTGGCAGAGAGTCAACGTCCCTTTGACTAGAGGCTCGAGCTGACATCACCCGACTCCTTCTTGTCTTTCTAATAAAAATAAAAAAGTTACCCAAAGATCAAATGCGCACGAAAAAGAAAAATAAAAAGAAATCTCTCTCTCTCTCTCTCTCTCTCTCTCTGTCCGTCTGGGTTCCCTCGCAGCTCTCACCTCAAACCCGCGTGGCTTTTCCTTTCGACGGAACGGAACCAATTTCCTTCCTTTTTTTTTTTCTTCCTTTAAATTAGGTTTATTATCCAATAAAGTACGAGCAAAAAAGCAAGAAACTAGCTGATCAGAGTATTATTATATTTTATAATAATAGCAAAATCCGAGTCTTCAATGAATCGCGGCAGTTTTTAGCCTTTCAATTCCATAATATCAATTTCCAAGGCCGTTTCCCCCTTTTCTCTCTTTTTGTAGCTGTGAGTTCAGGTAACTACGTACTCTCTGTCTCTCTCTCTCTTGGACTTTCGTCTCGTTCTTCTTTCTTTCACTGCTAATTATCTCGATTCTGTTTCTTGATTTTCTTGTTATTGTTGCGAATATGCCGTTTTGTTTTTTCTTTCCAATACTCTGATTTCTAGGATTTTTATGCATAAGTTGCTAGGGTTTTGCTGTTTTCTTGGTCGGCTTTTTCCTCATGCGCTGCCTGTCCTTTCCTGATCATCGTTCTTGATGCATTTTTGTGTTTTAGCGACGGAAATCCCTCTCGTTTTAATAGGCTTTAAGCCAAAACCATGCAATGTAATCGAACAGAAGCAGAATAGAAGTATCTTGATGAAATCCACATTACTCGGAACTCAAAGCGCTAAAGATACCGTCTTGCTTCGTATTAGGGATTGCATGTTGCGATGGTCTTTAAAACATAAGAATCTTGGTCAATGTGTATCGCTTGAAGCAAAGTCTCCAGACTGAAGTGGAAAGTTGGGCGTTTTCTATTTATTTATTATTATTATTTTTTTAACTTTTTTGTTTGATCTTTACTGCACATTTTCCAAAACTGTTTCATCTTTTGATCTTGTTTGGCATCTAAGGAGTTTTGAAATAGAACTAATTGTTCCTAGAGTCATGTTTTTCTTGAATATTGCAGAGTAGGCCGGTGACGCAATGACTGGACCGGCCACTCGTGGGAAGCATAAAAGGAATAGACAAGGAGATAATGTCAATATCACTTCTGAAATATTGAGGTATAGGGAACTTAGCTTCACATGGGTAAGTGATCTTACTGATTTTGATGCACGAGATGTTATTCATCGTTCTACATTTTGTTTGGCTTTGGCTGTTTTTGTAGGAAAATTCATGCAATAGGAGAAATAACCAATGAGGATGTAGATCAGCTGTACATGATATGGAAAGCAGTTTGTAAAGGTTGTCGTGTAAATACTAAGGACAACCCCAACTGCTTTTGTGGTTTGATCCCACCACCTAATGGAAGTAGAAAATCTGGCCTATGGCAGAAAGTGTCGGATATTGTTAATGCACTTGGCCCAGATCCATGCAAAGATCTACGTGCTGCTGATTCACCTGCTGGCCTTACAAATCTAGGAGCAACTTGCTATGCTAACAGCATACTTCAATTTCTGTACATGAATAGATCATTCCGAGAAGGAGTTTTCTCTGTTGAACCAGATGTGTTAAAACAACAACCTGTGTTGGATCAACTTGCTCGGCTATTTGCACAATTGCATGCCAGCAAGATGGCTTTTATTGATTCGGCTCCATTTATAAAGACACTGGAATTAGATAATGGAGCCCAGCAGGATAGCCATGAGTTCCTGACACTGCTTCTTTCATTACTTGAAGGCTGTTTGAGTCATTCTAAAGTTCCCAAAGCCAGAACCATTGTTCAAGATCTTTTCCGAGGAAATGTGTCGCATGTAACTAAGTGAGAAAATGTTGCTACTTTCATTTTTATAGTTTCTGCTTGGTCTCTTGAATTTTTATTGTTTAGTTTTCTGATGGCTTATTCTTCTAAGCGAACGCATTTTTCTTTTTCATGCCTTAATCCTGTGAGCAGTTATCTATCTCCCTTTTGGTGGGTTGCAGAAGGTATTGACTTCAGTTAAAACTATAAAGACCACTATGGAGCAAGAATTGTAATCCTTTGAAGTATTCTGAAGAACTAGCTGAGAAAAATGATCTCAAACAATAAATAACTACAAAATGAATTAATTATTACTGTTGGGCATTAGAGTAAGTAGATTGAAGGAAAAAAATTGAAAGGAAAATTTGGTTTATTAGTCAATCTGTTACGTGGCTTTTTTTTTTTTTTCAGTATTATTATCTTCTTCCGATTTTGGTCCGTTAATAATGTATCATCCAAATGAAGTCATTAGAGTAAGATAATGACACAGAACTTTATATTCATAAACTATGTTTTTTTCTTTTAAATTTCTATAGTTATTTGAACATTTTGAGAAAGTTCCTTCTTTTATTTTAACTCTCATCTTTTGCTGCGTGGAGTCTGCCTCTCTTTGCTTCAAGCCGAGGAGAAAGTCCATTCATGTTACTACCTTTACATGACCAAGTAATTTTGTTTCTACTCTGTCCTCTTTCTGGATTGTATTGAACCATCTGTCCCTTGGCTTTCATTCTTTTCCATTTAGCTTTGTGCATGCTTATCTAGGATTGTGATGGGTTCAGTTGGTCACATATGGGAAGGATTGGAGGAATATGTGGTATATATCAGACAGAGTATGGGAATGTGTTGATGTAGATGTGCAGATTGCTCTTTAATTGTTCACTTAGCAGATTATCAGTAATTCTGAGTTGTTTCTTGTATTTGCACTCTCTTTAGATATCTGTGAAGCCTGTGATGGTCATTAATAACCATGTGACCACCATGCTCTGTTTTTTCTGCATGCAGATGCTTGAAATGTGGAAGAGATTCTGAAGCGTCTTCTAAGATGGAGGCCTTTTATGAGCTGGAGTTGAATGTCAAAGGCTTGAAGACCTTGGAAGAGAGTTTAGATGAATACCTTAGCGTGGAAGAGCTTCGAGGTGATAACCAATATTTCTGTGAGTCCTGTAAAACAAGAGTTGATGCAATTCGCAGCATTAAGTTGCGGACATTACCTGATGTCCTTAATATTCAGCTAAAGCGCTGTGTTTTCCTTCCAAAGGTATGCCTTCATGTGCTTTTGGAATGTATGTTTGTATTCTTTGAGATAATCATATCAGCTTTAGGCTTCATTACTAATCACAATATGCATGCAGCTACTTCTATTAGTGATTAAATACTTAAGGTTTTGTTTGTCAATTGATTTTTGTTAGTAGACCACAACAAAGAAGAAAATCACATCTGCCTTCTGTTTTCCTGGAGAACTGAATATGCAGCAGAGGCTTTCTGAACCCTGTCAGATTAATTGGATATATGATTTGTCAGCTGTGTTGATTCACAAGGGAACTGCTGTAAACAGTGGCCATTACATTGCTCGTATCAAGGATGAGTGTACAGCGCAGTGGTGGGAGTTTGATGACGAGCAAGTCTCCAACTTAGGTCATCACCCATTTGGAGAAGGCTCTTCTGCTGCCAAAATTGTTCAGAAGGAGCCTGTTTGTCCAGACATTGCAGAAGGGATGGATGCTGTTCGGCCACAATCTTCAGAATCTGGTGTCAGTAGTTATGGAGAGAGATTTTCATCAAGTGATGCATACATGTTAATGTATAAATGTAGGCATACAAGTGAAAATGATGAGAGAAGACCTATGGTCCATGTTGCTGACCATTTTGCGCCCAAAGTAAGTGAGAGGTTTTCAAATGATGGTTTTCCCCTTCCAGCTCACTTATTTGAAAATATAAAGGAGTTTAATGCATCATACCTCGATGCTTGTAAAGAGTACAAACTGAAGAAGGAAAATGAGTTGAATCAAGTTATGGAACGGAGAGAAGAAGTGCGATCAATTCTTTCAGAGGCTCCAGTCCAATCAGCTGAAGTGCCATTTTACTGGATTTCCCTAGACTGGCTTCGCATGTGGGCCGATATGACTACTCCATCGTAAGTGCAAGTTTATATGATGCAACTGGCTTCTATGTGCTTTAAAAATGAGTCTTCATTCTTTGCTTGCTTCTGTAAAGCATACATGGTGCAAAATTTTATTCTAAAGTCTGGCTGGGCATATTTCATTGTCAGCATAGCCTATGATCAATAATATTTCAGTGGCACATTTGGTCGTTTATTTGTTTCTGTGTGGCTTGGTTTTAGAGCCTATCCACTTCCCTAAGGCTACTCACAGATTTTTTCATGCAGTGTTCTAGACAATACACCTATCCAGTGCTCACATGGAAAAGTTCCAGTGTCAAAAGTTGGCTCCATCAAGCGATTGTCTGCTGAAGCTTGGACCAAATTGTTCTCTAAGGTCCTTGAATGTCTAACTGTCTCACTTTTACTGAATTGACATTATGAAATTTCATATACTCATCCTAGCTAATTGTGCTGTGATGTTGTGGACTTTTCTGAACATGTGTAAAGATTTGTTTATTCGGCATGTAACAATATTTAAACTATTGGTCTTTTTGGTTTTTCTTTTCACTTTGTTTATTTACCATCTTTTTTCTCCATTCCTCTTCCTCCCTCAAACTAAATAAAATCTGTTTGTTATTTTTTGCCTTTTTTTGTTGGGTTTTTCTACTGTTTCTGATTGTCTTCTGTAAAATGCTCGTTAATCTTAGTATGGTGGAGGTCCAGCTCTGAGCAATGCTGACTACTGCACTCCTTGCCTCACGGATAACGCAAAATATGTGGTCTCTGCTGATAGCTATAGGGATCGGAGAACATTAATGAGGGATCTTGCAAGCAATGTTCTTTCAGGGAACTGTCCAGGTGGAACATATTATGTATCAAAGACATGGTATGATTTTCAATCTTTTTGCTTTTCTATTTCAATACATTGCTGTTTATGTTACTGATTAGATATGGTGTATGGATAGGGCTTTCTTGTTTAGAAGCTAGTTGATCACGATAATTTTTTGTTCCTTTTGATGGGCCTTTATAGCACATTGTGGTTTTCTTTGCATTTTATGGTTGTGCTTCCTTTGTCCAATTTCCACATTCAAAGCAGTAATGAGAATTATATATTATCTCTCTTTGAACCTGACTATTAATTTTATGCTTGCTGTCAGGTTGCAACAGTGGGTGAGAAGGAAAAGTGTTGATGCTCCAAGTGAAGCTGATGCTGGACCAACTGCTTCAATTAGGTGTCCTCATGGGCAATTGATGCCTGAGCAAGCACCTGGTGCCAAAAGATTGCTTGTTCCAGAGAATCTCTGGCTCTTCTTTTATGAGGACGCCATAACAGTAAAGCCCGATGATTCATTTAATTGTACAGCTTTCCCTTCAGATTCTGAGCAGTGTCCCCAGTGCAGCAATGAACTTTCTGAAGTTGCATGCCTGGAGGATTCTTTAAGGTCATTTATATTCTTGTCATTTGTGTGGATGCACTTAACCTTTTTTTCATTTAACCATTCAAGAAAACCTTTTATTTGTCTTACTATGCCCATCCTGCAGAGCAGTAAAGCTCAAACAGCGCCAAAGTCATGAGAAACTAGCTATGGGTAAAAATATTCCCGTGTCTTTGAACTGCAAATATTACTTGGTGCCTTCTTCATGGGTTACAAAATGGAGGAACTATGTAAATGCTAGTGGCAAGAATATTTCTTCGTCAGTGGAACCTGATGCACTGGATTTTGTGATTGATTCACTGAAATGTGAGAAGGTAACTTACCCTGAAGTCTGTCACATCACAATTGCTACTTTGCTAGACTTTCATTTTCCCCCTTGTGGGGAGTATGTGAAATATAATTTTGCTTAAACTGTTGAACCTGTGCTTTGATAGTTGCAACCTTTCTTCATATAATCATGTCATTCATTGTCTGATAGGCTTTGGATTTTCATGCATATAAAAAAAGGATATCCCAACGCACAAGGCTGCCACACTTTGGGCTCCGAGGAGGGGTCCCATGTAGGCAGCCTTACCTCTGTTTTCATGTGTGTAGTTAGATGGAATTTTTAAAGCCATGTGCACTTAGTTGGAAACTGATTTCAGTTGTGCAAATTAATATGGCCTAGCCAAATTTATTCAAGAATCATGGGAATTAGGATACAGCATCCATTCGTCTGCTTTGGTCCTTGAGGACTGATGGTAAACTGATGATGTCTTTTTGGTCTGTTTTGTTTCTTTACTCAGCATCTAAGACTCCTAGAGCGGCCTCCTGGCCTGGTTTACAAGCGTGGTGTTCTTTTCCAGAAGGTTTCTGTGGTAAGTATAATTGCTTTTGGTATACAACTGTCATAAGATTAAATGTTCTGTGGAATCTATTTCTGTTAGTAAGACTAAAAAGTTAATAATCCATTAGTTAATTTTCTTATTTAATGTTTTTTTTCCTTTCCAATCTTTGATTCTTTTTTGGTGCATCTAAATTATTCTGTTCTTTAATCTTCAATGCTGGAAGTTATGAACCATGTAAATGTTACAATTTTGTTTAATACCAATGGCCATTTGGGGAGTTGAAGGAAAATGGGAAAGTCTCAAAGGAATTATGTGGAAAATCAAAACATGGAAATTGCATTCCTGTCATAATTCAATTCACATTCCATCTCTTTCTCCCTGTGTGCTTGAATTGCACACACTCGATTGAAAGAAATGTGATGTACTTATCTTCATACTATTGTTAATCTTTTCTATGTCATTAGTTTAACAAGCAGATTGATGGTACCTTAACAGCAGAGTAGCATTGTTGTACTTAATAATGCATGCAGCTGCAAAACATTGAAATGATGGGAGGTGTTTAAAAATAGCTAAAATAGGAATTTCCTGGTAATAATCGTATTTTCTAACTAGTATCCTCAGGACATGAAGTTGCTACTGTTTTGTGAGAAAAAGTTGATTTCTTAGTAAGCCATTTTCTGCTTCAAGTCAATGCTTCCCCATGTATACAGTGAAAGGAAAAAAGAAAAGAAAATGACATGACTATAAGTGCTCTAATGCTGGATTTCATCTTCTTTCTGCTTCCCTTCTTCTTGGATTATAGGCAGATCGGTTAACAATCATCACTGAGGATGACTGGAACAGCTTCTGCGAAGAGTGGGGTGGTAACAAGGAGAACAGTATATCTGCAGTAATTGAGTCTGGTAGTGTTGTAGAAACTATTATGTCTGGGTCCTGTGGAGAGATGCCAACAGGTGAGGAGCATCGTAGTCCCCAAGATGAAGTAAATGATGGGAATGACAGTAGACAGCCTGTTGTTAGGACCATTCCAGAGGTGATTGAAACTTTGCTTAGCATGTGCTTCTATTGTGATATAGTTTGTCTTCTTTGGCTATGAAATCTGGTACCCACATGGGGACCTGTCATTTATTTTTTGTCTTCTGATGTACTGTAATTTATTCTGCTAGATTTGCAAAGACTGCATAGGTGAAAGAGAAAGCTGTGAGCTGATGCAGAAGCTCAACTACAGCAATGAGGACATAAATGTAACCCTCGTGCGTGGCAAAGAAGCTCCAAGGTCAATTCTGGAAGCATCTGAGACAATCTCTGAGCCAGATCAAAGGGCCTCTAAGCGCTCTCGAAAGACCAGTTATGGGAATTCTGTGAATTTGAAAGTTTCTGGTTCCACATCAATATACCAATTAAAAATGATGATTTGGGAGTCACTTGGGGTAAGCTGCATTATGCAGATGCATGAATTAGTACTTCAAATTTGTTTTTCAATGCATCTTTCCTGCTGTGTGTAATTTGGTTTACCTTGCTGAATGTTTTAAACTACTATACTTCATATGCTTTATGTGTCATGCAATCACTTTGCTTCAACACAAGTTAGCTGTAATGTAAATGTGTAAAATGGGGATTGATTCTCCTTTTCTGTTGAAAGTATTGGGGTTGGGAAAATAAGCTGGCATTTGGAGGTTTTTTAAAGTACTAAACCACAGACACTGCTGAATCAAGTTGCCATGCTATGTGTGGAACCTGAGAGGCTTTTAGGAACTGTGCTATTCTTCCAATAATTTATTGTTTGCAAATCTTTCCTGGGAGGTTATGTGTTCGGTGATTACATTTGATACCTTTCATTATGCAAATATCACATGATTTGGACATCTCCCTTTCTTTTTTGTCTAAACAAAAAGAGGAATAAAATAGACATTTGTCTTTGTATTCTTTCTTCCTAGTTTTTTTTTTTTTTTTTTTTTTATAATATCTGCTCTCTCTAAATTAAAAGAGAAAGAGCTGAAACAAAGTCAGGATTGGTTTTTGAGACCATTGTCAGAGAAAATTTTAGTGCTTGTGGCTTGGATGAGTAAAGAAGGCAGGTAAACTGATGATCCAAGTGTATGAGGAAGCATTCTGTCCACACCACTAATAATCAAAGAGATGCAATTTGACATGCTAAAAAAATGAGTGACTCCTACTTAGCTTGGATTTTCACCCTTACTGTGAATCCTTTAGTGGTTTATTTGGTTATCTTCCCATGGCCAGGTCATTTGTACAAGTTAATTCACAGCCTGGCAAGTTCTGTTGTTTTAAATTACAAAATCTATTGCAGGACGATACAATATGTATCTGGAGAAAAAGAGTGCAACTGCGCCTGTAACATAAGAACTTTTTTGTACTGTGTTATGGATGCAAAATGGTTGCAATTTTTTCAACTTCACACTGCTTCAGTTTCAGTTACCTGAGAAAAACTGCTTAATTTTGTAATAGTTAGAGGCTATGGTTGATATAAATGAGTATCGTGCCAGATGGAATTGCTTCTGTAAGTGTTTTTGATTGTTTTTTTTTATTCTTTTTTATGTGTAAATCAAACATATAGAGTGCTTGAGTTCTGTTTTATTAGTCGGCAAGCTCTTTTTTTTTTATTTATTTCTCCAAGTGATGTTGTAACTCACCCATTTGTTTTTTTATCCTAGACTAATCTTGTATTTTACCTGTTTCCTCATTATTCACGTGGTTAATGCAAGGTTTATGGATAAAATGTTTTGTGCCTACTCCTTACAACTGAGCTGTCGATGTATGCAGGTAGTGAAGGAAAACCAGATAGTTCGCAAAGGTTCTAGGATAATTGATCAGGAATGTGCAACTCTTGCAGACTTCAATATATTTCCTGGGGATAAGCTCTGGGTGCAAGATTCTGAAATTCATGAGCATAGAGATATTGCTGGTAACTAGAATGGCTCCCTGAACCTTTTTATTTTATTTATAATGGTGGATCTTTGGAGCAGCATTTGGTAAGGCACTATAATAATGATGAAAGATTAGTGAAACTTCTTACAGCAATGACCTAAACGTGTAGGGAGACAAATATGGTGATGAAAGTACTACTAGCAACTTTTCATATGAGATAATGTTTGGAATCTTAGCCAGATGCTGGGCTTGATTGTTTTGTACTTTAGATGGAATAATGCTGATTTATGCTTGGTTCTGTTAGCAATATCTCTAGTATGTACCATGATAGATGTGATTTGCAAACTTACGTTCATCTATGCAATGCACAATATTTGTGATGAGAAAGCTCTCTCTCTCTCTCTCTCTCTCTCCGTGTTTCTCACACACACACACACTGCTTGATTATGCGGCAGATCTTAATTGTTGTGTAAAATTTTGATGATGATTTCTAACTTAATACACTGCCATTGTCAACTTCATGATCTTATGGAGAATTTATTCATTACATATGCTGAATTTGCTTATGTTAATGTTCAACAGATGAGCTTGCCGATCGGAAAATGGATGCACAGAGTGCTGAGGAAGGGTTTAGGGGAACACTTTTGACTGCAAAGATATCATCCGAAGTTGTTTGAGATGTGTTGTATTGTATCCTCATCACATCCAAATTTTGTACATGGTTATCCTGGAAGAACCAAAGTCATGACTGTTCATTATGCATATTTGCCTCAAGATGTCATGTCCGTGTAAAACTACCATGTTCTGATCTGAACTATGGGCATTTCGGTCTTTAGATTTGATCACTTACTTATTTCCGTTCTACTTCACGGTTATGATTTCTGAAGTCTCTCGCCTGTCCACCACCACCACTATATACACCCACAACAGCATGCTGTTCCTCAGGGTATATTCTTTCTTGCAATTTTCTAACCCCTCTTTGGCTTATAATTGGTCGTTACTTTAACTTTTAGTTTTCTCTTTTGTATGGTTTGGGCAGAATTGATGGCTAAAAGTGATGGGTATTAGCTTCTGCATTTTGGAAGGCTGGTCGATGGCATGGTTGTCGGTATTCCTGAAACCATTGTAACATTTGTTCTTGGAGATACCAAAATGCCTCATTTTGTATTTTTGGCTTGCTTTTGAGTTGGAAATGATGTTTCGGAGCTCTGGCAGGATTTTTACCACCAGCGTTATATTGAGTTTATCATATTGATGAAAATGCTTTGTCATTCTTTCCTTTTAAGTTGCTGGAACATATCTGGCACCGTGGCGTTCTAGGATTGGGCTAAAATCTGCATTCAACTGTTACCTTCGCAGACAATTAAGGGTTTTGGGCATTCTCTATGATGTGACAAGGCAAGGCGATGAGGTTTAAGGCTTAGAGTGCTAAAGGCTTCCATGCTTGTACAATTTGGCTTCTGATACCATATGCGTGCATTCAGTGCATGAGCACTGTATAGTAGGTAATGGCAATTTTCGAATGAATAATTTCCGGTAAAAAAAATTCGAAAAAATAAAAATAAAAATCAATTACTTGATGCAGGCTGAACAATGGCTATTCAAAAGCAAGGCATCTTCATATCCGGCGTTTCCAGCCATTGTGCGTGCCTGTGAACCATCTGTCCCGCATAACGTTCGTTGGGCCTCTGATCTTGCACCGTGATATCGTCAATCATTACTAGAGCAACAAACTAATGCAGGCACATTTAATACTAAGATAATATCAAATGCCAAGCATTTGATGGTGATAAAGAAGGTGTTGGTTTATGGACAGAATCTTCTTACAATGGAAGTAGTGGATCTGGAAAAGAGCCGACTCTTGATACGATTCTGCAGGATTGGATGATGTTCAAAGGCTCAAAACGTAAATATTGAATGGGAATGGGGTATGGACGTGGGACTGTATCTACTCTTTTCCAGCAATGGAGGATTCGCCTGACTTCTCTAGTTGGTCCAGCTTCTCCTAGAGAACCGAAGGTAAGATGTTAAGAAGGTTGCTTGCATCCACAATTGAATGTGAAAGTTGAATGGCTGATAGCTGGCAGAACGAAAACAAGGACTCATAAAGAAGGGCGATGGATAACCTCAACGAGATCGATTTCGTTCTGAAGATGGGTGATGGCTGCTGCCATGTGATGCCTCCCAAGGAAACCATTAGGCCCCGTCTTTGGAAAAGAAGCTGAACGAGCTGGTAAACGGTCCTCCCTTTTGGGGTCCCCTGGAGAAGGCAGTTACTGCCGTTCTTTCTCCACTGCTATTGAATCTGATTCAATGAGGCAAGGCTCTTATGGTGAAATAGGAAAAGCGAAGTTTTGTCCAGGAAGGATAGAAAAAGGAGAAGATGATGGGAACGAGCAAGTACACATTATTAAGGAAAAGTAAACGACGACGATGATGATAGACTTAGAATGTGTGTCTGCCTGTGACTTGGAATAAAACAAAGAAATAAAATAACTGGGTTCGTGCAGTTTTTGGTTCTAATTCTGAAAATACGTGTGAGATTTAGCGTGAGATTTATGGGAATGAAAATCTCCGTTATATATAACTCGTAACCCAATCTGACTTTAAGGGGCAAAAAAAAAAAAAAAAAAATCCGTCAATATAACCCAAAAAAATGATAAAACTAAAAAAAGGAGTTCAAATAAGCTAAAAAATCCTTGAAGCAAGCAATCACTTCTATTTTCTGGAAATTCATTACAAGGACATTTCAGTTATGCCACCAACGAGGCAGCATTTGGAGTAGAAGACTTACTTTTAGTTTTTTTTTTTTTTTTATCAATGATACATCTAATTCTCAATGCCTATAGACTGACCTGTACAATAACCTTCAAAACAGCTTTTATCTTTCCGATATAAAATGAAAGCAGCCCTTGGACACTTTTCAACCTATGCAAGGTAATGCATATTTTACATTTCACATTTAAAGTTACCCCATCTTTTTCACTGCAAAACTGGATCTTCAAACGATGTTAACACTCACAGGCAAGCCAAGTTGCCGCATCTTGTCAATATGAACATCAACAATTCTCCATAGCCTTTCAGCATCTGTCATACCCTAATTTTGATGCAGTTGCTTATGCAAGATAACCTACTTCCCTTTACATGCTACGACTCTTGAGTTCTGTTGGACCAGACAATCTCAATTTCAAGCGTTCTAGATGATCCATCTTTGTTGCTGTCATGATTGAGACAAAATAACCCACTGTATACACCTTCGGACACAACTTTATCGATTTGGATGGTCACTCTTCCTAGTGTTGCCTGAAAAAAGACAGAAAGGAAATTTAAAAAAAAAAAATCCCACAATCTCAATCAAAAGGATAAAATCAAAAGTGCTTTAAAGAAATTACAGATTACTACATTAAGAATGAGGCACAAATTCATGCAACATAATTTTTCTCTAATAAATTTAGATGGAATTCCCACACAAAATCAAAGAACTCTGAAGCAGCAATTCCAATAACCGAAACACCAGATCAGTCTGCTACACCATGTGTTAAGTTAATTTAGTTGGAAAAGTAATTACCTTCCCAAAAGTATTTTTGCTTTTGCATACAATGTGAAGCTTTTGTCCCTTTGGTGGCACATCAAAGGCCCATGTAAAACCTTCTTTCCATTCTGGAGAGACACTGTGATTCACAACCTGAAAAAGGTATTAGACAGTTATAATGTGAGATTCTACTGCAAGCTGACAGTTAGAAAATAGTACTATCAGCACTTTAGTTGGAATCTGTAGCTGTCCCTCTGAACTGTTGGGGTAAAATACATAAAATTTTTGTGAAAGTTTGTGTATTTATTCACATGGAATTTCCCTCATTACATATCAAAGTCATTGTAGTTATGAAGTATTCTTCCTAAATTTGTCAAGTTTAACTCTTCATGGAAACCTAGAATATGCTTTAAGATGTGACTGTGATTTTGATATTGCAGGCATTAAATATGTTCCACATAGTCAACTAATATAATGGTGGATTTTTTTGGCTAAATCTATTCACAAGTGTTGGTAAGAACCCAAAAAAAAAAAAGGATCCATGCAGAAACTTTTTCTTTTTTTGCACACAATTGCACACATTGGAAAAAGGGGAAAAAGTAACCCTTACCTTGGTTTGCCGTGAAGGACCATTGCCAATGGTAAGCTGACAAAATGCATTTGTGGTTCCCATTGCCTGCTTCAGGTTGTTTCCACGCCTAATTGTCACGGTCAAACACCCTGGTAAGCAATGCAACAGTAGGTCTGCTCTCTCATGAAAACTTGGTGGGCAGGTCTTCATTAGTGCTTGCAGAACGGGAATGGCTTCAGCAGCTATCACTGCTTGAGACTTAGCAATATCCACTGGCATCGCAGACCAAGACTGTTTTAACAAGCATAGAGTGTCCAATACAGAGTCCTGAGCAGCCTCAGTACCAGACTTGAGTGCATTTACCAAATGGGGGATAAACAAGGTAGCTGCCTCAGAAACATGGAGCTTAGGAAAGTTGGTAAATATAACATTCATTGTTCTCAAGACTTGTACATTGACAGTTGCTGTGGACCACAACTCTCTCTCAAGTGCAGCTGCCCAACAAAGTTACAGCATAGAAAGCAAGCTAGAATGAAATCATACAACAAGGGAGAAAAGGAAGAACAGCTAAAAATACAAGGACACAAATTTCATATATATATATTCCTTGCTATTTGAAACTGACCAACATAAATCTCTCTGAAATTCCATCTAACATGAAAGTGTAAAAGTATTGATATCTTGAGTTTGCAAGTACTTCATCCAACCAATTAACATGTGCAATAAATGGGATTGAAATTACCTGTTAAAGATCTGATGAGCTCATTTGATACATATTCCTGGAGAGTGTGGTTAGAAAATAAGAATTTAATCAGCATTGCTGCCTGGCCAGATACATCAGCACTAGGAGATAGAAGTAGCTCCTGAACTACTAATATACCCCCTGCTTCCGCAACAGCTCTCCTATTAGTCCTACTGTTCATGACAAAGTTCTGCAATGCACAAATTGCAACCATTGTCATTTCTTCAGATGGCTGATCTTCAAGCAAGCTGACCAGTGCACGACATGCTGAAACAGAATTGCTTGCCCTGGCAAGTCCTTCCTGTTGGGAAAGGTTTCCAAGAGCTAGAGCTGCAAGAAGCCTGCAGGTCTCTGATCTGGTTTGTGGATCTAACAGATATTGTGACAAAGGAGCGATTGCATACTTGGAAACCTTCATCTCCCGCACCCTAACATTGTTAAATAAGGCTTCAAGCAGTCTTCCAGATAACTCTTCACATTGATGGGATCTTAGTAAGTCCAACAAAGCATCTATTGCACCAGCTTCAGCCATTTGTTCTGCACTTGAGGCATCAGTTCTTTCATGAACAATTAGGGCATTTACAGCCATTTTAATGGTGCCCTCAACTGTGGAATGCAACATTTTCACAAGAACTACCAGAGGAACCTTAAAGTAATATTCAACTTTATAATGCAAAACATTTGACAGAACCAAAGCAGCTGTTTCCCACAGCTCAAGAGGCGGTTGAGGATCATCTTGAATGATAACCTTTGCCAACTCAAAAATGCCTCCGGCATTGGCAACTGCCTTTGGCCAGCTTAAGGAGATTTTTTCCAATGCCTTTATTGCTGTCTGCTGGAGGTTCAATATTCCAATTCCTGCAAGCCGCACAAGTGGCACAGCAGCATTTTTTGTTGTGATATCTTGCTGAAAATGTTCTTGTGCTAGAAGATGAGATAGCAGTTCCGTGCCAAGCTGCTGAATGGCTTGAGAGGGAGATTCAAGAAATGAAATTAGAGGCTCAATTACCTGGCTAGGAGTAAGTTTCAATGTTGCAAGGCTCTGTGGCTTCTCCAATATATTTACAAGTGCTTGCAAGGCACTGTGCTGTCCCCATAAACTGAAATCTGGCCGAAGCAAAACCATGAAAAGGGGTTCTACTATTTTTGCAGCATCTGAACTTCTAGCAATTGCACCACTATTTGTTAAGATTCGGAACAGTTCTGCAATTGTGGAGCATAATGAGCTGGGTGCAACGAGGAGCAGCTCAAGGCATTTGTCTATAACACCTGCTTTTACCATATCCATTTTTCGTGGGGCCCTGTCTTTCCCAAGCTTTATAAGAGCACAGATGCTTCCCTCTATAAGCCGATGATTTGTCCCAGAAATCTTGTCAACAAGAAGATCCACAATAACATTCTCTGCTGCTGCAACCTCTACCTGTTGTTCATCATCCAATAATCTCTCGAAAGCACAAACCACAGACTCCACATCCGAACTTGTATCAGATTGCATGAGAGAAATGAGGGGCTGAATGCACTCAGAGGCAATTGGATTTGCTCTGAATTTTGCATTGCTGAAAAGGATAAAGCAAAGTTCTGCAGCATTTCTCTTCAACTCTATGGAAGGCGAAGAAGACAGTATCTTGTACAGACTCTCAAGGGGATTACCTTCTGCATCAATAAACAAGGCTGCCTTAGAAGTATTTCCTGAAGTGAGTTTGATCAAGGCAACAAGAGCAGCCCCCTGTTCACTCTCTGATGTAGCATTAATCATGTCAATCAATGGATGAACAGCCTGCCAAGCTAGTTCAGTTTCTCTGATGTTTTCAGCATCAAAAAGTTCATGAAGAGCCCTTGCAGCACTAAGTCTAGCATCTCTTGAGCCTAGACGCAAAACAGCAGTCAGTTGATTTAAAGAACTAAGTGATGCTTCATATCGAATAAGATCAGGATTACTAAACAAAATTCTCAGTAACTCTGTTATAGAAGCCTCTGTTGAGTCCTGAGGACTCAAGGATAGATACTTGGTTAAAGCATCGATAGCTCCTGCTTCTGCCATCAGTAACTTATTTGTATCACTTCCTTCTGCAATACAGCTTAAGAGTTGTACAGCAACTGGAGGGGCACCTAACCTATCTGGAATAGGTCTCAAAAGATCCACCAACAATGGAATAGCTTTGCGAGCAGCAGAGCCAACTCTTACATCTTCAATTTCAAAAAGGCGTTCCAGAACAACTTGATCGGGATTCCTTACTAGAGAAAACTCTTCTGATAGCACAACAAGGTTCTGCATATCAGACTCTGTGTAACCAATCAGGGATATCAACCCAACAAGAGCACCAGAGTTTGCAATGGTGAGACTTGTTCCTTTAGTTCCATTGCAGATTAGACTAGCCATTGCCTGGGCGGCAAAATATCTATCAATAACTTCATCAGATTTCAGCAAATGAGCAAGTGAAGGTATGATACGCATCGTTGTAAGCGACAATGCAACATTTGCATCTTGGAATAAGATGGCCAGAAGCAGTGCACTAATCCATATACCTTCAGTATCCTCAAATTCTGCCTGAGAATGAACATTGGTTTTCTGGCTTAGCTACCAAATATTGATAATATCATCAGCAAAGCAGATCAGTCATACAAAAATATATTAAATCATGTATGGAAGCAAAAATCAAATGAACTGCAACAAACAACAGAAAATATCATTTCCCACTTGTGAAAGAATCAACAAAGCATCTTGTGCCTGTGATCCGTTATAATGTTCTAAGCACCATACACGAGGAACATTAGCTTTCCAATTTTCAAAAGGCCTTCACAATAGAATTTATTTAAACAAAATGTTGAATTTGTAGACCAGTCAACCTCAATGTCCCAAACCAGTGCCCCTCATTATTCTTTTTTCTTTGTTTACCTTTTTTTTCAGCTGTTCATTTCCTTTGCCCATTTCCCCTTCCTCGACTTACTTATTTGATGCCAAACAAAGCCTTAAAACAGCAGCAAGCAATGTGCAGTGATCTCTGGTGATCTAAAATGTCTTCTGACATACCTTAGCAACATTATGCATCCACCAAATTTACAGCTAGGCCCACAACTGTTAACTGTGTATTAAATTATAAAGCAATCCACAGGGTTTTGGCAACACTGTGATGGACAGTAGATAGTGCAGAAACTCACAAAAGGCCAAATGAAGCAATACCTGTGACTTAAAAGTATATCTTAAAAGTTTATCAGAGAGTGCCTCAAGTACACCAGCTTCCACTACAGTGAGCTTGTTCTTTGCATGAAAGGAAGAAATTATTGATAGTAACCACAACGAAACAGTACCAGCTAAAACAGTGGCTGGATCAAGAAGATCAAACTCATCCCTTGCCTGAAATACTGATCTTTCAAAATAACCTCTTGGACTTCTGACTTCAATGTCTGAAGATGAATAGCTAGAATTCAGCTTCATCATATCCAGTAAAGCATAAACCAGGGGCTCCAAGTATCCTGATAAATCGAGTGCTTCCATTGACTGCTGTCTGTTTTCTTTTGCTGCAAGTAAGAGCAGTGCAGTCGCTCCAACTCTTATTTCTAAACTTGAGGAATTCATTATTCTGTTTGCTAGAGATTCAATTGCCATTGGTCTAGCAACCAACATATCACCTAGCACAAGGGTTTGATCCCCACAAAGCCTAGACAAGATTTCTATTGCCTTATCTTGCAATGAAGGGGGTGCCTCAGCCAGACAGTGCACAAGAGGCTCCAAGCTTGAGGGTAGTTCAGCAAGGGCAGCCCAAGGTGGGAAAATGAAGTTCACTCCTTGTTTCATTCTAGCTAGGAGTGCAATCACTTCTAAAGCATCTGCGATATCACTTCCATTCATATCCATTGCATTCAATGAATCAAGAACCAAAAGTACAACAAATCGACACTGAGCATTTCCTCTGAGCACATCACCAACAGGGAAATGCTTCAGCAATTGATGAAGAGCTCGTGATGCATTTTTCTTGCCCTCTAATGTTCCTTCCCCAAGGACTCTTGTTAAAGCCGCAACAACATCTTCTGTAAGGGCTTCGGCTGCAATCTGAGGATCAGAAATAAGGTTGGCCAGTGTAGCAACTGCGGTTTCGGCAGCTTCAATAGAAGTTTTAGCCAATTTGATTAGAGGCTTGACATCCCCTTCAGCAATACAAAGCATCCTATTGGTAGTCTTGGTCTTCATTGGACGTGACAGAGCACCCAGCGCTCGAGCTAATTGTGTTGCGATAACTTGAGTATTATTGCTTGTCAACAGCCTCATGCAGGAATGCACAATCTCATCAGTTGCGAGACTATCACATATATCTTGCCTTGTGCTGAATAGATCAGCAAGAACAGATGCTGCGTACTCTTGGGTTTCTTGATTTGAGGAGTTGAGAACCAGAATAAGAGACTTTAATGCTTTATTAGCTGCAGATCCTCCATGCACAAGATCCTTATATGATGCTATTGTGAGCACATGACCAATAACTTTCATTATGTGAGCCTTCGAGCCAGGTGAATCCCCGAGGAGCAATGCTAGTAACTGATTAATTGTAGCAGAATCAGCTGTTTGGACAAGCTTTGTAAGTGCCATAGCTGAGGCTTCTTGTCCCTTAGGGCCACCACTTTTTAGGAGCCATAAGAATGCTGGAACAGCTCCTGCACTTTCAACACAAGCACGGATATCTTCACTGTGACAACACAAATTCCAAAGAACATGAGCTGCATCTTCTCTTGCTTTCTGAGATCCAGACTCCAATAATTGCACTAGTGGGGGGATCCCACCAGCAGCAGTGATAGCCCATTTACTGTCATCAACCTGGTCTGTCAAGATTGCCAGGAACCATACAATGTACTCTTGATGCTGCTCACCGGATAACCCCAAGAGTGATATGAGTAACTGAATTCCTTCTCTCTTGCTGATGGCCTCCCAGATGCCTGCTTCATTATGGCACAGGCTGGCTAAAGATTGTATTTGATATTCCTGTGCATCTCCAGCGGCCATTGTTATAAGTCCAATCAAGACCTTCTTTGCTTCTGCATGGTTAAGATATCTTGAGAGGTAGATGTTTCCATACAGGCTTCCCATAGCCTCAAGAACACGCTCCTGAATCAGCTTACTATCATGGGGCTTCAGTTGTTTTACCAGTATATCCTCTATCTTGTTTGCATCAAAAGAATCCTCATCAACACCAGAATTTTGCTCAAAGACCATCAAAGCATAAGCGAGAGCTCCAATTATATCAGAAACTGGTGCAGATAGGCGAGGAGAACATGATATTTCTCCAAGATATAATATCAAAGCAGGCATCCCACCACAGATATTTGCTAAAGCTCGGGTTGCATGGGCTTGCAAAGCCTGGGCAGACTCCCCTTGCATAGACTCTTTAGAAGGAGCAACAACAGCTCCAATGAGAACATGAAGACCATCTGCATCTACAACAGCTTTCTTAGCCTTTTTTGACTTTGAGGAAAGAGCTTCCAATGCATCGGCAGCACTGGCACGAACAAAAATATCGTTATTCTCACCAATAAGCTGGAGCAAAGCTTGGATGGCTCCAGAATCAATTACTTTGGGAATACTATCAATGAAAGCCAATATCAGACGAGCCAAGAGAGAAGCTGCATTTGACTGGGCAGCAGCATTATCAGAAAATAAAAGACCTACGATTATCTCCACTCCTCCAGCATCAAGGATTGCTTGCCAAAAGTTGTCCTTGTCATCACAAAGGTTTCTTAGAGCGCCGGTAACAAAACCCTGAACCACTTTGTCCTGCTGGTTTCTTGGATTAAGCTGTTCCCACAAAGTCGGTATTACACCTTCTGTAACAAATATCTTCATACCAACATGATCGTCTGAAAGCCCACCAGAGGAGACTTCATATATTGCCTCAGCTGCTGCCTTCCTGGCATCAACTGGTTCAGACTTCAGAAGTGAGAGTAAAGGTGGGATGCACCCACCAAGAAGTACCTTTATTCGTAAGTCATTGTCTTTACAAAGGGCACTCAGAGTTGCAGCAATATTAACTTTTGATGACAGAGTGCCACTCCTTAGAATGGATATGAACAATGGCATTGCTTGGGCATTAGTACCAATTACTGTCCTTGCCTCCTTTCTTGCTTTAACAAGACCAAGCACACGAGCTGTAATAAGTTCTTTCTCATAAGGTGAAGATGCTTTGGCATGAAGCTTCTCAATAAAGCTGGCAAGTGTAGACATTGTATATTCTGGTTCATCCATTGCTGTTTTCCCATTTAACTCCCTGGATATGATGTCAATCACTTTTCCGCAATTAGCAATTGATGGAAAATAAAGCAAATGATAAATTTATTACAATTCATGTTCCCCATTAACCATTCAGATTTAAAATAGCAATATATTTCTTTTATTGAATGATTTGGAGATTTGTTTCATGTTGATTTTTCTCTCCCTCATCATTTCCCCTACTTTTCACATGGATGATTGCAATAGCTTATTTGCAAAATAATGAAATTAACTGTTTGCTAAAAAATAATTTCTTTAACTTTTCCAAATGAGAGAAGGATGCAAACCTAGCCTGAAAAGTAGACCAGGAATTCGGTTCTTGAGGGTCAGAGGGGGCAGACTTTGACATCTGCACCAACTCAGAACTAGACTGTTGTTCCAGGTAACCTGCTTCCCACAGTAATACATCAATTTTCAGTGTATCTACATTTGATGGAAAGATAAAAGCGACAAAACAAACAGAAGCACAAATACCGTCAACTTCTTTCTGTTTTTTATACAACTATATTAAACTTTCATCCACCTGTAATAATAAGCAGGCAAAACCCCAAAGTGATCAACATAACGAGTTTTTAATAAGCAGATTAAACTTCAAATCCTTGAACCAAGTTCCCTGATATCATAACACAACCGAACCACAGAAGCATTTGTGGAGACCACTCCAGAGTGCATATCAATCATGAGAAATGGAACCAGCAGCCAAAATGAAATGAAATACAGAATTCTGATTCTATCTTAGATCATAAGGCCAGTGTATAATATTAATCTCCTTTTTTTATTGAAAAAAAAAAGATGTAATTAAGATGAAGACTTTTATAAGATGTGGCAAAAAGCACAATATTAGCCTCAGGTGAAAAACAAAAATGCAATACGAATCTGCAAGTACCGGTCAAATTGCAAGATAATACAATACCTGACGAAAAATGCAGATGCCAGAGACCTCCCTCCTTCTAGCTATCCAAAAAGCAGCATTTTCCCGATCGTCACCACCAAACCCGAGGCATTTCCTAAAATACCCTCCTCCACGGCCGCAAACCGCAATTTCTCTATACAATCGAGTGAACTGAATTGCTCAGCGTGAGCTCGCAACCAATGCATGCACACTCAGCTTAGCACTTCCCAATCCATGCGCACTGCACCCCAATAACAGATGAGTCAAACGAGATCGATCTTCCCCGCACACGTAGAGTTGTAAAATATATATGTGTGTGTGTGTGTGTGTGTGTGTGTGTGTGTGTGTGTGTGTGTGTGTGTGTGATTGCAATTGCAACCGCCAAACTAACCGTAAAATCGAACAAGAAAATGAATAGAAACCTCAAAAAGGCATGTACGGAGATCGGATCGGAAGTGCAGGGTTGCAGAATCGATGGCGCGTAAAAATTAGAAAACTGTCATTTTCCTTCTATTATTGGTTTCTTGTACGCGTAGCAGAGTAACTCGTAATGTATGATTGTAAGCGTAAAAAGTAATTAATGTTAATTAAGAGAAGGAAAAACAGAAGAAAACCTGAAGATGTGCCAATGGCTGCAATTCTGCGAGAAACTTCAGCGAAAAGCGCGTCAATGGAGGTTCGATCGACATTGGGACGTGAGAGAGATAGAGAGAGAACGAGAGAGTGACAGTCAAATGACTAGGGAGGGGTCCTTTTCTACTCGTTTCTTTCTTTTTCTTAACCGAGCCACTGTGCAATTGGGCGCGCGTGGTGGTGTAAATTAGTAAAGAAATCGCTGGTGCTGTTATTTATTATTTAAAAAATATATAAATTAAAAATTACTGACCTCTCTGCTTTTTTTTTCTTTAAATTACTTTCAACATTAACGCGGTCAATTAAAAATATGTCAATTTTACTTTTTTTTATCATGTATTTTAAATTAAAATTATATTATATTATTATAATTATTAAATATATATTTATATTTATATTATTAATTATAATTATATATTAAAAAATCAAAAAGACGTGTAATTAATGATTATTATAATATAACGTATAAGTTTGTTGTTAAAAGGTGTAAAATTAATGGCATTCAGGTAATTTTGTCTTTTTGAACAATTTTAATTTTTCTAAATAATCTGATGGTGAAATGTACGGTAGGTCAGTGGAAATTCTTCGATTGGGTACGAGTCAGGGTCACTTTGGTAGAGACGCAAACGCCAACTGCGCTTAGCAGTTAGTGCGGCCAGATAAGTCAATATGGTTGACCCGTTTTCTAGGCGTTCGCGTTCTTTCTCTTACTCTCCCCTTTCTTTCTACATTTTTTTTTTATTTGTTAGTGCAATTTTGTTTATTGTAGCATTTAAGTTGAATGCACGCGTTCTTTAGCACAATAAAAATAAACCAAGATCAGAAATTGGTTAATTTTTTAAAATTTAATTTTGGTTCTTAGGTTGTGATGAATTTTTATATATAAAAAATATAAATATATTTCATCTGAGCTGGTTTATTGGAGATTTTTTTTCTGCTATATTATTTATATCGTTATTAAAAGTTTAATGCATCATAACTCGCATGATTAAAATGGTCCGCTTCTTTTCATAACTCTGTACCATACTAATTTTGGTCTTCAGTCTCTCTTCTAACAAGAGTTTTACTATAAAATATATATATATATATAGCGAATCATCGAAAAAGAGAAGCATATATATTCAAGAAAATCCCCATTTCTCCCTGCTACGAATCAAAGAAGGAAACAAATGTTTCTACGAACCACAATAATAGAAAAATCAAGACAACCTACGATTGGTTGTATAGGACTCGTTCATTGACAGTTAATTAAATCCATTTCCGATTCATTGAAAATGCAGGTACTACTAACACTTAATTACATATACATGTCAACATATTTGGTGGCTATAGACCTATAGTTGAGTACTTGAGTTGTCTCTTTTTCTCATGTTGTACGTTTCTCGGCAATTGAATCGAGCGCACAGTTAGTTGAGGGCTTTGTCACTGTGAATGACTTCCCATGTTAGAATAGCAAAATGGTATGAGTCGCTTTCCGAATGTGGTGATATGATACTGGATTTAATTCCCGAGTTAATACTTGCGCGACGAGCATAGACCATCAATTTCTAATTAAAGAATCGCTCGAAGTGGAATATTGGATAAACTTGCGTGTAACCACCTATGCGGCTGGGCTTCAAACCCTGTGCAATGTTTGCACCCTTCTATTAGAGAAAAAAATAATTAAGATACCACGAGAAATTCTGAGTCAATATCATCAGTATTTTAATGTGATTTAACGTAAAAAAAAAAAAAAGTGTAGAGTCATAAATACACGATGGCCAGTCTCTTTATAAAAGAAATTAAATAAAACGTTAACAGTTGATCCGACGTTCGCTGTTGGACCTTTTTTAAAAGTTTAAAACTTCATAGGTAAAGAAGTGCACAAAATTAAATGGTACGGTCGAACGATCTATAAAAACCTTGACGAAGTAGGATCACACACTCACACATGCTCCTACGTCAGAAGCGAGCTTACTGTTGCCTCTTAGTTTGTCTTATTATTCTGGAGATTGCCGTTGATCCATGAAATGTATTTTGTATGTCTGCGGTGCATGCCTACTGCTGTAGTCATGTTTTAATAAATAAATAAATAACTGTTTGTTTGAATTAGATGTGTCGAGTGGCTGGCGATGACAGATGGTTGGCGATGACTGATGAATAATAATAATAATAATAATATTGTATATATCTATGTACCAGATGATTTTATCAGCTCGATCTTTCATTTCAAGAGAAAAAAAATAAAATATTTGTGGATCTACCAACCAGCAGACAGTCAAACTTGAGTGTGGGGATATATATTGCTAGTGCATTAAATAATGTCGATACTATTCCTTATTTTGCAGCTATTTTAAATCCGAAGAATCTGAAATCGACCATTTTTTTTTTTTTTGGTGAAAATCATGGTCATTAGGTCTCCATATGGTATCAAGTCGTATTATTTATCGAACAATGATGCGACACACTTGGTTTGATTTGGTAGCACAACCAATTTTAAGAAGATACTCAGCATGTAAAATAGAGTATCCCTTTGCCCCAAAAAGAAAAAAAAAAAACAAGAGCAAAAGAGGATCCCTTCTATTGCATAATAATAATATGTCAAAGTCCAAATTATTTATTGGATTAATCTTTGCATCTTTCTGTCCATTATAAAAACGTAACATCAAAATTTTTCCTGAAGAAGTTGAGCTTGAAGTTCCAAGACAGAGATCTCGGGTTTAAAACGTTAGATATGCGCGAGGGAAATGAGGATTGTCCCGTTTATGCATCGTGACATAATAGGCCTTTTAATGACTAAGAGAACACTCTCTTCCATCCCCAAGCGAAAAAATATATTTAAAAAAAGAAGTATCGAAGAGGACAAAGGTAAGGGCAGCATTGTGCTGATTATATGTAGACAATTTATAAATTAAATTTTACCAATATGCACATGATCACATGCTTGATGGTTTCGTGTTTTCTTGAGGGCCAAAAAGAACGCAAATTGCGGGCACGATTGACGGTTTTGTGACCCTAGTTCCATGTCTCTTATATTTATTATTGCCTTTTCGCGGGGAGGAGTGTAGTAGGTCCTCATTAACATTATCTACCCACAGAAATTGAATATCCCTTTTATAAAATTTTATAGGGCTTAAAGCTCCCGAGTCTCAATTTGATCAGTTAAACTCATCAAGAAGAGGGTAAAATAAAAAAAAACAGAGACCAGTTAGAAACCCTAGACATGGTTAAAACACCAATTGAATCCTATTGTTGGACTATACTGACATCGAATAGGGTCAATCCTTGGCTTGAGCCATAGCTGCCCCAATATCATAAAAAGGTAGATGAATTTGTTAATTTCATTGAAAGTGATCTGAAGGATACTGCAACAAAAGATTCATTTTGTAGGTAGTCTAAATTTTATCCTATGAAACTTTTGCCCATTGCCACTAAAAGCTTCGTTTTTTTTTTTAAAAAATTTTTTTAGTTTCCTTTTAATTGAACCCCAACATTTAATTTCAAATTTTCTCTAGTATCGAGCCATAAACCCGTCATCATGAAATAAACGATAGGATTATCTTAAATATAATCGTGCAAGTTGGGCAGTGGTTTTCTTTGTTTGGAATGCTTTCAAAGAAATGAGTGTGTATAAATGCACCTAACATCATTCTTTTATTCAATAATCTTAATTTTTTGCCTTTAGTTTTGGTAGTGTGACGCTCCTAGTAATTTGGTACAGCTCAATAACATCATCCTGTCCTACATCCTTAACTTGATCTCATTTAGATTACTAGTTAGCAGTGGATCCATGTTTGGACTATTGCTCGTGTTTTTATTGTATAATCCAAAGTATAACGTGTATTTCTTTCTAAGCATCGCTCTTATCTAAAACTTTCATTTTCAAAGCCGACTCTCGGGATATTTTTACCGATATATTTGTCGGCTGGGTCAAAAAACCTCCTAGAAAGGATTTAAAAGAGTGAGGACAATTTTAAGTGCAAATTCGGGCAAAGGTTTGTCCGCATACTTATAAGGCAATAAGACATGGGAACTGCACGAACTGCTGAGGAAAGGGAGAGATAAGGATCATTAATGGGAAGAAAACACATGCTTCATTTTCAAATTGTCAAATCGGAGAAAAATGGGAAATTTGACAAGCTCTTGGACGATCAATTTTTGAACGGCCAAGTTCATCGGAGGGGTAGAATCAGCCACATACTAACGGCATTTTACCATGTTTTCTCTCTTATATGGTGAGAACTTTATCTGTGGAGAGATTGTCCACTGGAAAATAGTTTAGAACCCCATTTTAATTTGGCAGGTTCATGCTACAATCCCACAACAAGGATGTCTCATCCCCGGAATTTGCACAATCCCTTCTAGCACATAGGTTATCACACTTGCTTCCCCCTTTTTTTGTTAAAAAAGAAAAAAGAAAAAAGAAAATAAGAAACGACGTATGGTTAGCGTACTAAAAAATTTATGAAATTGCAGAAGGGTGTCCCAGTGGATCAATGGCAAAATTGGACGTATCTTGAGGCATGCACTGGCGCAGCACATGAGTTGTGGCCGTATCTAATAAAGATAATTTGGACGTTAATGCGTCCACCATCATTTGAACCATACTTCACCGACCCAATTTCGGACCACAGCACATTGTACTGGGAACGAATAGATTTATGTAGTTTAAATGTGATCGTTCAATGTGATTTTTATTCACAGTTGATTAATTTATAATTGATTTTTTTTTTTTTAATTTTGTGTGCATCTTCAAACATAGGTTGTTAAGTAATTTTAATTAAGAAATTTGATAGATGCAGAATAATATCATACCCATTAGTCCCATTGTTGTTATGTCAATTGATATAAAGATTATATTTATTGATGTATCAATCAAGTAGATCAAGATCAACATCAAGATTCTATTTATCACGAGTATGTGTATAAGAAATTGATAAGTGCATCTTAACGTTGATCTTGATCTGCTTTTTGTGATTCATAATATTTATTGACGTATCGATCAAGTAGATCGAGATCAAGATTCTATGTCTCCTGACGGACAATATATGATACATATTCACCATCCACGATTTCTATAGAGAAAAGACTTCAATCTCGTACTGTTCAGAATTGGGCCTCGGTAACAACATAACGTTAAGGCCTGACTGAGCAACACTCTTTTTATTGGACCTAATGATATCCATGCCGTCCTGAGCCGCCGCCTTGTACAATTTGGGCCCCAAGGCTCAAGCCGATATTTCTTTCTTCGGCGCCGCCTCCAGAGAGTCCAATGCAAATCCACGATCGGCATTCCTCTTTTTTTTTTTTTGGTTGTGTTTTTGTGTTGGTACAGCAAGCAATCTTTGGAGTACAAGTCTAACGCGCACTTTGCGTTGAATGTCAAAAGGTACATGTTCAACCAACAATTTCCTATTTACAAACCCCTAGACAAAGTTTACAAACATGCGGCCCACTTTTGGCCTTACATCTTTAACTTGCATCGTTAGAGAAAGTATATTTGCGTTGTGGGAGGACTTACCTTAAATCTATAGAGTAATTTATTAACGCTTAAACGAAAATAAGAAAGCAAACGAATAAGGAAAAGAAAAGAAAACATAAAGAGGAAGAAAAAGCCAGGAGAGACGGGGCTTAACGTTAACCAATAAATTAGACGGATGATTTGAAAACAGCAATAACCTTCCTAAGGAAGAAGAGTTGCTACATTACAAAATGGAAAATCCAAAATTACCAACGACAATAACATTTCCCATAATAACAGTAATAATGCTATAACTGTTACGTATATACAAAACACATGTACTATGTGCCCAATTTTAATGGCTAATTACTAATATACCCAAGTGCCCAATTGACCATCCCA
This sequence comes from Bruguiera gymnorhiza, assembly GCA_020883675.1. NCBI lineage: Eukaryota > Viridiplantae > Streptophyta > Magnoliopsida > Malpighiales > Rhizophoraceae > Bruguiera > Bruguiera gymnorhiza. The sequence continues at coordinate 828,392 of JAIRCJ010001047.1, read as the reverse complement.
CCGTTAATACTAATAGCGAATTCCTGTCAAAGCCGCCGCACAGGCACATTCATAGACTTTCAGTCTCGTGATGCCGTGCGATTGGACTAAATCCCACTAGCTGTTTGATCTTTGCCCACCAGATTCAGAAAGGCTTCGGAAGGTACATGAACATATCTTGAAGCGGCGACATCATCTGAATCTGGTTATTCCCTCGGAATTGCGACGCAAAGGAATTGTCCATGCCCGGATCTATGTAATTGTAAGGGAAGTCGAGAGGATTTGTGGCGTCCGCCCCCCAATCCTTCCACTTTGGCTCGCTCTGCACCTCGCACGTGAACTCCGGCGACACCACGTGCTCCGAGCAACTCGAGTCTGTGTGCAGCTTGGGCACCGATTCCGAGTTGTCGAAGTACACGTAGTCACTGCCTGCTCCGTTTCCTGCCGCCGACGACGAAGGACGCTGTGGCGGCGGCTGCATCTTCGGCGGTGGCAACATCACCTCCGGCTTCTTGTCCTCGATTGACATTTCCATCGAGTCCGCTTTCCAGTTGCTGACATTGACAACCCCTTGGCCTTGCTTCTCGATCACGCCTTTCTTGTTGTATATGCGGCACAGCACCCAATCGTCCAACTGCACGCATTAAATCAAGACCGTTGGCTTGGTCAATGGCTCCTTATCGTGACAGCCAATAAATCAATACCATAAAAAATCAAGTCCCCCCCTAATACCCATTAAAAAGAGAGATAAGAACGAACATTTTCCTCAAAATAGATAGCGTGAACGACATCTATCACATCTATATAGGTAACAACTCATTTCCAACCGTCCGATGGGAAACGAAATGTAAGACGCTTAAATTTCATCTGGACCCACCGTCCCACCGCCGTAACTCTCCCTCGGGAACTCTCAAAAGGGTAGTTTCGTAATTTAATTGTTACCGCAGCCGAAAAAAAAGGTCATAAAAAGCTTACGTTCTATACCGTCGAGCTTTTAATGAAATTCATAAAAATAGAATCGGATTTGAGAATATACCCTCAGGCTATTTTTCTTGCGAGCAGAACGGTCAACGTCGGCGAGGCGATACTCGTGCATAATCCAGTTGGTCTTCTCTCCTTTTGGAGCTTTTCCGGAATAGAATACCAAAGCTTTCTTGATTCCGAGGGGCTTAGGCTGACCAATCGGCTTGTCGGCTCCTGTAGCCTTCCAGTACCCGGTTCCCGCAGCTCGGTTCGGCCTAGTTCCGTTGGGGTACTTTCTGTCCCTGGGTGAAAAGAAGTACCACTCCTTCTCACCGTATAAGGCCATGCCTGTAAGTTCTCAAAAGAAAACAACCACACACCAAAGGAAACAGTTAACTAAATGCTACTGCACGCGATACTACTATACCTATGCCTTAGGAATTAGGATTCAATAGAAACTAAGGTTAAACGCGAACCTGGGAGATCCCATGGGTCGTACTTGTAGAGGTCGATTTCAGCAATAATTGAGACGGCAATCGACTGCGATGCGCATTTACGGCAGAGGTAGTGGGTCACGAGCTCCTCGTCCGTTGGATGGAACCTGAAACCCGGTGGTAAATCTAGCGCCGCTGACATTTTTACCTTTCTACCCTTCTCTCTCTCTCTCTCTCTTTCTCTCTCTCTCTCTCTCTCGCTATGTCTTTCTCCTCCGCGTCTTGTGCAATTCTGTGACGGCGCTTGAAACTTAGAACATAAGGGAGAGATACGAATTTATAGGGAGAAAAAGAGGACACGTGGCGACGATGATTTCTAGAATACACGTGGGCGGTAAAGTTTTCATTTTGCGAGGGTATTTTAATGAGCACAAGGAGGACACGTGGCGGACCTTGAAGTGCGGTCGTGCTTGTCGATAGCCCACACTAGGATGATTTTGTCACTGCTTACGCCACTTATTTTGGACCGTAGTGCCGGAGTAGCTGACAGAGAATCGCTTCGAGAGGCAGAAAAAAACAAACAAATAGATTTAAAAAAACCGGAAATTCTTCTTCTCACTTGTTCGTGATAGAAAAAGAAGATTACACAAATAATCTAATCTTTATTCTTTATAATTATAGTATGATTAAATTTTAAAGATTTATCCGAATTATACAGATATTGAATTTTTTCACAATATTAATTTTTTTGGTGATAAAAATATTAGATGTATAATATAAAATTAAAATTTTCAGCATAATTATTTAATATCTAAGACATATCATTATAACATAATTAATATTAGTGAATTTTTAAAATCATATAAATATTTAACTTGTTTAATGATGCTAACTTTTTTTTTTACATTAATAAATTTCAATGGACTCCCTTTTCAAAAATATATTTACTTAAATATATCAGAATCTAATTTACCTAATCGAGGGAAAAAGGGTCCTCCTAAGAATCCGTATAGAGTTCGTGACACTTATTTCACACTTTTTTTATTTTATTAAAAAATTATTTCATTCTAAATTATATAATATATATATATATATATATATATATATATACTCTCATTAATAATATTACATTTTCAAGAATTGGTAACCTCAAACATATTGTCCCGAGGACACTCCATACTTTTTTTCCCCGATATTGGGCTGACAGTAAACGGTAGATGAGGTGGACACGTCAGAGAGTGAGGAAGCCACGTGCTGGTCAGTGTTGCAGCTGATGTGAGTTGGCAACAAGAGGCGAGGGAGCGCAAGTAGGAATTTGTAAAGAGAATCTTGCACATATTCAATGAACTATTCAATTATAAAATGGAGACAACGGTACAAGCAAAAGAAGATGAGGGAAAGGGCGGGTTGGGTTCAATTGTTTGCATGCAAAATGGAAGAGATGCTAGACATTCAGATTTGAAAGAATATATTTTACAATTTCGTGACCAAAATTTTCACTTCAACTTTTAGTTTGATTTAGTATTGTTTAGAGAAAATGTTCGCATGCATCGCCCAGTTAGGATTCAGATTTCTCTTTAAAAATCATGCATTGATAGTGTTATTCTTGAAATCAAACCCAACTACGAAGTACCATTAAACGAACTTAGATAATATATGGTTTTATTGACTGCTGATGATGCTATATGCAAAAGATTGTACGTTTAATTATTGTTTATAGCATGTTCTGCTTTGAATTTGTTATTCCAACATTTTAAATTGTAAATTATAACTGTTGAAAACCTGAAATTAAATTGTGGTGCCATGAGAAAATACTAGTTTTCACAAAAAAAATTGTGAATATTTTATCAGAGCAATTACAGTACGACAATCTTTACCTAAATTATCTATTCCTCTTCATTGAGGAATACTACTTTGTATTAATTAGTTACGTTTTTCGTTTGTTCTAATAAAATAAAATATCATGATGAGCAATACCGTGATCGGTTAACTGCCTCAATTTCGTTGATTATATTTGTTGAGTGATGGATCTTTTTGTAAAAACAAAAAAGAAAAATTCAGTACCTTAAAATAAACCATATAAACAATACATGTAGTCTCTAAAAAGCACCTTATATTAAAATATACTTACACAAGACAGCATTATACGATAAAATTTATTTATTTGGCACAAATTATTTACAACCTATTTATGCGTAAAGCATTTTTTGGATTAGTTTGTGATTATAGAAATAAGTGCACGCTCGTACAAACTCTCTAGCTGTAGCCTTAGGGACGGACCCTAGCAAAAGAGGTAATGCCAAAAAATTCTTGGCACAATCTGGTGGCATATCAAGAATATGCCCACCCCATGTTCCTATGGTCAAAAAAAGGGATATGCCCCCCACATGCTCGGGGATTTCTCTCTGTTATTATTATCATTATTATTTTATTATTTTATTTTTTAAAAGAAAAAAAGGGCAACATTAGGATCTCAAAAAATTATTCTTTTTAAAAAAAATTATATTTGTCTAAAATTAATTATGAATATTGACGTGTCAGTGATATGCGCGGATAAGGATAAGCAAAGAAAGTCAGCATCCAAGGACTAAAACGCCAAGTCACACTACATCTACGCCCACTTTTTCTTGCCCACCGTCAAACTTCGTGAATTCTCTTTCGGCGGCCGTGAAAGGCCTAGAAGTGACGGTGGCTCGGCCCCTACTGCATTACGATTACTTTAACTTTTTAAATTTTTATATATTACCTTACTTCAATTAAGCTTAAAATAATTTATGAATTTATGTATATTAAATAAATATCAAATTAATTTTGATTTACTCATTTTTCATATTATTAATTAATAAAATTTTATAACGAAAATTAACATAAAAATATGTTATTTACTTAGATAATTCGAACCGTAGCCGACTGTCGCGGTTTCGATTATGATTTACATTTGCGTCTGAACGTAACAATTTTAATGAAAAAGGCACACGATTCCGTTCACACCTGCAAAATAAAGAATGCTCCACGTCACCAACAGTTGCTCGAGAATTGACCTTTTCATTTGACACGTGGAGATTACGAGGGGCTGACCACCACCAACCCAAGTCGCGACGGCCGACCTAATCTCCAGGACGTTCCTTTCATGACTACAATGCCCTCCGTTGGCAAGGGACGAGCGGTAATACTTGAAGTTCTTAAACTCTTATTTTATTTTATTTTGTTGCCTGTTAAATGAAAAAATAAATGCCAATAAGTTGGAGTGCAAATGCAATGATCAAGCATGTTTACATGTCCTCCCAACGTATATATACCTCGTTTTCATTTTTCACATTTTACTCTCTGTTTGTCTTAATTTCTTTCCAATCCATTTGTTATTTATGTGCACATGTAACGGTAACACCACATTTTCATAAATAAAATCCGTCGGGTGAAAAAATCATTGGATATCCGGAAATGGACAAAGTTTTTACACAATAAGATAGAGAGCTCAAGCCGTAATAGGTTTCAGACATGAAATTACATTCAAAGGGTAACAGCAACAGTATATATTAAAAGCAAAGAAACAAACATGTTTTGACAACTTTATAATTAGTGGGGGCATTTTAAATACTATCTAAAGACATAATAAGTCATAAGATACAACCATATGACTATGATGTTGGGCGTGAGTATGAAACCAGCAGAAGGGTATCCGCATGGCTACAAAAAGCAATCACACCGTCCTGAAGGGGAGATTTTGGTCTACTAGGTATTAGTGGGTTGGCGTGCCCTCTTTTTTTGATGTTATTATTTTTTTAACAGAGGATTTGTGTCCAATTGTATAAACTATTACTTTCTGTCTCGTCAAAATTGACATTTGTTTTTTTACACCAGGGCCTGCTGATTGGTTGATCCACTAGTTTTTGTTTAGTCACCATTGTAAAATGAGAGACAGCTCACGCCGTCTAACTAGCCGCCAATGTGCCCTATGCATTTCTTAAAAGAAAAATCAATTCACAGTAACGCACGATGCTTTCCGAGTTGTTCCATTGCTAGTACTAACATGTTCGATTATGTGATGGAAAATGCTTGAAATTCATATAATCATCTAATTACTAACTTATCAAAAAAAAAGAAAAAGAAAAAGAAAAAGGCATTTAGATCTAAATACATCACATTCGAATCATGACCTTAAAAGAATTATTAAAGCATTATTTTCTAATGGTCTAGGATAACCACCAATGAATTACAGCTCATTAGAGTTATTTCTAAAATTGTAAGTCTCGTAATCCATTCCAATTAAGGTCAGTTAACACGCAAATATTATTATAAAAAAAAAAGGAAAAGAAAAAAAAGTCTCGGATAGGCATCCGGCCATCTTTAGCTGAACACTGGCTGGGGGGTGGTTTTGGGCCAAACGTTCCAAGACACAGCCCGGTTCACAGGATCAGATTTAGCCCTCGGAGTTTAGCTTTAGTGGTCACCATTAATTCTTCCTTTTCATAGTTTAATAGTAGACGAAGACAAGGACTACCCATAGGATAAAGACAATCAGGGTATAGAGTTGATTATCTTGACAAAAGGATTTTGAAAAGGTCATGTTGGGTGAAAAGAAAAAGGCTTTTCGTTTCTTGGGTCATATTAAGTGGTCAATTTTGGTAAAAAACAACTCTACCCTCAATCTATCCATAACAAGAATAAAAGGAAAAAACAGAAAAGGCTTTTTGAAATATTGAAAGGGATAAATTTGCCAATTGACATGGATAGACATTCTTTTTTTCATTTCTCTCTGGCTTTTCTTTTTTTTTGGGGGGGGGGGTCTTCTATGAGGAGGATCGTTGAATGTCAGGTTTATACAACACAGGGTTAGCTCTCTTTTATTCACAAATCCCTTCTGTGTCCACTTAGTGGTGTGAACTTAATCCATTCATTGCTTGAGTGAAAATTAACACGCATGTGCTCGTAAGGCGAGCACAGCCACGTGACTGTTTATGGGATTTGCTCAGTTCTGTTACCTTTTGCTCCTCATAAGGACAGTTGTCAGGTCATGGAGCTCATTTGTACAGGTTTGGTAGACTGTCCGGCTCTTTTTGGAGATGTCGGTGCAATTCTAAAAACAAATAAATAATACAGCCAACCAGTTCAAAAATTAAAAACTTGGCGGAGAATAATATATATATTTTTGGTCCATAGGGATAATACATTAGTATAACAGATTTGATTGTCTTCTTCTTGCATTTAATTGATCAATTAGTTTCGTATATATGTCCTTCTTGGACAAACTTGATGCACCTTCAACATCTCAGCTCACATGCCCCTGTAATCTTGCTGTTTTTTTTTTTTTTCTTTTCATGTAAGTTTTTTTCTCAATAGACGATTTAAAGCTCAGAGGTCATGTCTACAGTAACAACTTGCTTTCGGCCATCGAGTAGCTGACCAGGTTAATTGGAGTCGTATTTTACTTTATGCTTGATGCCATGGGAAGTTAGATTACACGCATTTATTATTATTTTTAAAGCCGTTGTGCATATATATATATATATATATATATATATAATTATTTGATATTTTTTTAAGTTTTGTCCGCTATGAGTTTGTTGGTTTCTGCTTCCACGCGTATGTGTATAGTTCATAGTGAGTTGGAAAGTAATAGTGACGTTTAAGTAACTGGTCCAAAATAATTTGGTTTTGCGGTTACGTCGGCTTCCGAAGACATGTTGTGGGTATTGAATCTAATGGATGCTTTCAAATGGGTGCAAGTTGCAAAATAGGACATTTTAAAGGCCGCAAAATATTAGGTTCTTGTTTTTGTTTTCTTATGGGCGCCGTTTAATCTATGATTTTTTATTTTTTATTTTCAAATTGTGTTTAATCTTTTCTTTTTTAATAAAGGATTATATAACTTATACATATATAAAATAAGAGAGGATAATAAATTAAATAAAATTTAAATTTTATTTTTTGTAGTATAATACTTACAGATCAATTACTTTAAATAAGGGATATAATTGTATTTAGTCTCTAAAATGGTAGCTGTAGTTTTCAATTCTCGGAATGTATAATTTGCCAACCCCATCTCTTCTTTTTCCATGGTTTACTTTATCATTTAATATTTATGCATGATGGGCTCCCGCAAGGTGAACTAAACAATTGCAAGACTTAAAAAAAAAAAAAAAAGCGCTAAAGAGTATTAGGTTATGTGTGACTTTAGAACTCGGAGACTTAAGTCAGAGATCCCGAATAGAAATAGTTAAGGAAGAAGTAAATGTAGAATGAGAGAGTACGCAGCGATGAATAATATGATTGCGCTACTAGCACGACCGGACTGCCCTAGTCATGCTACGGGCTGATATAGGCTTAGTCTACTCTAAGTTCATGGGCCAAGGCAAGTTGGGCCCAAAAGCTTCGGAGGACTGATTTTAGTGTTATCTGAATCCAGTAAGAAAGCCCAGAGTTTTCAGACGGGTGGGCCTCCGTTGGGAAGGGATACCGAGACTTCCCTTTTAAGCATATATAACACGAGGGCCTTAACATAAGAGTCATTTTTACATAATTGCCGTCAATTTGGCAAGTTTAGGGTGAAGGGGGTGTTGAGGATGTGGCTTGCGGCGATCGTTGAAGGCCCCTTCCTTTATGATAACTTAGTCATATCTTTTATATATTCAAAATAAATAAATGGATATTACGATAAATAATAGAAATATTAAAATGAATTAAGTGGGAAAAAATGGAAAAGAAAAAGAAGAAAAAGAGAGAGAGAGAGAGAGAGAGAGAGAGAGAGAGAGAGAGAGAGTTGAAGATTAATAGGGGCAACGGCAATATGGATGAATTGTAAAGTTGAGCCCTATGTACGAACAAATTTATGTACAAACATATTCTACTTGAACAAATACTAAACAATTGAATTTTGAGTTTTTCTTGATGCATGTACAATTCAATCAATTGAGTCAAGTGCAAGGTTACAAATGATGTTGGTTGTTAGCATAATTTTCAATGCAAATCAACTGGTAATGTTAACCAAAGAATCCTAATTAGCTAACCCTAGGTGATGATGAAACTTCGGTGCTGCAGATGGGGCAGCTCTTTCTGACTTGAAGCCAATTGCTTATACACTCAGAATGGTAAGGATGTTCACAAGCAATGGCTGCAAGTGATTCACCTTCTTCGTATTCTACTTGACAAATTACACACCGATCAATTCCGGTCTTGTTTCCTGAAGATTGATATTTATACGGATGCAAACACTTGGCGATTTCACTTGACGTTAGTCCCCTTTTCTCTTCCCCTATAAATTCTCCTAACGCTATCAATTCTTCATAAGATAGCTCGTCTGGATCAATCTCATCTTGCTCCTCCGCATCTTGGTCGCTGTTACTATCTTGTCCTTCAAGGAACTCCAAATCGCCGGCTTCTAAGTCATGGCCTTCGGAGAAGAATTCGTAATCATCATCATTTTCTTCATCGCTTTCTTCTTCATCATCTTGACTTTCACTTTCTATGGTTGCGAGGTTAGTGAAATCCCCCTGTTGCTCTTGCAAAGCTGTTGCCAAGGCAAAGTCCGAATGGACTTGGTCGAGAACATCGAAAGACACCCTTCTCGATGCCTGTTTTCTTCTCTCTTCTTCTTCATCTTCCATTGCTCGTTTTCGATCATCGTTGTCCATTGTCGAAAATCAGCAGCTTGACTGATGTACGGAGGAGAGAACAGAAATTTTGATTGGATATATATGCAATGAAAGATAAACTTTAACACAAAGCAATCAAAAGACAAATTATCTGTAATATGCGTTAAAAAGATTCCAGATTCCTGCTTTGAAATACAAACCTGGAGGTTATACTATTCTTGCCTCACCTCTACACCCCAAGAATGGCGTTTGGGTTTGCTTCCGGGAGAAGTCAGCTTTTTCTTAGCAAGCAACTGAAAACCATTTATCCTAAGCAACGATATATGTTTGTGTCCACATACAGACGTACGCATACAAACAGTCCCGCACGTATTATTCCAAAATCCAATTTTCCTGTGGAAGCTTCGTAGAATCCTTGCGTTTGGGCAACTTCCAAATCCAACACATCATTCACGTCTCTAAGGTATGTCGATCATACACGTAAGTTCGTACAAAACCGCAATTACCCGTACCCCGCCCCACCGAAAAAAAAATCAGCCTGATAGCCTTGATGAATGTCAATATTATTATTACCAACAATTTGGTGATAGAGCTATCTTCACAATTATAACTGTTGGATAGATAATTGTCCACAGGCTTAGATGTAAAATGAATTAAAAGAACAAGGAGCAAAGACTATGTCATCCACACACCTGGAAAGACTGCTAAGTTCTGTTTCCGAAACAATAAAAAAGGTTTAACTTTGAAAAATGGCCTACTAATTATCTAATTTTAGCAGGCTCGGTTACAGCCATAAGAAGTGGTAATTAGCCTCCCATCACAATCGTGGCTTAAGCCATGCGCCCATGCCGACTAGCTTAAGCTCAGAAATATTGCACCTAACTTGGCCAAACTGAGGCTATTAAAAACACAAGTCTGATGGCTCACAAGTCTCAAATGAGCTCATATTCTTTCATATGACAAGTATAAAAACATAGGGGTAACTCGGCGATGATTCTACTACAATGTAAATGTCACATGAGATGCATATTGTATTCTGACAAAGATAAAAAACAGAGTTAGGACTCTGACAATTTGAGAAAGAAAATCCAAAAAGAACATGGACTTTCAAAATTTTCTTCTACAAAATAAGCGCCGCATAAAATTAACCAGACAAACGGGGCGGCACCTCAGGGACATGAGATGGTCAACGCCTTCCATTCTGCTAAACCCCACTTGCAATTTGTGTCTTTCCTCACAAACTTTGATGTGCGAGTTACTCTAATTCTGTGGACGTGATTACCATGCTTAATGGGATTTCTTTCTAAGGTATGCCCAGAGTCTTTGACCAACCCAACTCGAATGCGATGGCTTCTTGGCCTCAAAGACTTTGTCGAATGAGCTCCCCTGTAATCCCTCATTCGTTGAGATAGTGATCCGCTCATCTCATAATCTTCTTCACTCGTACCATAATCTGTAAAGTCTCTTGTGCAGTAGCAGCATGTGCTTTTGAGCTTCATAAGCCTATCACACAGAAAAATGCAACAGTTTTCCCACGATGAGAAACCAAGCACGCCCACGCCATTTTGCAGAGACTGGGGCCAACACACTGGCCAATGCCCAGTCTATGCAAGAGCCAGAAGAGTAAAAGTACTGCAAAATCATTCACATATAACAGGGCAAATCAAAATATCCGACGATTTTTTTTCTTTTTCTTCAATCACCATGGAACCCAATTTGGAATGTTAAAAAATTCACCAATGTAATGCAGAGCCAATACCATGAGCACACAGAAATGTTCGATGTAACAAATAAAATCCAACGTTGACCCACAAACAGAACTGAATTTCCAGGGACAAATTATGGAACTGAATTTCGAAACTGAAGTTCGATCAAGGCTGCGCCTATGTTGCTCTGATTGTGTATCCACGTTACCTTAACAACCATGAATTTTTTAAATACTAACTCAAGACCCTCTCGACATGACTGACTTTTGGTTTGTTTTGAACTCATTTTATTGAATGTCTTGGTCACTGGATTATGCATAAATCAACTGTTCAAGGCTACTGCCCTCAAGCGCAGGCCAATATATATTTGGATTCTTCCCGCATTTTCAAGCACTCCAAAGGAGCCCAACCACCGGTTTCTCGCTTGATGAATATCAGTTTCGAAAAGTTGCCAACTTGACTTTTGTTTGGATGCAAATATGCTCTCCAACACCACTATAAATTCTTATCTATGTTTGATCGTCAACACCATCAGTCAACTCAAAAAGACGGACAGGCCAAATGCGGCAATATCATAAAAAAGTCCAAGTCAATGCAGCTGATCAAGTAAAACATGCATATAGCATACCTGCCAGACACGCGAATCAACTGGGATCGCATGTTGCTGATCAAGAGAGAATAGAGCAATGCTTACTGCTACCTTGGCACCAACTCCAGGTAAAGTACAAAGAGCATCTATGGCCACTCAGAGATCCAACTTTCTAAGAGATGCAAGCCACTCACCCCACCAAGTTTCAGTTGCAGAGCATCTACCTAACATCAATATGTTTCCGCGCTGCTCTAAAATCTACGGGAGCTCAAATCATATCTCAAGATCGTCATACAGGACTAAACATGTACCGGATGACACACTGTCCATTGCTACTTTTACAAGACTGAAATAAGTTATACCTGACAATACAAAGCTGTATATCACTCGATGATCAACTGATAAGATGATAAAGATTCCAGTGGGGTGAGTCCAGAAAAATTGAAAACATTTTGATCAAAATCAAGAATAATTGGAAAACTTAATAAATTGAATCTCATGTCATCCATGCCTTCAACTTTGGAAACATCAGACCTTCAAGGGATTTGTCGCATTACCATTAAAAATCACTAACATATTTAGGAGAAATGTTACAAGCACAAAAATTTTAGACGAAGAAAGAGAGGCGCGACTGATATAAACAACGTAATTGTGTACATCTTCATTATTTATATTTTATTTTTTAAAAACATTTGATGTGCATACAATTAAAATAAAATACACAAATGAATATCAATTATATATATACAACTATAAAAAGATTACTAGATATACAAAAATATATATTTATTTATACATACTAATTTAATTATCTGTGCATCACATATTTAAAAAAATAAATAAATAAATAACCGAGCGAGCGGAACCTATATCGAGCCAAGTCCGCCACTTTAAGGAGGACTGTGGTTAAGATTCTTGTCCATGTAATAACGCCCTATATTCAGTTTGCATTTTTTGGTTCGAAATGAATTTTTAAATAAAAAAAGAAAAAAGAAAATCGCTATGTCACGCGAGGTGAATTATAAAATCCAAATGGTGCCTAATTTGTCAAGAGCTGATGGCAATAACTACGAACTATTTTTTTTTTTTTTTTTTTACAAATTTCAAAAGAAATACGACTGGGTGCAAGTGTGAACTGCTCGCATAAACTGAATGCACGCCCCATTTTCGCGCGTCGTCCGATCCAATGTAATCAACAAGAACAAAGGAGAAAGGAAAAAAAAAAAAACTAATAATAAAGGAAAGAAAAGGTGAAAAATATCTCAAATATTTTTTATATTTATTTATATATTTTCCTCAATAAACAAGCAAAACCAAAGCCACCAGCAGAGCACAAAAAAGGCGCACACAAAGGCAAAGGCTAGGCATTAAGCAGACTTCCCCCAAAGCCATTTCTCTCTCTTTCTCTGTCTCTCTCTAATTCTCTCTATCTCTACATCGCTCACTCACTCTTTGCTTTTGATTTTGTATTCAACCAATCAAAGACCCCACAAATCTCTACATTTCTCTCAACAACAACAACAACAACAATGCCAGCTTCCCCTTCTTTCCCTTCAGGTACTCTCACATAATTTCAAACAAAACTCCCCCAAAACCCTCCCCCTCCCCACCTCTCTCTCTCTCTCTCTCTCTCTCTCTCTCTTTCTGCTCACCACCTCTCCCTCCTCAATTTTATGCTTTTAAAAAGCAGTTGTGTTGTAATTAATTTGTATATTTATCTGTTTGGCCACTCAATTCTAAGTTTAATTTGTTTTATTTTATTTTTTTTGGGGGGGCGGGAACAAGATGGAAGAGGCAAATGGAAGAGGCGGAAGCGAGAGCCCCAAATCACCCGAAAACAGCAGCAGCCGAAACACGAAGACCCCGACGACGACGAAGAAGAGGAAGACGACGCCGTTGAAAACGACAACCACAACCACAACCACAATCTTGACCAGCGGGAGGAGTCTGAGGACCCTCACCACAACCCTCAATCCACGGCCGCGGGGCCCGATCCGAGTCCGCACCAGGCCGAGGTACTCTTAAGCGGTGGGGTCCGCATTTCCGACTTCCCTCCGGTCACCGGGCACGCCGTGAATCGGCCTCACGCCTCGGTTATGTCGATTGCCGCGATCGAGCGGGCCAATTTGGCAGGGGAGAGTGGTGGGAGTAAGGGTCAAGTGCCGAATTTGGAGAATGTGTCTTACGGGCAGCTGCAGGCAGTGTCTTCTGTGCCCGCTGAGGCTGTGGGCACCGATCCGGAAAGGAACGATGGTGGTAATTCTGCCTATGTGGTGAGGCCGCCGCAGATTATGGAGGGCAAGGGCGTTGTCAAGCGGTTTGGGAGTAGAGTTCATGTGGTTCCTATGCATTCAGGTATATACATCTCTTCATCTACTCTATGGCTTTTGCATGTATGGATATGGATAATCTACAAGCCAGCTAGCCCGCTAAACAAGCTGATGTTATATTCCTGTGAGAATAATTTATGCTGTTTAGCTACAAAGAGTGGTTTTACAGTTGTGGAATTAAGCTCTTGGGATTTTTGTTTTCTCTCTTTCTCTCTCTTTTGGGCTGGTAAGGAAAGGGACAGAACAATTGGGAGATTTAAATTGTTATTCCTGTTCAAATGGAGTAGGTCTGAATGCATTTCATGCTTGGAAACGAAGTCGTGTTCAATACAATCCTGTTCAGACTTTAATATTGAACAAGAGTGATAAATTCTTGGGGAAGATACTTCTATATTTAATTCTAGCGCTATTCCAGCCTCCGTGAATGTTGACAAGTTTGACAATTCAGGTGTTGTCCATTAAAACTAGGAGGAAGTTTCATTCCTTGAAATTGTTTTAGTGGTATGGGCAGATGATGACATGGTGTGCTGCCAAATACAACCTTAGAGATGCATAAGTTATTGAGGACATGTCTCTGAGTCTTTATATGATATATAAGGAAAGTTTTCAACTTTGTATAAGTATAGACAATTTTCAAATGCTGACAAAATAGCTCACACACTCATTCACAAAAATGGGTTAAAGTATTGCTCTCTCTTTCTCTCTCTCTCTTTTTCTCTCTCACATGCTCTTTCTCTGTCAGATGTGCTAATACTTCTATTGATTTTGGTATTTTGTCAGATTGGTTTTCACCTGCCACAGTGCATCGATTGGAGAGACAAGTGGTGCCACATTTTTTCTCTGGAAAATCATCAGACCATGTGCCAGAGAAGTACATGGAATGTAGGAATTATGTTGTTGCTAAATACATGGAGAATCCACAGAGAAGGCTTACAGTTCCTGATTGTCAAGGACTGGTAGTTGGCATTGATTATGAAGATCTAACTCGCATTGTTAGGTTTCTTGACCACTGGGGAATTATCAATTACTGTGCGGCTCCACCAAGTCGCGAACCTTGGAATGGCAGGTCATTTCTAAGGGAGGATTCAAATGGTGAGGTTCATGTGCCGTCAGCTGCTTTAAAGTCTATTGATAGTTTAATCAAATTTGACAAGCCCAAATGTAGGCTCAAGGCAACTGACATTTATCCGTCATTGTCATGTCACGATGATGATTTCTCTGACTTGGACAACAGAATCCGAGAACACTTATCTGAAAATTGTTGCAATTTTTGTTCTCATCCTCTTCCCACTGTTTACTACCAGTCACAGAAGGAGGTGAATTACATATTTCTCCTTTCCAACTTCTTGCTTTTGCGTTATTATTCTCTCTACATTTCATTTGTCGTGTGGCTCAAAGATTGACTGAAGATGTCAACTTACCTGGGTTGATTGTGGTTGAAATAAACGAAATTGGGTCTCGGGAGTGATGTTTAGTTTTAAACCTTTTTATATGTTAGTTTGGCGGTAACTAGTTGCTTCCCCCTTTTAGGGAGCAGATGGATTATATCTTATAGAGCATGAGTTGTTGGAATGAATTGAAAAGGGGGCTAGGGACAAGGAAATCATCAGAAATTCTTTGTTGCATTAACATTGTAAGAGTTCAAAAAGGTCATAATTTTGAAGTTGACATGCAGCTAACAACAAGCAACCCATTAGCCAAATAAAAAAAAATCAAATGCAGTTATTGTTTTCTATTAGTCTGAAATTTGCTGCTTTTTCCCTTTTCCTTACGAGGGGGCGTAGTCCTTTGAGAACTTGGTTGGCCTGCATCATGATGTTAATTGCCTTTCTGTTCTCTTTACCATGGCTAATTAGCATCCAATAACAGGTTGATATACTTCTGTGCTCCAACTGCTTCCATGAGGGGAGATTTGTCACTGGTCATTCAAGCTTAGATTTCATAAAGGTTGATTCAACAAAAGATTATGGTGATCTCGATGGAGAAAATTGGAGTGATCAGGAAACTTTTATGCTACTGGAGGCGATGGAACTTTACAATGAGAATTGGAATGAAATTGCAGAACATGTTGGCACCAAGTCTAAAGCACAATGCATCCTTCATTTTCTTCGTCTACCTGTGGAGGATGGCTTATTGGAGAACATTGAAGTTCCAAATATGTCCAAGTCGTCCAATTTATCAAATAGAGACGAACATGGAAGACCACATGTTATTGCAAATGGTGATCTGATAGTTGCTCTTGTTAACTTATAATTTCTGAAACTTTGAATGATGATTTGCTGTTGACAATCTGTTTCTGCATTTTGTTTTGTTTATGTAGGATCCTGCCTCCAAGGTACTGATTCTGAGAGTAGGCTCCCATTTGCAAATTCAGCAAATCCAGTTATGGCATTGGTATGTCAATTGGAAATTCATAGCTTAAATAAAGTTAAATGCGTAGTGAAGAGTGGGAATCAGCCTGATAAAGAAAAGAATAAGATAAGAGCTAAATCAACCACCTCTCGTGAACCTGATAAATAAAAACAAGATAATGCTAAATTGAACCCATCTCAAGAAAAAAGAGCCAAAAAAAGAGGTGAATAGAGGCAAAGCAGAGGTAGAATAGGGAGTGAACAGAAACAGAACTGAAGAAAACAACAGAGAAATAACAGAAGCAAACCTGCTGAGACTAAGTAATTGACACTGATTCAATTTGTAGATGGTTTCTATTCTCCGTTTTTGTCAATCTAACAAGTGCAAAATTTTTCAGGTTTCCTTTCTGGCCTCTGCCATTGGGCCTAGAGTTGCTGCAGCATGTGCCCATGCATCCTTGGCAGCATTGTCCCAGGATAATAGGTGCGTGTGCATCTTACTACATTTGATATTCACTTCATCTACCTTTTCTGCATCTAAGCAATTTTCTGGGAATTTTCACAATTGACATTTGTGAATACTCCTTTTTTCTGCCCCAATTTTCAGTTTGTCTGGCTATTGAGTAGCCTCAAAAAAAAAAAAGCCTAATCTGTCCTTACATGGGATTTCACTCTCATTATATAGCTTCTGTTTAAGAATTGGTACAACATAGAGGAAAATTTACTGCATCTTTGAACACATAATACTTGCACATATCTCAGTGAATTCAATTGATATATGCAGTATGAATTCTGAGAGATTACATAGTAGAGAAGGAAGTTTCAGGGAGAAGTTGCAAATTCAATTCAGCAGAAAGGTTGGCCTTGGATTTGGGGTTCCTCTTTCCTAAAATTTTTCTTCTTTCTTTAGTTATTTTAACTCCATCTCTGTTGCTGTTCATCAGAGGATAACACGCATGGTTCACGGGTTCAAAATGAGGCAGAGTTTACTCCTTTGTCCACAGAAAAAGTCAAAACTGCTGCAAAAGCTGGTCTTGCTGCTGCTGCAACCAAGGCCAAACTGTTTGCAGATCATGAAGAGCGAGAGATTCAGAGGCTATCTGCTAATATTATAAATCATCAGGTTTGGCCATGCTAATGTTTCTTGTTTTTCCATTTTTTATGTAAATTTCTCTATCTTTCCGTTCTCTCTCAGTCTCCCCTTCTCTGCAAGTGTTTGCATGTAGGGGTGGGTCATTGGGTGGCTGTGTTGGGCTTCTTAGTCTGTCTTCTACATTGTATAGCATGTGGTCTCTCTCAGTTATTCTGAGTGGAAGTACTTGTTCTGAACTTGAAAAAAGAAAGCTCGAGGTTGTTAACACCATTCTGTTTCTGATCTCGACCTCCCCATGTGTGGTCTTGATATGGATAGCATGTTGAAATGTTCTGCCATAGTTTGTCCTTTAGGTTTTAGCACTTCACTTCACTACATCATCACATGATTGAAGAGTTCCCCTGAGACTCTTCTCAATATCTTCACTGTATGAGACTTGTTCTAAATGAAAATTCACCAAGTTCATTCAGTGTAGAAAAGAACTGTTTTTGGGAATTTTGTTGTATATTTACTGCATGGTTGCATTTGTTTGACTCTTTGTCTAAGGCATTAGTCTGAATTGATCTTATGCTCTTCATTGTGTGGACATTCCTCATACAAAATTGCTGTGGAGACAGCTGAAGAGATTGGAGCTCAAGCTGAAGCAGTTTGCAGAAGTGGAATCATTTCTTATGAGAGAGTGTGAACAAGTGGAGAAAAATAGGCAGAGGTTTGCTGCTGAGCGAGCCCGCATTTTATCAACCCGGATTGGACCTCCTGGAGGCACTCCTCAAAATAGTCTAGCAGGTGTTACTCCTTCCATGCTCAACAATAACGTGGGCAACAATAGGCCGCAAATGATTCCTGCTTCTTCACAACCAAGCATTTCGGGTTACAACAACAATCAGCAAGTCCATCCCCACATGCCATTTATACAACGGGGCCAGCAACAGTCCATGTTTCCATTGGGGCCGAGGCTACCCCTTGCCGCCATACAACCATCCTCCTCTGGCTCATCAAATGCTATGTTCAATGCCCCGGGAAATTCACAGCCTGGTCTGAACCAAATGCTAAGGTCCGTGTCAGGGCCTAGCTCCGGTTTAGGTTGATAAGTTTGAATTTCGAAGTTTCATGGTCAGTTCCTTTGGATGCTTACTTTCTGTCCTGCTGAAGGGGGGAGGATGTTAAGGAGCCAAAAAAGTGTTTCTTCTTTCTGTCCTTATTGTAGTTTTGATATGAAAATAATTACTTGTAGCAGTTGTAGGCCATTTAAGCAGTAGTTTGATAAGTGTACGGGCAAAATTATGAATCATTGCAATGAATTAGGAAAGTATATTTTTCAAACGGATTATCCAAATATGGAATGGGCAAGAAAATCGTGCATTAGTGGTGGCTGCCCTTCGTGTTTTTCTTGCAGATTGGTAACGCAAATTTATCTTTTCTGGCCTGATTATCTATTCATGTAATGTAATGTACTGAAGGCTAAATATGGCGGTTTCGCAGAGACTCATTCATAAATAAGCAGAAAGAAAGATGAAAGATAAGAAAGAAAAAATAATTAAGGTACCAAAGCACTGGTTTTATGGCGTGGATATATGTATATATGTAATTCTATTATTATTTTTAATATTTGTGCTTCATAAATCTTTCTTCTTTCCACGAAAATTTACAAGATTATGCAGGTGGGGGAAACTCTCGTAGCATCTCACCAAAAGCTCAACTCTTCGGGTTAGCTTATAAAAAAAAAAAAATGCAGTTACCAAGGAATATCTCAATAATTAGAAATTAGAATTTTAAATTGGAAGTTTGAAGTAGAGCCTACAGGTTCCAAGGACAGACTTCTTTTTTTTTTTTTTTTAATATGAATATATGCGCATGCAGTACAAATGGTTTGAAGGATATAAAATGGGACATTGAGGAGAAAGAAGCAGATAAGGCGGTGGGATTGTTGCACTGATCAACATTGTCAAGCGAGATGTTGTGAGTATAGAGCAGTGCAAACAGCACCTGAAACAGAGACGATTAGATAGGGCCAATAATCAATAAAGTGGCCACGCAAAATCAAGAATGACAGCGAGAGATTGGATTATGAGAGCAAGGACATTCCAATAAGTACGACCCACAAGAGCTGAGGGGGAAAAAAAAAACGCAGATCAAATGGAAAATAATCCTCTTGATGTCAATGATCAGGAAGCCAATTACAGCAATCTAAGCTGTGGCCATTTGATCTGCTCTCTTCTTGTTTTTTTTTTTGTTTCTTGTTTTGGTGTTTTGAGCTCTTGTGGGTGGTGCTTATTGGGATGACCATTGGTCTCATAATCCAATCTCCCGCTGCGAATCTGGATGTAGTCACTGGTGAGAAGCAAAAGTGCTGCATGACCTACATCGTTTTCAATATGGCTAGTTTTTGGTCATCAAGCACATTGGTTTTGGAAATAATTACATGGCTTGAATACTCAATGCTCAAATAAATAAGAACTAAAAAGAATTTGATACGCGAAGATAGGATTTGAGCATAAGCAAGCTCAATTAGCATGCTCTCTCAATCAGTTTGAAAAGCATCCGTGATGTTGCTTCTAATTGAGCAACATGCAATGTTGCAATGCTTTCCAGCATATTGGGCATCCGCCCTTCATGCATGCAGTACCGTGGATATCTATATGCATCATACATCACGCATGGAATCGCTGGTTAGCGGAGCCGTACTCCTCTTCGGCTTGCATTAGAAGGTTACGTCGCGCACACCACGAATCTCTGGCAGTTTGTACCCACGCAGACCGCCACATGTGCGGCCAGGACATCAGACGGTATTCGGATAGAGATTGAACTTCGAGAGTGCCCCTTGGTTTTGGAAATAATAGCTGCTGCTATACGGTTGCTGTGTCCACCCCAAATCATGTCGGAACTATCTCACTGGTCACTTGACGTTCTCTGCTGGCCATCTCTATATATCCAAATAAACTTTAGCTGCAGCTCACTGGGTACTCCTCCACCATTTTTACGGTGCAAGAGAGAAACTGCCAAGTTTCAGGATGGCCTGCCTGTAACGTAGTAAAATGGAGTCTGAGACACGGTAATGGGACACACCGCCGACGCATCAGACCACCCAGAAATTTATTATTATTATTATTTTTCAGATCACATTCTATGCATAAAAATTAACAAAATGAACAAGAATAAAATCTATATTAAAATAAGTAAAAAGTGTAATATTATGAATTATTTTTTACCATTTTCTTGTCTCATATATATTTAATTTTTTTGTTAGATCTTTAAAAAATATTGTAAAACAAATATTCATGATTTATTCGCGGGTTACACGATGCTGAGGTCACTCGTAAGCCCCGAATGTGAGGTATGGTTGGTTTCTCAGTCTACTTATTATTTTCCAGTACAATGTAAATAAGCCTGCGATAACTGAAAGTTACTAAGAAATAATCTCAGCGGAGCACTGAATTCACGCAGAGCGCCAGTAGAATATGATCCGGCTATTTTGCTTTGCTTATAATTCTGCCACGTAAATAAATAGATTAGAAGCATATGCATTTTAATGATAAATATTTAATTTACACGTCTACTTATTATTATTATTATTGTTATTATTTTGTTTTGGTTTTGCTAAAAAAAAAAAAAATTGCATATGCATACCTAGGAGTGGGGAATTGCTCTCTGTTACATCAAATTAATATTTTATACTAAGATATATCCACACTGGAACCACTTTGGAATTGTATACCTACCGTAGATAGGTAGATATGGTTGCCCAAAATGATGACCAAACATACACACACTCTCTCACACACAACTCAAAATAAAAGCTAATCATGCTACGTCATCTCTAAATCAATTGGGAAATTTCAATGTTCAAACATATCCTTGTTTATTTATAATAAATAAAATAAAAGACTCGAGGTTTTTTTTTTTTTTTTTGTTTAAGAAAAAAAGTGAGACTCTAAATTTCCAAGCCCATGAAGCACTTTTCTGTTCTTTTTTTATGTTTTTTTTTTCTACATAATCATTTTTTTTTCATTTATTACGTATCATTTTCAACATTTTTATGTCCAAAGGTGCATCGTCCTCATTGTCTTTCTCTGGTTGATTGTGCTGTTTGAATACGGGAATCTTTTTAGCTTTTCTTTATTTCCTGTATTTTCCTGAGAAGAGTTTGTTTCCTCTCTTGTAGCGAATAATAAGGGGCTTTTTGAGCAAATGAAATTATTTTCAGTCATCTTATCGGCACTATCCAACAATGCTTATCTATATATCTATATATATCACACGACAAAAGTTGTCACATGATAGCTCATTTTAAGCCTAAACCCTTCATCTCCCAAATTATTTTTAAACCCTTCATTACACTCTTCTTTTTTCCATGGAACATTAGATCAAATGATCCTAAATCCTTCATCTTCTAAATTATTTGTAAACCCTTCCTTACACACATTCCTTTTTCTCACAGAACATTGAATGTTGTAGGAATGAGTTATCTGTCACATACGGTCTTGAAATGATTAATCAAATTCCCAGACAACCAAACCCTGTCACCCACCCTCTTCCCAAACGTATAAAAATGAACGTTCCACGCCTATAGCTACCATATCTTCCCAAGTTCTTTAGAATACGGCCACAACTTCTCGCGCTATCTCTCTAGCCACGGTCGTTCGCTGGCACCGCTGCAATTTCACCAACCAAATGACATTCACGGTGTTCGAGCCGTTGGACGAAAAATCTTTGGCGGAGCACATAAAGGGCACGCCTGCTCTGTCAGACAAGATTGGCAACGAGTTCGACGGCTTGAAGATAGAAGAAGTTGGCGATGAGAATCTCAATTTTGTCTATATTCTTGTAGGTCCAGCTGGGTCTTTTGTCATCGTGCAGGTAAATGGCAAAACTTCGAGTTTGGGCTTTTGATTTTATGAGCAATAAATGAAGTAGGTATGTGATGCTGTAATCCCTGTGACTCTGTAAATTACTCTGTAGGTAATGAAGGGTATGAAAGATTGACTTTCAAATAGATTTAGGATGAATTATGACTGAAATAGGCTGTGGAAATAGGATTTGTGTTCTGTCAACAATAGAAATCGATCGGGTTTAGTCGTCTTCTGAGGATGCTCTTAAAATTGCAGTGTAATTGGTCTAATTTGGTGGTGTTCTAGTGCAGATACTTCCATACACACATTGTATTGCATACTTTGACGCTCTGTCCCTTGAGGCGCGTGGCAACCAATGTTCTAAACATCTTCCTGAAATTTTGACCATACCATGTGTTTGATTGGCATGGAGCTCCCATATAATCGTCAGAAAAGTGTTAGATTGCTGGAATTGAGTACCCAATGCCTGCACAACCCATGCCAGATTACATGGTGACAACTCTTTTCTACTCATCATTGCTTCTTTATTATACCTCTACAGAGCACAAGCATGCTGGTAAACGGTTAACATTATTATCATCTTTTTAATCAAAAAAAAAAAAAAAAAAAGGAAGAATGTTCATACTATGGGTATCATTTAATTACAATCAAGTTTTATTTATATTTGTTTTCAAAGTTATTTAGACTTTTTTTTTTTTTTTAATAAGATCAAAGTTTATGTAGTCCGCACACAGTGCATATAAAGAAAATTAGTCTTCTAACTAATTAGCCAAAAAAAATAAAAAAAGAAAGGCCTTCCACAAAATACATAGTACTGAATTATCAAATCGAGTACCTTAAGACTAGAAAGAAAAGATGCCTAATAGCATTCGCCAAATTGAATCAAACCATCCTTTATGCGTCTAGTCCTGTCAACACTCTTTGTCGCATGCTTGTCGTTGCCCGTCAAAACTCAAAACTCAACAGGTTAATTGGCTCCTCGTGTGTGCCACCTGACCACAGCACTAAAAGAAACTCAACACGAAGTTGCACCTCTATATTAATAATGTATGAACGTTACCATTAAATTCATATTGTCAAATTACTTGCGTCATTTTCAGGTAAAAAATTTGTGTCCGTCTAATATTTCCCTTAATTTGATGGACCTGTTTTCGAGTTTTAAAAATACAAATTAAAAAAAAAAAAAGTCATTTGTGCTGATATCAAATTCCATTATTTATTTAATCAATACCAACTGATGGACCTCAAATCTCAATTTCAAGATGTTCAACTCGTAGAACCCTCATATATAAATCTGCACAGATATCAGCCCAATGGTTAAGTCATTATGATGCACCTTACCTCAGATGGGATGATCCAGTAGGAGGAAAAGTCGAGTTTATTTAATAACAGACACTTGAGTTTATTTAAAGACAGACACAGAAACCACAACACAAGACTATTATGGTAACGGTTTATCAGCTAAATCCTCCGTGTAAGGTTGATCAACCTTGTCCAATGCTTGGATAGGCTTTCCAACTTGGCCACTCTCTAGGTTATCTTGGAGTTCAACAGCTGCAGAGCTCTTCTTGACTGGTTCAATATATGTCACTGCAGCATCCTTTCTAAAAGCTAAGTAGATCACTGCCAGAAGATAAAAGGCCATAAGAGGAAAAACGATGATGCCAATCAACACATTTCCGACTTTGGGTAAATTGTTGTGAGTTAGCCAATGCACAAAGCTTGTACTTAGGTAATACACGTTGATTCCAATGATCAAGAAGCCCAGAATCCATGAGATGATAATAATCTGTAAATTAAGCCAACATATTAATTTAATTGGTTCAAGCCAAACATAAGTACAACAGATGATTAAAGGGGCTATATTAACAAAGGAAAAAAAAATAAATAAAAACCTCACATAAATTGAGTTGGTATGTGGTCCCATCTTGGTGGAACTGCTACTGAATTTAAGAAGTGGGACGAGGGCAAAGGGAAGCTAAAACGAAAGTACCATCTGATCAAAGCATGCAGTCGTCATCAGCACGATTAGTTTAACTTTAACTAGTACTTAATTAATCACTTGGATTAGTTTTTCTTACGGATGCAATGATGATTAGTCGACCTGCCCCGGAAGATCCGCCTATAATTGAGACAACAAGACTTGGTACGATGGCGATGCTTCTAGTCATTAGATTCCTAACCCATTTTCTCATCCTGAGATCCAAGAACCCCTGAAGTTTATGTCACATCTAAAACATGAGCAACTAAAACTACTCCTTAGACGATCCCAAATGTATAATAGTAGTACATTAGTTGTAATTAAGCACAAGTAGAGTCGTATTAAGACCTGCATAATGTATTGTCCAGCATAAGTGCCTGTAATAGTGGAGCTTTGTCCTGAGGCTAGCAATGCAATAGCATAAATAGTCGAGCTCCACTTTCCCAGTATGTTCTGCAAAAATATTAATTCTCACATAAATATATACCTTTTTGTGGCCTAAATATGCTTGTATTTCTCCTTAACCATTAATGATAGTTTATGTATAGATATCAACTGCACCTTGAGTAGGAAAGAAGCAGAGTTAAGTGTAAGATCAGTGCAGCGATCAGCGTCTTCGGTTGAGAGACTAGTGGCAGAGCAAACAGTACCGGACACGGAGACTACTGATACGTTGATTAAAAATGCTACAAGTGGTGCAAATCCGCTCTCCAGGAGGAAATATCGGCATGCATCCTGATCAAGTATCAAGTAAAATAACCCTTCAGTACATAAAGTTCTCGAATTGTGAGATTTTAAAAACAATCAGATCTACGTAATTTTTGTTTCTAAATTTTAATTAATCCTAAAATGATTTTTCGTGCGTCAACTCTATCTTAACATTACCACCCTGTTTAACTTTATTTTGTGTCCAACATACGCAAAGGCACTGAAGAAAATGCTGAATCTCGTTAAATTGATATGGAGAGTTAGTGCTTGACAAGTTGCCACAATAATGTTGCTACTTGCAACTTACGTTGATGCCGCGAACGGTGTCGGGTGCTTTTCTAGAGAGGACAAGGGCAGAATGGAGAAAGAGGTTATGCCTGCAACACAGACCTAGAAAATTAATGATCTACCGTAAAAGACAAATCAATAAGCATAGATACTTAATTAAATAACAAGCACAAACTACATTATAATTTATAGTGGTAAGGCAATGCAAAATTGAATTTTTAATGGCAATTAATGGCAATTACATATATATATATATAATTGATCAGTATGTAATATTTTATATATGTGAGGAGATGGATCCTACGGCATAATAAGGGCACCAATCAGAGCAATGGCATCGCCGGTGGCGCCTTGGCCTGAGAGCTTGGGGACGAACATGCCCTTAAGCAGACTGGACGCAGGAGGCTTTACATAGCTTATTTCACCGAAGAAGCATGCAGCCATTATGAACACTAGTACTGCTATCAGTATTTCCAGTTTCCTGACCTGATCAATGGAAAGATGGGAGAAAAAGAATAAACGAATGAGAAAATTAATTAAAAATTGTGAATAAACGAATGAGAAAATTAATTAAAAATTGTCCTTGAACTATGCATGTAACAATGGTTAAATCATGGTTATAGATAAGTTTGTAACCAAAACATCAAAATGTGCACTATGCAAGATAAAATGTGCAATGAGCTGGGAAATTGTCTGATGACATTTAGTTGCACAATTTTTTCTTCTTAATTACACGTTTGATCATCTTCGTTACAAATTGAATTATTTTCGGCAAGAAACTGAAAATTCAGAAACAATATTTCCTCTTTTTATTAGATGAGACCCACGTTCCGAGAGTCTCTGGTCAGATCTTTTGACTACAAGCTTTTTCCGTATATTTATTTACCCCGTATCTCTGGAGACCAAGGAGTAGAAGAGTGCTAGCGCCAGTCATCAGAACTCCAGCCCATAGTGGGATGTGAAATAGTATGTTTAGTGCAAAGGCTGTCCCAATCACTGCCCAGCAAAAACAAAATTAAAACATTGTTATGTGGGGCAAGCACAAGTTAGGAATTACGGACCTACTTGCTTAATTTCTCTTAAAAGCAGAGCACGACCCAGACATTAAGCATATGCCTGTGTGTGTTTTAATTTTGTGCCAAAATGCAAGAAAAAGCTGGGTAAGAAATTATGCCTTCAGGTATATCTGCAGCTATGACGGCAATCTCTGCAAGCAGCCATAAACAAAGTTTCACGTACCTTGGGTACTCAGCCTTGCACAACTCAGCTAGGTGCTTGCCTGAGAGTCGTGCCAAAGCAGAAGTTATTAGCAATAAAAGCAAAATGTTAGCATTTGAAACAAAAATCGCTGTTTACACGGTGGGGTGGAGGCTAACATCTTGCCAATTGACTGGCTTCACCTTGAAGCACATTAACGTGTTAGATATCCCACTTGTGAGAGAGGTATCAATTTTTAAGCAAATTTTTGTCGAAATAATTAGAAAGGTTAGTTTCTTTCTTTTCTTTTCTTCAAATTCGTACAAATACATAGAGAACAAAAATATTCTCGACAAATTATTCTTTAATCGCTTATTTAGATTAATGTGTCTCTCATCAAAGCATCATTTACATTGAAATTAGGGGATTCTAGATGAATTAGCTTCATTTGCGTGACCTAAAATTATGCTAGGCGTTATGCTAAAGATATGGACCATGCTTTACTAGACTGCCATGCCCACGCCATTTGGTATTGCAAAAAAGTTGCCTGCTGAGAAACAGTTCATATTATCACTTCAAGTTCATCTGCATACTGCTACGCTAAAATTAATGGTAATTAAAACAAAAAAGAAAAAAAAAAGGTGCCTGGAGATAGAAAAATTAGCTATGTTGAAGAAGATGTAGGTCATGCAGTATTTTTATTCTCACCGGTGCTTACACCAATATTCGCAGCTAGAGATTGGATTATGAGAGCAAAGGCCATTCCAATAAGTACCACCCACAAGAGCTGAAAAATAAAAAAAAAAAACAGATCAAATGGCCACTCCTTGGATTGTTGTAATTGACGTCCTGATGCCCGTTTGGCTATCTTTCTAATTTTGCTTTAATATGGGTCACTTTTAATTATAATCAGTTTTCTACTTATCTTATCAGGTTTTTATTATTAATTTTTAATATATAATATTTTAATTTTAATTTAATTATTTATTATCTATTTTATGATATTTTTTATTTATTTTTATTTTTTATTAGAATAAAAATATTTAAAAAATTAATATCAGTATATAATTTATTAATAATAAATTGATAAATCATAATATATTTCAATCTTGGTTATAAATTTAAAAAATTATACATTGACATATAATTTGTACCACAAATACTAGTAATAATAAATTTAATATTAATATTAATTATTATATTATTATTATAAATTTTATAGAATATTTTAAAATAGATGGAACAGAGGGGGGAAGGTGAGATAGAGAGTAAAATATGAAATAAAAAGAGAAAGGTAAATTAGGAAAAAATTATATAAAAAAGAAAGAAAAAGAAAGAGAAAAATATAAAATAAAGAGAGAAAGAATAAATGATGAGAGAAAAAATAATGAGTGGTGTAAAAAGGAACTAAAAAAATCAACAATAAGAAGTTTCGAAATTATTTTTTTGTGATTTTTTAAGAGTAGTTTAAAAAAAATGATTTTAGAATTTAAGAAGAAAATAAAAACAAAATAAAAAAAAATCAGTTACTAAACCGAGTTTCTATTATCTATCTAAAAATAAATTAAAAATTAGAAAACCGCAATATTACCCAACCAACCCTATTAACTTGCTTTGTACCTGATATCCGTGGTTAGCTCCTGCTTGCAAATCAGTTTCCACTGCGCAGATGCCACCGTATATATAAATGTAAATAAATATATGCATGCAATGAATCGTGGTAAAGGGGCCGGGCGCGAGAGAGAGAGAGAGACTTACAATTTCCGGGATCAATATAAGCCATAGAAACAAGAAAACCAGGTCCTACGTATGAGAGAAAGATTCTCCATCCAGATTTCTTTACATGATCACCACAATATATAACCAGAAATAAGTATGTGATAAAGGGACGAGAGACTCAAAGGTTCACCAAAACATGCTCGCATGCAAATTACAGTCGATAAAATTAGCATGAGATAGAGAAAGACCTGGTGGGGGTCAACATGATCAGCTCGTTTCTGGGCATGATCGAGATCAATGCAAGGCGAAGGCCCATCGCCCTCCTCCGCAATAATAGCAGCTATGCGGTTGCTGTTTCCTCTCCGAGATGATGTTGGAAGACCTATCTCGCTTGTCACTCGCCTTTCTTCGCTGTCCATCTCTCTCCCTCTTGTGCGTGGAAGTATTTATATCTCCGCACTTTAGCTAATAATTGAGTTAGTAGACTGGTTACTCCTCCGCCATTTATAGTGCAAGAGAGAGACGGCAAGTTTAAGGATGGCCTGCCTCTCCGTCCTCCAACTACGTATTCAATAAACGGAAAATAATAATAATAATAATAATAATAAGACATGCGAGAAATATAGAATTAACAAACAAGTAATTACTCCGTGACGGTAGTATTTGATTAATTTATCTTTCGGATTTTAATTTCAAGTGGGATACCGCACGAATGCATGATGTTGAAGTTAGAAAAGATCAGCAAGGCTTTGGATGCATGCATCTTGCGCATGGCTTTACAATTTAATCAAGAGCTAAACTCCATGACGATCACTTGAGATATAAGAGGTTATGACGTATTCTTTAGTTAATTAGCAAACTTGACGCCGAGTTTTCCTTCTTTTTTTAAATTTTTTCTTTTTAAAGTGATATGGAGCTATTAACACTTTTATTAAAGCCTTGCCATGACTAATACGTCTAGCATACCTCGAAATCATCATATATCATAGGAAGATCCGACTCATGAATTCCGGTAAACATTAAGTCACATCCCAAAAAAAACAAAAAACAAAAAAGGGTTGAAATTATTAGTCTACGTCACTGGCATGTCTTGTCTACTTTTTTGTGCTTTTGGGCTATTTACTTGTAAAGAAATGTGTATCGCAACTTGTGTTGAAATATATTACAGTAAACACATGTTATGATAAGAGCATGATTCATAAAAAAATTAAAAAATTAAAAAAAAAAAACAGATGATAAGCACACGAGCCAAATCTGTGGGCTAGTAATTGGGAAGTATAATTTTTTTTTTTTTAACCAAGGGAAGTATAATTAATTAATTGGATACAGTATATCAAACCACATACATATTGAGAGGTAGTTTTTGAATTAAATACGATAATTTTTTTAATTTGTTAAAAGATTAATTAGATTTTAAATTATATAATTAATTAATTTTTTTATTTTTTATAAAATTTTTATTGTTTTTAATGTTTTTATAAAATTTATATTATTTTTTAATATTTAAAACTTAAAAGTTAAATATAAAAATTTAAATATTTAATTATCCAAAATATCTCGAAAGACAAATGCAAAGATTATTAATTGATTGATGCCCTTATGAGTTTTCCGATATAATCCCATAATCGCCCCCTCCCCCCCCCAACAAAAAAAGCCACGTGTACTAAACATCAGTACCTTATATTTTGCAATTAGTATCTTCCAACGGGCTTGGAACTAATGAATGGGGCCTTCAACATGTAAGGTATTGCATTGACAAATGGCTTGTCCCTTTAATTTTGAACTTTTTTCTAGGCCACTCAATTTCCGTAATTTACCACCGTTACTCTTCTAAATTCCCAATCATGAAACAGTATCATCTACCTTCACCTTGTGGGGTAAAAATAAATTGGACGACACAGAAGTCGAACCGTTAATTAATAAATTAGTCGACCCTATCGATCTCTTTTAAAATGTTGATAAATGGCCGTCGTGCCTCACAAGTTGTAATAATTATTAGTTTTTCTTTTTAGTTCGTGAATCATAGAAATTTTATTAATCCAAACGTTAATTTGAATTGACAGGTGTAACTGAAAGACCATCCACAACTGCAACCTATATTTCAGCCAACTCCATAAGATTGAGTGGGTTAATTACTTGATCAATTAGTAGATAAATGATTAATTACTTCCACTTGCACAAAGAGTGGTTATATGCCCTTTTGTCTCCTTTCATGATCTTAAAGACTGAAAATTAAAGTTTACGTGTATCGCCAACGAGGACAGCGCTTCTTTTTCTTTTTCTTTTTTTTTGGGTTTTTTCTTCTCCTTTTTTTTTTTTTTTGGGGTGCATTGTATCGTGATTGAGATATAAAATGTTAATTAAATAAGCCAAATACCCTAAGGCCACGTTTAGTATTCTTGTTCTGTTATTATTTTTTTTTCTTCTTGTTTTTGCAGGTCAACATTTGACACAAATAATTTTCAGGAAAAAGAAAAAACCATTTTTCTGTGACTAATCACACGATGACCTAAGCACCGGCAGTGACACTATTAATTGCAATTGGTTCTGCGTAAATTGGTCGGAGAAACAGAGGGTTTTGACTTTAGAAACCAGGAAATCTAGTCTGTGTGCAGATCAACTATGCAAGGAGAGGATTAAATTTTTTTTTTTTATAATTTTATTTTGGTTTCCTTTGGCTTTGCACACTTTTAAATAGCAAAATAGTTAAAGGCCACAGACAGCGAGAAAATGGACGGGTTAAAAAATAAATAAACGAATAAATAATTTCACGTAGAACTTTATGCACATCAACAATGAACTTAAGGCCTATTTTGTACAGTATCGAAAATAGACCACCGCCTATACACGAAACATGTTTCATTTTCCAATTTTTTAACAAGATGGTTCCGATCTGGAAGAGACGAGGGGAACAGAAGCAGGGCCTTAATTTACAAGTGGATCGAAGTGCAAATTATTGTAATTGTTTATTCAACAGCTTACCTTACAACAAGAAACTAATTATATCATTCTTAGCCAGGGACCAACAACAAACAAACACAGTCAACATAATTCTTCCAAGAAGGAAGCGCCAAGCAGCTGGAACTAAAAGAGTACTTGGCATAGAGACGAGAACCGCTGCTCCACTTCACCGAACCCCAAAGAGGTTACTATTATCTTTCGTTTGGTTAACACCCACTAGAGGGTTGAGGAAATAAAATGGAGTCTCTAATTCCGAGTCATGACAACCCACGAAACCCAAAATCCATTAGAAACCAATGATCTCCACACGCAACAGTTTATAAAACAAATGGTCGGTAAAACATATAATAGAAGAATGTAAATAATATATATATATATATATATAACGAAATGTAACTTGAGAAAATTTGAGCCCTTGTGTGGTTCCATCTTGGTGCCACTGCTACTGAATTTAATAAGGAAAACAAAATGGGAGTTC
The DNA here is from genome assembly GCA_020883675.1 of Bruguiera gymnorhiza. Classification (NCBI taxonomy): domain Eukaryota; kingdom Viridiplantae; phylum Streptophyta; class Magnoliopsida; order Malpighiales; family Rhizophoraceae; genus Bruguiera; species Bruguiera gymnorhiza. The sequence goes on along the minus strand of JAIRCJ010001047.1, from coordinate 797,173 downwards.
GAATGAACGTAACATCTACAAAAATCCATTAGACAAACAAGGATTAATTAGTCTAATCAACATGAGAATGATTCGTTTGCAATTGATGAATTAAAGCAATATGAGTAACAACTTTGCCAGCCGAATTCTTAGCCGGCCCGCTCCCGATGATCCCCCAGTGATGGGGGGCAATGAGACTAGGAATAGTGGCGATCAAACCTAGAAACCAGGTTAATTTCTTAACCACGATCTAATTTTAAGGTCCCAGAAGCCCAGAAAATTTCATGACCCAAAAAAAAAAAAAATAATCCCTAATTTTAGATCATGCATGGTAATTTTAAGCAAAGGTGTTTTCTTTTTTGACGTCTAAAGAGCTGCATAATGTATTGTCCGGCATAAGTTCCTGTTATGGTAGAAGCCCTGCCCGGAGGCCAGTAACTCAATTGAATAAACAGTCGAGCTTGATTTTCCCGAGCTAAAAAGCCATGGAACTAAGATTGGATACAGGATTGTCATAACTATTAGCAACTAACGCTTGTTATGGACCCGCATTTAATCGTGCAATGTCTCTATAATATAACTCTTTCCCAAAACGTTATTCGGAAAAGAAATAAAGTAAGAGGGAAAAAAAAAAAAAAAGAGGAGGGTTGCTTATGGCATGAAAAGGGCACCGAGTAGCGAAATGTTCAAATCTCAAATTTGAATAAAGCCTTAGAAAATTGATTAAAATACCTTAACATTTAGTGTTAACAAAATAATAAACGTTATTTAACCCATTCAGAACTTGTTGGATTTCACTAAAGTGCTCGCGGCAAATTTCTTGAAGGGTCGCTACAAGACATTGTACTTAGGACCATGGTAGCAAGCCTGAAAAAGCGTCCAACTAGTCTAGAACACATAGGCCACCAAAAAGCAAAACAAGTAGAGGTATATGTGTGTGTGTGTGTGTGTGTGTGTATACACATACACACGATATTTTGTGTTACTGCTTTTCTATCATTCACTTATTAAATGTTCTATCCTTGACTTACTCATATTTTGGATAAGTGCAAAGAATATACCTGAACGAGCAATATGCCGTAACGTGGGCTGATGCAGGAAACAACCATAGAAAACTACTTCTACATATACGGAGGGAATATAGTCATATTAAAGAGATTACATACATAATGATTCGGGCCTCAGATGTTATCTTTTTTTTTTTAAATCTGGGACTCGAATGTTGTCGAGCATCATCAAAACTATTGAAGAACTGGGAACTACTTCAACCGAACTTCCACCGATATATCGCAGAAACAATAACTGAACTAAACTAGAGCTATCCTCAAGAAGAAACGCCCAGCAAGGAAACAAAAAGTGTCAATGCTTGCATCGCTGATGACCTCTGGTTTCGGTAGGAGCTCCGCAAAATGATAAAAATTAAATATCATTTTTAGAGATTCATGGACTACAGTTAATAGCAAACCAATGATAATCTAAACAACTCAAATTCACCGACTTTGGATTCGAGTGACTTTTTGTTACTCGGTGCAGCTCTCTTTTCTTTTGTCTTCTTTCCCTTTTGGTACATATATTTAGTGTCATTGTATATCAGATAGTTTTTAGCGTCAATCAATATCTTGACAATATATAATTCCCGAGCCTAGAAACTGGAAAATCACTATATCATCAATTCTAGCTCTATCTATTCTTTCTGATATGCATACAAGGGAAAAGAACAACGATCTGATTCAAGCTCACGCCATGTGACAATGTGAAGTATGCCACTATGAATACGAGCAATAAACCCACGCGCACGCACACGCACACACACACAAAAGGAGCCCAGTAAATCGCCCTTAAGTAGTTAAAAAAAGCCCATATATGCTCAAGCCTCTCTATATTTTTTAATACATAGCCCAACAAGAGGTTAGCGGACTCTCCGCAGCAATTTCATGATGTCATGGACCTCTATTTTAATCCACATCTGTAATGACTGCACATTGACTGTATATGGTTTTCGAACAAAAAAAAAAAGAAAAAACAACTGTATGAATTAGAAGTAGTTTCATTGGTTTTAACTTCAATAGCACAATTGGACCATAACGATCTATTATATAATTTGGGGCCCGTATGTATATCCCCATTGAATTTGACATTTTCGGATAAAAAAGTTGACTTTTGATTTTCAATGGCTAACAGGGTTTCTCCTTTTTTTTTTCCCTTTTTTTTTTGAGCAGGGTTGCCAACTTTGGTTCATCAAAATAAGGATGACGCCACAAGAGAAGCCATACGCGTATTGATAATTAAGTCCAACTAGTGAAAGACCATGGATACGTTCTTCATCTCTACAGTTCAAGTCCAACTTAGGAAAGGTCCGTGTTACACAAATTCAAGTCCACTAGCTACATGCATTTTCTGCCATATCAGAGCTTTTTGCAAAAATAAAAATAAAAAAAACCAATCTCAGAAATCATGTATCTTCCCTTGTCGAATCCGTACCCCATACCCTATACCGTGCTTTTGATTCACCAAAATAAGTATGAACGCTAAGAAGAGAAGCCGTGCTTATATAGGGAGGGGCCACAATTTAATCTCCCATCCGATGTCATCTTTAAGCCCAACTAGTGAAAGACCAGGGCTCCGTTCTTGATCTCTACAGTAGTCCAAGTCCAACTTATGAATGACTAGAGAATTTTATAAATTCTGCTTCCCTAAATGCTCCTGAGGAGAAATAACCATGGAAAATTATTTTGATTTCAGTTATGAGAAAGATATATTTCCAACTGATAAAACTGAAGATATCGGGAAAACAGTGGTCAGATTCTCACTGAAAATTTTTCAGTCATAATCCCGGTCATTGGCCGAAGCTGCCCTATAGAGTAGAGGTTTCAGCTTTCCAATTGTACACCAGGAAAGTAGTCATGCCAAATGCTCAAAAACTTTGAGCTCTGGATGCTGGTAGATGCTCCTCACAGTGTAACGCATAAGCAACTTCCACAAGACAGAGACCTTCCATATTTCCATTTTCTACTACTACAACTATGCGATCTTCCAAGCCATTGTTGGTTTCACCTTCTTCACATGGCTGTATCTGTTCTCTATACCATTTATAATTCTTTTATGCAATTCATCATCCAGCAAGTTATCATTTCCAGCTGACTTTAGTGCATCACAGACCAATTTATATGTATATTCTCGAGGTAGTGATCCTCCGTCAACCAATTCCACCAGAAAATCAACAGCCTCTGGCACCCTTCCTGCTTCGCACATCGCGTGTATAATTGGAGTATAAGAACTTGAAGTGGCCAATCCATGATTCATCTTTTGCATTTCCCTTAACATCTCAATAGCCTTATCAATATCATTCACCTTACTATAGTACCTAATGAAAGAGTTATAAGTAATCCGGTTCGGTACACAACCCCTTTTAGGCATGTCATCAAATAATTCAAGAGCCCTCTCAAGTCTATAGTTCTTGCAGCAACCATCAATCATACAATTATAGGTGACAACATCAGGGACAAAGCCCTTAAACAGCATAATCCTAAACAAATGATTAGCCTCCCACAGCCTCCTACGGATGGCCTTTCGACTCCCCGTTTGCATACTGTACTTACAGTAAGAACTAATCATTATAGTGTAAGTAAACGTATCTGGTGGGCACCTGAACCCCGGTAACTCCATCTGTTCTAACAAGAACCTCGCTTTCTTGAAATTCCCAACTCGACAGAGTGCATAAATCATCGTATTATACGCATAGACATCCGGTTTACAATGATATTTCTTCATTCGATAGAACAAAGCCAATGCCTCGTTCACCAACCCTTCCTCTCCCAGGACTTTTATCAAACAGGTAACGGTATTAGCAGTAACAAGCTTGGGGCCACCGCCATTGTCAATATCTCTCCTCGACATTTCTTTCAGGAATTGCCACAGATCCTGCAACGCATTTCCTCTGGCCAAAACGTAAGCCATCTCCCGAGACGTCATTTCGGTGTGTGTAAAGCTAAAATGAGTCTCTACCCAATTGAAGAACTCCATTGCTTTGTTTAAGCCCAGAGCGACCCTTCGTGGGTCTCTATAAGCAGCTGGACCGAGAAGAAGGGTGGCACTGCTGTTGTTGCGGGACTCTCGTTTGAGGTTGCGTTGCTTCAGGGGTGAGCGGTGGCGTGTGGTGTTCTGGCGGCCAATGGAGCGCGTGGACAGGAAGAAATATCTGGGTACTGAACGGAGAACCTCGCAGACGGAGTCGGCGTTCAGTAACTCGGCGGCGGCGGTGGCGGATGCGAGGCGGATATCGAATGGGCGGTCTTGGACCATGATGGATAGCACCTGGTTTGTTATTCGACCTCCTCGGCTGCGGCTTAGAGGTCTCGATGGGATCATGTTACCTTATGACTTGTTTCGGCTTGCGCCTCTCTCGGAGCCGGAGGAATCGAAGGCAGAAACAAGAAAGAGAGCGCATCTGGATGTCCGACTTGGGCCATTTGGGCCGTATGGGCTTGTACCTTAGTTGGGCTTACGGAACGGTTTGGAGTCCTTGAACTTTCGAAGTAATTTAGAGATTATTGTTATTCTCGATTAGCGAGCCAGCAGTGGAGGGACCAAAACAGTGAAAATAACTTCTAATTAATGAATAATAGATTAAAACTTGAATTTTTATTGAGTTTTTTTTTTTTTAAGCAATATGATGGAGTGTGATATGTTGTGTTCTACAATTATCATTGTATCATATTAAAATCCACTGACAGATTTATTAAAGTAGAACTCTTTATATGTTTTATTAATTCTTAATAAGAACTTAAATGACCTTTATACTCTCTCTCGTTTTTTACTATACCTGCAAGGTAGACAATGTTATCCCTCTAAATTTCTTAATAGAGAAATGCGGACATTGGCAATATTTTATTCCGGTACTTGCTATGGAGTCGGCGTGAAAGCGGGTACGTCAAAAGAAATGTCATTCAGACATATATATTTAAAAAAAAGGCAATGGATACGTTATGTGAGACCATGAGCCCTTTGTTTTTTTTTTTTTTTTTTTAACCTCAAATCCCCCGTGGATGATATTGGTATACAGCAGACAACAGAGCAACGAACGCGAACTAAATTTGAAGGGCTAATGACAACGATATTAATAATTGTATCATTATTTTTTCACAAATGGACATGTCAAATGAATTAGTAAGTTTTTCATCAAAGTTTACAGGTGAATTACACGTAAAGATTATAAAAATTTAGAAATCTTAATGAAAATTTCAACACCCTAATATTTTTGCATCAGAAAACCCGGGTATAACTTTATTCTTTCTTCTTCTTTTTTTTTTTTTTTTTGGTTTTTTTCCGGCTCATTCGATAGCCTTTTCTTGGATTAAAGGAGACAATAGAGTTGCATAAATAACATTGGAGAAGACCAGAAGAGTCCTTTCAGATTTTCCTCATCTCTACTTTTCTCGTCTGTTTTACGCCAAAACAACACAGTTTTTGGGTTCCATTTGGTTGTCTCTATTGTTTAAAACGACGGCGTTTTCTCATTTTCGAAGGGTCGGACCGCCCCTCGGCCGGAGAAGAAACAGACAAGAATATAAACTATAACTATACATTACATTCAAAAAAGCCCAAACCCGGCCCAGTCGGCATCGCCCGCCAGTCGGGGCGATGACTGATACGACGAGTAAGAGAAAGACGACAACGTCGGCGAGTCGCGGAACGGCGAGAGCGATCTCCGGCTGGAAACCGACCATCTAGCCAGCGTCTCGTGATCAGACGCGTAGTCGCGGTCGGGTGTGGGAATCGTACTCTTTTTGCTTCCTTTCCTCGTCGGGAGAGGTGATGGAAAGCACCCGGTCGAGACACACTCGGTTCGGACCCGAGCGGGTTGCTCCAACCGCCTGCGTTCGGACCGGGTGCGTGGGGTGGATCGGAAGGAGCGGGAACGGGGCTCCATTGGAGGAACCAAAACAAGTCCTGCTAATGCTGGGGGAGGTTTCAGCTTCTGTTGCAGGCGGGGCGATGGGGACTGGCGGCGCCGGGGAGTGAAAGGCGGAGACGGTGATGGCAGCGCTGGCGGTGATACGAGCATCCGTTTTTCTTGTTGCTTTTGTTGGTATTGGATCTTGGGGACACCGGGTCGGATCTCCCACTTAAATGGGACGGCTCCTTGTTTCTTGAAAGAATCATCGATGGCCATGTATGCTCTCAACTGCAACTAATTAACTGGCAAAGTAACTAACTCCCAACGGCACTTACATAAATAGCCGCAGTAGAGGCGAAGCTGAGGAAAAATACTTGATTTCGCCGGGATTAAAGGCATGATATGGGGTTGGTGGGCCTTAAGTTGGGGGGGCTGCTGTGTATGTAGTTGACAAAATGTGTGTACAGAAAAAAAAGTCCTTGAGAGAAGTCCAATTTCGTCCACTCACAACATCTTAATTATTAGAATTTAATTTTTTATTTTAAATATCTTAAATTCTAATTTTTAAAAAATATAAAATAAATAAATATATAGAGTTCATAATTTAACTGAGTCTTTTGATATAAAAAAAAAAGAGAGAGAGAGAGTCCAATTTTCTCTATAGCTGATGAAAGGAAAAGGTACATAAAATTCAAACTTCCTACTCCTTCGAATAGAGTAGCATATCTCTTAGATCATCGACTCTCGTCGAAAAAGAAAGTTGTCGTAGACAAAAGTTTCAAGTGAGAGAGGAGATCTGTCCTAACAAGTAAAGATACCCATGTGCATATTAGCAAACAAAATTTCCGGCATTCTTGTCAAAATACGAATTGTCCAACATTCTTAGACTTCGTTGTGCTGAGTCATCCGGACGCCCATGTGCATATTAACATCGAAACTCTTTAAGCACACTTTTCAACTTTGCAATTGTCGAAACATCCTTGCATGTTGTTGTGCTGAGACATCTTGGGGCATTTCAGCCCCTTTCACTTGCCTTTTTACCCCAGAGAAAGTAGTGTGGCCGAGTTCAATCAAAGCCACACCGCACAAATGCAGCAACCATCGTAGACCACATTATCAAACATGAAATGTTCGAGCAGTCACGGTCTATTGTTAGTATTTGCGATGATCAATGTGTGTTCAATTCAGATTTTAGGATTTCAAATATCGAACATCATCATCAATCATACAACGTTCGTAACAACCTGAAAAAGTGACAAGCTTGCTGTAATGGTAAGAGGGCCACTTTAATTGCAATCAGGGTGGATAAGCAAATTTTAAGTCATATACCTTTTAATTTTTTTTCAATGTAATTTAAAACATTTAACCTACTTCAATTTAATTCTAAATATTTTGATTCCATATTGGTTGAGTCCAATCACTGATAAAAAAAATGATTTAATTATTAAATAAATATATTGACTGAATTAAAAAAAAATACTTGTTAAATTATATTTTTCACCCCAATACAAACTACCACTACTATCAACTCTTGCCATCCTCATCTGTCCCTTCGGCGAGCAATACGATCTCCTCATCTTCTGCTGAGCCGCCACCTCCTCCTTCTCCCGTCCTTCCCTTAATTTTTCTGATTTTCGATTACTCTCCCATTCTAAAAATCTAACAAATCCTCTACATAGAGTAGAAATCCAAGTCAAATGTGAAAAAGGGGAAAAAAAAATAAAGTACACATACATATTCAACATTCCTACTCTGGAAATTTCTCGGATTTGTAACATTCCGTATCATAAGTTAAGAAGGAAAATAAAGATTCTAATGCGCAGCTTAGTGGGTACGGGCCTACGGGCAGAACAAAATTAGTGGGTATACATTTCAGTTTTTAAAATTTTTTTTTATTGTGTTGATTTTTTGTTTGCCTAATAGTTTAGTGGCCCAGGGAAGGCATCCTAATAAATTGTTACCCTTTTCTATCTCAATTCAATTGGGAATTGTTAAAAAACCTGGGCGTCCATACATGATCACAAGGTTGGACAAGGGTTGCTTAGGGAGTAAACCCAATTAAATTACCGGCATAAAATGATTATAAATATGGTGATGGTAGTGATAGTTTACATTTGAATAAGAAATGTAATTTTAATAAATGTATTTATTTAATGACTAAATATTTAGGATTAGATTAAAAAACCTAAAATGGTTAAAGACCTAAAATATACTTAACTTATCCGCCAATCAGGGAAGAAACATGCAAGGGCATTCAAACATATAGATAACTCTTAATCGTAATTGACAGAAAAAAATGAGGAAAATTTATTTTGTCCAAGCTTTTATCAATATTTCGATCAGCTACTCACAAATGTATTAAAGCATTGTCATGCGAGAAGAGAGCACTTCTGTGCCTTTGGCGAATGCAAATGTGAAAAATCAATAAAACAGAAATGAAAATAGCCGCAAGACTTGAGTAATTGGAGGCTTCTGAATCATACTACGCAGAAGGAACCATATTTGAAGCACAAGGTCTTCATTTTTTAACAGGCTAACAAAATTTCAACAAAACAATTCTTTGTGACATCATGAGATGCGGCATCTCCTGTATGGTCCCCAACACAATCTAATTCTCATAGGAGAATTCTTGTGGCATGCCACAAAGAGCTCGCATCGTACTGCTGGTTACATCCAGCAGCTGCAAGTATTCATCTGCACCATCAACAAGGCACTGCAATTCCACAAAGGCATCAAACATAAAACTTTTGTCCAAATGATGTCTCTTTGGGCGGTCCTTACACCACAAATAATCAAAGAGTAGAAATAGGACAAAGAATGTCCACAGAATAGGACAGAAAAGAACCTCAGTTAATATACATTTAATAAATGCATACAGTGTTAAAAACAAAGAAGGAGAGGGAAATAAAAAGGTGATTTCAACAGTTCTCAGTTGTATGTCAATAATAACTGCTTAATAGTGTTAAAACATACAGCTGAATCATTCAAAAAGAAAGTGCCAAATGAAAATATCAGTGGCTAAAACAGTGTAGATTATGATTTGCTAACTACTGTACACCGAAGCCAACTCTCAAAATGACAAGAAGGTCTTGCAAAGGAATTAAGTTTTGCATGAAATTACCTTATCAGCTTCGCCCAAACTCTTGCATATCCGAGCCTTCTGTTCATCTGATATATCATCTGCTTCGACCACCGAATCAAATAACTGGAATATATATGGGTATTATACATGATATCTTATCAGTGATGATGGCAAGAGATGGATAAAAATAACACAAAGTTCACCTGTGAAAGCATTTGAGAGACTGGGTGCCCTTCTGCAATGACATTATTGACTTTTCCATTTGCATAATCAAAGTCACCTCCTTTGCATGCTGCATAAAGTTCTCCAACAACCTCCTGTGGAATAACCTGATAAGCAAAAGCACGTCAGGCAAAAATAAAAGAGTACAGCAGAAAACAAGCCAAAAGAAAATCTTTGTAATGGTGTAAATATCAATACAGTAGTAATTGTGCACAGGACATAAATTGGCATATACATGTGGCTTCTCCAGGGCTGAGAGGGATGGCCAGGAACAATCACCAAAATTAAAACAACTCAAGATCAAAAATTAACTTACCCCAGACACGCTTATAAGATCCTTGGATGAAATTGTTGACCCAAATAAGCGAGCAGCTCCCTGATTATTATTATACATAAGTTAAAACTCCAATTCAAAAGTTTGCTACATGAACACACATAAGCATGGTCAGTGAATATTTTACTTCATAAAACAATTAAAAGAAAATGAAAAAAGAAGGTTTTACAGCTCAAAATTACTATCAGATTAAAGAAAACAAAATCTCATCAATATATTATGGAAATGCATCAGCTCTTGATCATAAAAGCCAGATAAGTTATTCATGCTCTTGCACCAAAGTGATTCTCACTCCTGCACCAAAGTGATTCTCATTGACATTTATCCTACGAAGTAAAATCAAGAAAGCACCAAATCTTCAGCAAAGGCTCAGATTGACAATTTGACAGTGTTCAAATAGTAAAAACCATAAGAGATACGATTTGCATTGCAGCAAATGGCTGAACAGAGAAGGGCTGGGAAAAAACAGTAACTTAAAAAAAAAAATTGTCATGAGTAAAACCTAGTGTTAAAGTGTTGAAGAATATGAAACCAATTCATAGAAAGCTGGATCCCAAATGGCTATCCCACAGGTTTCAGCAGAGACTTGAAACTCAAGGATGTATGATTCACAAACCCTAAAAGAAGAAGCAAGGGAAGGGATAATGATGTGGCCACAATTTTATTCCTAAAATCAGCCACCATAAGCCAACAGCCTTCATAAACCACCATACTCCAAACACACATATGGTCCAGGATTCCTACCAAGCATTTTTTTCGGCTTGGATTCTCAAATTGGTGCACCCTTATTCAGCATAATGAAGAAGCTGTCATTTTTGTATAGGATACATTCCAAAATCAAGATGGGCAAACATAATAACTCTAGATTTTCAGTACAACAAGAATGAGTAACTATAATTCAAGAAATCAGATCTTTCAATCTTCCAATAATTCTCCATTTGCTGGCAAGACTTGTATCTCCAATTTGTATTAAACCAGAAAATACCAAAACTTGGCATAGTTCATTTTCAAATTTTACTTATTTGATCTCAAAATATCATAGCTAGGCCTTCTTTTTAAATGCATGAAGCTGTGATTTTACAATTTGCACCAAATGAGGAAAAGTATGCATCTAATAAAGTTGGGTAAATAGGTTGTCCTAGTTGATGAAGCTGAAGGAAAAGGCACTGATTACCAAGCAATCTCAAGGAAGGAAATCATATGCTTGACAAATTGGAGACAAAACTTAATAAGGTCAAGCGGTGCCGAAATGCAATAAAATTATTGATTCTTTTACCCAATAATGAGTGCAGTCCAGAACTTCTATGACAGCCTACTTCATGCCAAAGAGTTTTCAAAAGGAACATGGCTATTGGTAAAATGAAAGGTAGTAGAAGAGTAGCATAATAACTCCTGGTTAACAAAATCATTGATGAAAGAAATTAAAGTGATAAAGCATAGAGCACAGGCATAGAGATTGTTACTTGAGCCAACAAAGAAAAAAAAATAAAAGCATCACTTACTTGCAAATATGTGATAGCACGACGAAGATCGCCTTGTGAGATGGAGCTTAAGGTTGAAAGAGCCTACAGAGAACATCATGAGTTTTGTACAAATGTATAGATAACTGATAGTGTCAATCTTGACATCATAAACCTTCAAGAATCAAACATGTGCACCTCTGTGTCCAGGTTGAGGCCTTCTTCCTGACAAATATATAATATGCGACTGCTCATGATTCCTTCTGAAAGAGGCTTGAACCTGAATTTTGCACATCTAGAAGCAAGTGGCTCTATGATCCTGTCAAAAATGGTAAGAACCTTATGTTCAACATCTGCCCTTTTATCATCAAAATTTTCAATAGGCATGATAAAGTTCAAGAATTATGTAGAATTTGGTATAACATGCAATGAACTGGTGAAAAAAATAAAAAATTTTGCACAGACCAGAATCCATTTGTTTCCCACAACTAAATGGTTGCAGCTGTATGGTTCTTCACAAAAAAATTACTTGAGGCCTTAACGATGCAAGTTCATTATTATTATTATTATTTCCAGAGCCAAACCCAGTTGAAGAGAAAAAAATCCTGAAAGTTGTAAAACAGATCTTCCTTCCCTGCTACATCCCTTGTAGAAAAAGGGTAACCAAACACTGATAATCTAAAATAGTTAAAATTAACAGGGATATAGAAGAGAGAACAATTTATAGAGAGCTCTAGAGCTGCATGACATCAAAGCAAAATGGAAAGAAGATGCACCTGCTTATGTAATTGCATATGAAAAAGAATCTTGTGACTTTGGAGTGGTTTTCCATTGTACGCCTGAGGGCATTCTGTGATAGAGAATGTAAGTGGTTGTAAATATATGAACCTTCATAACAAACTACTAGCAATCAATGCAAAAGAGAAAAGACTAAGACAAGCATGCCTGAGCATCTTCCGTCATTGAATCCGCCTCATCTAATATAATGATCTTGAATGGTGGGCAAGGGTAACCCCTGAGGTATTAGAGATTAAACAAGGAAACTATAAAAGAAAAAGTGCATTCATGACATGAACCCACAATAGAAGTTGTTGCAAGAGAGAGAGATGCATACCCCTGACGTTGACTCGAACCAACAGCAACAGCAGCAAAATCCTTGATCTTAGTCCGAACAACATTGATCCCACGATCATCACTAGCATTAAGTTCCAGAACCCTGGACTTGTACAATTCAGGCCTGCAACAGATTGTTGATAGTTCAGCGACCAAGAAGAACAGCACGATAAGCATGTGCTCCTGAACGGCATCAAAATTTTCACCGCACGTTGAGCAGCAGTACAACAAGACAGCAAGCATAGATCCATCATATTCAACCCCTTCAAGTGTGAGTTCACAAGAAAAGACACGTTTTCTTCGACAAAAGGTGCGTAGCGTTGGTAAATTTATCCAAAGACCCAAACCGTAAACATCAATTATACAATTAGAAAGACAACGTATTTGCTATGAATTAGAAGAAGTTGCAAATTACCCAAAGAGCTCGTGGGCAATGGCGAGAGCGGTAGTGGTTTTCCCTGTACCAGGCGGGCCGTAAAAGAGCATGTGCGGACACTGCCAAAAAAATGCGCGCCCAAAATTAACCGAAATTATGACTAGGGTTTCAAGAAATCAAACAATTGGACTGAAAGAAAACAAAAAAGAAAAAAAAAAAACCTCCTACATTGGAAGTTTCGAGGCTGTTAGTGAGGACCCGGACAACCTCGTCCTGGTGAGCCACGTCTTTCACCTTCTTCGGTCGACTATTCAATTCAAAACATTTATAACCAACAAAGTATCTAAAATAATAATAATAATAGCAAGGAAAAAAGAGAGGACGAAAACAGAGAGATTTACTATTTCTCGACCCATGGTTGTGAGCTCGGCAATACAGGCGCCATGCGTCCTCTCTCTCTCTCTCTCTCTCTCTCTCTCTCTCTCTCTCTCTCTCTGAGGCTGCGATTGAGAAAGTTGGGAGTTTGGAAGGGCAAGCAGTATTCCCGCTCTGTTGAGGGCATGGCGGCAACTGGCCCATCCGGGGGCAAGCGGGCATTGGCACGGCTTAGGACTAAACGCAGCGTTTTGTCCAATTCTAATCGGCGCAATGGGCCCAACTACAAGACAAGATTCATCGTGGGTCATGGATTAGTCGGGCGGACTCGGATTAGAGAGCCCGGTCACCCAAATGCAACAACCGCCTTTTTTTTGAATCTCTAATGTGTAAGGTAGCTTCTTCGAACCCCCTACCCCAACGACACAGTAACTTGGGATTAAAGCAACCAGATTGTCCCAGGAGAAATCCTTGAACCATAGGAATCAGCTAAGAAATTCCAGAAAATACGAATCAAGAATCAAGATTATTTAATCATGTAGAGCCTAGTGGATCAAGATTTTTTCACCGCACACACATATATATCTAGCAATGTGCTATTTTTCTTGGAACAAATTTATCATAAATCCAATTCTTTCATTTTTTACATAAAAGCTAAAACTGTACATATTATTGCCCACGAAGTTGTACCCAACTGCAATTAGGTTGGGTCATCTTTGACCAATCTACCCGTATTTCATTCACTAATTCTGAATTTTTGGTACATTACTAAATTATTTTTAATATTTATTTTATTTTTTTTTAAATTATCATTTATGCCAAAGAAAATAATATCCTGCAGTCTATACAAGGAACTTTTCTTTTAATCAGGGATATATATTTATTGGAATGGAATACTATCAATCCTAAAAGCCTTTTAATTTACAAGCAAATTACTAACTTGGTTAGTATTGCCCTTCAAAGTCTAAACAGCATCTACTCTCTCTCTCTCTCTCTCTCTCTCTCTCTCTCTCTCCACCCTTTTGGGCTTACAGTTGAATATCTGGGCCTTGAGTTTCGAAGATGGACCTGCAGTGCAAATTTTGGATGTAGATTCGTAATAAAATACTAGGCTCGGTCTAACACAGGGCTACTGACTGCCCACCCTCCGCACTTTTCTAGCTTTTGCAGGATGATGATATGGCTGGCGTTTAGTCTCCTCCTAGCCTGGGTTTTTGACCCTCGCTGTTGACCCAAAAAAAAGAAAAAAAAAAGGATTGTGCCCATAAAGGAGACAAATGAGTTTTTCTTTTCTTCATGTTTATCTAATTTGAACAGTTTTATGTTTATTTAGTAACAATTATGTTGTTCCAACAAAACAAAGTAATCATCATCATCATTCATTTCAGCACATTTCCTCATTTGTGGGAAATGGATAGCTGAACCGACTTCTGTTTCGGTTCAACTATGAAAACCAAGGGAAATCAAAATTGGTTAAATTTGGTTTGAACCGAAAAACCCTAAGAAAAAATTGATTCAACTGGATTTGAATTAAGAAATTTTGACTCACGTGCCTTAAAGTTTAAACTTTAAACCTAAGTTATACTAAACTTTTTTGTTTTTGCTTTTTTTTTTTGGGTTTTGTTTTGTGGGGATCTTGGTTAGTTAGGGGCCACCTTAAGACACAGATTCAGTGACCGTTTAAATTTCGAATTCAAAAGTTGCAAGGTTCGGTTCACATGCCTGTGACTTTCTAAATCAACAGCCGTCCTTTCAAATCGTCAAAACAGGAAAACCCAACAAGGATCGTCGAGGTGGCAGCATTTCAGTTACCTGTAGTCCAAAGAAACCAGAAACCGATGTACCCGGAAACAAGCCGGGCCCCACTCCCCTACGCTCCCAAACGAATACCGAGCCCAAATCAACGGTCAGGATATCAAAGCAATTCAAATCAACCCACTTCCCCGCCTCAGAAGCATTAAACAAATATTAAGTGGCAAAAGCACACGATCTCTCTCTACCCTGAAATCTCTCTCTGGAAAGCCTTCCATTGTTTCTCGTTACTGCGTCCGAAAATCGCAAAGAACTTTCTTCTGTTTCTTTCTCTTCTATAAACCCTTTTAACTGAACAGTAGAGAGAGAGAGAAGGCGTGTGCGTTTTTAGGTTGAGAGTTTGATTGGCAATGTCGACGCACACTCGCCGGTCCTCGTTCTCGTCCTCGACGGCATCGTCTATGGCGAAACGACACGCGTCGGAGAATTCCGGAAAGGCCACGGCTGTCCCTCCCTCCTTGGGAAAGAAGCGAGCGCCTCTCGGCGACATCACCAATCACAAGAATGTGCCTCAAAAGGTGTCTATAACCTCCGTTCCTTCGCCTGCTTTGTTGGGTTTCTTTTTTTCTTTCTTTCTTGTTTTTTTTTTTGGGTTATTCTGTAGTCTGTGGGTTACGTTTCGTTCGTTTGGTTTATCAGAAAATGAAGGAAAATGAAAGGATTCTAATGGGTCTGAATCCTTATTTTCGATTGATCTTTTCATGCGTGTAGCTTTATGGATTTGAATGGGGTCCATTTTTAATGGGAAATGTGTATATGATTCATGGGTTTTTTCAAAGATCGTTGGTTCCGTATCATATAAATTGTATAAGTCTTCATGGCTTTTCCTTATTTTCCTATTTTATCACTCAATAAATGTTTACTGTAACATATATAGGGTTTATCAATTTCCAACTTGATCTGTCTTTTCTAGTAGTTCTAATTTTAGTTATGCTAAAGCAAAAATATTTCTAGCCTAGGCGACAAAATGTTGTAGAATAGGTATGCATTGGTTGTAGTGTTGGTTCAATTTACTATTCGAATAAATGTGGAAAAAAAAAATGAAAACAAGGCCTACAATATACTCTGAATCCTTTTGAAACATCCTTTACCTAGTTAAACTGGGTGTATATAGTGGCAGTCAGTCACAACCAACAGGGAAACTGAACTTCTTATGACAATGTTAATTGCCAAGTGCAAACTGAACTTCTGAGGTGCACTTCGATATCTCACCTTATGTTGTATCCTGTTTATAAGATGCAACTTCTCCATTTTAGAGATTGGCTGTTCCTAAGTGATTTTTTGTTATGCAGGCTCCATCTTCAAGTAAGATTGCCAAGATCAAAAAGGGAACTCCTACTTGTAACAGTAGGACTGGCTTCTCAGGGGAAAATTTGCACGCATCCTTAAATGTGAAACCAAGTACAATTGATCCTTGTAAGGTTACATACGTCCCAGGGCGTGATGAAAATGGCCCTGTAATTGCTGCTGTTCCTGCTTCAAGCAACATGGATGTTTCTCCAAGCAAATCGGATGGAATCTCAGTCTCTTTGGATGAAACGATGTCCACCTGTGACTCTTTCAAGAGTCCTGAAGTTGAGTATATAGATACCACGAATGATATTCCAGGAATTGATTCCATCAACAAGAAGACAATCAGCCAGTTGTACATCTCAGACCACGCAGAACCAGCAGCAGGTTAATTGACCAATAGAATCTAAGTTTGTTAACATTCTCCAATGTTTCTTTGTCCATACATACCCTTAGTTTCTTCTTGGACAATTTCATTTTCATAACTGAAAAAAGAGAAAAAAAAATCCCCTTTCGTGAGTACCTCATTCGCTTTCCATTATACATGTGATTGCAGAACATGTTTGTAGACGGAGTATACCAGTTGATGTGGAAACAGATTACAAAATTGCCAATATTGATAATAATTACCAGGACCCACAGCTTTGTGCAACAATTGCTTGTGATATCTACAACCACTTGCGTGCCTCTGAGGTTTTCATCTTTCTTCCTTGCTGAACTTCATATATGGGTCGTTGATACCTTTATATCATATAGCATTCACACACTCTCAATTGTTTTTTATTGTTTGTTGTGTAAATAAAATGTTCTTAGCCTTCTTTCATAATTTTAAGTATTCCAGCTGGCTACTGAGTAGAAGTTAATGTGGTATGGAAGTTTGATAGTGGATACAAACTTCTGTCAAGTTAAAATCATGGCACTCCAGCTATAATATGTCTTCACTTAGAATATTGCTCTGACCTATTCCATTCTTTGGCAGTCAAAGAAAAGGCCTTCCACAGATTTTATGGAGAGAGTTCAGAAAGATATAAATACTAGCATGCGTGCAATACTAATAGATTGGCTTGTGGAGGTAACCCGCTTCTTCTGTGTTACATATGCTACTTATGATTTAAAGAATGTTGGACTTCTATTGTTGCTTTATCGGTTATTGCTGCTTTCTTTGGCTGAAAATCTGATTTAATATACAGGTGGCAGAAGAGTATAGGCTTGTGCCTGACACACTATACTTGACTGTGAACTACATAGACCGGTATCTTTCCGGTAATGAGATGAGCAGGCAAAAGCTGCAGCTGCTCGGTGTGGCCTGCATGATGATTGCTGCGTAGGAAACATATTCCGTATTATGCCTTTTTCTTTGTTGTACACAGCAAGTTGTTTTGGCTGGAACAGTTTATCATATTTATCTACTACTAAGAAGGGATATTATTTCATTACCAGGAAATATGAAGAAATTTGTGCGCCCCAGGTAGAAGAATTCTGCTACATTACTGATAACACATATTTCAAGGATGAGGTATGGTTTTTATTGCTGACCAGTACCTGCACTTATCTTTACCTTCCAGAAGTCCATCTACTAGATACTCTTGCATTGTTACCTTATTATGAAATCTGTAGAAGCATTAAAGCCTTTAATGGCTGCAGGTTCTGGAAATGGAATCTGCTATTCTGAACTACTTGAAGTTTGAAATGACTGCCCCAACAGCTAAATGTTTTTTAAGGTAATGTCCAACTCATGACGATCAGCTATACATGTGTTTAATAACATAGTTCCTTCAGTGACTTTGATCCATTGCATGACTTGTAGGCGATTTGTTCGTGCTGCTCATGGAATCAATGAGGTATGCCTCTTTAACTTCAGTACCTACTACGGTGTCGGATGTTTTCTTCATTAACTACTTGAAGTAAAGTTCATTTGTGCCACTAGCATAGGCCAAGAAGCAAAATGACAATATATAACAATTTGACACGAGAAATGTGATTGAATGAGCGCCTACAAGTTTTTACCTTCTCATGGCTAGAAAATTACCCAAACTTAAATTTTGTCATCATCTTTCCCTAAAGCATTTGCATTTTTCACTCTTGTGCCCCTTTTATAGGTTCCATCGGTGCAACTAGAGTGCTTAGCCAACTACATCACGGAATTATCTCTCCTGGAGTATAGTATGCTTTGCTATGCCCCCTCCCTTATAGCAGCTTCGGCTATTTTCTTGGCTAAGTACATACTTCTTCCATCAAAGGGACCTTGGGTACGTGTAACAAAATGCTTAGGCAACTATTGGTGCCCGATGACATTTGCCAATATATCTCTAGATCACTGTTGTATAATCCTTCATTTGTTTTGGTACAGAATCCTACTCTGCAGCATTACACGCTTTACCAGCCTTCTGATTTGTCCGGGTGTGTTAGGGAGCTTCATCGCTTATGCTGTGGTAGCTATAATTCTACGTTACCTGCAATCAGGGAGAAGTACAGTCAACATAAGGTTACAAAACTTTCACTCTGCTCTGATTTTGTCGCTTCTTCCTAGCATTCAATGTCATAATCTAATCAACAGTTGTTTAATACTGCCTCAGTACAAGTTTGTAGCAAAGAAGTACTGCCCTCCTTCAATACCTCAAGAGTACTTCCACAATCAAAGATGCTAAGCAGTGGGATAACTTTTCCAATGCTCTGTTGGACCAACTTTCAGTGAATCATTTCCGTTTTTAGTAGCCCTTCTCTCTGGTCCTTAACGTCTATCTGATTCGTACTGTTGGTGTAGCGCGTCCAATAGCTTTGTACCTTTATTTAGAGGGTGAATGTTGAGGTCCAACCTTTCAGCAAAAATCAACTTTTAATGAAGATGACCTTGTATGACGTGCATTCATTGTTAGATTCCAAGATGTTCGCACTTCTCTAACACACAAAATAATTCCTCTTCTCAAGGCTTCTCTCATGGTTCTGCTGTTGCTAGGCTCCCTAATTAATAATGGCCCTTAAGCTCAACAATTTTCTTCTAACCATAATAGGAGCCAAGACGCCGCAAGTAATATTACTATTGAATGGTCCTCTGACTTCTGTAAGTCTCTCTGAAACTATATTACCAAACAAGGCAATTCATTTGTCAATAATTTACAAGCAGAGATAGTTTCTTTTGTGAAAATAATGTTATATCTCATCTTTTTTCAAACTCTATAGCGCAAGAGCCCTGTGTGTACATGGAAGTTGCTTCAAAACTGAAATTGCATAGTGGTTTCCTGATCAAACTAAGGCTGTCCTCTCGGCATTTAAACCAGTGGCGTGCTTATAATAATTGGATACATTTAGAACACCTGAAAGAGAATAAAATGGATAAAAAAAAAAAAACTCTAGGCTTATACAAAATCATCTTTATTATAATAGATATATAAACGCTCGCTTTAGGTGTATTTTTTTCATTTTTTTAAAAATTTTTTTTATCTTTTTTGTTAAAAGATATAGACGGTGCGCTATATAATCGAATATAATAGAAATCAACATCGGAGAGATAGAGGTTTAAGGTGTCCCTAAAGGACAGTTTTGTTTTTTAAAGTCACAAGAAAGGCCGAAAAGGCAAAGATTGGAGAACAGAGTGACTATTAATCAAATACAGAACTCTCAATCAATTATGCTAAAACGACGAGGCGGGTGTTTTGTTCCTTTGATCTCGGAAAAACAGTCTCCATGGCATTTGCCCTGGTACGCCAAGCCCGATTGCTTTTCACTCAAAACAGTCATTTTCGGCCATCAGCAAGCCTGCTAGCTGGCCTAACAACTTGTCAAAAGGGCTTTGAAAAACCATCCCAATGACGCTTGCTCCATGGCTCTTACCTCACAAAAGCAGTTGCTTTGTACGGCCCAAAACCCAAATCTCCAAATCACTATTAAATGGATAAGCTTTTGTGCACAATTATCTCTGAGTGCATTATAATTTCTGTTGGGACAAATCATTGGAGCACTACGCACTGATTGGAAGAAAAGGCACGTCTTTATTTGGGTTCGTTGATAGAAAACACATCTTCGTAGTAGGACTAACGCCTCTTAATCTTATCCGTGTTTGTTCCAATGAAAACGAAACTGTATCTTGCAATTAGCAATTCTAAATACAATCAATTAATGGACCTCCCAAAAAGATCCCGTAAATCTCTTGGTGTTTAAAAACTTTAAACTTTATGTTTGAGGTGTCGACTTGCCAATCCAGAGTCACATAACTACCACCTTCGCTGTTCTACTTCAGAAGTCGTCATATTTGCAACTAAAAATAAAGAACTCTCTGTTTTCCAGACATGTCATTGACAGTCCTTAGGGTTCACGTGTTTGTAAGTCGGGAAAAATTGCAGGAATTTTTCATGGATTTCCTCTTTTGGAGTAGATAAAGAAACCGACACTCATTAATTGAAGAATTAAGAGCTAGGATTAGGAACTATAATTCATGCCATATCTCTGACGATGGCCCACAACACGTTTCGAACAGAATGAGCCTAATCCGCCTTTTGATCTGATGATCCCCCCTTTTGGGTTCTGATTACCTAATTGTGATTCTCGCTGATAACACTTTTGATTTTCGGAAAGGTGATTGACTGCAAAAATAAAAGTTAATGCCGAATTGCTCATAGTGACATGGGCGTGTGACTGGGACTTACGAAAAGCCAGTTGCCAAAACAGTCCGGCATCCTCCAGCGTCCACACAAACACAATCCCGAAGAGATGTGTCGGCTTCACATATTATCTCGTGGACCCAGAAACTTTAATCGGTTCACACTCCTTTCCAATGTACTACTGCTGAGTATCTAGTAGGAAAGTAACATGAGAAACACGGTGCCAATGGTTCGTGGCAATAAGCCGCCTATAACATGGTATAGGCCAATTTTTCTTGGCGAGAAGAATAGTAAGTTTCTTTTCTTTATTGTAAGAGGTATGCGGTAATTTCAACCGGAATGGGTAGTGTGCTAAGTATACTGCTTATCATCAGTGACACAGACAATTGGGATGCGGAAAATGGTGAGAGCAGTCGACGAATCATAGACAGCCGTTTTTTATCCGCTTTACTTTGTCCTACTGTGGACATGGACCTCTCGAATATTGTATGTATTGTCTCTCTCCCTACACAAGTTGACTGTCCCTTCACCGTCCATTGAGGACCCAAGCAGCTCCATTGGCCCGATAATTCTTTAAAAAAATATACATATATATATATTGAATTATAAATTATATAATAAAAATATCTCTTGTAAATTTTATACTCCTTCACATTTCTCCGCTCATGCCTTGGAAAGTATTAGCGAGCTTAGTTTGTCGCATGGCCTGGATCTTATAAGTTGAATTGTAACAAGTTTATGTTGGATTTCACAGGAATTCTTTCATGCTAGTTTCTTAGTACATATGGGTCACGTTAGTTTATGGGATCTACTTAAAAATAAATAAATAAATAAATCTAGGGTAATTAACTAACTAAAGATTTATATCATAATCCTAAGTGTAACTCGGGTGGAAATTTGCATGGCTGTGACATAATTGTTTACAGTACGTCTGAATGTATGATCTATGCTTTGTGTTTATAATTAAGGTGCGCTGTACTAATTTTTCTTTGTGAGTATAATTTATTTACTATTTTATATTATATAATTGTTTTATTTTAAATATATTTTATTTATTATATAATATAAAATTATGAGTAAATTATATTAAAAAATTTTAAAAAAATCACCTTAATTTATTATATGTTATGTATGTATGTACTCCATACCTTCATCGATAATCATTGGTAAAGTCCATCGTGAGAGAAAGGTCCTATGCATTAAAGGAAAACAACAAAAAGAGAGTCCCCAAATTCAAATCCCCTCCCGTTTAATATGTATTTTACTGGGTCCTATAAAAATAAAATATGCAGATTACTAAAAAACTTTCCAACTTCCACTCCTTTCCTAATCACCAACTTGAGGAATTCTTTATCCATATCTTTATTTTCCTACCTCCCATAGTTACATCAATAAAGGCAATCATGAAACAACCAACCAACAATTGACAGATATATTCATGTTTAGGAATGATTTGATTTTGGTAGCATAGGGGACTCGTAGGTTTTAGAGGTTTTAGATGATATACATTTCGTTGACTGTATATTAATTTGTACTCATCGGCAATGACTACCAAATTAATATTCATTTATACCTTGAACATTGTTGATTATCTTCTACAAGCAATCTAGACTTTGTTGGTTGATTTTTTTACACAGCAAACCCGTTGTTGGAACGGCAAACCCATATGGGTGCCACAGACACCCAAACTTGACAAAACACAACGGTGACGTTTCTAATTCCGTCCAAAGCAGTTAAGCTGTAACGTAAATGATGGCTGAATTCAACGATAAATAACATTGGTATAGATCTCCATTAGTTATTAATTTCCGGCGGATCCATGCATATTTATATGATGTTATGTAACAATAATAATAATGATGATGATGATAGGAGAAAAGTAAAGTAGAGTTAAAAGTTGATTAAATACACATAATTCATATTTATATTTTTATATGTAATATAAAATTGAATGGTATTTAAATAAATTCGCTATGCTTAAGTTCACTTAATTGGAGAGTCCCATATGATGTAACCAAGGCACTTTTTGCATTAAAAGGTAAACATAATTGTTGAAATGCGGAGTCAAGGGTCACCGTTTTTCAACTAATAATTAAGTGGTTAGGAATCCGTACAATATTTTCACCCTTCTCAAAGTACGCTTCTGGTCCACTCTAGAGGTTTGCAGCTCGTTTGTTCAGCCTATACAAGCAAAACCTCGTTGTTCAGCTGGCAAACAACGCTTCTCTCTCTCTCTCTCTCTATGTATACACCTCTCTCCTTTTATTTTCTCTTGCAAGACGACGGCTAGGCTGCTAGTCCCTTACACATTCAGTGCGTACCCATGTAACGTCGTGTTGCGGCGCCAAGGCCTCCAAGAATTGAGAAAATTCCAAAAACTATTCATAAAATATTAAAGGCTAGAAATTAATGGATTTCATTTTTGTCCCCATAGAATGTCCTAATTCCAGCCCTGCACACGTTGTTTTACAAAAGACTGACAAATTTTGGTCGCCAGATGCCAAAGGATCAATTATTCAAGAGTTTGGTGGCTTTGGCAACAATGATTCAGAAGGGGTGCCGCGTACCAGTTAAAGTCGCGAACGTCTTTTAATTTTGTCAAGCAAAAGCAAAAGAGAAAGGAAAATTAAATAATACCGCAGAGACTTCATAGTTTAACATCATGCTGGAAAATCCACATCCCTATATGCTGTAGTTTGTACGGGTGCAGAACTCACATAGGTGGATACACGTCATTTCTTTTTCCACGGATTTTGCCTATTCTTTTAACTGATAATTCCGATTCTTTAATTTATCCAAAAAGGCTCAATGATCTTGATGAAATGCAATGTTGGAGTAGAAGCACGTTGATCACTCTCAGGCATTTTGATTAACACATTTTCATCTTTTTGGTCAATGCAGACGACTTGCAATAAAGTATACACTTTCCCTAGTGCTCTCGTGGCCCCTCAACAAAAGCAGCTCGGAATGGTCATAAACACGTGACGCCCTCCTTATGAGTTTCCAACATGCCTTTACGGAAATTATGACATAATCTTTTACGAATTTTCTAGGCTTTGAGATACATAGAATATTGTTTATTATTATTTTTTTTAACAAGAAAAAGTTGAAATCTTAGTTATTTTACTTCTTAAGT
The DNA here is from genome assembly GCA_020883675.1 of Bruguiera gymnorhiza. Classification (NCBI taxonomy): domain Eukaryota; kingdom Viridiplantae; phylum Streptophyta; class Magnoliopsida; order Malpighiales; family Rhizophoraceae; genus Bruguiera; species Bruguiera gymnorhiza. The sequence continues at coordinate 773,500 of JAIRCJ010001047.1, read as the reverse complement.
TGAAATTTAATATTATTTATTAGTGTTCTTACATAAATTTTCTTTTGAAAAAAATATTAATTAAATATTATTAAATCTGAATAATTCACTTCATATTTAATTTTAATATTAATAAATTTAAAATTTAGAATTATACTATCAATATAAATTTTTATTCACTAAAAAAATATCAATAAAAAATTAAATCAAAATCAATGTAAAATATATATATATATGCCGAACAATCACCAAACGCTCAACTGGAATGATATGATTGTTTGCCTTCCACCCCGTTGAAAAGGTGATCTACACGATATGGTGCAAGTTGCTTTGGAGCTCGGAACATCATCCGATCATAATACCAAATAAGGAAAAAAGAAAATTTCGATGAGGTAGACTTGTGCGATCAATATTATTAAGTGTTGCGTTCGAAAAAATTATTATTAAGTGTTACTCTGCGACACCATCTAATATCCGGAACTCAAACAAAAGGGTATTTTAGCTGCAGCCTCTAATAAGAGTTTTTTTTTTTTTTTTATAAATTATTGAGCAAGCTGTGGCCTCTAATAGGTTGAAATCTCCTAGCCGTGTTCCGCATATGGACAACGAAAGATAAAGCATTCTCTTCGTGGGTTTGCTTGACAAGTGCTCCGCAAGAAGGGTGGGCCAGGGGTTTACCGTGCTTTTCTGGAGTCATTCTTGCCGCCTGTGGTTTCCACGACCACATAGATGAAGACCTTCCTTCAAATAATTCGGCTGTTTCAGCCATGCTGCCATGACTTTTTGACTGTTGTGTTGGGTGTGACACGTACATTTCTTTTTGGTACGTTTATTCTCTTCTTTATTCCATGATAAGTCTCATAAATTTCACATGTAAAATTACTTTTTTCTTTTGTACATTTATTCTTTTTGGATAAAACAAATCACGCTAAATTTACGTTACACCTGCATTTATTATCTGACTGATATGTCGACCAGAGTTCCGTGGACCTACGACTTTTGACACAAGACTATCCTGTAGTCGCTTCTAATTGATATCGTACGGTGATCCACAAGTAACTAATTACCAGTGACGATGCTTTCCATTTCAAGCGGAGAGAGACTAACGAGAAAATAAAATCTTACGGCTAAAGCCTAAGAAAACATCATAGTTAATTATTTGGTAAATTAACACCTCTTTCTCCAAATTTTAACTACTGTTCATGGCCCCTTCAGATTCGTAGTTTTACAAGCATTACATTTGGGGGGGGGGAGTCTTTATGTGTGGTGAAGATTTGGCATTAAAATTATAAAAGTTTTGAATTTTAAAATTCAAATTAATCGTCTTTGTTAGGTACAACGGGAAGGAAATTGCCTAGTTGAAGTCGCTGGAATGAGATTTGAGAGATCCATGGAATTAAGAAGGGATATTTTGTATTTTTAAGTTTAGACAAATTAAGTTTTTGATGGAAAAAAAATAATAATATGGTATTAAATGCCTTTTGATTTACGTGGGAGAGCATTAAATGCATTTTGTAAGTGAACTTAAGCAATAACTGCTGTCTAGGCCTCAACGGCCCCCTTTATTTTCAATGAAGTACCCGTTAGTTTAAATTGCAAGTTTAGATTTTTTTTAAATTTTTTTTGCAATTGAAAAATTATGCAAGATGCTCGTGTACCCAGTGATGCATTAATGCAAAGTCTCTAGCTACATGGAATGAGATGATTTTACTCGAGTTCTCTTCAAGGTTTCTTTAGATTTTACGTTTTGTGAGAATGTGATGAAAATAAGATTTGAATCCAGCCTTACAAAAGTTCAAATTGTATGTGGGTAGCTTGATTTTTTTTTTTCCCAATAATTTTCAAGGTATACTTTGTGCATGTAAACTTCTTTCCTTTTGGTCGTTATCAAATAGCATCATTGTTCATCTTTTAAATCCATTTCACGGCAAGTTGTATGCGATGACACCATGGATTTTTATGGCTAAAGAAAAGCATATGTTGTCTAATTCATCTTTAAAAGGAAAGACTTCTGTTGTTTCAAGACTTATTCGTTGCACGTATGACAAAATCCTTCTTATTAGTTTTAAGCTAATCACAATCAATGGCCAATAAAGTATATTGAAATGGAAAATTCCCAAGACGGGTGGTGTTTTCCTCATTATGTAATGATCCTGCCCAATACCGTCCAAGATTAAGCCAGGGTGAAAAAAATTAAAATATATATATAAAAGAGCAAAAGGAGATGATGGGTTGGGGCAATTGTATCTTTTTTTATGGCTAAAGAAAAGCTTGTGTTGTCTAATTCATCTTTAAAAGGAAAGACTTCTGTTGTTTCAAGACTTATTCGTTGCACGTATGACAAAATCCTTCTTATTAGTTTTAAGCTAATCACAATCAATGGCCAATAAAGTATATTGAAACGGAAACTTCCCAGGACCGGTGGTGTTTTCCTCATTAGGTAATGATCCTGCCCAATACCGTCCAAGATTAGGTCCAGGGTGAAAAAAAGTTAAAAAAAAAATGTAAAAGAGCAAAAGGAGATGATGGGGGCAATTGAATCTTTTTTCTTTTTTTGTTTTTTAGCTTCAGAACTAGTAGCTAGTTGTCATTGGTTGTCAAAGAACTTTCAAATACTTCCTTTTCGTTTTACACCTTCATCACATTTTAATCTATATCACTGCAAATAAAAATCAGAAAAGTTGCATTTCCTTTATTACTTTAAGTGGCCTTGGCCGGTTAATGAAATCCCAGAAAAAACTTGTGAACTTCCCAATGCTTCACTTTCGTTTCACACATACGCGCAGAACCCCTTTCCATTACAACAGAAAAGTTGGTGGGAATCTGATCAAGACCGAACAATCACTTTCATGGTGGGGTTATGTTTGGCCTTAGTACCCAGCTCTATCTTGATCGGCATCTACCTTTGTCTCAAATATGATATCGACAAGAGTAGTTTCCTTTTCGTTAAGGATTGGATAACAGATGAAGAAGAGAGTCTTTGCTTGGAGCTTTAAAAAGACCTGAAATCAATGTATAACACGATGATCAAGACAGCTGACAAAATTTCGTTCCCCTTGTATTGTACGCGGCAAGGAATAATTATTGATGGTTTGTATAGCTGGATGTACTCTTAAACGAGGCTTTTGATGGTTTGTACGGGATTTTTGACTTCCCTACAAAGTTGCATTGATGGGTGTACTCAGTTAGGCACCGGGCTGACTTGCTTAGCTGATAGCTTTTGTCTTTTAAAAAAACGAATGATGTATAGGAATAGTTCGGGGGGCCACTCATAATGATGCTAAATGAAAAATAATGTAAAGTGAACGTATAGTCTGGAGAAATGGTATGTGCAACTTTCGGGAAATTAATACTTATTCTAATCAACTGAGATTCAGTTTATTTATTATATATAAATATCAGTTTCTAAATTTTATTTTACATTTCATTACTTCCTAATCGACCTTTTCAAAAACTAAAAAGTTATTAAGATATAAGAATTTGATATGAAAATTACAAGTCTATTTTGTTTAATTTTAATTATTAGTTATAATTAATATATTTTTTGTAAAAATAAATTAATTATAATTAATAATTAAAATTTAATAATATAGGTCTGCATCAAATTCTCACATATATGTAACAAAACTCTTTCCAAAGTATACTGGCCTCATTCAACTTGGCTATTATACATGGTACGTACTGTAACTAACTTATTTGGTTAATAAATCAAGCCCAATATAATAAGTTATGGTTTTTTTTATTATTTTATTTTATGGGGTACGGTGCTGAGTATGGGTTGGTCTATGATAATTTAGAAGAAGCTCGCACACCAGATTATTTTGTGCTGGAATTATAACTGTACTGGAATTGAGATGTTGGGTGAGTAATTCTACTTATAGGCTTAATGCAGGTACTTCTATAGCCAAGTTTGTAAGCTTTTATGCTGTTTTGAAATTCAATATTTCTGTTCAAAAAAGATTAGCCACACTGATGTTGCTTTTACCAACAAATCTTATAGATAATTTCTTACATCCATAAAAATTATGTTATATTTTTGTGCTGAATAAAATTACATCATATTAAATGTATTAGTGAATTTGTTGCTACGTATAAGATTTTACAACATGATAGACTTTAGTGTCATGTTGAACTACAGCTTTCCTTGTTTTTTTTTGCCTTCTTTTTATTATTTTTCTTGAGAAATGGAAGTGTTTAGTCATAAAATTAAAAAAAAAAAAGAAGAAAAAAGAAACTTCAAAGGTACATAGTATCATGGTTCTTGGAGGAAATTGGCTTTGTAGCCTTTTTAGCCTTTCTTCCTCGTTCATTGGGAACTAAAGTTTAAGAATTAGATGCCGCTTGTCCACCTATCAATGGTTAAGTTTCTTGATTATAATAATGGAATCCCAAGTGGTTGCACCATGTCAGGATTATTTTAGGCTCAGACCATAAACAAAACATTGACTGATGCATTTCACCTGACACTTTCTTCCGCACTCTTCCCATTCAATATGGAATGAATTACGAAAATTAAAAGGTAACCATATTCCCTAACAATAACGATGGCGGAGAAGCAACATGCGTGAGAATCTTCATTCAGAGGTCGTCTTTTAAAGAGGCGCATATGGTCAAGATATTATTTTAATTATGATTCCATTTTCCTATATAAGCCACGAGGCGTTACTACACGATTATTTATCTTTAGTTTGCTTATAAATTATATATAGTTATCATTTATTTAATCATAAAGATAAAGTGTGCGAAATAAATATATTTTATAAAAATAATTATGAAGAGATAATAATTATAAAATAGCTATTGTATTGAACTATTGTCCTGCATATTTTTAGTCCATGCCTATCAATCGAGCAATTTCCAGTATCTTCAATATGTCCTGTGTATTCAGCTTTTATTGTTTTTCTCGCTAGCTACCTTGCCTCTCAAGGAGACAACAGAAGGCATAATATCTAACAAAAAGTAGGATGTGAAAATTTCATTTAGTTTTCTTTTGCATTTGTTAGAAATATACCATTGGTGATGATGTACCTAAAGCCATGAGATATATATAGTTGAGATGAGACAAAAGGTGTATGACATTCAGTGGTGATGACCATCTTAAAGCAATGAGATATGTATAGTGGTAAAATATAGTTTTCACCCATACAAGAAGAATCCCACTTGCTTGATCCTACAAAGAAAAAAAAGGGAAAAAGAGAAATGGGCTTGACGTAAAAAAAAAAAGGCTTATGAGTGAATGTTGTATACCTGCCAAAACAGGGGCCTTAACCGCATGACAAGGTTTCGGCAAGATCACAGAAAACAGCACCCCTACATTGGGAAGTAAAGGGCTGGTAGGTCTGATTAACGCGTAATTCCAGTGCAAAGAACCTGGCTACATGGGCTTGTGGCTGGCCACCGAGGATGCCCCGTAGGCGGAGAGATTAATGAGTTTTCGTTGACCAACGCGCGCACTCAAGTGCGTCTTCCACACCACGCGACCACGCGCACTTAAAAGTTCCATTATAGCCATCTCATGGGCCAACTTCTTCTTCTTCTTCTTCTTTATATACGCTTGCACTCCCTCAACTCTACCATTGCAAAGAGCCTGGAGCTTTTAAGTTCTTAAACGCTCTTTTCCTCTCTCTCTCTCTCTTTCTCTCTCTCTCTTGGAGCGAGAGAAGGGAAAAAGCTTTTTTTCCAATTTGGGTCTCTTGGTGATTCTGGGGAGGCGTGTGAGTTTCAGTTTCGCAGTGTTCTGTTCAGACTTCCCCCAAAACCAACTCATAACTATACTTGGATCCATTACTGAAACAGGCCCATTACTTTTTTCTCATCTATTCCTTGAATCCTTTTGCTCTATAATCCTTAATATATTTTTCAGTTCAGCTTTCTCCATAAATCTGATCCAGCCAACAAGGATTAATAGACTTGTTTGTTTCGCCGGATATAAACAAGGAAACTAAGATGGCTGAGAGCAACAACGCGTCCGCGCCCATGAACTCCCTATCTTACCAAGTCTTCGATGTCTCTGCCGACATGCAACCCCGAGCTGCCTCCAAGTGGTTCGACGACGACGGCCGTCCCAAGCGAACTGGTAAAATAGACAAAAATACACAATCTTGACATGTTAGTCAAAATGGTTGTCTGTTCGTGAAGACGTAACGTATGATTTCTTATTAATTAAGGTCGTTTTTCTTTGGAATTCTGACAGGAACTCTATGGACTGCTAGTGCTCACATCATAACGGCTGTTATTGGTTCTGGAGTTCTGTCCTTGGCTTGGGCCACGGCTCAGCTGGGATGGATCGCTGGTCCTGCCGTCATGTTCTTGTTCTCTTTTGTAACCTACTATACTTCTACTCTGCTCTCTGCCTGCTATCGTACCGGTGACCCTGTCACTGGCGAGAGGAACTATACTTACGTGGACGCCGTTCGCTCCAATCTCGGTAAATATTTCTCTGGGTGTCATTGCCAAATTTTGGGTCTTTATTGAAAAATTCTTCTTGACATTCTGATTTCCAATTTTGTTTCAGGCGGTATCTATATCAAAATATGCGGGGTCGTTCAGTATGCCAACCTTTTTGGAGTTGCCATTGGTTACACAATAGCATCATCTATAAGCATGATGTGAGTTCTAACTTCAATTCCAAAGATAAATTTAAGATTTCTAATTAATTTTATTATTATTATTATTTTTAGTTCTGTTGTCTGATTAGTTTTCTGGGTAATTAACTATGGAACAGGGCTATCAAGAGGTCCAATTGTTTCCACTCAAGTGGTGGCAAAAATCCGTGCCGTATGAATGCCAATCCTTACATGATTGCGTTTGGCATCACAGAGATATTTCTCTCTCAAATTCCTGACTTTGATCAGCTGTGGTGGCTCTCCATTGTTGCTGCAGTTATGTCTTTCACTTATTCCTCAATTGGCCTCGGACTAGGCGTTGCTAAAGTTGTCGAAACCCAGAGAATCAGGGGAAGTCTGACAGGAATAAGCGTTGTAACTGTTACTGAAACCCAGAAGGTATGGAGGAGCTTCCAAGCGCTTGGAGACATTGCTTTTGCCTATTCTTTCTCCAACGTCCTCATTGAGATTCAGGACACAGTCAAGTCCCCACCGGCAGAACACAAGACAATGAGAAAAGCAGCTCTAATCAGCATTATAGTCACAACTCTTTTCTACATGCTCTGTGGCTGCCTTGGCTACGCCGCATTTGGAGACATGGCCCCTGGAAACCTCCTCACTGGCTTTGGCTTTTACAATCCATACTGGCTAATTGACATTGCCAATGCTGCCATAGTGGTCCACCTTGTTGGTGCATACCAAGTCTTCAGCCAACCCATCTTTGCCTTCGTCGAAAGACATGCAGCTAAGGCATTCCCAAATAATGAATTCGTCACCAAAGAAATCAATATCGTAATTCCGGGTTTCCGCCACTACAATCTCAACCTCTTTAGGTTGGTTTGGAGGACAGCTTTTGTGATCACTACCACTATTATTGCAATGCTCCTTCCCTTCTTCAACGACATCGTTGGCCTTCTCGGGGCCTTGGGATTTTGGCCATTAACCGTGTTTTTCCCAGTTGAAATGTATATTAGACAAAAGCGGATACCAAAATGGAGCACAAGATGGCTTTGCCTCCAAATCCTGAGCCTTGCTTGCCTGATTATCACCGTTGCTGCTGCAGCTGGCTCTATTGCTGGCGTTGTTGATGATCTCAAGACAGCCAAGCCCTTCAAGAGCACTTACTAGATATGTGGGGGGGTTTTCTCTATCTGATATGAACATTTCGAAGGCAAGACATGTAAGGAAAATAATTAATAAAATAAAATAATACTATATTAAAATTAAATTAACAAAAAGATAGGTGTTGTATTTAAAGTTTTTCTCAAGATGGCACACCCGCTGTGAAGCCCATTAAACTTATCCCTTGAAGCTTTTATTGTTGATTAGAGTTAGTAGCCTTAGATAGCCCAAAAATTTAGAGCTTTTGTATTTTCTTTTATGCAATGGAATCAATCCTTGTAAGTTATATTTGTGACAAATTGTCATAGTATAAAATATTAGATTATTGCGAGTATTTTTGAAAAAGATGACAATTTTTCTTATTAACATATGCTTTACATAATAAAATAATAATTTTTTAATTAATTTAGTAATTAGTTATAAATTATTGTAAATAGTGAAAAATTATTCATAACAATTTTAATTTAATAATTTATAAAATAATATAATATTTAATATAAATTTTAACGATAATTAATACTTAATATTATTATAATTTATAATTAATTAGTTCAATAATTATATAATAATTAATAAATAAAAATTTTAAAAATATAATAGTTAATTTTTAAAAATATATTATTTTACAACAGAACAACAACAGAATAGATTGTTTAGTCATTGTTAATGTTCATATCAACAAAGAAGTGGTCAGGTTAACTTTATGTTGTATTTTTTATTCCATTAGTCTTCCGTTTCACAATTTCTTCAAAAGAAAAGCCAGAAGCATGTCTGTCCTGTCAGCTTGATCAACAGGAAAAAAAAAAAGTCTACTTCTGTGTCCTTGCTTTGTAACTTTCTATTTTCCAATGCAAGTTAAAAAAAATTTATGCAAAGGCTTGTCTGTATACTTCATCCAACTGTAATTCAGCTCCCCAAATTGGCTTCAAATACATATAATTGGTGGGGTACCAGAAATTTGATGTTCTTAGCTATTTCAGAAATCACTGAAAGGCATCTCAGGACAGTAACTCCTAAATTTACTTTTGCCTTTGCGTTTTGTTTTCATTGGTTCGGCCTTGAATTATATGATACATCTGGCATATTCCTTGGAACCATTGGTGGCGCAAATTTCTCATGAATGGAGACAACAAGGAAAATTTGTACGATAAGATCCTTCCACTATATGCCGTTGAACCGAAGCCGATCGTAGCAAATCTCCCCCCCCCCTCCCAAAAAAAAAAAAAGGTTCAGACACGAGAACATGGTCAAGTTATAATCAGTGGTGACTGGCTGAATTGAATGCTGAGGAGATCAAAATGTGACCATTCAAGTCAAAACTGTCGACATTTTAAACTTAAGACTGCTTAATTTCGAATTATTATAAGAAGTGGGGTAGCAGGAGATTACCAAAATAAGAACAGCCCATATACAATAGATTTTGTATTGAAAATTGAAACACAAAAAATAAATGGCAATTTTTTTTTTTTGGGAGACCAGGCATGGATCACCACAACAAATAGTACATGAAATATCAATTGCTTATTGAACCCTACGAATTGAGTGAAAGTAGATACTCCAAATTCGGGAATCCAATAATTAAAAAAAAAAAGTTCTTGATAGAAAATAAAAAGTATGGATGAAAGATTCCCGGTAGATGTGGCCAAATGAGTCATTGTTGGAAACAAATAATGATGATGAGTCCTACTAGTGGTGCTCGAATTTCAACTACCATTGTTTAGATGTAATTTTGTGCGTAAGAATTATAAATTCACAGAAAAAAAGTCTCATGATTCATAATTTGTTATATACATTGTGCAACTTTTTTTTTCTTCTGAAAAAAAAAAAATTCAAATTACATGTTATAACACCACTATTATATTTGTCGAGAATAATTTCATGTCCTTTTTCTTTCCACTTGACAAAAAAAATAAAAATAATAATAAATTACAGAAAAAGATACAAACAAGTTGGTGACTTCACCAGAAAATTTATTCAGACTTCCTTTTTCTTATGACCATTGATTAACCATCAACGTAGTCCCACCAAGGATGCAAACAATTGGGTGGTGGCCATTGGTGAAGTACAGTCTTCAGACTCAACAAAAGGACGATGCAGGATTGGAAAGAGGGAGGGGAATGATGTTCATATGCAGAACCAAATTAGGTCTTGCGCGATGCCTACCACGAAAGCAATGGATTCCTAAAATGGCCCTGTGAGATTAGAATCGGGAAAAAGAAAGATTCGCGAATGAGTGTGCATTTCTTTTAGTACATCCATTGAAATAGATTGACAGTTGGATTGCAACTTTGCACGATTCGGTTGACCCGTGTATTTGATAATCAATTATTTATTTATCCTCTTTTATTTGATCTAATTAATTTTCCTTTTGTTATAAAAAATAAAAATAATACTCGTATCTTTTTAAAAATTATTATACTTATATACCACACAATAAATTGGTTTTTATCTGAATTCACTAAAAGGGGACACTTAATAGATTAACACAAATTAATTACTTTCATAATTATATATATATATATATATATATATATATTTAAAAGATATGGTTAGTGTCACCAAACAATTTAAGAGAGAGTGAATTTATGATTTGTTTGGAATGAATGACTTTTCTTGCCACTTGGACCGTCCTGGCCACGTAGACCAAAATGTTGGCGGTCCAACCATTCTAATTAATTTTCTATTATTTACTACGGCATGCTTGCTTCTTCTCAGGTCAGGGATATTAATAAGTACATTCTGATTCTTTCAGTCGGGGTATTTATAAAATAAGATCCTAACTGGGAAAAAAAAAAAGAGAATATTCTTCACTTTTTAAAAGTCTTTGAAACCCTCTTCCGCTATTAAATGTGAGAATCTCGCTTTTTTTTTTCTTTTTTAGTTTTCCTTCAATGTGCATTCAATGCTCTTTCAAGTTAGGTCACACCTCACCGTAGTTAATCCACTTTGGAAAAGAAACAAAATGCATTTAATTCTCCTTCAGTTTCAAAAACATGTGTTGAAGTCATCTTTCTTGACGTTGGACCTTTGAGATGCATATGCAACCAACCGTAATAATCTCTGAAAGTGGGTTTAAGTTTAAACTAAAATTTCATGTACACAAATCGGAAATAATGTGGAAGCTACTAGCTAGCTGCTAGCCCCATATTCACGTGCACAAAGTGTGCTGCCACTCCCCATGGCTGGCGGCTTGTGGAGTTGTGAGTGGCGGGGACCTCCGTTCCCGATCATCGGATGCCGCTGAGTTTACCTTTTTTTTTTCCTTTTTTGTACCACTTTTTGTCAAAGTCTAAGCCGGTGTGCTTAGTAGGCTGGTGCTTAGCGTTGAGATTTTCTTCTTTCCTTTTTCTTTTTCTTCTCAATTGCCCAACTACAAAAGTAATGATCACTTTCTCCAAAGTGAACGGAGATAATGAGAGAAGGTTCTCCGAGGAATGAGGACGGTTCAACTCTCCTTACTTTCTCCGTCGCCCACCCATAATAATTATTCAGTGCAACGACAATTAAGTTCCTTTCAACACGATATTGATGTAGGATAATATCTTAAAATTCATTAGCTATAAACATACAATCAAATGTCTCGTAGATAGAGTCTAGTTGAAGGATACTGAATCGATTGTGATGGTCCACTGCCACCACTTGAAACTAAATGGTTGTAAAATCACTTGGGCGGTGCAATTATTATGTATACACCACCGCATTTTTGTTTATGCTTTTTTTTTAAAGAAAATCTTAGGGTTTTACCTGTCGTTAATGGGGGGGACTATAGATTATGGGGTTCCGCCAAATAATTGCGAGTCGTCGGCACCTCCATTTTTTATACATGGACTCTGCGAGTGATGAAAATCGTATTATTAGAACACTATTATTATGATCAAAGTTTTTAATTTTTTAAAAATTAATTTATGAATTTTTATCTTATTTATTATTATTATTACAAATTGTACTAATTCAATGACTTTTAAGAAGGGAAGAATTCTTTTTTTTTTTTTCTTTTCATTAAAAAACTTATTAAGTCGTGAGCTTAGTCCGTGTTTTAAGATCAGCTACATGGAGAGCTTGCAGGCTGATGTCAGGAGCACATGGCTATCGAGGCACGCCGCGACAGCTATGTCCACGATCGCTAGGGGCTACGTCTCTTCGGGCACTCTGAGGGTTCAGTCTTTAGATGCCCCCACAGTCCACACGCCAAGCCAATCTACGGACCGACTCGTGCCGTTCTGCGGGCGCATCCCCAGACCCCCGTCCTCTTCTCTCTCTCACGACAATTTCAAGCACTTTTCTCTCCTTCCATTTTTATGCCCCTTTGTTTGTTTTAATGAAATTACAAATTAAGATCTCATAAATAAAAGTCTTAATTTTTATGAAGAATCGTCAAAATTTGAGCGGGTCAAGCTCCGATGGTTCGGCGTCGAAAAACATTGGGCTTTGAAAGGGGCCGACCAAAACAGACCAAATTCTAAAGGGGACCAAAGTGACACTGAAGACTAAAAGCAAATTGGTGGAAATGTGTGATGGCCTTTAACCGCCGCCCCCCCCCCCGCCGCTAGATTCAAGAGGCTGCGCCGACTAGCTCCACCTTTCTAAGCATGCAAAAGTCCCGTGTCTTCCTCGATCCTCCTTACGGTTGTCTCGATGTCAATAGCGACGGCAACAGTGTGACAGTCCCAGAACGAGTCCTTTGAGAAACTTGGGAAGGGGTGAGCAGTCGTCTATTTCTAAGTAGTTCTAAGACAAGGCAGTGGCTTCCTATGCATAATTGCACCGCCTCAGGTAGACCATCCTCGCGCTGTTTGCTTTAGAATGAATTACTTAGTCGGGACATAATCATATATTATGAGCACCCATTACGTCAGCACAAAAATTAGATTTAAGATAAAACAAGAAACGGGACAAAAAAAATTACCGTATTGGGAACATTCGTTTAGTTTAGTTTAGTTTATGTGTTAGAATCATCTTACATCCTAATCTTCCCATGAAAATTTACCAGTAATTTTCCTAAAACTATCATCGAGTTACAAATAATGGTAACTGCCACAGTACAAAAGCACATTTAGATTGTGGGTTAAAATCAATTTACTTTCTATAACTTGTATCTGTAATCTTCCCATGAAATTATACCGACAATTTTCCTACCACCATAAGGTCTAGTAAAGTCAAGTCGCAAATGATAGTGACTGCAACAAAAGACAAGTCTTCACGAGTTTCATTAAGACAAGAATGTTATTGAAATTGGGTCGGACCCATGCAGGGGACCGGGGAGGTCATAGCTATTCTGTCCATTCCATGCCTAATAAACCTTCTCTTTTCTAGTAATTACAGAGCACAAGGACCGAGGAAACAGGGAGAAAGAACAAATTCAACGCAGCCAAACCTGGAAACAAGCGTCCAACTCAAAAATTATAAATTAACTGCATCCGTGCAAAACATTACTGTACATATGTAACATAGCATATTTTACTGAAATAACGTTATTACAACTTGCAATAAAATCTCCATCCCCTTTTGATGCGAACTCTCACAATTAATATAAAAGAAAAGAATGTGAGGAAGAGGAGCAGAAATTCATACCAAGAATGGCATTCCGAAATGGCTGTTCCAAATATTATAGAAATCGTGTCCTAAAATCCCGTAAGACTCAAGGTTTTTAAAATGCAAGATTGATTTACGCCATCTTACACCAATGATGGTAATCTTCGTCGAGCATCCCTCAGCCATGGACATATGATTCAAAATGGCATTGGAATCCACTCGGAAACATCGACGGAGTGAAAGTTATTAACTGGCAAAAGGGATGGACCAAATATTTCAAGGCTCAACCCACAAAGGTTTTTCTAAGAAAGCTCTTCCTTATTAAACTTGTTCCATGCTTCCTGTATTAAAGCAAAACGAAGCTAAACATGAATTCCAAAACAACAGAACAGTCTTTGCAGCTCTTGAACCAAAACAAAAGTCATAGACACAACAAGACAAAGCATATAGAAGCAAGAGTGCACCACCACCCAATATTGTAAAAACTCTGTAACAATTTGCATACTTTAGTTGGAAAATATTGTTGAATAATTTGAGCTGATGGACGGGGAAATTATAGGAAGAAAAAAAGACCCATAAAAGTACGGTCTCAAATGTATGAGGCATTATTGAAGATTACTCATGCTCTGTCAGAATCATTAAACAGGAATTATATTCATTCATTGTTTCTCCCAACTACTGGAAAATTAAGAGTGCACCTTGAGGATATCGAAGACCTTCTCTGCAACATATTTTTGTTGAAGAGTAGCACCTTTCTGCTGAACCTTGTCAGGATGGACACACAATGTTGCCTTTCTATAAACCTTTTTCACCGAAGAAGAAGTTATCAAATCTGTCAGTGAAATGGGCTGCCAACCACATTCTGGCCAAAGAACCTGTACACATTCCACATATGGAGGAGATTTTTCAGATTCTCAATGCATCATTATGCATATTAAGAAGCTATTTCCTGAAGGTCAACAATGCTTTCAAGATAATTAGAGTGAACTTTTATTCAGTGAACTGTAATAAACATTCATCACACTTTCCCATCACACTGCATTGGGAGGGATGAATATTCAACATGAAGGATGGTAAGAACTTTTCTACAAGTAATCCAAACTTAATATCAAAGCAAATGTTCTGGCCGTGTGTCCATGCACGCACGCACATGTGTGTGAGTAGGTGAGAGACTGTCTGTGTGAGATACCAATTAAACAGCACTAGAAACTGAAGTTATTGTGTACTGAGAATACACTGTTTGTTCATATACTGTTAAACAGCATACATGTTGCAATGATGATAAGAGTGCACGCATATTTCCCTCTTTCCCTGTAGCCCAGTGCCTTATCTTCAAGTCCATTTGGTCAGCAATCATCTGCAAATTAAGGTTAGATGTCACTAGAGATACAACATGAAAAATAAAGCATTCATCCCAAATTTAATTGTGGTCAGCTACACAAATCTTTTTTTGTCATTCCATTCAATTATGAATGAGTTTGGTGAGAGAGTAGGTGTTCTGAGTCTCTCCTAACTATGGCTTCCCAGGTCAACTTAGTTGTCCTCCCCGGGATTTAGTCTCTCCTTTGAATTGGAGCATTTATTAGGTCTGCATTAGACATCTCCAAACTAACACAAAGCCACTCTCTCAACTTATCTCCAATTGATGCTACACTCACCTTGCTACAAATATCTGCATTTCTAATTTGGTCATTCCTGAAGAGGTGACAAATCTAGGTATTTTCATTTCCTCTACACTTTGGACATGTTATTACTCAACACACCAACGCTCACTACTGTACACTACTGTTGTCCTAATCGTTATTCAATAGAATTTAGATTTTACTAAAGATACTAAAAAAAATTAAGATGATGTATTCCCAAGAAAATAAAAAACAATATAAACATTTATTTAATGAAACAAACACACACATGCCCGTCTATATATCAAAGAACATAACATATACAAGCCAAAAATCAATATGCCACAATATCCAATAAACAAAGGAGAAAATGGACACTGATGCTTGTGCATGCATTAGACGCGTGTGTATACATATGAATGTAATACCCTTGTCATATCAACTACCCTATAATTCCCGTGCAGGGCCACACAAACACACACACACACACACACACACACATGGACCGATTCATTTGTATGCACATGTAATATGCAATAGCCAAAAGAGGAGAAAGAGTACCAAAGATCATCCTAAAAGGAATAGAAATTTGAATGCAACACTTTACTTACATGCCTCTCTTCCTGCTCATACTGAATTTGAAGATCCCGTTGGTTCATGTCAGAAACTGCTTTTGCCTGTGTACAGCATTTCAAAAACTTTCAGATATTTCAATGTGATAGCAAACACAAGTCCAATCTGATGTGCAGTAATATATTCAATTACAGTGTGAATGAGCAATGGCAATGCGCTTTGGATCCTCAAGCAAGAAGACGCAACTAAGCCTTAATGGCTACAGTATGTCACCAGGATGTTGAGGCAAGGCTCAGGGAATAGGATTCTGAGTTCCTTATAGAATCAAGTGGTGGCCATTTCAAGTAAGAATATTTTCTCTGCACAGCTAATAAAAAGATATGCAGAAGAGACAGCCCATTGCATTCTACAACTTAAATCTCTGTGACATTATAATTGACAAGCATTAACTCATATGCAGTATTCATCCTTCTCCTGTTCCAACCCTACGACATTCACATAACGTAAGAACACAAAAGAAGTTCATCCATCCATAAATATAAGTCTATCTGCAAGGAAGAGTAAAAAGAGCATTCTACAGAGAAATACACATACCACACGATCCTGGGTCCTCTGGTGACGTTCCAGTCTGGCTCTCCGTCTTTCATCAGTTTCTCCCTCAACCTCCTCAAATTCCCCAAAGGATGGAGAATCTTTGGGAACAAAAGTAATCAAACAAATATTAGCATGACAATAGAAACACCATAGATTTTTCACTGCTATGAAAGAGCCACAAATTTAGTAAAAATTTACCTCCAAAAAATTTCAAAAGGTCATCAGCTAAATTTGCTGTGGTAGAAGCCTTCTTGATGCCAGATGAGGCACCAGAAGACTTCCTCAGTGCCACTTCAGGCTTCCCTTTGCTTTTTATCTTTGCATCAAACACAGGGTCCTACCAAAGCAGTGGGAATCAAATAATCATGCTATTGCCAATTGAGGTTGCAGAAACTGTCCTCTTTCACATGAATAGTGCTTACCGAAGCCTTAGGCCTTGACTTTGGTACACTGGTGGATCGAGAGGCCATGCCAAAAAAGGATTCTAGATCATCTGCACTTGAGTGTTGTGTCTGTCTTACCGCATCTTCAGCTTCTTTATATTTGCTAGATTTTGCACTTTGCCTCCCCACTCCTTCCCTCGCATGATGAACATCTGAGAGTCTGTCAGCTTTACTTCGCACACTACCAGTGGCAAATTCTTCAAGTTCATCCATTGGAGAAACATCCAAACTTCCAACTGCATTGTAAAGCATCTTACTCTTACCAAAGTTTCCTGCAGATTAATAAAAAAACTGAAGAATTGATACTCATCCTTTACTTCCATCTAAGGAAGCAGAGTAACCTTTTTCTGTCTTCAACACTTGTCCCGGTTTTGGAGGGGGCCTCAGTAGTGGGGAAACATTTGATGAACCCGTGGTTTTTGTGCTTTTAAAATTACTGAGCTTGCTGAATTCTTCGAGTGGGTCTATAAAGGTTGACTTTGTGGTGGTTGAAATTGATTCTAATATTACAAAAGGGTCCTCTGCTGAAGTGAAGGTGGATTTAACTGTCCCATTATTTTCTCTGTGGCAAATATGTTAGAAGAGTATTAAAGACGTCAAACTTATACCTCTTTGAACATGCCAAGCATTAGCTAATGAGTTATAAAAGATTTACGTAAATGTGTAAACGAAGATAATTCTACAATCAACATGCATATCACTTCAAGTTCAGTTCTACTGCCATGAATTGGACCACTAAAGAGTAGCATCAACATTCCTACGAGGGTGCGTGACACTAAAACAACTGCTTGGAATATGCTTGTCATGCTTTATGCATGAAATGCTAGACAATTAAGGTACAAAACAAATTCACATAGCCAATTATGGAACAATGCACATTCCCGTAATAGTATCATCTTGACCATTCTTCCTCTAGGTAATCTAATTACTAGAAAAACTAATAGCAAATTTAGTAATGGGAGACAAATGAAAAACAAAAATTCAAATCCAATCATTGGCATCCGGTTAACAGGAAAGAGCAACTTAGTAATTAATCAAAAAAATCAAACTTTCTTAAAACATTTGCATACCCTTTGCTTGAAGTGCTGCTTGAACCAAACCCCGGTATCAAATCATCTAAACCAACTGATCCACCCTGGCTCGGACTCTTCGATTTTGAGCCAAAATTTCCTAATAAATCATCAGTGGGTGTACTCTGCTTTGGTGGTTTGGAAGCAAAAGACCCAAAAATGTCATCATTATTAGTAAAGCTCCCGCTGGCTAACCCACCAAATATATCATCATCAAACGAAGATTTTGCACTCGAAAATCTGGAATTCGAGAAAATTGAATCGTAATTGAAAGAAGCGCCATTGCTGATTTTATTTGACTGCTTTGAAGTCGTCTGAAAACCACCAAAAATATCAAAACCATCGCTTAAACCTCCCAAACTCTGTGATCTCGGATTCGAAAACGGGCTTTCGAGATTGCCCGAGAAAGACCCATCGGGAGAATTGGAATTGTAAGCAGATTTCGTTGAGTACGTTGAATTGGGAGCAAAATTCCAGGTCTGACCGCTGCTGGCATTGTTGGGTCGTTTAGAAGCGGCCATTGGAGCCGATTTCCCTTGGGATTTTAACCCATAACGCTCCGTCAAGACACCAAACTCGTCCATTATACGAAACCAGACGAAATATACTGCAAATATTTAGCTATCAAAAGATTTTTTTTCTTTTGTTGAGAAATGGGTGATCTATGAACAATGGATATGGAAAGTACGGATCTCGATATACTATTGAAGTAAAATTCAAGATCGCAAAAAGGAATCTAAAGGAAAGGAGACGTTTGCTTTTTATTTTTAAAAAATATTTTATTTTATTTTTTTTCTGTTTGCTTCGAAGATAAGAAATGAGAGAGAAATGGGTGTTAGACGGTGCAGACAGAATGGCGGGAATTGGGTGATAAAGATAGTTTGGAGATGAGAAAATTTTCCGGGAAAATTGCTACTTCGCCTCTTCGGAGGTTTGGGGTCTCTATTTTCTCCCCCGTCTCTCTCTCTCTGCGTCTCTTTCCCTCGATCTCTCCAGTTCTGTCTTTGTTCGTACGCGTTAGAGTTACGGGGTCAAGCCACCTGGTCGCCGTGGAGACAACTGGCAAGTTGGAGTGGTGGGCCATGTCCGTCATCTTCAACCTATAATTATAGCATTTTTTTCAGGTCAGATTTATTAAGTCAAGGTCCACTCTTCTTATTTTCATAAATTATATATATATATACTTAATATTTCTAAAATTTTCAAAGAGATTATGAAATGTGGGTTTGCCTAAATCTCACTTAATTTAAAAAAATAATAATAAAATAAAATAAAATAAAATGCACTCACAAATCTCATATTACAAATATTCAATACTTTTCAATAATTAATTGTATACTTCTTTTAAGTTTTATACATATTATACTAATTATTTATATATTATATATTATTCATTTTTATTAAAAAAAAAAAAAAACACTTCCCCCGTTTCTCGCCGTCTCCGCATACTGTCTTCCTAGCATTTTCCTTCGAAGAATAAAAGGTATCATGTTGCCTAAAGTTTCGACGGTTAGGAACTTTCGCGGAAGATCAGAAAGATTTTTATTTATTTAATTTTTTTTGTCTGTTCTGAAGGCAAGACAGCAGGAATCTTTTTAAATCAAAATGCAAACGTAGCTAAATCAAAGGAGCCAAGTCAATTGCTTGTCTGCCGGGCCACCCATTAAGGAATAAAGTTGAACCCTCCTGTATTCTTTTCGTCTTTCCTTTCGGATTATTAATCTTGTTTGCCCACCACCTAAAAACTTGATTCATAGTTATTAAGGTTAATAAAATAGTCTTAAATTCATTTTTTTTTTTTGGGTGGAGTTATCAAACTGCTTGTTTGACCCCCACCAAAGATATACTGTTTAAAAAAAACGTGCACTTTGACCATGGGCAGCCGATCTTGATTGTTGACTGCTCGCTAGCTTAATTTCATAATCGCAACATGTTAATAGGAACATGAACATCATGGTTTCTGAGCAACAATAACACAAAGGAAACTTGAGTGAACATGGGCAAGAATATACAATTCTCTGCCCCTGAGTTCCCCTGCTTTTTCTTCATCATGGTCGTCACCATTGCCTCCATTGATTCAATCTCGGCCTCTTCTTCTTCTTCTTCTTCATGCCCCATAAATCTCAGCTACGTCGAAACGGTTCCGTGGGACTCCTCTACTTGTACGAAACAAGACGGAAGACATTGCTGCCAGACCCTTCTCAGCCTTTTTGGCATGGGAATTGCCCAACATCTCAGAGAGACCTCCATGTTTCAACTGCCCAATGCAAATACCTCCGCCTCTTGCCTATCTGATCTCCAAGCCAAGCTTGCCGCTTTGTCCATAGACCCATCATTAGTCCCTCTATGCTTTGACCCAAATCGGTTTGTTTCCAACAGTTCTAGCTGTGTTGGAGTAATTAACACACAAGATTGGATAGAGAAGGTTGGTCCAATGACCCCATTAGATACGGCTTGCAAAGGGGATTTGTCTGGACCAACTCAGTGTGGTTCATGCCTTGATGCTGGCTTCAAGTTGAATTCCCAGTTGACGAGTTTAGGACCCAACAATTCGTCGAAATGCTTCTACTTCACCTGCTTATATGCTGCTGCTATTGTTAATGATCGCGGTCCAATGGATGTTAGCACTGCCGCTTGCGCCCTTGCCCTGCCATTGAAAACCTCGGCGGCCAATAAGCCATCAAAGAGATTCAACAAAGATAGCTTACTCAAGTTGGTTTTTGGGTTATTGGGTATTCTGATTGGTATTTTGCTTGCTTTAGGACTTCTTATTTGGTATAGAAAATGGAATGGCAAGAGGAGGCGTCATGCTTCACATGAAGAATATATCACCAATTTCAGGTCTAGCGTGCTGCCTAAATCAGGTGCAAAATGGTTTCATCCATTGGAACTTGAAAGAGCCACTAATGGATTCTCTCAGAAGAATTTCCTAGGTCAAGGTGCATATGGAGTCGTGTACAAGGGAACTCTTGTAGATGGGACATTGGTTGCAGTTAAACAAATGCAAGATATGGACTCAAAGGGAGACGAGGAATTCTCCAACGAGGTTGACATCATAAGCAAAATAAGGCACAGGAATCTCCTGTCCCTTCGTGGATGTTGTGTAGCGAGTGATGACTCGAAAGGTAAAAGGAGATTTCTTGTTTATGATTACATGTCCAATGGTAGCCTAAGCGACCATTTTTCTACGGAACAAAGCAGGGAAAAATTAACTTGGCCTATGCGTAAGAGCATAATCTTAGATGTAGCCAAAGGGC
The DNA here is from genome assembly GCA_020883675.1 of Bruguiera gymnorhiza. NCBI lineage: Eukaryota > Viridiplantae > Streptophyta > Magnoliopsida > Malpighiales > Rhizophoraceae > Bruguiera > Bruguiera gymnorhiza. The sequence goes on along the minus strand of JAIRCJ010001047.1, from coordinate 752,703 downwards.
TTGCTTACTTGCATTATAGCATCAAACCTGCCATTTATCACCGTGACATTAAGGCAACTAACATACTGCTAGACTTGGAATTCAAGGCAAAAGTCTCGGATTTCGGGTTGGCCAAGCAGAATATAGAAGGCCAATCTCATCTCACCACAAGAGTTGCTGGAACACACGGTTACTTGGCACCTGAGTATGCTTTGTACGGGCAATTAACAGAGAAAAGCGATGTCTACAGCTTTGGAATAGTGATACTTGAAGTCATGAGTGGAAGGAAAGTGCTTGACACATGTAATTCTTCATTTATTTTGATCACGGATTGGGCATGGACGCTGGCGAAATCAGGAAAAATGGAACAGATCTTTGATGCATCAATAAGAGAGCAAGGGCCGAAAGGGGTCATGGAAAGATTTGTTCTTGTTGGGATTCTTTGTGCTCATGTAATGGTGGCTTTTAGACCTACCATTTCCGATGCTCTCAAAATGTTGGAGGGTGACGTTGACATCCCCGAATTACCAGACAGACCGTTGCCACTCAGTCACGAGTCCTTTAGATCTCCCTTGTTGCATGATAGTTCATCAACAGGCGAGAGATCAAGAATCAGCAGTTCCAGCATGAGCATGGTATAGATTTATTTCTGGACTAGCTTTTTTTTTAACCTTCACCAAACCAATGCTTCTCCTTGGTAGGAACGAGAGCAGGTCAATAGTCCTGCCAAGCCATGAATATTCAAATCCAACCTTCCGAGGTTGCTACATCTATACATATGTACACTAAAAGTTTCTATTCATTTGACCACTTGGTGCCACATCTTACCCACACTGTTATCAGGGTGTTACTTAGGTAGAGCGTTTCAGTATATTCTCTCATTTTTTCCCACTCTGGTTGCATGGTAGGTTTTAACTCACTGAATTGAACGGCCGAGAAACATTCAGATAGTACTCGATTATTTGGCCTTAACTAAACAGAATCGACTCGCTTCCGTTGATTCCACACAACAATGGCTTCTCCGATACCAGCCTTTACGTTTGCTTCAGAGAAATGAATTACTGCAGCTGCAATTTATCTGCAATCTCCACTCTGCCAGTCCACTAAGCATAAAAGAAGAACGTTGTTTTCGGCTGAAGTTTTTTTTTTTTTTTGCCCAACTGTCACGACGACCGATGCAAATTGATAATTGGTTCTCAATTTTTTTTTTCCTCGTTTGTTTGGGCCAACGTTGAACCCTAAAACAGACTAAAAACCCAACTCCACTACCGACTGGTAGCATTCTCAATGATTTTTTATCATCAAATTTCCAACACACCAAAGACAAATCCAAAATCATTCACACGAGACCACTCCCTTGATCACATCTTTGGGCTCCAACTATTTCAACGCAACTAATATTTATTTTCCATTAGAACTACTACACCTTAAATAGCAGCCTTATAGAAACAAAGAAATTATGGGAAAGAATCTGGAAAACAGTCCATAAATTCAGAATATCATGACAAAAGTTTGTTGTATTAGTCTCCGAGAAAGACACAATTTCTCTCCATATCCTATAGTTACCCCAGGGGCAGCCGTATCCTTGCTTCCAAAGTTACCATTGCTGAGGAATATCTGACACTTCCACCACTAATAAAAGCATATACTCCTGGTAAGCAGATAGGTATGATATCCTGTCAGTGCCTTCTTGTTTTAGATTCACTTCTAGAGAGTATTGCCCCAGATAGCTTGTTCAGCTCGTACAATAGTCCAGTTGAGAACAAAAAACTGGCTCAGCCACAGAGAAGTTTGATGGAGAAATTAGCAGAAATTGGAGTGACATTCAATGTCAAGTTGGCAGTGATCATACATAAAGGATTCAGTCCATTATTTAAATTTTTGTTTTTAATCTAAATGTATCTGGCAATATCATCATTATTTGGGTCCAATCCATCAGTTGACCTATTAAAAAATTGTCATTACGTTTTTTGACCGTACAAAAGTTAATTGCTACAATGAGTTCTCAAAGAAGAAACATCAGCACAAAATAGAAGCATACCAAACTGGTTGTTAAATGAATAATTGAACAAGGGAACCCATATCCAATTAATTCAGTTTTTTTTTTCCAAATCAAGTCAAGCATATATGGACACAAAACTATGTCAAATGCTAATATTACCATGTTGTGATGCAAACACGATGGACTGTGCTAGCCATAATTAAAGCGACAACTTCGGCCAATACAACTGTCAAAAAAAAGAAAAAACGCAGCAAAAATAGGTGAATACTGAATACTATTATAAACAACAAATGCTTTAGTCACAGGGATAGACATCATAATATTGCTAGAAATTCTAAGATCTCCTTGCCAGTAAAATAATGTGAAAAATGAATTGGTGATAGGAATTCCGAAAAAACACACAAGCATGCAGACAAATTCCAGCAGGATAAGCAATGCTAGCTCAGACATGTATAGTGTAAATGAAGGATAGGCACCATTGGAGCAGATAATGGACTTGGGAATGAGTAGCCAGTGCATACCAAATCCCACACAATAGATAATGCCATTAATTGAATAACACCAAAAGTTAAATAACTATCCTGAATATGCAACATATAGAGAGATTGAACTTCATTTGTCAAGTTTAATCAATAATAGCTACATTAGTGGCTACTGAAAAATAGAGACAAGCCTAACATAAAAGCCAAAGTTTGCTCACCAGCACCCCACCCAGTCTTCATGCCACAAGTCTCCTGGAAATTCCCAATGAACTGAAAAATATAGATCAGGAAAATGCAATTATCATGTGAATGCTTTCAGCTCATAAGCAGATTTCAGCGGGCGTGTGTGCGTTTGCATGTATACAGCTCACTCACAACTATCCACACAAAAACTTTACAGAAAAGATGTCGTATGAATTCTAAGCCGTCAAGGACATAGAACTCATACTGGCTTCTTGAATGGTCCAAACAGGTGATGGCAATTACCGGTCATGGCACAAGTGATCATTTGAAATCATTTCTCCTTGGTAAAAAACCATCTCATATTATGATCGTCATGAAATTACAAAGAGAAAGAACATGAAGTCCATAATGCGGAGATCTAATCTCACCGTTAGCAGCACAAGAAATAGTAAAGAGCTGATGAGACCTCCAAGTATTGTAAATAGTTCACTAGATGCCAACTGTCCCCTATACATCTGTTGCAGTGAGAGAATGACTGTGAACAAAAGCAAGGAATATAGCATCGAGCTTCCTGGGCCAGCCATGGTTCCCCTGTCACATAAATCAGTAGTGGCATAAATAGAAAGTCAGCAATAATAAGATGATGTTAATGACTGGCAAATAACACCATCTTCAAACCATATTAACTCAACCAATGCGAGTCAATGCAGCAGCACAAGACCATATGTGCAGTAATAATTGGACCAGCTCCTCGAATAAGAGCAGTGAATATCACTGATCAGAACCACACACGGAAAGCAGACTGGACTGGCTCTCAATCTGGATTCCAGAGTACTCGAAGCAGCCATTCATCCTCAGCTCCAACCACAAAATTCTCAAGCATGGTTTCAATGATGCAACAATCCAATAAAATAACAGCACAGGGTGGACTAGCTAATGAGACATGGTAGAAAGGACATCCTATCCACATTGTTGTTCGATCTACCACTTCAATGACAAGCGACAGACACGATTTGCAGCTTCAAAACCACAAACGACCAGAAAAATCAAAAGCTCTCAATTTGACAAGATCTTGAGAAACTGCGGCACTTTATTAAAAAAAAAGAGAGAGAGAGAGATCTGACGAATCCTTGTTTGTTTCATTGAAAGAAAAAAATTCAAAAACAAAGAGAGAAATCTGCAGCTGAATAACATAACGGGTAAAGAATCACCGGATCAATAAGGCCAATAATGACTCGAAAATTTGGCTCTGCGGGTGAATAAAATGAGAAATCCGCCGAGCAATGGTTCCCAATGACTAAGATTCCGAACTCAAGTTTTGCAAATTGACATCACCGTTCGAAAAGATCCCGAAATTTCCTTTTCCTATTTTTGCTACGATTTTCCTCGGGAACCAAACGGAAAAGTGACGCTAGAAAGAAAACTTGGCAACCAACTACATTGCAAATGAAACGGGAAATTAAGAAAGTAGGAGGCCACATACCTTTGAAATTAGATTACGTCCCTCAGCGCCGCGGTCCCTCCGCTCAGGTCAGGCCACAGGCAGCTGAGCTCCGAACTAGAGGAGAGAGAGAGAGAGAGAGAGAGAGGAGACCGAATCGGCTGCCTCGGTTTTTATAAAAACCGGACCGAATCGATGGTCGGGCCAAAAATTGAGTATAAGCACGGTCGGATTTGCTTGAAAAAAACCAAATTAGACTGAAAATCGATACAAATTAATCTATTCGTTTAATATAACCGATCTGAATTTTTGTTAAAAATTTTTTATTTATTACTTTTTTTTTTCCAAAAGATTGTATATTTTATAAAGAATAATTGTATATAAGTACTTTAAATAACTTTTTATTTATTTTTTAATAATAACTTTTTTGAAAGAATAATTGATTTCTCAGTCTGAAGTAGTCTCTACGTCAAGTCTAGTTCGATTTTAAAAATTATGTTCGAGGATTGAGAAACAATGGTGGGGGCATAAATGTCCATAAGAGCAATAAAAGCAGCGGGTCGAGCGTAGTACCCCCCCCGCCTGGGCGCGAATAACGGGCACTGCGAGGGGCAGAGTAGTAAATTAGCTCAGCGTCACTACGTCAGCTTAACAAAAGGGCAGATTAGTAAATTCGGAATGGTTTGTAAGCACGACCGTGTATAAATAGGAGATACGACGCCGATCTTTCTGAGGGGAACACGAGTTCGGGGTGAGTTGGAACCCGAGCGCACTGGGGAGGCGGTGGACAGAAGAAACCAAGAAAGAAGCATAGCCGAAGCATTCGACTTCGCCTGACTATTTTGCCACTCCCACAACGGTCACAAAAAAATAAATAAATAAAATAAAAGCACCGCCTCCGAGCAATTCTTGATTTTTTGGACGCCAAAAAAAGAAAAAGCGAAACAAAGATCTTGGCGATGGCTACAGTACCGGGGGTCTTGAGCCCAACCTTTCTGTTTCCACAATTGAAACAAAGCACAGTGCGTCGCCGGCACAGCATCAAACCCATCTGCAACGCACCTTTCTTAGTCACTCTGTCTCCGGCTTCTTTATGCCGGCCTCAACGACGCCGTTTTTGCGTCAAGAACGCTTCTTCTCTTGAGGTTCTTTTTTTATTTTGTTTCTTTCCCGCCACCCGTTCGATGAAATGCTTGTGTGGGTTAATTAATCATTCTTGGTGCACCTTTTTTGGGGTTCTGTCAGAATTTAGGTGGCCTGAAGAAAAAGATGAGTAATTTTACGAGCTTGAACTACTGGATTGTGAGGGATTATTATCGACTGGTGGAGTCGGTTAATGCCTTTGAGCCTCGGACTCGGAGCCTCTCTGATGAGCAGGTTTGTGGTTTTTCATTGGGTGGCATTAGCTTGAAATATTCATTCATCATATATATATATAATGGTTGGAATTTGGATGATGAGTTGTGTCTGTTTCTTGTAGTTGAGCACCAAAACTGTGGAGTTTAGAAAAAGGTTGAGACAAGGGGAGACACTAGCCGATATTCAAGCTGGTTCATATCTAATAAGCTCTTTTATTTCTTATTGAAGTAATCTTGTGGACAATGACATCTGGAAAGTTCCCCTGAGAATTGCCGTATTCTTCTGTCTTTTATGGCTTCCTTCACAGAGGCCTTTGCTGTAGTTCGTGAAGCAGCCAGAAGGAAGCTTGGAATGCGCCATTTTGATGTGCAGGTTTGTATATATCACTTTTTAATCTTGAATATGTGCACACGTGCTAGCATCTGAATTTGAGTGCTTGGATTCTTATTCATTTACACGCTCTCATGCCCTTGCAAACACTGGAGTTATATAATAGAATATTCTGTACATTCTTCTAATTTGTTCGCCATGCTTTTTTGTGCTGCATATTTTGATGCCAGATTATTGGGGGTGCTGTTCTTCATGATGGGTCAATTGCAGAGATGAAAACGGGTGAAGGGAAGACATTGGTTTCAACATTAGCTGCATACCTTAATGCACTGACCGGTGAAGGTGTCCATGGTATGTCTTCTATCCCAAGTTCTTCAATGAGCCTAGGATTTCACAGATTTGAGACACTAGTTTCTTCTTGGCAGTGGTAACTGTGAATGATTATCTGGCTCAGCGTGATGCTGAGTGGATGGGTTGTGTCCATCACTTCTTAGGTCTTTCAGTTGGTCTTATTCAGGTATGAGGTTCACCACAGAAAACTTTTCATGCGAAGAAAACAGAACATAATGACTAATTAAACAGAAGTAGGCTGCAGTTTACCATAGCTTTAATGACTTGTTGCTCACACTTGTAGAAAGGGATGACAACTAAAGAGAGGAGGTCCGGTTACAGCTGCGATATAACATATACAAATAATTCAGTAAGCCATTCTGATAATTTTTGTGGCACTTTCATGCATGTTGCCATTGGTGGTGGTTGCTTGGTTTTTGTTGTTGACATGGTTCTTCTGTTGACTTGAAAGTTCCATTTAATTCTTTCCTCCTTTCTGGTCCATTGATTTTCTTTCTGATTTTTATTGCCATTCTAATCCCTCAGGAACTTGGTTTTGATTATTTAAGAGATAATCTTGCTGGAAACAGTGACCAACTTGTGATGAGATGGTATATCAAGATCAAATTTCAACGTTTATCTTGTTGTTGTAGTTGTGGCCACCCTCCCTCTCACTTCTGATTTGTCTTCTTCTACTAGTTACCATTGTTGCTGTTTATATATATATATATATATATATATTTCTTTTTTTTTTAATTTAAATCATTGTATTTGTATTTTACCTCACTGTCGATATTGGACCAATGATAAACAGGCCAAAGCCATTTCATTTTGCAATTGTTGATGAAGTTGATTCAGTGCTCATTGATGAAGGAAGAAATCCACTGTTAATTAGTGGCGAGGTAATCTAGGTTTCCTTATTTAGAATTGGAAATCTTTAATTGTATCCATAGATTTGTATTCCCAAAGCCCCAATATAGCAATCTCTTAATAGCTTCATAAAGTTATTGATTCATCTGTTCTGGTATCAGGCTAATGAAGATGCTGCACGATATCCAGTTGCTGCTAGAGTAGCTGAGCTGCTTGTTCGGGGCCTTGTAAGTCTAGACTGTGTTCATGTAGACTTCTAGTTTGTATTAGATTATATGCATTTCGTCAAACAAACTAAGAGTTGTATGTTTCACAAATCAATTCTGGTAACAGCATTACAATGTGGAGCTTAAGGATGATTCAGTAGAGTTGACTGAGGAAGGCATAGCACTTGCTGAGATGGCTCTTGAAACACATGATCTGTGGGATGAAAATGACCCCTGGGCTAGGTGAACACTTTTTTTTCCCTTTTTCCTCGGCCAGGGAATCTTTGGTCGGATTTAGAATAATTATAATTTACATCAAACTTAGTTCATAATATAACGGAACAACAAGAAAAGGTTGACATAGGTGACCTCAATGAAATTTGGGATTAAGGTTTTGTTATTATTGTTATTGTCATTGTTATTGTTGTTGTTGGTTTTCCATTTCCCAATAAGAAAGTCGATTCAAAGGATTACTTGGGGAATCAAGGTGGAAAGGGAAATTTTATAAATAGGCAACTTTGTGCTTGATGAGAATACCATCTTTTGTTGCATATATCTAGTGCACCTAGACAATATCCTCTTATTGTCGCTTCAATGGAATACTGATTATTTTTTCCTGTGAAAAGAAAGAAAAGAGGAACTGCTGGAATTAAAACCTGTGTGCCCTAATGGCTGCTGTATATGGTGCCTTGAGTAACTGACCTGTGCTTTAGCCTGGCACTGGCATATCAAGTCAAGGCAATCTTGTTTACAATGTCAACTTATTGCAGATTTGTGATGAATGCTCTAAAAGCTAAAGAGTTCTATCGGCGAGATGTTCAATACATAGTTAGAGACAGGAAGGCTCTCATAATCAACGAGGTATCTCCATGTCATGCATGTTGAGATTCCATATTGTTTCTAATGTGCAGAGCAGACAAATGCAAGTCTTTGGCCTGAAGTGCAATTTGAAAAAAATACATTTTGATACCATACTTAAAATTTGTTCAGTTGACAGGAAGAGTTGAAGAGAAAAGGAGGTGGTCTGACGGGATTCATCAAGCTGTAGAGGCTAAAGAAGGCCTGAAGATTCAGGTACAATATGAACTTTTACTGTTTCAGAAGCTTATTGGGCAATGTTTCCTTGATAAAGAATTTTACTTACTGGATACATATTTTGTACACTTTTTAGGCTGATTCAGTTGTCGTGGCACAAATCACGTACCAATCACTATTTAAGCTCTATCCAAAGTTGTCAGGAATGACCGGGACTGCAAAAACTGAAGTAAGAATGATCAGTTGGTTATAAATTTTGGCTACATTAGGATCACTATTTTAATGCAAAACTTATGATCAAATATTTCAGGAGAAGGAATTTTTGAAAATGTTCCAGATGCCTGTCATTGAGGTGCCAACAAATCTACCAAATATTCGCAATGACTTACCTATACAAGCATTTGCAGTAAGGCATTCAATATCCAGTGTAACTTTTACTTTGAGGTGTAAATTTTCAGGATAACGGTTATTTCTTTAATGGTATTTTCCTAATGGCTAATAATTTATTACTGCTTGTATGGTCTTTGATTTTATGTGTGAATATTTTCAGACTGCTCGTGGCAAATGGGAGTATGTCCGCCAGGAAGTTGAATATATGTTTAGACAGGGCCGTCCTGTTTTAGTGGGAACCACAAGGTAGATCTACATTTCTTGAACTGCCCTACATCTCCTTTTTTATCAATATTTTAGTAATTCCTATCTCCCTGCATAAGAAGAATGAGCATCTTGCTTGATCACTCTTTTTTCAGTCCTCTCAACTCTCGCATCTGACCTTTTGCTTTTCCACTTGACACAGTGATAATATCAGAACCTAAGGCAATAGCTTCTTCCCATGATAAGCTTAGGATGTTGCGGTGGCTATAGTGTGAAGATTAATTTGTTCAAACAGCTCTGGGGGGTATTGGACATGAAACTGCTTGTGTGCTTCATTGGCAGGACATGCTGAATCTGAATGCTCTCTGTACTAAATGAATTACAAAAAGACATGCATGTGTGCAATATGTCAACATGCGCCTGCATATATTGTTCATTTGTTTCAGATATGAGAAATTGCCCAGTCACATTTTACACCAAAGTAAAGATAGAACAAGGCCATGAATCCACGAACCATATAGGGTTAGTTAAGAGGAAATATGTTTTGATTAGTCAGAAAAACAAATGCTTATGATACCAATGATAGGGATGGCTAGTCTGAATTCATTCTTTCATACTGCATCTTTGTGTTAGATTTTTTATCCTTGGAATCAAGAAAATTTATTTCTGTGATTCCTCTTCTCAATGCAGCGTTGAGAATTCTGAATATCTTTCTGATCTGCTTAAGGAGTGGAAAATCCCTCACAATGTCCTGAATGCACGACCCAAGGTTTGTCATATTCCACCAAAATGCTATGCCATTGGTTCTGAGTTTGTCATTGTTGGCTATAAGGTTACACTATGCTTGGTCTGGTCCAGTCCTCTAACTGGTGTTTTTTGTTATATTTTCCGTCAGTATGCTGCAAGGGAAGCTGAAATAGTTGCCCAAGCAGGGAAAAAATATGCTATTACCATATCTACAAATATGGCTGGCAGAGGAACTGATATAATTCTTGGAGGGAACCCCAAAGTAGGTAGCTTTACATAATTTAGTTAATGCTCATTATCCCATGGGAAATGTGCCACAGTTTCTTTTTTTTTTTTTTTTTTCTGTTTTCTTTTTGGGTGACAGGGTGAGACTTCAATGATAGCATGCCCATGCAAGCACATTTGCATCATTTATCCATGTGATTTTGTTCATTGAAGCAATGCCACATAAGAGGAAGTGATGTCCTTCACCTTTTCTGTTCACAATATATGTAGATGCTTTCAAAGGAAATTATAGAGGACAGTGTGCTTCCTTTTCTAACAAGAGAATCTCCCAATGTTGAAGAAGATGGTGAGACGATGTCACAAAAGGTAATTGCCAGTGACTATAAGCTGCCAGAACAATTGCTTCAAATCTTTGATCAAAGTTTTTGTTGTAGCTACCATTGAATATAAAGGTCAAGCCAGCATCACTAGCTCTGGTAAAAAAAACAGCACTAATGGGTATGTGACTGAAACTTATATCTTCTTTCATTTTGTGCTGAGACATTATTCATCTTTGGATCTGAATTGTCCAGCTAAATACATTGGTAAGAGTGAGGGTAAGAGCTGGACATATCAGGAAGCAAAATCAATGATCTCAAGGTCTGTGGAAATGAGCCAATCAATGGATGAGAAGGAGCTGCATAAGCTTGTTGATGTGCAGGCTGAGACGTACCCTCTTGGCCCAACTATGGCACTTGCCTATCTGTCAGTTCTCAAGGACTGTGAAGTAAACTGTGCCAATGAAGGTTCTGAAGTGAAAAAACTTGGGGGGCTTCATGTTATTGGGACATCTCTTCATGAATCTCGAAGAATAGATAATCAGGTGGGTTATGAACTAGAGAAAGATTTTCAGCAAAAGCATGTGATTTAAATGGTAAGATTTTATAACCTTAATCGTAGCTTTCTTCTTTGTGAGAAGCTACTTAAATAGCAAGATTAAGTGTGAAATGTAATTTCAAGATACCAAGTAGTGCTTTAGTGTCTGCTTCTGGAAGGTATAGTCATTTGACAACAGATGCTCCTGAGTTTTGAAGTGTTTGCTAATATTTTTCCTTGAATTTTCTTACCAAGAACAGCTTCGTGGAAGAGCAGGAAGACAAGGAGATCCCGGTTCTACGCGGTTTATGGTCAGGTAGTAAATATTGGATTTTTTTTGTCTACCATATCTGTTTCCTTAATTAATTTAATCATTAAAATGTTACATTAGGCAAATGCCCCTGTGTAGTAACTCCGGGTACCTTGCTAAACAATGGCTGCTTATGGAATCCAGTGCAGGAATATAACCTTGACGTGTAAATATCTTCCTTGAAAGTATGGACTTTTTAGAACCACCCAAGCTATTGTTGTATTTTAGGGAATCACTTGAAACTGGCACAAGGAAGATTTTGTTCCTCAATTGAGGATAGGAACATTATTCTAAACATTATGCTAGGTCACATTCTTCAACGCAGCAGATTCCTGGCTCATCTCTTTTAGGGCTTCCTCAGGCATAATGGTTTTTCAAAGGACTGGCACTAGTTTACTTATCAGAAAAAAAAAAAAAAGGAAAAAGGACAGGCACTAGTCTGTCACAGTACTTGCATAACTAAAAGCCCAAACTGAAAATTGTTGTCATACTGCAATGACAATGAAGCCAGGGAAGAATGTTTGCTTGAGGAATGAGGGAAATTAGTGCATATTACAAGATGAGAACTATGAATGATGATGAGTTGATAAGCAAAATCCTTGACCATTTTGTTTGGCATCATGCATTTTTGTGTTTATGGTGTTAATATTGTTAATATTATCTCTATGTCCATTTGATATATACATGTGAGGGAATGCAAGTGGAGTATGCGCTCCACAGATGATAATGTTATTGGTTGAAACTGCTAAACAAAAACTATTGATTTTATCGAAATTCCTGGCTTGACGATTTTGTTGAAATTTGTCAATAAAAACATTTTTCCTATGCAGCTTTTTTTTTTTCTCTCTTTTTAAGATCTCAATCTTCTGTTTATTGTAAGCAATCTTTAGTTGATTTCCTACCTCCCCCCCCCCAAAATGGCACAGCTTGCAAGACGAAATGTTTCAAAAGTTCAATTTTGATACTGCATGGGCTGTAAAACTGATTTCAATGATTAATAATGATGAAGATATACCGATTGAAGGGGATACAATTGTAAAGCAGGTGATGTTTTAGCTCTGCCCCCTAGACTTTCAGCAATTTTCCTTGTTCTTTTCTGTATCCGTTGTAATTGTTGAGTTATTTATGACTAACTGTGTCCTCAATTTTCAGCTTTTATCTCTACAAATCAATGCAGAGAAGTATTTCTTTAGCATAAGAAAGAGCCTCGTTGAGTTTGACGAAGTACTAGAGGTATGCATTTGAGAGCAGAGTTGCCATATTTGGGATATGGTCATTGCTACAACCATTTTATCATCTGCTTTCTCGGTAGGATACAATCAACAGCAAACCCATCTACTATCACTTGGATAAAGAATAATCAATAGCATTATATAATATTATTATTGAGGTTTCTCTTATTATGGTATGCTTCGTATGAAGAAATATGCAATAGGTTCTACTCTTTTTGTCTAACAAAAGTGATTGAAAAACTGTTGATAGTTGATTGTCATTCAACTGATCATGGACATTATTACAAGTAATAGCAAGAAGTGTCTATTATTAGCTCAATTACTTGTTTAATTCTTTTTGCATCAGGTGCAAAGGAAACATGTCTATGACCTCAGGCAATTGATATTGACAGGAGATGGTGAAAGTTGTTCCCAACACATATTCCAGTGAGTACCTTTTTGGGCCTTGATTACTGCAAACTTGTCAAAGCAGGTGTACATGTTTGAGTAGGTCCTTGGGTATCATACAAAAATCTTTGTCCCCGAGTAAGCTTCTATGGATGAAAATTGCTGAGTGACATCTCTTATTAACAAAATCCATATAAAAACAACAGCATCAATACAATATTTTCCATGTAGCAGCATGTGCCGTGCATATTTTCAATGTGCCATTTTTTTCAATATATGCTACAAGTGAACATAAGATTTGTTTATAACAGTGGTTGTGGATATGCATAGCATTAGTCCATATGTACATATCATCATGAGACATCCCTTTGGAGATATTTCATAGATATTTTGTGCCATCAAATTAAAGAAAAGAGGCTTTTCAGGTACATGCAAGCAGTGGTAGATGAAATAATCTTTGCCAATGTCAATCCCCTAAAGGTAGTTTAAATTTCCCTAAACAATGTTCTGCACTGTGATTGCATATTTTTGACTAATTTCTCTGAATCCTATGATAGCATCCACAAAGCTGGAATCTGAGTAAACTCTTGAAGGAGTTTATGACTGTTGGGGGAAAGCTGTTGAAAGGTTAGTTTGCCTGGGATCTTTCTTTGGCGCTGTGATGTATTTCTGCCTTTTTTGAGAGTTATCATTTTGTAAGGTCAAGAAGGATATATTCTTACACAATAGCTGTCTCTTTAGGCTCCTTTGCAGGGATCACTGAGGAAGTTCTGTTGAGATCTCTGTCACAACTACATGAATTCAGTTCAATTGATGTCAACAATTTTCACCTTCCGAACTTGCCAGAGCCTCCAAATGCATTTAGAGGAATTCGCAAGAAGAATTCTTCACTAAAACGTTGGCTCACTATTTGCTCTGATGATTCAATTAAGTGAGTGCAGTTTCTGATTGTCCAGATGTCTTTAAAGATTGTTTATTTATTTATTTTTTATTATTTTTTATTTTTAAGGTGATTTATGAAGAGTGCTTTTTTTATGCATCCATGTAAATACAGGAATGGCAAATACCGGACAACTGCCAACCTTCTACGTAAATGCCTTGGAGATTTTGTAATTGCTTCATATTTGGATGTTGTGGAAGAATCTGGTTATGATGACGCATATATTAAGGAAATTGAGGTTAGCTCCTTTTTTCAGGCTTCTTCCATGGGCCTATCTTATTATTCTGTAAATTATTTATGTCTATGAAACACACAATTTTAACCTGGATTAGGACAATTTTAACCTGGATTAGGATATTTGTTTGGCTGACTATGTTCAGAACCTTTTTTTTCTTTTTTGAAAATAACAATTTCAAAACGACCCCAGTAACTCCTTTTTTGAGGAAAGGAAATGCTGGAGTCATTGGAGCAGTTGTAAAGTTGAAGCCTTAGTTTTTTGTTTTCCTTTGAGGAAATTAATCAAGCACTTGCATTTTATTGTGTTTGTTGCTCTGTCAAATAGTTGTCCAGTGGTAAAGATAGTCAATCAGCTGTATTAGAATTATTTACTTGATATTATGGAATTTTACTCCTGGAAGAAGCACTGCTATTCTTCTTAGACTTGGTTACTCTGACTTTTTCTTGAATACCAATTGGATACAGAAAGCAGTTCTTTTAAAGACTCTGGACTGTTTCTGGAGGGATCACCTTGTAAACATGAACAGGCTCAGTTCAGCGGTATCTTACATGATAATGTTAGATTTCTCTTTAAACTTTCTGATAGGCCACAAACTTAACACGGAATATTTTTCAGGTAAATGTGAGAAGTTTTGGGCACCGAAATCCTCTTGAAGAATACAAAATTGATGGGTGTCGATTTTTCATTTCAATGCTCAGTGCAACTAGGAGGCTAACTGTGGAAACTCTTTTACAGTATTGGTCATCTCCTTTAGAGTCTCAAGAACTCTTTGAATTGTAAAAGCAGAGTCCCCCATCAGATGTAAAGTATGTTCCATTTCCTCTGATATGGATTGGCTCATCTTGTCTGAAATGGACTCATTTGTCTGGTTATTTCTATTATGTTGTCAAGGTTTTAATTAACTGGTTGCAGCATTGTTCGGGTTTATGTGGTGGGATTGGGTTCATGCCAAGCCTATGGTGAGAACTATTCTGTCTTTGGTTGGCATGAAGATAACAAGATTTTACTTTTAAATGGGATAAAGATAGAACTTCAAGAAAGAATTACATCTTGTGGGTGCTGGTCGATTCAGTGTGCCAAGTACAAAACGGTGCTGGTTAATTCTATGTTTTACTCTCTATCAACTTCTCTTGGTTCTGTTGGCAGGGTGATCAAAGATTCGTCAAGCTTAGGTTGAAAATGTCTCCAGTACCTTGGCAACAGTAATTGGCCAAATTATTTCATCTGGAGATGACTGACCTTGGTATGCTTATTTTATACTCCATCTCCTCTCCCTCCTCTGCCATTGTCTCAAAGATGATATGTTGAAATTGTAAATAAATTCATGCATTAGTTTCAGTAGATTACATTTGATTTTCATGCACCCCAATCCCTTCTTGTGCAAACTTTCTACTGAAGTTCACATGACACCGTTATGAAGTTCTTGGTTTTCTTGAATTTGACAAGGATTAATTAACTCTCAAATAGAATCTGGAAGCAGCAAACCCCTACTCTGGGTCTATGGTTAGTAGACGAAACAAAGGTGAGCTCTATTTTCAATTCAACGGAATCAGGAGATACAATATAACTGTTCGTTTCGCGCATTGCAGCAGACACATCACCAATCACCAGATCACTAACTTGGATTGCATATTTCTTTATCCATTGAAGGAGCTGAGTTTGGCATCTTGTGGTGTTGGAGACTGGATCGGCAAACTGTGGACATGGAACATTTATGTATGTCAGCCAAACTAGTACAGTTTTTGGTTCTTTGTTTCCCTTGGATGTTTGCATGCTTTTATGAATATTCTTTCAACATGAAAATGAAATATAAAAAAAAAAGATATGTGGTTTTTTATTTTCTTTCTACCAGTAATAACAATAGTCTGGTAGGAATTTGTAACTATTCTGATTGAAAAGTAAAATAAAAATTGTATTAAAAAAAAAAAAGAACATTGTTCTAAAAATTATATTTACATAAGTGGGTCATTACTATGTTTCGAAGATTTTCTAAAATACTTTCCTTAATATGACTTATTTATGTTCTGTACTCCCCGAGGTCGATTCTTTTCTCAGCAAATTGTTCAGCATGCCGTGTCGTACCTCAGTTCCGGATATCGATATTCCTTACAGGTCCCTTGAACCATTTCCGAGCGTCTAACAGCCACCAAAGCATAATGAGTATCAAGGATACTCCCAGTGCCACTGGTGCATAGTTGAAATTTCTCCACTCGATGGGATAGACTGTTGGCAGCAGGAATGCTGAGCAGGTATAGCAGATCCACAAGAAGGCTACCAAGCAGATCGGCCTTCTCGCTTTGCCCAGATAGAAGGGTCCTGGTGTAAAGTCTTCCTCTGCCATGACCAGCCTTGCAAAAATTGGCACGGCATAACCACCTACCCATCCTATGGTACTTATGGATATAATGGCAGTGAAAACTACATCAAGCTTCAAGATGGGTAGTCCAAGAATAATGCCAATTGCTGTACAAAGCCACACAGCATTCACTGGAACCTTGTATTTTGGGTGTATTCTTCTCCAGACAGGCGAAAATGGGATTCCTTCGTCCCTTGACAGAGCATAAACCTAGAAGGGAACATTAGCGTTCAGTCGAGAAACTGCCTGAAACATCCGGCCAACTTTACAAAGACGAAGAATGAGACTTCCCTATTTGCTCTTACCACTCTAGCAGCACTAGTGGTTACCGAAAGTCCACAAAAGAAGAAAGACCCAGAGATGATGCATAGGAATAGAACGGCTCCGGCGGAACTATGGTACCTTCCATGGAAGGCGTCATAGATTATCTGTGCTGGGACTAGCGCTCCACCAGTCTCATTGTTCGCATCGTACAAATAGTTAATATCCTGCATTGAAAATTAAGATCTCACGTCAAACACACGAGAGCCCCGATTCTAAACATGGAAGGGAAGAAAAATAAGACAACAGAGTTTGAGCAAGAGCATTGTATACTTTGATGCTGAAAGTGAGAGCCATGTTATACGCCCATCCGAAAATAGATATGATGCCAATACTGGAAAGAATGGCGATGGGACCGGTCCTATCGGAGCCTTTTGTTTCCTCGGTTAGGTGAGCTGCGGCATCGTAGCCGTAGAGGCAGTAGTTGCTTAGCAGCACAGATTGAATCACCGCGTAAGGTATACTACTTATTCCAGTTGCCTCAGGTGCCGTTTCGAGATGAGTGAACACGTAAGAAGGAGATTGCGTGTTAGGTCGTGCTACCAAAGGAAGCATTATAATCACCACTAGGCCCCCAATAACCTGCGGTACAATTTGTGTGCGGAGCAATTGTAAGCTTAAATTTCGAGCACGAAATGAGCAATCAGGAAATGATGGCTCTTAAAAGAATAAAAAAGAAATCTTATATTCGTAGAACAAACCTGCCACCATATGGAGATTAAGTCGAGGAATGCAATGACTTGCAAAGCAAAAGTGTTGAGTATTGCCCATATGATGGTAAAGCCAATATACATGCACAGGAGTACGCTCCTCGAAGCAAAATAGCCCCCACCCTTGTTGGTTCCCGTGGCCAGAAGTATGATCATCTGTAGTGCCTCCGTCGCCGAATATGCCTGGGGATACACAGCAACTCTGTAGGGTCAATCTGCCCGGTTTACATAATTTATTATCATAATATGAATGAAGCCGTTTCCGTTTATCCCGCAGTCTTTGTAACTCAGGTCCAATGTCCAATTAATGTGAGAAAACAAATGTGTGTGTACCTGAGCACCAATTCCAGAAACGAGGCCAATTGTCTCAAGCCAGGCACATAGCCAAGATGCAAATGGTCCCCACCTGGGTCCGGCCAAATGGGCGGCCCAGAAGTAAAGCGAGCCTGTAGTCTATTGAAAATGTATTGTTGAGGTAATTTTCAAACAGCAGACATTGATGACTACTGTTAAATAAATAAGAGGAAAAAGGCTTGATGTACATGAGACATGGCCTGAACCCATTAAGTTAGAGTTTAATTAAAAATATATGCCACAAAAAAAGAAATATATATTAATTTATCATAAATATTAATTATAATTAATATTCATAACAGATTCATGTTTATTTGGTATGCATTTTGCGATTGTTTATTAAATTAACGGAAAACATGTTGACCGAGAAAAGAGAAGGAAATTTGTACAGGCAAACGTGCCACGTGGAAGTACACATTTTTTGACTAGGACGATTTACTGATGTGATTATTTTGCACCATTGTACATGGAAGTGTACAATTCTGAGATGGAAAATTTCTTGGTGCAATAATGCAACTCAAAACAGTGGTGCTGAGTTCCATTCATTAACTCAACACCCAAGACTTCCACCATTAAGAAAGAATTTTCAAATTACAGAATGTGGGTGCAAAAATTCTGTAAAAATTCTGTATTTAGGTCATAGTCTTGGTAATTTAGGTCAACAAGAGTTTGCTTGAAAAAGTTTTTCCTCAAAAAAAATAAAAAAAATTCAAGAATGAATGGAAAGGCCAAAGCCGTCGGCCAATATGCATAGAGCTAATAGTCAAGAAAAGGAAGAATCAGACAAAAAATAAAAAAAAAAGGACACATACAGGAAAAGAGGAGCAAATTTCAGCCATGGCGACACCAACAAACCAGGTGAAGAAAGTGACAACCACCCATCCCCATATCAGAGGAGCAGGTCCCGCATAACGTAGGCTAGGGCCATACAGTGGTGTTCCAGTAAAAACTGCCATGCTTGAAAATGTAATAGCAAATGTCTTTAATAGAGTCTGCCAAGAAGAATTGGAGAAAGTGTTCCAGAGTCATGACAACTTTTCAAATTGCAACACAGCATCAGTAATAGGACCACTGAAGATGACTTTGTTTGCAATTGGAAAGGATATATCACCAAGCATATTCAGATCATACAACCCACCAGAAACTTTTCTTTTTTTTTTTTTTTAAAGAAAAAAGGTGACTGTATATATTGTACTAACCATTTCTCTTCTAAGTTCTTGCTTGTATCCAAGCTCGTTCAGACGCTTCTCTCCAGAATCTATTCCCACAGTTGCATATTCTTCTGCAGAACCCATTATGTGTGCCTCTGAGAGAGAGAGAGAGAGAGAACTCTCCTTGTTTAACTAGCTACAGAAGCAGTGCCGATATTCTGAGAATGCGAAGATATACACCAGTTGTTCCACGTCGTTTTATAACAAAGACCGGTTGTTCTGCTTTGAACATCATCTAAAGTCCACAACATGTGGAATTTTATATCAGGAGTAGCTGTCATCCAACTGAAGTGAAAAATGATAATCCTTTACCTTAGCCTCTCTTTTTGGGCACTTCCCCTTTGTCTTTACATGTTGTGCAAGTCCAAGTCCAAGGGAGATACACAGTCAAACATGTCTAACATTTGAAAAGTCCGAACTTCAGTTTGTCCAAATGCAAACTAAGACGTTACTTACTACACTTTTTTTTATTTTTTTATTTTTTTTAAATTATATTTATATTCATTATTCTATCTATTGATTAATATAAGAGTTATTTGTTAATATTTTTATTTAATTTTAATTAAAAAAAATCATGACGATAACATAATAATTTAAGTCTCACATTTTTAGTTTTGGAACAGAACTGAACGCGCTTCTGCTGAAGAAAAAACGAAGGTCCAACCCCACGAACCACCCTCGGGAGAAATTATTACATACACTGGGTCTACCGGGTCGACTGTAGACCCAACCAATGAAAATATCACGCAGATTTGATATTGCATCGTCGGCTGCCTACTAGCTCAAAATCTCCAAACGGCCATTGTTACACTGCCCAAAATTCAAATTTCAACATATCTCGTCCCTGTTATCTTTTCTCGTCATACAAATCCCCCCCCCCTTTTTTTTTTAAAAAATAAAATTAAATACCAAATCCAATTATTATTTTACGATTTTAACTTGTTGAATGGAAACCCCATTGTATTCTTGTATATTAGATTACTGAATTTTGTTGCATGAGTAAGACTTTATTTCTATATTTTAAGTTCATCGAGGATGATGACTATCAACTTTTATTTACATGAGAATTTTTATTAAGTATAATTTATTCATAATTTCATACTATATAATTATTAAAATGTATTTAAAATAATAAAATAAATTCATATTATAAATAAATCATACTAAAAAAAATAAAAATAACAAGTATGATGACTTTTACTTTCGTGATGGTTTCCAGCCTTTCAAGAGAGTTCGTGGGCTCCGTGTCCAAAATAGACTTCCATTTTTAAGAAAAAAACAATAAAAAATAAAAGAAATTCAAGACTTCTGGATCTCGTAGAGTCCAAATAATATTTTACTTCGCACGTGAGGCCAACATATGGCCCATGTCCACCAAAAGTCCTGAGATGGGTTTAGCCGAAACCTATTAATCAATGGCACAAAGTTATTTTTTATTTTTATTTTTGTTTTTAATATCTTTTTAAACAGAAGATATTTGTTCAAATTTCCAGAATCCATTGCCCAAAAATGAAACAAAATATAACTATGGAATTCACACATTAAAGTAAGTATTCATTTATTGTAACTAATACCTTTTTATTTATTCATTTATAAACTTGTTCATTTAATATGCCCGGCAAACCTGTTTTTATTTTTTATTTTTTATTTTTTATTTAATGATAATAAGAAAATGAGTTTAAAGAAAAGTCATCTTTAAGTATGCAAGATATACATACTTCAATGACTAATTAATAAATTAGTAAGAGCTCGTAATGGTTATTGCAAATTCAGCTTGTAGTATCTACGGTTAATGTAGCTTGGGGGTTACTCATCCTGTTGTACCAAAAAGGTGGCTTGGCTAACATCAAGAATGAAGAATTTACTTTTTTTTACTTGGCGAGATTGCTTGATTATTTGATAGTTACTTTGTACCATGTAGCTTCAGACAGATGCGTTGTAGTTTTCCAATTGCAGAGGTTGCTTGGTCATAAGAGTAACGGTTGTGTAAGTAGTTATTATCTGAAGTTAAAAATAAAAAATAAAAAAAAAATGGTGCTTCGACCAAAATTGATGGCGGACCACCACCAAAATGTCACTTAAATTAGTTTACCAAAATAGTATCCATTCTGAAAGGAGATTTTTTTTTTTTTTTTTTTTTGGGATAAAGAGACCAAGAACTAAGTCTACATACAGACAACCTCGACCATTTCTTTTGGACGTTGTCTATATGGATACCTTGTTGCAGACATTGTTACTCAGCACCATGTGTACAGCGAGAGAGAGAGAGAGAGAGAGAGAGAGAGAGAGAGAGAGAGAGAGAGAGAGAGAATTGTTTTTTATTTTTATTTTTCCTTTTCTTTTATTGCAGGCGAGAGGGAGAGAGGGTTCTTGAAAAGGAAGAAAGGGAATCACAAATAACCATGAGGCATGAATATCGAACAATTTTGCTTCTTTCAAGGTGATAATGCACTTGGATGACCATCTTACATGCCACCCCATAAGAAAAATAGTGACTGTCTTTAGTCCTATATTATTGTAATGAACCTTTTTTTTGTTTTTTTGGGGGGCCTGGTTAACTTATTGTAACGAACGTTAGTATTTCAATGAAATTGATTCCATGCTGCCGCTATGCAATCTTAGTATATAAGCTTCGCTCTTTTTAAATCTGTTTTGTCTAACTGTAGCAATAAAACTCTGAATAATATCATTATTCTGCGGCTAGTCATGTGCTTAAAAAGTTAGGAATTCTGTAATTTCGCTCTCTTTTTTCAAGCTATATAATGAAGAACCAGATACTGCAATGGGATGTGGTATCTCTCTAGCACCTTAATAGTAGGGAATCAAAATAATTAATTTGCTCTCTTAAGTAGCATTTAGTTTTTGGGGAGAACCCGTTACCTCCCCCCCCCCCACAAAAAAAAGCCTCTAAAACTTTAATTATAAGAATGACATTGAAGGCAATCTTCATGTAATTTCCTAGTGGCCCTAGCTCTAGGATCAGCTAGCCACTTGTGTTAATTAATTGAAGCAGGGAAAGAAGTCGAATCTTCATCAATTCCCTGTGCCAAATATACATGACAAACTTTAAAATAACATACGTAAAATTAAGGTTAGATTGGCCAATTGCCAGCCAGGCAGCCATCACTTACGGTTGGGAACAACAGTCATTTAATTTGCAAATCCCTTCTGTTTAATTATGACAAATAGCGTATCAAAAAATAAAAATGGCATGTTGAGTTGACCTCTTACCATTGAACCCATTCTATAGAACAAACTAAGTGGACAAATGCTTGGCTAGATCTTGATGGTTGATCCTTAAGTACCGCTAGGCATTTACTCCCCTCTCCCTCTTACAAACTTGTTTCTCTCTCTCTCTCTCTCTCTCTCTCTCTCTTCTCTATCAACCTTCTCTACAATTGCCATTACCAATGCTCGTGATAACAATACGTCACTTCAAAGTTATTGCGATGCCTTACACCACTGCTCAGTGTCGCCAGCAAATGTCATAAGCCAAGTTTACTGTTATGCAAATCCGACCACTAAATGTGTGAAGCACTGACAGGTACTGCTCAAGCTTCCCCTAATGAGTTCTGCAAGTGATTGTTCACTTTCACATTTAAATCATAAGACCCATGATTGTCTGCCTTCTCAAAAATGTACCCTAACATTCGGAAATTTGATGAGAATCAAATCATAAGGCCAACGCTTACACACGAAGTGCATTCACAAACATAGCTGGTTGAGTTAACAGATCATTCACAAACTAAACCATTACTGTCTTCATAGTATAAATTATCTTTAACGACAAAGAATCCTTTTGCAGGTGAATCCTGAGTAGTTAGCGCCGCTCCTACCCCAGCGCTCCCACTTCTTCATATTATAAAATATAAAGCATAGCTAAACAAATAATTACAAATATATATATATAAAATAAGTATCAAAGATACTGCGTGTATATTGATAATGATACTGGCGAACTAATTTAGTGGGAGTTGACCACGTATATTAAGTTAATGCTCGAGGACAGCCATTTGCATGCAAGGCTCCACCTTTGCCATCCTTGACCCTCAAACCGTGCCTGCAAATCAGTGTTATGATAAATTAATTAATTAACTAGCCACGATGATTTTGCCGTATAAGGAGGCATGTCCATGTGTATAAAAGTCAAAAGGATGGCCGGTGCGGCATACAAGATAATGGCAGTAGTCAACAGGCCGAGGGTTGGGCGTTGGGGTGAGGCTTACGCTGTCCAATCTTGCTCAATTCGATTAATTTAACTAAAATTAAATTAAAATTATATAATTTTTTAAAATAAATTAATTATAATTTTTTATTAAATAAATTATATTTAATCATTTGACTATAATTTTAAAAATTTAAAAAACATCAAAATTAGATCACTTACTTAATAATATTAAACTTTAAAATTATATTTTATAAAAATATAAATTACTTTTAAAAAATTCAATTATTTTTACTAAATATAAAATTTTAATTGATTTATACTTATATTTACATTTAATTAATTTTATTTGATAATTTACTTAAAATAAAATTTATTTATATTGTTTATTTTTTATTTTTTATTATCTAAATCTTTGATTTTTTCATAAATATAATTTAAATTATCAAATTAGTTAAATTAATCCAAAATTATTAATAATAGTTTGATTGATTTTACTTTTTCATGAATTTAGTTGTAGCTCGAAAACATGGCCCGATTAACCTGCAAATATTCTTTCACTTTATTCATCAAGATTCAATTTTTGAGGGATGACGTTATAATAACAAATTCTTAATTTCAAATTTAATTAGTATAAATTATATGAAATTTTATTTATCATTTTGTTCTAAAAAATGAACGGAAAAAGACACATTCAATTCATTCATAACCAAAGAAAAATAAAAAAATAAGCATACAAGATAATTAGTGATATTACCTAATAATGCGCGCCCATACACACGCACACACACACGAATATATATATATATATATATATATAGAGAGAGAGAGAGAGAGAGAGAGAGAGAATTGCACATGAATTGACGTGGTACCAAGACACTTTGCGGAAATGGAGACTCGAATTATCTGGCAAATTAAAGAATCGGAGACATTTGATTCGTGGACTTCCATGTACCATACAGGTATGTCAGCATGTTTACTAAGACTAATATAGCCAGGGTTGATGTGGCGAAAGTATTCGTTTAGTCTATGATACTCATCGCGGAAATTAAATAGAAAATAGCAAAGGATCGAGACCCATCCACCCGTCCGAGAGATCATCAGATGTGGACCGGCTGATGGTCGACAACCCTAACGTGGCAGTTAGATAAAGAGCTAAGATTATGTAAACAAATTAAATGGGTTATGTAAGTAAGGTCATACCCACATGCATCACCTGAAACATTGAGTTTGCTTGTGTTAGAACCCGTTTAACAAAGAATTGACCTTCAATGTGCATAGTTTTTTCTTTTTTTTCTTTTTAATATATATATTTTTTAAGAAATCTCTCCGTCCCAAAGACCTAACGAGCCATGCCTACTTTATAAAGAAAAGGGAAACGAGTAAAGGGAGGCTTCAAAATAAAGAGTTGACATTTGATTCTAAGCTGGCGGGGGCTGATTTATATAAATAGACCCACATGCACCACCCCTACTTCCACACCACAGCGAAGAAAGCTTTTAGCTAAAGCATACACGCTCACAAAGATCCTCTCTTCTCTCTTTTCTTCCCCAGTTTTGCTTCAATGGCAATTCCGGTTACGGATTTCTCTAAGGTCAATGGCAGCGATGATGAGAGAGCCAAGGCAATGGCTGAAATCGCTAATGGGTGCGAGGAATGGGGATTCTTTCAGGTAGTTTCTTTCAGTTTCGGATAATAGTCGTTCTATGTTAATCATTCTGAAGCTTTCCTGTTCGAAAGACTGCTGGTCTTGAAAATTCTTTGTATCTCGGAGAGGCAATGCCATTGCCATGCCTCACCGCAATGCAAGTGAAAAAACTTGCCATTAACACACGATCATTGGTGTAGAGATTTGCCAAAAAGTGCATTACAATGCTTTGTTTTGCAGCTGGTCAACCATGGAATTTCAGATGAGCTCCTTGAAAGGGTGAAGAAGGTTTGCTCAGAGTACTATAAAGTAGAAAGAGAGCAAATTTTCCAGAACTCCGCTGTGGTGAAGTCACTGAATGCTATGGTGGAGAACAAGAGCGGTGAGAAGTTGGAGAATGTGGACTGGGAAGATGTCATCACTCTCTTAGACGGCAATGAGTGGCCATCAAAAACTCCTGGATTCAAGTAAGCATATATGACTTTGAAATCCATTTAAGAACTGGGCATAAAAAAAGAGTATACATGTGTATGTATACTTGGAATTTATAGGTTTGAGTCCCAGAAATAATGTTTTTTTAAGAAAAATAAGA
Organism: Bruguiera gymnorhiza; assembly: GCA_020883675.1. Taxonomy (NCBI): domain Eukaryota; kingdom Viridiplantae; phylum Streptophyta; class Magnoliopsida; order Malpighiales; family Rhizophoraceae; genus Bruguiera; species Bruguiera gymnorhiza. The sequence goes on along the minus strand of JAIRCJ010001047.1, from coordinate 727,601 downwards.
GTAAAACTACTTATATTTTACCATTTCTCAAACCCAACAGTATGAAAATATTCTGCACTGAGATGCCCTTTTAAGAGTATGCGTGCGCATGCTTGATTTTCCTCTCGCCATTCTCACGAACTGCATCACTAGGCTTGTCCTAATTAAGCTTCACTTTCTCATAATATCTTCAATAACAGGCTTGGTGCCGATTGGCAACACACGTCATAATATAACAAGTGTATATACGTGATTTGTAGTCTGGAATTCTGACCTTGTGATACTGATGCATGTAAGGGAAACCATGGCTGAATACCGTGCTGAACTGAAGAAATTGGCTGAGAGAGTTACGGAAGTGATGGAAGAGAACTTGGGATTTCCAAAAGGATACATTAAGAAGGCATTCAATGGTGGCGAAGGAGACAATGCCTTTTTTGGCACCAAGGTTAGCCACTATCCCCCATGTCCTCACCCCGAGCTGGTGAATGGTCTTAGAGCTCACACCGATGCTGGCGGTGTTATCTTGCTCTTCCAAGATGATGAGGTGGGAGGCCTTCAGATTCTTAAAGATGGGCAATGGATTGATGTTCAGCCACTGAAAAACACTATTGTCATCAACACCGGTGATCAGATTGAGGTTCTAAGCAATGGACGATACAAGAGTGCCTGGCACAGGGTTTTAGCCACCCCAGATGGAAACAGAAGGTCAATTGCTTCATTCTATAACCCATCACTCAAAGCGACCATAGCTCCTGCACCTCAAGTAGCGGAAAAAGGAAACCAGGAAATGACTCAAGCGTACCCCAAGTTCCTGTTTGGCGATTACATGTCTGTTTATGCTGAACAGAAGTTCCTCCCCAAGGAACCCAGGTTCCAAGCTCTCAGGGCCATGTAATATTCAGCAAGGTGCAAACTCCCCCGCCAAGAAGATTAGAGCTTTTCCTTTTGTTGATTTTTCCTTTCTAGCTTGTGGTCATCGGCAATGGTTTGCCTCATGGCATAAGGCTTCTTTCTCTTAACCTTACACGTGGAAGAGATTTGAAAGCTGGGTTATCAGTATCTGTTTGCTTGGCTGCTGCCGTCTTTTCTTTGCTATTTAATCCGCAAGTTGCTTATTGCACTTGCTAATGCTTGCTTTGTACAATAGTATCGCGTAACTGAGCTTTCTCAGTAACGAACTCTTATCTCCAAGAAAACCAACTCGTTTATACTCCTCCTGGATTCCGCGTCTCGAACTGCCTTACATTGCCTTACATTCAGTGATCCCGTAGACTTTTAAACAAGAAACGAATAAAAAAAAAAAAAAAGTTCGACAATCCCATATGTATAATGTAATCTCTTTGCCCAATAGTTCGGCGAGATTCCACAAGGAAAGCTTTTCAAAACTAACCAAACCATGTAAGTCAACAAATATAAATGAAACCAGTAGCCCCCCCTCCCCCCCTCAAAGGAGAGCTACTTCCAGCATGAGAATAATAAAGGAGGCTGGTGAGCTATGTAGACCGAGACAGCAAATTTTCTATGGTTGTTAACCGAGGCACTGTCACTATACACCGAGACAATTTTTACTTTTACCTTGATATCATGGAAGCGTTGCCATAAACGTGGACACAATTCCTCCAGTTGTGTCTCGACAGTGGCCCATATTCGCTTCTAAATAGACTTTTGGAGCTCCCTTGATTTGGAAGAACGTTTATAGATTAGATCACTTGTGTACAATAATTGGTTTATAGACTTTGTGTTAAAAAAAAAAAAAGGTTCGAATTCTCTATTCACTATTCTGTACGGAATATATGGTCCTCTTCAAACTGAAAAAAAAAAAAAAACATTTGTAGACTCCCACTTGCATCTGACAAGAAATGGGCTGAACGTGTAGACAAAAAGAAGTCAAAACAGTCAACTCCATTGAATTGTAATTATCTTTCGCCCTCCATTTGAGACAGATCGGAAACAATCTCCACGCGGAAGATGTTCCCGAGAAGTTATCTTTGGTTCCCTCTTCTGACCTTCTCCGATGAATAATTTCTTTAATCAGTTGGATGTTATCTCTCGAGGAAACTGATTATGGCTGGACCTTAACAGAAGGATCCCCTCCGTCGGTTTCAGTAACCTATCTCCTGAGCTAATGTAAACTTACCCACCAACATCTTAAAGAGCTAATCAAGAATGGCAATCATTGAAGCCAGTAGCTTAAGAGACACCAGCAGCACGTCCTATTCTGCTTATGCCTCCGCACACGACGCATGATGCGCGTAGCACGACAAAACACGAGGAACAAGATATATAGCGCAGGCAAGTAGGCAATCGACTAATCAAGATCTAGAAAAGAGCTGTGCGATGAAGTTTTTATTATTATAGCAATGTTGAAATTGTATAATTACAGTTAATGGTATTGGATAGCAAAAAGAGGAAGAGGACAATGGCAAACCAAACTCTCTCGTGGGAGCCAATGTTGGTAAGAAGTAGCATTTACTCACTGTATGGCTTTGCTGTAAATATTCTAATTTACAATCTGTGCAGTAATTTACATGTAAACTTTGATCCTGAATACAAAATGGAGTTTCAAGGGTTTCAAAGGGCCTTCTGATCAAGTCTTTCATTCCAATTTAAGCAGCGAATCAAGCTGCGAAACCAATCACCTGTTTGGTCTGCTTTGTTGACTGTAGGAAGTGGATGCTCACTCATACATATCTGGACGGAATCACCCCTTGAGAGTTGCTGCCTTCTCTTCCCATCAAAAGAAACCCAAGCATTACTTCGAGCATCATCAGGAATCTGTTAATAAATGAGAATCATCTGGCTAAAGAAGGAAGCTGAAAGAGATACGACAAATAAGCTCAGTGTTGAAGCCAGCTAGTTACCTTTAACTCGAGCTTTGCAGAATCTGGGAGTATCACTGGCCTAAAGGAGAGAGAGTGTGGGCAGATTGGGGTAAATAGCATGCAAGGAACATTTGGATGCACCTGCATTCCAGTTTATTGTGTTAAATGGGGAGAGACATCAGATGGAGCCAACTCACGATTACAATGCGCATGTCGTGTTAGCATTAACAGCATAAATTTGATAAATGAATCCATAAAATGTGATCCATGAAAAAAATTCAAGATACTCGTGGTATAAACATCAGAAATTATTAAGCAGAGATGTCTTGAAAGCTAATGCTTGTAAAATTAAAGTATGATCATGACTGATGCAAGAGTAACAGAACTTACGGAATGTAGAGGAACCCAAACATGTAGATTAGCTAATCTAGGACAATTTTGGAAACACAGATCCCAGTGTGTTTGCAGTGAGTTAGGAATTAGAGAGTCAGCAGGAAAAGATGTCGAAAGGACCACTGTATTTACCATAATTCAGGGTGTCAATTTTGTTGGCCAGTATCACAAGAATGTTTTGCGGATATTTTGGCAGCATAAAAACTGGGATTTTTAAGGATTGCCTTAGGCGGTAAATTAAAGACAATGGCTGAAGAAGCTTAATTCAAAATTTTTCGAAGAAAATAATTTTTTATCATGCATAAAACATCAATATTGAGGAATCAAAACCCAACTTAAATTAGATTGTTTAACAGACCTCGTGAGATAATGAAACCCAACATAAGTAAAATGGCAACCATACCATGGAACCCCCAGCAGCTGTGGAATAAGCAGTACTTCCTGTTGGTGTCGCCACTATGACTCCATCACCTTGCACCTGAAAGACATTAAACAACAGAATGGAAAACATCATAGAAAATATTAGATCACTTCCATGCTATGACGAAGAATGTGAAATAAACGGCTATTCCTGTTGTAAACTAAACCATGAGCTGAGAAGCCAGCATAGCTCAATACACTCATATCAAAGTTTACGGAGAACAAATTAATGGTTAGACATAGCAACATTTAAGAAAAGATATAGTTGGCTGTACCTTGGTTATAAGTCGGTCGTGTTCATAACACTCAATCTTAGAGAGATATGGATTAGAACCCCGGTCAACAACTATTTCATTCAGGACATCAAAAACTTTCCCAGGCATTGCTTTACCATTGCGAAAAATTTCACAACGAAGGCGCATTCTAAGAGTTATGTAAACACCATCTAGGGTGCTATTCCCATGGATAACCTGTTTTAAGTCCTGCCTGCAGTCTTCAAACTGCATTGAAAACAAAAGAGGCAGTAATTCAAGCAAAACTATTCCATAACAACTTATACAAAGGATGAGAGGTGATCCCAGAGTTTACATTATGGGAAGTGAGAAATCCAAGAGATCCAAGATTGAAGGATACAACAGGAGGAACGGCGCCTCTAAATAAATTTGAAGCATGGAGTATAACCCCATCTCCACCCAAGCATGCCACAAAATCAACCCTTTCATGCAGATCACTGCATCAATGGCATCAGATATTACCAACAAGAAAAGAGATGTTAGAAGTATAAATCAAAGTCATTATCAACCAGACTACAACATTCATTACCTTGTATCTTGACTATAAAATGTCTGAACAAACCCAAACCCTGGGATTCTAGCAAATATATCATGTACATCGGGTTCAACAAGTACATTCATCTTCTCTTGGTGGTACAAGAAAGAGGCAACCTGCACATCAAGATGCAGAAAATGAGGTTAAAACAGAAACAAAAACTAGATTAATCTGAGTCAATCAAAACAACTGCAAACAAAATTGAGCTAAAGGCATCTCTTCCCTAAAACAAGACACACTGCAAGTAGATTCTGATTGTTTTGCCATTATCATGATTTCACAAACACCATCTTATGATAAATGTAAAGTAATCAAAACCTCCTGCTTGAGGAAGAAAATATTTTTTTTTAAAATTTTTTTCACACCATTACATCTATCCATATATTATAAATTTCCAGAAGTATGAATGCAAATGTTATCACTGTCATTTCTAGAACCCACTCCCCCTCTTCTTCCCTTCACAAACCCTTATTTGGTATACCAGAAGGCTCAGCCCATCACACAAGGCTTTTCAAGCCGCCCTGAAAACAAAATTTTCATGACAAGAAGCTGAAGCCAAGGTGGAGGAGACTGACAGCTACCTAGTTATGTAGACTAGACTGGCCATAAAAAATCCACAGCACTATGGTCCAAGACAGAATCATCAATCATCAACAGAAATCACGGTACTGCCTATAAAGAAATTTGCAGCCATGAATTATGGCTCTTTCAGAACACAATAGATGGGAGATTTTTAATCTTGTCAGGTAAGAAGAAGAATTAAAAGTAACTCAATAAAATATTTAGGGATCCCAAAAGTAGCAGTAATTCCAACAGGTGACAAATGCTATTTGATAAGGAAATTTTAACTGGGATAGCCACCAACTCTAAAGCAGAAGGGAAAGAACACTGATGTGTTCTCAATGATGAGTTGTTGTGTGTCCACTGGTATGAATACAACCACATTAAAAGGCTAATGTGTAAAAGCCAACAAGTAGTTGGAGGAAGCATTACCAAGGCTCAAAGAAAAACATTGCTTTCTTAACAAATCATTTATATCTAGAGCCACTTACCATAAGAAAGTACATGTTGATAATGCCAGACTACACAATAAGAATGCAAACATGTTAAGTATTATACAAGGAAATATTTTCAAAGTACCTCTTTTGCTTCTTCCATTAGTTCTGGCCCCAGTTTCTTCAGCAATAACACAGTTTTGGGCGTAGATTTCCACATAAGCATCTGTTGCTGGGTGCTAGGATGACTGAAGGCCAAGGAAGATTCAGTAACCTTTTCTCTTGTACAAGAAAACCCATCCGTCCGAACTAGAAACATCTCTGCTTTCCTTCTTGATTGCACCCTTACAACTCCAGTAGCAGACGCACACATGTCTCCTTCAATTGACTCCAAATCATCATCACTGGAACTAAAGCCCACATTAGAGTTTTTATGATTCTCATTCATGGGTTGAGATGCAACGTGATTTCTTAATCTTCTATTCTCAACAGTAGAGACATAAGTTCCACTAACAGAATGCTCCTCTACTAGATCAACTGTATCCACATCCAATGCAACAGAAACAGAATCACTTCCATTTAGGTGCTTCTCAAAATTTGCAGGTGAGTTCTGAGGTCTCATAGATAGATTTTCACCACTAACTGACCTGTTGGTCCTTTTTACCTCAACAAATCCTGACGAAGAAGCAGTACCAACAATGTTTCTTTGCTGCACTGCACCATTATTTGCCTCTCTCAAAACAGGCAACTTTTCAAACCTTTTTGGCTGCCAATTAAAGTAAGTGGAAGGTGAGATTTTCTTAGTCCTGAAAAATCTGGACATCTCTGCCTTGGAGAAGACATTGCAAGCTGGAACCTGAGCATTCAAAGGGTCAGTAACCCTATAGTTATTAGTCAAAGTTCCTACCCCATTAACAAATAACTCTGGAGATGTTGAAACGTGGAGAGGATCAATTCCATGGTGGGCCTCCTTGATGTTCTGACCTTCTTCATTTGAATTACGAAGTCTATCCAGATCCTCTGTTAACAATTTATTTTCCTCTTCCAAATGCATATCCTCTTCTTTGTCAGAAGATGCCTGTAGCTGCCCCAGGCCATTTTTCTCTTGAAGTACCATATCACGGGGAATGGTGGGCTGATATGCACTACGAGTCATGTACTGCTTCCATCTGGAGACCATAGCAGAGGTTCTCCATGCTCCTTCCTTACTGTGGAGATAGATGGGCCTTTTCCTGCAATCTGAAACCAAAGATGCAAACTTCTCAACCTGCTCCATTGAAGGTGCCATCTTAACTTCAATGGGAATCTTAAATAGCTCAATCTTTCTGGACAAGATAGCATTGTCCAAAGCTGCTTGATAAAATTCATCCTTCACAGTTTCTGCTCTTAGATCCACAATAGTCCTGAATCCTCTCTGCAGTAACCAATTTAAGCCTTCCTCTGTTAACTGACCACCACTCCAAAATGCTACCTCGGATGTTTTGGATCCAACCTCTTCTTTCGAAGTAGATAGATAGACAGAACTCCAATTTGCAAAAAGGGAATGAGAAGGGCAATCATCATGGCGGGAAAAGCCAGCATCATAGCAAACATTTTTCAACCTTTGAAGTTTCCTCCATACATCTAGGCTCCGTCCATCTTCAGGTGTCAAGTAGTCTTCAAGAGCAACATGCAAGCTCTCACAACACCTTTTCATCTCACTCCTAAAAATGGCAAGTGGTGGAAGATTATCCTCCAAAATGGGCACGTCAACAGCACGGAAGGAATTCATGATAGAAGATCTCCCAGAAAGAACATCCTCTCTTCCTTTATTCAAAAGTGACAGCATGCAACCAAGCACAGAAACTATTTTATCCTCTAACAATGGTTTTTCGTCAGGTGAGAAATCATATGAAACTGTGCATTCACCAGTCAATGGATTGCACAATGTATCCATCAATGCAGCATGAAGCCGTTCAGCTGCTCTAAATATTCTACAATATGCCTCGACTTCAGCAATATCCCCAGGAACCGGACCAATCCAGGGAAACTGTGATACGTCATGAGACTGGATAACCTACCAATCAAAACAAAGCCAAGTCTATACCCAATGTTTTGGTGTCAATTACAGGAAGCACAACATGCTAAGATTAAGCAAAGTACAGAAACATTTTCCAGCAAACAACAAACAAGCCAACAAATAGGAACAATCACCACTTAAATTTCAAATCCAGCAAGCATAAAAAAAATTATAAAAAAAAAAAGGAATTTGAGCGTCGATCATCCCACAGAACTCACAACCAAACCATACGTAACTGTCCAAAAGAAATTTTAATTTAGGGAAAACTTCAATCAAACCATGCCTCCAAATCTTGAAATGGGTTAAACTAGGAAGGTTCTACGTCCACAATAATGCGATCATTTTGTTCAATTGTCCGCATATGGACTTCATTACTAAAATATCACCCAGAACTCTATTGCAGTAGAAACACATAGGGGAATTGCAAATTCACAATCCCTTTGTAGAAGAAGAAGAAGAAGAAGAAAAGCAACACTTGGCCTTGTTAATGAGACCCATTAGCGAAAACTTTGCCACCCGATACTCAAAAAAGATTTTTCACACTCAAGTCTTTAAGCCATTTCATCGAACACCAATTATCAAACAAGCAGAAACGAATATATATATATATATATATATATATATATATATATAGAGAGAGAGAGAGAGAGAGAGAGAGAGAGAGAGAGAGAGAGAGAGACCTGAGAGTCCAAGCCAAAATTGAGAGAGAAAGCCTCGGACAACTCCGCACTCACAATACACTTAAGCTTTCTCTTACACAACCGGTCTTTTCTCGGCAACTCCGACCCAAACCTCAAACCCACTAGCTTACTGTCTCTACTCGGCTTACAAGACCACGGAGAGACCAGTACTCCGGCGACGGGCGTTAACCGGTTCACGTCGACCATCGCCACTTGGCACAAGCAGAGACATGCCACCATATGCTCGATAAATTTCGTCAGCAGTGTTTTCTCTTGCGTTTTCTTTATTTATTTCCTCATTTTGGCTTTGGTAAGTTGCATTATATATATAATAACGTAAAATAAATAAAGCAGAGGAGGCACACCAACAAAAAAAAAAAACAAAAAGACAAAAGGGTCTTGGTTGGAATTTAAGAAAATAAACGAGAAAAAGGCCCTCTTGTGGATAACGTCGCCAACGAATTTAAAAGCGATATGGAACTTTGGCGGGTATAAGTTGTGGTTGTGGCGCTCTTGCTTCTGTTATTTGATCTTCTGACGTGATGTTTTACATGCCACGTTGCAGCCGGCTAGGCGGGTCATCGGTTTCCTGCGGTTACAAGCTTTATTTTATTTTAATTTTACGATATTTATTTCAAATTTTCATCACATACGAAACAAAGGGAAGAAGAAGATTAACTAATATTTCAAACTTTGGAATCACAAGGGGACGAAATGTCGCACTTTGATCCTATGTCCATTCCGGCCCAGCTGCGTTTGACTGTGTGCCAGCAGCAGTATAATTGATCACGACAAATTGAGAACTATATCCACATACTTGGATGGATCCAGTATGCCGCATTATATACTTTGTAAGTTACAATTACTTTTTTCATATACCAATTATCTCTCTTATTATTATTATTTTTTTTTTGGTATGTGAAATTCCAAAAATTGTCACTGCACGGCCCACAGACAAATGGCAAGAAATCTAGGTGCATCGGCTGATAGTTGTGTTTAAATTAAACCTCATCAAGTACAAGGAACGAAAGTCTGCAATCCAGAAGAGTCGGCCGGCTAAGAACGGGTCGTCTTTATGCTTCACCCCATGCTGCTCCGAGTTCGAACTCTGTCTATAAGCATTTGCCTGCCCGACAGATCCTCTTCATAACCGACAACCTGGATTTGCAGAATTAAACACTATCATGACAGTGGATTCCTACCTCCTAGAGGCAGTACATCATTAGTGGTAATCATTGCTATTGAATAAGCGATTGGCATTTTAGTTATGGAAGCAACCGGTTAAGATGCAAAGGAGAAAGATTCAGGACCTGAGACTCAGTTTGTGTTTCGCTGAAACCATCGTATATTCCTCCATTCGCATCTCTGGAAGGATTTGTTAATTCATCTTTCTTTTCAGTCCTGAAAGGAGTTACAATAGCCAAGTCCAGAGAATATCAATAAATAGGCAAAAGGCACAAGAAAGGAGAAAAGGAAATCGCCAGATGCGCTATGTAACAGTACACTTTTCAAATGAGATGACTAAGAAGATCCGCATCTTTTGGCCACAATTAATTAATTTATTATTACATTCCAGGCTTTATAAGAAGAAATGAGAAAAACTTTAACCAGTAGGAATTTTAAGTAATCTAAAACATGTTACGGAGGGAAAAAAAAAACAGAAGGAAAAACTTGATCATTCGAGCAAACAATCAGTTGAGCAAACAAAAAGTATAAAGACAGACTTTAGAAAATAGTTACCTGTTTAGCCAGTGCTTAGGTAATCCAAAGACAGGGTGACCAACCCCATGTTTGTCGCCCAGCATGGAACAATCAGAAGGAAAAAGCTGTTTGACCATCAAGGACTAACCAGGGAGAAGTCATTCATGAAAATTATAAAGACTACACAGAATAAAAAAGGATACACTTTTATCACATACAGTCCTCCCAGGGGATGTCTGCTCATGAATCTGGTAAGAAATTCATACAACAAAAGAGGTTAACCAATAGATTAAGCATTAAAAAGAGCTTAAAACCATTAGAATCTGTACCTTGCTTGTCTGCTCCAACAAGTCCTCAATCGCAGCAGCTACATCAGGAACACCATGAGAAGATTCAACATTATCTTTAGGTCCAGCGGAACTCATATTGCATATAGAGTCACTTAAAATAGCTCTAGAATAAAATGCTCCCTTGGGTTCATCTTCCAAAAGCCTCACTTTCTTAGAGTAATCAAGAGATTGCTGAGCCTCTACCCCAATGCTGCCAATTCTCCTACTTTCAATTGGAGCTGATGTTTTTCTTAGGTCTTGTGACTGACTTGTAAGTTGAGATGGAAACTCTCCAGATGGCACTGGACCAGCCTGAACAGGAAACTGGCTCACAACGCATAGTCCTGCCTCTTCATCTTGAGAAGTAACTTCTTTTGGTCGAAATGGATCCATTGCAACAACTTTATTCTGCCAAATTGAGCTCGTTATAGACAATTGCTTCTGAAATAAAAAAAATTATACAGGTGCATACACACATGCATATGTACATGCAGCACATGCATGTGAGAGAGAGAGAGAGAGAGTAGGAATTTACCTGTCTAATACACTCATAAATCCACTCGCATGTAATTGAGCATATGCCCCATTTGCAAGCAGCTTCATACTTTGGCCCATTCTTAAACTTGCATAATAAGTGGGTGACCTTTCTAGTCAATTTCTCTACGAATTTAGCTCCAAGAACAAAGCACAAATTTCTTAAGAGCAACCTATCTTTCTCTTCATATTGTGAGATGCAAAACCGAAAATTTTCAAAACCAGGCAAAGGAATCTGGCAGGGAACTGGAGAATATATAATATGACTACCAACATCGAGCAAGCATCCGTCCTGCAATGGCAACAATATGCATCAGCAGTATTTAGAGATGGAATGAATATACTTCTAAAAATTTCTAGTTAATATGTGAAAAAAAAGTGGAAAGGATAAGGAAAGAGCACAGACAGCAATGCTAATAATACTATTTATAGTATGTGAGCAATGGCAGAATCAATAACAGCAACAAGATTATTTTAACTTTTATGTCTTTCAATTGGCAATTAATATCAAGCCACTAAGGCATACTTAAGGATCTAAAATTATTAAGCCTGATAAGGCTGGGCACAGAAAATGCCCAGGCCTGCAATCCAAGAACCTGTTGAGTTATTAATTCCTTCTTTTATGTTTATCTTGCTCAGCCATGAGATCGAATGCAGGCAGAATACGAAAGCTGTCCTGCAACACCTGTTATTCAATGAAAAGGATATCCAATACAAAAGATGGCTCCAAAACAAAACCTATACATAAATTGCAGTTCTCAGCTTCCGTTCTTTCTGATACTTAGCTATCAAGTGCATAACTAAATAAATGAAAAAAGAGGCCCATAGACTTGAAATAAATGACCATCTAAAGCATAAGCTAAGAAGGGTAAGAAGGCATCATACAGGTATCCTAAATGCCAATCACTATTCTCCATAACCCATCATACACTTTCGCACTTTCAGAGCAACAATTGAGCTCAAGAAATTATGTCCATAAAGTAGAGGTGGGTCATTGATATTTAATGTGATCTATCCTCAGTTTGGAGCAGCATGTTCAAGATTATTCAATAATTACCATGCCAAAATGTAAAGCAAAGCTGCTGAAAAACAACAATTAAATATTTTATGTCAGTCACAAATACCTCCAAACAAGAACGGATCCAGTGGCTGGATACATAGGCAATTTTGGAGACATCTGCAGATTGGACTGTGACACCATGGCACTCTATGATAAAGTGCACATTCTTTATTAGATAGTCATTGACCACCTCTCCTCCACCTTGACCAACCCATTGAATGATTTCAGCTTTCTGGCAGAATAGTCAAAGATAGAGATTGAAGATATGATAAGCAATGAAAAGAACACTCAAGAAACTGATAATGTGGATTAGAAGTGCAAAAACATGAGAGAGTTTAAACAATCAAGTGAAGACATGATTTCAATGATTAACACATTAATCAATCTGCCACATAATCAAGCATTCAGAGCATTAACATGAGTTTCAACTACTTACCCTATCTTCAGGAAAAAATTTTGAAAAGCAAAATGTTTTTCCTTTGAAAACAGATGATTTCCCAAGATTTTGATTGCTTGAATCATAAGGCATGCCCCTTCTGTCTCTCTTGTTATCATTTACAGCAGGTAATAGATTTTGCAGAGACTGTTTTAGAGTTCCTTCCAGAGAAACCCCCCCATTCATGCCTAGTTTTGGTTTCTCAACTCTAGCTTTCTCCAAAGACGATGTCATTTCATTGCCAGTATTTGTACTTCCCAGTGACAAATCAGACTGAATGCTCTGATGACTAGAGATACTCCCTTTATTGATGCTTATTGCAGTTCCTCTGTTGTTGCTCATTGAATCTACAAAATGAGGAAGAGAAGTTCATGAACAAAATAAGTATGCATCACAAAAGATCCTGAAAGAAGTTACTGAAGGCAACATAAAACTGACCCAAGGATTAAACAACACACACAGCTAAATCCAGAACATAGGTACAATTGAACAAACAGAAACCAGCATGTGTTCACAAAGTAATAAGGAAATAACAAATAATAGGCAACATACTACCTTTTGGAAGAATTAAATCATGGGCAATGTGCTGTTGTAGAACAGGCATTTCTTTCTTTTCATGATCACAATCTTCAAGCCAAGTAGTTCTAACCACATTAATAACACCAGAAGCTGCAAGGCCTCTAAGCTCTTTTTTTTCACTGGAAGCATGAAAAAATGTTGGGTGAGTGTATGGGCGCATGTGTGTGTGTGTGTGTGACTGGAAGAGACAGAGAGAAAGAGAGGGAATTGAATTCCTAACAGACTTACGCCTCAGATGGAACTCCAACTACGATGTGTGTCAATTTATCATTGAAACACATATACCGTGAACCCCCACCTCTACGTACCATACCAACTAATTTACGAAGTGTAGAGGCTTCAAAACCAACAAGTGATATTCTACACTCTGACAAGTACAAATCGTTATCCTCTGATTGAGAGTCATTGGCAACACAGCCATTAAGGTTTGTTTCACTCACAGCTTGTGCTGCAGGAATTTCACTACCCCCTTCTTTGATGCAAATAGGAGGATCTGAAAACATAGAAGACATATTCTTCTGTGAGAGAGTGGCTTCTAAATCTGGATCCAATGACGCAGCAAAAGGAACTGCTGGCAGACTTGATTCTGCAGCCATTGACAATGGAAATGAGGCTGAGTTTCCAAAAGACTTGTCTTGGCTATGTTGTGTCGTTGATGAATGCCTCAAAGTTTTGTTTAAAGATATGGAAGCACCCTGAACAGGATAGGCCTCCTCGTTAAGGCATGCTATTCACCAAACAATAAACTTAGAGTCAGGTACAGCTCAAATGATGTTTAAAATTCCTAAGGAAACATAAAGTACAAAATCAATGCAGTGATTTACCTTTTCTTGTGACAGATTGAGCAAGCCATTTTCTGGTTACAATATGAATGTGGCCCCATCTTACAGCAACCTTGTATTTATCACCTTCAGGGGCTTGCCAGTGATCAAGGAGAAAAAAAAAAGGCCTATGTCTGAATACTCAAAAAGATAAAAAAAAAGTGAAAGCTTAAAGTGTATCTGGGGGAAAATAGGAAAAAAAATGCAGGTGGATCTATGAGAGGAAAAGAGAAATGCCCATTGGGCAGATAAACATTACAGAATTAAGTTCCTTATGTTTGAAAAAAAATTAAAAAAAAACAGAGAGAGAGAGAGAGGGAAAAATAAGAATCCATGGTAATGTTTAGCTAAGTTGGTATTTTAAGGGAAAAAATGGAAAAGTGATATAAACAGAAATTAATGAAGGAAAGCACATGTTAAAACTCAATCAAACAAATTTTCCAAGAAACCAAGGATATATCAGAAATCAAGTGTGTGCAGTTCTTGGTTAGTTCCGGTGAATATTTTCCACCATTTTGTATGATATGTTTTTCAATCTCCTTCCGCTCTTCTGAAAGAAACCAATAAAAACCAGCATTAGATACAGATATGGTTTATTAGAAGTAAAAACATCTGATAGCTTACATCATAACCTGCTGGAATCCTGGTGACACATATTGTTAATCCGGAGAAAGGAAGAACCCTATATGGTTCTTGAGGAACAACACGATGCTCATTCCAGCATTGATGTAACCAACTAACAGTCACAACTGGTTTCTTGAGAACATTTAAAGCCCACTGCAAAGTTTTTAAAGGAAAAAACCAGTCATCATACTAACCAAGTTAAACATTGATATTCAAAAAATCTGGCCACCAATCCTAAGTCTTTCAAAATCAGTCTGATAGGTATATTAAAACTTCAGTAAACACAAAGCAGATCGGTAATATATATTGCCTGGTTCACTGATATGGATTTCCTAAAGGCAATATGTGGGTGCAAACCTACAATTGCAGACTGCATATAGACATGCCCCTTTGGAGGAATTATAACCAGCTGACAACTTATATTTATTAGCAATGTAATAAGACTTTGAGTAGCAAATGGAAACAAAATATATTTTCTGACAACAAAGCAATCAAGTATCCTTTTCAAACTCATGCTTTAGTGAGCATCATTTATACACCATTTGCTATAAGGGTAAAAAAAAAAACAAAAAAAAAAAAGAATAAAAGGTTCAGCTTCAACAGTCTGAAGTGAGAATAAAAGAGCAAGATCAGTTCCCTTTCGCATCACTCTAAGCATCCAATTAGATTTTCAAAGCCTCCAAGTCCTGGAAATCAATTCTTTTTGCATCACTATAACCGAAACTAGGCAAAGACATAGACACATAAACTCAGGGGGGGCAAAAAGATTATAGGAGAGCACAAATCAGTGCACTTGAAAAATTAAAAAAAACGAAACAACCAATAGACAACTGGAGTCCTCGAGCAGCAAACCTTGTATTTTGCAGCCAAAACATTCTTTACAATAACAAAACTGACATCCAATGATGCTCTGGTATGCAATAGGCCTCCCATTGCAGCCACTAACTTTTCTATCTTAACCTGCAGCACAATTGCAACAAGCGGAAACATTACCAACACAATTACGGAAAACCTTCTTTTTCGGAGGTCCAATAGATGTAAGCACAATAAACCTATATATTGTGGATATAGTTGAGCACAAAATATTTCAAGCAGTTTCATCCAGAAGAAAGCTTCTCGATTAAATGTAAAAGACGATGGCAAGGATCAAGCAACTAACGGCATACCTTCTCATCCATGTCAAAGCCAGATGCAAGTATTTTGACACCATCCATAGCGAGGCAACAAGTGAAGCCTTGTTTCGGCAACTCTCTATGCTCTTTTGCACAAGAAAGCACGCATTGAGGACCTGCCCCCAGTAATACACAACCCCAACATTTCAATAACAAAAGAAAAAAAGAACGCATTCGAAAATTCACAACAGTAGTGCTATGATAGCATGGTACCCAGCAAATTACAGCCCTTGGATCTAAGATGCTCGAATTTCTCCTGCAGACAATTAAAAAAAAACAGAGAGAAAAAAAAGAAAGAAAACTCAGAAAAAATAAAAAGGAAAATTAAAACTCAAGAGGCGCATTGCGGGGACAGACGTGATCGGGAGAGGAGATGACATGGAAATCGTTAGGGCCATTTCGCGAAGGATCGCAGCAGAGGAAGACTTCGGCGGCGTTTTGCTTGAGAGCGTCGAGAAGCGCGTCGAAAACCTCCGGCAGCACCAGGTTTCGCGACATGAACACGTTTGCTCCCTTGAATGTCTTAGCCGTCAACATCTTAGTTCCTCTCTCTCTCTCTCTCTCTCGCTTTCGCTCTCTCGCGCGCGCTCACCTGTTCAAGATTGCGCCCAGGAATCCTGGATTTTAGGGTTTGATGACGACGTATCGCTTCCACCGTCGAACCATTATGCCCACCGTTTCTTGGTCACCACGCGCGGGATTTTCTTTTATTCGTTTTTGAATTAAACGATTCATTTTTAAATTTTTAAAAAATTATCAATTCAAATGGACGCTTGGAACCCGAGCTTGCGGCGGTCTAAAATACCTTTTTCTTTCAATAATTAAAATATATTATATTTTTTAAAAGTGTACCGCATTATTAAAAAAATGCATCATAATTTTTAAATAATATATCTCATTTTTTTGTACCAAAAAATATATATATCTCTCTCATTTTTCAGAAAAAAAAAAAAGTTGAAATTAACTGGTGCCCTTGTTCATTGCCCACTCCCCTACGTACTTCTCTTATAGACAAACCAAGGTACGCGAAGGACACGATCAAAACGAAAATGACCAAACTGAAAACAAATACGTGAAAATCAGGCATTTGTTGATATTTAAATCGAACTCTAACGGCTAATTTGAGTGATTTCTACCTTTGTTACGGTTTTTTTTTTAAAAAAAAAAAAATTTTGAACAATTCTTTTTTACGCCCAATTAGAAACTGGAAAGAAAAATCTAAACAACCGAACCAGAAAGTTGGAAGCAGAAAATCGTCGTCGTTGCTGGAATTGCAGAACACACACCCCTCAAAATCATGCATGGACGACTGGAGGCCGGGGATTCAACAACTGGAGTCATGGGGTTTCGTCGTTGTCGCCGTTCGGGGAACCAAAACTACCCGAACGACCCTCCAAGGTCAGACACACTTTGTAGCGCCATCGTTGTTGCCTGCGCCCAAAAGGCCACTTGAATCGAGCCAACAGTCATTCGAGTCATTCGAGTAGACAAATGTGGGGATTGTTGGGTTTCGATAGAGGCTAGGTTTTCCTCATGCAGTGGTGTTAAATGGGAATCGAGACCCGTGCCATCGCAAGGCAGATTCCAGCAAGGCCAGGGTTGTTTGAGTGTATTTGTTGGCTTATCTCGCTTTTGGGATTTTGGTATTGAGTCTGCGATGCTTGGATCCAGAATTTGTGCACATTAATGGAGGTTGGTTGATGCTTGGGTGAAGGCTCCCTGACTGGAGGTAGTCGGAGGGCACAGCGCCAACTGGAGGCCGTGGAGCTATTTGGTTGTCCTCACCGTGCTCCGAATACTCAGGCTGGCACAAGGAAATACAGTTTTCTGCCTGTCTCCTATTTGAAAATGAAAGCTCTAATACAGAATCCACTATTCAAAGACGTCAAATTATAAGAATGACAACAATCGGCTACTCAAAAATAATTGAAGCCCACTAAAAATGAAAAAAAAAAAAATCTGTTACCTAATTACTTCTATGGTGTAAGATTCCTACTCCGATAACATTAATTCAGCTAGACTGTTCGAAACTTGGGGGAGCAGCCAACTGAAGGTTTAATTTGAAGGATTTATTTCTTTCTTCGTTAGGTTGTGGATGAAACTTCTCTACACGTAAATGAGTTTCATCTAACTCGTGTTCTGGTTTTCTTTTCACCATTTTCTTAGTCGAAGCACCATCTGCTCCCATCTTTGACTCGTCCAAGAAAATGCTTGAACTTCCTTTTGGCTTCTCATGTTTTAACCTCTCCATGTTAGAAGCATTCGCTGCAGAACTGGGTGCCCAAACGGCTGATGTTGATGAACTTGGAATTTGCTGGCTAGCCAGAGCCAGAACAGGTCCACCTGTATCAGTAGATAACCTCTCCTGTGAGTACTGTGACTGTGACATTAAACCAGCATCAACCCGAACAGCTTCCTCCATTCCAGGGGCCAACATCTTTTTCCTCTTGACTTTCTCCTGGTCCTGAAAATAACAAATAAACGATGAAAAATCAACCCTCATAAAGCACTAAAGCGCATCCCCCAAATAAAAGCAAAGGATACCTAGCAGATGACATTCGACCAACAGCTAAAATGAGTTATCATGCCAATGGCCAAGAATATTATTATTTCCAAAACAAAAACCAGAGCAAACATTAAACAGCAGTATCACTTATTTGAACACAAACTTTTTCAAGTAATAACAGACTATTTGTAAAAAGAATACTGATACTTAACAAATGAAAGGAAAAAAAAAAAAACACCCTCTAGTCCTAGTTTATCCTACATCATACACAACACCCATATTCAAGTTAACTTTGGAGAAATTACAGCTTAGGCAGATACAATGTTTTGGGATACTCAAATGACCAGAGTGTCAAAAAGAAAATCATAATTTCCCCCCTGAAAGGATTGTTTACTCAAACGCATTGTCCATGTATACATAAAGAACAATTAGAGAGAAGTTAAGAAGCAAACAACTCCAAGTCCAACCTCAATGGTCTCATCAGCACCCAATTAAACAAATGCATTAGACCACACATAAGAGAAAGCGGAAAGAGGAGGTAAATGACCATATATACCTTATGCCGGCTGTACATGGCCCTGCGTCTATCTTTTGCATGACAAATTGCATGTTTGATCCCACGGTTGTCCATAAACCCACTCGGCCACAGCCCTGCAAGCTGAATGACAGATGAGATTTAAGTGTCAAAAGCATTGAGAATATCTGAACAACCATTATTATACAGATGTGACAGCATCAACCAATAGGGAGGTAGCATTGGCGTTTTGGGGTTTGGAGGGAAAGGGGGTGTGTGGGGTGGGGTGGGGTGTGATTTGGGGTTGACCCATTTGAAGACAGAGAATAGGGGGGGCCAAAAGAGAGAACGAAAAAGAGGCAAATGACACTGTTGGCCCTGTTCTTAAACGCTAGTAGCAATCACATAAATTATTAACAAAAATTTCAGATCAGGACTGAACTGCTTGCACTATTCTGCTTCAAAAGTTATCAAAGTTGATAAATACCAAAACAAAAAATATGTGGCAACTAAAAACAACCTCAACATACAACTTTCTGACTTGTGGACCCGCATCTTCCTCTAGTCCCTGTTATCATCAAAGGTATAAAACAAAGAGCAAGATAACCTGAGGAAAAATTTTCCTTATAAGAAAAGGAAGATAGTCTTGCAGAATGACAATTCAAGTATTTACATCAACAAAAAGGTCATAGAGTTCACAGATTTTGTCCTCCAATACAGAATCCATGCCAAATTTTCTTTTAAGGGCTCCTTTTTCTTTGGGACCAGTTTCTTGAAAGTCATCAGATACTCCAGGTTGTTGCTCAAGTACCTGAGAAAGTGAGACGCAAATTTCACATTATTTCAGGAAAATTTCAGGCTTCCATAATTGGGCTGCTGTTTAATTAACTTATAAAAGTAATAAAATAAATTCCTTAGGGCAAGAAAAATATAGAACATCAAGCACTTAAATCTTCACTACAAAACAGAGAATAACCCATCTGGGATCTAAGGTTACTCACAAATGATGAACAATAGTGTCTATAAACCAAGAAAACAGGAAAAAGTAAAAGGAAAAGAATAGGACAGAACAACCATCGGCCCATCATCAAAGGTCTTTTTTTTTTTTTTTTTTTTGAGAGAGAGAGATTTTAAAAGCATACCTTATACTCTAAAGAAGGGATGCGAGTCTTAATCATCTCAACAACTTCCTTCTTTATTTGTTGGAACCTATCATCTTTCTCCTGCTTTGATGAGAGGCTCATGTTAATCATGACTTTTAAGTTTCTCTGTCGCACAAAAAAACCACTGCATCATTCTACTGCCAAGAATTTTATGCAAGCTACAAAAGCACCCAAAAGAATATTTTTAAAAGTAAAAAATAAGTATAGTTAGGGCAGGGGTGGGGGACCACGAGCATTAAAAGATAGAATGCTTCCATTAATGATATACAGTCTATATTACAACATTCACATGGTCCTGATCCTGAAATAGAAGGTCCCACCTCCCTTTTCTGATGGAAAGAGAAAAAGGAAATTAGCATTTGCTATTTGTGTCTATCACAGCAACAAGAGGGTAAAATTCCAAAAGAGTTTAATTATTGCAATCCCGAAAGTGCTGATCTTTCCAACAAATAAAAATTCCATGCTGGGCTTGAATATGCTTTGACACCAACAAGGTCTTCAAACAAATTCAAAATTTCAGGAATAAGTCAAACAAATCAAACTGATGGTCAAATATATAAGAACTATGATAACTTCAAGATCATAGCAAAAAGTTGCCATTTAAAAATTGGTTTTCATACTCATAAACCTAACATTCATCAAGAAGAGCCAAATAACCTTATTATCCAAAAATCATCCCTCCAACAGTACAAAGTCATGTCAAGCGATAACTGAAGTGCAAGAAAGAGAAAAACCAAAAGCACTAGTCTTCAAGTAATATCTTCATTTTCCTATAAAGAGGTACCTTTAGTGTTCTGAGCTGTATTAAGTGACCAAGAATACTCATAAGACGATTGAGTAGCTCCTTCGATATTTTGCCTTGACTTGCCTGCTGAAATGTCACAAAGTAAATATCTTATATTTTTAAAGTTTCAAGTATAAATATTAACAGAAAACAGAACAAAAAAACAATCAACAATTTCTGCCAGAGTAACAACCGCCAGTCTAGCAACTTTTCCTAGCTTTAGCTTTATTTCTCTGGGCAACCTCCTTTTAATTGCTTGGGAGGAAGTGTCAGCTTCTTGATTTTCCAAAGTAGGTGGCCTTGCTGCATTTTTTTTGTTTCACACAGAGAGCAAAATATTTCAATTTGCAAGGAACTTTCCAAAGTAATCATATTATAAGGAATGCAAGCAGCGAGAAGCACTAAGCTTACACTCCACGACCATCTTCTCTAGCTCCCTGATGGCCTTTTCGAGCATTGAACTCTTGGGTCTAACCAACATACCATCCTTTTTGTGGATGTGGGAAGATTTCTGTACAATATTGAATTCAAAATCAAGCACAGCAACACAAAGACAACGAAAAAGGCCAAAAGAAAACCTATATTTTCCACGATAAGGGTCAAATCTTAAAAGCATGGTAAAGGCACACAATACAAGCCACATTTTTGGTATCATCTAAAGATGCCTGAGTAGAGATGAGGATATTGTTGTGGATTTAGCTAGAGGGATAATTTACAATGCATAGTGATTCAATATTCTAAGCATCACAATTGTACATGACAAAAGGCTCTAACTTTTCCCATACTGCTTAGTAAAGTTGATCCACTGACAACTTCAGAACAAACACCACAACTTCTTGCATTCACACTGAAGAAATCGAGAATTCACATCAACTTGTTCACATGGCAAATGAAGAACAAATGTCCATACTATTAATCCCAGCCAACAGTCTTTGGAAAATCATGGGTGCAAATCAAAGCAACCTGGCAATCCAATCCCCTTGAAAGTACCAAGAAATATACAAGCAAATACACACTTCTTGATAGTAAATACAAAATTTTTCTATCAGTGCTAGTGTGTGTGGAGCCTACAAATTAGTCTAAGAAGGTATTTGACAAAAGAGTAACAAATTTGCAGTAACACTCACTGCTGCCTGCATGGGAACCTTGCCGTCAGGAATATTAAGGTCAGGCAATTCACGGACACCATTTTTTTCTTTTGATCGAACTGACAGATCATGCTCATCGACACTGTTCATTGATTTTGCAGCCTGCATCTTGGTTTGGGGGTGAGCAGTTTTATCAAGATATCTCTGACGCGAACCATCAGACAACCCACTTGCATCTTTTGACTTCTCAGTGAGGCTCTTTGATGGGAGGACTCCTGTTTTTGGCTTTTCAGAGTTCTTTAGTTCTGCCAAAGTACAGAAGCATCAATGTTTAAGGCTTACATAAATAAATATGGATCCACATTCATTTTACCTTCAGCAGATTTCTTATTAGAAACAAATTCCGTGTGAATCTGATGAATTATGAAATCATATATCCTCATTGTTTTCACTTGTCACAACCACATTTTGGCAGAGATACTAAATGAAGGAAAGATGTCAGCTTCCCAACTGCCAACTTACCCATTTTAGCATGTTTATTTGATAAACTAGCATCATCACTCTCACCCGGAGTTTTTGTCACATCTTTTATTCGCCTTTTCTTTGATTGCTGGTAAGGAACAACAGTAGGTTCATTTCTAGCAAGAAGCAAGTTCAAGAAATCAGTGAAGAGAGAAACAAATCATTCAACAAAACATTTCTTTTGATCAAGTAACTTCACATATGAGCACTGGAAATTGAAAAGCTCTATTTGACAGCATAAAATATATAGGCACATGTGTATAGCTCAGCTAAAATTTACAACCAAATTTGGATGTGAAATGCCCTGAACAAACAGTCCAAGAATCTTCTTGTTATTTCTCATTGCCAGTAATGTGAATGATTGCAATGATCCTCGATAGAGTTCACATACAGATGCAGACCAGTTATTCATGATCAAACTGCAGTTCATGTCGACACCATCCCAGCCAACCAATGCTTGTTTAAAATCAAACTCAAATTCAATGTTGGCACTATCCCAGCTAATTAATCCTTTTTTTTTTCATCCCTCAATTCCACATCTCTAGTTTTATGTTAGTAATTGGGAAATCAATTGGAGGAAAAAAAAAAAAGGCACACATTTTTCTACACATAGATAATAAGTTGTTATTGCATGTAATAGATGTCAAATAATGTTGTGGAATCTCATATCCACCTAAAAGCTAAAGTCATAGCCAACAGATGGCAAAACCTGGCTCAAATACCATGTCAAGAAACCATTTAACCCAAAAGCTTGAGGTTGTAGGGGTTGAAACCCACTGGACATTATAAGCTGGGCCATTTCTTTTATTTTAGCAATGTGAGACTTTGTACTCTTATCAATGGAAAACTTCATTTCCTCTCAATAATATTGCATGTTCTTTGCATTCAATATCATAAATAGCTATTTGATGAGAAAGTAGTTTACAACTTTACAACTTTACAACTTTATCGTGAATAAAAACAACTCACATTTGTTCCAGCTTTCCCCTATTAACAAAGAATCCATCATGTTTTATTGCTGCATTATCAACTTCAAAATATTCATCCTGCGCAAAAGGCGAACCTTGATGAGCAAAGTAAACCTCTACATGTTCAAAATCTCGTTTACAGTTTACACTACAAGAAGTAAAACTGCACAAACGATGAGAAAAAAACAGAAAAATATGTAATAACAGAGAGCAAAACCCACCAGCTCAGCATCATCGATGAAAGAGTCATCCGTGTCATACTGATCATCATCAGGAACATCTTTTAGATCTTCCTCATCACTACTATCCTTGCCCTACAAATATCCACTCATCTTAGCACAAACAAATCTACCATATTTGCTAACAGGACACGCACACCACATACCAATGTGCATATCAAAGCAACCCAGAGAAAGGGCAAAGACTAACACACCATGTAAAGACGTTCAATCTTCTCAATTACAGCATTGAAACGATTTGGAGGATTAGCATCCTTGACTTCTTTTTCTGCCGGTTGACCCTATAGAAGGCCGAAAATAACTTAGAATTCTACACTGAATAAAAAGCAGCTGACTTCACCTATAACAAACCACATTAACGGAAATACACAGACCCTATCTGGAATAACAATGATCAAAGCTACGAAGGGAGAGAAACTAAGCTAACTTCTTACGGCTTCCAGGAAGAAGCCGACTAGAGTTAATCCACAGACATTACGGCTTGCTCCGTAATAAAGAGAAGTAATACGTATACTTGTACATATAAAACTAGATGGACTTACGGGGGTGATCCGAGACTCGAGGCTGGGCTGAGCGTGGACGGGAGGCGGTTCCGGGGCGGGCGCGGATCCACTACTGACCTTGTTGGCATCTTTCATGAGCTTCTTCCAGGAAACGAATGTCGTCTCCCCGGGTCGGAGCTCCACCGTGAATATATGTCTCTCTCCTAATTTCACATACGACGGTCTTACCCTGGATGAGGACGGTTCTCCTCCATCTCCTCTGCCGCAAGCGCCACCGCCACTAGAACTCCTTTCCTCCATCGACAGGCCTTCAGGTCGGGGTCACAATTCTAGGGCACGCGAATCGAAACTCCGAGAATTCAAGATTCGAAAGACATAGACAGACGGTGGTTAAAAGGAAACCCTAAAAGGCAATTCGGAACGACGGGGAGAAAGGAAAAATTAATAACTGGGGAAAAAGTTGTTTAATTTTCTTGCGTTTTCTTTCTCGAGAAAGTCCGAGGGAAAATGGTAAAAAAAAAAAAAAAAGAAAAAAAAGGAAAAAAAAAGACGGCAAGTCTTCGCCCCGTCTCGCTGTTATTTCGAGCTCCCTGCCCCGGCCCGAGGATCCCAGAAGGGGGGCGGCAGCGTACAATGCCCGACTAGTTACTTTTTGCAATTTGCAATTTAACCATTTAACTTCTGTTATTAACCCAACACGGAAGCACAACGCATGTTAAACTCAATGCCATCGTCAATCCACAACTTAAAGGGCTAAAAAGAAATGCGAGAAAAAATGCATGACGAGAAAATTTACATGCAATCCTTAAGTTAGCGGATAAAGATATCAAATGAAAGAGCGAAATACAGAGATTCTAATCTGGGAGGTGCACAAAAAAATACACTAATTCACTATTGAGTTCTCTCACCTTTGGTGGTTAATGAAAGCATTTTGAACTTTACATTGTTATCATGTTATACATGTAAGCAACGCGTAAAAAAAATTATTAGACTTTGACTTATTACAGGGTTCATTGATTACTAACCCGATCAAAGGTTGAAATCAAAGACGCGATCCGTTGATAGATAATGGGCCGTGGCAGATCATGCTTAAAGAAGGATCAAATGCATTGTTCATACTATTTCAATCGGTGATTGTTCATTTTTTATTTTTTTATTCATATATTTGAATCAGTGTGTTTTAATTAAATTCATGCATTGTTTTATAAGTAATAACTTTAAGAAGAGAAAAAAAAAAAAACTCGGATCTCTAATTTTATTTTTAAAAATTAGGGTCAAACTTTGCATATGAGAACAAGAGAGGGCCTAGTAAGAAGGACCAATAAAGCATCGACACCTGTCCCGTTGCAAATTATCCAACACATTCCGCCTTCACTTAATTTAAACCCAAAACCCAATCCATAAACCCCCCAATAGCGAAAACGTCAATCTTTCGAGCCGGAAAAGCCGCCATGATCGCCGCTGCCACCGCTTTCCGCTTCTCCTCTCCGCCACCCACCACCACCACCAAGCCACCACCTCTATCCACAACCACCTCCGCCGCCGTTACACCATTGTTCCTGAGCTCATTTAAACTCAAGTCTCTATCCCTTCACTTCCTCGACCCCTCAAAAATCCCGCAAAAGCAAACTTTAATTCCCAAGGCGGACGAAGGCGACGCCGACGGAGGCGGGCCCGATGACTACGACATGGACGAGGAGGAGGCGGAGGAGCTGGACAACAAGAAGGACTACGACGTGGAGTACGACCCCTTAGCCGCAGCAGTAGCAGCGGATAATAATGGGGACGAAGACATTGCCATGGTGGACAGCAAGAGCTTCGTGTCAACACAGGGTTGGGAATCGGAAAAAATCGTTGATTACAGAATTGATGAGGAGGAGTTTCACAAGATTAGCTTGTTGGATTGTGACTTCTTCATACGGAAGCCCCCTGACCCGGACAATGATGTCTATGATTTTCGGGAGGTTAGCGAGTGTTTTGTATTTGTTTCTTGATGAAATCTTAGTCCTTTAAGTATATTAAAGATGGGTTTGGCTTTCTTTTTCTTCAATTTTGGCGATTTGGCCATGAGTTGTTGGTTGCAGATGTATGTGACTCCACCAGATACTGATGTCTATGCTATACCCAAGGTTCTCGCTCCAATGCCACAAAAGGTACTACCTTTTTTACTGTTAAGTAGTTGATTTTCCGGGAGACGGACACGGAATTGTTTGTAAATGGTAGCTGTCTGTACGCAAGGTAGTTTCTTACTATGCTGTCAACAGAAGTACTGTATGAATGTTTGTAGCACGAACAAATCATGGTTGTATGTCCTTTGAAAGGTTTGCATAAAATACGATTCTAGAGGAAATAAGTGTAG
Source organism: Bruguiera gymnorhiza (assembly GCA_020883675.1). NCBI lineage: Eukaryota > Viridiplantae > Streptophyta > Magnoliopsida > Malpighiales > Rhizophoraceae > Bruguiera > Bruguiera gymnorhiza. The sequence continues at coordinate 701,523 of JAIRCJ010001047.1, read as the reverse complement.
TTTTGGGTGTTACTGAAATACAGTCTACACTCATGAACAGATTCTATCTATATTGGCAGTAGAAGTGAAGAAGCCGTGTGTCTAGTAAATCTCCCGTATATTTTAATAGAGAGAATGACAGATTGTGGTATTCTCTGTGTATAATATATAACTAGGTGTCTTGAACAGCGACACTAAGAGATCAGCAGCATAGTCATTATTAATTGAAGCTGCTCTAATTCTTGTTTAGTAGTTGACTTGCATTTCCTTATCTAATCTTTATACATAGTAATGGGTGTTGTTTCCTTTATGAAAATTACAGTACATTCGGTGTGCAAAGAGTGATTATGGAAGTTACAATGTAACAGAACCACCAATTGATGCACCTCGAGATCCAATGTATAAATCTGAGAAGGAGATCTTGAAGGTATCATTAGCTGGTTAATATATGTTGTCTTCATATTCTGCAGCGGTGTGGATGGCACAAATCATTCACAATATTATTTTTTTCATTCAAATGTACATAAGTTGTGCTTTTGAATAATTGTTTGGTTTCTTTAGTAATTTAATTGCTTTTTGTGGCATTATGATGATTTGTAAGGATGCATTAAATTTAGCACTGGAAGTGTTGCCATATTTTTTTAACCCTTTTTGGGGGCAAAGGTAAAAGTGAGGGGTGGAGTAAAATAGAGAAACTAGAGGTTTACATAGTTGAGCAATATGTACTTGGTTGTTCCTTCTTAGTGCCTGCTATTGCCCCACTGAAATGGTATTGAACTTTAGTTTGGCTATGCAAAACCATACTGTGGTTTGCATCTGACCATAACACCTAGAAGATTTTAGATGTTGTGGTTTGATAATTTGCAGGTCATATTTCTTCTGTTAGCATTGCTATAACCGAGAAGGAACATAATAGCTTGTCCCAAAGAAATTTGTTATATAAAAATTTGAGATTTTTCTTTAGCATTTGCAGTCTGAGGGGAATAGAAATATAAGTTTAGGTTAGCAATCTTATTGTTTCCTGAACAGTGATTGATCATTTCTGCACTATCATGTGATGTGTTAGTAGATTACTTGGCAGAGTGCAAGACCTAAAAGAAGGTTCTATCATGATCGTCATGCATTCTTCTTGACTTCTGTCTTCTTATGGCAGCAGCATCATTTATATGGTTTTCCGTTGCAGGTTTTCTTGACAAAGCATTACAGGAATCGGAGGCTTGGTGATCCTGAATTTGTGCTGGACTTTGAGGAGATATATGTTATAGATTCCAGAACAAAGTCAATAACCAGAGCAAAAGTAGTGGTATGAGATTTTTAGCTGTTAAATTGTTTTAAATTTGTGTGTTGCAGTCTTATGGGCATTTTTCAATGTAAATTTTAAGGGGGTCACATCCGCATGTTAGGCTGCTCTAGTTCTGTTTACCTAGGAAATACCAGGTGTTCTACCAACTCAAGCTGTTTGGCCTACTCATTTTTCACTGCTTTGATTGCATCATGTTCCACAGATTTCATTGGACTGAAGGGATTTTCTTCAATTAAATCCTCAAAATAATACTATCAACTTACATGTTAAAGAAAATATTAAATATAGACATGCATTTTTGGAATATGTGTCTTACTGTCCCTGAGATTAGGAAAAGGGGGCATCTCAGTGTACAAGGCAATAAGGTATCCTCATGGGTTGTATTATATTTTATATGGCAAGAATGAACTATGTATGGAACTTTTCTTAGGCATAAGGTGTAGTATTTCTTTACATACAGTGCTAATTGCAGCATTGGTTGTCAATCAGCAAGTTAGGACATAGGACTGCATGTTATATGGTGGCACCCTTAAAGATTCTTCTTTTGTTTTTTGTTTGTGTATTTTGTAATAAAGATATTGCTGCATTCCTCAAAATATCCTTACCCTTCCCTACCCATGCTCTGCATATTGGACTCAGGCTATGAAAAAGTAATGGTGGACATTGGTCCTTTCCACCAGCGGCCTGCAGGTTTAACTTGAATCCTGTTATTAGGATTGTGTGATTCTCTGCATGTGAAGTTCGAGGCTTGATGATTCAGGAGAGTGGCAGTTTGATGTATCTGTTTATGATTAAGTTGCCATGTAATTTTGAGTGCGCATGGGACTTCCTATTTGATGACTAAGCATTTATTACAGTTCTCATTTTGTGGTTGCTGTACCTCCTATAGGTTACAGTTCCTGGAGGAAGGAAGAGGGACAGAAAGAGTGACCTGCTTGTGATTCGTGATAATGGAAACTCCTTCAAGATAATTCATACGGTGACTATATCTGACTCCAATAACTTAAATTTATAATTTTGTCTGTTTTTTTCGCCTTGCCTGAATGGTTTTCTCTTTACTACTTTTAGAGTAAAAGGGAGCATCCCACCACTGTAATACAAAAAGAAGAGTGGGCCAAGACCAGACAAGACATGGAGAAACATCTCAGCAAGTTACGAGACTTTGACATTTCAAATTGGTTCTAATCGGTCTATTGATGGCTTCCTAGGAATGAAATGTGCAACATAATGCAGCTGGGTCAAAATGGCTGAAAATATGTTACATTGGAAATTTGGATAGCAGACATAAGGTTACGTGTTCCCACATGGAAAAAGAAATTTCAGCTGATACTGAATTCTGAGAAGGTCGTTAAGCATCATGGTATGGGTCACTCGTGACTCCACCCCCACAGCCACAACCATTCTGGCAATTTTGTAGAAACGGCCTTGTAGTCCCGCTGGATGCCTTATTCTGTAACTTGTAGCTATTCTGTCAGATACCATCCATGATATGTTTGGCCAGTGCTATATGTACCAAGTTCGAGACCGACTCTCTCTCTGAGATCAAATTACTTTAAGCAAGAGCATCACCATCCACTGTGTCCCATCCTTTCTCCTTTGCTGGGTTGAGGTGGTGGGCAGGACAGTTCTGGTATGCGGGGGCACAGAGGTCTCTCCACTGCTAGACACTGAATTGATATGCCAATACAAAATTTTTATTTTTTGAAAAATATTTTAATAATTAAAATTTTTTATTTTTATTTTTAAATTTTGAATTTTAATTTAAAAAAATATTAAATTGATACGAAAAAAAAATCATTTTTATTACATAATTTATGATCTCGTGAGCATTGTAATAGATAAGAAAGGTACAAAATTTTGGCAAATATAAGGGAATAATAGGGAATACATGATTTAATTGGTCGCAAAAAGGGATGCAAGAAATATAAGGTCGTTTAGGACTTCTTGGACACAAACAAAAGACAAACAAGCAAAGAGACAATGAGACAATCAGACTAATGCATGTCACGATAAGTTTTAAGCTCTTAAGATTCATGAGCATTTATGTCTCAAGCATACTCGCATGCTTATGACTTCACCAAAGTAGTTTTCCGTAATAACTACGCAATGGCTGTTCTTCGCTCTCGCACCGTTGCATCATGTTACTGGTGCGACTTGCCAAAAATTTGCCATGTTGGGGGTGAAAATGTTTATGTGTTTATTCTAGAAGCAACGTTATCTTCTATTAATTTTCTGTGGACAGGCATCGAGTGAATGCAAGTAAAGTGCACAAGGAGCATCCGCAATTGATGGACCGAAAAAACGGAGAAAGGAATTTGTTGGGAAAGAGAAAATCAGAAAAATAACCCACGAAAAAGGAGAGTAGATACGGTGGGCCTTATTTTTAAACTAATAAAGGCATTGTTGCATTTGCTTCAAATATGCAAAATGTAATAAGCTCCGCGGGAATTTCATGGTGATTTAAAGTCACCAAACTTAATTGTGATATGTTATAGGCATAATTTTAATATCGAATGATTAACTTGAGTGTAGTTTTTGTAAATACAGATTAAATGATTTTTTTATTAAAAAGAAATTCTTCGTATATAGCATAAGTATTCCGTTCAAAAAGAGGATCCAGGAGGATTATACGTTGCACAAAGCATTGCAACCCAAAAATTCACGAGGAATAACAACATAAAAATAAAATATCGAGACCTTATTTCTTAGAAAATTCATTTAGCATTATGTGGTTCCCAAGTTTCGAAGAAGGATCCAGGATTGTACGTTGTACAAAAAATTGCAACCCCCACATCACATCCTTAGGCTTCGAGTCCCCGTAGTTTTTACTGTTTAAGCCACAGCTCTTTACGTATAGGCCCCAAGAATAGGCTTGCTCCCCGTTTGATGACCTTGACAGTTTTTGACCCTGAAAATCATATTCTTTCCTCAGACAAATGGGGCACATCAAGAAACATGGGTTCCCCTTTCCATTTTGACCCATTCAAGCAAAATTATTTAACGAGGAAGAAACCTATTGGTTTCTGATTTGATGGTTAAGGTTTTGATTTACTTATACCATATTTAGTTCCACACCTGAAAGCCCTAGACATGACCAATGACCATTACATATCATATACTTCGAGATCACAGTGGAGCGACACCTGTCCCAGTTCTGTACGACATGAACGACTTTCATTTTTACGTATCAAACACTACCTAGTCTGCTGCCTTGTCCACGCAATTGTGTGAACTAATAAAAAACCCCCTAAGCCCTAAGCTCATGCATTAATCAGTCACACGAAGGGAGAAAAGGACCGATGGTTAAGAAAGTGAATCAAAACTAACAAGCCAATTCAAAGACACTAGTTTAAAGCAGTTGGCTTGGCTTTGTCAACAATCCACAAACAAACCCTTCTCTTCTGTGCATCAAAAGAAAGTTATATATCCTCTAACCCATAATAGTAAGCTTCTCTGTTATACTTTCCTCTCTATCCCCGGAACCTCTTTATCTATTTACTACCTCTCTAGAATATTTTGAAAGCTTAGAAGAAAAGAAGAAGAACAAATAGAGAGAAGAGAAAGAGTTAGGTGTGTTGTGTGAGAGAGAGATGGGGAGAGGCAAGATTGAGATCAAGAGGATTGAGAACTTGAGCAACAGGCAGGTGACCTACTCAAAGAGGAGAAATGGGATCATGAAAAAAGCTAAGGAGATCACAGTTTTGTGTGATGCTCAAGTTTCTCTGATCATCTTTGCTAGTTCTGGGAAGATGCATGAGTACTGTAGCCCTACTACTACGTATGTAGATCCTTTTGCTTTCATGCTTTCATGCTTTAGCTTTTTTCTCAGGTATTTTCACAGCTCTTTGGTTTTTCTTTAAAGGATTATTGAATAACTCTATTTCTTGGTGTGAAATTTTGGCTCGAATGCTGAAAAAGGTTGACTAATTTACTGGACAAATATCACAAGCTGTCTGGTAAGAAGCTGTGGGATGCAAAACATGAGGTGGGTTTTGATTCTTTTCTTCACTTTCTCTCCCTATGCAGTTGATCCAACCTTTTTGTCCATTGTGTTTTCTTCCAAACCCATCTGCTGTCCCGGCGCATATGGGCTCTTTTTGTTCTAAAAATATGATAACAAACATGAACTGTGGACCTATGAACAGATCTACAAATGGAGCGGTCTCTCTCTCTCTCTCTCTCTCTCTCTCTCTCCCTCTCTCCAGGCATATTTTATTGTTCTAATCGAAAAGGAGCTCTAAAAAGAGCATGAATAGTAACATCTGTGAACAGATCTGGTAAAAATATGGTTTTTCATGCCTTCCTTTTCCTTGCAAACATTAGAAGAGCTAGACAACTGTTTGGTTCTTCTAACTCATAAATCAAGAGCAATATGGAACTTGTGTCTAGAAGTAGAAGCCGATCTTCAGTTAAAATCTATCTCTTCAACCTTCAAGGAAGCATTAATAGGGTTTTTTTTTTTTTTTTAATAACAAACTACCTTGTTTTAATAAATATATACCAGTAATAAAAAGTAAATTAACTTGATGTACAGGCTAAGAGAACAGATCTACTAATTAGATTCCTATATTTTCATAGTTTTGTCTCCTCTTGGCTCTCATTCAACCGCATGGGCAATTTTGTTTGGCTTTGTTATAATGTTCTTATGTTCAACTATCAAAACAAAATGTTATTTGTTACATGTTCAACAGAACCTCAGCAATGAAATTGACAGAATTAAGAAGGAAAATGATAGCATGCAGATTGAGCTCAGGTAGATCATAGATGTCTCTCCATCAAAGCTCTCTCTCTCTCTCTCTCTCTCTCTCTCTCTCTCTCTCTCTCTCTCTCTGATTTTTTGATACGTTTTAGGCACCTGAATGGGGAGGATATCACATCTTTGAACATCAAAGAGTTGATAGCCATGGAGGACGGCCTTGAAGTTGGCCTTAGAAATGTTCGTGATAAACAGGTAATATGCACTGCTCATTTGTTAGCTTTGTTTTAGTCCCTAACTATCTATTTATTAGTTTCACGGAGAAAGTTGTAATCATTCCATTAACTTCCACATTTCTTTCTTTTTTTCTTTTTATTTTTTATAATTTTCTCTTTTAATCTCCTCTTGTCACAGATGGAGTACTACCTGATGAAGAAGAGAAATGTAAGTAAGCACACATCAAAATATGGGATGACACTGCTCCTTCTTTTGAATTTATAAGCTCTTTCGCCCCGATATTTACCTTTACGAAGTGCGAAAAGCTTGCAATAAAATTGGCTGACAGTACAGATTAATGCTTTTGGCTGAATGTTTCTCAGGGAAAGATCTTGGAGGAGGAGCATAGGCAGCTCCAAAACATCCTGGTAACCTTAATTATCACCTTCATTGTGTTCATGTTTAATTTCGGTTTGTGTTGCGCTCTGTGCCTATGTGTATCCGGCCGAGCCGCCGGGGGATGGATGGACAAACTTCTGGTACTCAGAAATTGTGACATTTATTTGCAAAATTCAAGAATCTAATACGATTAATTGCTTTCTTTATGTTGCATGAACAAATGTGAGTTTTTACAGTAGGCAGATGCAAAAATGTATCGAAAAGGCTAATGTAATAGATTCAGTTCAGACTGTAACATTGTGTTAACTGTTCATGATACATTTTAATTGGTAATTAAAACCAAATTAGCTGTAATAACCTTAATTGACAGCTAAGATGAGTCCACAAGGTATCCACCATTTAAAACTGTGGTACATAGTGATAGCTTGCAGTGAACAGAAAGTGCATATGGGTCTGAAAAACCCAAAAGTTCTGAGAAAAAAAATACTACCTCAAGGCTAAATTATAATTGCCCTAGATTTAATTATCAAGAAAAAAAAAGCCCTAGAACTGCAAATTATATTCTTTTAATTTCCGTGCTTTCTTCATGTTCACACACTTGAATTCATTTTGCTAGCAACTAGCTATAGCAAGTAATCATTGCATTGATGAAAAACCGAAGACACAGTGAACAAATTGTTAGACTAGTTTTGAGTGAGGAAAAAAGGATGAAAAGCAAATTAATTTACTTCATATTCTGTGATCTCGAAGTTCTTTTAGTGATCTTTAATTACCAAACCAACCACTTTTTCTGGTTCAACCCACATGTTATTAACAGCAAGAAAAGGAATTGGCTCTACAGCGACGCCAAAAGCAGGTGGCCATGGAAGTGAGTATGAGAGAGCTGGAAAATGGCTACCATCAACAGGATGGTGGGGTCAGGGACTACAACCCCCAGATGCCTTTTGCCTTCCGCGTGCAGCCCATGCAGCCAAATTTGCAAGAGAGAATGTAATAATTTCCTGATCTAAATGGGGTTATCCCAAAACCTTAATTTGGCTCTGGCTGGCTGGCTGTCTCTCAAGATTTGTAGCTCTCGTGGCTTTAATTCTGGGGTTTGTGCAACTAGATGGTGTGTGATCCTAGTTAAACGTCTAAGTGAACTTAGTACTGGATGTTTTATGTGTATGTTTTCTTAAACTTGCTATGGAACCTGGTTAATTATGTTGCTCCTGAACGACTTCGGAATGATGACCTTGTGCTTATTTTAAATGCTCTCCATTTTGTATAATCTTATGCATACTTCTCGCTAAAATGCCCTTATAGTTAGAACCACGGCATATTGCGACGAACTGTGATATTCTTTTAAAAGGTGTCAAATTTTTACATCTTTTTTTTTTTTTTAATGTTCTTGGCATCATGCTTTTTATAGGGCCAGTAATTAAAAAAGTAAAGTAAATTGCTGTGCCTTCTCGTGAAAATGTAGTTTGTATTATAAACGTAAAGTGTTATACCCGTAAATATATTTTCTTTGATTTGCTTTTCGGAAAAGTTTAAAAATTGGAAAAATATTTTGATTTTAGCGATAGGACATGTATAGCTCTAGCGCTTCAGATCTGCTATAGCATGATAGATGATTAAATCTATCTTATTATAAGGATTGCCTCATATGGAAATGAAAACTCAATTGGATTTGCTTCTCATGCGCTCTTGCTCACACACACTGTAAACATCTATCGAAGACGTTAATCAATTGATTATTTATTGATCGTGTATCTAATTATTAAGACCTCGCTAGATCAAGAGAATAGCGAAGCAAACTATATATTTTTGTATATACATTTTTTTCTGCTTTTCAAAACTTGTAAAGGAAGCATATATCGTTTTGAATCGTCAATGGTAAATCCATGTCCCCCCGCCCGTGCAAAGTTGATGGCGGCGTTTGTGATCATTGCCGCATTTTCAAGTTCTCAATGTAAGTATCAATCGCTTTCATATTACACAGCAAACTAATATACGGGCTGAATTTTTAAAGGAACATATTTTATTATACTTCAAAATAAATAAAAAAACAAATTAATAACTTTTATAATAACTGTACGTATCTAATGATATGTTAATTTCATTAAACACTTTAACAAAAATTCAAATTATTAGTACAAGCCCCCTAACTAGTAAATCACTTTGGTGGGGTCTATTTTGAAGAACTATTTTTGTTAAGTCTAAGTATCAATTCTCTCGAGCAGATTTATCTTGTATTTTTTATTAAATAATTTTGCTCTTTGTAAGGAGGAAAAAAAAAAAAGGCGAAGTGAGTTAATCAATTGAGTTTCTAACTTGTCGATCGCCTTTTCCTATTAATCAATCATTTATTTGATAAATATAAAAGAGTGTTTTGGAATCCTTCTCCGTTATAAGCCTATAATCAATCAAATTAATCGCATCTCAACTTATATATAAAAAAAAAAAATGGACTAAGAACTCACACAAAACAATACCTTCTTTTTTTTTTGGTAAAGGCCTTTACCACTTCTTCCCGTCTGATTTTCCTATACTTGAACATGTAATACTAGAAACGAAAGCTTTGGTGTTTAGAACTGAAGCATGGTTTGGTTAACCAAAAAAAAAAAAAAAAAAGTATTAAAGCATACGATTCAATTCGTCAAAAAGTTGACTTGGGCCCAAATCGATGGTGGGCTTGATAAGACGGACTTCAAATAGAGCAGCGGACTGGATCTCAAAGGCTGCTAAAACTATATCCTGCCAATCTGATTGGGCCATTTTCCCACCGAGTGGGCTGCTTTTAGTTTGCATACGGTTGTTGAATTTTATTTGCGAGAAATACTTTAGTTCAATGATAGTAAAACCCATTTTAAAATTAAAGATCTTGAATTTAAATTTCAACTAATATCAATAAAACAGAAAAATAAAAATAAAAATATTAAATAGCGAAACTTTATTTATTTATTTATTTTTATTGAAATGGATGCAATTCGAGTGACCGTATGAGTTTAAGTTGAAGAATGACTCAATTGAATTGATTTTGGAAAGAAAAAGTTGACCCTTATCTTGTTTGATATTTGATGATATATCAGTTATTGAAAAAAAAAACAAATTGACGAATAATTTCCGTGTTTGAAACTAAAATAATGAGATAAATTTCTCTTTTTTTTTCACATCATTATGACTTCACTACTACATCAACAAAATAGTGTTCATAAAATAAAATAAGATAAAATAAAGGTCAAACTACCCGATGCGTAGGACGCGTGCCCAAAAAGCACCGACTAACCCCTATTTGTTTTTTAGGCTTGTATCGAACTCAGGGCGGGTAGGGCTAAAACGGGTTCCATCCGATCCTTCTCTCCCAGTCTCTTTCTTTTTCTTCATCTTACGCTTTTGTTGATTATCATTATTATTATTATTATTAATGTTTTTTTTATTAATTCCCTTTTGTCTCGGGCCTGCTGCTATTTCTCCTCGTCCGACGACGCAATTAAGCAAACACCAAGCGGGCGGAAAAGAATTGAGAAAAAAAATGTTTGCGTGAAAATAAAATTAGAAAAAATAAAAAGAAACCGTTTTCAACGTCCCTGTTGATATCCCGTCTCTGGATAGGTATAGTGAAATCCCTCTTTTCTTTTTCCTTTTATTGTTTTTTTTTTTTGATTAGTTTCTCGACGAATTTATATTGGTATGCGTGTTTTTATGTTATGGTGATTTTTTCTACGTCTGCATTATTGCTGAGATTTCTTTTTTGTTTGTGCAGAGAGAGAGAGAGAGAGAGAGAGAGAGAGAGAGGGCGTTGGACGCTAGGGTTTTTCTTTTTTTTTTAATCTTCTTTGGAAGCGGTCGATCCTCCCGGGTACTGTTTTTTTTTTTTTTGCTCGTTTTTCTTGGCTTTGTTTTTGGAGTGAGAGAGAGATGCGGCGGCGGAGAAATTGGAAGTTAGGGTTTGATTGATTGGAATTGATTGATTAGGGTGTCGTACATTGTATAGGGTCAGTGCAAATTTGACCGTTTCTTTTTTTTTTTTGTTTTGAGTAATGGGTGTGCGTTTGATTGGTTGAAAGTAATCAGATGGGTTCGTGTGACAATCCGGTAGAGGTCCAGGAACGGTCCCACCAGGATGCCGTAGAGAAGCATTCTTGCTTAATACCTAACCAGAGTCCAGATTCTGAGAAGTTTCTCCGTCCGGAGACCTGCCACAGTTTTAGTGGTTCTGATGTGGACCCCACCATCACGAAGGACGGGTGTCCAGAGTTGTTTTGTGATGATAATGCTGGTTGTTTGAGCTCCGGTGATGTTTCAAATGATGCCTTTGTTGACAGGAGAAGCGGGCTGGGGGTTGAGAGTCCAGATGTGGCTGGTTTGGTCGAAGGAATGATGCTGGAGGACGAGTGCTGGATTAGTGTAGATGGATTAGGAGAAAGGCAGAGTGGAATGGATGATTGCAAGGTCAAAAGTGATGGATTTTCAGCCGAAGAGGTAGTGTCCAAAGGTGAGGATGTTGGTTTGTTGAATTTGTTGGAGAATCGTGAGAGATCATTGGAATTGATGATGTTTTCTGGTTCAATGAGAAACTCTGATCAACGGGATGAGCATAAGGATGGTGACAGTTGCAATGCTCAAGACTTTAAGGAAGAGGAAAGGGATGGTTTAGCTGAGGTGGATGCTGATAGACATAACAAAATAGTGCCTTTACTTGGTTATGAAATTCCTGAAGAATTGACAGGGGGGAATTTTTCACCTAGAAATTGTCTTAAACAGGACAAACAGAAGGATATTGCTACTTCCATGGAAAGAGTGGAAGTTTATATGGAGGCCAGTGGTGTTGATTTAGGTGGAATTGTGTCTGATAGTGGCAATGATATCACATTTTCTCTTAACCATGGAATGCTGTCAGAGTTGACATCCATGACATGTCCCGTAAGTAAATGTGTTCAACAAGATGACCAGGAAGAGTACGATGCTGCTGGTTGCTCTTCAATGGATGCTGTTGCTCAGGCTATAGAGGAGAAGCACGATGTTTTAGCTGAGTTTGCATCTTCATGGGATCTTGAAAAGTCTTTGGAATTAATGGCCATGACTGGTTCACTGGAAAGAGGTATTCAACAGGATGAGCAGAAGCATGATAAGCCTGTTAGTTCTGCCTTTGACGAAAAGGTTACAGAAGTATTGGCAAAGGAATGTGATCTTTTGGTCAAGGTAGAGACTGTCACAGAAAGCCAAATATCGACATCATTGGACAGTGAAAAATGCCCAGAATCAGTCTCTTTTTCTGATATGCGGAAGGATTGTCCCCAACAAAATGGACTGGATACCAAGATTGTTAGCAGTTTAGCCAAAGAGACTGGAACACCTATAAAGTCATCAGATCCAGGTCATCTAATGTGTAATTTTGATGTTCGCAATGATCTGAAAGGGAGCAATGTGGTCAATTGTCTCCTTGCACAAAAGGTTCAAGAACATGTTGAGGCAAAATGCGATACTAATGGATGCAGTGAAGTGTTGCCTTTTCAGGCTTGTGATAAGGCTTTGGGGAACTTACCGGTTGTTGATTCACAGAGTGATTGTATCCTTCAGAATGAGCAAAGAGATGATTCTGATGTTATGGGTCCTTTAATAGAAGGCATGCTGGAAACAGTTGAAGAGAAAAGTGACGTTACTACTGATGTGAAAGTTGAAATTTCCAGTCAGGCAATAGTTATAGATGAAAATGTGGATGCTGCAGGGGTGGTTTTGGCTGAAATGGTGCCTGAATTTTTAGCAGAAAAGTCTGTTTCTCTGCAGTCAAGTCAGGCCTTTGTGAGACTAGATGTACCTCATCTCCATGGAAAGCAAGATTATTCTCCTATCAATTCTTGCACTGTTGTTCGTTGTTCTGGTCAGGTGGATGAGGAAAAAAATGATCAGGCTAGTCATGGTCATTTTTCTGATGCAGACTGCCTTGATATTAGGTCATCATCTTCTCAAAAGGGCAGACGGGTGGGTAAATCAAGCCGAAAGACTCGGATAAAAGGCTTGTCAAGGAAATCCAGGACCACAACTATAGTGCCAGACATTCATAGAAACATTGAAATCTTGTCTGTTTCGGCAAGAGGGAGGAGAAGTTGTTTCTCAAGACCAGCTCGTTCCTCTGCCTGGGGATTATTCAGTAACATTACACAAATTTTTGGTTTGACAAATGCTCTAAGGCCTGATCAATTTCAGAATTGTGGGTCACCTGAAGCTAGGGTTGGTCAAGGACGTAAAAAGCGGAATAGAAATCAGGTTGGCGGAAGCTCACGAAGCTCTAGTGGACAAAATGCTTCAACTAATTGCATTCGTTTCAAAATTAAACTGGGTAAGGGAATATGTCAAAACAGTCTCAACACTATGGTCCCAGATGTAAATGATTGCTTGGCATCTGTTGACACTGTTATCAGTGATCAAGTCACTGAATCCTGCAAGGGAACAAGTTTTGAAACTCCAAATTCAGTCAATTGCTTTAATGATAAAGCAGGAGAAGAGAAGATTGAAAAGCAGCTTCAGTGTTTTGACAAGAAGCTGGAGAAGACACAATCATATGGTTCTGTTATTGATGTTCATCTTGTGAATGAGGACTTGGATAGCACTTTGATTCCTGAAAAGTCAGCTGGAGAAACTGCTGAGAATTATCTTGGGAATCCCTCCCATATAAAAGGTGGAGCACTGGGAGCAGCAACTGAGAAGAGGTATTCAGATGCTGGAACTTCACCAGATTCAGAAGTTATAAATTCAATTCCTGAAAGCCAAATTGTTGTCGATGCTACTTTCAGTTCAAAAGATATTGCCACTCCTGGAAATGTTAGCAGGGGCAAGAAAGGAAAGAAGAAAGAAAGACTTTCTCAGGCAAGTAAACAATTGAGGCAAGATGGATCAAAGGGTCCAGCAAGCATTGGCCAAGTGAAGGGAACAAAGAAAATTCTGGGCAGGCAGGAGGGAGATGGCTTTTGCTCTAGTGAGATTCTTACATTATCCACCAGTCCAAATACATCAACCAACTCATCAAGCAGTAAGGAATTTTTAGTGCAACAGTTGCCTCTCTCAGGAGAGACTGATCTTGCAGTCTCTGGTGAGGCACTGAAAGCAGATATCAGTGCAGAAGTTAATGTAAATTGCAGCCTGGGTGACCTTAGATTGTCAGAGTCACCCAATGCGAAGACTCCACTTCCTTCAACTAAAGTAAAGGGACACCGACTTTCAAGAAGATCTGCTGGAGTGCGAAAGAGGGCATCCAAAATCTCCAATTCTGCAAGAAGCAGGAGAGCAAATGGATGTAAGCGGGGTGGAAATGGACAGAAGTTGGTCAATAAGAAAAAAGCCAAGGAGAAGGGTGATTGCGATCCTGTTCAAGAAAACCAAGATGATCTGGAAACAGCAGGTGCTTGATTGTTTTGTGTTCCACATTCTTAATATTGATTAATATTGTAGTAATGTTCTGATTACAGTCCTTTTCTCCCTTGATACATTTCTTGAGTATGGAAAAGCTTACAGGTCATTTTTGTTGTTTTTGAATTTTTGCTGCAGGAAATCACACTGCGGCTGAAATTGGACAAACCGATATCAGCAACAATATTGTATCCGTAGATGTAGCTAATGTGGACATGGCATCAAGTGGTACAATGGAGCAGTATTCACACATGGATAATGCTTGGGTGCGGTGTGATGATTGTTATAAATGGCGGCGTATCCCATTTTCACTTGTAGATTCTATTGGTCAAACAAACCGTAAATGGTACTTGGCAATTCATGTCTCTATGTTAGCCTTTATCCCTCTCCTGCCTCCCTCTCTTTCTTGCTGCATATCTTATCTACTCCCCCTTTGGATTGTGGATATTTTCTTCACCTATCGATTATCTAACTGATAATTCGTTGTCACAATTATTTTGGCATATGTGGGCTAGTTAAAGTCTTAGTTGGATTGAGTATATTTTACCTGTTTCTCTAGCTTTGCTGGGTGCTATAAAGCTGGAAATTCTGCCTGTCAATTTTCTTGTCTTTTTGGTGGCCATCAAATACTAAATTACTGCTGTATCCAGTGTAGATTTCTGCATTTGCTTATCTTTAGCAATTATCTGATGAATCTAGTTTGGATCTCATTTTGACTTTGTTTTTCTTTGGACTTCATGGTTTAATACAATGACTGTCTGAGATGAAAATCCTATGTGTCTTCTCATGAGATATTTTTTTGTTTTTTTCTTTTCTTTTCTTTTCTTTTCTTTTTTTTCTTTTTTTTGTGAAGGATTTGCATGGATAGCATGGATAAGGCCTACGCCAATTGCTCCATTCCCCAGGAGAAGTCAAATGAAGAAATTAATGCAGAGTTGGGCTTGTCAGATGCTGATGAAGATGCTTGTGATTTTCCTTTGGATAATGTGGGATTGGAACTCAGAAGTATAACAGGTACTTAACATTTTGAGTATTTAGCAGAGCAGTAAGATGAGATGTAAGCCTGGAGCAGGCTTTGAGGCTTCAAACTTTGATGAAATCTGACATTTTGTGTTTAATCTTGTTAGTCCCAAAGGAGCATGAATTTACACACATTTCCTCTAACCAGTTCCTGCACCGGAATCGTAAGACTCAAACAATCGATGAGGTCTGAACTTGACTCCATTTTGTTTTATTTAAGTCCTTGTTTTATATTCACAATTTACTGTTTTTGCTGGTTTTGAGGATTTGACCTTTGTTGTTATCAAGTTGTAAGGACTAGGGAGGTAAGGAATGTAAATTATTTTAAGCATTATGTGTACACCTGGGATTGAACCATGAAGGTGAAAGGAGTTGGAATTTGTCTTGGATGATTTAGTTGTAGGTTTGGGATGTCCTGATGTGATCCCTTGGAACTTGTTCGACAGGGCTGGCCACAAATATGTACCACTCTGACATAAAAATGAACAAAGTTGCAAGATAGTGCTAGATGATGGGGACCCACCAGAACAAGGGATTTCCAGAAATAATATTTTAGGAGAAAAACGGGAAGTTAGTTTGTTGGGTCAGGCATTACTTATTTTAGTTATTTCCCAATATTTTTAATAATTTCACAGTTACATTGTTTGTGCCTAGTAAGCAATTTTACTGTGACAAAGACAGCAGCTGTCATGTGTCATGGAAAACACAACCCTTTCTTTTCTCTCTTTCTATAATCTTCTTTCCTTTCCCTTCCTCCCCTAGCTTTTTAAGTTCAATTATGGCTGTGATATTTTTCTGGTTCAAGTCCAGATTACTGTATATCTTTGTTGCTTATGAGAGGTGAAGTTCTTTTACCATCTAAACAATTGTATTTGCAAGTGTTGTTCTTCCACACAATGTCTATAGATAAGTATACACATTGATGTAGCCATGTCTTATCTGGCCCTTCTAGGATTATGCTTTCAGTTTTTTTTTTTTTTTTTTCTTTGGTGCCTTTTTGGCTCAAAATGATTACTCCTTAGATATGTATTGGATCATCCTGAAATTTCAAAGTAGCATCTGTAGTATCTTTTTCCTTTACCAGACTAGTTTTGCCTGTGAATATTGTAACTGAAGTTCTTCCTCTTTCTGATTTTACTGCTCGCCTTTCTTGGTTTTCACCCCAAGCCTTTGAAGCATAGTCCCTCCAGTGTATTTAGATATGTCAGAGGAACCAAGATCAATAGCTTACCCTCTTTCTGGACCAAAACAAGCAAAGTCCCTTTCTTAATTGGTTTTTTGTGCATTGTTTATGTAATTGATTGGGATTAACCATTCATTTATATTTTGATTTTCCTATTTTGTAATTGAATAAATTATTTGGAATAATGGCTTGAATATTTTCATATGCCTCGTTAAAGTTTTGACCTTCTAGTGAGTTGAAAGGTAGGTGAAATTTGTAGCTATGGACATCAGCTTTCTCACATCAAATCGATGTCACAAAATTTAAACAGATAATGGTTTGTCATTGCAAAGTACCTCTAGATGGTGGGCCAGGTTGTGGAGATGGATGCTTAAATCGAATGCTTAACATTGAATGTGTTCAAGGCACCTGCCCTTGTGGGGATCTCTGTTCAAATCAACAGGTATCTTCAGCCACTTTTCTCATGTGTGGTTTATCATAACAGATTTTAGGTTGTAATAATTTTTATCCAAATATCTCTTTGCAGTTCCAAAAGCACAATTATGCTAAAATGAAGTGGGATAGATGTGGGAAGAAAGGTTTTGGGCTGCGATCGGAAGAAGATATAACCAAAGGCCAATTTCTTATTGAATATGTTGGAGAGGTAATTATTTTGATGTTCTCTTATTTGTTAATCTAAGGGTGATTTCCATGATGAAAATTGTAGAATATGATTCCTGGGTTGACCAGGAAATGATTCACAAGTGAATTATAGAGTTGTAATAATCGCAAGCTATTCCCTAGTATGGTTTGGTTTGGATTATTTCTCTCCACCTACATCCTTTCTCTGTGATACACACAGCATGTGTCTTTCCACATGTATCTTTTGCAAGTGACTACAATTTTGCTTTCACATTTGCCAAGATTTCTAATCTTTGTTCCATCAGGTGCTTGATATGCATACCTATGAGGCACGGCAAAGAGAATATGCTTCCAAAGCTCACAAGCATTTCTACTTCATGACGTTAAATGCCAGTGAGGTCCGAGTGTGCTCTTCTTCTTTCTCCACTCCTAATTTTCCTGACTTAATCTGGATTAAACAATGACATTTTGGTGGTTCTAGGTGCTATAATGACTGGAAGATTTTCTTATGGAAAATTTTCTTATGGTTTATTGATCCGTGGACATTTAAGCAAGCTTGTAGAGACATTAATGATTGATTCCATTTGAGTTTGATCCATTCTCATGATAGTTGTGATTCACTTGTCACTACCACTATCTTTTCATCAAAAACTGGAATGGTCCAGAGAGTTTAACTTGGTTGTGGCAGGTTTTGCTACCTTCTGTGATGTGATTATTGTTTCTCAAGGGCATATGGGTCTGAAAGTTAGAGCATCAATAGGATTTGAACACCACTTATGCCTGCTGAACCATTTCAATTGCGCCTCCGTGTCCCATATAGACTTTGACAGACTATTTTCCCTCCATTTTCCCTCCATTTTCCTTTCCAACTCATATGGTTTGGGACATAAACAGAAAGACATAGAACATGCAACCATTGATATGTTTTTATTCTTTTCCAATATGCCAAAAGAGAAAAATGATATGTTTTCACGGTTTTATGTGTGGTTGGAGATGTCAAGCTGTAGCATCTTGATGTAACCTAGGAAGGGCTGTCTGAGCCAAATACTTTCTAATACACATTATAGTGCAGGCCATCTGTTGTGGCCCAATTTCAGCTTGGTTTTGTTGCCCAAGTCTGGATGTCTAGTACAACCCTGCACATTCTCTAGGTTTCATGTACATGGGCTGCATTCTTTTGTTAGTCTGTTCAGTATTTTGGTGGGTTTTGTTGATTGTTGAGTTATTTATTTTGACTGAATATGCAGTTTTACCCTCCTTTATTTTGGGCTGCATATTCTTTAGGTTTCATATACATGTCCTTTTCTTTGGCTTTTTTTTACTGTTTCATTCACTTTCAGGTAATAGATGCTTGTGGCAAAGGAAATTTAGGGCGTTTCATTAATCATAGCTGTGATCCTAACTGCCGTACTGAAAAGGTGACTCATTTCGTGCACGCAACCTTTTTTTCACCTACTTTTTGAATTGGTATGAGATTTTTACTTTGTTTTAATTCAAAATGGTTGAATTATGCTGCTTAAATCATGATATACCTACTTTTGGGAGAACCTTGTGTTTCATATATCATTTTTTACAAACTGCTTCCTGTGCGCTGTATTATTGAGCAGAGTCTCCTTTGATTCTGTGTGTCTATAGATGTTCTCGTGTACTTCCTTCTTAGCTCTGATCTCAGGCTTGGGGCGCTTATGCTTATTAATTCTGCAATATGTGAGCCTAAATGAAACTCTTTACTCTTTGCTAATTTTGAATCATTTAACAAATGGAGAAGCAAATGTCCATAAATATGGTCATGGGGATGATGCCATCTTTTAAGCCCTGTTTGCCAAGGCACTTAGAGAATTGCCACCTTTTTTTTTCGGGCAAAGGAATTCTGCTGATCTTTATGAGTCACATTTGCCATTACTATGTAACTTTTTTATTTTTTTTTCCTGGAATAAATTGACCACCTTCTCACCCTGAAGACATGGCTGTTTGGGCTATGTTCATGGATTATTAAGGTTTTGCAAGGGCTGATTTTAAACCACTGAAGATCATGGGCCAGAGTAATGTGCATTCTGACCCTTTTATGATGCTATATTCATAAACTCAATCTTTTCATAGGATAAATATGAGACTCTAATGTTGCAAGACCAGTGTCTGTTGACAAACTTTTTGGTGCCTTGCTGTCAATGGTTTTGGCCTCCTTCCTTTGCTTAATAGCCTAATTCTGTTTTAATTACTTTTCACATACAATTTTTGCAAATTACAAAATTATAATGTGATGTGCTCTTACTTACATCTTTTTATCTACAATTGCTTTCTATGTGAAGTAAAGGTTGGTAGTTAAAACTTGATTTGCTCAGTCACAGTGTCTGATTTCTATAGCCTGCTTTTCATTACTTTTATATGATATGTTTTTTTGGGTTTATAATGAACTTGGCTGTTTTGTGAACAGTGGGTGGTGAATGGAGAAATTTGTATTGGATTATTTGCATTACGGGATATCAAGAAGGTATGCTTTAACATTATATTGATTCATTTTGCACCTTCTCATCTGGGCCAGAAAATTGCTGTAGTTTTCTCTTTTTTTTTTTTGAGTTGCCGCATTGCTTCCTTGCCTCTGCAACAGTTTGTTCATGGAATCATAGAATCCAACTCCCTGTTGTCAAGGTGCACTGAGTCAACTGTGAATAAGCCTGGGAGGCATTTTTGTTTTATAATGAATGTGAAGACTTTGAAACAGAGTTAATTGTTTCAACAGATACATGATGCGGTTTTGCAGAGCACAGAAGTGTAATATTCTGAGCCTTTATTTTTTCGGGAGCGAGAGAATAAGATTTGAAGCCAATTGATTGCTCATTGTTGGTAGTTCCATGCTTACCACATTTAAGCCTGCAGTTAAGGAAATAAGTCAGTTGAAAATCTTGTGTTGTGAGACACATTTTTGTTTGATCAGTGTGAGATGCTACCTCCTACGTGCCTGCATGGCTTTTCAGAGTTCAATGTTTTATTACCTTTTAATGTTTCTTTAGAAAGTAATAGATGTGTATGAGGAATTTACTTTTTATGACCTTTTGCTAGAGGTTGAGAAATATTGCTAATTTATTTTCTGATAAAACATTTAGTTGCTAATTAAATTGGTATATATTGTGTACTTTTGTTGGGAAACATAATGAGTGATATAAGTGCGAGAGACTAGTCAAGTGGTTAGACAATGTTTTGGCATATGTCAAGAGCTTTGATGCTTTCTACCACACATTCACATTCCAAGTACCATGCTGCATTCCTTTTTCTGGAGAAATTACTTATTGCAGCCTATTTTGTGCTCAAGGTAATGCAGTATTATTGATATTTATTTCATCATTTCACAAGTATGTTCTATTTTCAGGGTGAAGAGGTGACATTTGATTACAACTATGTGAGAGTGTTTGGAGCTGCTGCTAAAGAATGCTATTGTGGTTCGCCTCAGTGTAGAGGTTATATTGGTGGTGATCCAACTAGCTTTGAGGTTATTGACCAAGTTGATTCAGATGAAGAATTTCCTGAGCCTGTGATGCTTGAGGAAGGGAGAGTTGAAAATGGTTTGGGAAATACAATATCGAAATCAATTTCCTTTAAAGCTGCACCAAAGGAAGTTGCAGAGGGCGTATCAGAAGTAAGGGACAGAGAGGAAAACTTGACAGCAGCTATTGGGGGCTGGGAGGTTGCCCCAGACATTGAGGACTCTACAAATCAATCTGCTATTGGCAATTCCCAACTATCCAATTCTTTGATGTTGGATGATTTAGGGTTTGATTTTCCATCATCCAGTCAGCAAGCAGAGCTCTCCCAGAAGGCAGAAGATGTAACGAGCAAAGCAAAGTCCGCTGTTGAGCAAGAGATCCCCATGGAAGTGATTACAAGCAAAACATCATCATCCATTCCAAGGCCAGAGACATCAACTGCAGCACTCAGCAAATCATTATCAGAAGCCATTGTCACTGACACAAAGTCCAAGTCTATTACAGCTGAATATAAGAGAGTCTTTGTCAAATCACGTTTTTTGATCAAAACTTCACGTCGGTCTGATGGCATCAGGGGAGGAAGGTTTACTACTACTCCAAGTCCAAATAAGGTTCAGATTGCGTCCAACAGATCTCAGGTGCCTCCTATCAAACAGAAAAAATTAATGGAAGGTACTTCTGACGGTCATTTTGAGGCAGGTTAGAATCCTTCTTTTGCTTGTCTTAATAAAGAGGATGTTGCATACAATTTTCTGTGTAACTAATGCCATTTAATACTCACAGTTGAAGAGAAACTTAATGAGTTGTTGGATGCCGATGGTGGCATATGCAAACGGAAAGTAAGTACCTCTCTCTCTCTCTCTCTCTCTCTCTCTCTTTGAAATTTGTTTACCTGTTTGGGCTTCTTTAGCTTTTTCCCATAACATCTGCCCATTCATCTAATGATCAAGACTGCTACCATGAGATGTGATAGTCCATGTTTGTTTATGTTAACCAAAGCTTGTTTTCTGACAGGATGCCCCTAAAGGCTATTTGAAGCTTCTGCTTCTTACTGCAGCTTCTGGTGCTAGTGGAAATGGTGAAGCAATTCAGAGGTAATTTTGTAATTTATCTCTTATTTGGCTTTGGCCATTAGAATTCTATATCATAAACTGTATAATCTGCTCCCTTAAAATGCTCATTTGCATGAATATTTAAGGGCATTTCTAATGACCTAGCTTATTTACTTTGCAGCAATCGGGAACTTTCAATGATCCTCGATGCACTTTTGAAAACTAAATCACGAGCTGTGTTGATGGACATAATTAACAAAAATGGTGGGCTTTCCTCTCTTCTGTTTTTCCATGCAAATCTTTCTTAGTTGTCAATGAGTCATGAAATTTCATTGTACATGAAACTTAGGTAGAATGACTGTTGCTTGCTTTTCTTTCAGGTTTACGGATGCTCCACAACATGATGAAGCAATACAGGAGGGACTTCAAGAAGATTCCGATTCTTCGGAAACTTCTAAAGGTACGGGAACTCTGTTACAGACATGATGGCCTTTGTCCAGGATCATAGCCACCATGAATTTGCATGTCACACATATGATTATGTTTCCCATATATGGTATATCTAAATGAGCTGAGACAACTTTTTTTTGAAGTTGAAGTTGAAGTTGTAATAGCTGGAATTATCGTTATTGAATTACAAATAGTCATTTACATGAGTGAGTTAATGCAATAGTTGGCTTTTTTATCTTCTTTATCTATATGTATCTTTAAAAATTTTTTTAAAAAAAATTAAAAAAAAAAGAGGTCAAATCAGATGCTTCATTTACCATAAGCAGGGCCTTTGTTAAGAAATCAAAACCTCTGGTAACCCAAACAGAATGGTTTTCTGTAGAACTAGAAGGGAAGGAAAAGGAAATCAGAAGAGCCTCTAAATTCACTTTCCAATTTCGTATGATCATACATTTTTGGGAATTGCTTTTAAACTGAATGTCATGTAAAAGATTGTACAGAAATTGAGCAAATAGATACTTGAGAACTCTACTGAATACTGAAATTTACTGCATTCTGCTAACCCTGCAGGCTTTAGAGTATATGGCAGTTAGGGAGATACTCACATTGGAGCATATCATTGGAGGTCCTCCCTGTCCTGGAATGGAGAGGTTAGGATTACATATTGGGTTTTCATTTAGAGTATTAAGCATTTTCCCTTTCTTTTGTTTTTGGCCCTCATCCTGTTTGGAGAAGTATAAACAATGATTCTACACTAAAGAAGTTGGCCTTGAAACACCATTATATTAGCCTTGTTTCTTTCTGAACACAATTTTGAGATGGCTTGACTCAATTTGAGGGTTGTCTGCAATTTATTGGAAAAAAGGGGTTTCTTAGAGTCACTGTTCTTTGAATCAAATTTTTGCTTATAGTCCGGTAGTTGGCAGAAAATAGACTTCCAAAGTGGGTATTGCTATACAATGAGTAGGAACAAGTTATCACCTGCAGATAGGCCTCAATTTGGAGCAAACACAAAATTGGACAGTAAGCATGTGTTGCAGCTCTTGCTCCGTGTGTGTGCCCCCACAGGCATGAATGGAAGCCATCTTAAGATTTTGTCTAGGGGATGAAAGGGTGCTTACTTTGCACACATGATGATACAAGAGAAGTGTGAGGATATAGCAGCTGTAGATGTGAAGCCTCCCAGCCCCAACCCAGACAACATCTCCCCTGCGTCCCCCTCCCCCCCCCCCCCCAAAAAAAGAACCACGTGCACCACAAAAAAAAAAAAAACAGAAAAAGAAAAGAGGAGAAAAAAAAACTAGCTTCCATACCGTACAACACGAAAAAAGAAAAACTAGTTCTCATACCATAGATTATTATTGTTTATACCTGTTGCATTTCAATGTATATGACCCTTATCTCAGATTGTCCATTAGGTGTTGATAAATTGAAAGTGAATATTGGTTTACATGTATATGTCCCTGTGCAAATGTTAAAAGCCATACCATATCTAGGATTTCCTCTGCTACTAGCTAACAATTAGATTTATATTCTTATCACTGAACTTCATTTCTGTGATGTAATAATGATTGTTATCTTATTTGTGTCTCACTTATATTGCTATGTGCAGCTTTAGAGAATCAATGCTATCCCTGACCGAGCACAATGACAAACAGGTATTGCTTTGAACCTGTCCTGGACACATGGTTTCAACATGCACCCTTATAGCATTTTAGGATTCTAAATTGTTCTTATATTGTCTAATTCTAGGATGATCAAATGTTTCCCATCTTATGATGAGGATGATTTAGGAGAGATTTTGACAAAAAATTAAAGTTTTAGCTTTGATTTTCAAAAGCAAACAGATATAATGGGGGAAGTGATATTTTTATGTATGGCAACCCTTGTAGATTTTCAGGATTGCCGCTGTAATGACTAACACACCTACTTGCCCATGGTCACAGAGCAATGAGTGAACTGTATCTAGCTTTTGAACTGTGGTGTTTCAGTTTCAGAAAACTTTAATGTGCATTAACAGGTTCATCAAATTGCACGGAATTTTCGCGATAGGTGGATTCCAAGACATGTTAGAAAACTTGGCTATATAGACAGGGATGATGGGAGGATGGAATTTCACAGAGGTTCAAACTGCAATAGGTTTTCTGCGCATAATTATTGGTATGACGATTGTGTAAGACCTGCAGAACCATTAGATTCTGTTCTGGAATCAAAGTTCGCAACAACTTCAGTAGATACTGCTCTCTGTGAAAGTACGACTGCAGCTGGTGGCACAAAAACTCGCAAGCGCAAAAGCCGATGGGATCAGCCAGCTGAAGGAAATCTAGCTTCTAAAGCTCTTCAGTATGAGGAACAAAAGAATGCTTCAACTAATGAATTAGTTGAGATGGGCAAAGAGGTGCTGAAAAATGCAGAAAAGTTAATTAAGGAGGGGAGTTATTGCCCACATTGTGTCCGCAATTATTTGCAGCAAGATGAAAATAGAGCTGCTTACGTTGCAGGTCAAAATGTCCATGAAGATGTTCCCCCTGGGTTCTCATCTCCTCTTGTGCCAACTCTCATTGCATCCAAGGCTTCATCAGCTGGTAATGCTATACTTCAACAAAATGATAGCTTTTTCAAGTGTCCTGACTATGTGGTTGTCGGTGATCTACAGAAGAAATTTATTTCCAGCTTGCCTGTCTCATATGGTATTCCATTGCCTATAGTACAGCAATCTGGATCACCATATTCGGAAGATATGGAGGGTTGGGTTATTGCTCCTGGCATGCCTTTCCATCCTTTTCCACCATTGCCCCCATTACCCTGTCTTTCAACAGAGAATTCATCTGCTGTTACATCTATGACATGTGATGGAACTACAGAAGGGCAACAGGACAGCCATAATCGAGCCAGCACCTATCAGAATGAGAACAATCCAAGCACTACAGGTGCTGACCAGCCAGCTATGGACATTCCAGGGGGTGATGGCCAACAAGCATTTAAACGTGTGAGGGGTACCTCACAAGATCTGGGGAGGAGATACTTCAGACAGCAGAAGTGGAATAAGGCTACCATGGGTCCTCCGTGGGTTCGGAACAGAAATGGATGGGGATACATAGGAAATAACTCTCGTGGGGGAAACTGCAACGCAGATATTGGAAATGTAACAAATGAACGAAGAAGTTCATACTATTCACATGACATAGGCCCTAGAGTGGAGAAAGGAGGCAATTTTTTTGATCGGCACGATACAGCACCCATATGAGCGTTGAGCTAATATGAAATACTGTGAAGAGCTGGATTTTCTTCCAAAGTAAAATGTATTCTCAATTCTTTTTTCAGGGTTTTATCTTCAATGAAATATTCATTCATTTTCAGAATTCCAATTCTTGCAACCAAGCAATAGTACTTGGCTGAGGAGAAAGGCCTACTCTAGTCGAGCAATGTATTCTTTTGGATACAAACTGATCTGTTTGCATCTCGAAGATATGGGCATCCTTCTTGTAGTTGTCGTCTCATAGAAGATACAAGTTCATTTATAGTTGGTGAAACAGAATGTTTATTATAACGAAAAAAACCCTTTTTATTTTAGGTATGGGAGGTTGAGGGGGGCGCTTGGCATATCATTGTGCTTTTTTTCCATATTGCTGGAATATTTCTTCTGATTCAGTCATCACAGAAATTATGACAGGACCATTCAAATTGGAATCTGGTGATTAGTTGATCTGCTAAATAAAAAAAGAAAATTATTTGTTATCTTTCATGTAATTGATTCCTTGTTATAATATATTTCAATTCAACTTGGCCTATTGTAGTTAATATCTTGCAGGTATTTTCTTTTTTATTTTCAGTTGATATAGCTTATGTATATATATATAAAGAAAGAATAAAAGAAACATGATTCAAGTCCTGCCCCTTTTCTTAACATAAAGTCTTAGATCAGCTAGCCGGTCTGCAGGTTTCTTCCTCACAACTAAATTTAGTATCTGGCAGCTTTGTGATCTAGATGGTCCGCTTGGCGACATCTGCTCCCAATTCATCTATTGCTAAAAGCCCGACTCTGTGTTTTACAATCCATTAAATATATTCAGTTTCATATCATCACATCATCATACGCTTATCATTCATCAATATCTTCTCAGAAGACTTCTGAAACGAACAAGGCAACAAGTTTTTGTCAATGTTCTGTATTTTCTACACCCATTGAAATACTTCCCTATTACCTTTCTATAACTAGGCCTAAGTTGCAACGAGACCCAATACCGAGCAAAATTAGGCCTGCTAGTTATATACTCATCTTCCAAATCCAATAGCACCAAGCGAGCAAACACAGGAATGAGCATTACACCTGCCATTGAGAACTCTTCCCCAGCTAAATATGTTGTTTCATTCAGCTTGGCTTCAACTTCATCAAGAAGCCTAATAAGATGCACTTTGCTTCGTTTCAGAACTTCTGGGTTTCTCAGCTTTTCTTCTGTTTTGTATGCATCTTTTAGTTCTTGATGGTAAGCATTTGCTAGATCAGGGGATTCCGTCATCCAAGCTATCACCACTTGCCTTATGAATTTGGAGGCTCTGCAGCGGTACTTCTCAGGTACTTGAGAAAGGGTGAAAAACTTGGGGTTCCACTCTTGTATCTTTTGCATCCATTCGACAACTTCTCTGCTGCTAAAGGAGTCCTGATCAGCACCCAAAGAGACAGCTGCAATTCTCTCTATGTACCTGCAAATTACATCAACACTTGGAAAATCTTTTCTCTCTAAATGTGTCGCTGAAGATGAAAATTTATTAGTGGAAGGGTGAATCTATTCAAAAATATGTTCAAGATGTTAACAAAGTAATATAAGGATAGGCAAGACATTGTTTCCAAATACACGTATGCATTCTATACAATGCAAAGAGAGAAGGGAGGATAAAAGATGGGACATACTGGATTATCTCGATGGTGTCAAAGATGACGTGGGCACCATTATGGAAAACAGGCAGTTTTGCACTTTGATTTTTTCTGAAGAACAAAGAATCCATATTCTTGTCAGTTATGGGATTGACATGGTGTGAAGTGTAATCGATGCCCTTCTCCTCCAAAGCAAGTCTCACCTTCTGACTATCCAGAGTGTATGGGTGATGATATAGCTGCATGATCCAATTAGCACTCTCCTGCAGGGTGTTACTTCTGGTGCGTCACTTCAAATACAAACAACTATCTTGCACTCGTACACAATTCAAGAGAATATGTCCAATATCTGCAACTGAGAAATATAACAAAGAGAGAAAGCCAAAATCTTTTGTTATTTCTTAAACCTTATTGCTTGATTATAATATGGCAATGATGATAATTGGTTAGAACTGATCACCAAGGCAATGAGCAAGCATGTGTTTAATGACAGACTGCAATATATCAATTATGAAACAAAATTGATGAGTAAAAATGGAAACGGAAATCCTCAACTTTTCACACAGCCTTGAGGATCCATGTTACAGTTTAGTTTGCAAAATGGGAAAATTCGCATACAGCAGAATCTCCACGATCTTCCATTGAACTAAGAAGACAAATTATAACTGGGAAAGCATTCATCCTAGAAAGAAAGACATCATAGAGCCAAAGTAAGATACACTATCCCAAATAGAAACAAGTCAAACCCATATCTAAACATGGAGTAAACAATAACCAATATTCTAAGTTCATCAGTTTCCTTACATCCAACCTTCACGAGTGACTGTAATACTTTCACAACGCATTCAATCAAAGAAAGGAACTCAACCATCTGCAGCTCTGAATGTGTTCGATCTTTACTAACCCTACCAGAGGGCAGATGTGCAGAACTATGCTAATTAATGTATTCAACTTAATAATCCCGCGAATCCGATGTATACTCTGCACATAACCCAAAAGATAAGCGTTTATAATACTGTCAATAGTAATCCCTGATTGATGAGCTTAATAATTAGTGCAAATTCGTTAAAAAAAGAAAAAAACTACATGCGATTCCATTGGAAAACAAGCAATCCACGTAACATAAAATGCCATGCCATTTAAAACTTCAAGCATTGGGCTTTAAATTTCTGACTCCAACGCGAAAAGGGACATAATTTCAACGGAAGCAATATTCAATCTACATGAATAACTGAACAAAGAACGAATCTTTTTAACTAGTACGTACAGTTAAAAAAAAAAAAAATTGTTCTAGGCATGACATAACAATCCAAATCAAGAAAACAAGAGAACTTTAAAAAGGAAACGGGCCGAACATAGATTTTGGGACAACGAAAGACTTACACAAAAAGGGCAGACTACAAAGTTCCAACAGGCTGTCTGGTCTGGCGGCAGAAAGTTAACTGGGAGTGCTCCGACTTAGTTGATAACCGCCCATTTACAGGTGGGGCGCCTGGGCGCGCGAAGCACTATTTCTCGGAAGTGGTAGTGGAAAAAATAAATTAAAAAAAGTGGGGGGGGGGGATAAAAATTTTTCCAGAAATTAGGGGAAATAAGCTTTATTTTCATTTATCTATTTTTATACCGTCCACTCTACCCCTATTAAGAGTGTAAAGAACATAAAACAACTTCGTGTAATAAGAGTTTGATTAGTCTTACGTTGATTACCAACTTACCACAACCTTGCTCTTTCATCGAGTTTGTAAACCGGACGAACACAAGGTCCGACGGTGTGCAACAAGTCAAGGGCGTAAGATCAAAAATTATCCGCTTTAAAAATAAAAAAAAATTAAAAAAATTATAGACCAACCAGTACGCCCCTAGGAACCGAAGAGGCTGGACGCTGCAGACCTCCCATGATGTGGGCGTGTGGGGCCAAGGCTACTAGACCGAGCGTAGGCCTAGTGGGCTGCACTATTCTCATCAATCTTGTCTTCTTTCTCCGTCGAAAAATGAAAGGGGCCCTTCTTGAAATCCCGAGTATCTAAAAATCTCAGTGATTAATTACTAGAGAATTGTACACAATCTGCACGTATCTCGAAAGGATGAATAAATACAAGTTGTGAGTGACAATTAAGCACTCGTACATGTCTACTTTAATCGAGAGGCCCCACTTTTTAACTCTACTGGATGTAATGAAGTGGGGCTGGGGGATATGCCTTTGTGTTCTTAGGGGAACCAAACTTGGATGTCGACCTCTACTCCTGACTCCCATATTAAGTAACTAAATAAACAACAATAACAATCACAGGAGAAGTTATATTTGGTAATAATAATAATAATAATAATAATAATAATAATAAAAGCCCAGTTGTTAACTAATCGTGTTAGCCTGCCTGACCACAAGAGCAGAACTCTTGGAGAAAAATTGAGAGTTCAATGTCCCAGTTTCCTATAGAAATTAAAATAAATAATCCCCCTGGTGCTGCTGGGCCAATTGTTAGTCCAAGGTATAAGCTCTGGCATTGGAATGTTTACAATTCCAAGGAGCCAATCCAAGGCCTGTCAAAACGACGTCGGTTAAGTCCAAGCGGCATATAACTTCCGCCAATTAGACAGGCCCGGATTCACTTAAGTAATCAAAAGTTGCATTACTGCACCGAAAAACAAAATAAAGAAAGACTGGCCCAACAAACTTCAACCGTGTACAATCATCATCCCATCGGAGAAGCAATTAGTAAGCACCTACGCCTGAGTTAATTCACATTCTGTTTGGCGAGAAGAAAAGTAGGAATCTGCTGCTGCATCCTTGACAGGAATCAGATGTTAAAATATTTTAATACATTTAAAAAAAAACAAAAGAAAAAACCATAACTAAAATAGTTCACCCAAAGCCTGACTGTCATAAGTACGGCACGGTGGGGCTCCAATAGCAACAAAACAATACAGTATTTCACGTGCAGAGAGGGGAAAAGACATCCACAATTGTGGACAGCTGAGCTGACGGATAACTCCTTTTTCGCCTAGTCTAGCATCTCTGCTCTCGAGCCATAACCATGAGACGAGGCCCTCCTTCAATTGGAAGCACTTGAATTGAACCCTTTTGTTTTCCTTTCAGTTCCATTCCGCCCGTATCTATTCAACTCAGTTCAATTTAATGTTACTGGGTCCGTTGGCTAGGCCAGTGATCCAACAAAAAAAAAAAATGATTGAAAAAGGACAGAAATGTAAAATAGGACTTCAAATTATTATTATTATTATTTTTTTTAACAAAGAGACCGAAAAAGAGAAAAAAAACAAGAAGAAGAAAACATAGTCACTAAAGTTTAAACACAAAACCACCAAAAAATTCTAACAAGGATATTATAATCAATGGTGCTAGAAATAGGAAATATCATCACTTGAATTTAGTAACCATCCAAGACGTCGTGTCCTGACTAAGAAAAGTAAGCCTACGCCATTTGGCAAGCTTTCTTTCGTTTTCTGTCACTTAAAATGCGACTAGATAGTTGGAGAGAATTATGGCGGGATGGTGAGTGTTTTTCTGCTTTGCGGTTCGCCATTGCCGCTTCTACTTTGTTTTCTGTTGGTTAATGCGTCGCTTTGGACTTCCAAACCCCATTTTAACAGCCATTGTTCGAGACACAGAATTCCAAAGCGAAGTGTCATTTCGCGTACCCGCCTAAAAGGAATCACAAAATCTAAGATATCACATTGTTGTCTTTGGTTTCCTGGTCGGTCCCCTATGCAGGTAATTGAGTATGCGCAAAGTGTCCTTCGTCTCATTAACCGTGCGAAACAAGGTTTGGTTTGCTTGGGAAATTGTGAGTGAACCCCATCTTTCGTGACACAATTATAGCCTTGTTTCCAGGGATTTTTCAGCCTTGCTTTCCTTTCTTTCTTTTTTTTTTTGTGGGGGGAGGGGTTGGGGGGAAGGGGTGGGCATCCTTGTGTAAGTGATGTTTAAGAGAATCGAAAATTGTCCTTTAAAGAACAATTTAGTGATTAAAATTTCATACATCTATCCTCGAAATTTCAAATTTTAATTTTAAAAACATAAAATTTATATAAATAAAAAATTAAGTTATTATGTATTTTAAGATTTAACAAATATTTTAATAGATAAAAAATTAAAATTTTATATTAATTTATTAAATTAAATTAAAATTTTGATTAATTAGATTGAATTGAATTTTACAACCAATTAATTAAATTTTCTGTGAATGAAATTCCTTTTAATATATCTAATGTTTGACTGGGGAGGAAGACTCGAAACTCTCTAGATACAAAAAATTTTCCAACTCTTAACTGGAGGAGGAACTCTAAGAAATTCTTGCATTCGTTGCATTAGAACCTCCAACCCCTCCCTCCTCTAAGCACTTGATAACTTGCAGGTAGCATCAAACTCAACTTCCATGTCCTAATTTGGTAGTACCAAGAGGCAACCTCATGCTCGACCCACTGTTTCTGTCTTGGATTGTCCCCGCGGAGAACATGCACACCTAATCCATAACAAGCCATTAATCATATATAATAATCTCTTCAGAATAAGATGCGTAACAAGAGTGGTCCACTCAACGACATGTTCAACATTAATCGATTACTCCACACACACACACACACAATTAATCACAGCCGTGCGTTCCTAAGTCTTTCTTTTCGAATACATGTTATCTGCAGCCGTCCACAAGATTACTGACAATTTGGTAGTTGCGTGATAAGGCCCACGAATATCCAGAGATCTTAAGAACCCCACAGGGTTTAGCGAATGGGTGTCGCTCACATTTCGCAGCATGCGACAACACTGTTGCTTTCACATGCTGCCATCATTTTCCTTAAGCAAAAGCTATGAAAAGACGTCTTCTAATTTCAGGAAAATTATCTCCTGTTTTTAGTATCACTAAATGAAATATTTTTATTAAAATTCTTTTAGTTCTGTACTCAAAAAACTGATGACTCGGTTCTCTGGCCATTCGGCTTCCCTTATAAACACCAAAAAGAATTCAGGGACTCTGGAATCCATGATCTCCAATCCAGGTTGGATTTTATCTATTCTACTTCAAAATGTCAAATTTCTTGTAACTTTGAACCCACATTTCATAAAGATAAGATTTTGCCTGGAAAGTTGTTCGAATAAACTCAGGATTCATTATTTTAAATTCAAATTTAGGCTTGTGCTAACCATTCAAATTTGATTTGAAATCATCTACGATTCAAATCTGCATTAGCTTTGTGTGGCTAAAAACCACGCCGCAAAATGCCTAGCATGATTTTTTCTTTTTCTTGCATTTTTACAATTTTACGTACACATGACACAAGTAGGATTTTATGACACCCTTTGACACGAGAAATGCCATGGACCATACATGGATCCACCGACGAGCCATGGTGGGCATGCAGATTGCTGATCGTTAAAATCTGCAAGAGATACGTGCTTCACTTATTGTTGCAATACTGAAGGGGCAGGTGGGTGTCCACATATGACCTTATCTGGGACCCATCCATCACATGCAGATTGGACAAACACCCATTAGAGCAACTGAGCAATATGCTCGTCGTCCACCGAACGACCCTATACTTTTCTAGAATTTTAATCTGTTCGGGTGACTTCAATCCAAGACTGTTCGTTTGTTTGAGCCACTTCAAAGTTCAAACTAAAGTATTTGCGTCACTGTGAAAGTTGACTTAAAAGCATGCGCAACTTGAATCGTGACTTCTTACGAGCAAGTTTGTTGGGTCGAGAACATCAATAAAACACACTCTCTGTATTTGCAAAAATCCACAAAGCGAATAATGAGATAGCAGGTTTATAGTCACTTGGTAAAAAGGGTCCTGCTTCCATTTTCAAAAATCATCCAATTCAACATTTTAAGTCCTTGGATCAAATTTGTTAATGAATTATATATTAAATTTTAACATATAAAAAAAATTACAACTATAAAATCTTTGAACATGACTTGGAAAAATTAGACTTATATTATTTTTACATATAATGACCAAATAATAACATTTTTATTCTTGGTCTAACGCATATAAAAATAAATAAATAATTAATTAATTAATTAAGCCCAACACGAACATATGAATAATGCTCCACCACTTCTCGATGTTTGGTTTCTAACATTTTAAGGAGGTGAGAGCACGTGGCGACCAAACCTGTGGGACGAGAATTGAAAGGCAGCCTTTAGCCGCTGACGTGTGGGGTTCGCAAACCTTAAAGAAGCCACGTGGACGGTAATGGATTGGGAATCACGTGATGAATGGTTGGTTTCCGCTCTTTGCCCGGACGCCCAGAAGGGAAGAGTCGCTCTCTGTGCAGTCACGGACGCCGGTCCTACTTGTCATTTATTTATACACGCGGCGGTGGCCTGGTGGTGGTGGGTTCCACTCATCGCCGCCCAAATGCATCAGCGAACTTCAATTTGACGCTCCATACTTTTTAGAAAAATAGAGCAACTTTAGTCTAAATTTCATCTAATTAAAAGAAAAAATTATTGCGTAAAAATAATTATTAAATAACATAACAAACACAATAATACAGTAAAATAACTTATATATATATATATAATTTTATTTATTTTTATAATTAAATAAAATACAATTAATTTATATATTTTGTTATTTTAATATTATTTATCAAATATTATGAACTAATTTTTCTCTTAAAAAATTTAAAAATTGCTCGACGCATGGTGGGTGTGGCCGCAATTGGGTACTCGAGTCTCCCTTCCGGAGCCTTGTGCTACGTGATAGTGGATGCTTAATCGTTGACTTAAATGCAATAAATGGAACCGCATAAATGGGCACAACTCATTAATTTTTCCTCCTTTATTTTTAATTTTTTTTATTGCCAATGAGATATAGATTTATGATTTTCTTCAGTAGTCAAAAACAAAAATGGATTGTTAACGCTGTTGGAAGGTTTACATCGTTTTTGTATGACCTAATTACTCAAAAACAATGCATTTCTGATGAACAAAAAAGGTGGGAATATAATGCAGTTAATAATATGGAGCAGCGCGCGACCGAGCAGTCATGAATATCAAGATAAAAAGGATGCAATAATCGGCCGAATAATAGCTCCCACTCTATTATTATTTGCCTTATTGACGGCCTTCACCACCCCATTTAGCATCAGCCACCACCTAGGAACAAAAAGTAGCTGATCTCATTCAATTTAACGTGACTTGTTAATTGTTATCAAATCAAGGGCCCCCTTATTTGAGGAATTCCGGTTCTCTTATAAGATGAGAGTTTCTAACTCTCAATTTTTATATATCCATCAATAATTTAAATTATAAATATTTGATCTTATTTATAATATCAACGAGACATATAAATATGAAATTTAAAAATAATATGTAATAAATGATGAAATATCGAATTAAATTGAGTTACACTGAATATATATAAAAGGTTAACTCATTAGGTGTAGAGAATATTAATAACTACGTTTTTTATATCACGTTAAGAAATTATTTAATTTAAAAAATAAATTATTATATATAAATTAAAAATAAATTAAATATTAGACTATAATATATTTTTTAAGTGTAAATTTATTAGGTCAAAAGTATAAATGAAACACAAATCTTAATTTAGAAAAATAAAGATACAGTAATTGTTAAAATTTGAAGTTGACTGATTATTTTGTTTGATAGAGTTAATCTTTATGATGTCATCAGCTCGAACTATACGTGGTGTGTTTGGAGTTTAGGGGCTTGGTGGGTCTCAACTGGGAGTTTAAATGCGTCAAGACACTCAAAGTAGCAAAATGGAGTTCGTGAGTCCATCTTATAAAAATACATGTCTCTCACCTTCCCTTTCTCTTTCGGTTCTGGTTTGGCGACTTCGAAAAGCAAACAACCAAACTGGCGGTTAGGCCAGAACAGCAAAACGCCACCTCCCTCTCTTTCTCTCTCTAGCCTTAAAGCCTTTAACTTTAAAGGCGCGAGATGATCTACAGGCCTGAGAAGCTTAACGACGACAAAGAAAACGTAGCAGAGCCATTGAATTCTTGAGCCAGAAAAATAAAAAAATGAAAATGCTACAGCACGCAGGAGAGGAGGAAATGGCGGGCTCTGGGGGCTGTACGGTGATGGTGGGGGTCAAGCTCGATTCACAGAGCAGAGAGCTGTTGACTTGGGCCTTGGTCAAAGTTGCACAGCCAGGGGACACTGTTATTGCTCTTCACGTTCTTGGTAACAATGGTAAGTATTGGTAAAGATGATAACTTTTGTTAGTGGGTGTTTTTGGTTCTGTGTTATTTGGGTGGCTTTGTTGATTTGATGAAATGGGTATGTACAGAAATCGTGGATCGTGATGGGAAGTCTTCGCTTCTCTCACTTGTCAAGGCCTTTGACTCTGTTCTTGCCGTTTATGAAGGTTTCTGTAACCTGAAACAGGTTGGGAATTTTGACAAAAATTGTCCTTAACTCACTTTTAGTCTGTTTTTTTGGCGCTCCTATAAGTTTTTTCTTTTTGGATTGATTTCTTCTGCTTGGCTGCCGAGAAAGTGAAAATTTTGGGTATTCCATTTAGCCAGTTAGTACCTAACAATCTTTTTATCTTATCAGTCGTTGAAAATGGCTAAATTCTGGTTTTTGATGGGGCGTATCTATTGCAGGTGGATCTCAAGCTCAAGATATGCAGGGGTCCATCTGTTCGAAAGATTTTGGTCAGGGAGGCTAAATCTTATACAGCAACAAAGGTAATACTTGGAGTTGCAAGGAATCACCATATCCGGTCATCGACATCTGTGGCTAAATATTGTGCCAAAAAGTTGTCTGAGGATTGTTCGGTTCTGGCTGTCAATAATGGGAAGATCGTGTTTCATAGAGAAGCCTCTCCAGCTAATTCTGCTCTTTTGCGGGGTTTGTCCTTTTTTCCCCCTCTAATTTTTTTTTTTTTGGTTAACGTCATTGTTCTTTGAGTTTGGTTATATTCTACAACTATGCGTCTTGTAATTGTTGCAGGGACTGAAGATTGTCGCCAGAGTGGTTTGCTTAATGCAATTCACAAATCAATTTCAGCAAATAGCTCCAAGGTGCTTAGTGAAAGTGGTGCTAATGAAGCCTTAATGTGTGATCAGGGCACTGAAAAGAACTTGCGGCAGGCCTTAGCTGAAGCCCGATCGAATAGTTTGAAGAGTATTATGAAGCAGAACTGCTCGATTTGTGGACCGGCTGCTCAGTCTTCAGATAATTGTTGTCACTTATCTAAAGAAGAGGCTAATGATGCTGATGACAAGTCTCTAGCTATAGTGCCACTAGCGAAGCCAGATGCTCCTTCTTCTCATTCAAGATCCTTGTTAGTCAGACAGTTACCTGAACTGAAACCTGGTTGGCCATTGCTCCGTCGTGCAGTTGTGCCAGATCAACAATTGTCTGAAAAATCTTCATTGACGCCGATCTCTGTAGTCCAGTGGGCAATGAGATTGCCCAGTCGGCAGATTTCCTTATCATCTGCTAATTTTGATAACAAAAGGAATGATTGTGATCAGGGTGATGAAAAGTCTAATCCAGATGAAGAAAGCCGTGCAATTGTCCCCGTTGGTGTGGAGCTGGGGACAGCTCCACCTACCCCTAACCACAGTTTGAAAAATGTACCAAAAGAATTGGAGGGCCTTCATGAGAAATACTCTGCAACTTGCAGATTGTTCAAGTACCAAGAACTTCTCTCTGCCACGTCCAATTTTCTGGCTGGTTTGTTTCTTTTCACAAGTAATCTGTGAAAGCAATCTAATTTCTTTCATTATGACTCAGGTATTGATATACACATTCTTTTTTGTTTTATATCTGTACCAGAAAATCTGATTGGGAGAGGAGGCAGCAGTGAAGTTTATAAAGGTTGCCTTCCCGATGGCAAGGAACTTGCTGTGAAAATCTTAAAGCCTTCTGAAGATGCATTGAAGGAGTTTGTGTTGGAAATTGAGATTATCACCACATTACATCACAAGAACATAATTTCACTTTTGGGGTTCTGTTATGAGGACAACAATCTTCTCCTGGTTTATGATTTCCTGCCCAGAGGAAGCCTTGTAGAAAACCTTCATGGTACTTCCATTGCACATTCTTTCTCTGTTTATAATTTGAACTTGGTTAGATGTTTTGTTAAACAAAGAAATACCTTTTTAAAGTTGCTTGACATTTCTCATATGCTTGTTCATTCAGGTGATAAAAACAACCTGCTTGCATTTGGGTGGAGTGAGCGATATAAGGTGGCTGTAGGGATAGCTGAGGCCTTGGATTATCTACACAATTGCAGTGATCAACCTGTGATTCACAGGGATGTTAAATCATCTAATGTACTGTTATCGGATGATTTTGAGCCTCAGGTGATGCACTTTTAACTTTTAGCTTTACTTTGTTTTGTTTGATTGTTTGGCTGTATAAGTTCTGGACCTTCACGGTTTTGGCAGCTTTCTGATTTTGGACTTGCCAAATGGGCGTCGAGCTCCACATCCCATATAATATGCACTGATGTTGCTGGAACATTTGGGTTTGTAAACTTTCACATCCTCAGTGTTCATGTTCTAGTTCTAGTTTCTTGCAATAAAATTAGGATATCCTATTAAGGGGAAAAAGGAAATGTGACTTGTTTTTTCACTAGCTACTGACAACAAATTATTTGTGTAGTTACTTGGCTCCTGAATACTTTATGTATGGCAAAGTAAATGAAAAGATCGATGTCTTTGCTTTTGGTGTTGTGCTTCTCGAGCTTCTCTCTGGAAGGAAGCCTATAAGCAATGATCAACCAAAAGGCCAAGAGAGCCTTGTTATGTGGGTATGCTCTCTGTACTTGAGGAACATGCTTTTTTGCAATTCAACTTTATCCATGCCTCTAAACAGAAAGGAATCTTTTAATCCAGGCAAAGCCACTTCTGAATGGTGGAAAGATTTCCAAATTGTTAGACCAAAGCTTAGGTGATAACCATCACCGTGATCAGTTGGAGAGGATGGTTTTAGCTGCCACACTCTGCATAAAGCATGCCCCACGAGCCAGGCCTCCAATAAGCCTTGTAAGTCCTTTCTCAATTTCTTCCTTGCCCCACTTCATGATTTTCATGTGCTGTGTGGTACTGCATAAAATGGTTGGCACAAAAGGTGGTTCAAAAGTTAATACTTGTTTTATATGTAAAGCAAGTTGGATAATTTCTGCTAAAGATGGATTAAATGGCATTTGATCAGTCTTGAGGGAAAGTTACAAATTACAAGTTATATAAATAATTTCCTTTGCAAGTCTAGCAAGTCTTTAACTTGGTCTGTGCTACCATGGATCCAAGGTTTTGAAGCTCCTCCAGGGTGATGCTGAAGTTATCAGGTGGGCAAGGCTTCAAGTCAATGCTGCGGAAGAATCTGATGTACTGGATGATGCAGGATGTCCACGTTCTAATCTGCAGTCCCATCTTAACCTTGCACTGCTTGACATGGAGGATGATTCACTCTCCATGAGCAGCATTGAGCAAAATATCTCATTGGAGGACTACTTGCAAGGCAGGTGGAGCCGATCATCAAGCTTTGATTAACCAACCATGATATGCACTGGCAGGCCAAAATGCAAGTGAAAAATCTCCTCACTACCTGTCCATTCTTTTGTATATCCTTAAGGTTTTCAACTTCCAATGTCAGTTGGCGTTGGCGTCTTGTTCTGTCTTTGCAGTTTGCTAATAGTTGGGTTGTTGTACGAGAGGTTGCATATGGTGTGCCCTCCTCCCTCCCTTTAGTAGGTCCAAAATGTAGTGTCCCCAGACAGATTTTTTTTTTTTTCCTCCCTGATTTTTCTAGGTTCAAGGTGTCGGTGCTTCATCTCAATGGACCAAATGGAATCCATTGAAGATGTCCTTGCTGTAATACCGAACATTGTATAATAAAGTGGGCAGTGAGTACAAGTAATCATTGCTCCAAATATCCTCAATAGTTGAAATAAGAAAAACCCTTGTAGGGAGTGTTTGTTCCAACAACAATTGGAGATTGATAGACTTCTCCTCTGTAACTTTGTGGCACAAAAAATCATGATGTGTCCTATTTTGTTATTTGTAACTTCAAGGGCACATGAAATGCTGCTTTTGTATGGAGCCCAAAAAGTCCATATCATCCCTCAACTACAGCAACAGGTATCAAGCACAATGACATTATTGTATCGTTACTTTCTATGTAGCTCTCTCCTTCCAGAGCTAATCGTCCTCAGATTCTCTTGTATCCTTGTTTCATCATCACAGTCCCAGTAGCCACACCCTCTTTTGTTTGGATCCCCACTTTTCCTATACCTTTAAAAAAGGAAGGTCAGCAGTGGTCCTGGTCACAGCAGCAGCTACGGATAGGATTGCTTCCACTACTTGGCGTCTGCACCGACAATTACTCCCATCCTAAAATTGGAGGAATTGGATTTATATGGGCCAATGGGTTCTGTTCTGTCCAAGTTTTAAACAGGGCTCACCTGGTAACCCTCTTTGGGCTCGGCCTCTTTTGGACCACACGCCACATTTCGTTGTATCACGATGTGGACTGAGGAGCCCATAATGATAGATTGCAGACCATGCATAACCTGTATCCGTGGCTCGGCAATCAGAAACAGTGTGGCCGGCAGAGTTTGGTCATGGCCTCGTCATGGGTTTAGTAGATTATATATTCTACATATTTTTGACAATTAATATAATTTTATGAATTAAATAAATGCAAATATTCTTTTATACAATTGAAAAACATGAGCAAATTTGTATTTGATATTTCATCATAATATATATATATATAATTATGATATATTATTTTTTGTTGATTTTAACTTTATCTCGGTATTTTACATATATTATTTTAAATCTTATGCATTTTTAACGATAAAACATTTTAATGTAAATTTTATAATTAAATTTGAAATAAAAAAGAAAACCCTGATATCATTCAATTCCGTGGACTCCTCCGTCAGTAAAGTTTTGCCAAAAAAAGGACGAATAAATTTTTCTTGACAACAAATCCCAATAACGAATAAACAATTCTTGTTTTTTTTTTTTTTTTGGTTTTTCCTTACTCAGTTCCTCCCAAGAATTCAATTCTAATTCTTATTTAGGAAACACGGGAATCCCATTCTTATTAGGATTGGATAACTTCTTTTTTTTTTTCCAATAAATTAAAAAAAAACACATCATAATTACATTAATATTAATGATTTTAAATAAAATTCTTCACACTTTATATAGCAGTATATAATATTAATAATTTTGAGCGAAATTCGCCTACGCCTTATCGCAGTATATAGGATCCGAACGCAGACGACCCGCTGACTCGCACATAAAAGACAAGTCCGTTCGTCGGGCGACGAACCAATTCAAGAACACAAACTGAAAGAAGAAGCGATGGAATGTCGCTCTCCTTACCCTCGCCAGCACACCGGCCAACCACCGCCTCCTCCTCCTCTGGCTTTTTCTGACAACCCCAATTTCTGTGGCCCTTACCGCCCCAACCTCGTCGCGCCGCCTCTCCGACCGCCTCCACCACCTTACCGCGCTGTCCCTTCTCCTCCTCGTCCTCCTTCTTTTAACCATTCCCATAACCCGCAATTCACATATAATAACCCCAACAACGATTACCATAGGCGATCCGGTTTCCTCCAATCGCCTCCTAGGGTTTTGCATCATCCTCCGCCGCTGCCGCCCTTAGAAGATGGGTTCCCGCCTCGACTGTCCCAATTCGAACGATATTCTAATGATCCGCCGCTACAGCCTAGGGTTTTTCGCCATCATTGGCCCGGTAGGCCGTACCCTGTAGATGATTTCGATTCCGAGTCGTATCACCGCCAATTTGACAACCGGCCGATGTCCCCAATAGCAAACATTAGGCGCGAATTGGATTGTAATATTAGTTCTAGGGTTATGGAGAAACGAATTGTTGGTGATGAGAGTTATCAATTTCGCAATCAAATTGGATTGAGTTCTGATAGATCGTTGAGGGATTACCGGGCATCAGATCATGGTCCAGTGTCTAGGGTTTTGGATTCAAATTCGGGAAATTATGATAACCGGCGTGCCTTTCCATATGGTCGTGATAGAGAGGTCATGAGAAATGTGCGTGATCCTTTGATGGAGATTGGCAGTAACGGGATTGGTGATCGTGAAGGGATTTGGGTTTTTACTGGAAAACGGGAGCATTTTAGGAGCAGGGAAGCAAACATGGAATTGGAAAGGCATAGTGGTAAACGAAGCAGAGAGGGCAGTCATGAGTTTAATTGGAATCATAGGAAGCAGATGCCGAAAAGGAGTGCTTTTCTTAGGATACAAAAGCCTAGTTACAAGAATAGAAAGGATGATACGGCAGGTTTCTCTGGTTATTTTGACAATTCTAAATCTAATTCTTTTGGAGCTAAAGATCAGAATTTGTATTCTGACCGTGGGAGTGGAGAGGAAGTGAGAAAAGGAAGCCCTGTGGAGCTTGATGTGTCTTTCAAGTCCAATTCACTTGTAGCCAAGGCAATTGTGACCCCTCCTAGTTCTTCAGGTATTTTAGAAATTGACATGACCCCCAGGAAGAGTAAGATTAGGAAAGTGTTGGTACCAAACAAGGATAGACTGAGTTCGTCAAGTCGCAATAAGGATAATGTAAAACTAGATTCATCAGGTCCCAATAAGGATAGTGTAAAACTTTATTCATCAAGTCCCAATAAGGATAGTGTAAAACTGGATAGTAGCCCTTGTGTTCCAAACAATGCACCCAGTTCTGAAGAAGGCCTAAACCCTTCCAAAGAGAGACTCGTATCTTCTGCTGTTAGTAAATGGAATAACAGCAGTTCAGTTCCTGGTTCTAGTGAGACCAATGTCTTCCCTGCAAAGAGTAAAATGGAGAGTTCTGATGGGTGTATTCTCTCAGGTGAAGATAGGACTGATGTTGTCTCTGGTGAAATTTCTCCAGTCAAGGTTACGAAGAAGAAAAAAGTAGTGAAGAGAGCTGCAAGCTCTAGCTTGACTTCTTCCTCTTCACAGCTGACAAAGAAGTTTGATGAACATGTAAGAGCTGGCTGCTCTGCTTCTTGTCTGCCTGTAGCCTCTGAGCCTGACAAGGCTAGTGCTATGGCTTCAATTGATGAGGTTGATCATCGGAGTTCTTCAAATGAAGTAGCTGTGATGCCTGAAGGTGGAAAGGCAGAGGGATTCGCAAATTCTACAGTGTCTGGGCAAGTTGCTGTAGTTTCTGGTTCTGATGGTTTATGTGAACTTAACAGCATTAGAGAGAGGAGATGCTCAACTTCACCAGCTTCGTCAAGTGAGGAAGAAACAAAATTTCATGGGAGTTTGTTGAATATTAACCTGCATGCTGCTTCAAATGCTGATAAAGAATCATTTAAATTACAAAATACAATTATTAATCCTGAAATTGAAGGTGTCATGGTGCCTCAGAATGTAGACTCTTCCATGCCTGAGGAGAATTCCGCAAAAGAATCTCCTGAGGTTTTGCCTCCAGCAGAAGGAAATTCTGACTCAGTTGCATTTAGTTTTGCAAAATCCAAAACTCAGGAGGCTTCTTCAACTTCATATGATTCTGCTGTGGAGATTGGAAATAGGTTTTTAGACTCACAAGAAAGAATTGTTGACATTGGGAGTAGGAATGTTTGTTCTCACCAGCCTTGTACAGATCCAGGTTGTTCCTTAGTTGAGAAAGGTAGTCTGGGTCAATTTGCAAGTGTCAACCTTCCTGCAGGGAGTAGTCAAATGTTGCATAAATCAAATTCTGGGGAAACTAGTATTCAGAATCTTTTGACAAGTGTCAACCTTCCTGCAGGGAGTAGTCAAATGTTGCATAAATCAAATTCTGGGGAAACTAGTATTCAGAATCTTTTGACAAGTGTCAACTGCTCAAATCATGGAGTAGGGATTGGCTGTGACAATGGCTGTACTAGTTCAGAGAGACTTGAATTTGACAGCCATGAAGTTGTTGATGATATTGGCAAGCAGTCATCGCCAAATGGGTCTTCTATATCAGTCAAGAATGTTTCAATAGGAGCATCTCTTAATACTGGGGTTTCTGTTGGTGGCAATGAGCAAGAGACATTTAACTTTGAGAATTATAGTAAAATATTTGAAATGCCTCAGTTGCATTTGTCAAAGTCAGTCATAAATAAGGCATGCATGTGGCCACTAAATGATGATTGGGTGGATACAACTTTGAGATTATCTTTTAAAGATTCTAGTCCAGCAGAGTGTGGGGTTTCTGGTGATGGGTGTGCAGATCTTGGTTTACAACCTCGTGCAGATGTACCTGGTGATTCCCATCAATACAACTCAGGAAAGATTTCAGATATCAAGGCTTCAATTAGCAGCAGGGATGACATTTCTCCAGATGGGCCTTCGCCAAGGGATCAGAAGAAAAGAAAATTTTCTGCTCTACAATTGGAAGTATTTGGTCCAACAGCATCCAACGTTGGTGATAGACCTATAATTGCTGGTTTGTCTGCATCAGCCTGTGAAGTGGCCTTCAATACTGTTGATGCTCTAGAAAACCAAGAAGAGATAACTGCTTCTGGCATGGATTCTCCGTGTGATTCTGAATTGCACCCTCTACCGAAGGGGATCACTACATTGTCCAATACTTTTTCTAGAGGAAGAGATTTGGAAAATATGGTTACAGTTAGAGATGGCTTTCAAGATTATGCTTTGAAATGGGTTCATTGTTCTTCAGTTGTTAGGGAATTGGCTGTTACGCAAGAACAATCCACTTGTCTAGATTCAGTAGGTGAGCAGGTCATAAATGCAACTCCAGTTGTGGATGGATGTAGTCATCAAAATGGTTCAATGGATATAGGAAGTGCTGAGGGAGGAACGATGGATTTGGAAGCTGCTGAAGAGCAGCCTTCAATTGAAAGTAGGACTGTTCCATGCCAAGGTTCTTCAGAGCTTGAGTCTCTGGATCGAGATGAAAGAGTTCATAAGACAGATATTGAGAATGGGAGTTGGGGTGGTAGCAAGAATGACTTGCCTTTTACTTTAAATGATCTACATTCATGTGGAGATGGTAATGGAGTTCCTACCAACAACTCTGCTACTGAATTTGTGCCTGATGTTCCATCTGATATGGATTCTCCAGAAAGCTTGCCTGATGTTGTGGGCAGATTACCCAGCCAAAATTCCAGCGTTAAGGCTTCCAGTGTTGATAAAATTCCACTTGAGAAGCAGGCATCTGAACGTGGTTGTCACTTGTCTTCACATTTGTCATCTTCACATAATCCTAATCTGCATGTCATTTTGAATAACATGGGTGATAAGTCGTCATTAACCACAAACACAGAACTTTTTTCAGCACAGGAGATCAAAAGTTCTTCTGCATTGAATGCCATTGGTGGAGAATTATATGGGAGGAAAAACCTGCCTCAACATGTTGTTTCCAAGGTTTATCCTGGTTGTGCATCTTTGGTTTCTTTTGCTTCAAAGAATACATCCTCTTCAGCCCATATCGCAAAACCTAGAACATGGCATCGGACTTATAATCCTTCTACTTCTGCTTCACACAGAAACAAGGCTTTCTTGAACAGTGTTTCCACACAAAGGCAATTTCTTAGAAAAATTCCTAAGACGCAGAGCACTTCTTATGTTCGCAAGGGTAACAGTCTTGTTAGACAAACCACTCCAGTGGCTGTACAGTCACAGGGTTCTCATGGT
The DNA here is from genome assembly GCA_020883675.1 of Bruguiera gymnorhiza. Taxonomy (NCBI): domain Eukaryota; kingdom Viridiplantae; phylum Streptophyta; class Magnoliopsida; order Malpighiales; family Rhizophoraceae; genus Bruguiera; species Bruguiera gymnorhiza. The sequence continues at coordinate 657,234 of JAIRCJ010001047.1, read as the reverse complement.
TTGAGTTCTGTATATCGGCTTAACTCTTCAGGTATGGATGAAGTGAAGAAGAATTCTGGATCAGATAGCAGTACTGATGTTGTTGACCCAGCAAATGTTATGAGAACAGGTGGAATAAATACTTCTTTTGAGAGTCCCAGAACTCATCCACTACCCAGTGCACCTAAAATACCAAATCACACGAACAACCTTTTGGTGGATTGCAGATCTTCCCCATTACCAGAGACTCACCATTGTGATCCAACAGAAAATGTATCAGAGCTTACAGAACCTGGAGAAACTAAATCTGCAGCAAAATCTTCCGAGGATTTGTTGAAAATTTCAGAAGCTCTATCACAACATGGGGAAATTAACAATTTGGAGCAGAGTGGGCTAAACAATGGAAATTCGTTGTCTTCAAATGTGGCAAGCATGACATATGTTAAACGAAATTCAAATCAGTTAGTTGCATCTTCAAATCCTAGTGCTGTGTCTGGGCACAATACTCCAGCCACAGTTTCTGACAGTTACTACAAGAGGAGGGAAAATCAGCTAATTCGGACTTCAGTTGAAAGTCCATTTATGCCAATGGTCAAATTCTTTGATGACTTAAAGTCTGAGGGTAGAACTGCAACTAGAAGCTTCAGCAAGAGAAGATTGCAAAAAGGTATGATTGGCAAACTTATTTTTCGGTGGATTATGCTTTGCCCTTGATCAGCAATTTACTGAATTGACTTACCTATGCAACTTATAATGACTTAAAAATTTCAGTTTCTTTCTTTTTCCCTTCAAGTTGGAAAATATCTCAATGGGAGAAAAATTCAATGCATGGATTTTTATATTTTTTTTCTCTTACTTTTCGAGGCTACCTTCTGGGGAGGGGAGGGTCATTGGGCAACATGTCTTTTTGTGAACGTGACAAACACCTGCAAGGTTAGGTTGGGTCTGAGTTCTATATATTCTGAGGATAAATAAAATACTCTATAACTGTTTTTAGTTGTGGTGGCTGAGAACACAAGTCCCCTGTTAAATATTGATAACAGTTAGTTTCTCTAGTGGGCTCAAAATGAAAATTGTCAGTGTAATAGTTATAATTAGTTGTTGTCTTGTTGAATCGGTTATATATACTACATCTCATTTTGTCTCTCTTTTTTTTCCCCCCTTCTAAACATAGATGAAGAGTTAGTTATTCATTCTTAGGTATCTAAGACTATGTAATACCAGTGAATATTCTGCTTGTGTTGTAGATTTAAGAATGAAACTCTAACTCCATGTATCTGACTATGAGTTGGTACTCATGCTTGTGTGCTCACAGGCATGTTTATCTCCCAGGTTTTCTGCTTTTAAGTTTTTATATTTTGAAGTTCCTACAAAGAAAGAGTATGCTGTTCTCATTTTTGCTTCCTTTTGTATCTTATAAAAAGCTTTGGGTGTAGAACCTATTTAATTTTCATTCTAGAAAAAGTGCTTGAGTGGCTTTTTTGTACATTGGAAAACTAAGTGGGTCATTCATTTGCAGTTGAACCAAAGACGTGTAAACCTTCAAAGTTCTCTTTGGTTTGGACACTACGAGGTGCACAGTCATCCAACAATGATGGCAATTCATTACGTTATAAGAAGCTATTGCCTCAGTTGTTTCCCTGGAAAAGAGCAACACACTGGAGAAGTTTTGGACCAAATCTAGCTTTCAACTCCACTAATAGTTCTTTGTCTACAATTGGGTAGGTAGCATATGGTGCTTTTCTTCATGTTTGTGCAGCTTCTGGTTACTATACAAGAAATCCTGACAATCCAAGGTTCTCTGGGTAGGAAATTGCCGCTGTTGAGAAATAGGAATGCTGTTTACACAAGGTCAATGTTTGGATTTTCACTCCGAAAATCTAAAGTACTGAGTGTTGGTGGATGCAGTTTAAAATGGTCAAAATCCATTGAACGGCGCTCAAAGAAAGCCAATGAGGTTAGTAATGATGAAGTCAAAGATGCTTACCTTTTCTCATCTCGATCAAACTCTTGAAAGTTAACTGACATTTGCAAGTGATGAAGTGCTGTTGTTGTTAATAATTTTAAATGTGCTTCATTTAGGAAGCTACACTGGCAGTTGTTGCAGCAGAGAGAAAGAAAAGAGAACAACGTGGTGCCACATCTGTTGTTTCTGGGACAAAAAACAAAAGTAATTCTTCACGTGTCAGTCTATAGTGTTGGGCGCTGATTTTGGCATACACATGCATCTGTATCTCATAATGTGGTATGCAGAAGGTAATATGCACCTTGGTGATCAAGCATCAAACTAATGTAATTCTTTGTATTGCAGGAGAGAGGATATTCCGTGTTGGTTCAGTCCGCTACAGAATGGATTCCTCAAGACGGACCATACAGAGGGTGTCAGGTGGTCTAATTTTTTATGTTGCTTGTGGTTGCCAAAAACAAAAAAAGATTTGTTGTACTGTCATGCAGTAGAGGTTATGCCAAGATGACTGTTTATTTTGTGTTTTGCATTAGTCTGTTTTTCAAGAAATTATGACCATATCTGTATTTAATATGGTTCATACAACAAAAGATTGACTTTGATGCTGCTGGCAACTTTTCCTTGAAGTATTGAAGTGGTAATTTTTCAGAGACAGTTCCCAGAATTTTTGACCATTAGCTGTTTTTTTTAAGACTTACAAATGTTGATGCAATTCCCCTTGTTTTAATGTCATGTGATCACCATCATAATTGTTTAATAATTGTTTATAAGAATGTATGTCTTGAATCAGTGAAGGCTCCTTTTCTTGTTGGTGCCTGTGAAGTTGCAATAACTGGTCTCCAGCTGGGCCATGGAATTTACATGTTTATTCCCCTACTTGGACTAACAAGTGAGGTATCATTTGATGTAGATGACGAATCATCATTGACTGCAGCTGACCAAATGGAAAAGGATGGCAAGAAGCCTTATGTTCCAAGGAGATTAATTATTGGCAAGAATGAGTATGTCCATGATTTCATGATGAATGTCATAAATAGCTAGCTGATTCTGCAATCTATGTAGGAAAATAGTAACTTCTTAAATTCTGGATTATTACATTTGTTTTTGAGTGATGAATTGGCAGGTATGTTCGAATTGGCAATGGTAACCAGCTTATTAGAAATCCCAAGAAGCGGACTCGCATTTTGGCAAGTGAGAAGGTTCGATGGAGTTTGCATACTGCTAGATCACGACTGGCTAGAAAGCGGAAGTACTGTCAATTTTTCACAAGATTTGGAAAATGTAACAAAGATGATGGAAAATGTCCCTATATTCATGATTCATCAAAGATTGCTGTCTGCACAAAATTTCTCAATGGTCAGTGTTCCAGTTCTGACTGCAAACTTACTCACAAGGTTTGTCAAAGGTTTAGTTGTTTATTTTAAGTGATGTCTGTTGATCTTTGTTGCTGACATTGTATCTGTGTAATTTTTTTCACAGATCATACCAGAGAGGATGCCAGACTGTTCTTACTTTTTGCAAGGTGCTATCTTGCACGTTGACCTTTTATGTAATCAGGTCATATACATACTAAATTCTAGTGTATTTATTGCAGGTCTATGCACCAATAAAAACTGCCCATATAGGCATGTACATGTGAATCCAAGTGCGTCTACTTGTGAAGGATTTCTCAGGGGCTATTGTGCTGATGGCAATGAGGTACTGGCTTCTTCTTTAAACCATAATTTGTTTGTTTTTGGCAAAAAAATCTCACGGAAAGTACGTCCTAGGTAAACCTAATTGGAGCAGCCACCATGCTAAATAAATCTCAGTTTAAATGTGTTCTTGCATTCTTAAGAGTTAAGGCTCCTAAACTTTGGAGAAAAAATCCTGGTGCTTTTCCAATCTTGTTTTATAAAATTTAAACTAACACCTAAGACTTTTGATCAAACTATGACAATGTTGTCCAAGCAAGGAACCAAAAAGAAGTTTTATTTTATTATCTAATATGTTTCTTCCAGTTAGAGGTTGTGACCTCACTAAGAGGATTTTGAGGTTGTGTCTATGTACTGTTCAAGGTCACATTGTAAAGAAGCTATATTTAATGTTTGCTGGTCGTTGCTTGTGATTACGATAGATGTGCTCCAGCTTGACCCATCCATTTGATTGATGTACTCCAAAATTTTCTGATTGGAGCAACCTACAACAGTTAGTGGCCTTTGACCTTTTGGCTATGCTCCAGGTTCCTTTTCTTTTCTTGGTTGTCAGCTGTGCTTCTGTTATGCGCGTGGGGTTTTTTGGGGTGGGTTTGTTTGGAGGGAGGGGAATGTTTGTTGGGTGCAGGGAAGGGAAGGTGCAATGGGTCAATTTAGTTGTTGCATGATGTCATCTGGTTTTTGTTTCTCAATTTACAAAACTCCTGTTCTGGTGATCTGTTTTAATGCTTGATGAATCTCTCCCCTTTACCTGCCTCTCTCATCTGCACAGTCTCACAAAAGCTCCTTATGAATGTAAATTGCACTATAACTCTGTTATACAGTGTCGGAAGAAGCACAGCTATGTCTGCCCCACATACGAAGCAACGGGATCCTGTCCTCAAGGATCAAAGTGCAAGCTTCACCACCCCAAGAGCCGAAGCAAAGGAAAGAAAGGCAGGCGATTACAACACAAGAATTCTAGAGGGCGCTACTTTGGTTCAATTGGCATCCATGCTTCGGAGCCTGGAACTGTAGTTTCTGAAAAGCTCTCTGCACTAGATGGTGATAGTATCTTAGCCGAAGACATTGGAGATTATATCAGCCTTGATGTTAGTGGTGAAGAGACTAGGGAAGGCCCAACAGATGACCAAAGAACCTTTAGTGACAGTGATCCCTCGGACCTACCATCAGATGACCTTGACAAGTTTACTAAACCAATTCGTATAATGGATATCTGATGATGACGAAAGGATTTCATATTTTGTAGGAGCACAAGTGGGAGCTGGGACGAGTATTTTCCATGGAGGAATCCAATTCGTTGTGTGTGGGCCGGGTTGATCAGTTTAAGTGTACTTTCTACCACCGTCATGTCTTTTTTTGGTCATTGGGTTGACTTGGGGAGGGATGGAAAATTTCTGGCAAGGTTACTCATTAATAGGATTTTTGTCTTTAAATTGCTCTTTAGGGATAGTTTTATATATATAGAAGGAAAATTATAGGGTACCTTCTGTTTTATTCGTGTGTACAGGAACGACCTAAAAATTCACAATTTAAATGAGATTGGAGAGTACATGAATTATGTGGATGGTATTTAATAGATACTGTGTAATTGTGTTTGTTTTTCTGTTTCCTCCCGATTGATTATGCTTGATGGTCAATTGGCTTCTCGAAGGGCTTCATAAATCTTGGTACATAAGAACAAAAAAAAATGTAAAAAACGTTCTGTTTTTTTTTCCTCTCCACGTATTTTAATGATGCGAAGTAGTTAAATAATTTGATCTAAAGTTGAAAGGAGACCGCGAAGGCAAATTTTTCTGGCTGTAGGCAGAAAATGCTACAATCTAAACTGGTGGCTGACAAATCTCTGCTTTTCTTCACCACACGGGCTTCTTACCTCCAATGAAACAAGTCTATCTTATCCACCGAATAATTGGATCAAACCTATCGGCATTTCGAGAGTTTCCAGTAACTCGTGCTCTCGAGAAAAACTAGCAGACAGAGTTATTACAGAATTTGCACTGCCATAGCCTATTGCACCTGATATTACAACTACACTTAAGCGATGGCAGCAGCTTCCTCTTACATGCCCGGTGCAAAATTCTTTATGCCGAGTTGGGCTGGTGGCAAAAGAGAATTAAGAAAGAAAAGGGTGCTTTCCATTTCAGCTCAACAGCAAGCAGAAGTCCAAGAAGCACAGCGAGATAATGTGCAAGAAGACAAAGAGCCAATAAAGCAGGCAGCGAAGCCCGGGACGAAACCCAGACCGGTGGAACCACAAGTTAATGTTAAGAGCAAGAACATGAGCAGAGAATATGGAGGGCAATGGCTGAGCAGCGTCACGCGGCATGTGAGGATCTATGCTGCCTACATAGACCCCGAGACCTGGGAGTTCGACCAAACTCAGATGGACAAGCTAACCCTTATCCTTGATCCTACTGATGAGTTTGTGTGGACTAACGAGACTTGCACTATGGTCTACTCCTACTTCCAGGAGCTTGTGGATCACTACGAGGTAAGCCTTTTGAATATTTCTGCCTCTTTAATGCCATGCTATTAGCCTGGAAAGAAACTCAGGGCATGTCCATAGCCGAAATTTCTAGGCCATTGTTTAATTAAGAGAATTACGGACCTTCACATTACAGCACATAAACGCTTTTAAAATAGGAAGAATACAGACGTTATAAACTAAGACGGGACAGGACTCTTGGTGTTTGAAGAAGGGAAAAACGGCACATTTGAAGAGAAAATACACATTTTTTCCTCTTATTTTCATTGCTGCAACGTGCTTCTTATATAGGAGTTCAATACATGCTTGATCATGATTATAAAAACAACTCTTGTACTTTGATAACTAATACAAGTTATCGCCCTTGCTTCCTTACAAACTAAGTTTTATATGTTCAACTAAATCCCACCACAGAACTAATACTGAAAATCTGATTTCTTAATCATCAAGTCAACTGGTATGGCGCATCTTTCTCTGCAGCTACTGCTGTATCTTTTTTACACCTACTGCTGCATCCTTTCTGCAGCTTCTTCTTCTTTTCCTTCTTCTGCAAAATCTTTCTGTTACTTGAGTCTTGAGTCTCAAGCAAATGTCTCATTCACATCGACAAGGACTACCAAATAAAGTAAGACAGTACTCGAAAGAAAAATTTACAGCAAGTGCCATGAGCTTTTGCTTTCATCTGGTTAAAATTGATGAAGAAAAGCTAGTGAGGTTTTGCTGCATCTGTATCCCCAATCAACTGGGGCCTCAAAAGCCACCAACCCTTTGTGATTTAACCGACCTTCAAAAGCCACGAATTAGTGTATTTTCTCCCACTTTATAGGGAAATTCACATTGATAACGCCGTCCTTGACCTTCTTTCCTGTTTTTAATCCATCGACTTTTGGGGTAAATAAAGAGCATATTTCTCTCCTATTATATAGGATGTAATGATAGGATGCAAGCCTGCCATGCGCGGTCCAACATGCATGTCACACTTGAATGAAACTGGTAATATCCAACTTTTCCACCCCCACTAACGATTGGTGTGAAACCAGGGTGCCCCATTGACAGAATACACACTACGGCTGATTGGTTCGGACATAGAGCACTACATAAGGAAGCTGCTGTACGATGGAGAAATTAAATACAACATGAATGCAAGGGTACTGAACTTCAGCATGGGGAAGCCCCGTATTCTGGACAACAAGGATGGCCAGCTTCAAGATGCACAATGAGAAGATATAAAGAAAGAGACGAGTAAATATAGGCATTTATTATGCTGCAGCATGGTATATCAAATACCGTTTCCCCAGTTATTCTGTCGTCACGAGTAATCCCAACAAAAAAAAAAAAAAAAATTGAATCATGCACTAATCTTCACAGCAGAACTTCCCATTCTGCATTTACGCTTTTTATACCTGATGGCAGTAGTTGAATGCGAGCCTTTTACATGCCAGAGTATCCCTCACAGCCAGATTTTACTGGGGTATTTAAGGGTATTATTCCCTGGAGGGACAAAAATTATGATTTCATTACAATAAATTCATATCCCAAGAAATTAATTTTATGAATAAAAATCTCTCAATTATTTTTAATTTTTTAAAAATCTAATTGAGGTGGGGGATGAGATTTTAACTATAAATAACATTTAAGATTCGAATCTCAAATTTTAACATAAATTTATATACCAAATGGATTCCTCAATTTTCAATTTTCAATTTTCAACTTCCGTCGACCGGAATGAAACGTTGGACTCGGTGGGTCCAAAACAACAAAACGGTTCATCTTCCGCGATTCTCGCAGACCAAACTGCACACCCAGAAACGGCAATCTAATCTAATCCAATCTAATCTAATGTCGGTTAAGTTGGAGATCCGACGGAAAACGGGAAGAGTAGCTCAAACGCAACTCCAATTGAACTCGACCTAAGAGCCTGAGAAGTCGATAACCTCGTACCTCTCTCTCTCTCTCTCTCTCTCACACACACACACACACACACACACGTGCGCACACGCACCCACCCAAGATCGTGGTCTTCAGAGACGGTTGCTACCGATGTGAGGCGCCGGAAAAGGACTAGAGAGATTATTTTTCTTTCCTTTTGTTCTTGTAACCAGAGTTGAATTGGATTAAATTTATTATGAACTTGCAAACAAACAAAATTTATGAGAGCAATAACTTATTAATACTAACACACACAAAAAAAAAAAAGTGAAATTATAATTTATTATCGGGTCAACAAAAAGAGTCCATTTTATTTTCTTTAAATTATTCTTTTTTAGTATTATTACTTTGATTAATGTGATGCTGTTGCTTGCATGAAAAAGAAGAAGAAGAGAAAAAAAAAAAAAACAAAAACATCCCTTTTTATCGTCTAATGATTAGAGAATTTGATAGGTATTTGATAAAATTAAATATATTCGAGTTTTGTTGAATATCATAAAATTTATATTTTTCTCTGTTTTTTTTATTTATTTATAATTTTGTTTGTTTGATGTTCGAAAGAAGATCTCCGGAAACGACGAGCGCAAATGGACTCCGTCCCCAATCTCCAGAAGAACCTTCATCTCCTCTCCCCTGATCAGGTACGTTTAATTAATTTTGTTTTACAAAAAAATATCTGAGTAACGTTTTTGTACGTATAAATTACTATTTTGTTTATTTGTTTATTTATTAAGCATACATGTAATTGATTATTGTTTTGGATTTGATTGGAATTGCCGGTGGCGGCGGCAGGTGGAGCTGGCGAGGATGCTGGTGGAGATGGGGCAGACTCATTTGTTTCAGCATTGGCCGGAGCCCGGCGTTGAAGATGCCGACAAGAGAGCTTTCTTCGATCAGGTTTTCTTTTATTTACTTACACACGCGCTCACATGAACGCTCTTCTTTTTTTTTTTTTGTTTGTGTGTGTTGTCTTAATCCCCTTTGTTTTAGAATTTTGTTGCATAAGTTGTTTTGTCTGGGCGCATTGCTGTCTGATCGATCGTTTGGTGTCTCTTGTGAATTTTAATTAATTAATTTATTTACTAGACCTCACTTATGCGGCTCTTTGTCGTAGGTGGCTCGGCTCAATTCGAGCTATCCTGGAGGTTTGGTATCGTACGTTAAAACAGCCAGAGAACTCTTAGCCGATTCAAAAGCTGGCAAGAACCCTTTTGATGGCTTCACACCTTCTGTGAGTGAATGGATTTCTTACGAAACAATTGATTAAGTATAAAATTAATGGAAGAGCTTTGTAATATGGTTTTCTTGGCTTCTTTAACCTTGACTATTTGTAGCCTTCTCCTAATACACAGTTAACGGCCTCTTTTATTCGTCACCCGATGGAAAACGTTTTTGATTCATTGGTAATGATTTTACAGGTTCCGAACGGAGAAAACTTGACCTATGGCAATGAAAGTTTTATCCAATATGAGGAGATGGGAGTCAGAGAAGCCCAGAATGCTGCTTTTGTTCTTGTTGCTGGTGGGCTTGGAGAGCGTCTTGGATATCATGGAATAAAGGTGTGAATCTGCATTAGCTTTAATCACGCGATAAAGGTGTTCATCTTCATCCTCAACCGATCAATTGTAGTATATAGCATTGGTAAAATCAGAGTAAGTACAATGGAAAACGTAAAAATAGAAGCCTACAATGAGACAGAGGAGACATTTGAAATCAGAGCTCAAATATAAACTGTTTTTTTTTTTTTCTCTTTTGTTCAAAGAATTGACGGTAGATAATGTAGCTGCACGTGGCATTGACAATGTATTTTTGTGTTTGTTGATTGGAATTGGTTACATTATTCATATTATGTATTGCAGGTGGCGCTTCCAATAGAAACTGCAACAGGGGCATGTTTCTTACAGCATTACATTGAGTGTATTCTGGCTCTCCAGGAAGCTAGCTCTCTACTGGTGCAGGGTTTGTTGCCTAAAGCTTACTGTCATGTTTCAATTGTAGTCATTTTCTTTATACACTATGCTGTACACATAAATCATAGACTTTCATAACTTGGAGGGATCAAGCATAGTAAAGGGAAAAGTAAGTATATCTAAAAAAAAAGTCTTATTAATATTCAATAAACACTACAATATTTGATCTAAGATAGGAAGAGCAAATATTTTGTGGATATTATTGACTATTTATAAAACAATCCTGCTAGTATCTGTCAAACTCTATAGAGATTAGCACGACAAAGAAATAGATCATTTGTTGGAGACCTTTTAATTTTCAAAGATGCTTCTTATTGCTCTTCCAAGTTTCACTAGAAACAGGAACATGTCAGTCAAAAGAACTTCAATCTGCTTTCTGAGAACTTAGTTCATTGGATGATACAACGCCTTTGAATCATGTATCAGAAATTAACTTCAATCTGCTTTTTGTCAGTCATAACTCCTGTACAATTATGTAAGCACCTTTGAAATCTATGTGGATATTGCAGTTAGACTAGCCCATGACTCAATGTCTTATCAGCTGAGGATGCACACTTTTCCTATTTGAAGAATGGTTGTTGCATTATCCCGCTTATTGTGCCTCTGAGTAACATTTTTAACTTTAAACTGTAGGTAGTTGTCAAAGAGAGATTCCTTTTATCATCATGACATCAGATGACACCCATGCATGCACCTTGCAACTTTTAGAAGCAAATGCTTACTTTGGAATGAAACCAACACAAGTAAAGCTTCTTAAACAGGTATAGAAAAGTGTATTGGTTCTTTAGTGGGGAGCTTGATAAGTATGAAAATGTTGCTGTACTGAAGTTTTATTCTGTGTTTCAGGAAAAAGTGGCATGTTTGGATGACAATGATGCCAGGCTAGCTTTGGATCCAAAAAATAAGTACCAAATTCAGGTGGTTGTTACATATATCATGCAGTATTAAAAGGTCAAATTCCTGATGTTCTTACAAAAATGTTTCTTTTACCTTAAACCTTTCTTGGTTGTCATAGACAAAACCTCATGGCCATGGTGATGTGCACTCACTTCTTTATTCCACCGGGCTTCTTAATGAATGGTACTCTTGAATTCCTATCTGATTATGCAATATTGATTTTCATATATTGATTCAAGCATGTATGCATTTGGTTCATGTCTACTTGAATTTATGTGTTTGCTTTTGCCCTTGCCCTTTGGCCTACCATGAAGGAATGCTTTGAACCCATATCAGTTGCTACATAAAAGTAAATCAAAGAGTCATTGATTGGGTCTAAATTTAGACAAATTTACTTGAGATGGATGTGGACTTTATGTTTACACACACTCTAAGTGACAATATTGAATTTTATTTCTTCGTGTGCCTTTCTTTCACATGATGATTGCTTTGGTGTGATCTCCCTTATTATTTTGTGGTTTTGATCACTTGTCTAGGTGTGAGGCTGGTTTAAGATGGGTTTTATTTTTCCAAGATACAAACGGACTTCTGTTCAAGGTTTGGCTGTTTTAAGTGGTTATCTTTAATTATTTTTGTCTTTCTGTCTCATTGTTTAGACTTGCATTTGGGTTGAGAGATCAACATTTTCTATAACTAATATTTAAAATGTAGGCAGTTCCAGCTGCACTTGGTGTCAGTGCCTCCAAAAATTACCATGTCAACTCACTCACTGTTCCCCGTAAAGCCAAGGAAGCTATTGGAGGAATTACCAAGCTTACTCATGCTGATGGTATTTTACATTATCTCTCAAGTAGATGAATGTGCAACACCTTAAGCATTTATAGTCTTCTCTGGTTACATTTTTAACTGCTAACTCGTTGATTATCGTCTTACTTTACAATTGTTGTTCTCTCAAATCTTTCCTTTTGTATTGTTTTTGGGTTCCTTTTTGTGGGGTGGGAGTGGGAGGAGATTGGGGAGGGGGAGGGGGAGGGGGAGTTGGTGTTGGGGGATAGCTGACTTATCCTACTCACGTTGATTATTTGCCAAATATGGTCCTTGGTGGTGTTGCTGCTGCCATTGTGTAGCATACATAGTGTTTACACCTGCATTGAGGTGGGTAAAAACTGAGTTGGGTCTAAACACAGCTAAAAAAACTGTTTGGTTATATCTTTCAAAACTGCATTGACACACCCATGCCCCTCAAATCCAAAGTTTTAAAGAAGCAAGTTCACAGTCTCTTGGAAAATAAACAATTAAGGCTATTCTGGTTATTCTTGGTACTGTTTTGAACCTGCAGAAATGTTTTAACTTTGTAGTTATGACACATACTGGCATATAATTTATGTATGCATGCCGTTTCCATCGTTTGTTTTCCCTGTCACTTGTCAACCTGCATGTATTTTTTAGGGAGATCAATGGTGATTAATGTTGAATACAACCAGCTCGATCCTTTGCTTAGAGCAACTGGATATCCTGATGGAGATGTCAATTGTGAGACAGGCTATTCTCCTTTTCCTGGAAATATAAACCAAGTAATTTCTGCTTATGTATTATGATTTATTTTGCTCTTAAATGATATGCAGTAAAATGAATCTGTTGTACCTTTTCATTTTCCCAAGCTTTGGCTTATGGTTTATAAAGAAAGTTTCAGTTCTAGATGCATAGCAAATGCTTGATAGTTAGGATGGCAGCCAAACGTTTTTTGTTAAATGATGTGTATTTTGTTATTGATTTCCAAATTGCTTTCCTCATCCATAAGCTTGACACATGCAAATGTTGTATGTGATTCCATTGTTTTCATCTCTCTCTCTCTCTCTCTCTCTCCCTCTCTCTGTTAGAATTTGTGTACGCAAACACATGCCAGCCCGCTCTCTATATCTCCATTTACAGAAAAGCAACAATTTATGAGCAAGCTTAATTTATGCATTGCTCTGCAAGTTGGCCATGATGGTACTGGAATGAAATTATTAGCATATACGGGGGGTAGGTAACTGATACTACAGAGAGTAGACAAAATATGCCATAAGTATATTTTTAAATGATATGCACAATAGGTTTTGCATTACACAAGGTTTCATTGAAATTTCTACATGTTATCATACATCCCAGATATGGAACTGTTTCATGCTTGCTTTCATTTGCAGTTAATTTTGGAACTTGGTCCTTACGTTGAGGAGCTCAAAAAGACAGGAGGTGCAATAAAGGAGTTTGTTAACCCAAAGTAATTCCTTCTATAACTTGCTACCCCTGATTGCATCTTATTTATTTTTCTAATCCAATGACATGCAAGGTAATTCGTTCTAGGAAAGTTTAGTAGCCCTTTGAAAGCTTGATCTCTGTATTATTATTTTTAATATCAAGATTGGCTTGTTGTGCTGCTGCAAGAAAGAAAAAGGAGAAAGAAAACAAAAGCAAAAAGAGGCCTTCTGAAATTCTTTATCAGGTTGTTGCTTTTATATGTTCTTGCTGCAGGTATAAAGATGCCAGCAAAACATCATTCAAGTCATCAACTCGGCTAGAATGTATGATGCAAGATTATCCAAAAACACTGCCTCCATCAGCAAGGGTTGGATTCACGGTAATTAGATTTCCTGAATAAGAGTAAATGGGTTTTATGTGCAAAATCTGATACCCTTGTCATTAGACACATTCTTTAGTTCTTCAAATTGACTTGGATTTCAACGTTCTTCAACCAAGTATATTGGCATATTCTCTCTGTGTACTACATTCAGTGTCATTTTGTGTCTCTGCTTAGGTGATGGACACGTGGCTGGCTTATGCACCAGTGAAGAATAACCCTGAGGATGCTGCTAAGGTATAACTATTTGGTGGCCTTAAATTGTTGCTATAATCAATTTTATTCAATAGATTGTGCCGATTTTTTGAGTGGATTTTTACTCATTACCATATATATAGAAGTCACTGAAGTATGTGTAAATTCTGTCCACCGAATGAGTTGGAGCAAAATGCATATTCTCATCTGTTATCTAATGATTTTGTTTATTGATCATCATGTGGATAGATTATTAATCACCCCATATGTTAGAAGTAAAATATCTAATTAAAAATCTGGGACAACCGATAGAAACTAGGGAACAGATCCATCCGCCCTTCTGCTCAAGAGAAATCATGAGTTACCAGGAGATCCATCCTAGGAAAAAAAGATGGAATCGCTAGACTGACAGGTTTTTCTGGTGTCTGGGCAAGAGTTAACAGTCAGAAGTTTGTCGTGAGTTAAACAGTACATTGTTTAGCATGAAAAAATGATGTAGCACATAAAACCATAATTGCTGTAATCATGGTTTCAAAAAACCAGGTTGCAAAATAAATAGGAAGTTCAATGTTATTATTTTTGTAGTTGGTCTGCAGTTCATTTATTTGAAGGTCTTCCGATAGAGATTTGAGTATTGAGTTCAGTTTCAAGATTGATTTATTTCTCTCTTTGTTTGGACATAATGAAGGTACCAAAGGGGAATCCATATCATAGTGCAACGTCTGGAGAAGTGGCCATCTATCGTGCTAACAGCCTCATTCTTAGGAAGGTAACCTTTGTGCTTTTGGATTTAATGTGAGTTAAGGAAGTCCAGTGTCCTATTCCTCTGTCATCAAGGCAACCCTGCTTCTGCTTGTTAGGCTGGTGTTCAAGTGGACGATCCAGTTGAAAAAGTATTCAATGGGCAAGAGGTGGAAGTGTGGCCTCGCATCACTTGGAAGCCAAAGTGGGGACTGACATTTTCAGAGGTTAAAAGTAAACTTAGTGGAAGTTGCTCCATTTCTCAAAGGTCTTCCATTGTCATTAAGGGACATAATATCTTTCTTGAAGATCTCTCCTTGGATGGAGCTCTTGTCCTTGAAGCTATTGAAGAATCAGAGGTATGTAATGATTATTTAAAGAATGGCTCAAGTTTAAGACTCGCCTACACCTCATGAGTCTCAAAGAGAAATTTACAATGAATACACCATCATACATATGCTGACCTAACTGCAAGTAGACAATCATTTTCCCACAAACAAAAAAATGAACAGTCATAATTACCAGAATGACCCCCTGCTTTCTGGAAAAGTATAGTGCGTAACATTCTTGATTATATAATAACAAAGAACTGTATTTTAGTTAATGGGACCTGGAAAAGATAGTGTGATTCGTTGACCTTGCTTGTTGCTTTACTAATTCATATTATAATCTATATCGGTCTTAGACATTTCGTTGCTGTCACCTTTCTGATAGGTTAAAGCAGGAGGTATTGTCCAGAACCAGGGTTGGATTCTCGAAAATGTTGACTACACTGATACTTCAGTTCCCGAGGAAATACGGATCAGAGGCTTCAGAATAAAGAAAATCGAGCAGCTGGAGAAGCAATTCACTGAGCCTGGCAAGTTCTCCTTGAAAGCTTGAAGGTCACTTACGGGAACTTTTATTTCCAGGCTTGAAGGGAGACACTTCAGGCTTTTGTTTTTTTTTTGGCCTATAATAAATTTTCGCTGAAGATCTTGATCAATAATTCTATTTTCCTTCTGTAAAGTTTAGGTCAAGAAAAGTTGCCGATACATCTAAAATTTTTTAGATAGAAATTGTGTGGTTTTTCCAGTTCTAATTTATTTATTTATTTATTTTTCTGGAGCAGAAATAGATTCCTTCGTTGAAATAATTACTTGAACTTTAGTTGCCTGTAGCTTGTATAAAAGTACTTCTTCCTAATTCATCAACGGATGGGCCTTTACAATGGAAAGGACTGAGCTCTATCATTTCGTTTTCTGTTATTCAGATCACAATTTACAATGATATTATGTTGGAATGTGCTTAATAGACGTGACTTTCTAGTTCGATGATTGCCCTTTGTTACATCCAAATGAGCATTTTGATTTCCTCTCAGCTTTTAAGAGAAAAGAATCTACGTTACCTCTTATGCCCCTCATTTTTTTACTTTTATTTTTTAATTTTTTTTTATATTCAGATCAGTTTTGATTTCCCCTCAGTTATGAGATCAAGATTACTCTATTCTACGGTTTGCAAGTGTAGTCATTTATATGAAGAGTTTGATTATACGGACACAAAATCTCATGGACTCATTTAATGAGATTTTATACTGCGAATGGCTTGGGGTGTGAATTAATAAAGGCCCCGAGAGGTCCTACACAACCTGTTGGGGAAGCAGCAGGCTTGTCTATGTGGTTTCCTCGGCCATGGATGGCGACGACGTGGTTTGGGTCGCTTGGGCTTGCAAGATGGTGGCTGGAGGCCATTGCTACTGGCTCTTACCAGGGACAAAAAATGGCTCCCCGTAGTTGGGAAGTTTGGAATCAGAAGTTGTACCACTGTGTGAGCCGGACTATTCTTAGAAGCCATTGCGTATTCCTTCGCAAGAATATGTCCATCGTTCTCTTTGAAAACAAATAGATGAGACAGCAAAGAAATACAAATTCGAAAAAACTAGTTGACACGGTGATGACATAAAAAGAGAAAGACAGCGACTTCAAGCATTCATGTGAGACGACAGCAAATGAGCCACAGGCCATTTAATTTTTTGTTTGGGATAGGGAGTGTATTTCGAGAGGGTTTTTTTAAAAAAAAAAAAAATTATTATTTAAGCAATGAGCGATGTATTAAGTGGTAATTTTCGTTTTTCTTATGAATTTCTTATTTTCTCTCAATATTTGAATCTAAAGCCTCTAAAATGAATATCTAGTTTCTTAATTACTGGGTGTCTGTTTAAGATAATAGGAGCCTAATTAATTGGTGCACTTCTGAACATCTCTTCACGTCAAAATGCAGAGCTTATGAATTTTCAGGCTCTATTATGTATTTTGACCCCGGGGGTTCCAAATTTTGAATATTCCTCCATTTTCCGTCTTCCAACAAAATTTAATTAACAAAAAAAAAAATATATATATATATACACGTTATTCCATTGTTCATTAGAATCCGCGAGAATGGATCTAAGTCTGCACAAGTTGAACTCCTCTAAGCACCTAGGTGTACCCAGAACGTTACAAGATAAATATGCCGAACAAAGAGACTTGCGGTGAAAGTTCCGTTTGATTACTCTTTCTGACCATAACCCTTTTTTTTTACTTTTCTAAAATTAAAAAAAAAGGAGTTATTCGGAATAAATTTCAGCCCGATGCTCAGATTCTAAGAGGGAGACGAAAGGAAATTTCATGCTTGGATACGAATTCATTTTATTTAATTGCCCCTATGCCCCTTGAACTTAACGCGTTTTCTTAATGACACCTCGCCAATTTTCCAATTACAGAATTTAAACAATTAAACATTTGACCATTTCAATGCCGTCTATGTTCGGCGCCCGTAATATAAGAGTTAATACTATATATAAAGTCAATACATTTTCCGTATAAACACGTATCTTTCTCAAAAAATATGATGCCTTTTCGTTTAAGTGTACGATTAAACATTCTGGTTGGTTACAAGAGCAGAGTTCTTGACGCTTGTTTCTACGTATGATATCCCGGGAGACTAATTTGGATGTAATTAAACAAGGGAGGTGAAAAATAGAAAAAAAATTTCCAAGAGTAGGCAACTGAGTTTTCGATTACCGTTGGATGTCATGCCATTTAAATACCGGTAGCCCATATTTATTTTATAGTTTAGTTTCTAATTGCATGTGTGCGCGAGCCAAATTGAAGTTGGCAAGAATTTGAAAAATTCCCAGTTCAAAACTAATCAAGTGATTACCATCCAACAACCTAATTGGAAATCTGATTTGATAATTTTCCATATTTCTCCCCACGAAATTTCTCGCAAATTTCCTTACCTAATTTCTTTACCCGGAAAATAAATGGGGACCGAAAAGGAAAGAAAAATCAGAGGAAGTTGAGATTTGGAATCGTTCTCACGACAAGTACTAGACTTTTATTTTTATTTTTATTTTATTTTAATAGAATTCCAAAAGAAAAAAAAATCCTAAAATATTAGTCGTTATCTTAAGTTGAGATAAAAAAAGTACTCATTAACATCTCAATTCAACATCTTAATTCAACTTTCTCATAAATAAAATTAACCGTACTAATCTTGATAGTTTCCAATCGACTCTCCGTACTTTGCATAACATACGGATGTGAAAGTTAACCGTACGCTCAACCACGGTATTGGATTTCTAAATCTTGTTCATATGCAATATCACACTTATAAAAATCTCGAAGCTTAGAGAGCAATACGACATATTCATCAAACTTATCAGCATAAATGTGTTCTTCTTATAGGATGTCCTGCAATATGTCCCCCATAAAAACCAAGGACTTGCATCGGATATTCAAAACGCTCGACAAAAATGGCGATGGGTTCTTGAGCTTGGAGGAGCTCAACTGGCTTCTTGAGAGCATTGGAGTCAACGTCACGCCGGATGAGTTGGAATCATCGGTTGGAAAGCCAAGCCTCTGCTACTACGATTTCTTGCTTTTTTACGGCTCCTTAACGAAGAACTACGATCGTTATGATGATGGCAATGAAGGGGTTGACGATGATCAGGAGGAGAAATACGTCGCAAAAGCGTTTAAAGTTTTTGATATGGATGGGGATGGATTCATATCTTGCCACGAACTGCAGAGCACGTTGTCAAGACTTGGACTCTGGGACGAGAACAACGATTGCCGGACTATGATCCGCGCCTTCGATACCAACTCGGACGGTGTTCTTGATTTCGAGGAATTCAAGAACATGATGTTCCAAACTTGAAAAGGTTATTTGATTACTCAACATTATGTAGTAGCTGAGCATTAATTCATATCAACGATTCAATGGTCTTGGAGATTTGATATTCCCATACGCCGAATTACTTGCACAGAACAGTTGGTTTATATATCAGGTCGATCTCTTTATTGTTTCCGACATAAGAAACCTGAGATCCTTGATGAACTCGTCGACATACCACCCGATCCTTGCAACTTTCACGATCGAGATAGTTTTTTTTCTTTTTTTTCATTTATTTGTCTTGGTGATTGTTGTATGCTTGGGGGCTTGGGATTTTTACAGTGCACGTCTTACCCATGTAGTTGTAAAGATTATGGGGATCGATGTTTAGACCTGGACATCGGGCTTCGACATCAGAATTCAGTCCATTCTTAATTATTGTTCACAAAAATGAGCGTAATAATCACCACGGCGTCATCGTTGGCGTAAAGCAGCGGATTAAGTAGTTCAAAAATATTAAAAAGACGAAGGCAGATGTAGATATGAACCCAGTTAACACATATTTTAATACATGATAATCGATAATTATGGTTGAACAATATGAATTTGTACTTAATCACTCCTCCGTTTATACGTAGTTTCCATGGCAATGTCCATTTCCTTCCTCGGTAGAATATACGCATCTCTCTGGTTTAATCAGCGACTCCATAAATTTCCTTTTATATATATATATATATATATATTTATATCTTTCTGTTTAATCCGTGACTCATTTCCGTCTTTTTTGACATCTCTCTGCTTAATCCGTGACTCTATACATTTTCATCTCCTTTATATCTCTCTGTTTAATCCGTGACTCTATAAATTTCCATCTTGTCTTTTTTCCACTCTCTTCTTTATTATTGGTATCATTTGGTCATCCAATGCCAGCAACCAGTCACCAGATGTAAGCCATGAGATGCTTTACTCACCATGACTGCATATAAACTTCCGCGCCTTTCGATTTTGAGTCCGTGCCATGAACGCGAGAATTGACCATAAAACTAGACAAAATTTGATTATAACCATTGAAATCAACCGAGGAGTATAATTAAATCATGTCCACTCGCGTCCAATTCCCACATTCTAGAACTCTCTAGGTTAATTTTTGAATTACAAGGCTGCCGCTTAATTTTTGCTAGAAAATGACTCCCAGGTCATTTCCTGCCCTTCTAAGACGCTGGAAAATTTTTGCCGACGACTTGGTGGAATCGTGGTCCTTTCTGGAATGCGACTATCATTTGGAAACGCACTTATGGAGGGAACGACTAATCGCACGACATTTGTGGCACACAAACGCTGCTGGCTATTTTTCATTAAGGATTTCCTTCTGCCAGCCTGCCGCCTATTAGAGACCAGAGGAAATTTCCAATATGGAGATTGACCGATGACCTCCCGCGGAGGGAATGCAAATCTCTGCATATAATTACGCCGTACATAGCTGCACAAATCAGAGCGTGAGAGTCGTCTGAAGGCATTTTAGTGTTTAAAAAATTAAATATATATTTTAAAATTGTAATATTAAGAAATATATAGAATTTATGAAAATATGAGAAAACTAATTTAATTGTGTAATTTATAGTGAAATGGCTTTTTAATTTAAGAAATAAACAACACGATGTAAGAGAAATTTACTGATTATAAAATCTGTATCTTTGTCCATGTAATAAAGCCCTTTAGTTCAATATGCACAATAGAATAGAACATGCGCTGCACAAAGTCAAGGAAAAATCATGGCCCTGGCGGCAATTTATTCGTAGATTCGATTCATCCACGCCAGAATTATAACATTCGGAGGGCGTCATCTTGTTGTGGTAGAATGAATTCCGATGCATAAGCATACTCGCTGGTCAACTAGTCCGGCCTAATTTGACATCTCATAACCAACTTTTCCAATGGATTTATGCATTGAAGAGCACGACAGATTCAACCTCCATGACTGCAACCGACCTCGTTCGACATTTTCTTGTTTCGTCGTTTTAACCGAGTTGACTTGGAAAGAGCGGAGCAATTGCCGTTACGAAGGGAAATATCAAATATTCAACAATCAAATTTTGACTTTTTCGCGAGGCTTCACGCGTGGAAGAATCTATGCTTACGGCTCGGCTTTCTCCTCCTTCTTGCATCACTATTTTCTTCGTATCTTCTTGTTTTGGTTAAGAGTTTCTACATTCAAAGTCGTCTCGTCGAATGCACCCGGCTCAGATTCATGTTTTTCTCTCCGTTTCTTTTTTTTTTGGGTACATAAAAAATAAAACCGGCATTTTATGGTAGTAAAAGGCGAGAAAAGGGAGCGAGTGGGACAACTGTGTCACGGACAGGTTATGCTTATGTTTGAGTAGGGTACGAGTTAATTATAATTCAACTCTTATATCAGATAAGAAGAAGGGATTTTATGTTATATAAATGAGGTATTATACATCTCAACAGGATGTGTTTTGAAAAGAAAAGTTGACTCGACTCTAATTTTGATATTTTTTGTCAAGTGCTTCTCTGAAAAGTAGTAAAGAAATCCTAATTCTGATGGAGTTACAACTTCACTTCCACGTTCCATTACATCGGGTAAAAAGAAAGGATCTTATGTTATATATAAAAGTGGATGATGCATTTTGGGAGAAGGGAATGACCCGTGACAACTGGCTCCCCTTCCGGCCGCCATGTATAAGACATAACCAAGATGGTAAAAGGAAAAAGAGAAAAGCCTACAAGACCTACAACTCTGGGGTGCCCCATAGGATGAGTTGAAATTCCAACATTTTGGGAATAGCCTAAAGTCTCTTTATTTATTTATTTATTTATTGGTGCATACATTAAATATAGTGTAAAGTTTTGATATTACGCAGCTTGATTGAAAGATCATTGCACCTTATAATCTAACAATAAACAAATTCGTTAATTATTATATTAAAAATTATAAATTTAACTATTAGGATCTTATCTATTTTTCTATCTTATAAAAAAAAAAAAAGTGCCAAACTTTTTCACCCGATCCAATTAATTTACTCGCATGCAAAGACAAGAAAAAAAAAGTATGCTTGTCAACGATCGGAAGTTGGCAAAAAAGAAAGAAAAAAAAAGAGAGAAAAGAGAAAGAGAAGGAAGAGAAGGTGAGTTGAGTGGTGGAAGAAGAAGTCTGGGTGTTCAAAATTCAAAAATCTGTAAAGAAGGAGGGAGACTGATAGGACTTAACCGCTTCTACTACCAATTCAAGGGCCTCAATCAGCTCTGTACTTTGGTCTCTCTCTCTCATTTCTTTGCGGCTCCGTTTGGTAACTTGGAAACTGTAAAAAAAAGAAGAAGGGAAAGAATGGAGTATTCAGAGACTCCATGTTTCAATGTCGAGTCTGGAATATTGTGGGGGATATACAATAGAATGATTTGTGGAATTGTTCATGGGTTAGGCAAGTATGTGGCTTAAGTTTGTAAAGCTTTTTTATTTGGTTTGGTTTGTGTTTCTTGGTTAATAAAAGGGCTTAGCTCTGTTTTCTGTAAGTTAAACGGCTCAATTTTTGTTCATTCCTGTTGTTCTTGTTGGTTTGTGAATTGGGTTTGTGTTTCTTGACTAATAAAAAGGGTTAGCTTTGTGTGCTGTAAGTTAAACGGCTCAAATATTTTTTGTTTATGTTGCTCTTGTTGGTTTGTGGATTGGGCTTGTGTTTCTTGTCAAATAAAAAGGCTTAACATTTTTTCCTGTAAGTTAAACGACTCAAATTTTGTTTATATGTATTCTTTTATTGGTATATGAATTGAATATTTAACAATTCACTTGAGTTTTTGATCTCTGAATGTTTATTTCTGTAACTTTGTTTTCTTTTTTTTTCTTTTTCTTTTTTCTTTTTCTTTTTCTTGTTTTTTTGGTTGCCTCCTTTTTAGTATGGTGAAGATTGTGCGTTGAAGAGATAAGAATGGCTATGCTTAATGCTTGAAACTTGAAGTTACGAATAGTTGGTCTGGGATTGGGAATGATAGTGGTGATGGGTGCTCAGGGAACAATGAGGACGTTCGAACTTACAAGAGACGCAAGCAAACCACGTCTAATTCAGAGAGAAAGAATCAGGAGGATCCGAGAGGTTCTGTGGAAGCTGCTAGTAAATTGGCCCACCAGGTATAGTTGTTTGTGCTCCAGTTGGGTTGTACAATATTTCTTTTGAAGGAAGTTGTATGGCATGCCCGAACTTGAGGAGACTTGTGAGATTGTATGAACTGTTGCATAGGGTGGCTTTTAGGTGGCACATGATGAAAGGCATTTCTTTGTGGAAAGAAACAGGAAAATCATGATGGTTACTTTCCAAGATGGAAAATTTTGTTCGCCTGGGTAATTTTGTAATCATACACGATTGGTCCTGGTCGTTTCCCCCCTTTCTTCTAAAACGGGCTGGAAGATCCTTTCTGATGATATGGAAGCACCTCAATAAAAAAATAAAAAAATAAATTTATATATATATATATATCAATCTATGCTTTTGGTAAAGTCTTCTACTAAGCTCCTGCAAGGGGGTTGCCACATTGGTCAAAATCTTGAAATTTCCTGATGCAGGATGTATTCAATGAATTTTCCTCTATATGTTTTGTGATGGGCTTAGGGTTGAGATGATTGAGAAGATGAGGTTTGTTTTTGTGATGTTGAAGGATTAAGGTTTTTAGACTGAATTTTACGTTATAGATGTGGAAGTTTGAAAGCAAAAAAAGGCCTGTTTGCTGGAAGAAAGGCTGGAATTTCTTCCAGCAAAGTTATAAGCAGAGTATGCCGCTAGATGGTAAAGAAGAGAAAAGGATGACGAGGAGAGAACTATCGGCACTATGACTCAAAGACTCCAAAACAACATTATTCTGCATGGCTTAGCCTAAAATAAATCTGCTCTTAGCTCCCAAATATGGAAATTTTCAAGATATAGCTGATATATCAAAATTAATTGTTGAACAGAAACTATTATGAAAATTTCTCTTATTGACTGCATATGTGGAACTCTAACGTCTGCACTGCCTTTACTTTTATTAAATAAAGTATCACCTTCTTTCACTTTGGATGTAAAAGCTCATCTTCCTTTGTTTACACAGACAGTTGCCTTTAAACTTGACCTGCGGAGTTAGTTATACCTGAGAAGCACACTTGAGTCTATTTGCATATCTTTTCTGATTGTTTATTGTAGCTAAATTTTCTGGAAGATGAAATAGATAAATGTCCTTGGGAGCATCCATCCAACATGAACAGGTCATCTTATAATGCCATACTTTCCTTTGTTAATCTTTTGTAATGCTATGGAAATTCGAAATGAAAGAGAGTGTGGTTGATTAACGGTTTTCTTAGATGCAGAATTTATCTAATTATAAAAGGGGAGGGGGAGGCTGTGCTGGGCTCTGCATTTCCATCAGAAATAAATGGTATCCATATGAAGGGAGCACCAAGTGATGGATATTTATGTTTGCAAATAATATATGTATACAAGCATTCATGCATGCCAGCAGAGTTGAAGAATATAGTGACACAAAGGTGTCTGTAAATACTTTTTGTCTGTCTTGCTGTATCACTGGCTCTATGATGTTTCTTGTAGACAACCAAGGAACCGTGTGACCAACATCCTGCCTCTGTGAATGGTTCAGCCGTCGTTTCCTCTAGGTGGTGGAGAAAATTTATTCTCACTTTATGCAGTTGCTTCTTCCCACTGCTAAATACATGTTGAATGACCGAGGGATCATTGGAATTTTGTGGAAACAATCATTTTAACGATAAGCAAGCAATTTGTACTATACTTCTAGTACGTAGAGGGGGCAATGGAAGGTGATGCTTGATGTTGTACAATGGAAGAACTGTGGTGTAAACAACTTTTTCTTTATCACGATAATAAACGGTACCGTTCATTTCTTTTAGTGTCTTATGTTCTGTTCTACGTTATCTTGGAATGATAAGAACTAGTTCTTTTTAAATTCTTTCTTCCATTCAATTCACAAATATAACCTAATTAATATTACTCAATAGCCAAAATTTGCATGAGATCAAAAATTGTGGATATACATATAATTAATATATGATATAGATTTTAAGAGAATTATACTTAAAAAATTATTTATTAAGATGAGAAAATTTAAATTTATATAAATTTTAAGAAATGAGAGATTTAAATTTCGTATTTTATAATTAAGATTATAAAAATATATTTTAACAATTCATCTCAATTTCATTCATTTAGCAAGGTGAATTGTTGCTGGCAGAAGCTGAAGTTGATAAAAACAAAAGCTGATTTCACCGAAAAAAAGAAAAGAAAAGAAAAAGGCAAAAACTGATGGCGAACCAATTCAAAGCCATGGAGCGAGGTCTGATCTGTCTAGATACAGGAATTCAGAGCCTTAACTCTCTATACTACAGATTAGGTCAACGCGTATGATAGTTTTTGAATTTTGTTTTTCAATTTTCCACCTCGACGTTGGACGAGCGCCATTGACAGCCCAACGCTAGCTGGAAGTATGATTGAGCCTGATAACTAAGACAGCACCGACCGCAGTTGTGGGCGGCCACAAATTCAGATTAATTAAAGGCATTTAGTCCCTAAACCTTATCGGTATATGCTCCTATCATTAAGCTGATTATATACAGACAAGTGGCGAACGAACGGGGTTGACATTGGCGAGTTTTGTCCTTTGCATACGGTAAGCACCGACAAGTGGTCGGCTATTTCCAATTTAATTCCTGTGCTCCTCACAAGAATCCGTTTCACGTAAGCTATCGGGTGGAAAGCGTACAGGAGTTGAAGACAATAGAATTTGAACTCCGAAAGTACCATCTGGTCGATCGGGCTGATTCAGAAACATTAGGATAAACTTGCCGTCTAGTGTTGAATTATGCAAGAAAATTGGTACGTTGACATTGGGAGAGGATAATGCCTGGTTGTAGCCTATTCGCCACCACATAATTTCCATGACTAATTAATTAAGTAGACATATCACGTCGTGACACCATCATCATCATCAACAAAATCAAACCTTATTTTCCGGCAAAATATTAATTTTACGAATGAATTCCTAATTTTTTTTTCCTTCCTTTTTGTTTTGGCGTTCCAGCACCTCGGGAGTTGTATTAAAATGCCGCCTGGTTTGAGACTCTCGGTACATTTGAGGCAAGAAACTGAGAAATTTGCTCAAAATCCAAACAGAGTCGAGTCATTAATGTATCAATTAAAACCAAGCTTGGCCAACTCATGCCCTCTAACCCCAATTGGGTTCTTGGAAAGAGCTGCCACTGTCTACGGTGACTGCGCTTCCACGTGTACGATGAGACCACATACACGTGGTCGCAGACTCACCGTCGATGTCTACAAGTCGCATCATCGTTGTCGTTGATGGGTATCGAGAAGGGTCACGTGGTGTCCGTGGTGGCCCCCAACATCCCCGCCATGTACGAGCTTCACTTTGCTGTCCCCATGTCGGGCGCCGTCCTCAATACAATCAACGCTCGCCTTGACGCCCCTACGGTCTCTCTGTTCCTGCGTCACAGTGAATCCAAGCTCGTCTTTGTGGACGTGCTCTCCACCGCTCTTGTTCTTGAAGCCACCTCTATGTTTCCTGAAGGCGCCAAACTGCCTATGCTCGTGCTTATTAACGATGATGAGGTATCGCTTTCGCAATCGCCAACATCAGGAACCGTTTATCGCCACGTATGAGACCTTGGTCGAGAAGGGTGATCCTAATTTCAAGTGGGTCAGGCCGGACAGCGAGTGGGACCCCATGATCCTGAACTACACATCAGGGACTACCTCCTCCCCAAAAGGGGTGGTCCATTGCCATAGAGGCATCTACCTAATCACCGTCGATTCTGTCGTCCACTGGGCCATCCCTAAACAGCCCGTCTACTTGTGGACCCTACCCATGTTTCATGCCAACGGTTGGAGCTACCCTTGGGGCATGGCTGCGGTAGGTGGGACCAACATTTGCCTCCGAGAGATCGACGTGCCCAAGATCTACCGTTCGATCAAACAACACGCCGTGACCCACATGTGCGGTGCACCTGTGGTGCTTAACATGCTATCAAATCCTCCGCAGAACGTAAAAGTAGAACCTCTCAAAAACCCTGTCCATGTAATGACCGGAGGATCTCCGCCTCCGGTCCCCGTGCTGAAGGGCGCCGAGTCATTGGGTTTCATAGTGAGTCACGGATACGGGTTAACCGAAGTGGCCGGAGTCGTGGTCTCGTGCGCTTGGAAACAGCAATGGAACCGCCTGCCGGCGACGGAGAGAGCGAGGCTCAAGGGACGACAAGGGGTGGGAACCATCGGGTTGACAGAGGCGGACGTGGTGGATGCCGAGACCGGAGAGAGCGTAAAACGCGACGGCGTTTCACTAGGTGAGATCGTTTTCAAGGGCGGGAGCATCATGCTGGGTTATCTCAAGGACCCTTCGGCAACATCAGCTTGTATCAGAGACAACGGCTGGTTTTACACCGGAGACATTGGGGTGATGCACCCAGATGGGTATCTGGAGATCAAAGATCGATCAAAGGACGTGATCATTAGCGGCGGAGAGAACATAAACAGTACGGAGGTCGAGTCCTTACTGTACATGAACCCGGCAATTAACGAGGTTGCCGTCGTGGCTAGGCCGCACGAGTTCTGGGGCGAGACGCCGTGTGCGTTCGTGACTTTGAAGGGTGAGTTGAGTCGTGTCCCGACAGAAAAGGAAATCATAGAGTTTTGTCGGGAGAGGATGCCACATTACATGGTGCCGAAGACGGTGGTGTTCGCGGAAGAGCTACCCAGAACCTCAACGGGAAAATTCAAGAGTTCGTGCTTAGAGAGATTGCCAAGTCGATGGGTTCAGTTGATATCTGCACATCTTCCAATGAACTCCAGTAGTAAACATTGTTCACCGGACATACGACGGACCTCGGACGCGAATTTAAATATTGTAATATTATATTACTGGACTTCTAACGAGGTGTTCCCCGCATTACACTCTAAGGTGCACTTGTCATAGAATAAAGCGTTAGAGTGTAAAAGAAATATGTGTTAGATTAGTTGGTCTTTATCTTTTTTTTTGGTTTTATTATGCCTTCTATGTTTTCGTGAATGACGCTGTCCGTAGCAATAAAACTTGCATACAAGTCCTGTCAGGTTAGTGTGTAAATTTTATTCATGAGGCAAAATATTATCTGTTGCTCACTTAATTAGGCGTAACCTCGGTTTTAAGCGTTATAAATTAGTTAACTCCCCCCACTAAAAAAAAAAAAATCAAAAAACAGAGAGAGACATTTAAGTGCGTAACCCCTAAATTAGAGAAGTCATTTTGCATTCATTAATCTCTTGAAAGTAATTATCCAGCAGCAGTTATGAATACAAACTTATTTCCCAAAGCAAACGAATTTCCTTCTGAAAAAGAAAAAAAAAAGAATCATCAATTAGAAAAGACCGCACATCCTTTGACTAATGGGTCATCAACTAAACCCAGGGCCTGCGAGTGCAAACTCTTGCCCTCTAACCCCGTTAGGCTTTTTAGAGAGGGCTGCTACGGTGTACGGAGATTGCACCTCGATTGTCTACAATGAGACCGCGTCCACATGGTCGGAGACCCACCGTCGCTGTCTCCAGGTGGCGTCATCCCTATCGTCGTTGGGTATTGGTAAGGGCCACGTGGTGTCCGTGGTGGCGTTCAACGTGCCTCCTATGTACGAGCTCCAGTTTGCGGTTCCCATGTGTGGGGCCATACTCAACACCATCAACACCCGCCTTGATGCCCGCACCATCTCTGTGCTCTTGCGCCACAGCGAATCAAAGCTTGTCTTTGTCGATTCCATCTCTAGGATTGTTGTCCTCGAAGCGCTCTCCTCGTTTTCTCCAAATTCTCAATCCCCTATGCTAGTCCTCATTGAGGACGATGAGGCCCCAGGTTCTCTATCATCGTTGCCGGTTGATTTTATCGCTACTTATGAAATGATGGTGGAAAGGGGTGATTCCCAGTTCGGGTGGGTCCGACCAGAGAATGAGTGGGACCCAATAGTTTTAAACTACACGTCAGGTACAACGTCAGCTCCTAAAGGTGTGTTGCACAGCCACAGAGCCATATACCTCATCACCGTTGATTCTCTAATCAATTGGGGCGTTCCAAATCAGCCCACCTACCTGTGGACCGTACCCATGTTTCACTCAAACGGGTGGAGCTTCGCGTGGGGCATGGCAGCGGTGGGTGGGACCAACATCTGCCTAGGCAAATTCGACGCACCCAAGATCTACGGTCTGATCAAACGACACCGTGTCACTCGCATGTGCGCCGCACCTGTGGTGCTCAACATGCTAGCAAACTCTCCAAGCAGGGAAAGTCTGGATCGCCCGGTTCACGTCTTGACAGGAGGAGCTCCGCCACCGGCGCCAGTGCTCCTCCGCATGGAGTCGTTAGGATTTATAGTGAGTCACGGCTACGGGTTCACAGAGGCCGCAGGAGTTGTCGTGTCGTGCGCTTGGAAGACTAAATGGAATCAACTGCCTGCCGAAGACAGAGCGAGGCTCAAGGCAAGGCAAGGGGTGCGGACCACCGTAGCATGCAGTGAGGTGGACGTGGTTGCCCCCATAAATGGAAAGAGCGTTAAACGAGATGGGTCGTCAATGGGGGAGATCGTAATAAAAGGTGGGTCCTTGATGCTGGGTTACCTGAAAGACCCGGCGGCGACTGCCGCTTGTATGAAAGAAGACGGCTGGCTTTACACGGGGGACATGGCGGTGATGCACTCAGATGGATACTTGGAGATTAAAGATCGATTGAAGGACGTGATCATAAGTGGCGGAGAGAATATCAGCAGTGCAGAGGTGGAATCGGTGTTGTATTCGCACCCGGCGATTAACGAGGCGGCTGTGGTGGCTCGACCGGACGACTTCTGGGGGGAGACGCCTTGTGCGTTTGTGAGTTTAAGGAATGGTGGTGTTTTGAGCAAGAAACCTACGGAAAGGGAGATCGTGGAGTTTTGCAGGGAAAGAATGCCACATTTCATGGCACCTAAGACGGTAATATTCCGAGAGGAGCTTCCTAAAACCTCCACCGGGAAAATTCAAAAGCCTGTTCTCAGAGAAATTGCAAAGTCAATTGTTTGACTTCTTAATTATTTTCTTTTCAGAGTGCACTTCATTGCCTTACCAACTTCATACGTACATGCATGCATATATATATATATATGTGTGTGTGTGTTTGTGTATATTGCGTTTCCTTAATCACGATGGAGGAATTCCACTTAATGACAACTACTGGGAGAAGTATTGCCTTACTAAAACTAGTCATCCTAAAAATTTACACTATTAAGTGCTACCACAAAATAAAGTATATATTAAATTTCAATACTCTGTTCACAGAATTTGTAGATAAAGTACAAGTTTTTCTTTCCTTCAATACTCTTCCACAGTTTTCATCCAATCTATGAATTCATCACCTAAGATAGTGCCGTAGAGTTCTTAAACGTTTACGAAAAACTATACCAGACCTATACCTACAAAAAAAAAAAAAATCCAGTTTAAAAAGTTGAATTACCGAAAAAACTCTAAAGCATTCACTTTACGCATCACGACAGGGAGATTTATCACCGTGACATCAGAAAAATGAGAGGTTGATCCTGGGGAAGGCAGAACTAGTGAACTACAAGTTCGTTGTGCCCCCACATTGCCAGGTGGCCACCATATCATTTGTTAGCCTTGTACATTGAATTGAGCCTTTAATTTGCGATTGACTCCTGTCTAATGTCTAGCCGCCAATCCGCATGCTTAAGATCTGGGCGCATACAGGCGAACATTGCTAGGGAAACCAATTGATAGTTTTTTTTTTTTTTTAAAGGCTGCAGGGGCTTCCATGTCACTGTTGACTTCTTGTACTCGTACCCTGTTGGCTTCCCAGGGATCTCAAGCTAACTTGAAAGGATATGAGTGAGGTCAGATCTCAAGGGAACAATAACGGTGGCCAAACAGGAGGAGCAGCCGGCGAATGCGGAGGGGGATCCGGCCGGCAGGGTGCTCTTCCGGCCAGAGAAAGGCCAATGGTACCACCCAAAAGGGGAAATGTGAAAAAGATGATTTGGGATGACATCTCTAGAGCTTTTTCTTCCAATCCTCCAGCTACGTGAGTAAACAAACCTGAAATTCTCCTGCTTCCTGCATCAGATTCAGGGTCTCTGTCTCTCTCTCTCTCTGTCCCTTCCTCTCCTAACCTGCCACTCTCTTTGTTTACTGTCCACTAGAAAGTACGTAGAGGGACTGTTGACCGTGAGGTGATCTCCTTAATGCTTGGATCTTGTTCTGTGTATATAAACATCACTTCGTCTGTATCTTCTGCATGCATCTGTTGCTAGTGTGAAATTTTAACCCACGTTTTTGTGTCGCCAAGTTTGAACTTTTCTTTTAGAATTGGGACTCGGCTTCTCTTTCACGTTGTTGCGATTTTGTTTTCTTGTATTGATGGGGAGTCGGAAATAAACGTTTTGCCTATATCTGAAGACTCACGACTTTGGGGAATTCGAGAGCATCACTTTAACAGCTGACCCCAATTAGCCCCTTTCGATTGGTTTGTTCAGATATCATAATGAAGTTACCTATAATTCATCGTCATCACCTGGTAGTGAGAATTAAGAACCTGTCAGGGGGAGATTGGCTAGCCATTGATGTTCAACACACATGATTTGAAGAATTAATGAACGTTCAATGAGTTGGAACTCGGAAGTCAGTATTTTGCGCAGCGGTCTCCCGGCCTCTTTTTTTTTGTTTTTTTGGCCAAAATTTGGTTTTTAACCATGTGTATTTTGTTATTATTATTATTGTCTAGAGCAGGATTATAATAATATATAACTATGGTACAGAATGGAACGGCACGTTATCACCCAACGACCAGACCTGCTAAAAGTTTGCATGGATTTATTCTACCAGTTACGATATTTAAGAAATTAGATAACAAGCAAATCTTTTGCTTTGCTTTTCTTCTTCGGTTAGAGATCACCTAATAGCCTTTTAGCTTTCCTCGACTCCTTGTTGAGTGTGGCATGGCATTTAGCCAATTAAATCATTATCATTATCTAATTAAGTCCCATTTCAGTCGTGTCCCATCGACGTCCAAGCCGTTTAATCCATGGCCAAGGATCCAGCGCAGTTCATCCCGTCCCATCAGGACCCCTAATCTTGTGTTTTTTTCTCTTATTTTTCACGGAGAAAATCAAAACAGGAAAGTGATAAAAGGCACAAAACATCGAACTTTTTCGATACCGGATAAATTTACTCTTGAATCAGTAATTTTTTAAATTGTTTCAATCTCAATAATAATTTTAAAAAAATCCAATTAAAGTCAACATAATTTGAAAAAGGATACAGTTGAGTCGATAACGTAAAAAACGTTAGTTTAATCGTCAAATATTGAAATGATAACGAAGTCACGTCACAAATTTAATTTATCCCAACAACCTCCTTCTGTTAGGGGACAAAGCAAAATTATCCAGCAACACAGAAAATGTTGAATTTGTTGTCCATCTTGAAATAAAGCGAAATTGATATGACAAGGAGTTGTTCGATTAGGCTCCAACATGTACTTGTTTTGAGTGCCTATTTATTTTCTATTGGTATTTATGGATTGATGTCTTCCTCGTCTTCCGTAGGGCATGGGTCCTTTCCGTCCAATAATTCCTCGCTTCAATCGAGGAATGGGTGCTTTCTGCCCAACAATAGTGGAAGGGTAACTGAAAAATGGGCTGAAACGTACAAGAACAAAGGATCTCTTTCTACTCAATGCACCTGGGTTGGGTTGAGACACCAAGTGAAGTTTAGATTCCAAATAAAGTTTCCTTTTTTTTGTTTTCCTCTCCTCGGTTCCTGTTTGGATCCCGTGAAAATCATAAGCTTGCACTCTGAATAGATTTTTTATTTTTCTCAGAAATAAAAATTTGGTGTTTTGGGATTTCAGATTTGTGATGGATGCTTTCCTTCATTAGGGGTTCAATTTTTTTCTCTTTTTTTTTCCCAGAAACTTGGAGGTTTAAGTAATTATGTTATTGTTTACAAATTTTTTTAGTGATTTTTTATTTTCTTTTTTGGTGAGAAAGGTAGATCTAATGGCAAAGTAGAGGCCGCTGAATTTTGATAGTAATAGGGTCCCAGGCTTTAGTCATTCGAAATTAATATGCAAAAAGGACGAGGAAGATGAAGAGGGAGATATCAGATCAGAAGTCAACGTACGCAATTTTTGACTTATCAGGTGGAGTAAGGAATGGTTTGGGATAAGTTATGTTGACAATATTTGCTTTGGTATCATCTGAACACGAACACTTAACGTCTTCAATGTTAATGATCCAACTGTGTCTTTTTCCCTTTTTTTTTTTTTTTAATGATAGTGGATTTTTTTAGTTAGTAAGTGAAATTTGAAAAATAAAAAAAATTACTGAGTGAGTGATGAGAGGGATCTCGTCAACCGACGGATCGGTAGAATTGGGACTCTGCCTTCCTTTCGCATGGCTGCGGTTTTGTTTTCTTGCGTTGTGGGATGTCTGAATTTAACGATTTAATATACGGAACTCACACCACGTCTGAGAATCTTGATCTGTGACAGCCGATGATGTCCAGTACCTTGGTATGAAATTGATAGATGGTGTTTTTATTTTTTTTATTTTTTTAATTTTCGCTGGTCTGTACAGGAGAGGATCCAGCCATCATAGGGCAGGGGATGGATGAGTGAGAGGCAGGAGTTCGAACCCCCGTCTCCCCGGTGGAGGCCGCGTCCTCTGAAGATGTTGGATCTTTGAAGAGCTAGATATAAGTATTTTGGGCTAGATGGGCTGCCAAATTGTAAATTCAAGCCCAAAAGGGAAAGTGGAAACTATATAATGGAAACCCTCCTCATTGGTGCCGAATTGGCTTCAGCACCAGCTTAATCAAAAGTTTATGGAGCATATTGTAAAGCGATCGTCGTGTTTGTCTCCCTACTTGCCCGTTATACAACGGTTTCTATGCCCGGCAAACAAATTCAAAAACCTGAAAAAGGGAGGAAAAAATATAACTAAAGCAAAAGCCGTCCCTCACCTTTTCCTCTATTTTTCAACTTCCAAAGTATATAAAATTGTCATGAGAGTGTCTATATTCACTAGAGGCCTACACATTTCAATCACAATCCGAAGATGGGTTGTTGCATTAGCAAATGCAGGGTCAAGAAACACTTCATAGAAGAATGCATCCATGTCCAAGACAAGCTTGTCATCTCGCAAGCTCCAAAAATTCCAATATCTCAATCAAACAAGATATCCCCATGTCCCCCTTCACCTACTAGCGGTGCTTCCATGTCTTCAATTTCTTCTTTCACTTGCACCACCAGCAGCAACACTATCAGCTCCAGCTCTTCGCTCTCGAGTGGATCCTCGATCTTGACCTCCAAGGATCGATCTTTCTCAAACGAGTATCTGTGGTCAAGGGTCAAGGAAAATCCACACATTGTTGGGATCAATTCAATCAAGGAACGCGCTCAATCACTTGTGACCCCAAATGTGCACGTCCCACCAAAGAAATCGGACTCACCCATCAAGCAAGTCGTGCCACCACCAAAGCAGCCAACCCCACCAAGGCTAAATGGATCTACACCACAGAAAAGGCTTCGGCAGAACTCACCTACGACACTGGCAAGTCGACAAAAGAGCTTCCGTCGAGAACCTGCAGAGAGGCTGCATCATAATCATGCTTCTTATTCTCTACCAGGCAGAACTTTGAGGTCACCTTCTCCCAGTAGGCAACACAATGGAGACATTGGCAAAGGAATTTCGACGATTACGGCCAAGGAAACTTGTTCCAAGCGCCTGGTAGGTCCCAAGGTAAGCGCAGCTAACTCTGTTGCCTCAGCTTTAAGAACAGAAAATCTCAGGCTGGCTAGCCCATATATGGATTCCAGTCTTGGCCAGTACCCTTGGTTGAGGAATAGAGCAAGAGCGGAGACTTGCATTCACAGAATCAGCTCTAAAATAGATGAAAATGCGGTTCAAGAAGCGCTGGCTCGCCATGATGGAGACCCTGCTGCTCAAATGGAGGACATTGACAATCCCCTTATCTCCTTGGATTGTTTTATATTTCTGTGATAGTCTGTAATCTCTGAAGCCATCTTTTAACTCTTTCTTGGTAGTGATTGTTCTTTACCATGTTATTCAAGAATAGCTACAGCCTCTCAAAATGATCAATTAGATCATGTCTCTGTGTCCATGATTGCCAGTTTCCTTGCTCGTTCTGTGTTTCCTTTTTCTTCTGTGTTTTGCGATTACCACTTGAGAAAGGTGCTGATGTCTTTTTTTTTTTTTGTGCACATATTAATTGAAGCACGATGGTCGCAGCTTAAATGCTCTTTTTCAAAGTTATTTCTTTTTCTGTTTGACACACACCATACAGTTTTTGCGCCCATGTATTTTTCATGCTCGCAAGACTCGTGTGCAAGGCTGCTAGCTCAGACGTTAAGTACATAAGTTTAAACCAAAACCCCCACTGTATCTTCCATGCGAGCAGAAGACTAAACGAAAAAGGGAAGGAGTAAAACGAGCCCAAATCAGTTGCATTGAATGATGCCCAAATCAGCGCAGGACTTGGAAGTTAGTCCCAAGTTGGGTTTTCTTCCTTGAATGTTTAATTTTTGACCCAAAATGCTTTCTCCTTTCAGTCAAGATCAAGGAGATGTCAATTCAATGTAAATGAGAGATGTATAGCTTATGTCGAGATGAAATGAACCAGGGAAGAATGGGATTTTACCTGATAAAACCGATTACCTGCCCACTGGCACTTGCAAATGTACGTAATGCCTCATTCCACCCACCATGTCCACTTATTTGATGCCCTCTGGTACTCAGTTGGCCTTAAAGCCGCCGCTCTACCGTCACCATTATCGCTCTGTCCTTCCTTCTTTACTCTATCTGTTACAGGTACCAAAAAAAATCACAAAGAATTTTAATTCACAAAACGATGATGCCTTTCCACAGGCACAAAAAGGGAAAATGAAAAAAAGAGGGGAGAAGAAGAACCTAAAACCTAAAGATGAACTGCAACACCGAGGATGTCTTGAAGCGCGAGTCTCGTTCTAATGATCTAATTGCAGAAGAAGAAAATGCTTAATTTGGAGATTTATTTGTTTATGTAAGATTGGAGGCCGACCGTTAGAGATTGAAAGCGCGACAACGTTTGTGTTTTGCTTTAATAGATTGCGTAATTCTCTGTTTTCCTTGTGCGGTGTGGATTCCACGACAGGTCGGTTTTTTTTTTTTTTTTTTGTCTTTTATAACTCCAGGCATGGGCCTTGGCCCAATATCAAGATGTCAGTGCCTTGATGCCTTGCCCATATCTGTCTTCTCGTTGTTTTTGGGCTTTTTTTGGTTAAATTTCTCTCGATTTTTGTTCGGCTTTTTTTGGTTGTGTCTTTTTCGAGGGAAGTTAAATTTTGATCTACGTCCCCTTCTTCTTCATCTCTCTTTCTTGTCGCTCTCTATTTGAGGCTTTATTTGTTGCCCTTTTTCCCCGTTGGCTTTTTATTCTTCGTGCAAAAAAACAAAATTATGATAATTCAAAATAGAGACTGGTCAATGTCATGTGATTATCTTTCTCATAAATAACAATTAAAATCCATATTTGCTTTGTATGTTATATAAGTCAATTGTTCGTGTAATCTAATGTTGTATTTACACTTTTTTTTTTAAAAAAATACTGTTTTTTCTTTGGCACATGAGAGAAAGGAATATTATGTTTTGAAATACTGTAACTAAGATTTAAATTATTGATAATACGCATAAAATAATAATTTATCTAATTATTAATTATAAAATTTAGTGATAAAATTATTTAAAATTTAAAATTTAAATTTAATATTAATTTTTATAAATTAAAAAAATAAAAATATTATAAATTAGTGTATTTTACAAAAACATACAAATTAATAATTGGGTCAAAATTTTAAATTCCTTACGAAAAAAGAGAATAGTTGATTTGCAATCGATATAGCAAATTCTTTTTTCAAATATATTTTAATTTTAAATTAATATTTAGTTACTTTAAATAAATCAATATAACAATTTATAAATATAAATATACTAATAATTTGTATAAAATTAAAGATAATTGCACGTGAATGACAAAAAAAAAATAAAAGATAATAAAAAATTAATGTGTGTGTGTGTGTGTGTTTTTTTGTCCTCATGTATATTTGGTTTTTATTCTTCAATTAAATTACCTTGTACAACAAATTAACCAAATTTGTATTTTATACTTAGTATATTAGATCAATTAATGTTAGCATGTAAAATCAAATACAAAGGTGAAAATAAAATGTGAAGCTTAAAAATGTTAAGCATGTCACAAACTAATTGATTTTATTTATGCGATTGCACGAAAGGCCCTACCAAGCATATAGAAATTTCAAGGAGATACAGCTATGTCAAGATTCCTACCGGCCTAGTGGATCGACATTAATAATAACGTCGTGCAAAGACCTTCGGGTGTTGACGAGCAATTTTGACCGGGCTGGATCGACAGCCCGACCAATGGCATAGGCCGATGATGTAATGTAACCGCGTAAGTACTACGCGGGCAAGGAAACATTGTCCAACGCTTGGCCGTACAGCACAAGAAGATGGTTCATATTTCAGAAACCACTCCCGGACAGGGATGGGGTTCTTCAGTAAATGGGTCAGAAGAAGAGAGAGAGAGAGAGAAGTCGTCAGGGTTTGCGTAGATTTCACTTAAAAAAAAATGCGAATCTCATATATATATATATAATATGTACAGTAACTTTATTCCTTTCAAAAATTAAAGTTATTAGACATATTTTCTTTTTCACCTGTTAATAGAAGTGTTTAAATTAAACTTGATTTGATTTCAATAAAATAAAAAAAAAACATTTAAATTTTTTTTACTCGAATTTAAATTCAATCCTAACAAATTATCATTTAAAAATAATTCTATTTAAAATTATTTATTTTAACATCTTTAATACCTTTATATATATTTGCGTATATACTTTTGAGAGAAGTATTGGGCCCTCTTTATTATAGGAACCATTAAATAAAAATATAGAGTTATATTAAGTTGACATAAAAATTTTGATATAAATATATGTAAGTATATATAATTATAATTATTGATTATAAATTTTTAATTTTTATTATTAATTATAATTATATATTAAAAAATTTAACATACAACAAATAATAATGATAATATTACAATATATGAATTTATAATTAAATTGTTAGAACTTATCTATGTTTATATAATATTTTTGTAAAATCAAATTATTACCTATTGGCCTAAAAGCCTTCGATCTTGACAAGCCCTCGAAGTTTAGATTATTTTATGACTTTTCAAGTCTACCTAGAACAAGTAAAGGTTGCTTGGTACCACAAACTACTTAAAAATATTATTAAATAAAATAAACATGATTGGCCATTAACATAAAAGTCTTCGGTCTTGACAACCCTACAATATTTAAATTATTTTATGACTTTTCAATTTTGACTAGGACAAAGAAGGGCTTTTTGGTACCACAAACTACTTAAAAATATCACTAGACAAAATAAATATGGACTTGTGGTACCAAACAGCCTTCCTTGTCTTGCCTAGACTTGTCAAGTTTATTTTTGTCTAGTGATATTTCTAAATAACTCGTGGCACGAAACAGCCTTTCCTTTGTCCTAGTTAGACTTGAAAAGTTATAAAATAATCGTGAGAAAAAATGTCATACGATGGAAGCGTAAGGAGAGACATATTGACTTGCAGTTATATTACCGGTGGCTTTAGTTTTTACTAGCAGTTCTATATATAGATTATAGATTATGTACGTATTTTATGTAGACAATCAAATTGAGTCATATTAAAAATTTTTTCAAAAGAAAAACACTGCTAAATATTACCTAAAGGGAAGCAATTTTTTGTTTTCATGTAGTTCATAAGTAAAGTCTATTTAAAATAAAAAATAATAAAATAAATTATATAATATAAAATTATAAATAAATTATATTAAAAAATAAATAAATATTAAAAATATTATAAAAAACCAAAAAAAACAACAACTATAATAATAGAGTATAAATAATTACATTTATGATGATATTATTTATATTGTATACAAAAACATATAAATATTTATTTGCACCTAAAAAAATAAAAGGATCTAAAGTTTTGTAAGATTTAGAAATAGTTGAATTAAATAATGTAGTAAAAAATAATAGTTATATCAAAATATTTTCAATTTTATGAAATTTCAATGAAATTAATTAAACATTCAATTATATAGATATAATAGTTTGATAAATTATTAACACGGTGTAAGATATTATTTGTTAGATATTTTTTTTCACTTGGATGCATTTATAGAGATTTAATAGTTGATTGCGTAATTTTACATTTGATTGTATAAAAATTGTTAGTTGTATATGTATATATATATATATTTAATGTATAATATTTTTGATAATGAGAAAGCCTTATTAAACAAATCAATGATTGCTAGCATGACTTTCAACGTTGTTGAAATGTAAAAATGTTGGAATTTAAAGTCATATGCGTGACCCTAAGTTCACGTTCATCGTTATGCCAACTGTTGGCAACAATTTATATATATGTAATCAAAAGAAATATTTTTTATTTAAACATATTATTTTATTCATATGAGGGCCCCACTCGTCTGTCGCCCCGTCCACGGTCCCCGTCCACTTATTTTTTTGGGTACCCTATCCCTTTTTTTTTTTTTTTTTTATCTCATACACGAAAATCACTATCCCTTTTGTTGCGTTAATTATATTATCATGCTAGTAGACCAAGACCAAGTCCACCAGTTACTCGAAAGCCAGTGGCAACCTCCAGAGTAGACCATAAACAAGGGATTTCACCGCCTATTAATAAGCCTAGACCATTAAGTAGAGAAAAGAAAAAAGGCCAAGACCATCGCCAGTTTGCCAAATATTTCCAAGCCAACTTGTAACAATGGTTGTTTACTTTCCGGGGGCTGCTTTTGTGCAGCTTCTGCTTGTTATGCTGCTTTTATCAGCTATTGCAACACTAGCAGCTGCAGCTCAAGCCAAGCCTGGCTGTCAGGACCGATGTGGAAGTGTAAGCATCCCATATCCATTTGGCATAGGAAATGACTGTTACCTTACGTCGGATTTCAAAGTCACCTGTAACAACTCAACCCCATATCTACGGGATTCAAACATCGAAATCACCAACATATCTACCGCTGGTGAGCTGCACGTCTTGAGCCGTGTGGCCCGTCAATGCTACAACGATTCAGCGAGGCCCGCGCTGTTCAGTCTGAAAAAATTCAGTGTCTCCAAGTCCCAAAATAAGTTCACCGTCATTGGGTGTGACAGCTATGGATACCTTATAGGATACCTTAATGGCTCCCAGGGTCAGAAGAAGTACAAAGCTGGGTGCATTTCCACATGCTACCAGCGCGAGTATGTGGATAATACGTCTTGCTCCGGCAGCGGTTGTTGCCAGATGGACATTCCCGATGGACTGTACGAGATAACTAAGACAGCAAACAGTTTTGACAATCATAACGGAACGCTGCCCTACAGTCCCTGCACCTATTCCTTTGTTGTTGAACAGAGCAAATTCAATTTCTCCTCCAGATATCTTCGAATGCCAAAGCAAAAGAAGTTTCCGGTGGTTCTTGATTGGGCAATCGATGGCGTTGAATCCAATTCACTGTGTCAGGGAAACTACACGAGGCACGGCCAGGGCAATGTTTCGGGGTATTTTTGCAAATGCAAAGATGGTTATGGTGGTAACCCTTATCTCAGTCCGGGTTGTCAGGGTATTCAAAGCTCTTACTTTCCTTTCAAACTAAATTTTGCTTTCTTCTTTTTCCGTGCTATTGATTAAGAGATTGCATGTTCTCCTATATTTGACTTGGTTTTGGTCATTCTTTCCAGATATTGATGAATGTAAAGATGGGTCCCATGATTGCCTGAACCCAGATCATTGTATAAACACTCCGGGAAACTATACTTGTTTGTGTCCCAAGGGTCACCGTGGCGACGGCCGAGATCATGGTCGACATTGCGCACCTAAGAGATCGTTATGGAACACAATCGTTGTTGGTGAGTAAATGTCTCCAAACTGATCTGGAAGGTCTCCTTTGTGCATTATTAATATCTGTTCTTCTGTCAATTTCAGAACTCAAGTTTCGTTTTTAAACTAAGGGACCCTCCGACCAAATGAAAAAGAGGAAGAAAGATATAAACAAAAATTTTCCTTAGCTTTCATTAACCAAGTTTAGCCTGGCTAAGCAAAACAGCGAAGCTTTTTGGGGGAAATTGAATTTCGAACTTTAGCTTCCTCAAATTTGCAGAAAATGCGGCTTTTAATATGTCATTCATGAAGATGAAGTAACGTTACCGTTAAAGAAAAACACGATGTCCTTCATGAACTTTAATAATGTACTGGAATAAAAAAAAACTAATAAAACACTTGTCAATTATTTTCAGATAAATTTCATTTCTAGTTGTGATCCATTTGCTTGCAGGTGTAAGCGCGGGCATTTCAGTTCTTCTAATGATCTCGTCATTTATGTACTTTGGAATTCAGAAGAGGAAAACCAACAAGCTTAGAGAAAAGAATTTCATAGACAATGGTGGTTTGATGCTACGCAGGATA
The DNA here is from genome assembly GCA_020883675.1 of Bruguiera gymnorhiza. Classification (NCBI taxonomy): domain Eukaryota; kingdom Viridiplantae; phylum Streptophyta; class Magnoliopsida; order Malpighiales; family Rhizophoraceae; genus Bruguiera; species Bruguiera gymnorhiza. The sequence goes on along the minus strand of JAIRCJ010001047.1, from coordinate 615,972 downwards.
CTCTCCAATATTGAAGGATCAGTGCAGACGACCAGAATTTTCGCCGAGGAAGAACTTAAGAAGGCAACAAAAAACTTTAATAAGAGTGAAATTGTTGGGCAAGGAGGATTCGGTGCAGTCTTCAAGGGAAATTTAGACGGAACAGCAATTGCCATCAAGAGGTCTAAATTCCTAGAGGTAGACCGTGAGCAGATTGACCAATTCATTAATGAGTTGATCATTCTCTCCCAAATCAATCATCCAAATGTGGTGAAGCTCATAGGTTGCTGCTTAGAAACATCAGTACCTTTACTGGTCTATGAATTCATTACGAATAAGGACCTCAGTTACCACATACATAATCAACGTGTTGCCTCCTCGATTCCATGGGAAACTCGTTTGAAGATTGCGGTGGAAACTGCAAGAGCCATTGCACATATGCACTCTGATCTCCCAATTCATATCATCCATAGAGATGTTAAATCTGCCAATATACTCTTGGATGATAACTTCACTGCAAAAGTCTCTGATTTTGGGGTTTCCAGGCTCGTTCCTTTGGATCAAACTCAACTATCCACGGTGGTGAAAGGAACATGGGGATACATAGATCCCGAGTATTTCCAATCAGGCGTGCTAACTGAGAAGAGTGATGTCTACAGTTTTGGTATTGTCCTTGCAGAACTGCTTACCGGACAGAATGTACTTTCTACAAATAGGCCCGAGAAGGATAAAAGTTTGGCAACACTTTTCATTTCTGCAATGAAAGATGATCGCCTGTTTGAAATTTTCGACAAGCGTGTGATGGAAGAGGCAGACCCAGTGCAGCTTAAGGGTGTTGCCGAGCTTGCAAACCAATGCTTAAGATCCAGAGGAACAAAGAGACCTACAATGAAAGATGTGAAATTGACGCTTGAGGAAATAAGAGACAACAAATGTAATCAAGTTGAAGTTGTCATTGATTCTGAGGAGACGCAGCCTCTGCTTATTCAGATGATCCATCCGCCGGACACTGGTTCATCAATTAGGCCGGACAGCTTGAACAATAGCGCATTTCAGAACTTAGCCAGTGGTCGTTGATCATAGCCCCTACCTGGAACAGGGCTGTAAAATTTACTGCATCGTTTGTGTTTTAGTTAGTTGCTTGCACACGTGCAATGTTCGAGTTTGCTCAAAAGTTTGTTTCTTTCTATGCGGAGGAACATGCAATAATGCTGGTTAGTTAGCAAAAGAAAAATGCATTATCTTTTGTATAACGTTTAAAAGTTGTCTACAAGTAGCTTGATTACCAGAAACAGTCCAAGGAGTTCTTTAACAAAAACCAGTCCGTAATGACAAAGTCATGACTAGCGATTGCTCCTGCTCTTACTCTGTTATCTTTAAGGCATCTGCTGCTTTGGTCACAGATTGCACAAGAATCTGCAATTGATCACGTTTTATTCTGGGCATTCGGGTTCCATGTTTAAGGTTTGTGATAGCTCATCATTTTGCTCTTTTTTGGCTGCAGAGAAAACCTTGATGCATCTTACTAACACCTGCATCAATTATAAGCCTATGCATGTTTTGCTTGCTTATGTGCTTATATAGCTGGAAGTCATATAAAGAAGAAAAATGTATGATTACCACTCGAACTAATGCTATTACCCACCTATTTACCTAGGCGAGCCCTGTGATCAACAAAGCCATGCAGTGTTACTTTCCACCGATTGGTGTTAAATTTGTGAAAACCCACAAAATTCATAATATATTTGTATTAAACCTTCTAATAATTACCCCAATAACTTTTAACTATGAGCTCTATTATACAGGCAAAATAAACATTTTTATTGTAATTGACATATCTAATTATTATTCAAGGGATGAGAGGGTTAAAGCTTTACTGAATTAAAGATTTCTGGCCACCTCGCCGGCAGAAAAAGAAAATCACCGGACACCGGTACAGGCCGTTATCATTCAGGGTTACTTGGGCGGAAACCATTTCAGCTCCGTTAGTGGGCCCGTTATGGGCCCGAACAAGTAGTTCCCTGTCAGCAAACAGCCTGACAAATGGAGCGCCTCTGGATCCGGGCACGACCGCCTTGATGGCGTCTTGGGTCGGTGTCATTCTGGAGAACGTGTTATTCTCCAGCGTTAAACGAAAGCATAGGAACACCAAAGAGGTTATTATATACCAGCCTAATTGCTTACAGTTGGGCTGTTTACCCCATAGCAAAGACTATAATCAGAGTGTCACGTTTAAGTTATAGCTGACGTTATGATTTCTGTCACCTTAGGACGCCACATTGTCTTTCGAACGCAAAGCACTCCCTCGTTGTCTTTCGAGTAAATCATGCGGATCTCCCACTGCAATGATTTGGTCATGCTCTCAATCTCACCTATGATTTCAATCTCGTCTCGCACGATTAGCTTTCCTTCTGGCCTCAGTATCCTATCTACCTCTGCGATTACAGGCACCAAGCTACACCTGTTGCCAATATATCCTCACAGGGGTCATGTCAAAGCAATTATTTGTGTTTTTGCAATTAAGATGGCACAAAAAATAATACAAAATTACTGCACCTTTTTTTGAGACTGAAAAAGAGATGATCAGCATGGAGAAGATCGTAAGTCCTGGGGTAGGTATTGAATGATTCGCACCAATCATGATAAATCCCAAATAAACCGCGTTCGTATATTATTGGTAGCGTATCTGAAGAGTCTATAGGGACTACATTCATAACCCACACTTTCAAGTCTTTTATTGCTGCTGCGAATCTGGAACAAATTTTGAAAAGGGTAAGAATACCAAAAGCAATGACGTAGGAAGTGGAAGTGAAGATAATTATAACAACAAACTGCAGTAGGACACTAAGGCCAAATCCTCATCACTCATCAAAACATACGAAATAGCAGTCCAACTACACGGAGATAAACTGTTCGTTATATTTAATATAGAGTGAAAATATGACCCCAAGTGGCAAAGTAATAAATCCAAAGATAAAGACTAACTCACACAAACTCTAGGTTTCAGCATTATGGATCTTGATGTCCAAATTAACTGGATTGAAAATCACAAAAGTCTCTATTGGATATTATTCAGGTTGCCAAAAAGATATCATCTTGTTGCACATTTCTTAAACAAACACAACACTCCCGGCACTCTTCACGAGATAAATGACCATACGAAGAGTTGTTAATATACTTACCCTCCATATACAGCTCTCATATCCATGACATTCCTCACAAAGACCAGTCAATTCCCATCCCATTCAAATATGACAGGGAGACAACATTTTTCCAATGATTATAATCAGCAATGAAATCCTCTGGGCAGCTTTACCATATACTCCACCTGAGTATTCAACCAGTAAGGCGGTTTCTCCAACCTTTTTGGTCATTGCTCGGGCCAACGAGATGCCCGGTGCGATGCATCTGTAGGCACTTTATGTATGCATGCTTCAAGAGGTATATTCCTGAAGAAAAATACCATATTAGATTTCTCAATGTGCTATACTTTAGTGCTCTAGTACCCTTTGGCCTAGAGAGAGCCAACTCATAGAATTAAGAAACAAAGAATGAAAAAAAAAACAGGCTGCATTTGGATTATCATAATCTCTGCAAAGAGTAGACTCTCTATGACGTCTCTTAGTATAACACTCGTGCGATGTTGGCTTTCTATATATTGCCACACCAACGTTATTCAGTCTGTCCTTTTTTATGACCACCAGTATATATTGCCACACCAACGTTATTCAGTCTGTCCTTTTTTATGACCACCAGATCCCAGCACATTGATTTTGTTAGTTCAGACTGCATTCAATTAAGACCAGGATAAGGATAAGAAAGGAGGCCACCTTAGAAGCCCATGCACATCTTCTCCCTTTGGAGGAAGTGAGATTTGGAAAGAAATTATTCTACCTTTCCAAATGCCAGCATCTTCTTGAAGCTTCTGATAAACTGGAGTGGCAGACCAGACAAAATAACCACCTGGTCTCAACAGTCGATTGAGCTCTAACAGAAGTTTACCACGTGGAAGATCACCAAATTTATCTTCACAACAGAAAAGGAACTCTAGTGCAAGTTGGCTTGACTATTAACAGATTCAGATATTACCTTCTATGTGCCAAGGAACCCTGTAACGGGCACAGTGAACAACATCAAATACAGATCTTGGAAATGGTAGCCTTTCGGTTCCCATAACAACTAATATGGCAGGGATTCCCCGTTCAAGGGCAAACTGCACTTGAGCTCCCTGCTCAACTTTGGGAGCCAATGACATTGCAAGAACATTCCTTTCAAAAAGATAACCCCCAAAGCTCGCCACACCATACCCAACATCCAATATCACACGGGTTCTTTTCCCTCATGCGATGTCAGGAAGTGACTGCACCATTGACAAAATCAGCGACACCTTAAACTGGGTTATTCCCAACATTACAGACAAGGAAACTAAAAGCCTGTGCATATGAACATATGATCTGTCATAGAGGTGAAGAAGCAAAATTGCAGACATTTTTTATCAGTTGCCTCTTCTGGCGGGGAAAACAAAGTGTGACAAGCACAAAATGTCCCTCTATTGTCACTAAAAAGAAATTTATAGCACATGTACCCACAGTATAACATTAACACAAAATGGAAGGTAAGAAAAAGACATTCATTTTCTAGAATTACGACACGAATTTATAAGTCTAGGAAGTGTTCATATACAATGTAATACAAGGACAGGAAATGCAAACAAAACTGAGGACCAAAAACTCACATTCTTAATGAAATCAATATAGTGAAGTGCACCATGCTTAAACTGTGTTCCACCCCGAGGAAATATTAGATAGTCCCCAGTAACTGCAACCCAATTCTGGTTCCCCTGGACTTCTGCAAGCTTTGGTACCATACCTGTACCGATCAACAAACACAAATCAACCAAAGTTGAAAGAATGAGGTTCTCACCCAAAGAATGCAACGACGTGTTTACCTTGTCACTAATTTGGGGAATAGAATTCGAGAGCATCACTTTTAACAGTTGATCCAAATAGCACCTTTCGATTGATTTGTGCAGAAATCATATTGAAGTTACCTATAATTCATCACTTGGTAGTGAGAATTAAGAACCTGTCAGGGGGAGATTGGGGAGCCAGTGATGTTTAACACACGCGATTTGAAGAATTAATGGACGTTCCAAGAGTTGGAACTCGGAAGTCAGTATTTCGTGCAGCGTTCTCCTGGCCTTTTTTTTCTTACCAAAATATGGTTTTTATCATATGTATTTTATTATTATTATTATTGGCTAGAGCTGAATTATAATAATATATAACAATGGTACAGAACACACGTTATGACCCAACGATAAGACCTGCTAAAAGTCTGCGTGGATTTATTCTACCCATTATGATATTTAAGAAATTATATAACAAGCAAGTCTTTTCTTTGCTTTTCTTCTTCGCTTAGAGCACATCTAATAGCCTTTTAGCTTTCCTTGACTCTTGTTGAGCGTGGCATGGCATTTACCAAATTAAATCATTATTGTTATCTAATTAAGTCCCATTTCAGTCGTGTCCTATCGTTGTCCAAGCCTTTTAATTCGCGGCCAAGGATGCAGCGCACTTCATCCCATCACATCAGGACCCCTAATCTTGTGTTTCTTCTGTCTCTTATTTTCCACGAAGAAAATCAAAACAGGAAACTGAGAAAAGGCACACAAAATCGAACTTTTTCGATACCGGATAAGTTTACTATTGAATTAGTAATTTCTCAATTTGTTTCAATCTCAATAATAATTTAAAAAAAATCTAATTAATTTACAATATAAATAAAAATACAGTTATATCGATATTATAAAAAATATTAATTTAATTATTAAATATTAAAATAATATTTAAGCAATAATTCACCTCACAATTTTAATTCATCCCAACGATTTTCTTATATTAAGTGACAAATCAAAATTATCCCAATAACATAAAAAATGTTGAATTGTTGTTCATATTAAAACAAAGCGAAATTGATATGACAAGGAGTTGTTCTCTTATGNTTTTTTTTTTCACCCTTAAACGGCACACGTACTCCCAGCAGTCACAGATCAGAAATCTCTGTATTCAAGGAGAGAGTCTTTTATGCCACGCGTTGACTCAACAACCACGGTTTGAATTTCCCAATTTACCGTTGAATTTTGCTTGTATGTTTGTTTCTTTTTTTTGGCGCTGGGTACAAATAATAATAATAATTTTTTAAAAATTTAAATTTTTTATTAAAGATAATTAACTGTACAATAATTTCAATTGAATGTGCAACAATAAAATCGATAAGATTGTGTAATATCTATTTTACACTGTACATTCACTCAAATTTGATGAAAAAATTTAAATTTTTTTATCCAAAATAATTGGATTTATGCCAAGATTAATTGAATGTGCAATACGACTAATAAAATTGTGCTATAACTATTACACGTTACAGTCTATCTACTATACATTCAATTAGATTCATTGCTCATTCACTTAATTTAACCAAATAAAAAATAAAAAATAGCTTTTTTTTTATTATTCCACGTGAGCTGCTACGTACAAATCTCGGTTCAAAGCCTCGGACCGAGAAACTTTTGCCTCTCCTATTCTGGTCACAATATAACAGGTCCTGTTAAGTGCGCGGCAGTGATGGGCGCACCGACACTCCGCTCCGAATAGAAAGAGCCCATTAATGGCGGAACCTCGCCGTCAAACCCATCCGAAACTAATTCAAGTGTACAACCGACGCTTCCACTTGATGGGTCCCACATATCGAATCCGGGTAATTTGCAGGGAAAGCTTACCACTTATTTACGTTGACGAGACGTCGAAAAAAAGAGTGGTATGTAAATCTACCGACAATTTTAAAGGAGGTGTGTAGAAGATGATAGCTGCAATAAACCCAATTTTAATTAGTCAGAGCCAGGAGAAAGCGTCCCAGGTCATAAAAGACAACAATTTTCCATTATTTTCCAAACAAAACAAACGTATTTGCCTTCATTCCTTATGAAGGGAATTGATTATCAATAAGGATTGGAGACTTGGGAGTTTGCTGGCGCCGGCAGCAGGTACACTGCACACAATACACATAAAAATGGGCTTGTTCTTGGGCCAAGGCCTAAAAGTCGCCATCACAGGCCTGACTAGAGTCCACGGAGACCTTAGCGACATCATTGGGCATCAGCTGGGTTGCATGGGCTTGAATTGGTGTCACCTATTTCCACAACATCGCACCGTCCGCATTCCGCAACCTAACCCCGAATGGGTGATTATGAGGTGGCACGCTTTAAAATAATTTAAATTCATCTACCTCAACCTGTTTAATATTTTCATCTGTTATAATTATTATATCTGTGTATGTAATTTTGAGAGATGTATTGGGCCCTCTATATTGGGAACTATTAAACAAAAAGATAAAGTAATATTGCGTTGAAATGAAAATTTGATGTAAGCATATGATGCAAATATATATGTAAGTACATATAATTATAATTATTGATTATAAATTTAAAATGTTTATTATTAATTATAATTATATATTTAAAAAATTAAACATATAACAAATAAAATAATAATAATACTGTAATATATAAATTTATAAGTAATTTACAGTCTATCTTCGTTTATATAATATTATCGTAAAGTTAAATTATTCTTCGTTGAGGTAAAAGTCTTCGGTCTTGACAACCCACTATGTTTAGATTATTTTATAACTTTTCAAATCTAGCTAGAGCAAGAAAGGCTGCTTGGTACCACAAATTACTAAAAATTATTATTTAGAGGAAATATACATCATTAGTCATTCACCTAAAAGTTTTCGGTCTTGACAATCCCACCATATTTAGATTATTTTATAATTTTTTCAAGTCTAGCTAGACCACGAAAAGGCTGCGTACCACAAATTACTAAAAAATATTATTAAAGGAAATAAACATGATTGGCCATTGACCTAAAAGTCTTCGGTCTTTGCCAACCCCCACCATATTTAGATTATTTTATAACTTTTCGAGAATAGCAAGAACAAGTCAAGGCTGTTTGGTAAACACAAATTATTTTAAAATATTATTAGATAAATAAACATGATTGGCCATTCACCTAAAAGTTCTTTCGGTCTAGACCACCCCACCATGTTTAGATTATTCTGTGACTTTTCAAGTCTAGTAAGGAGAAAGAAGGACTTTTGGGTATCAGAAACTACTTAAAAAATATCACTAGACAAAATAAACATGAATTTGTGGTTACCAAACAGTCTTTCCTTGTCTTAGCTAGACTTGTCATGTTTATTTTTTTTCCAGTGATATTTTTAAAATAGTTTGTGGCACCAAATAGCCATTCCTTGTCCCAGCTAGACTTGAAACGTTATGAAAATAATCGTCAGAAAAAGTGTTCAGGCGAGAAAAGTGACATAGACTTGCAATTATATTACCGGTGGTTTTAGTTCTTACTAACAAGTTCTATGTATAAATTATAAAATTATACAAGTATTTTATGCAGACAATAAATCGAGTCATATTAAAATTTTTTTTAAAAAGAAAAATACCGATAAATGTTACCTAGAGGGAATCAATTTCTGTTTTCATGCAGTAAAGGATATTTTTATTTTTAATTTCTTTTTTTATTAATAAGTGAAGTTTTATTTAAAATGAAAAATAATAAAATAAAGTTATATAATATTATATTATAAATAAATAAATAAATATAAAAATACCATAAAAATTAAAAAGAAAATCAATAACTATAATAACGATGTATAAATAATTATATTTCATAATGAATTATCTATATTGTATATAAAAATATATAAATATCTATTGCACAAAAAAAAAGGTTTTAAAGTTTTATAAAATTTGAAAATGGTATAATTAAATAATATATTAAAAAATGACCCATCAAAATATTTTTAAATTTACAAAATTTTAATAAAATTAATTAAGATTTAATTATGTGAATATATTGATTTGATATATTATTAATACAATATGATATATTATTTGTTGGATATTTTTCTCACTTAAATGTATTTATAAAGATTCAATAATTGATTGTGTAATTTTACATTCGATAATCTTTTTTGAAATATAAAATTATTAGTTGTACATTTATATATATATATATATTTAATGTATAATATTTTTTGATAATGACAAATCTTCTTAAACAAATCATTGGTTACTAGCATGACTTTCAACTTTGTTGAAATATAGAAATGTTGGAATTTAATGTCGTATGCGTGACCCTAAGTTCACGTTCGTCGTTTTGCCAACCATTGGTGCTTCTGTTGTCGACAATTATCAAAAAAATCGGGTTTCAGCTACGGGGACGAGGTGGGGAGACGGGGTTGGTGTCCAATACTATAAGGGGCTATAAAAATTTTATAGATATATAACAAAAGAAATATTTTTTATTTTAAAAATATTATTTTATTAATATGAGGACCCCACCCCTATGTCGCCCCGTCCACTCCCGCCCACCTATTTTTTTGTTACCCTATCCTTTTAAAAAATATATATATATATATCATACACAAAAAACACTATCGTATTTGTTGCGTTAATTATATTATATCGTCATGCCAGTAGGCCCAGTCCACCAGTTTCTCGAAAGCCAGTGGCAACCTCCAGAATAGACTATAAACAAGGAACTTCGCTTATTAATAAGCCTAGACCATTAAGTAGAAAAAGAAAAAAAAGCCAAGACCATCGCCAGTTTGCCAAATATTTCGAGACCTACTTGTAACAATGATTGTTTACTTTCCGGGGGCTGCTTTTGTGCAGCTTCTGCTGGTTATGCTGCTTTTAACAGCTATTGCAACACTAGCAGCTGCAGCTCAAGCCAAGCCTGGCTGTCAGGACCGATGTGATCTCCATTCGGCATAGGAGATCACTGTTACCTTATGAAGCATTTCAACGTCACCTGCCGAAACTCAACCCCATTTATGGGGAATTCAAGCCTCGAAATCGCCAACATATCTGCCGATGGTGAGCTGCACATCTTGAGCTTTAAGGCAGCTCAATGCGACAACCAGTCAGGGATATCTACTCTCTCGCCCGCGTGGCTAACTCTGGGAAAATTCAGACTCCCCAGCCCCAAAAATAAGTTCGCCGTCATTGGGTGTGACAGTTATGGATACCTTAGTGGATACCTTAACGACAGCCAGGGTCTGAAGAGGTACAACGCTGGGTGCATTTCCACATGCTACCAGCGCAACTATGTGGATGATACGGCTTGCTCCGGCAGCGGTTGTTGCCAGATGGACATTCCTGATGGACTGTACAGCATAAATCTGACAGCGGGCAGTTTTTACAAACATAACCAAACATTGGACTTCAGTCCCTGCACCTATTCCCTCGTTGTTGAACAAAGCGAATTCAAATTCTCCTCCAAATATCTTCGAATGTCAACGGACAAGAAGTTTCCGGCGGTTCTTGATTGGGCAATCGACGATGACGGTATATCCAATTCTGTGTGTCAGGAAAACTCCACGAGGTACAGACGGGACAATGATAGGGGATATCTTTGCAAATGCGAACATGGTTATCGTGGTAACCCTTATCTTCATCAGGGTTGTCAGGGTATTCAAAGTTCTTACTTTCCTTTCAAACTACATTTTGCTTTCTTCTTTTTCCCAACTATTGATCTAGAGATTGCTTGTTCTCCTATATTGGAAATGGTTTTGGTCATTCTTTCCAGATATTGATGAATGTAAAGATCCTAAAGCCAATGATTGCCTGTACAAAAAATATTGTCAAAATACGGGAGGAAACTATACTTGTTCGTGTCCCAAGGGCTACCATGGCGACGGCAGAAAAAATGGTCAACGTTGCGAACGTGACAGATCGTTATGGAACATAATCGTTGTTGGTGAGTAATTGTCTTCAAACTGATCTGGGAGGTGCCCTTTGTGCATTATTAATATCTGTTCTTCTGTCAATTTCAAAACTCAAGTTTCGTTTTTTAAACTAACCGACCCTCCGACCAAATTAAAAAAGATGAAGAAAGCTATAAACAAAAATTTTCCTTAGCTTTCATTAACCAAATTGAAGTTCGAACTTAAGCTTCCTCAAATTTGCAGAAAATGCGGCTTTTAATATATAAAGTTTGCTCCCAATGCATGAGGATCAAGTAACTTTACCGTTAAAGCAAAACTTGCTGCCCTTCATGAACTTCAATAATCTACTGGAAAAAAAAACTAATAAAACACTTGTTAATTATTTTCAGATAAATTTCATTTCTAGTTGTGATCCATTTGCTTGCAGGTGTAAGCGCGGGCATTTCAGTTCTTCTACTGATCTCGTCATTAATGTACTTTGGAATCCAGAAGAGGAAAACCAACAAGCTTAGAGAAAAGAATTTCATAGAAAATGGTGGTTTGATGCTACGCAAGATACTCTCCAATATTGAAGGATCAGTGCAGAGGACCAAAATTATTTTCGCCGAGGAAGAACTTAAGAAGGCAACAAAAAACTTTGATAAGAGTGAAATTGTTGGGCAAGGAGGATTTGGTGCAGTCTTCAAGGGAAATTTAGATGGAACAGCAATCGCCATCAAGAAGTCTAAATTCCTAGAGGTAGACCGTGAGCAAATTGAGCAATTCATTAATGAGTTGATCATTCTCTCCCAAATCGATCATCCAAATGTGGTGAAGCTCATAGGTTGCTGCTTAGAAACACCAGTACCTTTACTGGTCTATGAATTCATTACGAATAAGGACCTCTGTTACCATATACATAATCAACGTGTTGCCTCCTCGATTCCATGGGAAACTCGTTTGAAGATTGCGGTGGAAACTGCAAGAGCCATTGCACATATGCACTCTGATGTCCCATTTCATATCATCCATAGAGATGTTAAATCTGCCAATATTCTCTTAGATGATAACTTCACTGCAAAAGTCTCTGATTTTGGGGTATCCAGGCTCGTTCCTTTGGATCAGACTCAACTATCCACGGTGGTGAAAGGAACATGGGGATACATAGATCCCGAGTATTTTCAATCGGGCATGCTAACTGAGAAGAGTGATGTCTACAGTTTTGGTATTGTCCTTGCAGAACTGCTTACTGGACAGGATGTACTTTCTACAAATAGGCCTGAGAAGGATAGAAGTTTGGCAACACTTTTCATTTCTGCAATGGAAGATGATCGCTTGTTTGAAATTATCGACAAGCGTGTGATGGAAGAGGCAGACCGAGAGGAGCTTAAGGGTGTTGCCGAGCTTGCAAACCAATGCTTAAGATCCAGGGGAAAAAAGAGACCCACAATGAAAGATGTGAAATTGACGCTTGAGGAAATAAGAGCCAACAAATGTAATCAAGTTGAAGTTGTCATTGATTCTGAGGAGACGCAACCCCTGTTTATTCCGATGATCCATCCGCCGGACACTGGTTCATCAATCAGGCCGGACAGCTTGAACAATAGTGCATTTCAGAACTTAGCCGGTGGTCGTTGATCATAGCCCCTACGTGGCATATGGTTGTAAAATTCAGTGCATCGTTTGTGTTTTAGTTAGTGCTTGCACACGTGCAATGTTCGAGTTTGCCCAAAAGTTTGTTTATTTCTATGCAGAGGAACATGTAATAATGCTGGTTAGTTAGCAAACGAAAAATGCATTATCTTTTGTATAAAGTTTAAAGATTGTCCGCAAGTAACTTGATTAGCAGAAATAGTCCCCGGAGTTCTTTAACAAAAACCAGTACGTAATGACAGAGTCATGACTGGCAATTGCTCTTGCTCTTACTCTGTTATCTTTAAGGCATCTGCTGCCCTTGGTCACAAATTGCACAAGAATCTGGCAATTGATCACGCTTTATTCTGGGTTTTCGGGTTCCATATTAAAGGTTTGTGACATCTCATCATTTTCTCTCTTTTTTGGCTGCTCGGAAAACCTTGATGCATCTTACTAACACCTACATGAATTATATGCCTATGCATGTTTCGCTTGCTAATGGGCTTATAGCTGGAAGTCATACAAAGAAAAATGCATGATTATCACTCGAACTCATGCTATTACCCACCTATTTACCTTGGCGCGCCCTCTGATCAACAAAGCCATGCAGTCTTACTTCCTACCGATTGTGTTAAATTTGTGAAAACCCACAAAATTCATAATATATTTATATTAACCATTCAAATAATTACCCTTTAACTGCGAGTTCTATTATATAGGCAAAATAAACAGGTTTATTGCAATTGGCATATCTTTCCACACATAATAATAAATTATAACTGATGATCATAATAACCATACAGTGTTTTCCTTTTTCTCTTTTTTTCGTTTTTTTTTGTTTTGTTTAATTATTATTCAAGGGTTGAGAGGGCTAAGGCTTTACGCTGAATTAAAGATTTCTGGCCACCTCGCCGGCAGAAAAAGAAAATCACCGGACACCGGTTCAGGCCGTTATCATTCAGGGTTACTTCGGCGGAAACCCATTTCAGCTCCGTTAGTGGACCCTTCATGGGCCCGAGCAAGTAGTTCCCTCGCAGCAAACAGCCAGACAAACGGAGCGTCTCTGGATCCGAGCACGACCGCCTTGATGGTTTATTGGTTCCGTATCATTCCGGTGAACTTGTTATTCTCCAGCGTTAAGTGAAAATCAACTATATATGTTACATTTGCTGTTGATACTGAGCAACCAATCATGAAGTATGCATAGGAACACCAAAGAGGTTGGTATATGCCAGCCTAATTGCTTACAGTATACCGATGGGCTGATATGCGCTTACCTCATAGCAAAGACTATAATCGGAGTGTCACATTTAAATTATAGCTGACGTTATGATTTCTGTCCCCTTAGGACGCCACATTGTCTTTCGAACGCAAAGCACTCCCTCATTGTCTTTTGAGTAAATCATGCGGATCTCCCACTGCAATGATTTGGTCATGCTCTCAATTTCACCTACGATTTCAATCTTGTCTCGCACAATTAGCTTTCCTTCTGGCCTCAGTATCCTATCTACCTCTGCGATTACAGACACCAAGCTACACCTGTTGCCAATATATCATCACAGGGGTCATGTCAAATCAATTATTTGCGTTTTCGCAATTGAGATGGCACAAAAAATAATACAACATTACTGCACCTTTTTTGAGACTGGAAAAGAGATGATCAACACGGAGAAGATCATAAGTCCTGGGGTAGGTATTGAATGATTCGCACCAATCATGATAAATCCCAAATAAACCGCGTTCGTATATTATTGGTAGCGTATCTGAAGAGTCCATAGGGACTGCATTCATAACCCACACTTTCAAGTCTTTTAGCGCTGCAGCAAATCTGGAACAAATTTTGAAAAGGGTAAGAATACCAGAAGCAATGACGTAGAAAGTGGAAGCGAAGATAATTATAACAACAAACTGCAGCACGACACTAAGGCCAAATCCTCATCACTCATCAAAACATACGAATACCAGTCCAACTACACGGAGAGAAACTGTTCGTTATATTTAATGCGAAGTGAATATATGATCCCAAGCGGCAAAGCAATAAATCCAAAGATACAGATTAAATCACGCAAACTCTACGTTTCAGCATTATGGATCTTGCTACCCAAATTAACTGGATTGAAAATCACAAAGTCTCTATGGGATATTACTCAGGCTGCAAAAAGATATCATCTTTTTGCACTTTCTAAAGCAAACACAACACTCCCGGAAGTGGCCACCTTCACAAGACAATGACCATAAGAAGAGTTTCGATATACTCACCCTCCATATACAGCTCTCATATCCATGGCATTCCTCACAAATGACCAGTCAATTCCCATCCCATTCAAATATGACAGGGAGACAACATTTTTCCAATGATTATAATCAGCAATGAAATCCTCTGGGGCAGCTTTACCATATACTCCAACCTGAGTATTCAACCAGTAAGGCCGTTTCTCCAACCTTTTTGGCCATTGCTCGGGCCAACGAGATGCACGGTGCAATGCATCTGTAGGCACTTTATGCATGCATGCTTCAAGAGGTATATTCCTCAAGAAAAATACCATATTAAATTTCTCAAGGTGCAATACTCTAGTGCTCTAGTACCCTTTGGCCTAGAGAGAGCCAACTCATAGAATTAAGAAACAAAGAATGAAAAAAAAAAAAAACCAGGCTGCATTTGGATTATCATAATCTCTGCAAAGAGGAGGCTCTTTATGACGTCTCTTAGTATAACACTCGTGCGATGTTGGCTTTCTATATATTGCCACACCAACGTTATTCAGACACTGCTGCATTCAATTACGACCAGGATAAGAAAGGAGGCCATCTTAGAAGCCCATTCACATATTCTCCCTTTGGAGGAAGTGAGATTTGGAAAGAAATTATTCTACCTTCCAAATGCCAACATCTTCTTGAAGCTTCTGATAAACTGGAGTGGCAGACCAGACAAAATAACCACCTGGTCTCAACAGTCGATTGAGCTCTAACAGAAGTTTACCACCTGGAAGATCACCAAATTTATCTTCGCAACAGAAAAGGAACTCTACTGCAAGTTGGCTTCACTATAACAGATTCAGATATTACCTTCTATGTGCCAAGGAACCCTGCAACGGGCACAGTGGACAACATCAAATACAGATATCAGACATGGAGGGGAAGAAGTCAAAGTAAGCAGTTTTTGACTTATCGGGTGGAGTGAGGAATGGTTTGGGATAAGTTAGATTGACAACATTTGCTTTGCTATTACCTGAACATTAACGCTTTTCGTTTTCAATGTTATTGACCCAACTGTGTCTTTTTCTTTTTCTTTTTTTATTTTAATGATACTGACTTTAAGTGGATTTTTTTTTCGGTAAGTAAGTTAAATTTGAAAAATGAAAAAATTAATGAGTGAGTGACGAGAGGGATCTCGTCAACCGACGGATCGGTGGAATTGGGACTCTGCCTCTCTCTTTCGTATAGCTGCGGTTTTGTTTTCTTGCGTTGGGGGATCGGTAGGGGAATTTCTCTTTCAAGAAATCCAGTACCACGAGAGAATCAAGTATTTGAAAATAAAATTCTAATTTTTTAAGAAAATATAAAAAATAGAGAAATAAATTTAGAGTAATGTAAATCAACTATTCAAATTATTGATATCTTTATAAAGGTATTGCTTAATACTAAATTTAAATTTTTAACAATATATGCAATAATTCAAAAACAAAAAAAAATTAAAAAAATATATGGAATGTTGTAATTATGTTGTATCTTATTGCAGTAAACTTTAAATAATAAACAATCGAGTAAATATTGAAAATCAATTTTTTAGGATCTTCATTTTATTATTTTTTTTCAGCATAGTACTTATTTATATTTTCTTATTATTTAAATAAATTAAATATAATATATCATTTTCAGTATAATTTTTTTAAAAATAATTAATTTATTATAATATAAATAAAAATTTTTGTAATTTAATTATTACTATATAAATATCATTTAATTAACTATATATTTAAATAATATTATATTAATTTATGCGTAGTTCTAATACTTTGTAATATTCGTCAATTATTTTCTTCCAGCTATTATTGGCTGCAAATTAATTAGATGAACATTGCAACATTAGAGTTTTTGCGCCCATGTATTTTTCATGCTTGCAAGACTCGTGTGCAAAGGCTGCTAGCTCAGACGTTAAGTACATAAGTTTAAACCAAAACCCCCGCTGTATCTTCCATGCGAGCAGAAGACTAAACGAAAAGGGGAAGGAGAAAAACGAGGCCAAATCAGCTGCATTGAATGATGCCCAAATCAGCGCAGGACTTGGAAGTTAGTCCCAAGTTGGGTTTTCTTCCTTGAATGTTTAATTTTTGACCCAAAATGCTTTTTCCTTTCAGTCAAGATCAAGGAGATGTCAATTCAATGTAAATGAGAGATGTATAGCTTATGTCGAGATGAAATGAACCAGGGAAGAATGGGATTTTACCTGATAAAACCGATTACCTGCCCCCTGGCACTTGCAAATGTACGTAATGCCTCATTCCACCCACCATGTCCACTTATTTGATGCCCTCTGGTACTCAGTTGGCCTTAAAGCCGCCGCTCTACCGTCACCATTATCGCTCTGTCCTTCCTTCTTTACTCGATCTGTTACAGGTACCAAAGAAAATCACAAAGAATTTTAATTCAAAAAACGAAAATGCCTTTCCATAGACACAAAAAGGGAAAATGAAAAAAAAGGGGAGAAGAAGAACCTAAAACCTAAAGATGAACTGCAACACCAAGGGCGTCTTGAAGATCGAGTCTCGTTCTAATGAACTGTTTACGGGAGAAGAAAATGCTTAATTCGGAGATTTATTTATTTATGTCTCAGAAGATTGGAGGCCGACCGTTAGAGATTGAAACCGCGACAACGTTTGTGTTTTGCTTTAATAGGTTGCGTTAATTCTCTGTTTTCCTACTGCGGTGCGGATTCCACGACAGGTAGGTTAATTTTTTTTTTATTTTGTGACTTCAGGCATGGGCCTATCCCAATATCAAGAAGTCAGTGCCTTCATGCCTTGCCCATATCTGTTTTCTCGTTGTTTTTGGGCTTTTTTTGGTTAAATTTCTCTCGATTTTTATTCTTGTATTTGTTCGGCTTTTTTTTTTGTTGTGTCTTTTCCGAGGGAAGTTAAATTTTGATCTACGTCCCCTTCTTCTTCATCTCTCTTTCTTGTCGCTCTCTATTTGACGCTTTATTTGTTGCCCTTTTTCCCCGTTGGCTTTTTATTCTTCGTGCAATAAAACAAAATTATGATAATTCAAAATAAAGACTCATCAATGTCATGTGATTATCTTTCTCATAAAAAATAATTAAAATTCATATTTGCTTTGTATGTTATATAGGTCAATTATTCGTATAATCTAATGCATATTTACACATTTTTTCAAAAAAACAAAACATATTGTTTTTTCTTTGGCGCATAAGAGAAAGGAGTATTATGTTTTGAAACACTGTAACTAAGATTGAAATTGTTGATAATACATATAAAATAATAATTTATCTAATTATTGATTACAAAATTTAGTGATAAAATTATTTAAATTTTAAAATTTTAAATTTAAATTTGATATTAATTTTTATAAATTAAAAAAAATAAAAATATTATAAATTAATGTATTTTAAAAATAACATACAAATCAATGATTAGGTCAAAAAAGATAACAGTAGATTTGCAATCGATATAACAAATTCCTTTTTTTAAATATATCTTAATTTTAAATTAATATTCATCTACTTTAAATAAATTAATATAACAATTTATAAATATAAATATACTAATAATTTGTATAAAATTAAAGATAATTGTGTGTGAATGACAAAAAAAAATAAATAAAAAAATTAATGTGTGTGTGTGTGTTTTTTCCTAATGTATATTTGATTTTGATTCTTCAATTAAATTACGTTATACAACAAATTAACCAAATTTGTATTTTATACTTAGTATATTAGATCAATTAATGTTAGCATGTAAAATCAAATACAAAGGTGAAAATAAAATGTGAAGCTTAAAAATGTTAAGCATGTCTTGATTTTATTTATGCGATTACACGAAAGGCCCTACCAAGCTTCTAGAAATTTCAAGGAAATATAGCTATGTCAAGATTCCTACCGGCCTAGTGGATCGACATTAATAATAACGTCGTGCAAAGACCTTCGGGTGTTGACGAGCAATTTTGACCGGGCTGGATCGACAGCCCGACCAATGGCATAGGCCGATGATGTAATGTAACCGCGTAAGTACTACGCGGGCAAGGAAACATTGTCCAACGCTTGGCCGTACAGCACAAGAAGATGGTTCATATTTCAGAAACCACTCCCGGACAGGGATGGGGTTCTTCAGTAAATGGGTCAGAAGAAGAGAGAGAGAGAGAGAAGTCGTCAGGGTTTGCGTAGATTTCACTTAAAAAAAAATGCGAATCTCATATATATATATATAATATGTACAGTAACTTTATTCCTTTCAAAAATTAAAGTTATTAGACATATTTTCTTTTTCACCTGTTAATAGAAGTGTTTAAATTAAACTTGATTTGATTTCAATAAAATAAAAAAAAAACATTTAAATTTTTTTTACTCGAATTTAAATTCAATCCTAACAAATTATCATTTAAAAATAATTCTATTTAAAATTATTTATTTTAACATCTTTAATACCTTTATATATATTTGCGTATATACTTTTGAGAGAAGTATTGGGCCCTCTTTATTATAGGAACCATTAAATAAAAATATAGAGTTATATTAAGTTGACATAAAAATTTTGATATAAATATATGTAAGTATATATAATTATAATTATTGATTATAAATTTTTAATTTTTATTATTAATTATAATTATATATTAAAAAATTTAACATACAACAAATAATAATGATAATATTACAATATATGAATTTATAATTAAATTGTTAGAACTTATCTATGTTTATATAATATTTTTGTAAAATCAAATTATTACCTATTGGCCTAAAAGCCTTCGATCTTGACAAGCCCTCGAAGTTTAGATTATTTTATGACTTTTCAAGTCTACCTAGAACAAGTAAAGGTTGCTTGGTACCACAAACTACTTAAAAATATTATTAAATAAAATAAACATGATTGGCCATTAACATAAAAGTCTTCGGTCTTGACAACCCTACAATATTTAAATTATTTTATGACTTTTCAATTTTGACTAGGACAAAGAAGGGCTTTTTGGTACCACAAACTACTTAAAAATATCACTAGACAAAATAAATATGGACTTGTGGTACCAAACAGCCTTCCTTGTCTTGCCTAGACTTGTCAAGTTTATTTTTGTCTAGTGATATTTCTAAATAACTCGTGGCACGAAACAGCCTTTCCTTTGTCCTAGTTAGACTTGAAAAGTTATAAAATAATCGTGAGAAAAAATGTCATACGATGGAAGCGTAAGGAGAGACATATTGACTTGCAGTTATATTACCGGTGGCTTTAGTTTTTACTAGCAGTTCTATATATAGATTATAGATTATGTACGTATTTTATGTAGACAATCAAATTGAGTCATATTAAAAATTTTTTCAAAAGAAAAACACTGCTAAATATTACCTAAAGGGAAGCAATTTTTTGTTTTCATGTAGTTCATAAGTAAAGTCTATTTAAAATAAAAAATAATAAAATAAATTATATAATATAAAATTATAAATAAATTATATTAAAAAATAAATAAATATTAAAAATATTATAAAAAACCAAAAAAACAACAACTATAATAATAGAGTATAAATAATTACATTTATGATGATATTATTTATATTGTATACAAAAACATATAAATATTTATTTGCACCTAAAAAAATAAAAGGATCTAAAGTTTTGTAAGATTTAGAAATAGTTGAATTAAATAATGTAGTAAAAAATAATAGTTATATCAAAATATTTTCAATTTTATGAAATTTCAATGAAATTAATTAAACATTCAATTATATAGATATAATAGTTTGATAAATTATTAACACGGTGTAAGATATTATTTGTTAGATATTTTTTTTCACTTGGATGCATTTATAGAGATTTAATAGTTGATTGCGTAATTTTACATTTGATTGTATAAAAATTGTTAGTTGTATATGTATATATATATATATTTAATGTATAATATTTTTGATAATGAGAAAGCCTTATTAAACAAATCAATGATTGCTAGCATGACTTTCAACGTTGTTGAAATGTAAAAATGTTGGAATTTAAAGTCATATGCGTGACCCTAAGTTCACGTTCATCGTTATGCCAACTGTTGGCAACAATTTATATATATGTAATCAAAAGAAATATTTTTTATTTAAACATATTATTTTATTCATATGAGGGCCCCACTCGTCTGTCGCCCCGTCCACGGTCCCCGTCCACTTATTTTTTTGGGTACCCTATCCCTTTTTTTTTTTTTTTTTATCTCATACACGAAAATCACTATCCCTTTTGTTGCGTTAATTATATTATCATGCTAGTAGACCAAGACCAAGTCCACCAGTTACTCGAAAGCCAGTGGCAACCTCCAGAGTAGACCATAAACAAGGGATTTCACCGCCTATTAATAAGCCTAGACCATTAAGTAGAGAAAAGAAAAAAGGCCAAGACCATCGCCAGTTTGCCAAATATTTCCAAGCCAACTTGTAACAATGGTTGTTTACTTTCCGGGGGCTGCTTTTGTGCAGCTTCTGCTTGTTATGCTGCTTTTATCAGCTATTGCAACACTAGCAGCTGCAGCTCAAGCCAAGCCTGGCTGTCAGGACCGATGTGGAAGTGTAAGCATCCCATATCCATTTGGCATAGGAAATGACTGTTACCTTACGTCGGATTTCAAAGTCACCTGTAACAACTCAACCCCATATCTACGGGATTCAAACATCGAAATCACCAACATATCTACCGCTGGTGAGCTGCACGTCTTGAGCCGTGTGGCCCGTCAATGCTACAACGATTCAGCGAGGCCCGCGCTGTTCAGTCTGAAAAAATTCAGTGTCTCCAAGTCCCAAAATAAGTTCACCGTCATTGGGTGTGACAGCTATGGATACCTTATAGGATACCTTAATGGCTCCCAGGGTCAGAAGAAGTACAAAGCTGGGTGCATTTCCACATGCTACCAGCGCGAGTATGTGGATAATACGTCTTGCTCCGGCAGCGGTTGTTGCCAGATGGACATTCCCGATGGACTGTACGAGATAACTAAGACAGCAAACAGTTTTGACAATCATAACGGAACGCTGCCCTACAGTCCCTGCACCTATTCCTTTGTTGTTGAACAGAGCAAATTCAATTTCTCCTCCAGATATCTTCGAATGCCAAAGCAAAAGAAGTTTCCGGTGGTTCTTGATTGGGCAATCGATGGCGTTGAATCCAATTCACTGTGTCAGGGAAACTACACGAGGCACGGCCAGGGCAATGTTTCGGGGTATTTTTGCAAATGCAAAGATGGTTATGGTGGTAACCCTTATCTCAGTCCGGGTTGTCAGGGTATTCAAAGCTCTTACTTTCCTTTCAAACTAAATTTTGCTTTCTTCTTTTTCCGTGCTATTGATTAAGAGATTGCATGTTCTCCTATATTTGACTTGGTTTTGGTCATTCTTTCCAGATATTGATGAATGTAAAGATGGGTCCCATGATTGCCTGAACCCAGATCATTGTATAAACACTCCGGGAAACTATACTTGTTTGTGTCCCAAGGGTCACCGTGGCGACGGCCGAGATCATGGTCGACATTGCGCACCTAAGAGATCGTTATGGAACACAATCGTTGTTGGTGAGTAAATGTCTCCAAACTGATCTGGAAGGTCTCCTTTGTGCATTATTAATATCTGTTCTTCTGTCAATTTCAGAACTCAAGTTTCGTTTTTAAACTAAGGGACCCTCCGACCAAATGAAAAAGAGGAAGAAAGATATAAACAAAAATTTTCCTTAGCTTTCATTAACCAAGTTTAGCCTGGCTAAGCAAAACAGCGAAGCTTTTTGGGGGAAATTGAATTTCGAACTTTAGCTTCCTCAAATTTGCAGAAAATGCGGCTTTTAATATGTCATTCATGAAGATGAAGTAACGTTACCGTTAAAGAAAAACACGATGTCCTTCATGAACTTTAATAATGTACTGGAATAAAAAAAAACTAATAAAACACTTGTCAATTATTTTCAGATAAATTTCATTTCTAGTTGTGATCCATTTGCTTGCAGGTGTAAGCGCGGGCATTTCAGTTCTTCTAATGATCTCGTCATTTATGTACTTTGGAATTCAGAAGAGGAAAACCAACAAGCTTAGAGAAAAGAATTTCATAGACAATGGTGGTTTGATGCTACGCAGGATACTCTCCAATATTGAAGGATCAGTGCAGACGACCAGAATTTTCGCCGAGGAAGAACTTAAGAAGGCAACAAAAAACTTTAATAAGAGTGAAATTGTTGGGCAAGGAGGATTCGGTGCAGTCTTCAAGGGAAATTTAGACGGAACAGCAATTGCCATCAAGAGGTCTAAATTCCTAGAGGTAGACCGTGAGCAGATTGACCAATTCATTAATGAGTTGATCATTCTCTCCCAAATCAATCATCCAAATGTGGTGAAGCTCATAGGTTGCTGCTTAGAAACATCAGTACCTTTACTGGTCTATGAATTCATTACGAATAAGGACCTCAGTTACCACATACATAATCAACGTGTTGCCTCCTCGATTCCATGGGAAACTCGTTTGAAGATTGCGGTGGAAACTGCAAGAGCCATTGCACATATGCACTCTGATCTCCCAATTCATATCATCCATAGAGATGTTAAATCTGCCAATATACTCTTGGATGATAACTTCACTGCAAAAGTCTCTGATTTTGGGGTTTCCAGGCTCGTTCCTTTGGATCAAACTCAACTATCCACGGTGGTGAAAGGAACATGGGGATACATAGATCCCGAGTATTTCCAATCAGGCGTGCTAACTGAGAAGAGTGATGTCTACAGTTTTGGTATTGTCCTTGCAGAACTGCTTACCGGACAGAATGTACTTTCTACAAATAGGCCCGAGAAGGATAAAAGTTTGGCAACACTTTTCATTTCTGCAATGAAAGATGATCGCCTGTTTGAAATTTTCGACAAGCGTGTGATGGAAGAGGCAGACCCAGTGCAGCTTAAGGGTGTTGCCGAGCTTGCAAACCAATGCTTAAGATCCAGAGGAACAAAGAGACCTACAATGAAAGATGTGAAATTGACGCTTGAGGAAATAAGAGACAACAAATGTAATCAAGTTGAAGTTGTCATTGATTCTGAGGAGACGCAGCCTCTGCTTATTCAGATGATCCATCCGCCGGACACTGGTTCATCAATTAGGCCGGACAGCTTGAACAATAGCGCATTTCAGAACTTAGCCAGTGGTCGTTGATCATAGCCCCTACCTGGAACAGGGCTGTAAAATTTACTGCATCGTTTGTGTTTTAGTTAGTTGCTTGCACACGTGCAATGTTCGAGTTTGCTCAAAAGTTTGTTTCTTTCTATGCGGAGGAACATGCAATAATGCTGGTTAGTTAGCAAAAGAAAAATGCATTATCTTTTGTATAACGTTTAAAAGTTGTCTACAAGTAGCTTGATTACCAGAAACAGTCCAAGGAGTTCTTTAACAAAAACCAGTCCGTAATGACAAAGTCATGACTAGCGATTGCTCCTGCTCTTACTCTGTTATCTTTAAGGCATCTGCTGCTTTGGTCACAGATTGCACAAGAATCTGCAATTGATCACGTTTTATTCTGGGCATTCGGGTTCCATGTTTAAGGTTTGTGATAGCTCATCATTTTGCTCTTTTTTGGCTGCAGAGAAAACCTTGATGCATCTTACTAACACCTGCATCAATTATAAGCCTATGCATGTTTTGCTTGCTTATGTGCTTATATAGCTGGAAGTCATATAAAGAAGAAAAATGTATGATTACCACTCGAACTAATGCTATTACCCACCTATTTACCTAGGCGAGCCCTGTGATCAACAAAGCCATGCAGTGTTACTTTCCACCGATTGGTGTTAAATTTGTGAAAACCCACAAAATTCATAATATATTTGTATTAAACCTTCTAATAATTACCCCAATAACTTTTAACTATGAGCTCTATTATACAGGCAAAATAAACATTTTTATTGTAATTGACATATCTAATTATTATTCAAGGGATGAGAGGGTTAAAGCTTTACTGAATTAAAGATTTCTGGCCACCTCGCCGGCAGAAAAAGAAAATCACCGGACACCGGTACAGGCCGTTATCATTCAGGGTTACTTGGGCGGAAACCATTTCAGCTCCGTTAGTGGGCCCGTTATGGGCCCGAACAAGTAGTTCCCTGTCAGCAAACAGCCTGACAAATGGAGCGCCTCTGGATCCGGGCACGACCGCCTTGATGGCGTCTTGGGTCGGTGTCATTCTGGAGAACGTGTTATTCTCCAGCGTTAAACGAAAGCATAGGAACACCAAAGAGGTTATTATATACCAGCCTAATTGCTTACAGTTGGGCTGTTTACCCCATAGCAAAGACTATAATCAGAGTGTCACGTTTAAGTTATAGCTGACGTTATGATTTCTGTCACCTTAGGACGCCACATTGTCTTTCGAACGCAAAGCACTCCCTCGTTGTCTTTCGAGTAAATCATGCGGATCTCCCACTGCAATGATTTGGTCATGCTCTCAATCTCACCTATGATTTCAATCTCGTCTCGCACGATTAGCTTTCCTTCTGGCCTCAGTATCCTATCTACCTCTGCGATTACAGGCACCAAGCTACACCTGTTGCCAATATATCCTCACAGGGGTCATGTCAAAGCAATTATTTGTGTTTTTGCAATTAAGATGGCACAAAAAATAATACAAAATTACTGCACCTTTTTTTGAGACTGAAAAAGAGATGATCAGCATGGAGAAGATCGTAAGTCCTGGGGTAGGTATTGAATGATTCGCACCAATCATGATAAATCCCAAATAAACCGCGTTCGTATATTATTGGTAGCGTATCTGAAGAGTCTATAGGGACTACATTCATAACCCACACTTTCAAGTCTTTTATTGCTGCTGCGAATCTGGAACAAATTTTGAAAAGGGTAAGAATACCAAAAGCAATGACGTAGGAAGTGGAAGTGAAGATAATTATAACAACAAACTGCAGTAGGACACTAAGGCCAAATCCTCATCACTCATCAAAACATACGAAATAGCAGTCCAACTACACGGAGATAAACTGTTCGTTATATTTAATATAGAGTGAAAATATGACCCCAAGTGGCAAAGTAATAAATCCAAAGATAAAGACTAACTCACACAAACTCTAGGTTTCAGCATTATGGATCTTGATGTCCAAATTAACTGGATTGAAAATCACAAAGTCTCTATTGGATATTATTCAGGTTGCAAAAAGATATCATCTTGTTGCACTTTCTTAAACAAACACAACACTCCCGGCACTCTTCACGAGATAATGACCATACGAAGAGTTGTTAATATACTTACCCTCCATATACAGCTCTCATATCCATGACATTCCTCACAAAAGACCAGTCAATTCCCATCCCATTCAAATATGACAGGGAGACAACATTTTTCCAATGATTATAATCAGCAATGAAATCCTCTGGGGCAGCTTTACCATATACTCCAACCTGAGTATTCAACCAGTAAGGCGGTTTCTCCAACCTTTTTGGTCATTGCTCGGGCCAACGAGATGCCCGGTGCGATGCATCTGTAGGCACTTTATGTATGCATGCTTCAAGAGGTATATTCCTGAAGAAAAATACCATATTAGATTTCTCAATGTGCTATACTTTAGTGCTCTAGTACCCTTTGGCCTAGAGAGAGCCAACTCATAGAATTAAGAAACAAAGAATGAAAAAAAAAACAGGCTGCATTTGGATTATCATAATCTCTGCAAAGAGTAGACTCTCTATGACGTCTCTTAGTATAACACTCGTGCGATGTTGGCTTTCTATATATTGCCACACCAACGTTATTCAGTCTGTCCTTTTTTATGACCACCAGTATATATTGCCACACCAACGTTATTCAGTCTGTCCTTTTTTATGACCACCAGATCCCAGCACATTGATTTTGTTAGTTCAGACTGCATTCAATTAAGACCAGGATAAGGATAAGAAAGGAGGCCACCTTAGAAGCCCATGCACATCTTCTCCCTTTGGAGGAAGTGAGATTTGGAAAGAAATTATTCTACCTTTCCAAATGCCAGCATCTTCTTGAAGCTTCTGATAAACTGGAGTGGCATACCAGACAAAATAACCACCTGGTCTCAACAGTCGATTGAGCTCTAACAGAAGTTTACCACGTGGAAGATCACCAAATTTATCTTCACAACAGAAAAGGAACTCTAGTGCAAGTTGGCTTGACTATTAACAGATTCAGATATTACCTTCTATGTGCCAAGGAACCCTGTAACGGGCACAGTGAACAACATCAAATACAGATCTTGGAAATGGTAGCCTTTCGGTTCCCATAACAACTAATATGGCAGGGATTCCCCGTTCAAGGGCAAACTGCACTTGAGCTCCCTGCTCAACTTTGGGAGCCAATGACATTGCAAGAACATTCCTTTCAAAAAGATAACCCCCAAAGCTCGCCACACCATACCCAACATCCAATATCACACGGGTTCTTTTCCCTCATGCGATGTCAGGAAGTGACTGCACCATTGACAAAATCAGCGACACCTTAAACTGGGTTATTCCCAACATTACAGACAAGGAAACTAAAAGCCTGTGCATATGAACATATGATCTGTCATAGAGGTGAAGAAGCAAAATTGCAGACATTTTTTATCAGTTGCCTCTTCTGGCGGGGAAAACAAAGTGTGACAAGCACAAAATGTCCCTCTATTGTCACTAAAAAGAAATTTATAGCACATGTACCCACAGTATAACATTAACACAAAATGGAAGGTAAGAAAAAGACATTCATTTTCTAGAATTACGACACGAATTTATAAGTCTAGGAAGTGTTCATATACAATGTAATACAAGGACAGGAAATGCAAACAAAACTGAGGACCAAAAACTCACATTCTTAATGAAATCAATATAGTGAAGTGCACCATGCTTAAACTGTGTTCCACCCCGAGGAAATATTAGATAGTCCCCAGTAACTGCAACCCAATTCTGGTTCCCCTGGACTTCTGCAAGCTTTGGTACCATACCTGTACCGATCAACAAACACAAATCAACCAAAGTTGAAAGAATGAGGTTCTCACCCAAAGAATGCAACGACGTGTTTACCTTGTCACTAATTTGGGGAATAGAATTCGAGAGCATCACTTTTAACAGTTGATCCAAATAGCACCTTTCGATTGATTTGTGCAGAAATCATATTGAAGTTACCTATAATTCATCACTTGGTAGTGAGAATTAAGAACCTGTCAGGGGGAGATTGGGGAGCCAGTGATGTTTAACACACGCGATTTGAAGAATTAATGGACGTTCCAAGAGTTGGAACTCGGAAGTCAGTATTTCGTGCAGCGTTCTCCTGGCCTTTTTTTTCTTACCAAAATATGGTTTTTATCATATGTATTTTATTATTATTATTATTGGCTAGAGCTGAATTATAATAATATATAACAATGGTACAGAACACACGTTATGACCCAACGATAAGACCTGCTAAAAGTCTGCGTGGATTTATTCTACCCATTATGATATTTAAGAAATTATATAACAAGCAAGTCTTTTCTTTGCTTTTCTTCTTCGCTTAGAGCACATCTAATAGCCTTTTAGCTTTCCTTGACTCTTGTTGAGCGTGGCATGGCATTTACCAAATTAAATCATTATTGTTATCTAATTAAGTCCCATTTCAGTCGTGTCCTATCGTTGTCCAAGCCTTTTAATTCGCGGCCAAGGATGCAGCGCACTTCATCCCATCACATCAG
Source organism: Bruguiera gymnorhiza (assembly GCA_020883675.1). Classification (NCBI taxonomy): domain Eukaryota; kingdom Viridiplantae; phylum Streptophyta; class Magnoliopsida; order Malpighiales; family Rhizophoraceae; genus Bruguiera; species Bruguiera gymnorhiza. The sequence goes on along the minus strand of JAIRCJ010001047.1, from coordinate 587,676 downwards.
GACCCCTAATCTTGTGTTTCTTCTGTCTCTTATTTTCCACGAAGAAAATCAAAACAGGAAACTGAGAAAAGGCACACAAAATCGAACTTTTTCGATACCGGATAAGTTTACTATTGAATTAGTAATTTCTCAATTTGTTTCAATCTCAATAATAATTTAAAAAAAATCTAATTAATTTACAATATAAATAAAATACAGTTATATCGATATTATAAAAAATATTAATTTAATTATTAAATATTAAAATAATATTTAAGCAATAATTCACCTCACAATTTTAATTCATCCCAACGATTTTCTTATATTAAGTGACAAATCAAAATTATCCCAATAACATAAAAAATGTTGAATTGTTGTTCATATTAAAACAAAGCGAAATTGATATGACAAGGAGTTGTTCTCTTATGCTCCAACATGTATTTGTTTTGAGTGCCTATTTATTTTCTATTGGTATTTATGGGTTGATATCTTCCTCGTCTTCAGGGGCGTATGGTCCTTTCTGTACAATAATTCCTTGCTTCAATCAAGGAATGGGTTCTTTCTGCCCAACAATAGTGGAAGGGTAACTGAAAAATGGGCTAAAACGTACAAGAACAAAAAATCTCTTTCTACTCAATGCACCTGGGTTGGGTTGAGACACCCAGTGAAGTTTAGATTCCAAATGAAGTTTCCTTCTTGTTTTTTTTCCTCTCCTGGGTTCCTGTTTGGATCCCGTGAAAATCATAAACTTGCACTCTGAATAGATTTTTTATTTTTCTCAGAAATAAAAATTTGGTGTTTTGGGATTTCAGATTTGTAATGGATGCTTTCCTTCATTTGGGTTTTTTTTTGTCTTATTTTTTTCAGAAACTTCGAGGTTTAAGTAATTATGTTATTGTTTGCAAATTTCTTTGGTGATTTTTTTTTCCTTTTTGGGTGCGAAAGGTAGATCTAATGACAGAGTAGAGGCCGCTGAATTTTGATAGTAATAGAGTCCCATGCTCTAGTCTTTTGAAATTATTATGCAAAAAGGATGAGGAGGATCAAGAGAGAGGCAAAAAGGATTGAGATGGTGAGAAATAGACACTGAAAGAGAAAGGGAGAGACAAATGGGAGCGAGCAGAGTACCGGAGAAGAGAGATGAGAGGAGGGAATCATCTCAGATATCAGACATGGAGGGGAAGAAGTCAAAGTAAGCAGTTTTTGACTTATCGGGTGGAGTGAGGAATGGTTTGGGATAAGTTAGATTGACGACATTTGCTTTTCGTTTTCAATGTTATTGACCCAACTGTGTCTTTTTCTTTTTCTTTTTTTATTTTAATGATACTGACTTTAAGTGGATTTTTTTTCGGTAAGTAAGCTAAATTTGAAAAATGAAAAAATTAATGAGTGAGTGACGAGAGGGATCTCGTCAACCGACGGATCGGTGGAATTGGGACTCTGCCTCCCTTTCGTATAGCTGCGGTTTTGTTTTCTTGCGTTCAATACTAAATTTAAATTTTTAACAATATATGCAATAATTCAAAAACAAAAAAATTATTAAAAATTAATTTTAAATATTATTACTTGATTAATAGAATATTATAATTATATTGTATCTTATTGTAGTAAATTTTAAATAATAAACAATCAAGCAAATATATTATAACTAAGTAAATGTTGTAAATTAATTTTTTAGCATCCTCATTTTATCATTTTTTTCAGCATAATACTTATTTATATTTTCTTATTATTTAAATAAATTAAATATAATATATTATTTTCAGTATAATTTTTTTTAAAAAATAACTAATTTATTATAATATTAATAAAAAATTTTGTAATTTAATTATTACTATATAAATATTATTTAATTATTTATATATTTAAATAATATTATATTAATTTATATGTAATTCTAATACTTTATAATATCCGTCAATTATTTTCTTCCAGCTATTATTGGCTGCAAATTAATTAAATGAACATTGCAACATTAGAGTTAGGCTATAGGCTTCTCCTTCTGTTTGACAAACACTAGATAGCTTTTGCGCCCATGTATTTTTCATGCTTGCAAGACTCGTGTGCAAAGGCTGCTAGCTCAGACGTTAAGTACATAAGTTTAAACCAAAACCCCCGCTGTATCTTCCATGCGAGCAGAAGACTAAACGAAAAGGGGAAGGAGAAAAACGTGGCCAAATCAGCTGCATTGAATGATGCCCAAATCAGCGCAGGACTTGGAAGTTAGTCCCAAGTTGGGTTTTCTTCCTTGAATGTTTAATTTTTGACCCAAAATGCTTTCTCCTTTCAGTCAAGATCAAGGAGATGTCAATTCAATGTAAATGAGAGATGTATAGCTTATGTCGAGATGAAATGAACCAGGGAAGAATGGGATTTTACCTGATAAAACCGATTACCTGCCCACTGGCACTTGCAAATGTACGTAATGCCTCACTCCACCCACCATGTCCACTTATTTGATGCCCTCTGGTACTCAGTTGGCCTTAAAGCCGCCGCTCTACCGTCACCATTATCGCTCTGCCCTTCCTTCTTTACTCGATCTGTTACAGGTACCAAAGAAAATCACAAAGAATTTTAATTCACAAAACGATAATGCCTTTCCATAGACACAAAAGGGGAAAATGAAAAAAAAAAAGGGGGAGAAGAAGAACCTAAAACCTAAAGATGAACTGCAACACCAAGGGCGTCTTGAAGATCGAGTCTCGTTCTAATGAACTGTTTACAGGAGAAGAAAATGCTTAATTCGGAGATTTATTTATTTATGTCTCAGAAGATTGGAGGCCGACCGTTAGAGATTGAAACCGCGACAACGTTTGTGTTTTGCTTTAACAGGTTGCGTTAATTCTCTGTTTTCCTACTGCGGCGTGGATTCCACGACAGGTCGGTTAACTTTTTTTTTATAACTCCAGGCATGGGCCTAGGCCCAATATCAAGAAGTCAGTGCCTTCATGCCTTGCCCATATCTGTCTTCTCGTTGTTTTTGGGCTTTTTTTTGGTTAAATTTCTCACGATTTTTGTTCTTGTATTTGTTCGGCTTTTTTTTGCTGTGTCCTTTTCGAGGGAAGTTAAATTTTGATCTGCGTCCCCTTCTTCTTCGTCTCTCTTTCTTATCGCTCTCTATTTGACGCTTTATTTGTTGCCCTTTTTCCCCGTTGGCTTTTTATTCTTCGTGCAAAAAAACAAAATTATGATAATTCAAAATAAAGCCTGATCAATATCTTGTGATTATCTTTCTCACAAAAAACAATTAAAATTTATATTTACTTTGTATGTTACATAGGTCAATTATTCGCATAATCTAATGTTGAATTTATACATTTTAAAAAAAAAATAAAATATATTGTTTTTTCTTTGGTGCATGAGAGAAATGAATATTATGTTTTAAAATACTGTAACTAAAATTTAAATTGTTGATAATACATATAAAATAATAATTTATCTAATTATTAATTATAAAATTTAGTGATAAAATTATTTTAAATTTTAAATTTTAAATTTAAATTTAATATTATTTTTTTATAAATTAATGTATTTTAAAAATAACATACAAATAGATCAAAAAAGAGAACGATAGATTTGTAATCGATATAACAAATTCTTTTTTTAAATATATCTTAATTTTAAATTAATATTCATCCACTTTAAATAAATTAATATAACAATTTATAAATATAAATATACTAATAATTTGTATAAAATTAAAAATAATTGTGTGTAAATGACAAAAAAAAAAGATAATAAAGAATTAATGTGTGTGTGTGAGAGTGTTTTCCTAATATATATTTGATTTTTATTCTTCAATTAAATTACGTTGTACAATAAATTAACTAAATTTATATTTTATATTTAGTATATTAGATCAATTAATGTTAGCATGTAAAATCAAATACAAAGGTGAAAATAAAATGTGAAGTTTAAAAATGTTAAGCATGTCACAAATTAATTGATTTTATTTATGCGATTACACGAAAGGCCCTACCAAGCTTATAGAAATTTCAAGGAAATATAGCTATGTCAAGATTCCTACCGGCCTAGTGGATCGACACTAATAATAACGTCGTGCAAAGACCTTCGGGTGTTGACGAGCAATTTTGACCGGGCTGGATCGACAGCCCGACCAATGGCATAGGCCGATGATGTAATGTAACCGCGTAAGTACTACGCGGGCAAGGAAACATTCTCCAACGCTTGGCCGTACAGCACAAGAAGATGGTTCATATTTCAGAAATCACTCCCGGACAGGGATGAGGTTCAGTAAATGGGTCAGACGAAGAGGGAGAGAGAGAGAGAAGAAGTGGTCAGGGTTTGCGTAGATTTCACTTTAAAAAAAATGTGAATCTCATAATATAGATATATATATATATATATATGTACACTAACTTCATTCCTTTCAAAAATTAGTTTTGATTTCAATAAAATAAAAAAAAGCTTAAAATCTTTTTTTTATTTAAATTTAAATTTAATCTTAACATATCTTCATTTAAAAATAACTCAATTTAAAATTATTTATTTTAACATCTTTAATACTTTTATTTATATTTATATATATACTTTTGGGAGAAGTATTGATATTTCTTTATTATGGGAATTATTAAATAAAAAGATAGAATTATATTAAGTTAACATAAAAATTTTGATGTAAATATATGTAAATATATATAATTATAATTATTGATTATAAATTTATAATTTTTATTATTAATTATAATTATATATTAAAAAATTTAACATATAACAAATAATAATAATAATGATAATATTATAATATATAAATTTATAACTAACTTGTTAGAACCTGTCCCCCGTTCATATAATATTTTCGTAAAATTAAATTATTGCTTATTGACCAAAAGTCTTTGGTGTTGACAACTCCTCGATGTTTATATTATTTTATGACTTTTTGAGTCTAGCTAGAACAAGTAAAGGTTGCTTGGTACCACATACTACTTAAAAATATTATTAGATAAAATAAACATGATTGGCCATTCACCAAAAAATCTTCGGTCTTGACAACCCCACCATGTCAAGATTATTATTTGACTTTTCAAGTGTAGTTAGAACAAGTAAAGGCTGCTTGGTACCACAAATTATTTAAAAATATTATTAGATAAAATAAACATGATTGGCCATTGGCCTAAAAGTCTTCGGTCTAGACCACCCCACCATGTTTAGATTATTCTGTGACTTTTCAAGTCTAGTAAGGAGAAAGAAGGACTTTTTGGTATCAGAAACTACTTAAAAATATCACTAGACAAAATAAACATGAATTTGTGGTACCAAACAGTCTTTCCTTGTCTTAGCTAGACTTGTCATGTTTATTTTTTTCCAGTGATATTTTTAAATAGCTTGTGGCACCAAACAGCCATTCCTTGTCCTAGCTAGACTTGAAAAGTTATAAAATAATCGTGAGAAAATAATGTCTTGCGATGGAAGCGTAAGCAGACATATAGACTTGCTATTATATTACCGGTGGCTTTAGTTTTTACTAACAATTGCATATATAGATTATAGATTATGTATGTATTATATGCAGACAATCAAATCGAGTCATATTAAAAGTTTTTTAGAAAGAAAAATACCGCTAAATGTTACCTAAAGGGAAGCAATTTTTTGTTTTCATGTAATTAATAAATGAAGTCTATTTAAAATAAAAAATAATAAAATAAATTTATATAATATAAAATTATAAATAAATTATATTAAATAAGTAAATAAATATTAAAAATACTATAAAAACCAAAAAAAACTAATAACTATAATAGTAAAGTATAAATAATTATATTTATAATGATATTATCTATTTGCACCTAAAAAATAAAAAAATTTAAAATTTTGTAAAATTTGGAGATAGTTGAATTAAAAAATATATTAAAAAAATAATAGTTATATCAAAATGTTTTTAAATTTATGAAATTTCAATGAAATTAATTAAAAATTTAATTATATAGATATAATAGTTTGATAAATTATTAAGACGGTGTGAGATATTATTTATTAAATATTTTTTTTTGTTTGGATGTATTTATAGAGATTCAATAGTTGATTGTGTAATTTTATATTTGATAATTTTTTTTAAGTATAAAAATTGTTATATATATATGTATAATATTTTTGATAATGAGAAAGCCTTATTAAACAAATCAATGGTTGCTAGCATGACTTTCAACGTTGTTGAAATGTAAAAATGTTGGAATTTAAAGTCGTATGCGTGACCCTAAGTTCACGTTCATCGTCATGCCAACCATGGGTGATTCTGTTGGCAACAATTATCAAAAAAATCGTGTCGCAGCACGGGGTCGGTACCGAATATTATAAGGGGCTATAAAAAATTATAAATATATATATATAATCAAAAGAAATATTTTTTTATTTAAAAACATTATTTTATTCATATGAGGGCCCCACTCGTTTGTTGCCCCGTCCACTTATTTTTTTGGGTACCCTATCCTTTTTTTATATATATATCATACACGAAAATCACTATCCCTTTTGTTGCGTTAATTATATTATCATGCTAGTAGACCAAGACCAAGTCCACCAGTTACTCGAAAGCCAGTGGCAACCTCCAGAGTAGACCATAAACAATGAACTTCACCGCCTATTAATAAGCCAAGTCCATTATGTAGAAAAAAGAAAAAAAAAAGCCAAGACCATCGCCAGTTTGCCAAATACTTCGAAGCCAACTTGTAACAATGGTTGTTTACTTTCCGGGGGCTGCTTTTGTGCAGCTTCTGCTGGTTATGCTGCTTTTATCGGCTATTGCAACACTAGCAGCTGCAACTCAAGCCAAGCCTGGCTGCCAGGACCAATGTGGAAATGTTAGCATCCCATATCCATTTGGCATAGGACATAACTGTTACCTTACGCCGGATTTCAACATTACCTGCCGAAACTCAACCCCATTTCTAGGGACTTCAAACCTCGGTGTCACCAACATATCTACCGATGGTGAGCTGCACATCTTGAGCTTTATGGCAGCGCAATGCTACAACCACTCAGGGATATCTGCTGACTTGTTCGCGTCGCTCACCCTGGCAAAATTCAGAATCTCCAAGTCCAAAAATAAGTTCGCCGTCATTGGGTGTGACAGCTATGGATTTCTTAATGGATACCTTAACGGCAGCCGGGGTTGGAAGCGGTACAGCGCTGGGTGCATTTCCTCATGCTATCAGCACCAGTATGTGGATGATACGGCTTGCTCCGGCAGCGGTTGTTGCCAGATGGACATTCCTGATGGACTGTACAACATAAATCTGACAGCGGGCCGTCTCAACAAACATCACCAAACGTTGGACTTCAGTCCCTGCACCTATTCCCTCGTTGTTGAACAAAGCGAATTCAAATTCTCCTCCAAATATCTTCGAATGTCAACGGACAAGAAGTTTCCGGTGGTTCTTGATTGGGCAATCGACGATGACGGTATATCCAATTCTGTGTGTCAGGAAAACTCCACGAGGTACAGACGGGACAATGGTACGGGGTATCTTTGCCAATGCGAACATGGTTATCGTGGTAACCCTTATCTTCGTCAGGGTTGTCAAGGTATTCAAAGTTCTTACTGTCATTTCAAACTACATTTTGCTTTCTTCTTTTTCCCTGCTATTGATCTAGAGATTGTTTGTTCTCCTATATTGGACTTGGTTTTGGTCATTCTTTCCAGATATTGATGAATGTAAAGATCCTAAAGCCAATGATTGCCTGTACAAAAATTCTTGTCAAAATACGGAAGGAAACTATACTTGTTCGTGTCCCAAGGGCTACCATGGCGACGGCAGAAAAAATGGTCAACGTTGCGCACGTAACAGATCGTTATGGACCATAATCGTTGTTGGTGAGTACATGTCTTCGAACTGATCTGGGAGGTGTCCTTTGTGCATTATTAATATCTGTTCTTCTGTCAATTTCAGAACTCAAGTTTCGTTTTTTACACTGACCCTCCGACCAAATGAAAAAAGAGGAAGAAAGCTATAAACAAAAATTTTCCTTAGCTTTCATTAACCAAGTTTAGCCTGGCTAAGCACAACAGCAAAGCTTTTTGGGGGAAAATTGAAGTTCGAACTTTAGCTTCCTCAAATTTGCAGAAAATGCGGCTTTTAATATGTCCTTCATGTAGATGAAGTAACTTTACCGTTGAAGCAAAACTCGATGTCCTTCATGAACTTTAATAATGTACTGGAATAAAAAAAAACTAATAAAACACTTGTCAATTATTTTCAGATAAATTTCATTTCTAGTTGTGATCCATTTGCTTGCAGGTGTAAGCGCGGGCATTTCAGTTCTTCTACTGATCTCGTCATTAATGTACTTTGGAATTCAGAGGAGGAAAAGCAACAAGCTTAGAGAAAAGAATTTCACAGAAAATGGCGGTTTGATGCTACGCAAGATACTCTCCAATATTGAAGGATCAGCGCAGAAGACCAAAATTTTCGCCGAGGAAGAACTTAAGAAGGCAACAAAAAACTTTAATAAGAGTGAAATTGTTGGGCAAGGAGGATTTGGTGCAGTCTTCAAGGGAATTTTAGATGGAACAGCAATCGCCATCAAGAGGTCTAAATTCCTAGAGGTAGACCGTGAGCAAATTGAGCAATTCATTAATGAGTTGATCATTCTCTCCCAAATCGATCATCCAAATGTGGTGAAGCTCATAGGTTGCTGCTTAGAAACACCAGTACCTTTACTGGTCTATGAATTCATTACGAATAAGGACCTCAGTTACCACATACATAATCAACGTGTTGCCTCCTCGATTCCATGGGAAACTCGTTTGAAGATTGCGGTGGAAACTGCAAGAGCCATTGCACATATGCACTCTGATGTCCCAATTCATATCATCCACAGAGATGTTAAATCTGCCAATATACTCTTGGATGATAACTTCACTGCAAAAGTCTCTGATTTTGGGGTTTCCAGGCTCGTTCCTTTGGATCAAACTCAACTATCCACGGTGGTGAAGGGAACATGGGGATACATAGATCCCGAGTATTTTCAATCAGGCATGCTAACTGAGAAGAGTGATGTCTACAGTTTTGGTATTGTCCTTGCAGAACTGCTTACTGGACAGGATGTACTTTCTACAAATAGGCCTGAGAAGGATAGAAGTTTGGCAACACTTTTCATTTCTGCAATGGAAGATGATCGCTTGTTTGAAATTATCGACAAGCGTGTGATGGAAGAGGCAGACCCAGAGCAGCTTAAGGGTGTTGCCGAGCTTGCAAACCAATGCTTAAGATCCAGGGGAAAAAAGAGACCTACAATGAAAGACGTGAAATTGACGCTTGAGGAAATAAGAGCCAACAAATGTAATCAAGTTGAAGTTGTCATTGATTCTGAGGAGACGCAACCCCTGCTTATTCCGATGATCCATCCGCCGGACACTGGTTCATCAATCAGGCCGGACAGCTTGAACAATAGTGCATTTCAGAACTTAGCCAGTGGTCGTTGATCATAGCCCCTACGTGGCATATGGTTGTAAAATTCAGTGCATCGTTTGTGTTTTAGTTCGTGCTTGCACACGTGCAATGTTCGAGTTTGCCCAAAAGTTTGTTTATTTCTATGCGAAGGAACATGTAATAATGCTGGTTAGTTAGCAAACGAAAAATGCATTATCTTTTGTATAAAGTTTAAAGATTGTCCGCAAGTAGCTTGATTAGCAGAAATAGTCCCCGGAGTTCTTTAACGAAAACCAGTACGTAATGACAAAGTCATGACTGGCAATTGCTCTTGCACTTACTCTGTTATCCTTAAGGCATCTGCTGCCCTTGGTCACAAATTGCACAAGAATCTGGCAATTGATCACGCTTTATTCTGGGTTTTCGGGTTTCATATTAAAGGTTTGTGACGTCTCATCATTTTCTCTCTTTTTTGGCCTCTTGGAAAACCTTGATGCATCTTACTAACACCTACATGAATTATATGCCTATGCATGTTTTGCTTGCATATGGGCTTATAGCTGGAAGTCATATAAAGAAAAATGTATGATTATCACTCGAACTCATGCCACTACCCACCTATTTACCTTGGCACGCCCTCTGATCAACAAAGCCATGCAGTCTTACTTCCTACCGATTGGTGTTAAATTTGTGAAAACCCACAAAATTCATAATATATTTATATTAACCCTTCTAATAATTACCCTTTAACTACGAGTTCTATTATATAGGCAAAATAAACATGTTTATTGTAATTGACAAATATTTCCACACATAATAATAAATTATAACTAATGATCATAATAACCATGCAGTGTTTTCCTTTTTTTCTTTTTTTCGTTTTCTTTTTTGTTTAATTATTATTCAAGGGTTGAGAGGGCTAAAGCTTTACGCTGAATTAAAGATTTCTGGCCACCTCGCCGGCAGAAAAAGAAAATCACCGGACACCGGTTCAGGCCGTTATCATTCAGGGTTACTTCGGCGGAAACCGATTTCAGCTCCGTTAGTGGACCCGTCATGGGCCCGAGCAAGTAGTTCCCTCGCAGCAAACAGCCTGACAAACGGAGCGTCTCTGGATCCGAGCACGACCGCATTGATGGCTTATTGGTTCGGTATCATTCCGGTGAACTTGTTATTCTCCAGCGTTAAGTGAAAATCAACTATATATGTTACATTTGCTGTTGAAACTGAGCATCCAATCATGAAGTATGCATAGGAACACCGAAGAGGTTAACATATGCCAGCCTAATTGCTTACAATATACCGATGGGCTGATATGCGCTTACCTCATAGCAAAGACTATAATCAGAGTGTCACATTTAAATTATAGCTGACGTTATGATTTCTGTCCCCTTAGGATGCCACATTGTCTTTCGAACACAAAGCATTCCCTCATTGTCTTTCGAGTAAATCATGCGGATCTCCCACTGCAATGATTTGGTCATGCTCTCAATCTCACCTATGATTTCAATCTCGTCTCGCACGATTAGCTTTCCTTCTGGCCTCAGTATCCTATCTACCTCTGCGATTACAGGCACCAAGCTACACCTGTTGCCAATATATCCTCACAGGGGTCATGTCAAAGCAATTATTTGCGTTTTTGCAATTAAGATGGCACAAAATAATACAAAATTACTGTACCTTTTTTTGAGACTGTAAAAGAGATGATCAGCATGGAGAAGATCATAAGTCCTGGGGTAGGTATTGAATGATTTGCACCAATCATGATAAATCCCAAATAAACCGCGTTCGTATATTATTGGTAGCGTATCTGAAGAGTCTATAGGGACTACATTCATAACCCACACTTTCAAGTCTTTTATTGCTGCTGCGAATCTGGAACAAATTTTGAAAAGGGTAAGAATACCAAAAGCAATGACGTAGAAAGTGGAAGTGAAGATAATTATAACAACAAACTGCAGTAGGACACAAAGGCCAAATCCTCATCACTCATCAAAACATACGAAATACCAGTCCAACTACACGGAGAGAAACTGTTCGTTATATTTAATATAGAGTGAAAATATGACCCAAGCGGCAAAGTAATAAATCCAAAGATAAAGACTAACTCACACAAACTCTAGGTTTCAGCATTATGGATCTTGATATCCAAATTAACTGGATTGAAAATCACAAAGTCTCTATTGGATATTATTCAGGTTGCAAAAAGATATCATCTTGTTGCACTTTCTTAAGCAAACACAACACTCCCGACACTCTTCACGAGACAATGACCATACAAAGAGTTGTTAATATACTTACCCTCCATATACAGCTCTCATATCCATGACATTCCTCACAAAAGACCAGCCAATTCCCATCCCATTCAAATATGACAGTGAGACAACATTTTTCCAATGATTATAGTCAGCAATGAAATCCTCCCGGGCAGCTTTACCATATACTCCAACCTGAGAATTCAACCAGTAAGGCGGTTTCTCCGACCTTTTTGGCCATTGCTCGGGCCAACGAGATGCACGGTGTGATGCATCTGTAGGCACTTTATGCATGCATGCTTCAAGAGGTATATTCCTGAAGAAAAATACCATATTAAATTTCTCAAGGTGCCATACTCTAGTGCTCTAGGGTCCTTTGGCCTGGAGAGAGCCAATTCATGGAATTAAGAAACAAAGAATGAAAAAAAAAATAAAAAACCAGGCTGCATTGGGATCGTCATAATCTTTGCAAAGATAGGGCTCTTTATGACGTCACTTAGTATAACACTCATTCGATGTTGGCTTTCTATATATTGCCACACCAACATTATTCATTCTGTCCTTTTTGATGACTACCAGATCCCAGCACATTGATTTTACTAGCTCAGACATTGCTGCATTCAATTACGACCAGGATAAGAAAGAAGGCCATCTTAGAAGCCCATTCACATATTCTCCCTTTGGAGGAAGTGAGATTTGGATAGAAATTATTCTACCTTTCCAAATGCCAACATCTTCTTGAAGCTTCTGATAAACAGGAGTGGCAGACCAGACAAAATAACCACCTGGTCTCAACAGTTGATTGAGCTCTAACAGAAGTTTACCACCTGGAAGATCACCAAATTTATCTTCACAACAGAAAAGGAACCCTACTGCAAGTTGGCTTGACTATAACAGATTCAGATATTACCTTCAATGTGCCAAGGAACCCTGCAACGGGCACAGTGGACAACATCAAATACAGAACTTGGAAATGGTAGCCTTTTGGTTCCTCTTAACAGCTCATATGGCGGGGATTCCCCGTTCAAGGGCAAATTGCACTTGAGCTTCATGCTCAGCTTTGGAAGCCAATGACATTGCAAGAACATCCCTTTCAAAAAGATATCCCCCAAAGCTCGCCACACCACACCCAACATCCAATATCACAGGGGTTCTTTTTCCCCATGCGATGTCACGAAGTGACTGCAGCAGTGACAGAAAATCAGTGACACCTTAAACTGGGTTATTGCCAACATTACAGACAAAGAAACTAAAAGCCATGTGCATATGAGCATATGATCTGCCATAGAGGTGAAGAAGCATAATTGCAGACATATTTGATCAGGTGCCTCTTCTGGTAGGGAAAACATAGTTTGACAAGCACAAAATGTCCCTCTATTATCAATAAAAAAAATTTATAGCACATGTGCCCACAGTATAACATTAACACAAAATGGAAGTTAAAAAGAAGAAACATTCATTTTCTAGAATTATCAGACAAATTTATAAGTCTAAGAACTGTTCATATACAATGTAATACAAGAACAGGAAATGCAAACAAAACTGAGGACAAAAAACTCACATTCTTGATGAAATCAATATAGTGAAGTGCACCATGCTTAAACTGCGTTCCACCACCAGGAAATGTTAGATAGTCAACAGTAACTGCAACCCAATTCTGGTGCCCCTTGACCTGTTGTGTGAGGAACATTATAGTACCATACCTGTACCAACCAACAAACACAAATCAGTCAAAGATGAAAGAATGAGGTTCTCACCCAAAGAATGCAACAAAGTGTTTACCTGGTCCCTGCTTTTCGGCCACTTAACTGAGCGTTTATAACCATCAGGTACTGGGACCAGACAAGTGGGAGCTTCTTCAGGACAGTGCCTTTCTCGGTGCTCATAGTGCTTTGTGCTGGGAAGACTCCTAATAGAAAGCCAAATGTCAAGGCAAGGGATATAGTCTGACCCTGCACTGGTATTACAGAGTTTCCAGCCATGTTCATATTGGTCCTTTGATTTTGACGATTGCTGAGATTTCTTCTCATTCTGTGACTCCACTGCTTGAGTTGACCAAGCCCCATTTTGAGCATTAGTTTCAGTATTTTCCTTCACATTATCCCCTGCATCCAAGTTCTAATTCCCCTCATCCAACTCAGATATATTTTCATGTGAACTCTCCTCTGATTCTCTCCACTCACTTTTATTTGTACCAGGACCTTCTTGCAGCTCTCCAGCTTCTGAATTTGGTTCTCCATCTTCTGTTTTTCTATCCCCGTCATTTTCAGTCTGTATCTTCTGTTCATCCTGGGAATCAGTCTCCCTACCCTGATTTTCTTCGACAACATTCTTTAATGCAGCCTTGTCACCAGAGCTCTCTGCCTCAACTTTATCTTCATTGTTATCCTCAGCTGTATTGCTTGTCTCATTCTCAGCTCCATTTTGGTTATCCTCAACGTCAGACTGGTTTTCATGTCGAGAATCAATGGTGTTTCCATTTTCTATTGTTGAATCCCCCAGTGAATCACCTGAGGTGTCTTCAAATTGCTCAGAATCTCTCCCCAACCACTTGTCTCACTGTATTTGCAGTCTCTTGGGATGATATGTCATTCTCAGCTGGGACAACGTATGATGTCATTAACATCCAAATGCCAATTAGACAAAGGCAACAAAAATAACCACTGTAATTGCAAAACAGTAACTTGGTGACTTCCTCCCGTCAGCACGGGAATACTTCCCAGTAGCCATGTTTATCCAGTTAATAAACTCCTAGCTAAAATATACCTGAAAAGAAACTGATGCAAATCAGAGAGTTTGCAACCTCCTACGGCTTAATTTGGATGAACTTTTATTTAATGGAAAGGACGAAAAAAGTAAAAGAAGAGAGAAAATCATAGAATTAAATCAGAAACTTCCTACCCGAGGGCTGCTTTTCACATTAGTCCAAAGCCAAAAAAAAAGGGTTAGCTAAACTAGATGAATATAGTAGTGAATCATTATAGATCTAAACATGGGAAGTGCCCATCAAACATGTTATCGTAAAACATACTCGTACACAATTCAATGATGAATGTCAAAGAGTCCTAAAACAATCAAGTAAAACCGACCATTCATCGATACGATCTTTATAGTAAAATTGGTAACAAAAGCTAGACCACCGACACTGTAATTGGGGACACTCACTCAGATCTTCAAAGATGAAAAGGCTCATTTGAAAGAAAGAGAACACCCCCATTTACTTTTTTAAGGCTCTGAATCAAAGAAAGAGAACAAGATCCCATAATGACACCACATTATTTTCTAAATAGCAGCTGGGCAAGACGAGTAGAGATTACACTCTTGGAAGAGAAAAAAAATTATATGACAGGAACTTCAGTTCAGAGAAGTAGAAAAAAGGGAACAGCCTCGGGCACTATAACCCAGAAAGTCCAAATACATGCAAGCTAAACGCCTAGCTAAAGTCAGTCTGTAAGCTCATAATTATCATGTACCCAGAAACAGAAAGTCATGCAAATACATGACCAGCAAGAAAATAGACATTTTTTTTTTTTAACTTACATAAGACTTGGGTTGGATCCGGATGGCGAGGAAGAAAGTGGGAATCTTGGAAGTGTGCTGCCAATAATTTTCTGTCAATTATATAGGAGAATGGGTTCCATCTCATCTGTGTCACAACTGACATGATTCCTCCCAGTCACCGTCATTTACTGGACTTAAAGTGATGACAACAGGATTACCCAAGGCAATTTTCTTGACTGGACAACAATTAAAAGTTCATAATTAGTTAAAAAAATACACACACATTTAAGATTTTTTTTGGTGAATTTCCAATTAAAAAATAAAGAATAAAGATTGGAATCAGAAGTCATAAACTTGTAATTTTTACTCAAAATTTCTTCAAAAAATGAAAATTCTCTCTACAAGAAAATTTAGCCCCTTATCTTATGACAAGGGAAGGTCGGTTCTTCTGATAAACCTTAAGAATAAATAACTTGAAAGGTTGCGGAACGGGAGAGAGGCTCTGATTGCCAGCTCTCTATCTTCTTCGCTGGGGGTGAGAGGAAAGACACTTATTTGCGCATGCAGTGTTCCAAATACATTACAAAGAGATGATACTCCTCTAAATGACGTGACCCTTTTACTGTTCTACACAAATATCAGCCATGAGTGATGAGCCTTCACCTCCCAAATCACACTCTATGAAATTGACACCTACTGCAAACACAACTGCACAAAATTACTACATTTGACCCCAAAAACCAACCAAAAAAAAAAAAAGTGTGCGAGAGAGAGAGAGGAAGTTTGTGGTTTTTCCTTGTCACGCCAGTATTTTGGAATAGGCTAACCTTATGTTGATAATGTTCCCAGTTCAACACTGATTACAGCAATTCATGGTTTCTTGTTTTTTTTTTCACCCTTAAACGGCACACGTACTCCCAGCAGTCACAGATCAGAAATCTCTGTATTCAAGGAGAGAGTCTTTTATGCCACGCGTTGACTCAACAACCACGGTTTGAATTTCCCAATTTACCGTTGAATTTTGCTTGTATGTTTGTTTCTTTTTTTTGGCGCTGGGTACAAATAATAATAATAATTTTTTAAAAATTTAAATTTTTTATTAAAGATAATTAACTGTACAATAATTTCAATTGAATGTGCAACAATAAAATCGATAAGATTGTGTAATATCTATTTTACACTGTACATTCACTCAAATTTGATGAAAAAATTTAAATTTTTTTATCCAAAATAATTGGATTTATGCCAAGATTAATTGAATGTGCAATACGACTAATAAAATTGTGCTATAACTATTACACGTTACAGTCTATCTACTATACATTCAATTAGATTCATTGCTCATTCACTTAATTTAACCAAATAAAAAATAAAAAATAGCTTTTTTTTTATTATTCCACGTGAGCTGCTACGTACAAATCTCGGTTCAAAGCCTCGGACCGAGAAACTTTTGCCTCTCCTATTCTGGTCACAATATAACAGGTCCTGTTAAGTGCGCGGCAGTGATGGGCGCACCGACACTCCGCTCCGAATAGAAAGAGCCCATTAATGGCGGAACCTCGCCGTCAAACCCATCCGAAACTAATTCAAGTGTACAACCGACGCTTCCACTTGATGGGTCCCACATATCGAATCCGGGTAATTTGCAGGGAAAGCTTACCACTTATTTACGTTGACGAGACGTCGAAAAAAAGAGTGGTATGTAAATCTACCGACAATTTTAAAGGAGGTGTGTAGAAGATGATAGCTGCAATAAACCCAATTTTAATTAGTCAGAGCCAGGAGAAAGCGTCCCAGGTCATAAAAGACAACAATTTTCCATTATTTTCCAAACAAAACAAACGTATTTGCCTTCATTCCTTATGAAGGGAATTGATTATCAATAAGGATTGGAGACTTGGGAGTTTGCTGGCGCCGGCAGCAGGTACACTGCACACAATACACATAAAAATGGGCTTGTTCTTGGGCCAAGGCCTAAAAGTCGCCATCACAGGCCTGACTAGAGTCCACGGAGACCTTAGCGACATCATTGGGCATCAGCTGGGTTGCATGGGCTTGAATTGGTGTCACCTATTTCCACAACATCGCACCGTCCGCATTCCGCAACCTAACCCCGAATGGGTGATTATGAGGTGGCACGCTTTAAAATAATTTAAATTCATCTACCTCAACCTGTTTAATATTTTCATCTGTTATAATTATTATATCTGTGTATGTAATTTTGAGAGATGTATTGGGCCCTCTATATTGGGAACTATTAAACAAAAAGATAAAGTAATATTGCGTTGAAATGAAAAATTTGATGTAAGCATATGATGCAAATATATATGTAAGTACATATAATTATAATTATTGATTATAAATTTAAAATGTTTATTATTAATTATAATTATATATTTAAAAAATTAAACATATAACAAATAAAATAATAATAATACTGTAATATATAAATTTATAAGTAATTTACAGTCTATCTTCGTTTATATAATATTATCGTAAAGTTAAATTATTCTTCGTTGAGGTAAAAGTCTTCGGTCTTGACAACCCACTATGTTTAGATTATTTTATAACTTTTCAAATCTAGCTAGAGCAAGAAAGGCTGCTTGGTACCACAAATTACTAAAAATTATTATTTAGAGGAAATATACATCATTAGTCATTCACCTAAAAGTTTTCGGTCTTGACAATCCCACCATATTTAGATTATTTTATAATTTTTCAAGTCTAGCTAGACCACGGAAAGGCTGCGTACCACAAATTACTAAAAAATATTATTAAAGGAAATAAACATGATTGGCCATTGACCTAAAAGTCTTCGGTCTTGCCAACCCCACCATATTTAGATTATTTTATAACTTTTCGAGAATAGCAAGAACAAGTCAAGGCTGTTTGGTAACACAAATTATTTAAAAATATTATTAGATAAAATAAACATGATTGGCCATTCACCTAAAAGTCTTCGGTCTAGACCACCCCACCATGTTTAGATTATTCTGTGACTTTTCAAGTCTAGTAAGGAGAAAGAAGGACTTTTTGGTATCAGAAACTACTTAAAAATATCACTAGACAAAATAAACATGAATTTGTGGTACCAAACAGTCTTTCCTTGTCTTAGCTAGACTTGTCATGTTTATTTTTTTTCCAGTGATATTTTTAAATAGTTTGTGGCACCAAATAGCCATTCCTTGTCCCAGCTAGACTTGAAACGTTATGAAATAATCGTCAGAAAAAGTGTCAGGCGAGAAAAGTGACATAGACTTGCAATTATATTACCGGTGGTTTTAGTTCTTACTAACAGTTCTATGTATAAATTATAAATTATACAAGTATTTTATGCAGACAATTAAATCGAGTCATATTAAAATTTTTTTAAAAAGAAAAATACCGATAAATGTTACCTAGAGGGAATCAATTTCTGTTTTCATGCAGTAAAAGGATATTTTTATTTTTAATTTCTTTTTTTATTAATAAGTGAAGTTTATTTAAAATGAAAAATAATAAAATAAAGTTATATAATATTATATTATAAATAAATAAATAAATATAAAAAATACCATAAAAATTAAAAAGAAAATCAATAACTATAATAACGATGTATAAATAATTATATTCATAATGATATTATCTATATTGTATATAAAAATATATAAATATCTATTTGCACAAAAAAAAAGGTTTAAAGTTTTATAAAATTTGAAAATGGTATAATTAAATAATATATTAAAAAATGACCCATCAAAATATTTTTAAATTTACAAAATTTTAATAAAATTAATTAAGAATTTAATTATGTGAATATATTGATTTGATATATTATTAATACAATATGATATATTATTTGTTGGATATTTTTCTCACTTAAATGTATTTATAAAGATTCAATAATTGATTGTGTAATTTTACATTCGATAATCTTTTTTGAAATATAAAAATTATTAGTTGTACATTTATATATATATATATATTTAATGTATAATATTTTTGATAATGACAAATCTTCTTAAACAAATCATTGGTTACTAGCATGACTTTCAACTTTGTTGAAATATAGAAATGTTGGAATTTAATGTCGTATGCGTGACCCTAAGTTCACGTTCGTCGTTTTGCCAACCATTGGTGCTTCTGTTGTCGACAATTATCAAAAAAATCGGGTTTCAGCTACGGGGACGAGGTGGGGAGACGGGGTTGGTGTCCAATACTATAA
Source organism: Bruguiera gymnorhiza (assembly GCA_020883675.1). NCBI lineage: Eukaryota > Viridiplantae > Streptophyta > Magnoliopsida > Malpighiales > Rhizophoraceae > Bruguiera > Bruguiera gymnorhiza. The sequence continues at coordinate 568,348 of JAIRCJ010001047.1, read as the reverse complement.
GGGGCTATAAAAAATTTTATAGATATATAACAAAAGAAATATTTTTTTATTTTAAAAATATTATTTTATTAATATGAGGACCCCACCCCTATGTCGCCCCGTCCACTCCCGCCCACCTATTTTTTTGTTACCCTATCCTTTTAAAAAATATATATATATATATCATACACAAAAAACACTATCGTATTTGTTGCGTTAATTATATTATATCGTCATGCCAGTAGGCCCAGTCCACCAGTTTCTCGAAAGCCAGTGGCAACCTCCAGAATAGACTATAAACAAGGAACTTCGCTTATTAATAAGCCTAGACCATTAAGTAGAAAAAAGAAAAAAAAGCCAAGACCATCGCCAGTTTGCCAAATATTTCGAGACCTACTTGTAACAATGATTGTTTACTTTCCGGGGGCTGCTTTTGTGCAGCTTCTGCTGGTTATGCTGCTTTTAACAGCTATTGCAACACTAGCAGCTGCAGCTCAAGCCAAGCCTGGCTGTCAGGACCGATGTGATCTCCATTCGGCATAGGAGATCACTGTTACCTTATGAAGCATTTCAACGTCACCTGCCGAAACTCAACCCCATTTATGGGGAATTCAAGCCTCGAAATCGCCAACATATCTGCCGATGGTGAGCTGCACATCTTGAGCTTTAAGGCAGCTCAATGCGACAACCAGTCAGGGATATCTACTCTCTCGCCCGCGTGGCTAACTCTGGGAAAATTCAGACTCCCCAGCCCCAAAAATAAGTTCGCCGTCATTGGGTGTGACAGTTATGGATACCTTAGTGGATACCTTAACGACAGCCAGGGTCTGAAGAGGTACAACGCTGGGTGCATTTCCACATGCTACCAGCGCAACTATGTGGATGATACGGCTTGCTCCGGCAGCGGTTGTTGCCAGATGGACATTCCTGATGGACTGTACAGCATAAATCTGACAGCGGGCAGTTTTTACAAACATAACCAAACATTGGACTTCAGTCCCTGCACCTATTCCCTCGTTGTTGAACAAAGCGAATTCAAATTCTCCTCCAAATATCTTCGAATGTCAACGGACAAGAAGTTTCCGGCGGTTCTTGATTGGGCAATCGACGATGACGGTATATCCAATTCTGTGTGTCAGGAAAACTCCACGAGGTACAGACGGGACAATGATAGGGGATATCTTTGCAAATGCGAACATGGTTATCGTGGTAACCCTTATCTTCATCAGGGTTGTCAGGGTATTCAAAGTTCTTACTTTCCTTTCAAACTACATTTTGCTTTCTTCTTTTTCCCAACTATTGATCTAGAGATTGCTTGTTCTCCTATATTGGAAATGGTTTTGGTCATTCTTTCCAGATATTGATGAATGTAAAGATCCTAAAGCCAATGATTGCCTGTACAAAAAATATTGTCAAAATACGGGAGGAAACTATACTTGTTCGTGTCCCAAGGGCTACCATGGCGACGGCAGAAAAAATGGTCAACGTTGCGAACGTGACAGATCGTTATGGAACATAATCGTTGTTGGTGAGTAATTGTCTTCAAACTGATCTGGGAGGTGCCCTTTGTGCATTATTAATATCTGTTCTTCTGTCAATTTCAAAACTCAAGTTTCGTTTTTTAAACTAACCGACCCTCCGACCAAATTAAAAAAGATGAAGAAAGCTATAAACAAAAATTTTCCTTAGCTTTCATTAACCAAATTGAAGTTCGAACTTAAGCTTCCTCAAATTTGCAGAAAATGCGGCTTTTAATATATAAAGTTTGCTCCCAATGCATGAGGATCAAGTAACTTTACCGTTAAAGCAAAACTTGCTGCCCTTCATGAACTTCAATAATCTACTGGAAAAAAAAAACTAATAAAACACTTGTTAATTATTTTCAGATAAATTTCATTTCTAGTTGTGATCCATTTGCTTGCAGGTGTAAGCGCGGGCATTTCAGTTCTTCTACTGATCTCGTCATTAATGTACTTTGGAATCCAGAAGAGGAAAACCAACAAGCTTAGAGAAAAGAATTTCATAGAAAATGGTGGTTTGATGCTACGCAAGATACTCTCCAATATTGAAGGATCAGTGCAGAGGACCAAAATTATTTTCGCCGAGGAAGAACTTAAGAAGGCAACAAAAAACTTTGATAAGAGTGAAATTGTTGGGCAAGGAGGATTTGGTGCAGTCTTCAAGGGAAATTTAGATGGAACAGCAATCGCCATCAAGAAGTCTAAATTCCTAGAGGTAGACCGTGAGCAAATTGAGCAATTCATTAATGAGTTGATCATTCTCTCCCAAATCGATCATCCAAATGTGGTGAAGCTCATAGGTTGCTGCTTAGAAACACCAGTACCTTTACTGGTCTATGAATTCATTACGAATAAGGACCTCTGTTACCATATACATAATCAACGTGTTGCCTCCTCGATTCCATGGGAAACTCGTTTGAAGATTGCGGTGGAAACTGCAAGAGCCATTGCACATATGCACTCTGATGTCCCATTTCATATCATCCATAGAGATGTTAAATCTGCCAATATTCTCTTAGATGATAACTTCACTGCAAAAGTCTCTGATTTTGGGGTATCCAGGCTCGTTCCTTTGGATCAGACTCAACTATCCACGGTGGTGAAAGGAACATGGGGATACATAGATCCCGAGTATTTTCAATCGGGCATGCTAACTGAGAAGAGTGATGTCTACAGTTTTGGTATTGTCCTTGCAGAACTGCTTACTGGACAGGATGTACTTTCTACAAATAGGCCTGAGAAGGATAGAAGTTTGGCAACACTTTTCATTTCTGCAATGGAAGATGATCGCTTGTTTGAAATTATCGACAAGCGTGTGATGGAAGAGGCAGACCGAGAGGAGCTTAAGGGTGTTGCCGAGCTTGCAAACCAATGCTTAAGATCCAGGGGAAAAAAGAGACCCACAATGAAAGATGTGAAATTGACGCTTGAGGAAATAAGAGCCAACAAATGTAATCAAGTTGAAGTTGTCATTGATTCTGAGGAGACGCAACCCCTGTTTATTCCGATGATCCATCCGCCGGACACTGGTTCATCAATCAGGCCGGACAGCTTGAACAATAGTGCATTTCAGAACTTAGCCGGTGGTCGTTGATCATAGCCCCTACGTGGCATATGGTTGTAAAATTCAGTGCATCGTTTGTGTTTTAGTTAGTGCTTGCACACGTGCAATGTTCGAGTTTGCCCAAAAGTTTGTTTATTTCTATGCAGAGGAACATGTAATAATGCTGGTTAGTTAGCAAACGAAAAATGCATTATCTTTTGTATAAAGTTTAAAGATTGTCCGCAAGTAACTTGATTAGCAGAAATAGTCCCCGGAGTTCTTTAACAAAAACCAGTACGTAATGACAGAGTCATGACTGGCAATTGCTCTTGCTCTTACTCTGTTATCTTTAAGGCATCTGCTGCCCTTGGTCACAAATTGCACAAGAATCTGGCAATTGATCACGCTTTATTCTGGGTTTTCGGGTTCCATATTAAAGGTTTGTGACATCTCATCATTTTCTCTCTTTTTTGGCTGCTCGGAAAACCTTGATGCATCTTACTAACACCTACATGAATTATATGCCTATGCATGTTTCGCTTGCTAATGGGCTTATAGCTGGAAGTCATACAAAGAAAAATGCATGATTATCACTCGAACTCATGCTATTACCCACCTATTTACCTTGGCGCGCCCTCTGATCAACAAAGCCATGCAGTCTTACTTCCTACCGATTGTGTTAAATTTGTGAAAACCCACAAAATTCATAATATATTTATATTAACCATTCAAATAATTACCCTTTAACTGCGAGTTCTATTATATAGGCAAAATAAACAGGTTTATTGCAATTGGCATATCTTTCCACACATAATAATAAATTATAACTGATGATCATAATAACCATACAGTGTTTTCCTTTTTCTCTTTTTTTCGTTTTTTTTTGTTTTGTTTAATTATTATTCAAGGGTTGAGAGGGCTAAGGCTTTACGCTGAATTAAAGATTTCTGGCCACCTCGCCGGCAGAAAAAGAAAATCACCGGACACCGGTTCAGGCCGTTATCATTCAGGGTTACTTCGGCGGAAACCCATTTCAGCTCCGTTAGTGGACCCTTCATGGGCCCGAGCAAGTAGTTCCCTCGCAGCAAACAGCCAGACAAACGGAGCGTCTCTGGATCCGAGCACGACCGCCTTGATGGTTTATTGGTTCCGTATCATTCCGGTGAACTTGTTATTCTCCAGCGTTAAGTGAAAATCAACTATATATGTTACATTTGCTGTTGATACTGAGCAACCAATCATGAAGTATGCATAGGAACACCAAAGAGGTTGGTATATGCCAGCCTAATTGCTTACAGTATACCGATGGGCTGATATGCGCTTACCTCATAGCAAAGACTATAATCGGAGTGTCACATTTAAATTATAGCTGACGTTATGATTTCTGTCCCCTTAGGACGCCACATTGTCTTTCGAACGCAAAGCACTCCCTCATTGTCTTTTGAGTAAATCATGCGGATCTCCCACTGCAATGATTTGGTCATGCTCTCAATTTCACCTACGATTTCAATCTTGTCTCGCACAATTAGCTTTCCTTCTGGCCTCAGTATCCTATCTACCTCTGCGATTACAGACACCAAGCTACACCTGTTGCCAATATATCATCACAGGGGTCATGTCAAATCAATTATTTGCGTTTTCGCAATTGAGATGGCACAAAAAATAATACAACATTACTGCACCTTTTTTGAGACTGGAAAAGAGATGATCAACACGGAGAAGATCATAAGTCCTGGGGTAGGTATTGAATGATTCGCACCAATCATGATAAATCCCAAATAAACCGCGTTCGTATATTATTGGTAGCGTATCTGAAGAGTCCATAGGGACTGCATTCATAACCCACACTTTCAAGTCTTTTAGCGCTGCAGCAAATCTGGAACAAATTTTGAAAAGGGTAAGAATACCAGAAGCAATGACGTAGAAAGTGGAAGCGAAGATAATTATAACAACAAACTGCAGCACGACACTAAGGCCAAATCCTCATCACTCATCAAAACATACGAATACCAGTCCAACTACACGGAGAGAAACTGTTCGTTATATTTAATGCGAAGTGAATATATGATCCCAAGCGGCAAAGCAATAAATCCAAAGATACAGATTAAATCACGCAAACTCTACGTTTCAGCATTATGGATCTTGCTACCCAAATTAACTGGATTGAAAATCACAAAGTCTCTATGGGATATTACTCAGGCTGCAAAAAGATATCATCTTTTTGCACTTTCTAAAGCAAACACAACACTCCCGGAAGTGGCCACCTTCACAAGACAATGACCATAAGAAGAGTTTCGATATACTCACCCTCCATATACAGCTCTCATATCCATGGCATTCCTCACAAATGACCAGTCAATTCCCATCCCATTCAAATATGACAGGGAGACAACATTTTTCCAATGATTATAATCAGCAATGAAATCCTCTGGGGCAGCTTTACCATATACTCCAACCTGAGTATTCAACCAGTAAGGCCGTTTCTCCAACCTTTTTGGCCATTGCTCGGGCCAACGAGATGCACGGTGCAATGCATCTGTAGGCACTTTATGCATGCATGCTTCAAGAGGTATATTCCTCAAGAAAAATACCATATTAAATTTCTCAAGGTGCAATACTCTAGTGCTCTAGTACCCTTTGGCCTAGAGAGAGCCAACTCATAGAATTAAGAAACAAAGAATGAAAAAAAAAAAAAAACCAGGCTGCATTTGGATTATCATAATCTCTGCAAAGAGGAGGCTCTTTATGACGTCTCTTAGTATAACACTCGTGCGATGTTGGCTTTCTATATATTGCCACACCAACGTTATTCAGACACTGCTGCATTCAATTACGACCAGGATAAGAAAGGAGGCCATCTTAGAAGCCCATTCACATATTCTCCCTTTGGAGGAAGTGAGATTTGGAAAGAAATTATTCTACCTTCCAAATGCCAACATCTTCTTGAAGCTTCTGATAAACTGGAGTGGCAGACCAGACAAAATAACCACCTGGTCTCAACAGTCGATTGAGCTCTAACAGAAGTTTACCACCTGGAAGATCACCAAATTTATCTTCGCAACAGAAAAGGAACTCTACTGCAAGTTGGCTTCACTATAACAGATTCAGATATTACCTTCTATGTGCCAAGGAACCCTGCAACGGGCACAGTGGACAACATCAAATACAGATATCAGACATGGAGGGGAAGAAGTCAAAGTAAGCAGTTTTTGACTTATCGGGTGGAGTGAGGAATGGTTTGGGATAAGTTAGATTGACAACATTTGCTTTGCTATTACCTGAACATTAACGCTTTTCGTTTTCAATGTTATTGACCCAACTGTGTCTTTTTCTTTTTCTTTTTTTATTTTAATGATACTGACTTTAAGTGGATTTTTTTTTCGGTAAGTAAGTTAAATTTGAAAAATGAAAAAATTAATGAGTGAGTGACGAGAGGGATCTCGTCAACCGACGGATCGGTGGAATTGGGACTCTGCCTCTCTCTTTCGTATAGCTGCGGTTTTGTTTTCTTGCGTTGGGGGATCGGTAGGGGAATTTCTCTTTCAAGAAATCCAGTACCACGAGAGAATCAAGTATTTGAAAATAAAATTCTAATTTTTTAAGAAAATATAAAAAATAGAGAAATAAATTTAGAGTAATGTAAATCAACTATTCAAATTATTGATATCTTTATAAAGGTATTGCTTAATACTAAATTTAAATTTTTAACAATATATGCAATAATTCAAAAACAAAAAAAAATTAAAAAAATATATGGAATGTTGTAATTATGTTGTATCTTATTGCAGTAAACTTTAAATAATAAACAATCGAGTAAATATTGAAAATCAATTTTTTAGGATCTTCATTTTATTATTTTTTTTCAGCATAGTACTTATTTATATTTTCTTATTATTTAAATAAATTAAATATAATATATCATTTTCAGTATAATTTTTTTAAAAATAATTAATTTATTATAATATAAATAAAAATTTTTGTAATTTAATTATTACTATATAAATATCATTTAATTAACTATATATTTAAATAATATTATATTAATTTATGCGTAGTTCTAATACTTTGTAATATTCGTCAATTATTTTCTTCCAGCTATTATTGGCTGCAAATTAATTAGATGAACATTGCAACATTAGAGTTTTTGCGCCCATGTATTTTTCATGCTTGCAAGACTCGTGTGCAAAGGCTGCTAGCTCAGACGTTAAGTACATAAGTTTAAACCAAAACCCCCGCTGTATCTTCCATGCGAGCAGAAGACTAAACGAAAAGGGGAAGGAGAAAAACGAGGCCAAATCAGCTGCATTGAATGATGCCCAAATCAGCGCAGGACTTGGAAGTTAGTCCCAAGTTGGGTTTTCTTCCTTGAATGTTTAATTTTTGACCCAAAATGCTTTTTCCTTTCAGTCAAGATCAAGGAGATGTCAATTCAATGTAAATGAGAGATGTATAGCTTATGTCGAGATGAAATGAACCAGGGAAGAATGGGATTTTACCTGATAAAACCGATTACCTGCCCCCTGGCACTTGCAAATGTACGTAATGCCTCATTCCACCCACCATGTCCACTTATTTGATGCCCTCTGGTACTCAGTTGGCCTTAAAGCCGCCGCTCTACCGTCACCATTATCGCTCTGTCCTTCCTTCTTTACTCGATCTGTTACAGGTACCAAAGAAAATCACAAAGAATTTTAATTCAAAAAACGAAAATGCCTTTCCATAGACACAAAAAGGGAAAATGAAAAAAAAAGGGGAGAAGAAGAACCTAAAACCTAAAGATGAACTGCAACACCAAGGGCGTCTTGAAGATCGAGTCTCGTTCTAATGAACTGTTTACGGGAGAAGAAAATGCTTAATTCGGAGATTTATTTATTTATGTCTCAGAAGATTGGAGGCCGACCGTTAGAGATTGAAACCGCGACAACGTTTGTGTTTTGCTTTAATAGGTTGCGTTAATTCTCTGTTTTCCTACTGCGGTGCGGATTCCACGACAGGTAGGTTAATTTTTTTTTATTTTGTGACTTCAGGCATGGGCCTATCCCAATATCAAGAAGTCAGTGCCTTCATGCCTTGCCCATATCTGTTTTCTCGTTGTTTTTGGGCTTTTTTTGGTTAAATTTCTCTCGATTTTTATTCTTGTATTTGTTCGGCTTTTTTTTTTGTTGTGTCTTTTCCGAGGGAAGTTAAATTTTGATCTACGTCCCCTTCTTCTTCATCTCTCTTTCTTGTCGCTCTCTATTTGACGCTTTATTTGTTGCCCTTTTTCCCCGTTGGCTTTTTATTCTTCGTGCAATAAAACAAAATTATGATAATTCAAAATAAAGACTCATCAATGTCATGTGATTATCTTTCTCATAAAAAATAATTAAAATTCATATTTGCTTTGTATGTTATATAGGTCAATTATTCGTATAATCTAATGCATATTTACACATTTTTTCAAAAAAACAAAACATATTGTTTTTTCTTTGGCGCATAAGAGAAAGGAGTATTATGTTTTGAAACACTGTAACTAAGATTGAAATTGTTGATAATACATATAAAATAATAATTTATCTAATTATTGATTACAAAATTTAGTGATAAAATTATTTAAATTTTAAAATTTTAAATTTAAATTTGATATTAATTTTTATAAATTAAAAAAATAAAAATATTATAAATTAATGTATTTTAAAAATAACATACAAATCAATGATTAGGTCAAAAAAGATAACAGTAGATTTGCAATCGATATAACAAATTCCTTTTTTTAAATATATCTTAATTTTAAATTAATATTCATCTACTTTAAATAAATTAATATAACAATTTATAAATATAAATATACTAATAATTTGTATAAAATTAAAGATAATTGTGTGTGAATGACAAAAAAAAATAAATAAAAAAATTAATGTGTGTGTGTGTGTTTTTTCCTAATGTATATTTGATTTTGATTCTTCAATTAAATTACGTTATACAACAAATTAACCAAATTTGTATTTTATACTTAGTATATTAGATCAATTAATGTTAGCATGTAAAATCAAATACAAAGGTGAAAATAAAATGTGAAGCTTAAAAATGTTAAGCATGTCTTGATTTTATTTATGCGATTACACGAAAGGCCCTACCAAGCTTCTAGAAATTTCAAGGAAATATAGCTATGTCAAGATTCCTACCGGCCTAGTGGATCGACATTAATAATAACGTCGTGCAAAGACCTTCGGGTGTTGACGAGCAATTTTGACCGGGCTGGATCGACAGCCCGACCAATGGCATAGGCCGATGATGTAATGTAACCGCGTAAGTACTACGCGGGCAAGGAAACATTGTCCAACGCTTGGCCGTACAGCACAAGAAGATGGTTCATATTTCAGAAATCACTCCCGGACAGGGATGAGGTTCAGTAAATGGGTCAGACGAAGAGAGAGAGAGAGAAGAAGTGGTCAGAGTTTGCGTAGATTTCACTTTAAAAAAAATGTGAATTTTATCAATATATATATATATATATATATATACACTAACTTCATTCTTTTTAAAAATTAATTTTGATTTCAATAAAATAAAAAAAATTTAAAATTTTTTTATTCAAATTTAAATTTAATTTTAACATATTATTATTTAAAAATAACTTAATTTAAAATTATTTATTTTAACATCTTTAATACTTTTATTTATATTTATATATGTAATTTTGAAAGAAGTATTGGACATTTTTTATTATGGGAACTATTAAATAAAAAGATAAAATTATATTAAGTTAATATAAAAATTTTGATATAAATATATGTAAGTATATATAATTATAATTATTGATTATAAATTTATAATTTTTATTATTAATTATAATTATATATTAAAAGATTTAACATAAAACAAATAATAATGATAATATTATGATATATAAATTTATAACTAATTTGTTAGAACCCATCCTCAATTCATATAATATTTTCGTAAAATTAAATTATTACCCATTGACCAAAAGTCTTTGAGTTGACAACTCCTCGATGTTTATATTATTTTATAACCTTTCGAGTCTAGCTGGAACAAGTTAAGGTTGTTTGGTACCACAAACTACTTAAAAATATTATTAGATAAAATAAACATGATTGGCCATTCACCAAAAAATCTTCGGTCTTGACAACCCCACCATGTTAAGATTATTATTTGACTTTTCAAGTGTAGATAGAACAAGTAAAGGCTGCTTGGTACCACAAATTATTTAAAAATATTATTAGAAAAAATAAACATGATTGGCCATTGACCTAAAAGTCTGCGGTCTAGACCACCCCCACCATGTTTGGATTATTCTGTGACTTTTCAAGTCTAGTAAGGAGAAAGGACTTTTTGGGATCAGAAACTACTTAAAAATATCACTAGACAAAATAAACATGAATTTGTGGTACCAAACAGTCTTTCCTTGTCTTAGCTAGACTTGTCATGTTTATTTTTTTCCAGTGATATTTTTAAATAGCTTGTGGCACCAAACAGCCATTCCTTGTCCTAGCTAGACTTGAAAAGTTATAAAATAATCGTGAGAAAAAAATGTCTTGCGATGGAAGCGTAAGCAGACATATAGACTTGCTATTATATTACCGGTGGCTTTAGTTTTTGCTAACAGTTGCATATATAGATTATAGATTATGTATGTATTTTATGCAGACAATCAAATCGAGTCATATTAAAAGTTTTTTAGAAAGAAAAATATCGCTAAATGTTACCTAAAGGGAAGCAATTTTTTGTTTTCATGTAGCTAATAAATGAAGTCTATTTAAAATAAAAAATAATAAAATAAATTTATGTAGTATAAAATTATAAATAAATTATATTAAATAAGTAAATAAATATTAAAAATACTATAAAAACAAAAAAAATTAATGATTATAACAGTAGAGTATAAATAATTATATTTATAATGATATTATCTATATTGTACATAAAAATATATAAATATCTATTTACACTTAAAAAATAAAAGAATTTAAAGTTTTGTAAAATTTGGAGATAGTTGAATTAAAAAATATATTTAAAAAATAATAGTTATATCAAAATATTTTTAAATTTATGAAATTTTAATGAAATTAATTAAAAATTTAATTATATAGATATAATAGTTTGATAAATTATTAAGACGGTGTGAGATATTATTTATTAAATATTTTTTTGTTTGAATGTATTTATAGAAATTAAATTGTTGATTGTGTAATTTTATATTTGATAATTTTTTTTAAGTATAAAAATTGTTAGTTGTATATGTATATACATATATATTTAATGTATAATATTTTTGATAATGAGAAAGCCTTCTTAAACAAATCAATGGTTGCTAGCATGACTTTCAACGTTGTTGAAATGTAAAAATGTTGGAATTTAATGTCGTATGCGTGACCCTAAGTTCACGTTCATCGTTATGCCAACCATGGGTGATTCTGCTGGCAACAATTTATATATATGTAATCAAAAGAAATATTTTTTATTTAAAAATATTATTTTATTCATATCAGGGCCCCACTCGTCTGTCGCCCCGTCCACCAGTTACTCGAAAGCCAGTGGCAACCTCCAGGGTAGACCATAAACAAGGGACTTCACCGCCTATTAATAAGCCTAGACCATTAAGTAGAGAAAATTAAAAAGGCCAAGACCATCGCCAGTTCGCCAATATTTCCAAGCCAACTTGTAACAATGGCTGTTTACTTTCCGGGGGCTGCTTTTGTGCAGCTTCTGCTGGTTATGCTGCTTTTATCAGCTATTGCAGCACTAGCGGCTGAAGCTCAAGCCAAGCCTGGCTGCCCGGAACGATGTGGAAGTGTAAGCATCCCATATCCATTTGGCATAGGACATAACTGTTACCTTACGTCGAATTTCAGCATCACCTGTAACAACTCAACCCCATTTCTAGGGATCTCAAACATCCAAATCACCAACATATCTACCGCTGGTGAGCTAAACGTCTTGAGCTTTATAGCACATCAATGCAACAACCGCTTAGGGATATCTGCTGACTGGTACGCGTCGCTAAGCCTGACGAAATTCAGAATCTCCAAGTCCAAAAATAAGTTCGTCGTCATTGGGTGTGACAGCTATGGATACCTTAGTGGATACATTAACGGCAGCCGGGGTCGGAAGTGGTACAGCGCTGGTTGCATTTCCTCATGCTACCAGCGCAAGTATGTGGATGATTCGGCTTGCTCCGGCAGCGGTTGTTGCCAGATGGACATCCCTGGCGGACTGTACTACATAAATTTGACAGCGGGCAGTTTTTACAAACATAACCAAACGTTGGACTTCAGCCCCTGCACCTATTCGCTCGTTGTTGAACAAAGCGAATTCAAATTCTCCTCCAGATATCTTCGAATGCCAACGAGCAATAAGTTTCCGGTGGTTCTTGATTGGACAATCGATGACAGTAAATCCAATTCACTGTGTCAGGAAAACTCCGAGAGGCACAGCCAGGACAATGTTTCGGGGTATTTTTGCAAATGCAAAGATGGTTATCGTGGTAACCCTTATCTCAGTCCGGGTTGTCAGGGTATTCAAAGCTCTTACTTTCCTTTCAAACTACATTTTGCTTTCTTCTTTTTCGAGATTGCACGTTCTCCTATATTTGACTTGGTTTTGGTCATTCATTCCAGATTTTGATGAATGTCAAGATTCTGAACACAATGTTTGCCTGCACTCATATTCTTGCAAAAATACGCCGGGAAACTATACTTGTTTGTGTCCCAAGGGCTACCATGGCGACGGCAGAAAAAATGGTCGGGGTTGCGAACTTGACTGGTACATAATCGTTGTTGGTGAGTAAAAGTCTTCAAACTGATCTGGGATGTGTCCTTTGTGCATCATTAATATCTGTTACTTCTGTCAATTTCAGAACTCAAGTTTCGTTTTTTAAACTAACTGACCCTCCAATCAAATGAAAAAAAGAGGAAGAAAGCTATAAACAAAAATTTTCCTTAGCTTTCATTAACCAAGTTTAGCCTGGCTAAACACAACAGCAAATCTTTTTGGGGGAAATTGAAGTTCGAACTTTAGCATCCTCAAATTTGCAGAAAATGGGGCATTTAATAAGAAAATGTGCTCCCAATGCATGGAGATGAAGTAACTTTACCGTGCTGTCCTTCATGAACTTTAATAACGTACTGAAAAAAAGAAGGAAATTAATAAAACACTTGTATTTTCAGATAAATTTCATTTCTAGTTGTGATCCATTTGCTTGCAGGTGTAAGCGCGGGCATTTCAGTTCTTCTACTGATCCCGTCATTTATGTACTTTGGAATTCAGAGGAGGAAAACCAACAAGCTTAGAGAAAAGAATTTCATAGAAAATGGTGGTTTGATGCTACGCAAGATACTCTCCAATATTGAAGGATCAGTGCAGACAACCAGAATTTTCTCTGAGGAAGAACTTAAGAAGGCAACCAAAAACTTTAATAAGAGTGAAATTGTTGGGCAAGGAGGATTTGGTGCAGTCTTCAAGGGAAAGTTAGACGGAACAGCAATTGCCATCAAGAGGTCTAAATTCCTAGAGGTAGACCGAGAGCAGATTGACCAATTCATTAATGAGTTGATCATTCTCTCCCAAATCGATCATCCAAATGTGGTGAAGCTCATAGGTTGCTGCTTGGAAACACCAGTACCTTTACTGGTCTATGAATTCATTACGAATAAGGACCTCAATTACCACATACATAATCAACGTGTTGTCTCCTCGATTCCATGGGAAACTCGTTTGAAGATTGCGATGGAAACTGCAAGAGCTATTGCACATATGCACTCTGATGTCCCAATTCCTATTATCCATAGAGATGTTAAATCTGCGAATATACTCTTGGATGATAACTTCACTGCAAAAGTCTCTGATTTTGGGGTATCCAGGCTCGTTCCTTTGGATCAAACTCAACTATCCACGGTGGTGAAGGGAACATGGGGATACATAGATCCGAGTATTTTCAATCGGGTATGCTAACTGAGAAGAGTGATGTCTACAGTTTTGGTATTGTCCTTGCAGAACTGCTTACTGGACAGGATGTACTTTCTACAGATAGGCCTGAGAAGGATAGAAGTTTGGCAACACTTCTCAATTCTGCAATGGAAGATGATCGCTTGTTTGAAATTATCGACAAGCGTGTGATGGAAGAGGCAGACCCAGAGCAGCTTAAGGGTGTTGCCGAGCTTGCAAACCAATGCTTAAGATCCAGGGGAAAAAAGAGACCTACAATGAAAGATGTGAAATTGACGCTTGAGGAAATAAGAGCCAACAAATGTAATCAAGTTGAAGTTGTCATTGATTCTGAGGAGACGCAATCCCTGCTTATTCCGATGATCCATCCGCCGGACACTGGTTCATCAATTAGGCCGGACAGCTTGAACAATACTGCATTTCAGAACTTAGCCGGTGGTCGTTGATCATAGCCCCTACGTGGCATATGGTTGTAAAATTTAGTGCATCGTTTGTGTTTTAGTTAGTGCTTGCACACGTGCAATGTTCGAGTTTGGTCAGAAGTTTGTTTCTTTCTATGCGAAAGAACATGTAATAATGCTACTTAGTTAGCAAAAGAAAAATGCATTATCTTTTATATAACGTTTAAAAATTGTCTACAAAAAGCTTGATTACCAGAAACAGTCCAAGGAGTTCTTTAACAAAAACCTGTCCGTACTAACAAAGTCATGACTAGCGATTGCTCTTGCTCTTACTCTGTTATCTTTAGGGCATCTGCTGCTTTGGTCACAAATTGCACAAGAATCTGCAATTGATCACGCTTTATTCTAGGCTTTCGGGTTCCATGTTTAAGGTTTGTGATATCTCATCATTTTCTTTCTTTTTTGGCTGCTTGGAAAACCTTGATGCATCTTACTAACGCCTATATGAATTATATGCCTATGAAAAATGTATGATTATCACTCGAACTAATGCTATTACCCACCTATTTACCTTGGCGCGCCCTCTGATCAACGAAGCCATGCAGTCTTACTTCCTACCGATTGGTGTTAAATTTGTGAAAACCCACAAAATTCATAATATATTTGTATTAAACCTTCTAATAATTATCCCTATAACTTTTAACTATAAGCTCTATTATACAGGCAAAATAAACATTTTTATTGTAATTGACATATCTAATTATTATTCGAGGGATGTGAGGGTTAAAGCTTTACTGAATTAAAGATTTCTGGCCACCTCGCCGGCAGAAAAAGAAAATCACCGGACACCGGTACAGGCCGTTATCATTCAGGGTTACTTGGGCGGAAACCATTTTAGCTCCGTTAGTGGACCCGTTATGGGCCCGAACAAGTAGTTCCCTCTCTGCAAACAGCCTGACAAATGGAGCGCCTCTGCATCCGGGCACGACCGCCTTGATGGCGTATTGGGTCGGTGTCATTCCGGAGAACTTGTTATTCTCCAGCGTTAAATGAAAGCATAGGAACACCAAAGAGGTTAATATATACCAGCCTAATTGCTTACAGTATATCAATGGGCTGATATGTGTTTACCCCATAGCAAAGACTATAATCAGAGTGTCACGTTTAAATTATAGCTGACGTTATGATTTCTGTCACCTTAGGACGCCACATTGTCTTTCGAACGCAAAGCACTCCCTCGTTGTCTTTCGAGTAAATCATGCGGATCTCCCACTGCAATGATTTGGTCATGCTCTCAATCTCACCTATGATTTCAATCTCGTCTCGCACGATTAGCTTTCCTTCTGGCCTCAGTATCCTATCTACCTCTGCGATTACAGGAACCAAGCTACACCTGCTGCCAATATATCCTCACAGGGGTCATGTCAAAGCAATTATTTGCGTTTTTGCAATTAAGATGGCACAAAAAATAATACAAAATTACTGCACCTTTTTTTGAGACTGGAAAAGAGATGATCAGCATGGAGAAGATCATAAGTCCTGGGGTAGGTATTGAATGATTCGCACCAATCATGATAAATCCCAAATAAACCGCGTTCGTATATTATTGGTAGCGTATCTGAAGAGTCTATAGGGACTACATTCATAACCCACACTTTCAAGTCTTTTAGCGCTGCTGCGAATCTGGAACAAATTTTGAAATGGTAAGAATACCAAAAGCAATGACGTAGAAACTGGAAGTGAAGATAATTATAACAACAAACTGCAGTAGGACACTAAGGCCAAATCCTCATCACTCATCAAAACATATGAAATACTAGAGAAACTGTTCGTTATATTTAATATAGAGTGAAAATATGACCCCAAGCGGCAAAGTAATAAATCCAAAGATATAAACTAACTCACACAAACTCTAGGTTTCAGCATTATGGATCTTGATATCCAAATTAACTGGATTGAAAATCACAAAGTCTCTATTGGATATTATTCAGGTTGCAAAAAGATATCATCTTGTTGCATTTTCTTAAACAAACACAAGACTCCCGGCACTCTTCACGAGATAATGACCATACGGAGAGTTGTTAATATACTTACCCTCCATATACAGCTCTCATATCCATGACATTCCTCACAAAAGACCAGTCAATTCCCATCCCATTCAAATATGACAGTGAGACAACATTTTTCCAATGATTATAGTCAGCAATGAAATCCTCCCGGGCAGCTTTACCATATACTCCAACCTGAGAATTCAACCAGTAAGGCGGTTTCTCCAACCTTTTTGGCCATTGCTCGGGCCAACGAGATGCACGGTGTGATGCATCTGTAGGCACTTTATGCATGCATGCTTCAAGAGGTATATTCCTGAAGAAAAATACCATATTAAATTTCTCAAGGTGCCATACTCTAGTGCTCTAGGGTCCTTTCGCCTGGAGAGAGCCAATACATGGAATTAAGAAACAAAGAAACAAAGAATGGAAAAAAAAAAAAAGAAATACCAGGCTGCATTTGGATCATCATAATCTTTGCAAAGAAGAGAAGGCTCTTTATGACGTCTCTTAGTATAACACTCATTCGATGTTGGCTTTCTATATATTGCCACGCCAACATTATTCATTCTGTCCTTTTTGATGACCACCAGATCCCAGCACATTGATTTTATTAGTTCAGACATTGCTGCATTCAATTACGACCAGGATAAGAAAGAAGGCCATCTTAGAAGCCCATTCACATATTCTCCCTTTGGAGGAAGTGAGATTTGGATAGAAATTATTCTACCTTTCCAAATGCCAACATCTTCTTGAAGCTTCTGATAAACTGGAGTGGCAGACCAGACAAAATAACCACCTGGTCTCAACAGTCGATTGAGCTCTAACAGAAGTTTACCACCTGGAAGATCACCAAATTTATCTTCACAACAGAAAAGGAACCCTACTGCAAGTTGGCTTGACTATAACAGATTTAGATATTACCTTCAATGTGCCAAGGAACCCTGCAACGGGCACAGTGGACAACATCAAATACAGAACTTGGAAATGGTAGCCTTTTGGTTCCCATAACAGCTAATATGGCAGGGATTCCCCGTTCAAGGGCAAATTGCACTTGAGCTTCATGCTCATCTTTGGGAGCCAATGACATTGCAAGAACATCCCTTTCAAAAAGATATCCCCCAAAGCTCGCCACACCACACCCAACATCCAATATCACACGGGTTCTTTTTCCCCATGCAATGTCACGAAGTGACTGCAGCAGTGATAGAAAATCAGTGACACCTTAAACTGGGTTATTGCCAACATTACAGACAAAGAAACTAAAAGCCATGTGCGTATGAGCATATGATCTGCCATAGAGGTGAAGAAGCATAATTGCAGACATATTTGATCAGGTGCCTCTTCTGGTAGGGAAAACATAGTTTGACAAGCACAAAATGTCCCTCTATTATCAATAAAAAAAATTTATAGCACATGTGCCCACGGTATAACATTAACACAAAATGAAAATTAAGAAAAAGAAACATTCATTTTCTAGAATTATCAGACAAATTTATAAGTCTAAGAACTGTTCATATACAATGTAATACAAGGACAGGAAATGCAAACAAAACTGAGGACAAAAAACTCACATTCTTGATGAAATCAATATAGTGAAGTGCACCATGCTTAAACTGCGTTCCACCACCAGGAAATGTTAGATAGTCACCAGTAACTGCAACCCAATTCTGGTGCCCCTTGACCTGTGCAAGCTTTGTGTGAGGAACATTATAATACCATACCTGTACCGACCAACAAACACAAATCAGCCAAAGATGAACGAATGAGGTTCTCACCCAAAGAATGCAACAAAGTGTTTACCTTGTCCCTGCTTTTCGGCCACTTAACTGAGCGTTTATAACCATCAGGTACTGGGACCAGACAAGTGGGAGCTTCTTCAGGACAGTGCCTTTCTCGGTGCTCATAGTGCTTTGTGCTGGGAAGACTCCTAATAGAAAGCCAATTGTCAAGGCAAGGGATATAGTCTGACCCTGCACTGGTATTACAGAGTTTCCAGCCATGTTCATATCGGTCCTTTGATTTTGACGATTGCTGAGATTTCTTCTCATTCTGTGACTCCACTGCTTGAGTTGACCAAGCCCCATTTTGAGCATTAGTTTCAGTATTTTCCTTCACATTATCCCCAGCATCCAAGTTCTTATTCCCCTCATCCAACTCAGATATATTTTCGTGTGAACTCTCCTCTGATTCTCTCCACTCACTTTTATTTGTACCAGGACCTTCTTGCAGCTCTCCAGCTTCTGGATTTGGTTCTCCATCTTCTGTTTTTCTATCCCCGTCATTTTCAGCCTGTATCTTCTGTTCATCCTGGGAATCAGTCTCCCTACCCTGATTTTCTTCGACAACATTCTTTAATGCAGCCTCGTCACCAGAGCTCTCTGCCTCAACTTTATCTTCATTGTTATCCTCAGTTGTATTGCTCGTCTCATTCTCAGTTCCATTTTGGTTATCCTCCATGTCAGACTGGTTTCCATGTTGGGAATCAATGGTGTTTCCATTTTCTATTGTTGAATCCCCCAGTGAATCACCTGAGGTGTCTTCAAATTGCTCGGAATTTCTCTCCCCAAGCACTTGTCTCACCGTATTTGCAATCTCTTGGGATGATATGTCATTCTCAGCTGGGACAACGTACGATGTCATTAACATCCAAATGCCAATTAGACAAAAGGCAACAAAAATAACCACTGTAATTGCGAAACAGTAACTTGGTGACTTCCTGCCATCAGCACGGGAATACTTCCCAGTAGCCATGTTTATTCAGTTAATAAACTCCTAGCTAAAATATACCTGAAAAGAAACTGATGCAAATCAGAGACAGTTTGCAACCTCCTACGGCTTAATTTGGATGAACTTTTATTTAAAGGAAAGGACGAAAAAAGTAAAAGAAGAAAGAAAATCATAGAATTAAATCAGAAACTTCCTACCCGAGGGCTGCTTTTCACATTAGTCCAAAGCCCAAAAAAAAGGTTAGCTAAACTAGATGGATATAGTAGTGAATCATTATAGATCTAAACATGGGAAGTGCCCATCAAACATGTTATCGTAAAACATACCCGTACACAATTCAATGATGAATGTCCAACAGTCCTAAAACAATCAAGTAAAACCGACCATTCATCGATGCAATCTTTCTAGTAAAAATGGTAACAAAAGCTAGACAACCGACACTGTAATTGGGGACACTCACTCAGATCTTCAAAGATGAAAAGGCTCATTTGAAAGAAAGAGAACACCTCCATTTACTTTTTGAAGGCTCTGAATCAAAGAAAGAGAACAAGATCCCGTAATGAGACCACATTATTTTCTAATAGCAGTTGGGCAAGACGAGTAGAGAAGTGGAAAAAAGGGAACGGCCTCGGGCACTATAACCCAGAAAGTCCAAATACATGCAAGCTAAACGCCTAGCTAAAGTCAGTCTGTAAGCTCATAATTATCATGTACCCAGAAACAGAAAGTCATGCAAATACATGACCAGCAAGAAAATAGACATTTTTTTTTTTTTAACTTACATAAGACTTGGGTTGGATCCGGATGGCGAGGAAGAAAGTGGGAATCTTGGAAGTGTGCTGCCAATAATTTTCTGTTAATTATATAGGAGAATGGGGTTCCATCTCATCTGTGTCACAACTGATCATTGAGAGTGGTAACAGTATAAGGATGGAGGGCAGGGCGAGAGCCGAGCAAGTAGAAATTGGATTGAGACCCGGCCACATCCTGTGAGAGAAGAAGACGGATGTTGCAGTGTTGATTTTTCGCTGGGGGTAATAATGAAAAGAAATTAATTTCTGCAAATCTCAATTTTATATGCGTACCTACTTTTTTTATTAAATAAATTTTTAATAAAAAAATTGAATTTGATAAACTTATTTTGTAATTATTTTTATAAAATTATCTGAAATAGCCCGTCTGTAATTAGAATTTACAAGCCTAGAATTCACGACAGGAATGACATGATTCCTCCCGGTCACCGTCATTTACTGGGGCTTAAAGTGATGACAACAGGATTCAATTTTCTTGACCGGACAACAATTAAAAGTTCATAATTAGTTTAAACAAATACGCACAAATTTAAGATTTTTTCTTTGGTGAATTTCCAATTAATAAATAAAGAAAATTCTCAAAATTTCTCCAAAAAATGAAAATTCTCTCTACAAGAGAATTTAGCCCCTTATCTTATGACAAGGGAAGGTCGGTTCTTCTGATAAACCTTATGAATAAATAACTTGAAAGGTTGTGGAACGGGAGAGAGGCTCTGATTGCCAGCCCTCTATCTTCTTCGCTGGGGGTGAGATGAAAGCCACCTATTTGCGCATGCAGTGTTCTTCCAAATACATTACAAAGAGATGATACTCCTCTAAATGACATGACCCTTTTACTGTTCTACACAAATATCAGCCATGAGTGATGATCCTTCACCTCCCAATTCACCGTTGAATCTTGTTTGTTTGTTTGTTTTCTTTTCTTTTTTTTTTTTATTTGGCGCTGGGTAAAAATAATAATAATTATTTTAAAAAAATTTAAATTTTTTATTAAAAATAATTAACTGTATAATAATTTCAATTGAATGTACAATAAAATCGATAAAATTGTGTAATATCTATCTTCACTGTACATTCACTCAAATTTGATGAAAAAATTAAAATTTTTTTTATCAAAAATGATTGAATTTATACCAAGATTAATTGAATGTGCAATACGACTAATAAAATTGTGCAATAACTATTACACGTTACAGTCTATCTATTGTACATTCAATTAGATTCATTACAAATTCACTTAATTTAGACCCCAAAAAAAAGTAAAAATAGCTTTTTTTTTGTATTATTCCACGTGGGCGGCTACGTACAAATCACGGTTCAAAGCCCACTAATGGCGGAACATCGCCGTCAAACCCATACAAGACTAATTCAAGTGTACAACCGACGCTTCCACTTGATGGGTCCCACATATCGAATCCGGGTAATTTGCAGGGAAAGCCTACCAGTTATTTACGTTGACGAGACGTCAAAAAAAAGAGGGGTATGTAAATCTGCCGACAATTTTAAAGGAGGTGTGTAGAAGATGATAGCTGCAATAAACCCAATTTTAATTAGTCAGAGCCACGAGAAAACGTCCCAGTCATAAAAGACAACAATTTTCCATTATTTTCCAAACAAAACAAACGGATTTGCCTTCATTCCTTATGAAGGGGGAAGGGAGAATTGAATTGATTATCAACCAGCTTTTAGTTGAAAGGATTGGAGACTTTGGGAGTTTGCTGGCGCTGGCGGCGGGCACGCTACACACAATACACATAAGGATGGGCTTGTTCTTGGGCCAAGGCCTAAAAGTCGCCATCACAGGCCTGACTAGAGTCCACAGAGACCTTAGCGACATCATTGGGCATCGGCTGGGTTGCACGGGCTTGAATCGGTGTCACCTATTTCCACAATATCGCAATGTCCGCGCTCCGCAACCTAACCCCGAACGGGTGATTCTGACGCGGCACCACGAACATACGTAAGAATTTGACGGTAATTTAATATATTTTTTATATATTAAATTTAAATTTGAATATTTTTATCAGTATTTTTTATTTCAAATAAATTAAAGCGATTTATTATTGATAGTTTGTTGAATTATAAATTTAATAAGTTGTAATTGTTTACAGTTAAAATAATAAATTATTCATCTAAAATTAATTAAAATATCAATACGATGATTTATGTTTTAGTTTAAAAGAAGAGAGAAAATTATATAAAGAGGAAAAAAAAGAAGAAACAAATCGAAGTAAAATTGACGGCAAAAATATGTGAAGATAGAAAAAATTTTTGGAGATGTGGGGTATATGAATTGAGAGTCCACCACAAAGACCAGAACTGTGAGCCTCAATTCTCCACATATCCATCCAACTCTCTGCGTCTAGCTCGGTGACAAGAGACAATGGCGAGAATTGGAAGACGGTGAAAGAATAGAAACCACGTTGTTGTGTGCTATGCATGTCCCATGGCCTGTCATTGTGCTCACCACGCTTTTTCACCATCACCTCAACGGCATTTCTCCATCAACAACACTAACATCGTCAAAGTTCCAAGAAGATCCAAGCCTGTTGTTTTATCCTCCGTCAGCAGAACCGAAGCCTCTTATAATACTCTGGTCTCCGAGGTACTCTCTTCTTATGCTCTCTTGTCTCCGCGTTTCATTGTGTCAGAGTGCTCTCAATTGGACTAAAGGAGCACTCTTGGTGGTGGCATTGTCTCCCCTACCGGGGGAGGTGGCGGCGGCTTGTGGGTTTTGGTTGGAGCAATAGTCGGTCGATTTTCTTAAACTGGCGTTTGAGATCAGTCCACTAATTGGACACTTTCCTTTGTTATTAGAAGCCTGTATCATAAGACTTTAACCCTGCATCCTAGAATATCTGTCTAATTCCGGTGATTTTACCGAAGGACTTTAGTAGAAGTTTACTTTCTTATTACTGCCATTTGGTGCTGCAATGTTTGTTGCATTGACTGACTCTGCCCGTTTGGGTGTCACTAGGCAGTGAGGCTACTGTGTCCTCCGGCAAAATTTGAAGCTTCCAAGCTGAAGGTTGTCTTAATGGGAGAAGACACGAATAAGTATTCAGACATCATCCCTAGAACTTACATCCTATCTCACTGTGACTTTACGGCAAAACTAACCTTAACCATCTCCAATGTCATTAATCTATATCAGGTAAGCGTTCATATCATCCACAATAGTAGCTTCCAAAATTCATTACTTTTGACAGTATCTTTGTTTATGAATCCATCTTCTTAGGTTCAGTTGACTGAACGCTAGAATTATGTTTGAATGTGGCAGCTAAGAGGGTGGTATAGTAAGGATGATGTGGTTGCTGAATGGAAGAAGCTAGAAGGGCAAATGGGTCTGCACATCCATTGCTATGTCAGTGGTCCTAATCTCATGCTAGACCTTGCTGCCGAGTTTAGATACCACATTTTCTCCAAGGAAATGCCTTTGGTAAGTTCTTATTTTACAATGAACCTGCCATGTCTCTTCCTCTGCTACATGTGTCCAAAATCTGGATTAGCTGTTACTGCTGAAACATAATCAAGGCTAGAACTCTTCATTTTATGTGAGGCAGGTGCTTGAGTCTGTATTGCATGGAGATTCAGTACTTTTCAGTGAGCATCCTGAGCTAATGGATGCATTAGTTTGGGTATATTTCCATTCTAGCTCACAGCAGTATAATTGCTTGGAGTGTTGGGGCTCATTCAACAATGTTGTTCAGGTAAACCGGAACACTGTTAATCATGGACCTGATGCATCAAAAAGATCTCTTACCAACACTGGTGCCCTATTGTTTACAGATGAGAAATTCCATTTTAATGACAGCCTTTTTGTACCAAGTGCTAATCCCCTCTCGAGTAATTCATAAATGTGCCTATCTTTGTGGAATATGGTCTAAATCTCCAATTTACATTGAGTTGCTGATTAAGTCATTCATTGATTTATCAGGGAAGACGGGGGGAATCAATATCAAGGCTTACTAACTTCAACTGCTAAGGATGGCCCCCACCAAAGAAATCGACAAGGACCAAAATCCATTTTCCAAGCTCTTTTTGCTTTCCTTTTATGACGTGATTCACATGGGGCCATAATTCCGATGGCCAATTTTTATGATCAGACCCTCAGGAAGATTTAGCTAATTCAACATAGATGCTAAAAACGTCTCGTTTCCCAGAAACATCAATGTGGCCACATAAACACAAAGAAGCTCCTTGGTAAGGAATAACGGCTGAAGTTCAAGTTGCGTCCCAACAAGAATTGCCCGAGACTCAAATGATACTTTTGTTTGATTAGATATGTGTATTGATTCACAATTCGTGTGCAACTGAGAACATTTGTTCATTTATTCATGAAATACGAGTAATTGTTTAGATTAAAAATACAGGATTTCATGATTTGCGTAGAGACATGCGATCCAACCAACTTGTGGAATATACATAGAATATAATAAATCCAATCAGAATATCATCTCCGCATAAACCTCTCGTACATAGCACAGCCAAGCCATAACAGAGTTCAACCATACATTATTCAGTCAGAAGAAATTAATCTTATCTTATGCAAAACCTGATTTTCTAATTGTATCAGAAGCTGTACCAACACAAGATTAGTCGTACCATTACTGAGTCTTTAGTACGATTTATTGGGTTTGGAAAATGAAGATGACTTGGCTTTTGCAAAATCAACCAGATCTTTGAACAGAGCATCTTCTGGTTGCTCTTGTTTGGTGGGAGTGGACGGGTTAAGAGAGACGCTCTGTGTATGTCCAACTAAGCTGTCATAGGAGGAACCAGAACCACTACTTGAATGAGAAATGGCACCTGCAGAAGCCTGTTGTTGCTCAAAGAAT
Organism: Bruguiera gymnorhiza; assembly: GCA_020883675.1. Classification (NCBI taxonomy): domain Eukaryota; kingdom Viridiplantae; phylum Streptophyta; class Magnoliopsida; order Malpighiales; family Rhizophoraceae; genus Bruguiera; species Bruguiera gymnorhiza. The sequence goes on along the minus strand of JAIRCJ010001047.1, from coordinate 543,530 downwards.
TGCTGCCTCTGATTATACCTGGAAGGAGGGGGTGGCAGAGAACCATGAGACTGTGTATCCCAAGGAGCTGGAGGGAGCCCAGATTTGCTTAATGGAGTTGGTTCATCGTACACAGGATGACCAGTAAAAGGAGGCGATGAGTGGTTAATAGCATGTAGAGGAGGAGGTGAGGTGGAGAGGGTGGGAGAATATGGTGGTGAGGAGTTTGTGTTGGAATGAGATGGAACAGTCAAGGGTGTAGATTCTGATGCTTGAAAGGATCCCTTCGAATTGTAGACATCGCCGCTGAGATAATCAACCATGCCAGAATCTGCACTGACTGACCTTTTTGATATGGGGGGAGGAGGTAGAACTGGGCTGACTCGTGTTCGTACACTTGCTGGATTCCGGCCTTGTACTTGTGAGGTATCTCTTGATGACCTGTGGTCATATGATTGTGCCAACTTGTTTGAATGATGTTTTTCCCCAAATTTGTCTTAGAATTACAAATTTCGTTTAAAGATTAGATAATAGAAAATATGATTGTAATCTTCCAACATGCTTCTCCAAATAAAGGTGGCAAGTTACAAGCTGAAACAACAATCAAATTTCAAGGAAATCATCTGCAACATTACTTAACAATTGAATTTTTTATTTTTTTAGCAGCATTACTTGGCAATTGTTATCATTAATTACCATGTAAACCAAAATACTTGCATAGAGTGTGAATAGCCCCCTTCAAACCACAAATAATAATGAGCACTGATAAAATAACTGAAAAATGCAGAGGGTGAGAGAGAGAGGGAAAACCACCAAATGAAAAAGCTCATAGCAAACTGACCTGTGAGCCAGCTGGGAAAAATCATCATCTGAATCCTGGTCCGCATGGCTAACATTAACAAATGGCAAAGATGGAGTTTCTGTTTCTCTTTGTGATACGGCAGGGGTTCCCTTTGCAATTTCATCATGCTGATGAAGCACATGCTGCAAGTTGTCATTTAATGCCAAACCCTGGCCTAGAAGTTCTTCATCTCTGAAAGAGAAGCATCTTTGTCAGTATTTTCAGGAATGGGAAAGAAAAATGTAAAAATGATCAAATCCCTACCCTGTGTTATTCACAAGAAGCATGATGCGCTTTTGGTAAGAACGACACTGATCAACAAGGTCAACAATCACATCTTGTGCCACCGCCTGCCGGGATATCCATCAGTTAAAGAAATTCATTATAATTGTTACACTGCACAGTTGCACCTCACATAAAGATGGCACCAGATAGCAAGCTTGAACAAATGAAAAAATCTGCATCAACCAGGGAACTACTTATAGATAGAGTGGATGATGTTTGTTAGATTTTTGAGTAAAGCGTTGGCAAAGAATATATTTACTGCAGACAGCTGTTTATTTCTTCTCTCCTTAACAGCAATATGGAGACTGAATGCATATGCACCCAACTATCAATCAACTTCCTTTCTCATGGCAGAATTGCTTCCCAATTACTCTTGCTTCTAACAACTTAAAGGAAAAGTACAACAAACTTGCTGAAAAGGGAGGAGAAATTCTTACGATGTTCTGACATAATTGAGGAACAGAATCAGCATAAAGAGGGCACGATAACAGCCAAAAAAAGAAAAAAGAATTAAAAATAAAACACTTTGCAAATATTGTCACACCAAGAGGATCATTTTTTTCCAGGTTCTACACCAAAAAGAGTTCAAGAACACTCTTTCACAAAATAATATAGAAAGCATAACATGTTATAATCCTCTTGAAAAGGATGATTACCTCAGGGTTCTTAGGATCCAAGGCACCAAGCATTTCCGTTAAGACATCTGCTAATCCCTGAGCACTTTGAATCTCTGTCAAGCTGAAAGTGAAAAAAAAAAAAAAAAAAGGTGTAAAAGTTATGAATAGTAGTAGTCCAACAAGGGAAGGAAAGAGGGTGGGGCTTCTTGGACTAAAACAGATAGTCAGCAATGGAGCCTTCCATCAAGCAGTTTGATTTAATATTCTTTATAATCAAAGGCAATGATTCCTGGTTATGTCCTCCATGTATAGCCACAACAACCACATTTCAAATTGACCTTAATATTTGCATTTGATAAATGAGCATGCCACTGGACTCAACGTAAGAAGTTAACAAGTAGACTTAACCAGTGTTGCCATCTCTATATATCAGGAAAAAACAAGTCATGCAAGGTTGCCTTCATAAGGATGTGAATTGTGTCTCAGACGCTCTGCACATGGGGTTGATGAGAAAGCAGAGGAAAATATATAAAAAAATTCCTATTCCTTTTTATTGGTTTTTTTTTTCCTTCTTGTTATGTTTTGTTTTGTTTTGGCAAGAGAGAAGAGAGTCTAAGGGAAATATGTATAAATGTCTATGAAAAAGGCAATCAATAAGTAACAGATTTTCATAATAACAATCACAAAAAGAATGCTTTCTAGTATCCCCTATGCTGATAGTTCCTAGGAGAACTTCCAAGTCAGTTAACTCAATACTCTACTATGCAATCAAATGGAAAAACACAATGTGGCTCAATCTGAATTTGGGGAAATTTCTAAAGAAATAATTAAATTGCAACCAGTACCTGAGGCCAGAGGCATCAGACTGGAGAGAGGCTTGAATAGCAGCATCTTCATATGCTGAAGGTGCATGAACCAGTGGCTGCATTTGGGGAGGAGTGAACAATGGTACACTGTTCTCTTCTCGGAGTGGAAATTCAAATCCAGCAGCCTGTCAATTAGCAAAGGTTAGTTCACAAAACAGGCCTTCATGAATGGGCAGAGAAACCAATGCATAATACCCTAAAAATTATGGTAGAATCTAATGTCAATTGCATTGCAACTAAGTTCTAGTTCCAGATGACAGCAGAAAGGAACATTTACATGATATTCAATGACTGAATATAAGAAAACTGAAGCCTTTTAACCATCTTATCACTACTTACTAAAAAAGCACACTCTGACCATCACCCAAACTTGTCTATTACATGTATTCATATCAGAACGAAGCAACAGCAGAAAATTATAGATGCTGAAGAAAATCTAAATAGACATTGAAGCTAGCAATTACCCTTAGCTCATTATAGGCAGCATGATATTGGGGATACCTTCCCCTTGATCCTCCGAGAGCTTCTTGCCATGTATCTATCAAAATTAGTATCTTTTCTCTCACGTTCAGATCTGGCTGCACAAGGAGTATGTATCATGCATCAAAATTAAATTAACATAACCAGAAAAAGGAAGGTCCATGATATAGGTAATAGGAAGAAAGGGAACCTTCTTCTTTATTATTTTGACCATGTCGTGTAAAATATCACGATCAATGATCCGTTGAAATACATTCTCACCACAATTTTTGCTGAGGGTCTCAAGAACCTAGATCAAAATTTTCACATCAAAATGTCAGTTGCATGAGACAGCATCTTCTTTACTCTCATGCAAGGCAGAAAGAGGATTGTAGCAAGCATGTCGAATGTTTTCTTAGACATATTATATCTGAGGAAATAGGAAGTCTTAGCACTGTGCACCTCACACGATTCAACATAAAATTGGACCACAGAATTGTAGCCCTTTAAACAACAATGAGGCATGGTTGCTGTTTGCCACTGTCTATGATTCTGATAGAGAGAGAACACAAAAGCAAGCATATAAATCTTAAAAAAGCAAAGAAAGTACTGACGAAAAGAGCTAATAGCTGTATTTTGGGATTTTTTCTGCCTAGCCGCTTCTTGAGTACTTTCAGAGCATCCTTTGCTTGCCTGCAATGCCAATCCATGATGAAGACAATCATAAAAAGAAGCATAATTTGAAAGCAGAAAGAAATCAGCATATTTCTCGAAGTACAACGAATTGATCGGTAAATAGAATAGCAAAAAGGGCTTTAGATATCCACTAGCTTAGGCCATAAAACCTCATTTTCACCACAATTAACAGCCATGAGATGTTCTGGCAATGACATCACATATCACTACAGTCATGCTAGACTAAAGCCAAAAAGGCAACTGTGTCTAAGAAGTTGCAACCCATCCTGCGTCTGCCAATCAATTACTGCATAGTTTACAAAAGGAAATGCACTCAACAATTACTGTATGGGACGGCAAAGAAAGAGCAATACCGAGGATTCGTGTTGATAATGTCACACAGCTCAATGTTTATAGCCCAGTCTGGACCAATCAACATATCACTCGTTGCCCTCTCCGCACACGATGCTGCGTCATTAGCCATAACTATTCTTGTCACCTAATTCAAATCCACCGTCCCTTGACTTCCTACAGGCAAAATCGAATGGCTAGACATGAAAACAGAGAAACACGGATCATTTCAAGAAAAATAAACACATGATCAGATTGAAAGAAACAACAAAGAAGCAATGGGGCATAATTCTCCACAAACCCATCAAAGTCCAGGGAGATAACGACAAACCCGAATCAATTTAAACACAATCAAAGCACACAAGAATCAACAAACAAAACCCACAAGTTAAACCCAATTCAACCGGGAAACAAAGTGAAATATTGCGCCGCTGCAAAGAACCCCACACGGGCACTAGAACCCCAACAGCAGAGATCAGCAAAACAAGCGCAACCGAGACGCGAGAAACAGGACCCAATTACCCAGAAAGGAAAAAGGAAAAAGAAACCCAGTTCATCAAATAGAAGAGAAAAACAGGAGAATAAAAAGAAAGATGGCACATTTATTGCGGGGGGGGGGCGTAAGGAACTTCGATTCGATGCCTACCAGTCAAAAGAGTGTGAGAAGACGAAGAACGAGAGAGCCAAGTAGAGAGAAACTGAAGGAACCAAAGTATTTGCTTTTGTCTACGTGCAAATGCAAAGATGAATTGGCCGAGAGGGCCTTCGGACAACAAAAGTTGGTTAGTTGTTGGTTAACTTTCAATTGTGTCAGCGTTGCTGTCTAGACTTTTAGAATCAACACGACATTTTATCATTTTCTAATTTTTTTTCTTTTCTTTTCTTTTCTAGAAGAATCGTATCTGAAATGAGATTAATGTTTTAATTTTATTAACAACAAAAATTTCGAAAGATATTCTAATCATAATTAATAATTAAAATTTAATTATGTGAATTAATATCTAATTTTTGTGTTCAATAATTATTATATATTAGATGATGGGTCATCTAATTAATTGTGACGGACAACTAATTATTCTTCTTATTTTATGTAACCGCTGATATATATTACAGGGTTTTCCTTACCGTCTTCTTCTTACCTTCGGACGTGTAAAGTCAAATGTAACCCATTGCATTACCCATACGACCGTCGACTTATCCATAAAACACACGATTTTATTAACATATTATACGGACTTCATTTTTATTTAATTTTTTATAAAAAATGTGCCATTTAAATAATATTAAAACTAAATAAATTTACTCACATTTAATTTTAATATTAAAAAATTTAAAATTTACATTCAAATTAATTATTAATTAAATTGTTATCTTGAATAATACATATAAAATTATAGTACATTAAAAAAATAAAATTTTAAATTATTTATTGTGATTAGTAATATCATTTATTAGTAAAATAATTATTTTATTAATTATGTATAATAAATTCAATAACAGGTAGCGTTTTAGAAGTATTTGGAGATTTGAGTAACAGGCCCTTAAATCCCTACGGAATAGGGATAAGATGAAATAACACAGACCGGTCCAAGGAGGCCCCGACGTCCGGTTCACTCCACTTGCTGAATTTCCACGATCGGACCGTGGCGCTCTTCTGTCTGCACAAGACTTGTTTACCAATCTCATTATTTCAAGAATATATTATGCGCATTTAAGAAAAAAAAACTTAAATGAAAAAAAAATCATAAAATAATATCTGATAAATATTACTGATAAATGCTTTATCAATTATTTTCTCGTTGACAAAACACCGAAATAATCCTTTTGTCATGAGGAATTAAAACAAAAATCTGAAATAGGGCAAATAATTATTGTATCTTTTCTTCTTCTTCTTTTTTTTTTTCTTCATTTGTTGATCTTGAAACTTGATCAAGTGCATGCTACAAATATTTTTAAAATCTTTATGTTTCGATTTTAAGATGTTGTCATTGACCCATTAGCTCACATTTAAGAAAAAGAAAAAAAAACCATCGAAACATTTTGGATCAATTCATTCGTCCAACTTTGATCGAAAAGATAATGGCTTATATTAAGAGTCCATCTTCCTCATGTAAATATATTATCAATTAAAATATAGCATACAATCTCGTACTTTTAGTATTATTAATTTTAATAATTTTATTAAATTTTTTTTAATTTAATATTTAAAATTTAATGATTATATTCTCATTCTCTTCTCTTTCGATCAAAGCATCCCACGCAAAAAGTTTGGAACATCTATAATGGAAACCCACCTAAAAAAGTATCATTAGGAATTTCTATGCATATAAGAGAAGAGACCAGCATATAATAGACGAGTGTATCAGAATAATAAATTAATCATAAAATATCACTTAATTTTTATATTAGATAAAAAAATTTGAATTATATAAATATAAATATTATATATATTAATAAGTTATTAAAAAAAAAGTAATAGGAGGTGGCAGAAAACTCTACTTATTCATTTTCGGGTCGATTTCTTAATCGTCAAATGGGCTTCTTCCGTCATAGCCCTGTACAGTTCCAAAAGTGGGCCTTTTCCTTTGGGGTGGGTTGGGTACCACACAAACCTCCAAAGAGGCCCAAGAGCAGAAACTTGGGTTGTCTTACGCTGCCTCCACGAATTAACTAGTCCGTTCAACTGATTGGGTCTCGAGACCCCCTACAGCTCTTGTAGGTCCTTTCAATTCTGATTCATGTATTACTGGTCCTACGGCTTGATTGTGTTATGAATGAAATGGTCACCTTTGCCCAAAATAATAATAATAATAATAATAATAATAATAATAATAATAATGAGAAAAAAGTGCTCGGAGATGTTTTATTTATGTCCGTCGAAAACAAGAAAGATGCTTTCTCATCATCTCTCTCGAAAATATTTGATTGGTGAAGGTTCAAGAAACTGATTTCCGATGTATTCAATGAAAAATTCAAGAAAGTTACTGAAAATCTTCATCATGCAAAAGTAATTTAATGTTGAGTTAGGTAAAAAAAAAAAAAAGGGTGCTTCCTTCCAAACAATTGTGATACATATTTTATTTGTGATGCTTGTTATTTTTATTTATATTAGTATAATACATACATAATTCTACATTATATAAATTTATATAGTTATTTTTTTATTTTAATTAAACTTTACTTAAAATTTTACTTATTTATATTTAAAATTAAGTTGATTTGATTTATATTTTAATCGAGTTAAATGAAATATTTTATTTTGTTTACATGAAGTGACAACGACAGGATTGGTTGAACTTTCTATTCTGAGATTTTTGATTCCAAGAACATTATATCATGTGAGGTAGTGTGAAAATTACTAGGATGGGTCCTTAGGGTCTTATCTCTCTCATGTATCCAAATGAAATGATGTATAATCAAGATAGCAGAACTCGAGAATTTGGAAGCACCCGCTACATATGTTGTCGACAGAGAAGCTCAGGGGTCATGAACTGGTGAAAAGATGAGTTGGACCAGCAATACTGTAACTCATGTATCGGTGAAAAAGATGAAGAAAGCACCGCCGAACGCCACATCTCATGCCAGGTCGGGACACCACATCTCGCTTGTCTTGACAGAAGTGATAAATTTTACACCAAACAAAAATATTGCCAGCTTTAAGTGGTGGTAAGTAAAACTCAAATTCACATTGTTAAAAGCGTAGCTTGTGAGTTACACACACACACACACACACACACACATATGTTGTTAAACCAACTCGTAGTTAAGGAATGATGCAGAAACGTAGAAAATAGAACAAACAAGTTGAAAAACACAGAGATGTTTATTTATGAAAATAAAGTAAAAGATATAAGAGCTTAGTTTTGTGGTTAGAGAATTAACAAAAATACATCTAAAATATGAGCCTTATGTATATATATATATATATATATATGTAAATTATTTTGAAAATTTTAATTCATCACTCAAAATTAATAGATTTATAATTAAAATGTCAAAATGTGTAAGGGATAAGAAATTCTCTTGCAGCAAGTTACACAAATATTTAAATGCATCTGACTGTACATTCTTTTGATTTAATTGCATACTTTATTAATTTAATTACACATCTATTAATTTTTCAAAAAAATAAATTGTATTCAATAAAAACCACATTTTGGATTTTTCTTTTCAAATTTTCTGACCACAATTTTTTTTTAAGGATATAAAAAGGCCACGCAACAAGTAAACTGTGGAAAATAAAAATGTCGACGTCCTTGAAAAAAGACGAAACAGAGGAATTAAAGGAGATATTTCAGAGGTGGAAAAGAAATAGTAAATATCTTAAGCCAATCAATCATGCAAAAGCACATATAAAAATATCCGATATATCTATAAATAATTGTGCGTGCATTCAAATTATTGGTTTCTTTTGGGGTCTTCTTGGCACTTACACTATTGATTGAAATGAATTTAGCATTTTCCTTTCGGTATAATGGTTACTGACTTTGTGCATGTTGTCTACCACTTTAATCCACAGTTAAAGGGGATTCAAGATGAACAAGTATGAATTATGGACAAAGGTTTTTTTTTTTTTAGTAAATTACGATGGCTATTTAAAAAAAAAATTTGTAGCACGATTCTTATAATTAAAGGATGGAAAATAAAATGAGTAATAAATTTGTTAAAAAAGAAAAAAAAAAAAAAAAAAAAAGAGAAGGAGGGTACACAATCAAATGGAAGCTTTGCTTCGGGTGGGGTATATGTGGACTGAGTGTGTTTTGAATTTAGGCAGGTCATCGTTAAATGTTATCCCTACACAAAAGCCGATGCACTTTGCCTTGTGGCTGTGGGTTAAAGCACCATCCATTCCTGTTAGCCTGTGGGTTTCCCGTGGACCCGTGGAGACTCAGGTCCAATCCCTGTCGCCCGAAAAAGTTGCCGTGGGGCCCTGATAGATGCCCATAACGGCCGATTATTTATCTTTTCTTTTGTCCGGTTTCCGATCAAGCTAGAAGTTCGTTGGTAGCACTCATTACGAGATGAAATTATTGCACGTATGTCCAATTCATCATGTGGCTACAAATTGACAATAATGGTATTTCACTCACAAAATAAACCTAATAAATGTTCGGAATATTTATAGTATATTTAGTTTATGGTCCAAAATCAAAATGAGAATCAAAATTGTAAACGAACACGACATAGAAGAAAATGAGTGAGTATAATTATATCTATACATATAGATATAATACGAGTGAGTATAATTATATTATTTTTAAATTAATTTAATTTTTAACAAGAAAAATTGATTATATTATTCTTAAATTAAATTAATGAAAATTTTAAAAATTCCTAATTTTAAAATCATGATATTCTTAAACTCAAAAGTCTTAATTCTCATTAGTATTTCTTTTCTTTTTTTTCTTCTCTTTAGGTTTCTGCTATTGAAATTTCAACAACGTTTTCGTCGGTTTGTATGCTGTGTATAGCATGTTTTTCCTACTAGCCCCTTCTTCCTCTTTTTTTTTTTTTTTTTGTTTTTTCATGAATCTGTTTAAAGAGTGTGAATTTACCAGAAGTGTATTTGTTGTTAGGCCCACGGCGCATAGAGACCTCTATGCTACCTTTTTTCTGGGATAAACACTTTTGTCTAAAGCCTATTTAAAAGGAAATTGGGGCAATTATTATGGTGTTTTGGTGGGTATGCTTTTTTTTTTTTTGCCTTCCAATGCAGTGATATTTATGTGCGAATGGAGTTTGATAACAGCCTACAATTTTCAGCTGTTACGTCATACTATCAGCTCTTTGTCAGTCGCTTGAACATCATCCATGTTCTAGTAGAGCATTGCAGGGTCCATTTTGTAGTTTGCTTGCTTTATCGTGACACGAGACCTCACGTAGTTTGGCCTATAGCCTATATTTACGGCACAGACAGTTGGAGAATTATTTACTATAAAAAAAATAGAATATTTACAGACTGTAATCGGTATTTTTTTACTGTCCAAAATTTTATATATGCCAATGTCACTCAATTTTCAGTTCTTTTTTTTTTTAAAAAACGAAATATTTATAATAATTTTTCACTTGGATGGATTCCGCTTCCTACCCTACATTTATAGCCTCAAAAACTAGCCCCTAAATGACAAAGCTTCAAGGTGGATTGAAGTTTCCGTCACGGCTTTTGCAGGCCATTTTGATGGCTTCCGTTTTTATTTATTTATTTATTTATAAATTCAATCCATAGGTACACACGTCGACGATTTACATACCCGGCACAAGGACAATCGATTCATTTGTAAATTATAGGTGAAAAAGGAAAACAGAGATATTGCCATGAAAATTCAGGAGGAGGAGGAGGAGGAGGCATGAAACTTGTCGGAGATGGGCCCAAAGTCGATACAGTTGTCTTGTGGCTGTGGGTGAAATGACATTGCATTGTGTTTTCTGCTCTCAGTTTGTGGGTTTTCGGTTGGCCCACGGAGACTCAGGTCCAATCCCAAGTCATTTGAAAAAGTTGGTTTTGGGACCCATATAGATACCCGAATCGGCCGATAATATATATATATATATTTTTATTTTTTTTTCTGGTTTCCAATCATGCAAGAATTTCGTTGGTAGCATTCATTACGGTATGAAATTATTGCACATATGGCCAATTCGTCATGTGCTATCGATTGTCAATAATAGTATTTCACATACAAAATAAATCGAATAAATGTATCGTAATATTTACTAAAATTAATTATTTTTTTATAATGATGATACTTGTATATATATATATGATATAAATAAATATGATTATATTACTCTTAAATTAAATTCATGAAAATTATGAAAATTTTGATTTTTATTCTCAATTATGCATTGTTGATAATGATATTTTTGTATCTAATAATGGCTCGATAATGATTTTGATTGTTCACTCGTGATGTTTTTTCATATAATATTGAATAACAATGATTTTTAATCTTTTTCTTTTTTTTGTTTTATTCATTCCGACCAGCGCTGCAATCTTGGTGTTGGAATTAAGGAGCAACACAAGAGACCACCTGGTTGGTATTTGTAATAAATTTAATTTTAGTACAGGAAAAAGTTTGATGGACGGTGATGGACGCAGTTAAAAATAATTGATAAAATAATAAATATATTATTATAATAATAAAAGGGGATTTAATGAAAAAATAATAAAAAATTGTATTATTTTATTAAATATATCTACTATATCAATCACTTTAGCGTTCATATAATTGTTTCAATTAGTAAAAACATGTGTAATAAATAAATGAAAAATCTTTAAGATTAAACCCAATGCGAGATCGTGGCGCCGGGCACCTCCACGTCAATAAATACTAGCATGCTCATTGGTGTCATTGCATGCTCCCATTGCTCCCCATAACCTGCTGTAGTCCCTCCAGCTGTTAGACCTCTCTCTTTCGCAAATTGCAACTTCTCAATGGAGGTTTCATTCCTCAAACAAACTGCTTCTGAACCAAAGACAATCAGCCCTATTAATGGAAACGGCTCTGCGGCCAATGACACCAATATTGATGATGACTGGCATGGAGTAGATCGCGAACTTCCCATCATAGACTACACTATGTTTAAGTCTGATGATCCTGCTCAACGATCCAAAGTCATCAGAGACCTCGGCAAATGGTGCCAAGAATATGGCTTCTTCCTTGTAGGCTTCCGTCCCACCTTTTTTTTCTTTTTTAAATTTATTTCTTCGTTCCGATCAACCACCGGCGCATTGGCATTCTTAATTTGTTTGCTTTTCCCCTACAAGTCCATGTATACATAATTGCAGCGTGACAAGAAGTACGTTTGGTGGGCCTTAGTAGCCATACCAAGCTTAATAGACTCAAAAACTCCATGAATAAAAGTTTCTCGTATAGTTGAATAGCCTCTAATTAACCCACATAGCCCAACACTAAATATATATGTATATTGTCGAGAATTCTTCACTTTTTCTTTTGGCCTAAATTATGTGTTGCGATTTCGTAACCGAGAGAGAGACTAGCTTTTGGCTGTTTGTCGAAAATAGCAACTCTTCACCCAAGAGAATTTTTATTAGAATACCTAACGTTGCGAGGTACATGGATGGACGCTAGTTATCTCTTATTCCGTATATGGTTGACGGATAATGATTCTGCAGGTGAAAAATCATCCGGTGCCGGAGAATTTGATCAAGGAGACTATAGACAAATTCATGGAATTCTTTGATCAGACGGAGGAGGAGAAGCGCAAGTACTCCACAAGGGATCCAGATGACAGGATTCGGTTCTTCCAAGGTGACAAAAACATCATTAGCCGGGAGTACCTTTACGTAACCACGCACCCCACCGTGCACTGCCCTTCCGAGCCACCCACTCTAACGTAATTAACTAACTCTCTATTTCTCAATTAATTAATTTAATTAACCCCGTTTTAATATAACTACTATTACGAGTAAACAACTGGCGACTAATCATCAATTAATCGACGCGTAGTGAGACGGTCAAGGAGTTTAGCGGAAAGGTCCGGGAGGTAGGAATTGAGTTGCTTAGAGGGATTTCAGCATCACTGGGGTTTGAAGAGGACTACATAGAGAAGAAACTGAATCTGGAATCTAGCTTCGATTTTCTTACCGTGAATGACTATCCGGCACGCTGGAATTCGACAAATCGATTGGGTCAAGTTGAACACAGCGACACTGGTCTTTTTACTCTCGTGACCCAAAACACCAACGGTGGCCTACAACTGGAACACAATGGCCAGTGGCTCAACGTGAACATTAAGCCCGATTGGATTGCCTGCAACGTTGCTGATTTCCTTGAGGTATAAGTATGTGTAGAGGACATTAATTCTTGATATTAATGAATTGAGCTCTTCTTGTTAATTATTTGTGATAGTGATTTTGTTCAATTTGTTGGGTGATTGTAGATCTTAACAAATGGCAAATACAAAAGTGTGGTGCATCGAGTGATATTGAACAGTGAAGTCCGAAGGGTGACACCGCCATTGTTCATAGGACCAGCACTGGACACATTTGTGTCCCCTGCACCGGAATTTGTGGACGAGTCCCACCCACCTGGATACCTTGGCATGTCCTATAGGCAATATTTGGAGCTTAATGACCACCAAGTCATTGACGGAAGGTCATGGCTTCAACAAATTCGGCTTTGAATCCTCCTCATTAGTTGAAGGGAGCCCGTATGATTCTAATTATATTTAAGAATAATAGTTAATTAGTTTCCATCAGCATGGTATCAAGAAGATCTGTATGCTAGGTTAAGTACCGTACGTACACATGTCCAAATTTGCTTAATGATCCGCATCTCGGAGATCGTTTGAGGGTTGGAAGTTGTGGATCACTTTAATAATGTGAGCAATATGATGGCTCCCTTTGATTAGGTGGGTATTAATAAGTTAATAAATAAGGGATGCTGCGTCCCATGCCATTGTAATTAAACAAAGCGAGACAAAGTCTGCCCAAGTCTTGCTTTGTTGCTTCGCCTCATGCCCATTACTATCAATAAAGAAATGCCTTTTGTTTTCAATAACATCATAATCTATGTTTTCCACGCGTTTGTGCCGTATTGTTCAGAACATGACCATCAATCCCCAAAAATGCGGTCTAAAATTGATTCAGTCGCTAATAAAATCAAGATTTACTGTATCGAGAAAAGTCCCCTTGACAACACTTCAACGATAGTTCTTTTTTCCTTTTTGCAATTTCTTTTTTCTTTATTTTCAACACCGAAAAAAATATTATAAAAATATTAATGATTAGTTTAAGCTAAATTATTTTTTATTGATGTTTTAATGCAACAAAAAACTTAAACTTATCATTTAATAATAATGATGGTTTCGAAGCGGACTAATAATATAATATATTTTATATGTATTATAAAAATTATTTATATTTATTATTTTTTATGTTATCTAATCGTACACATTTATTTTTTGCGGCACACGCATACGCATTTGAGAAGAAATTAGTTGAGGACAACGAACATTGCCCCCATCAACGGCTGAGATCGAACACACGACGCACCTATCGATTTGTCCCAATGGCTAGCCCCCACGTGCTATGGCTGATTTTGGATCCACCACTGTTTCGGCCTGCACGGGGGTTGTTTTGGACCACATGTTTGACATTTGACTAGTCGAGTCGAAGTCTTCTTCACTTGTGCAAAAAGATGCAACAAGACCACCAGGACTTTGACACCTGCTTTCGTATTGTCTACACAACTTTCAGCAGACAAAAAAACAAAAGTGTAGTGCCCTCAACTTTCCTTTCATATTTTCATTGATGGGATCTGATTTTCTTTTTTTTTTGTGATTATTTTTTATTTTATTATTATTATTATTTGTTTCATTCAATACCTTGGAAACAATTACCAAATACCAAATAGTTAATTAAGTTTATTAACAATAAATTTCGTAATAGTTAGTTTATCAACTAAAATAAAATAATTCAACAACAATACAGGCGTAGCCTAAATCTAATCACTGCAGGAAGCGTATAAACTACTTCCACTTTAAGCATACTTATAATTATCCTTCTTCACTCTGACTTCCACCAAACGGAGGATGCCCACGTTGGTAGTTTTTCCAATCATACTTCTTGTCTCCACCTTTCTGTTAGAAGGTTCAGTTTTAACCCTCATCATTCCAAAATGCAAAGATGCCTTTTTTCAATGACAGTTTCAAATTAAAATTTATCTGGGTATTAGAGAAATTGGCATGGAAAGATTATTAAACTTACGCCCTATCTTAAACATGCTATCCCGCCCTATCTCCAACAATTTCTGGTAATTTCCCGTTGATATTTTGCTTCCTCCTTTGATCCCTTATATATCCTCCCATGGCGTGCGTGCTATAGCAATACAATTGCTTAATTGCTCTAACAAGATCATTAATTTCAAACAAAAACAGCTATAATCAGTCGTGGAAAAGGCATCTTCGTCAATTGGAGAGAGGATTTCTTCCGCTGGAATGGATGATCGAATTCCCATGATAGATTACTCAATGCTTGTCAATTTTAATGATCCTGCTCAACGTTCCAATGCCATTGAAAAACTTGCCAAGGCCTGCCTGGACTATGGCTTCTTTATTGTACAAATCTCTCTCTCGTTACTTGTATTAAGATGTCCTAAAAAGCACTTGCACGTCTCTTTTCTTGCCATCTCTCTCGAGAACAAAACTCTTTATGTAAACTTGCTTTGTTGGATAAATGTTTGTGCGTTACTCAGCTTGATGTTTGGCACGTTAAAAATCATGGGGTGCCAGATAGCCTGATTACAAATGTGCACCATGGACTACTCAGATTTTTTGATCTGGCAGAGGAAGAGCAACGCAAGTGTGAGGGTAGGGATCTGAGTGACAGGACCAGGTGGGGGAGAGGAGACAACAACCATGTGAGTAGAGAGTTTCACAAGATTGCTTCTAATCCCCAGTTTTATTTCCCTACCAAGCCACATGGCGTAAGGTACTTTTTTTTCCCTCCCTAAAATTATTAACTTTGTCCAGACTTGGGCAAAAGTGCAGAAGTTCTGGCCTGCTTGCTCAAACAGGTCTGAGTGTCTAAAATTTAGCAACCTTAAAAAATATGACTCTAATTGTCTAATATTCTACCTAAATTCAGACATGCTTGGATTTATTGTGGTTGTCCATTTTGTGGGTCCTACACATATACTCGTATGGGACCCCAAAATCCACGCAGCAAATACTTTCGGGCATGCCTGCATTCTAACAAAATAGCACTGCTCTTGTACTATATAATCTGGATTTATGTCAGGGAGATTTTACAAGCATATAGCAAAAAATTGAGAGATGTGGGATTGGAATTTCTCAGGGGGATTGTGGAATGTAGCGCTGCTCCTATATTATAATCTTGAGGTAAGTACGTTATTAAATCTCTGTCATTTTTAGCATATTGGGTAACTTTTGCTCCAAAATTTGTGTGATTGGCAACTACTAACAAGTGGAGGATACAAGAGCGTGAAACAAGTAGTGGTGGGGAACAGTGAAGAAAGAAGGGTAACTTTGCCAATGTTCTTAGGACCTCACTGGATGCACTTGTATGCCCCACAATTCGTGAGCAGCCATCATCACCCTTCAGCGCATCTCAGCATCACCTTCCAAGCATACTTGGAAGCCAATCAACAACATATAGTTGATTGGCTTGTTGATTGGCAAGTCACACTTACGCCACATTCGAGCTTTAGTACATTCGAAAACGATTTTGTGCAGACGTGCCCCTGTGCAAACAAGCACGTAAGTCGTTTGATCAGTCCCGCATATCCTATGGACGCATGATCCAACGGTTTAGATTCTGACTGCGTTTGCTTTTTCTTTTCTTTTTTCACGGAATTTGAACCTATAAAAAAAAAAAAATTCTTTTACATTTCCTTTAATAATTGTTCTCTTGTCAGAACCTATAAAAAAAGTTCATATTGTGTTAATGAAGCTGGTCCTCTTGGACTCCTATTTTGGCTGGGCTGTATCCCGGCACCTTGTGGGTTGTGTGGGTTGACCTATTGATTATTACACATCGGCCTGAAAGTAAAGCCCAAACTGAAATAAAAGTGCTATTTTCCATATACTTACGGGAGATGACTTCAATAATTTTCACTCCAATGTTAATCGTGTTTTTACTAATTTGATCGGTCGAAATGTTATTCTTCATGAATTTTACCATTGTCAAGTTCTCTGCATTTCGATCCCAAGTATTCGGTTAGAATTGAAATTTTACTAAAAAAATTAATGAATGATCAATTATTATATCTCTAATTATTAATTAGACAATTATTCAAAATAATATGTTAATGGATAATTTGATACACTTTTCTCCGTATTGACATTCTTAATAAAGAACATCAATGGTGAACTCAGCTTCAACTTACAGACGAGTACCTGTGATATATATATATATATATATATATATATATATATCTATGACAAATTAGAGTCATCCGTGCGCAACAAATAATGGTTCGAACGTGACAACTTCGGTGACGGTGGGTCATTAGCCGGACAAAATATGCAAGGTGCATGCGCCTTTTTTGAAAAAACTTCACCGGGGGATATATGAAATGATTCATTCCATATGTGTATGCAGAATTGCTTGCCCATGGACAATAATAACTTGTTTGTCAAAATATTAATAATAATAATAACTTGATTTCCTTATTGAGTAAATGGGCGATACCAGAATCCTAATAATATTAGAAATTAGATCACATGATGTTTGATGTTTCCTAAATCCTTTCGGGTATTGGATTCCGCGTGCCACTCCCACACGGACTACTCTTTCTGCCTATATATGCAGTCCAGCAGGAGACGCCGGAACAGATGAAGGGAAACCCTCTTCTTTAACCGATTCTCGCGCTTTCTCCACCTCTACTGCTTCCGTTTCTCTTCTCCCCGGCCTAATTCCAACCATTCCTTACGAGCCCCCACACTATAATTCTTCCAGTTGTTCATCGTGCAATTTGCTTAAGATTGAGATTTTTAAGTGCCGATTAAACCCACCCGCCCCTTCTCCGCTTTATCCTTAGATTAATCTTTCTCGCCCCCTCCGAGGATGGACCGGTGCCACAACTGGAGGAGGAGTGCAGGCTGTGTAACAGAGCCCGATGTCATAATCGATAGTGGGAGCCGAGTGATGGGGTGCGATGCATTAGTCCTTGAGGTCTTGCTTCGCTTACCTGTGAGATCCGTATTCAGGTTCAGGTGCGTGTGTAGGAGATGGAACTCTTTGATCTCTGATCCCTTTTTCAGGAGGAAGTTCGAGTCTCGGGAGCCATACCCTCTGCTTCCTCTAATAGGATTCTTCCAATCCGACCAATCTGAAGACCTAAGAAACACAATCACGTGGTCTGAACATCGGGGGATTTGTCGGATGCCCTTCTCATCAACCAGCGAAGAAGGTCGGTCCATATGGCGCCATAATATCATTGACGACCTTGGCTCCTTCATCGCTGGCATTTCAGAAGGCCTAATCCTTTGTGGCTTTGGCCCGCACGTTTACGTTGTCTATAATCCTCTCACAAACCAATGGTCCAAGCTTCCTGAACCAAATATGCAAAGCGTCGATCTAGTAGTTGGATTCTCGTGCGAACGAATTGGCGACAGTGGCACCATTAACTACAAAGTTGTTCGAGCTGAGACTAGTAACGGGCCGCGAGCTCCTAATACCATGCCAATTGAAATTTTTTCTTCCGAAACTGGAAGATGGGACCAGTCACTGCTTACTGCTCCTGCAGACATTAATCCATGGTGTCTATGGGGCTGTGACGTAGTGCGCGGGATTTTCTTCTGGTCGTGTCTAGATGATTCTGTAGCAGTCTACGACTCCAAAAGAGGGGGGAACTATCTAGGATTGATAGGATTGCCTCCGAGGGGACCCGCGGGAAAGGATCATGCATTTGGGCCGACTCCAGATGGGCGAATTCAGTATGTCGCTAGAGATGACTTCAGGTTGTGGGCTTGGGTTCTGAAGGACAAGCTGTGTGATTACAGATTTTCTGAGATTATACCCTCCACAGAATGGATCGCGAGAGACATGGTGAGCTTGAGAAGCTTAAACCTTAAAAATGATCGTCCACGAGGTCACAATTCTATCTGTCGGAATTTCAACAGGGTTCCCCAAATTGTAGCCCTTCATCCCAATAATTCGGATCTCGTCTATTTGAGGCTGGATAAGAAGATTATGTGCTACAATTTCACGACCAGAAAGCTGCAGAAGGTTTCTTATCATGGAAACTTACGTTCAAGCTGTATCTACCAATTGTACCCATATTTCCAGCCTCTTTGGCCTCCAACTTTACCCATTCTTCCTTGATTTTCCAAACCAGTCGATACCTGTATATGTTTTACTTTTAAACCGCTTGCCTCCATCTGCCAGAGATGACAGTGCACTAGATGATAGAAGGGCATGCGTGTAATCCAACAAATAGTTTTGTTTATGTTTATTTCATTAAAATGATTTTCCATCTCATTAACAATTGATAATTAAAAGCTGTAGTAGTTGATAAAATGATATGCATATTTCGGAGTTGGAAAAATAATGTTGATTTAATCCAGTTGGTAATTAGCGGCTGTTAATATGCACGTTTTACATTGTCAAATTAATTTGCACAAGAAATTAGGAATCTAAGACGAGAAGAGGGAAATTCTTAGCATATATCTGACCACAATGTGGAACATAGGGACGGAGAACATACAAAACAGAAACAACAACAAAGAATCCCATTCCCTGCGTACTTACTGGGCAGATTTGCGTAAAATCGCAAAATAGCAAAATCGAATGGCTAGACATGAAATCAGAGAAACATGCATCGTTTAAAGAAAAATAAACACACCATCAGATTGAAAGAAACAGCAAACAAGCAATAAGGCATAATTCTCCATAAACCCATCAAAGTCCAGGGAGATAACGATAAACCCGAAACAATTTAAACACGATCAAAGCACGCAATAATCAACAAACAAAACCCAAAAGTTAAACCCAATTCAACCGGGAAACAAACTGAAATATTGCGCCGCTGCAAGGAACCCCACACGGGCACTTAAACCCCAACAGCAGAGATCAGCAAAACAAGCGCAACCGAGATCAACAAACCCGCAATAATTTTGTTGATAAATAAATAATAATAATAATATTTAAATATAAATTAATATAAAAATAATATACGAGATTATTAATTACCTCATAAATAAATTATACATTGTAATTAGTAGTATCATTTACTAGTAAAATAATTATTTAATTAATTATGCGTAATAAATTTAATAAGAGATAGTATATCGTCCAAGGAGGCCCCGACGTCCGGTTCCCTTCTCTTGCTTAATTTCCACAATCGTACCATATCCCTGTCTTGTCTGTACAAGACTTGTCTACCAATCTCTTATTTCATGAAAATATTATGCATATCTAATATTGAGTAAAAAAATGTTATTAAAAATATTTAAAAATAATTATATATGTTTATTTTATTAATTATATATAATGAATTAAAAAATATCTAAACAATATTTTTATAATATTTTTCTCACAAATCACAAAAAAATCTTTCTGTTAGAAACAATTTTTTTTTTAAAATTTAGAATAGAGCAACTTATTATTGTATCTTTTCTTTTTTTTTTTATTCGCTAATCTTGGAATTTGATCGAGTGCAGGCGTGTTACGAATATTTAAAATCTTTATATTTCAATTTTAAAATATTGCCGTTAAGTCATTCTCTCGCATTAAAAAAAAAAAAAAGCCATCAAAACATGTTTGAATCAATTCATTTGTCCAACTTTGATCGAAAAGATGATAACCTATACGAGGAGTCCATCTTCTTGGTGTGAAAATATTATACTACTAATTAGAATAACTTTATCAGAATATCTTAATTTTATATTTAGATTTTAGTGATTATATTCTCATTTTCAAATCACTCGACCTAGCATGCCATGCAAAATGTTTGGAACATCTATAATGGCGACCTTCACCTAAAAAATATGGTCGGAACTTCTCTGCATCTAAAGAAGCGAGAACCGAGCTTATAAATAAAAGCAAATGCTCTCTCCTTCCTCCATATTTTCTCTCCTTTTTTTTTTTTTTTGAAGTCTATAGAAAAAATGGCCAGGCCATC
This sequence comes from Bruguiera gymnorhiza, assembly GCA_020883675.1. Lineage (NCBI taxonomy): Eukaryota > Viridiplantae > Streptophyta > Magnoliopsida > Malpighiales > Rhizophoraceae > Bruguiera > Bruguiera gymnorhiza. The sequence goes on along the minus strand of JAIRCJ010001047.1, from coordinate 522,847 downwards.
ATCATAGGAAAGGGAGGTGAGGAAGGGAGGCACAAGCCTTCAACCATCCCTGTTATTCATTTTCGGGTCGGTTTCTTAATCGTCAAATGGGCTTCTTCCATCATCGCCCTACTCAGTCCCAAAAGTGGAACACTCCCTTTCGGGCGCGTTGGGTACCAGACAAACCTTTGTGTGCAATTAATCACTTAATTACATATATGAGATATTGAACATATCTGGAAATAATTTTGCGTGCATAAATATTATTGGTTTGGTTTGGTTTGATTGAACATCAGTTTCTTTAGGGTCTTCTTGGCACTTACACTATTGATTGAAATGAATTTAGCACTTTCTTTTTGGTATAATGGTTACTTACTTTGTGCATGTTGTCTACCACTTTAATCCACAGTTAAAGGGGATTCAAGATGAACAAGTATGAATTATCGACAAAGGTTTTTTTCGAGTAAATTACTATGGCTGTTTTTTATAAAAAAAAAAAAAACACATTTTTTGTAGCACGATTCTTATAATTAAAGGTTGGCCTATAAAATGAGTAGTAAATTTGTTAAAAAAAAAGAAAAAAAGACAGGAGGGTACACAATCAAATGGAAGCCTTGCTTCGGGTGGGAATATGTGGACTGAATGTGTTTTGAATTTAGGCAGATCATCGTTAAATGTTATCCCTACACAAAGTCCATGCACTTGTCCTGTGGCTGTGGGTTAAAGGACCATCCATTCCTGTTAGCCTGTGGGTTTCCCGTATGGAGACTCAGGTCCAAGCCCTGTCGTCTGAAAAAGTTGCCTGGGCCCCTGATAGATGCCCATAACGGCCGATTATTTATCTTTTTTTTTTTTTTGTCCGGTTTCCAATCAAGCTAGAAGTTCGTTGGTAGCACTCATTACGAGATGAAATTATTGCACATATGTCCAATTCTAATATTATTTCACATACAAAATAAATCTAATAAATGTACGTAATATTTAAGGATCATTTCATTTATAGTTCAAAAGTAAAATAAAAATTAGAATTGAAAATGACTAAACTCAAAAATAAAATAATTGATTTTATAATATATTTAGTATATTTTAAGGGATAATTATTTTTTTAATTATTTAACTTTAATTAAAATTGAAACCAAATTTCTTTTAATAGTATTTTAATTAAGAATTAAAACGTGGTAAATTTTTTTAATTATAACTTAAAATATATTATTTAAAAATTTTAAAAATACAATACATTATATTATATTATGTTTAAAATAATATATTATATAATAAAATTCAATAGTCACAAGTTATTTTTAATTTTTCGTCAAACTCTTTTATGCTTTTTCCCCAATAAATTAAGTCACTTTTTGTAATAAACGAAAAAGATTTATTATAGGAAAAAGATTAATTAATTTAGTTAATTTAGATTTAAAATAATTATCATATGAATAAAAGATCAAAATTGAAGCTTTGAAGGTATGTTGGAGATCCATTTACTCACTCTTACATATTTGCCGAAAATTGTTGGTCGGATGACATCAAATACAATAACAGAAAATTAAGAAAAAGAATACCATTGAAAGAAGAAATTAATTCATATCAGTTTTTCAAAGCGTGCCTTATTCTTGACAAAGATTCGAGAAATAAGCAAGCTTTTCAATATAGCAATCGATGACAAAGATTGAAACAACCCATGACATCAATTGGATTTCAAATAAACTAGCTATTAGTTTTGAAAATCCAAGAAACCCCATACCAATAATTTCTGAGAAAAAGCAAGAAATTTGAGAGAGAGAAACAAAGCCAACTTGCAATGAAAACAAAGTCATCTCTTACCATCAGTTATACTACTGCCTTCATGGCTTTAAGCGATGTCACTGCTTATTCAATTATCATCGTACAAAAGAGTTTAGGAGTTTTTATTTTATTTTTTATCTTTAGATATTATTGGAGGGGAAGTTGGAGTAATTAAAAATAAAACGACAATAATTGATTAATTAAAGGTAAAAATCATAATTTTCTTAAATTTATAAATTTTATTTCTTAATTTAATTGAATATTTTTTTTTTCGAAAATAAGTATTGAAATGAAAACCAAAATAAGTAATTCCTATTTTTATGTTATTTTTTACGAATAACTCTTTAGTAAAATTTATTATTTTTTAATAATAAATTATAAGTGAAAGAGAAAAACAGATGTATTAAATTAAAAATAATATAAAAAGAAATTTTTATAATTTTTTTAACCAAGTACTTACGAAAAGAAATATATTTTTTTCCTCTTTGTGTTTTTAATTAAAAGTTATTGAGTTAATAAAATTAATAATTTACTAAGAATTATTAGGTTAATAAAATCAATATTATTTCTGTTATCTTACATGCACATTTCCTTTAATAATCGTTGTCTCGTCCGAACCTATAAAAAAGGTTCCTTGTCAGAATAATACTGTGTTCACGGGGTCGGTCCTCGTAGACTTTTATTTTGGCTGGGCTGTACCGGGCACCTTGTTGGTTGTGTGGGCTGACCTATTGATCATTACACATCGGTCTGAAAGTAAAGCCCAAACTGAAACAAAAGTAGATGACTTCAATATTTTTTTCACTCCAATGACAAATCGTGTTTTTACTAATTACTTGTATTTCGTATTCTAAGCTTAATTACTAGTTTTTGTCTTAAATTAATCTAGCTCGAGTGCTTGTGGCTGTGAGCATTTTGATCAGTTGAAATGCTGTTCTTCATGGACTTTGTTGTCATCAATTTCCTTGTATCTCGGTCTCTAAGTATCGGTCCAAATTAGAAATACATTAAAAAAATTAATAGATAATTAAATTGGATATAATCCACAAATCTTGATGAACCCATGGAGTTGGATTCTTGCCCCTTTCCAAAATCAGATTCTTGAGTTGGAATGAAACTGATTAAATAAATAAGAATTAATATTACATAGATCATCAATCTTCATATTTTTAATTGCGGTTTAAAAAAATTTTAAGTAATAATTTAATCAAAATTTTTTTTTAAAAAAAATATATTTATTATTTATTTAAAATTAAGTACTTCATTGTTTTTACGTCAACGGAAGATTTCGCCTCTACTCACGTACGGGCCTGCAATATATATATATATATATTTTTTTATTTTATTTTATTGACAAATTAGAGAGTCATCCGTGCGCAGCAGATGGTTGCACCACGATGGCAGCTCCAGGGACCGCTTGGTCATTTGCTATACGCACACGTGCCATTTAAAAAAAACTTCACCGGGGATTCATTAAACGGTAAAATGTTACACGTGCAAGAGGCGGTTAGTCTGGGCGGGAAAGTTTGTTCATAGAGAGATGAAGAGACTAAACAAAAAACAGAAAAGAAAAAAAAAGAAAGAGAAAAGAAAGAGAAAGGGATTTAGAAAAAAAAAAATGAAAGAAAAACGCTCTAAAGAAAGCTCCAAGATTGGTACAATGGCTGCTCCCGCTGAGAGCACAAGAGGTACGTACAACATATCTTTTATGATGGCGTTTCTTGTAACATTATGCGCTGACTTTTTTCTTTTTTCTTTTTTTTTTTGGGCTTTTCACTTGATTAGTTAACCCATTTCCCAAAACGAAGAAGATCTGCAAGTTCCATCCAAATTGCAGAAAAGGAGAAACTTGTGCATTTGCACATGGCCAGTCAGAGCTAAGGATCAGTGCAATGGCTGAGACTCCCACTGAGAGTAACCAAGGTACAATTTTCTTGGTTTTCTTGTAACATTTCTCTTCTTTTTTTCATGTTTTGGAAGTTTTTGGGAATTCTTTGGGTTTTATGCAGTCGGATTTTCTACTTACCCTTATTAATCTATTGGGTTTGCACTGTCCATAACTACAAGACCAAAATCTGCAGCTTTTATCCACGGTGCCGAAATGGTGATTCTTGCAAGGTATACCATCCTTGTTTTTCCGTTCTCTATGAATGGATTATGAGTTGGCGCATCCCCCTCTCTCTTTCTTTCTTTACTTTTTCGAATCTCTCTCTGTTTTTTTTTTTGGTTGCTTATTTGGCTATGAATGAATAGTACATTTCTAACCCCGTTAAGGGGCGGATTTTAGGAAAAATAAACAATTAATTATATATATATATATATAAATAACTTAAATCTGTATAACATATTTGATGAACCATGCATATATGTTTTCAAAATTAAAAAAATTGATATGATATGGCCACTTCATGGTTGGACCATCGTAATCAGTTTTTGTTAAGGGTGGCTTCTCGATATAAGAGAATCAAAGCCCTTCTCTTTAGGTAACATCTTTGGTTACAGTAGTTTACGAAAGAGATTTTGTTTTAATACAGATTTTTGTTCATTTGTAGGACAATGGGATTGTATTTTAACCAACTAAAGACATAGAATAACAGTCTTACAATTTAACTTTAAACAATCCTAGTATTAAGGTCAATTCAAAAAGAAAATTTGATATAACTAGCATGGTTTAAACATGACATTATTACGGTAAATCATGTGATATTGAAGTACTGCACATTCTTTTTTTTTTTGACCATTCAGCATATAAAAAGAGCTACAAAGTTGCAAGAATCTTTGTCAATTAGGTAGTCAGAACATCTAGTTCAAAGAAGACATTATCAAATAATTGTGAGAAGATTTTATTATGCTAAACAATGTACTGATCTATATATAAGTTTCGGTGCTTGTCTACTGATATATGCACAAGTAAAACAGCAAAAGCACACGCAAGAACAAGTCAATTTCACCTTTTCGCTAATCAATCACCACAGTGGCAAATTCAGGTTGATCTTGACATATATTGTCTTTTTAGTTAGCCTAATCTCATCATTATTGGGCTATTTAATTTTCAGTATGCGCATGGTGAGAAGGATTTGAGAGCAGAAGGTCCAAAGCCCTTGAGTGTCATCAAATACAAGTCTCGGGTAATTTTTTGTTTATTTTTTTGATTATGTTTATTTTCCTTTTTATTTACAGATTATTAAAACTTGACTTATTGCAGGGATGCAAGTTCAGAAAGAAATGCCGGTACAAAGCAAGATGCTTCGTAAGTAAATGAAAATTTTCAATTTTAATTTGAGTTACTTTCTCTCAAAGCAATGAGAATTTGTTGCTTTGCAGTTTGAGCATGAGAATGACAAGAATGGGGTCTGTCGCATGTGGACCAAGACGAAGACCTGCCTTTTTGGGGAAGGAGGTGGCTGCCCCTTCCGCCACCACGTGAATCAATGATTGATAGCAGAGATCTTACGACTTACTTTTGTGGATAATTGATGCTGCGATATATGTCCTGTGTTGTGATAGCAGAGATGTTATGACTTTTGTTGATAACTGATGGATGTTGTTCCTAATGACGTGTGAATTTTTCTACGTGAATTGTTTCTATATTGCAATATGAACAGCCTGGTTAAGCTGTCGATTATGGGTCTTTGATTGATAAACTTTATTTTAGAGATTAATGGGCTATAAACCCTTTAAACAGTCACGAACTTTTGTCCCAAAAATTGTCGCAATCCCACCCAGGTCACTAGACACAACCTCTTTTGTCGATGTAGAAAATGAGGCTTAGATATTGACAAATTAGAGAGTCATCCGTGCACATTTCCTTCATCAATGAAGGAAACGTTTAGCAAAGAGGAGGTGATACCAGAATCCTAATAATATTAGAAAATCATGATATTTGATGTTTCCTGAATCCTTTCGGAAATTGGATTCCAGGTGCCACTCCAACACGGACTACTCCTTATGCCTACATATACAGGGCAGCAGAACAGACGCCGGAACAGATCAAAGGAAACCCTCTTCTTCAGATCAAAGGAAACCCTCTTCTTTAATCAATTCTCGCTCTCTCGCCATCCCACACTATAATTCTTCCATTGCGCAAGTTGCTTAAAATTGAGATTTTTAGGTGCCGATTAAACCCACCCGCTCCTTCTCCGCTTTATCCTTGAATTAATCTTTTCTCGCCCCCTCCGAGGATGGACCGGTGCCACAACTCGAGGAGGAGTGCAAGCTGTGTAACAGAGCCCGATGTCATAATCGATAGTGGGAGCCGAGTGATGGGGTGCGATGCATTAGTCCTTGAGGTCTTGCTTCGCTTACCTGTGAGATTAGTATTCAAGTTCAGGTGCGTGTGTAGGAGATGGAACTCTTTGATCTCTGATCCCTTTTTCAGGAAGAGTTTCGAGTCTCGGGAGCAATGCTCTCTGCTTCCTCTGCTAGGATTCTTCCAATCCGAGCAATTTGAAGTCCTAAGAAACAAAAGCACGTGGCCTGAACCTCGAGGGAATTGTCGGATGCCCTTCTCATCAACCAGTGAAGAAGGTCGGTCCATATGGCGCCATAATATCATTAACTACCTCGGCTCCTTCATCGCTGGCATTTCAGAAGGCCTAATCCTATGTGGCTTTGGCCCGCACGTTTACATTGTCTATAATCCTCTCACAAACCAATGGTCCAGGCTTCCTGAACCAAATATGCAAAGCGTCCATCTAGTATTTGGATTCTCGTGCGAACGAATTGGCGACTGTGGCACCATTAACTACAAAGTTGTTCGAGCCGACACTAATAGTTGGCCGCCAGTTCCTAATACCACATCAATTGAAATCTTTTCTTCTGAGAGCGGAAAATGGGACGCGTCACTGCTTACTGCTCCTGCAGACTTTACTCTATCGTGTTTTGGGGGCTGTGACGTAGTGCACGGGATTTTCTTCTGGTCGTGTCTAGATGGTTCTGCAGCAGTCTATGACTCCAAAAGAGAAGGGAACTATCTAGGATTGATAAGATTGCCTCTAAGTGGAGCCCTGGGAAAGGATCGTGTATTTGGGCCGACTCCAGACGGGCGAATTCAGTGTGTCGCTGGAGATGACTTTAGGTTGGGGGTTTGGATTCTGAAGAACAAGCTGTGCGATTACAGATTTTCTGAGATTATACCCTCCACAGAATGGATCGCAAGAGATATGGTGAGCTTGAGAAGCTTAAACCTCAAAAATGATCGTCCACGAGGTCACAATTTTATCTCTCGGACTTTCAACAGAATTCCTCAAATTGTAGCCCTTCATCCCAATAATTCGGATCTCGTCTATTTGAGGCTGGATGAGAAGATTATGTGCTACAATTTCACGACTAGAGAGCTGCAGAAAGTTTCTTATCATGGAAACTTACGTGCAAGCTATATCTACCAATTGTTCCCATATTTCCAGCCTCTTTGGCCTCCAACTTTACCCATTCTTCCTTGATCTTCCAAACCATTCGATACCTGTTTATGTTTTACTTTTAAACCGCTTGCCTCCAACCTATCCAGGGCATCTGCTAGAAATGACAGTGCACTTGATGATAGAAGGCATGCTTGTAATCCAACAAATACTTTCAGAAGTCAATTATGTCTTACTTTTAAACTGCTTGCCTCCAGCCTCTCTTGTCTTGGCTTCTCCCGTTAATTAACGAAAATTTCATTGCTCAGAAGTTACAATGCTCAATTACCAAATAGAGGCCCAGCTATCTCCCTCTTTATAACTTGTTTACTATGCTCGGCATTTCAGAAGGCCAGCTCCGTGTTGGGTTTTACTCCCAGATATGCCTGACCGCTGAAAATATCATCCGGAACGTTGTTCAAGATTTAGTTTACGGGGATCGCCAAGAAGCTGCCAGATTGCTCCGCCTCTTCTTCCAGGATTGTTTCGTCAAGATCTCCCTCATCCTATGCACAATCACTTAATCACAATCTTTAAGCGTAATGGGTATTTAGCATTGAAATGGAGTTTACTGTCAGGGCTGCAATGGATCAATTTCGCTTGGTGATAGCGGCAATGGTGAGAAGAGGGCGCCAAGCAACGTAGGCGTTGGAGGTTATTGTGTGCTCGACAAAGCAAAGGCAGAATAGGAAGCTGCTGTCGGGGAGTGGGAAATTACATTGCACAGTTGCATCTCACAAGAGTGGAGAATTATTTATTAAAAAAAATGGTAACTAAAACTAAGCGCATGAAGCGCTCTACTTTCCCATCCAGCTAACAAAGTGAATTGCATATCAAAACCATACGCATAAAGGGATCCTTCCGACTTGTAGACATCGCCGCTGAGATAATCGACCATGCCAGAGTCTGCCTGACTGGCCTTTTTGATAGGGGGAGGAGATAGGACTGGGCTGACCTGTGTTTCATTATAATTGTTACATTGCACAGTTGCACCTCACACAAAGACGGCATCAGAGAGCAAGCCTGAACGGATGAAAAAATCTGCGTCAGCCAGGGAACTACATATAGATAGTGTGGATGATGTTTGTTAGATTTTTGAGTGAAGAGTTGACAAAAATATATTTACTGTAGATAGCTGTTTATTTCTTCTCTGCTTACCAGCAGTATGGAGACTGAATGCATATGCACCCAAATTTGCTCCATCAACTTCCTTTCTCATGGGATAGTTGCTTCCCAATTACTTTTGCTTCTAACAAATTGAAGGAAAAGTATGACAAACAAGGTGAAAGGGGCGGAGAGAATTTTTACAATGTTCTGACATAATTGAGGAACAGAATCAGCATAATGAGGGCATGATAACAGCCAAAAAGAGGCTTTAAAATAAAACATTTTGCAAATATGGTCATACCAACAGGAAATCAGATCATTTTTTTTTCTCCAGGTTCTACACAAAAAAGATTAAACAAAACTCTTGCACAAAAATAATACAGAAAGCATAAACATGTTGTAATGCTCTCGAAAAGGGTGATTGCCTCAAGGTTCTTAGGATCCAACGCACCAAGCATTTCCTTTAAGACATCTGCTAATCCCCGAGTACTTTGAATTTCTGCCCAGCCGAAAGTGTTAAAAAAGAAAATGCTAGGTATAAAAGTGACGAATACCAGTCCAACAATGGGAAGGGAGTGGGGTGGGGCTTCTAGAACTAAAATAGATAGTCAGCAGCGGAGCCTTCCGTCAAGCAGTTTGACTTAATATTCTTTATTATCGAAGGGCAATGATTCCCGGTTATGTCCTCCATGTATGGCCGCAACAACCACGTTTCAAATTGACCTCAGTATTTGCATTTGGCAAACGAGCACGTCAATGGACTCAAATTAGGAAGTTAAAAAGTAGACTTAAAGCAGGACACTAACTAGTGTTGCCATCTCGAAATACCAGGAAAAACCAAAGTCATGTAAAGTTGCCTTCATAAGGATGTGAATTGAGTCTCAGACTCTCGGCACATAGAGTTGAGGAGAAAGCAGAGGAAGAGATATAAAAAAAAAAAAAATCTTATTCCTTATTATTGGTTTTTCTTTCTCTTTTGTTTTGTTTTGTTTTGGAGAGACAGAGAGAAGAGAGTCTAAGGGAAGTATATATAAATGTCTTTAGAAAGAGACGATCAATAAGTAACAGATTTTCTTAATAACAATTGCAAAAAGAACGAGTTTCTAGTCTCCCCTATGCTGGGAGTTCCTAGGAGAACTTCTAAGTCGGCTATGCTCAATACTCAACTATGCAATCAAATGGAAAAGCACAATGTGGCTCTACCTGAATTTGGGGAAAATTCTAAAGAAATAATTCAATTTGAACCAGTACCTGAGGCCAGGGGCATCAGACTGGAGAGAGGCTAGAATAACAACATCGTCGTATGCTAAAGGTGCATGAAATAGTGGCTGCGTTTGGGGAGGAGGGAAGAATGGTACACTGTTCTCTTTTCGGGATGGAAATTCAACTCCAGCAGCCTGTCAATTAGTAAGGGTTAGTTCACAAAACAGGCCTTCATTAATGTGCAGAGAAACTAATGCATGATACTCTAAAAATTATGGCAGAATCTAATGTCGATTGCATTGCAACTAGATTCTAGTTCCAGATGACAGCAAAAAGGAGCGTTTACACGATATTCAATGACTGAATATAAGAAAACTGAAGCCTTTTAACCATCTTATTATTACTTACTGAAAAATCGCACCCTGACCATCACCCAAAATTGTCTATTACATGTATTCATATCAGGACGAAGCAACAGCAGAAAATGATAGATACTGAAGAAAATCTAAATACACGTTTTAGTTAGCAATTACCCTTAGCTCATTATAGGCAACATGATATTGGGGATACCTTCCCCTTAATCTTCCAAGAGCTTCTTGTCATGTATCTATCAAAATTAGTATCTTTTCCCTCTCGTTCTCATCTGGCTGCATGAGGAGTATGTATCATGCATAAAAAATTAAGTCAACATGACCAGAAAATGGAAGATCCATGATACAGGTAATAGGAATAAATTTCTTCTTTTTATTATTTTGACCATATCGTGTAACTTCTAATGACTTGTGATGTATTTACATGCGTATCACTATGGAAGTTGCAGTCTACACGTAACTTCTACTAGTAAAAATTGCAGACTCTTCGAATACCAATGGTTCCAAGGCTATGGATCCAAGAAAGGGAAAGCTTTGGTTCATAGTTCAAACAAAAATAAAAGACGAAATTGAAAAATTAAATGAAGTTCAAGGAGTAAAATTAAATTCCTTCTTGCCCCTTTTAGGCTGGTTTGTTTACAAAAGCCAGACGTGACCAATTACAACACGATAATTAATATCTTTCAGTAATCTCCATCAAAAAGCTTATGTTTATTTTTATTTCACCTTTTAACTTCAGATTTTAAGTTATCTGCCATGCCAAGTTATTTCCTTCCACGCTTCATGATTCTTGATAATCAGTTCATGTTAGCTTTACCTCTAATCTAAGACTGCCGTTCCAACTGAAATGAAAAAGAAACCTGGTGGTGACCAGGTTCCAATTACATCTGCTAGAAAACACTACTTTTTCATTGGTTCAGGTAGAGGGCAATTATTACAAATAAAAAATGACCAACAACTTACCATTTGGAATGTACCGAAACAAAAATGCAGAGTTCGAGTTTGAATGTCTACTCACGAGTTATTCGATGGTAGATGACTTAATTGTCATTGTTTTAAATTCTGAGTTTTAATTAGAATCAATTAAAAAAAAATTATCTCGAATTCCTAAAACCTAGGTCCAGTCCCGTTGCATATCATATGGTGAGATGAGATCTAGTTGCATTTTAGGCTGCTGAAGAAATATTTTTCTCTACCAAATATCCGCAACCCCAGTCCCAGACCAAACGATTGAATTTCTTGTCCCTGAAATTTTATAATCCTGCACTTTTCAAGAACGCTCACCGGGTTAACAGCGATGCTAAAATCCTTCCTCTTCTCAAGGTATACTGGACTTAAATACATTACTGACACTTTGTAAAGTTAAAAAGAAAGAGAAGAAAAAGAACGAACAATCGCGAGACAATCCTCAAGCATCACTGCATTAGTAGGGGATGTACATTTTCCCAATGCAAACCCCCGGCCCGGATTTATCTCCCATACATAATGCTATACATGAACATTATTGGAAAAGGGACAGCGGAGAGGATTGTTAAAGCATCAGTCCAGCTCATCGGGCACGGTATCACCTAGTCGACTACTCTCCTTCCCTTTTTGGGGAGCCTGAAAAAGCAGCAACCACCACTCATATGCCTGCATCACAATTACGAAAACCAAATGTCACAGCCGGCAAGTAGTGAGCAATCCTACTTCACATCGCCAACTGGCCAACATACTTTAATGAAAGCATCCATATGCATGTTCTTAATTGGGTTACTGGGGTGTGGCCACAGCAGCAGCAAGTGCAGACATCTCATTCTCAACGGTCGACATAAATACTAGGCCATTACGAAGAAATGAATTTCTCGACGAAAATCTGAAGTGACTATTTTCAAAATTCAAGTAAAAGGTGCCTTGTTTCGGAGAAAAAGCTTTGAATCTAGCAAGAGTCCCCTGCTTTTCACAGGGTATTGCGTGACCAAAAGCTTCCAGTTCCACAACTACCAGGCGGAACAATTTTTTTTTGCTTTTTAATACCAACCGATCAATTCAACATAATTTGGAGAATTCAATCAAAATTACTTTTGTTGACCCCTGTCCTCTCCGCAAATACTAAAACAATCTGGATCGGTATTATAGCACTAAATCATGAACAAAGCATAAAATTGGCACGAAATCATGAACTAAAGGTAAAATTCAATTGTAATAGCAATACCTGCTGCTATTCCTGCTGCTGCTGCTGGCACTGCGACTGCTTTTTGAGCTTCCACTGTGATTGCTACTAAATCCAACGCTCTCACTTTCCGCCGACACCAAGTACCTGTTCTTCCACCACTCTTCATCTACACCCTTTGCAGGCCCGTCCGAAAGCAACAGGGGCCTCGGAGAAACCCTTCCGTCTCTCACAGTCTCGTTCCTGGCCGAATTTTTCTTTTTCTTGTTTCTTGAACCCCAAAAAGAAACAGGAAACACCATCTTTAGAAGAAACCCACCATTGTTTATGCTTCCAGTTCCATTTATTTCAGCTTTCCTTTGGCTTTTTCTCCTCCTGTCGATCTCTCTTCTATGCACCTCTTCGCCGTTTAAACGCATGTCTTTACTCGAAGTTTCTTGTTTTACCTCAACCATGGGCCATTCCACTTCCACGATATCTTTTAAAGAGAGCTCGTAGCAACCCTCGGGCATCTGGCTAACCATTTCCATGAGCTCCCTTTGTCCTCTGGCAATCGCTTGCTCCTTAGACGTCGGAGACAAGCTTCGGTAGTAGTTTTGCCGATGTTGGGGGCTTCTTGGAGGGCTAGCCCTCCACAACGGCGGCGTAGAACCCCTGGAACTCAGCTCATCCTCCACCGCCGTCTCCGCCGCGCTATTCCAGCCCCGAAACATGGCATAGTTCTCCGCTGCTTTTCCTGCTCGGACGCCGTAATTCGTGCTGTTGTGAGTGTAATTATCCAATCTCCCGCCAAGATCGGAGAAGTGAACACGGTTTTCTGGGAAGTCGGTGCCCGGAACCAGCATCCTTTTTTTTTTTTTTGTGGAAAAGAAAAATATTATTTTCAGGTTTTGAAATGCAAAATCGGCAGTGTGTATTTGAAGTTGGGTTTTCTTTTTCCTGAAGATGTGAGGGAGACCTTTGGGCTTTGGTGTAAATGTAATGACGAACGACAGACGGACGGACAGACTTCAGCTTCACCCCTTCGGGGTCATTTTCTTGGCAACTAAGTTTTAAATGCCTGAAGTCGCGTTGGGGTGCGGGTGGGGGCCCGCCGTGGCTCGTGAAAGTCAAGGTTTTCTAGATGGGTGTGTGCGTTGTAGGGGTCCACTCCCCCCCCCTCTCTCTCAGTTTTCTCGCGTTTTTCTTGGTTTTTTTTTTGGGGGGGGGGGGTCTTTTGATGAACCATCTTCGGCTTTTGTCTTCTTTTTATGTGGGTACACAAAATGCCAGCATTCTCGCCTTTCCCAGTCTTTTGACCCCAATTTCACCGTAATTAATCAAAGGGCGCGATTTCTTGGACAGGACGGGACTCCATGCACCTAGGTCTATTACAGCTGGTGGAGCTGCACGGATTCTGCACGCCTTTTGATTTTTTTTCACCATATATATATATATATATATATATATATATATATTACACATTTATTCCATCTTATTCATTTGTGACGAGACTCTATTTGCCTAACTTTTCCGTTAATTAATTAAATCGCATTCATGCCCACATCTCAGTTTTTGCCCAAACAAATAATAATGACGTGTAATTATTAGAAGAGAGCGTGTCCCATAAGAAACCAAGGTTGTAAATTTGTTCCTCTTGACGTCGCCTCCCGCCTGCCCGCCCGTGTGCTTCGTATATTAAATTATTTCTTTAGTTCGGGAGGAAAATGGCGTCAAAAAGTCTGTATGCGCCTCCGCTGCTTTGCGATGATGGTGTTTCCTCAGGTGTCCGCCACTCGTTGCAACTTTTCGTGCAATTCTTCTTTTATATTTTTCGAAAAGAATAAAAGAGATAACAAATACACTGACATATATAAATATAAATTTATAAATACATATATAATTATAATTATTAATTACAAGAATTCATATTTTTCTGTTTATTTATATATGTTCTTGCAACGGAATTCTATATTTTTAACAGTATCCCTTCTCTCTACGAGATTTTCTTGTTGCTTCCTCTCCTTTTCTGCCGTCCACCTTTCGGCTACCTTTAAAATTATACCTTGATTCCACCTTCCATATCAAAGAATTAAAAAAAAAAAAGAAAAATTTAGATAGATACAAAAGTAATAAATTTCAGTAAACATAAAAAAGTTTTATAATATATAAAATATTTTACATTTTATCTAAAAATTGATATAATATAGAGTATCTTATATGTAATGTAAAAATTATTTATATTTATTTAGATTTTATTATTTTTGTATTTATATGAGTAGATTCTTAGAAAAGAATACTCTTTTTTATTTTACTTTTATGATTTTATTTTATTTTTTTCTAATTTCATTAGCAAAGGGTCCCGGAGGGGAGTCATCCAAACGGGTGTGATCCTCGTGCCGCCATCCAACCAACCGATGCCGAGCAGCGAGCAACAATAATGTTGAGTGCCGTCTGTGTCTCGAAGACAGCACTCTGTTTTAACTATGGGAAAATGACCAGTCCCCCCCCCCTCTCTCTCTCTCTCACCACCCTGTGTACCGTTAAATTCTCTTTATTAGAGAATGAATGCGGTGGCTGGCCCGCACTAGTTAAACAAAAAAAAAAAAAAGGAAAAAAGGTGAATGCCCCTCGAAATTTGCACTGAAAGCTAACCATCTTTGGAAACAATGCGACAACCCAACTTTGTACACGTGGAGAAAATTCCGCCAAAATTGCTTTAGCAAATGTTCAATTACACGACGACACGTAATTACAGTAAGGAAAGCAAAAACCTCCGCTTTATCGTATGATAGAAACAAGTGTCCTCCAATGTTTGCTGATCACTTGTCCCTGTGTCCCAGAATGAATTTTAGGACAAACTCAGCATAACCGGTGAAGTTCAAATTCCAAAGCTACTTGATTGTTTGTTTCTTCTCCTCAATTCATCTCGAATCGTAAAAGTCATCCATTTCTTTACTAATCCTCTGCTTTGATCTTTCAGTGCATCTCGCCCAAAACCATAACTCTAATACTAGATTACGCGTAGATGGTGAAGATTTAGAGTAGCAATATCATTACTGCGACCAAAAAATTCATATCACTCTAATCATTTTTATTTTAATTCATTAATAATTTATATAACTCTCCCTTTCTCTAGTTTATTATTATTATTATTATTATTATTATCATTGTTTTAGTCCATTAAAATTTATTAAATTATAAATTATATAATAATTATTTTTTATTTTTATAATTTTTATATCTCTTCTTAATATTAAAATTTAAGATATCTAATTAAAAATCTAAATTCTTAATCTCTATTTTTTATTTTGTATTTAGAAAGAAAGAAGAAATATTTCGGAGTTGAACTCTTTATTGCTAACTTTCAAAATAGTTGTTTGTATAATTGAAATATTACCATTATTTCATAAGTTAGCGGCGATATCTTATTTCAAAGGATGAATAGGAGACGTGAATAAGAGTAAAAACAAAAATGGTTTGGTAGAAAATAGAAAAATAATAATACAAAAGGCAGAAGGCATTGACATTCTTCCTGATTCTGAACAAGTCCAGTAATAACGGTAACAAATAAAAAAATTGTTATTGATAGAAAAGTAAAATAATATATGCGATATTTTCCAAAATCGTATATATAGTATATAAATTTATGAATCATTGCTGACACAATTGTATTATTAAAATTATCATTATTTTTGCAACTATTTTAAGACTGGATAGAGTTAGGAAGGATTCGCCCTGGGCAGCTCTCTAGATGGTCTCCTGGTCAGCAATAGAATTGTCGTAACAATAATTCTAGAAATAATAATTTATTTTTTTTCAACTAATTCAATGTATTTTTAACTCAATGACAGAGTTTATACAAAATATATAATTCTTGTCATTGCTAATAATCTGTTATAAAATAATTAAAACAATTGTATGTATTTTCGTGATCATCTTAAAATGTTATATTCATAATTCAAATGTGTGCCGAAGCATATTCATAGTTGAATGAGCTTATTAATAACTATTATTTATATGTATATTTATAAAAATTATAAAAATATATTTAATAATTATAATTATATATTAAATAACGAAATATGTGTAAATGTGTCAATTCAACTAAATTTGATATAATATATTTTTTATTTATTAAAAAGTTCAATAAATTACAAATCACGCCATAAAAATCAACTGTCTCTGATTTCAAAAGCCCCTGCCCGCTTCCCCAAAAAGCCCTGTTCCTGTTTTAAATGCGCCTCCGTAGTCTCTGGTTGTGCGTGGTGGATATCAATTTCCGTGTTTGATGCATGATGCGACGTAAAGTACGAACATGATGGCCTACAACGCATGAACAAAAGACCAAAAAAATAAAAAAAGAAAAGGAAAAAAAAAAGCCAAAAAAGGCAAGTTAAGAAACGCAAGTTGGCCCAGCGTTCGGGCCTCGAACTCTGTGTGTTGGATGAAAAGACTCCGAGCGAACAAATGGGTACATCTCGTGATTACTTTCGACCAGCTGCACTGAAATTGGATGGTCACGGGGGCCTTTCAACGGTGACCCTTGTGAAGTTGAGTGGTGATTTGCCGATTGGCGAGTGATGATGTGCGTTGGATCTTAGCATTGTGCCAGGCTGTTGGCTTAACTTAAACTGAAAAGCGCCAGGCCACCCAAGCATTGTAGAGGTGACATTAGATTCTGGAGACGTCAAATAAGCTGTGAGTTCAATGCATCCTATATCCAAATTTAGACACTGTGTCATTATGATTAATTATATATATTTTATTTTCTTTTATATATATATATATATATATATATATAATTGTTATAATAATATAATATAAAATTGCATAAAAAATACATTGGGTTAATCCTGTATAATAAAACTTCTTAAATTTTGAATACTGACAAGCATAATATTTGATTGCGTAGGTGTACCATAATAGGCATATCTGCCATGCATAAATCATTCCCAAAAAAAAAAAAAAACTCGCCTGTTTACATTTTAAGAAGTGTTTTTCAATTTCTATTTTTATTTTCTTTTTTGTTATTATTTTTATTTTTTATACTTAATAAAAAAAACATATTTTTTCTACTTCAAAAAAGAAAGGCCAGAAAATAATAAAAAAAATTTTTGAATTCCTTATAGAATGAGAAAACTAGAAAACTCAGTTTCCTAAAAAATTGCTTTTCTTTTTTTTTTTTAGTAAACATATTTTCAAATTTAATATTTTTAGTAAAATTTTCTCAAAAACTCTAAAATTTTTTTCAAAGTATACACGCCCGTTTTTTTTTTTTTTTTGTGGGTTGCTATCATGTAAAATATAATAATCGAAAATATGGTATGATCACATCTTAATTTAATTTTAAAAAATAATAAAAACAAAAATTTGCACTTAACAGTAAATTTATTTATCCTTGTTTTGAATTTCCCGTGAAAACATCTTGCCTTTTTTTTTAAAAAAAAAAAGAAAAAGAAAAAAGAAAAAATCATTTGCTCCTCAATCCGAATGGGCAATGACCGATGAGCGCGGCCTCGATAGTTAATCGAATCCTCTCGAAGTCCAATGTGACCCTCAAGACCCAGACCGGCACCGCGGCAAGCGCCAAGGACTTAGCCAACACGGTCCTTGCTCACCTCAAAGCCGATGGCCTCCCAAAAGCCGTTTCGGTTCTCTTTGCCTCCCCCTTTCCCGCCCCTCATTTCCTCTACGCCCGCCTCTTCCAGCTCTGTTGTTCGACCCGGGCGATCGTCGAAGCTCGGAAAGTCGAATCCCATTTGTCTACCTTCAACCAATCGCCGCCAACATTTTTACTGAATCGTGCTATCGAGGCCTATGGATCATGCGGGTGTTTGGTTGATGCTAGGGAACTGTTTGATGAAATGCCTCAGAGAGACGGTGGTTCTTGGAATGCGATGATTCGGGCGTGTTCGCAATGTGGGAGTGCAGATGAAGCGATTCGTTTGTTTCGGGATATGATTAGTGAAGGCATTTCTGCCAATGAGGTTGCCTACGCTAGTGTTCTGGGTTCGTGTGGTGATGCTCTGGCAATTTGTCTGTGCAGGCAAATCCATGGGCGCATTTTGAAACATGGGTTTTGTGGGAATGTGATTTTGGGGAGTTCGCTTGTTGATGTGTATGGAAAGTGTCAGGCTATGGGGGAATCAAGGAGAATGTTTGATGAGATTGATTGCCCTAATGAGATTACTTGGAATGTCATTGTTAGACGGTATCTTGAGGTGGGTGATTTAAGGGAGGCAGTGGTCTTGTTTTTTAAAATGTTTCATGCAAGTATTAGGCCACTGAACTATACTGTGTCTAACGCTCTTATTGCATGTTCAGGCATGTTTGCACTCAAGGAGGGGATGCAAATTCATGGAGTTGCAACTAAAATTAATTTTGAGGTTGATACGGTAGTTTCAAGTTCCCTCATCAATATGTATACGAAGTGTGGGAAAATAGAGTGCGCTCGAATGGTTTTTGAACAAGTTGCCTCTAGAGACTTGATCTCTTGGACTTCAATTGTGTCAGCTTATGCAATGACCGGGAGAATGAGAGAGGCAAGGGAACTTTTCAATGAGATGCCAGAACGAAATGTGATCTCATGGAATGCAATGTTGGCAGGATATACCCGTTTACTTCAATGGGAAGAAGCATTAGATTTTGTTCTTTTCATGCACCAGACAACCAAAGACATTGATTCTGTTACCGTTGGGTTGATGCTGAATGTTTGCGCTGGCAGTTCAGATGTTGAAATAGGGAAACAGGTTCATGGGTTCATTTATCGACATGGTTTTAGTTCTGACATTTTTGTTAGTAATGCGCTTATTGATATGTATGGTAAATGTGGTAACTTGAAAAGTGCCAGAATTTGGTTTTACCAGATGAGTCAATCACGGGACTGCATTTCATGGAATGCTTTGCTGAACAGCTATGCTTGTCACCATCTGAGTGAACTAACTATGACAACCTTTGGTGAGATGATGTGGGAGACCAAACCAAGTAAATTTACTTTTGGAACTCTTTTGGCTGCCTGTGCAAATATGGGTGCACTTAATCAGGGGAAACAAATCCACGGGTTCATTATCAGAAATGGTTATGATATAGATACTGTGATCAGAGGAGCTTTGGTTGATATGTATTCTAAATGTCGCTATATGTTATATGCTGTCTTGGTCTTTAGAGAGGCAGCTTCACGGGATTTATTTCTATGGAACTCCATGATTCTTGGATGTTGTCACAATGGAAGGGGTGAAGAGGTTCTTCAGTTATTTGGATTTATGGAGGAGGAAGGAGTTAAGCCAGACCATATCACCTTTTATGGAGTTTTACTCGCCTGTTTGCATGGGAATCATGTCAAGCTGGGCAGAAAATTCTTTAGTTCAATGAGCAATAAATATTGTATTATACCCCGCTTGGAGCACTATGAATGCATGATCGAACTCTTCTGTCAATGTCAATGGAAGAATGAGCTCGAAAAATTTGTTAAGGGGATGCCATTTGATCCCACTGTCTCCATGTTGGAAAGGGTTTTCGATGCTTGTAGGAAGCATGGCTGGTCGAGTCTGGGAGCGTGGACTGCTGAACGCCTTAGCATCTTAAATCATTAAATTCCCTTGAAATTCTGTAGCAATGGAAAGAACCAAAGCTTGCCATTTGTGATTGCCAAATTGCTAATTGCAGGGAGTTGCAGGCTACATTGTTTTGGGCTGGTCGTGAAAGTCCCAATTTGTTAAAAGTTTCCATGCTTGCGTTCCTTAATAGAAACGGTTGATGGGCATTGGTATTTTCACTAAAGCTAGGGTTTCCAATTCCAGCAGGCAAGGGCTGGCGGTTTCATCCCTTATCAACCCAGAAGTTGGATAGAATACAGTCAAACATACTGGTTGTTCTTGTGGTGCTCTTCTGATCGGCACAGTGTACAACTTTGTGTGGAGTACTGACAGCATCGAGGAGAACTTTTGCATCTTCACAAGCAAAAGCTGGGGAATTTGCAACGGACACCATCGTACACATGAAAAAGTTGTCTGAAGCTCATTAGCGTAGAACGTCGGCTACACATATCTTTTAATCATCTCGGCAATTCCATGAGTTTTGTGTTTGTTTGTTTTTTTTTTTTTCAATTGTCTCCTATTAGAATTTTTTTTTTTTCAGTTCTAATACTAATTAATTATACATCTTTATTATTTTGCTCATTATTGCTTGTCTGGCAAGAAATATTATTGTTCGCCAGATATTCAAGCAACTCGACATTTCCTTGTGTCGTTCAAATTTGTATCTTTATATGTCCCTTCAATTTGTAAGATGAACAGCAATCTATCGATGAGAGGAGAATAATAAATGACGTTCTAATCCTTAATTGGAAAAAATAAATTGTTTTATTTATTTATTTTGGCATTTCTCTCTCTTTTTTTTAATTTAAGAAAAAAAAAAAGTTTACGATCTCCGATCGTCCAAAAGAAAGAGCAAAAAAAAAAAAGAAAAAAACAGCCAATTTCGCTCCTTTATCGGTCTTTGATGCATAAATCGTCTTCTGGTATTTCCAAACTCGTTCCTAAGTCCATCTCAACTTCAACCGGTTCAAAGCCTACCGGTTCAGGGTAGTTAGTTCTCCGCCGCCACATGTTAACCATCGAACCAAAGTAAGAGGAACGATTTCTGAACCCCAGGCATCTCCAACAATGGGGTTTTGCCAGCAAATTCAAACACAAAAGCCATAACCAGGGATACCGTTATCGGCTTTGCCTATTTCACGCAGTAAAATGGTATTATTCGTGCATTAAAAAATTCTGTGTCCATGGACGGGGAGCTCCAATCCTTGGTTCGCTTGCTTCAATCCCTGAACACCCACCATTCAATCCACAAAGGCAAACAACTCCACCTCCTTTTCTTCAAAAAGGGTCTCATAAATTCCACTCTTTCACTCGCTAACCGCCTTCTACAAATGTACACTCGGTGTGGCAGCATGAGAGATGCACGTGCTCTGTTCGACGAAATGCCTCGCAGAAACTGCTTCTCGTGGAACACTGTTATTGAGGGCTACATGAAGTCTGGAGACAAAGATAGATCATTGGAGTTCTTTAATTTGATGCCTGAAAAGAATGATTATTCATGGAATGTTGTCTTTTCAGGGTTGTTGAAAGCGGGCGAGGCAGACATTGCTAGGAGGTTGTTTAATGAGATGCCTTGTAGGAATGGGCCTGTTTGGAGTTCGATGATTCATTATTATGCTCGAAATGTGTGTCCTGAGGAAGCTCTTGGGCTGTTTAAAGACTTGAATTCACACCCTCTTGAAAGATATTGCATTGATGCTTTTGTATTGGCTCCCGTTATTGGGGCTTGTACTGCTCTTGGCGCTATTAGATGTTGTGAACAGATCCATGCACGGATTTTGATCGATGATGTGGAGCTTGACCCTGTGCTAGCTAGTTCATTAGTTAATTGTTATGCAAAGTACGGTGATTTGAATAGCGCAAATTGTGTTTTGAATCTGATGGAGGAACCAGATGACTTTTCTTTATCGGCATTGATCATGGGTTATGCAAATCATGGTAGGATAGATGATGCTAGACGAATACTGGATAGAAAGATTAATCCATGTGTTGAGGTATGGAATTCCTTGATTTCTGGATATGTTTCCAATAATAAGGAAATGGAGGCCTTTGCACTCTTAAATGAGATGCTGAGGAATGGCACTCAGATAAACTTTACCACTTTTGCAATTATTTTGAGTGCCTGCTCTGGCCTAGGAAGTTATCAACATGGTAAACAAATACATACTTGTGCTTTTAAAGTTGGCTTAATCAATGACATTGTTGTTGCTAGTGCATTGATAGATGCATATGCCAAGTGTGGTAAGCCAAATGATGCTTGCAAATTGTTTAGTGAGCTCAGAGCCTATGACACAGTCTTGCTCAACTCTATGATCACACTGTATTGCAATTGTGGTAGAATTGAAGATGCAAAGCAGATCTTCAATACAATGCCACATAAAAGCTTGATTTCGTGGAATTCAATGATAGTGGGTCTTAGTCAAAATGGTTGTCCAATTGAAGCATTGGATCTCTTTTGCCAGATGAATAAGCTGGATTTGAGGATGGACGCATTCAGCTTTGCTAGCGTGATCAGTGCCTGTGCTTGTATTAGTTCAATTGAACTTGGTGAACAGGTTTTTGCTAGAGCAACCATTATTGGCCTAGAATCTGATGAGGTCCTCTGTACCTCCCTTGTTGATTTTTATTGCAAGTGTGGTTTCATTGAGAATGGGAGAAAATTGTTTGACACGATGGTCAAGTCAGATGTAGCCCCTTGGAATTCAATGTTGATGGGTTATGCTACCAATGGTTACGGATTAAAAGTACTGGAACTGTTCAATGAAATGAGGCATTCTGGCGTAAAGCTAGATTATATAACATTTACAGGAGTTCTGTCTGGCTGTGATCATTGTGGATTTCTAGAAGAAGGCTGGAAGTGGTTCAATGTTATGATACATGAATACCATATTGATCCAGGAATTCAACACTATTCTTGCATGGTTGATCTTTTTGCTCGTGCTGGTTACCTAGGGGAAGCTCTTAATCTTATAGAGCATATGCCCTTTGAGGCAGATGCCAGCATGTGGTCAATGTTGTTGAGAGGATGTGTGGCTCATAGAGATAAGGATCTCGGACAAAAGGTAGCCAAGCGGATTATTGAAATGGATCCTGAGAATTCTGCTGCTTATGTACAGCTATCTAGCTTATTGGCCACCTCAGGGGACTGGGAAAGCTCAGCCTTTGTTAGAAAGACAATGAGAAGCAATGCAGTGCAAAAAAATCCAGGCTACAGCTGGTCTGAATGTTAGGAAAGATATTCAGATGGCGGTCTGCTGGACTGCTATTGGCACGCGGGAAAAATTGTTCCTTCAGGTCTTTTCAGGATATGATACTTTTGACACTTGCAACTAGGGAGGAAGTTCCGAAAAATTTCAGGAAGTAGCTCGGTTCAGCTCTGATACATGCCTGCATCCCGATACCATGAAGATCATAATCTGGGTAATATACAATTTTGGCATAACCTACAAGTGCTATGGCATTTTGGGATTCTTATATTCAGAGTTACTGAGATGTGTCCCCTGGACACTTTTAAAAGAACTACTTAAGAAATGTCCACCCCAAGATCGAATGACATTAGTTGGGGTTCTATTAGCTTGCATGCATGGTGGCCTGGTGGACATTGGTCCGGCTATATTTTCAGGAACGGATAGAGGATATGGCATTCTACCCGGGAATGAGCATGATTCTTGCCTTGTCGAGTTGTGGCGTAGAGATGTTAGGCTTAACACTTCATGATTGTATTTGGATTAGAAAAGGAAGGAACCGCCACCAAAAGTCCGTTGGCTTTCTTATTATCTCCGCCTCTCTCTCATCTCCGTCTTTGAGCGAGCGAGCGAGTGGGATTCTGATGCTTCTCGTGCCGAATTTTCCTGTAAAATCAAAATCCAAAGATAAAGATTCACAAGAAAAATAAAAGGCAAGAAACAAAAAAAACAAAAACAAAACAAAACACAGAGAACAGAATTTTGTCTCCCAAAAAAGAATGGTTGGTGAGACTTCAAAGCAGCTTCAACCTTCCACACGTGTTCTCTCTGATTTTGAAAGAAATCGTGTCTGGTGGGACCCACGCTTAATTTTTCTTACACTTTTCCAACTATTTTCTTTTCAATCGTCCCCCCAAACAGGGGATTATTTCTTTTCCTGTCCATTTTCTTTCTAACACTCTTCTTCCACTCCATTTTCTAATTATCCATCCCGACTGTAAAGAATGAGAGCCGCCGGATATCGACAATTACGTGTACGATTATGATTAGTTTCAGGCTTTACATTATAATTGCTTCTTTAATTGTCAGCCTTAATTGCATACGTCTTACCTCCTCCTCAACTCAAATCCTCTCTTCTTTCTTTGGCCTTATCGCAATCCATGTAGATATATATTCCCGGACAAAGCAAGAAGGGTACAGCTTGTAGGACTGAAGCCTTTTATTGATTTACAATGGCAACTTACTGGCTTCCAAGATCAAGAACCATTACCTGTTTTCTGAAGAGAAAAATGGGTTTCCTGGCCGGAGTTAGCAACCAAATAAGTTGTTCATCAGCTGTATCAAGTTATGCAACAAGTCCATTCGTGTACCCGTATAGCAGCAGTTCATCTTCAGCCAGCGTTTTCTTCTCCCAGCGATTCAAATCCACCAAAGCTGCAAGCCAAGAAGATAGACTATACTCCAGTGATGAATATAGTCACAATAATCAGGTAACCCTGATTAGCCCCCATTCTCTCTGCAGTCATTGAAATCATTGTTCTTCTTGCTAATCTTGTTTGTCATTGATGCGAGTACCACCACTCGTCAAGCTTGTTTTGCAACCTTTCTGTTTTGGTTTTCCCTTTTTTCTTTATTATTTCTCTTCTTCTTTTTTTTTTTTCTTGAAGTATGAGTTTTTGTGTCACCATAAGGTTAATTCATTTTGATCTAGATCAAGTCACCCTAAGACACACAACATGGGAGTTTCGTAAACTGGAGGCCCTTTTTTTTTTTTTTTTTTTTTTTTTGTGTTCATGCTGTTTTCTTGATATAAAGTAGTATCTGCGTTTGTCTATTTTTAACTTGGTAACAATTCTCTGGTTCAATTATGCACAAACGTATTGTGCAAAATTTTGACAGTAACTTTATGTCGCGAGCCTGACAACAGCGGTCCAATTTAAGGATTATTAGTTGTAACCATGTCGATTATTCTACCGTAAAAAAAAAAAAAAACTGTTGAGTTTTCATTGGGTGACTTGTTCATAATTGTTCTTTAATTCTGAATTCGGATCCAATTTCTTTCCAACAGAATTTTTTTATTAAAAAAATTTAACAAATTATAAATTATGTAATAAGAATAATTTTTTATATTATTTAAATTTTATATGTTTTTTTTTAAATTAAAATTTAAAACTTTTAAATCTAAGTTTTAACTATTGGAACATTCACGGAGAGTCTTTCCAGCAAATTGTGTTTTGTGACAAGATGCAAAATGACAACAGAACAAAAGTTGGCTCGGTTGAAGAGTTACCGTGTGGTAGAGGGTCATGTCTACCCGGATTTTCAAAGAATTACACATTTTTCACTTAGAACCGTTCCCGGATTCTGGGACTTACTTTTACAAACTTTAATTTATACTAGTTTTTAACCAGTGTCAAGGATTACATAATACATTTAGCGTCCATATAATAAATAATCCACTAAACCTACATTAATTATCAAATACGTTATCACCAAAACTGTCGGAACCCCACGATGAACCAAAAAGTTATTAGTACCTCTAGAATTATCAATCAAGTTGCTACCCTAAAAACGAAATCCAAAAAGAAACATAAACGTTCATCTTCTAATTTCACTCACTTTGACAGGATTGAGGGAAAAAAACAAAACGTTGAAAAAAAAGGAAAGTATACTTTCCGTAGACTATTTATGACATATTTCCATCGCTGCCTGCAGTCCCCTTTTCATTGGATAACCATCCAGTCTGTCATTTAGTGGGTAATGGCCTAGCCTTATCCGCCTCCCCCACCACCCAGAACCCGCCTGTCTGGTTCTTTCCAATGGGGCCGGAAAAGATTTGACCCTTCCACCAACATGGTCATCCATTTGCCAAGGCCCGATTTCCCAAATCCTTCTTGGCAAATGGATGGCCGAATACTAGAATTCTGAGATGATAATCACAATAAGAATCATTCCTGCTAATTTTCTTACAATTTAAATAACTTTATTATTAGATTTTGTGATTAGCAACAGATTTTTTAATTTCAAGTAATTGAATTTAAACAAGTGATTATCTCCGTATAACTCTACTACTAGATTTTTTACCAAGTAACCCACCTACACAACTGTCGGCTGTTGTTACAATTATTTTTGCTTTCGTTCTGGAGCTTCTGTTACACGCCTGTCCGGTTTGTTTCTTTCTTGCGCGGATCTTGACTTATGATCGCCTCATGTGACCCAATGGTGACATTTGCTATTTTGTTGTGTTAAGGCCTTGGATTTTCCTGGAGGCAAGGTGGCATATACATCTAAATTGAGATTTATCAAGGGGTCCAAGGAGGAGAGAGTACCTTGTTATCGTGTCCTTGACGACGATGGAGAGCTTATTATTGGCAGCGATTTTAAACAGGTGGCTATCTCCGTCTAACGTACATGACTACTACAATAATTAATGCATACATTGCTCCCTTAGTCCTGCCATGTCTCGTTAACTCTAGTTCTGGTCTTATGGATATGGGCTCAAACATTTGCTAGCCGAGTGAGGAACTTGCAGCGAAGATGTATACTGATATGGTCAAACTTCAATTGATGGACGCCATATTCTATGAAGCACAAAGGCAGGGGAGGATTTCCTTCTACCTGACCTCAAGCGGCGAAGAAGCAATTAGCATAGCTTCGTCTGCTGCACTTACTGCAGATGACATTGTCGTGCCTCAGGTATAGCAACTCTCAGGTCCAGTATTGATGTTGATGTGTTCTGTAATGCTGGTTAATTCGTCCTTCGTAACTAATCTCAGTACCGGGAGCCTGGTGTTCTATTATGGCGTGGTTTCACACTTCAAGAGTTCGCCAACCAATTATACGGAAATAATTCTGATTATGGAAAAGGCCGGCAGATGCCAATCCATTACGGGTCTAACAAGCACAATTACTTCACAATTTCGTCACCTATAGCGTAATTTTTCTATCCATTTGCACAATTGCATTAGTAATAATCTCTAAACGTTTATTATGCATTACCTTCTGATCACTTCTGACGACCTTCTCCTCTAACCATGAACTTATTAGTACTCAGCTTCCTCAATCTGTTGGTACTGCTTATTCTCTTAAAATGGACAAAAAGGATGCATGTGTTGTCACATACACTGGGGATGGCGGTTCCAGTGAGGTACCAACAGAGTTTATGTCTTAACGATTTCCTGTATCTAAGGTCTTTTTGTTTTTGTGTCTTTTTTTTATTTTTTTATTTTTGACATTATGTAGTCCGAATTCTGACTGTAAACTAATATACCAGGGAGATTTTCATGCTGCTCTGAACTTTGCAGCGGTTATGGAGGCTCCTGTGATCTTTATCTGCCGCAACAATGGCTGGGCCATTAGTACTCATGTATCCGAGCAATTTCGAAGTAATGATTTAATTGCTTAACTACTACACCATTTGTGTTTCATATGAGATCCAGACAAGCTTTGCCTTATAATTTTCACCTGTCATGTCAGCAAAAGTACGCATAGAGTCACCAAAATGACCCGTATATGAGAAGCTACCTGTGACTTATGATGTTGAATCATGAATGTAGAATGTATTGTAGGGTCCATCAGTTTGAGTTTATTTGGATAACTTCTTTGTGGCAGGTGATGGCATTGTTGTCAAGGGTCAAGCTTATGGGATTCAAAGCATCCGGGTAGATGGAAATGACGCCATTGCTGTTTATGGTGCTGTTCTTGCGGCCCGTGAAATTGCGATCAGTGAGCAAAGACCCATATTAATTGAGGTGACGATGAATCTCCTCTCCTTGCAATATAGTGGTTTGATCACCTAAACTCCAGTACTGAATCGTGCTAACTCAATTTCACATAGTTAAAACCATCATACTTTCCTGCCAAAATTTTCTATCCTTGCATTGTATGTTATCCTTGAAAAAATAACACAGCATCTAGATTTTCAGGCACTGACGTACAGAGTAGGACACCACTCCACATCTGATGATTCCACCAAGTATCGGCCACTAGATGAAATTGAACACTGGAAAGAGGCACGAAACCCTGTAAATAGATTTCGGAAATGGATTGAAGGAAATGGCTGGTGGAGTGACACGCAAGAATCGCTGCTTAGAAGCAGCATCAAGACTCAGGTGAATTAGATAAAAACAGTACAACAACCTTTTTCTTTCAACTTCTATTATTTGGCCAAGCTTCATCGTACCTTTTCACCCGTCTTACATATAATGTAATCCTTCCTGTAGATAATGGAAGCAATTCAGGTGGCAGAGAAAACAAAGAAACCTCCACTCAAAGAATTGTTCTCTGATGTCTACGATGTTCCACCATCAAATCTTCGCGAGCAAGAGAAGCAACTGTCAGGAACAGTCAAGAGACATCCGCAAGACTATCCCTCCGATGTTCCTGTGCAGACAAACCTGTATACTGAAAAGCTATGAGGTGGCTCCTTTAATGTACAGGTCAAAGATTGAAGGTGCCACCCACCCAAGCTGTATCTGGTCATCGCAAGCTCACTAAAAAGGATTGAGAGAGTAGAAGGTTGAAGAGAAAGAAAATGTGAAATAATGAAGCTGGTAAATGATAATAATGCTCATAATTAATGTTCTAAGCGGCGTTATTTTTAAGATTAATTTCAGACTTTGGCTTAGAATAGGACACATTGGATCATCTTTTAGTGAATGGACCAGACCGAGTAATAGTCAGAGATCTGCTGGTTCTCCACTCTCCGATTCTCAATGAATATCTCTGCAAAGCTAATAATATTTTAGAGAGGGAAACTTGAGAAGCAAAGAAACTTGATGAATGATTAGGCTGGCAGCAGAGAATGGACTTTTCAAATTTGAAGCAACTAGTACCCCCATTTGTAAGCAAGATCCACACCTTATTTCACATGCTCTATCACATGAATCATATATATCTATATATATATATATATATATATATATATATATATATATATATATATATATTTGAAGCAACTAGTACCCCCATTTGTAAGCAAGATCCACACCTTATTTCACATGCTCTATCACATGAATCATATATATATATATATCTTTTTTAGTTTGTTTTGACCTAAACCCAAACATGAGATGTTAAATCCTGCAGAGGACGTGGAAAAAAAGAACAAAAAACATAACACATTACAAGGTATGACTGGTCCAAGGCGTTCATAAAGGATTAAAGATTAGAAAGAAGCAGAGAAGAATATGCTATCCAGGAATTTGTCGGAACCAGAAAAGAAAAGCAACTCTCACCCATTTTCGAAGCAAGATTCATGTGATTTTTTAAAATTGTTGTTTTTGACTAATTTAAAGTTAATTTTAATGACAAAAGCAGGTGCATCTAGTAACCGAACGAGCCCCCGAGGAGCACTAGCACACGTTAACACTGCCAACCGCTTGTTTGACCCCCCAAGGTCGTGAGTTCCGAAGTCAAATAACATGTCATAACTTGCACAAACCGAACATAAAAGAAGCAATGGAATTGTGGTCAAAGAAGTTTGATGTGCAATGAAAACACTCCGACGATCAGTCTTATCACAAAATTGAAATCTATCTGAAGTAAAGATTTGGGTTTATGATTGATTCTGCCTTATTGACGGGGCTGTGCTCAATCACGTTCCAGCATGAAAATGTATACGAATGAAAACAAAGGCAGGCATGAAAAATAGACACGAAGCATAATTTTTAGCAATGTTCTTGGTAGAAATGAATGAACATGGTATTTTAACACTGCCCAAAGCCCAGATGCCCTCCTCAGGACAATTTTCTCCTAGTTAGCGTTATAAGATTCCAACAATTGATCACTTACATTTGTTTTGTTTTGTTTTGTTTTTACTCTGTTTTAATTGACGACTTGCATTTGACCAAACAGAAAGATGCTCCGCAACAACAATCGTGTGCTCTAACATAGGGGTCGGTTCCTTATCATGTCATAAATTTTTGTTAAGATCGATGAAATTAAACTTACTTTTATGGAGTTTGGTCTTATGACGGATGCCATACTTTTTAACGGGACCTGAGGATTAAACATAAGAACGGAGATAATCACATGAAACAAGAAAGCAAAACGCAATTATTTTCGGAGATGCCGAGGATGATGATGGCCAGCCCGACCCAAAAAAAGGGAAAAACAAAAGAAAAGACCTCAAAAGAAAGCCAGTCTTGTCTTCTACCGCCTGGCAATACAATTGTTGATCAGAATCTCCGCCCATCTCCTTCTGTCCCATCAGGAATATGGATATCCAAAGAGTATATCTTTTCTCAGATGCCCTGGGTTCCATTCTATTGATTTCTGTTCCCGACAATGCGCCGCCAAAAAGAAACTACCTTGAAATTTCATTGGATGATCGATCCCAACCTGCATTGCCTTTAAAACCCATAACCCATCACCCAACTGGACGCTAAGGCAACCATTAAGTGTCAAACTCGTGGAAAAGACCATCAAGTTCTGGGCTTTCTGGTTACCCCACAAGCCATAAACATATATGTGTGCATATATGGTGAGTCCTGCTTCGCCGTCCCATGTTGTCATTGCTTTTGACGCGACTAAGGAACGCGGCGTGCATGAGTTCAAGCACACCTTTGATCAAATCAGATTGGCGGGGAACGTTCTTCGTCGAGGCGATACCCTCGTTGTTCTTGGAGTTCTGCATAAGGTGCCAAGTCCCTGTAAGTGTTTGATTTATTGCCTCTTGGTCTGACTTATATTGGAATTTTTATTCTCTTCGTTGTTTCTTTTTCCTTTTTCAATTTTTTTTTTGGGGTTTCTGAACTGGATTTTGGTAGATTTAGTTTATTCTTATTACTTAACATTGGGTGGTTTTCTATTTTTTGTTTTTTTTTCCTTTTTGTCAAAAACGTATAATGAAAAATATAAATCTAGGAACAGCAGAGACAGCAATGCTCTACTTGCATATGTCTGTCCTTTATTTTGTCTAGAGCCTACGTTAATAGTGGCTAATAAAGCTAATTGATATAAGGCACATCAAGCAGTATCAGAGTTCTCTGTTCCTGTCGCGATGCTGTTAAATAGTCTTCATGATATGATCATTTTATGTCTCTTTTGTCGATTTCTTGTCAGATTTCTTGTTCATAACATCCGTGTTAGCAAGTTTTGTTTCTAGCTTATATTGAACAGCTTTTGATTCTGAAATGTAATTTATCTAGTAGTAGTCTTTTATGTGGCAGATTGCAATTTGCAAGTGAAAGCATGTTAGGCAGAAGATTGGAGTTGTTAGGTGATTGTTAGTTAATGCTACGATTAGTTGGTGAATGAAAGCATAACATCAGTAGTAGTCTTTTCTGTGGCACATTGCAGTTTGCAAGTGAAAGCATGTTTGGTGGAAGAATGATTTTGTTAGAGAATTGTTAGTCAATACTATGATTAGCTGGTGAATGAAGGCATAACGTCAGCTATGAAACGAGATCATCAATATGTAAGGACTGATCACTGTTTTCGTTTTGGGTTGGCATAGTGGGCTATCAAGTCAAAGTATGTCCCGATTCTTTTGTTGGAGCAAGTCCTCGTGCCATCCAAGAGGAAGTTAAAAGGAAGGTTGATGCATATGTAAACATGCTCCTGCAAAATGCGGAAGTGGGTGACAATGAAGGGGTAATAAACATAATCTCTCTTTTGCAAATGGGTTTTATTATTGTCTTTTTGTTAAGAGATCTATGGACTGTTTGTATTGGATTCAATATAATATTGCTAATCTCTTAGGAAGAGGCTGTGTGCATTTCTGGGCTTGTTTGTAGAAAGCTCTTTTTGTGTGCATAGCATTATTCTCTCTGGGATTATTGTGCAATTCTTAAACAGCATGCAAGGACTTCCAAGACTCTGTAGAGACAGATGCAGTCCAAAACCTCCTCCTTAATCCTATCAGTGTACTTCACTTGGTTGGAAACCAGAGAGAAAATATATAATATGCTTAGAAAGCAGCTAATTCCACAATGGGTATAACTGATAGCAAGTATCTTTTGAGAATGTTATACCCAACATAGAATTGCTGTATACATATATCAGCAAAGAGGTTTCACAGACCACACAGTCCCTATTAAAGGGCCTTTAGTTCTTCATCTTCGTTTGACCCAGGAATTACCAACCTAATAGAGTGGAGCTGCTTCTGTGTCATATGGTATCAGCTGTTTCTTGCTTATTGCACATTGTTTTAACGATTAATCAGTGAAATCAAGATGGAATATGACTGAAAGAGACTGCACGTGCACCTTCTGAAAATGAAAAGGATTTGGAAAACATGAACACACGCAGACAAGAGCTTAGTCAGAAGTAATAATTCATGCACAACCGGATCTTATAGTCGCATCCTTACACACCACAATACTTCGCTGAACCCTGAGCCAGTGTACAGCTTTTGCACAAGTTAATATACATTCCTGTGGTATTTGTCTACTTTCACGAAGGCTTACATTTTTCAAACAACCCTTATTAACATATTTACTGCTTATTTATTTTGGTTTTTGTAATAGGTCAGCCTTGAAGTTAAAATTACTGCTGGAAGTCCGATGAAGCAGGTCATTTTTCAAGAAGTTGTAGCCTGTAAAGCCACTTGGGTTATACTTGATAGGTAAATGTTCTTATTTCGTTCAATGTTCTAGCTGCCACATTTACTGGAAAATCATGTACATCTTAAATTCACTCATCTTTGATATATTGTGTCACTATTGATGATTCATTCTCACAAAAACATCAAAGGGCATTGAATTTGTGAGCAACAGTCAAATTTTTATGGCATTCTCAATCAGTGTTGTATCTCTATATGTTATTTGTTTATATTTTGTTGACCAAAACATCAAAATGGTTATATGTTCCATATACCATATTCCACTGTTAGATGCAAGTCAGGTGATGCTCCACTCTTATTGCCTATTGGCTTGAGTATTAACTTCTGCCAATGTACAGGCATTTCCGTCGGGATCTGAGGCTTTACATTAAGCAGATACCTTGCAAGATAGCTCTAATTCAGGATCAATTGTCTGTGGAAATTATCAGGCCTCATAGTACAGATGAAATAGATAACATAGAAGATAAAGCGTTCTGTTCCATCTCCAGACCTGTTCATCCATTGAGTTCTCAAGCCAGTGAAAGCAGTGGCCAATCTGTTATAACTTGCAAAAGCAACTCATTATCTAGTCCTTCCAGTGAAAGCTGTGACATGCTTAAAGCCAACTTCTTGCCTTCATCTTCAAGCATATCTTTGGAGAATGATTTTCCTTTGGATATTGGTATGTCTGTTTAGTAGTTCCATTTCTCTAACATGCCTAATCCTTGTGCCTTCATTTTTCTATGAAATACCATATCAATTTCATTGCTTTATGTTTTCTTACACCACTAACCTCATCCGTGGAACTTTTTATGTTTTCTTTTCCTCATCTTTTTGGGTACAAGGCTATATTCTTGTCCTAGATTTAATAGACACTTCTTTTCTGATACCTCAAAGTTTCTACTTAGCAGCCACTTGTAGATTCTTCATCCTGAAAAACTTTATTGCTGAATCATAGTTTTGTACATAATCTTGATCAATATTAATTTCTATCTGTGTTGGACCAATTGGGCATTAATCGTAAACTTGCTTGTATTTTGGATACATTACTTTGGTACCAATAAATAGTTTATCTCTATTGTGCCTTTCAGTTACACACAGCAAGGCAGTGAGTAAATACCCTTCTACTATTCAAATTGCCAAAAAGCAGCATAAAAATGTTTCCCAACAGATATCCTCAGAAGCACACATTCTTTGTTCTGCCTGTGAAAAAAGAACTGAACTGTACTTAGACACAATGAGATTCTCTTTTTCTGAGATTCAGCTGGCAACGAATGATTTTTCAAAGGAAAACCTATTGGGAGAAGGTGGATATGGTCATGTATACAAGGGTGAGCTAAGAGATGGACAACTAATTGCAGCAAAAGTACACAAAGAAGCTAGCACACAAGGATTTTCTGAATTTCAATCTGAAGTATATGTCTTAAGTTTTGCCTGCTACAAGAACATTGTAATGCTTTTGGGCTTTTGCTGCAAGGAGAACATCAACATTCTGGTTTATGAGTATATCTGCAACAAATCTCTAGAATGGCACATATTTGGTAAGTATCTGGCGATATCCTTGAATCTTTCTTTCTAGCTTTTCTTAACTTTTAGATCAACATGCTTTCTGGTTTGTGCATGTATACATCTTAGCATTAATGATACTAGTGTTACTTTTGTAGACAAGACTGCAAAAATTCTTGACTGGCACCAAAGATATGCTGTTGCAATTGGGACTGCAAAAGGGTTGCGTTTTTTGCATGAAGAATGCCGTGGTGGTCCTATCGTACACCGAGACATGCGGCCAAGCAATATACTGCTCACGCATGACTTTGTTCCAATGGTGAAGTTCTATTAATATTCTCTTATTTATTAAGCTTGTTCTTTACCCCTCTATACTTTTTTTTTTTTATCAATTTATGGAGTATATGAATAGACCTATACACAGCTATAGCAGTTGGGGAATTAAAGAGGAAGGCACTTGAAATCACTCATGAATTATCTGTTTTATATTGATTTGGACTATTCATTTGCCAAAGGTATGCAATTCTACCAGACCTGTTGTATGAATTCTTTCTGACACAAGAATTCATATGCCCTTTCTCAACATCACGGTACTGCAAACAAGAGTCAAGATGGTATGGTACATGCATTATCAGTTGAGGTCTACCATACATAATCTTTTCTGTCCTTATAGGTTTTACAATAAAGTCTTCTGTTTGGATTTAGTCTCAATAATTTAGATCATTTCAGATAATGAAATGATTTTTTCCATATAGCTTGGAGATTTTGGCCTTGCAAGATGGAAGACTGGAGATCCTATTCAGACAAGGGTACTTGGCACGCTGGGGTGAGCTCCAAAAGCTACTTTTCAGGGAAGTGATCTCAGCTTTTCCTGTTATACATCAACAACTTCAACTTTCCCTTTGGTTCCTGTAGATACCTTGCTCCAGAGTATGCAGAGAACGGTGTTGTCTCTGTAAAAACTGATATCTATGCATTTGGCATTGTTCTCTTGCAACTTGTATCAGGACGCAAAGTGGTTGGTACAAAAGGAGTGGATGGACAATCTCTTCGTCAATGGGTATGTCATAAATCTTATAGATTTCAGGAAAGTCC
This sequence comes from Bruguiera gymnorhiza, assembly GCA_020883675.1. Classification (NCBI taxonomy): domain Eukaryota; kingdom Viridiplantae; phylum Streptophyta; class Magnoliopsida; order Malpighiales; family Rhizophoraceae; genus Bruguiera; species Bruguiera gymnorhiza. Next base: position 487,947 of record JAIRCJ010001047.1, on the reverse strand, counting down.
AATTTAGACACGCTCTCTGATTCAACAGCAATGTAATATATGCCATGTTTCCACAAACTAAAGTTTGTTTCCTTTGCATTATTTGTACTTCCTCTGGTGGATTTTAGGCAGAACTGTTGATTGAGAAGCTTGCACTTCATGAACTTATTGATTGTCGTCTTGGAGAATCATATGACACGTATCAATTGTACCTCATGGCTAAAGCAGCTTACTTATGTGTGCAAAGAAGCCCTGAAATGCGCCCATCAATTGGGGAGGTACTTGGATTCTCATTATTCAGTCATAGTTTTGATTATAGAAATACATTTCAGCAGGAACAGTTGGCAATTGCTCTGAGTATTAAGTAGACATGTTTTGCTGAGTAATAAATATTCTTATGCCAATTACTGGAGATGTGAAATGATTAGTAGAGCTCCGTAGGCTGAAACTCATTGTTGTTTTGGTTGTGAAAAAGTACATTTTGCACAACTCTCGTTGTCATCTATTCTGTTTGCCTCGTCAGCCTCTCTCATTTTTATAAATGGGTTGTTTGCCACAGGTTGTCCGCTTTCTCCAGGGGTACAATGCGCATGTCCACCATATGCAGGAGCAATATGGATTAACATTACCTGGAACTTGTACAGAAAAGTACCCTTTTGCTTCAAAATGTCCAGATTCCACCTTGAAATTAAAAAGCGGGTGAAGCAAGCCAGTATTAAGTATGTCATGATGTATATTAGAAGAAAAAAGTTGTGTCGTTTCCAAATTCGGGTGTTTTCTGTTCCTTGTTTTGGGCATTCAATTTTGTCCTTCTCTAGCTCTGTGGAACTCATACTGCTATCTAAATTTCTGAACACTATGTTCCTTTTTTTCATTTCATTTACTCTTTCACCTCTTGTTGATGTTAGGCTCATGAAATGAAAATCTCTTTTGTTATATATGGTCAACCTTTCCGTTGTTTTTTTTTTTTTGTGGTCTGTGGACGAGGTGATTTTGGAAGCACACGCCTCCAACTGCTGCAACCAAGCCACCCCCTCTGGTCACCCTGTGTTTAACGTGGGATTCAGATCTTTTCAAGAATTTTACACATGCACAGACCTAATCTCAGCTGCTAAAGCAGGGGCATATTCTCGAAAGTTTTAAATGGTTGGCCCAATAATTCCCAACACGGCCAGTGGCTGATTAAGTCCACTGGCTAGCTAAGTGAAAATTCATGTTCATAGCCCCATGACCATCTGCACCCTCTTTTCAGAGCCGCTGCTTGATAAAAAAATAACGCATTGGAGGGCTTGCTGTATAATGATGTAAATGGTATTGACTGCTTCTTAGTGGGTAAGGCAACCAAGAAAATATCAATTTACCGGTTTTCAGGCAGATGTTATTACTCCTCAGGTTCGTCTCCAGCAACATACTGCAACGTCTCCGGGGGTTTCACGATCTACAATACAATAATGCTGTATTGGTCAAAGCCACAGTACCCACCACACAGGTTTTTGGATATTGGTTGGGGAGGGAATCATTATGATTTTGGCCTACTCCACACAACAAAAGGGCATGAGATTCTAAAGAGGTTGAGAATGGACCTCAGTTTTGGAAGGATCTCCTTCAGGGGGCCACTTATTATGTCTGCTTGCTTTTTCTTGGATTCTCTTATTATATCCACCGCACGTTGGTAATCATGAGGACTTTTAATACTCTGATACTCACCAGAGAAGTATAGAATATGGCCTCGTGTGTGATGGGAATGTGCACACGTATGAATGATGGACAATCCATCACATTACGGTAGCCGCCGCCACCAACGACAGCAATCATGTTGATCATGTTTTGCAACCCACAGTGACTGACATGTCAAAAGAACTCGTGAGATGTAGGAATCTTCGAGTTCACGTCTCCGGGTTTCACGTATGTGGATTACAGAGACTCAAAAATGGCAATGAACTTAAAAGCACCCAGAAACTGGGAGCAATTTTGTTAGTGTTTGAGTAGTATAAGAGGTTGAATTGGGAATCTCTCTTATTAAGTCTCAATTCAGTTATGTTTAATAATTCGTGATTGTCAAATCTATGACAGCATCCACTCTCTGATTGTTATTTTCTATCATTTTAAGAGGGGAAGAGAGATTGATGCTTTTGCAGGATTTTTAAGGATACAGTTCACGACTTCGTTGCCTCCCATAAGGTCAAAACCTTGCACCAACTCCCCTAGTTAGAGTTGTACTCTCTGATTATTATTAAGTATACACGTATATAGATGGCAAACATAATGAATAGTCCCTCGCAGCAATTCGCCAATAGGAACGAAGCACACTGCCATGCCATGTGACAGCCACCTTGAAGGGTCCTCAAGGAACCACGCAAACCGCTCTACATTTTTGGAAGTCAGCACAACAGAGTGCGTGGTTGGAAGTGCCCTTGGGCTTAATTTTAACGAAAATGAAGAAGGAATCGTCCCGAAATGTTACGACCATAAGATAACCTTAATTTCTGAAGAATCTCACGCTCTTCTTATACATTGTGTAGACGGGGAAAAGAAAGGAAATTAGAGCAGTAGGAAGTGAAGCTGACGCTGATGAACAGTTGATGTGAAGCTTTAAAGTTGTTGTGGAAGGGTCCCGGCTTCAACCGAAAAAGATATGGAATCCTTAGCAACCAAGTGAGGCCTTGAGTCATTTTGCATCTTCTTCAGTGCTTGGTATATATCGGTCTATTTCTTCTTCTTCTTCTTTTTTTTTTTTTCTTTTTTTTCATTAAGAAGCCCATCACTTTCAAAGTTAAAGACCTTCACCTTTTTCATAAATCCAATGCCTTTAGAGAGACATTTTTAGTGAATTATATTTTAATTTGATGCAAGACCAGGCATCACTTTTCATTAAGTATTGCTCGGGTAAAGAAGGCACCAATGCTTATCAAACTTTGTGGAGCAAGTTTAGAGCATTTGATCCCAATTCGTTAGATGACAAAATGCTGACTTTAAAACCTACGAACTGGTGAAAATATTCCAGGAGCTATTGGATCTGGTGAACTATAAATCTGAAATTTGGTTCCGATTCTCGTTTCTCCTATCCACGCGTAAAGGTTAAATCATTCGCGTAAAGGTTAAATCATTTGTATCAGTGGAACTCTAGTCTGCTTAATCCGTTCATTATTACTTAATTAGCAGTTCGATTTACTTTTGGTTGTTTGTGAGTTATATATTCTAACCACCTTCTAATAGCATCAAACTTAACTTAGAACATATATTAATAGATCGAACTATTTAAAATAAAACATATAATAGATTTTTTATTATTTTACTTGTTGTCTATAATTCAATACATTTTTTTTAATATTTGACGAAGAAAATGAGTTGACTCCTAAAATTTTGATATTCATGCTTATTGATCATAAAAAAACAAAAAAAATATATATTTATTTTAAATTTAAATACTAAATATAAATAAATAATTAATTAGATATAAAAAATTATTAACTCATAAAAATTATTTTGTTATAAGAGAAGAAAATTATTATAGTTTTTTGAATTAATGTTAAATTGATATGTATAAAATATTTAATTATGAAATATTTCTCTTAATATTAATATTAATTTTTGATAGAATATTACAAATAAATATAAACCGGATGCCAGCCATAGATTGCATGATGAATGCAAAACTTAAGCAAAAGGGTTGATTAAATTTACCTTCCCTGCTCCTTTGTTTCCGATAAAAGAAAATTCTTTAATTGCGTGAGATGGATGCGAAGATTAAGGGAAAATGCCCGAAATCTTGAGAGCATCAGCATTGCTCAAGATTAATTATTATTCCCCAGACCCATGATCCTTTAGTCCCAACCAACCAACCAACCAACCAAAAAAAAAAAAAGAAAAAAAGAAAAAAAAGAAACTTACGATTCTTTTTTGTTCGAATTGGCTCATCCATTCGCGACTATAAAATGATAGACCTTTTATTCCGAGGATATATTCTAACTTGGTTTCACCGTTCAATTTGATATTTGCCTCTTTTCCTTTTGGGTCATCTTCATAGGTCCGATATAGCCACCCCGTGCGTGCCCGCCATATCTGTGCAAACAACCCCCACATCATGCCATTGCTCGAGTGGATTATATGCCTCAATTTGATTACAGGAATCCCATTACTTATATTCTCTCGCAAACACATTATAATTTTGTTGGGATCTTTTTAATATAAAAATTAGATATATTCTTTGATTTATTTAATGATTATTAAAAAAAACATATTTTTATAACAAATATATTACAAAACTTGTATTACAAAAATTATTTTTTTTAATTAAATGACTCTTAAATTACTCTCTCTATATATATATATATATATATATATATTATAATTAAATATATTTTATTTTATTTTATAAAAAATTTACTATAATTTAATTATATTATTATAAAATAAATTTTATCTTTGAAAAATAATATTAAATTTATAACTTAAAATAATTCTTTCTGAATTAAGTAAAATCTCATTTGCTTTACAACAAATTCAACGGTGGATATTGATCCCCATTAACCACCAAAAGAAATGATTGTGTTTTGGTTATTCTATTGAACCAACTTGGCCTCGAGTTCTTTTTTGTTTTTTTTTTTTTTCAAATAAAAAAGACACAATATTTAATGAAAGATTTTTAATAAACCAATTTAATACTCAAGCCAAAGAATGTTCAACAAAACGACAGATTTCCCCAAGACACGCACCTTGTGGCGAGTGTTCTCCACTCTCTAAGCTTATTATCACCTCGTGGGCAGGTCCCCCCCCCCCCCGGCTCCAGTTCCCCGTTCGAACTTGCGGCGTAGGGTCTAGAGAAGGAAGGGAACCGTACTGGCTGTTCATGGTTCAGGTTTATTTCGGTCCGGTTCAATTATTTCTTTGAAAAATCATAACATTTTAGAATCAGACTCCGATAAATTATAAACAAAAGTATGAATTTCAAATAAATAAATAACTTCAACCAGCCATTTCTAATTTTTTAAATTATCTTTTGACGATGAGAATTTTTTTTATAAATAAATCATAAATTATAATTATGAGAGATATTTTGTCATTACAACTTTTTGTTTTAACATATAAAATATACATAATATAATTCAAATCTAAAATATACACTTAACTTATATAATTTCAAATTTTCTATAATTACTAAAATAATTCTTTATATTATTATGAACTATTGATTCTATTTTGATTTAAACCAAGTTGGTTCATAAAAATTTGAATTATAACTAGACGAGACATTTGGGGTGAATTATACTACCAAGGATTAATTCATCAAAACCAAAAATATGACTTTTAAATAAATAAAAAATTATTTTTTACATAACACTTTAATAATTAATAAATTATATTTTTATTTAAAAATTTTAAATTTTAACTTTTAGAAAGGAGTTTGAGATTTATATAAATGAAAAAAGCTACTTTTACGGTTAAATGGACCTTATAATGGACAAGAATAAAATAATAAAGCACTTGAATGGGCCATTTGTAATTTTCAAATTATTGTGAACCACCGGTTCGGTTTTTATTTGATCCGATTACTGCCAAGCTGGTTCATAAGAATCCAGGGCTGTAATCCAACAATGTCCCTCGTGAGTTACGCTGTGAATCAAGATTCGATCCACAGTCCGGTTACAAACCGGTCTGGTGTCCAACCCGGAACCGGTCGGGTCTAGTCGTGGGGTGGTGGGGGCGGGGGCACATGGAGAATGAGGCGGTGTAGGAGACGTGCTGGTCAAGGATTGGGACAGCGAATGTCTTCGTGGGTTTGTACAGCGAATGTCTTGGTGGGGATGTTTGGTCGCCGCGTCATTTGCCAAATAAACAAAAATGAAAATTTTAATCGAAAGAAAAAGCCAAGAATTGATATTTTGAAATGATGAGCGCACCCCCAACGCAACGCCACGCCACGCCATTTTTCTCAGTGCTTCGATGCATCTCGTTATAAAAGCCTCCGTCTTTTTCGACCAAAAAATAAAAAAAAAATAAAAAGCTTGCATCTTTGGCTCTTGAGAGACAGGGACAGAGAGGAAAAGAGAGAGAGATGAAAGTGCCATTCCAACGTAGAAAGAAGTGAGTTAGAACTACACTAGAATGCTTTTGACACTGCTTTCTCTGTTTCCCTGAATGTCGTCGTGTGTGCATGTCTGTGTGTGTCTCGGCTCTGCCCTTTGCGCTTTTGAGGATGTGAAGGACCGCTGCTTTGAATTTTGACACCATCTATCAGAGGTCAGGCTTTTATCAACTGCTTTGTTTTGGGTTTCCTTGTCTCGTTTCTTAGCTTTGTTGTTTTTAAATTTTCCGTAGTTTTCTTTGTTTAGAACTCAGGAGTCCGCAGGTTGCTGCTGCTGCTAGCTTGCTTATACGCTCCTTCTTCCGATTCTTGAAATAATTCAATTTTCTTCATGTCGTTTCTTTAAAAAAGTTGGCGATTTGCGTATTTAACTTGGTTTTGGCTACTAAGTTCATGGCCGTGTAAGAAGAACTGACAGCTATCCATTTGGTTAAGATTCAATTTTCAAGACTAATTCGTATAGCATTAGATGTTTATATTCGTGCATGTAAAACTTGATGTTGCAATTGCAGCCCTCCACTGTCATGGGGTAGTGAATGGTTTCATAAATTTAAGGGCCGTGGGAGCGGGGGTTTAGACTTATTTGTAGTTTGGAATTTGTAAAATGGCTTAATAGTGCTCATTTTTTTCCGCAGATATTTGTGCTACCATGTGAGCCAATTTGGCAACACGAAGGAATTACTGAATTGCAGTGAATGTGAGGGCTAGCTGTGTTAGTCATCGGAAAAAAAAAAAAAATCGTTTATTTTCGTCCTTGAAAAGGGTACTGTTCTTAAACTGTTGAAATGAATTAGCCAGAGGCCTTTAGTTCTTGTTCGCCCTCCGTGATACCTCTTCCAATCAAATTGCTCCAGTACAAATCATTGGCTTAATCTTTGTTCCTCCATAACCTGTTATCTTTTTAGCTTCCAACTTCAGTACTATACATGTTTTACCGGTCTTGCTTCAGACTTGAAAAAGCTGCAGTGTATATGGACATTCAGCTTATATGACCTATTGAAAATTAATTTCAATGACTGCAACGCGAAAATTTGCTGGGTGGCAAATTGTGCCGCAATCATTATTATCCTTTATTGTCTCCAAAAAATCCATAGCACGTACAGAATGTTCGTTCAGTCTGTAATTATGGGGTCAGAGAAGATACTTTCCCACAGGGAAACCCAATTTTAATCTGGACTTGAAGTACTGATATTTAAGCTCAGCCCGTTTTCCTCCACCACCTCTATGCTTCCTTTGCAAGTAATAAATATTGCTTATTCCTCTATATTGACTTGTTGTGTGATGCTTTCACAAGTTATAATGGGAATGAAACCTAGTTAGTCTATTCTGAGAGCATTAGGAAATGAATTTCAGAAATGCATTTTATTTCTAGCAATAATGAAATTGTTCCTTTCAGCTTGACTAGTGTTGATACTGCCATGGTACAGGAGAAGAGAAGCCTGGTTATTGAAGAAAGTTAGCAACTTAAATGGCCAAATTTTGCTGGCCATACTTTGATCCTGAGTATGAAAATTTAAGCACCAAAATCAACCCACCAAGGTAATTATCAAAGTGTAACTATAAGAACCTCAAGATTCTATGTTTTACTTCTTACTGCATGCTTCACCTTATCTGATCCTCCATGACCCCACTACCCGTGGATTGTTTTTGTATTCCCCCCCCCTCCTGGCTGCAGGGTAGCTGTAGACAATACTAGTTGCAGTGACTGTACCCTCGTTAAGGTAAAACCCATATACATACACATCCATGAATGCTTATGCCTCATCATCTGTTGGCAGTTATGCAAGGCCTATGTGTTGTATCGTTCACTATGCTTTCTATAAGTTTCTCTTTAGTAAATTGTTTAACAGTGGAACTTGGTGTGAATAGGTTGACAGCATGAACAAACCAGGAATTCTGCTGGAAGTGGTGCAAATTTTAACGGATCTTGACCTCATTATCACCAAAGCTTACATATCTTCAGATGGTGGCTGGTTTATGGACAGTACGTATGTGCAGTTATGGATATTTCATTACCCATGATGGTTGGCAAAAATAGCTCCCATCTTACATTAACAGCCTTTTTAGAGTTAGTATTTTTTACTTCAATATTGATCTGCCATAACCTCTCTTTTTTTATTATTTTTTATTTTAGTTCTGAATTTTATGTCCTAAATCATGTCCCATGGAAATGCAGCATTTGTAGCTTTCTATTGATCTTTTAGTTTCCTTCTTTGACATTGCCTATTCTTGATTAACAGTATTTCATGTTACTGACCACCAAGGGAAGAAGATTATGGATTGTAAAACTATAGACTACATAGAGAAGGTATATTGAACTTCTTTTGCTTATTTTTTTTTATCTGCTGTCTGTGCTAGATTGAACCAAATTTATGATGCTCAATGCTGTTTGAGAAAATTTCCTCCATAATAGCACCTGTGCTGAGAGGCACAAGAGCAATTACATAATGGCCACTATGAATGTTTGATGTAAATTGTGCTGATTCCACATTATGTGCTTTTTTAATTTTTTTTTTTTTTCCCTCTCAATTGATCAAGCCTTTTCTTTCAAATATCAAACATCGCTACCAATAATGTTTACAACACCCATTATGTAATTGAAATTCGAATACCTTGGCATTTAGTGTGTGAGTTGGAGCTGCCTCAACCAGTGATTAGTTCTTGCCTATGTAGTCTGAAGTCTAGTATTTGAGTTAAGGAGGACTTTGTCTTTATATGCCAATTTAGGCAATAGGTCTCATTCTGGTTGTTTTTTTTCCCCCAGATAAGCCAAAAAGATCATGATTCATTTGACTGATATATCTGAGCCATACATAATGCCAGAAATTGAGCACATTTACCATTTAAGTAGAAATGACCATAGGCAAGGTCACTATCGAGAAACCCTTCGTTATTGGGGGAAGGTCAATCATTCATTCCACTTCTGAGGATACTGAATGGCAGAGAATGGGTACTTTTCCTTGCTGAGTCTATATTTCTAAGCAACTTCTTATACTAGTTTGGTTACAACAGGCTCTAGGACCAAAAGGGTACACAAAAGATGAAGCAAAGACTTGGCCTGGCAAACAGGTTGGAGTGCACTCCGTTGGTGATCACACAGCCATTGAACTCATTGGCAGGGACCGTCCTGGTTTCTTATCTGAGATCTCTGCTGTCCTTGCCAACCTTCACTTTAATGTGATTGCTGCTGAAGTTTGGACACATAATAGCCGAATAGCATGTGTTCTTTATGTCAATGATGATACCACGTCCCGTGCTGTGGATGACCCAACCAGACTATTGATTATGGAGGAGCAGCTGAAGAACATTTTGCGCGGTTGTGAGGATGATGAGAAAGCAGCTCACATGAACTTTTCCATGGGGTTCACTCATACTGACCGGCGACTACATCAAATGTTGTTTGCTGATAGAGATTATGAAGCTGTTGGAACGGCAACTGAAGCTAATTTTCCACCCTCATTCAAGCCAAAGATCACTATTGAGCGCTGCGAGGATAAAGGGTACTCAGTGGTTAGTGTACGCTGCAAGGATCGAGCAAAATTGCTCTTTGACATTGTGTGCACTCTCACGGACATGCAATATGTTGTTTTCCATGCTTCAATCTCATCAGATGGTCCCTATGCATTGCAGGTACATCGTCACAATTTAAAGGAAAATGATAATTTTGAGAAGGAATAAGATCGCTTGCTTGTGAAGGATATTGTGCTTAAACTTTCTCATTGTGATTATTTAAAATATAGTAATATAAAATTAGATTAACCTGTTATTTATTTATTTTTTTTAATTTAAAACTTTTTGGTTGCTAGAACTATTTAGATGTTAAGAACCTTAACTATTTTTAATTTTTATTACTTTTCTTCCAAGAAATATTAATCAGTTTATTAAACTTTATTAGCTACATATTCCTTGTTAGCAATTAAATTGTCCTTATTCTTTGTTTTGCAGAAGTCTGATTTTAACGAATCAATTTCTTTCCTAGTCACCAAGTCGATTCAAATAGCTTAAGGGATTCCACCTTAACTTTAATTGTCACGAAATGGTTTTGTCTTTTATGTGTACAAATTGTTGTGAAAATTGCAAAGCCGATTACATTCATGTAGCAGTGCCCTTTTTAGAATTTGATTAAAGCATCTGACCATGAATTATGAATTGACAGGAGTACTATATACGTCACATGGATGGTTGCATACTCGACGATGAAGGAGAGAAGCAAAGAGTCATCAAATGTCTTGAAGCTGCTATTCAACGAAGAGTATGTGAGGTGAGTAGAAGTGTACTATGGATTACTTCAGATAGAGATTATATCTCTCATCTCGTATGTCTTTCAGTTTCATGTGCTAAATCAATTACAAAAAGATGTGTTCCCATTTCTTTTTTTCTTTTAATGGAAACCGTCTCTAGTTAACAGTACTGTACTTCTTGTTCATCATCATCTTGCAGAAGTTAATGCCTCCCTCTGAAATTTAACTTTTCCACCAGGCAGCTTTTTTAGCATAACAGGGATAACGGCAAGATAACATTTACTACATTTTATGTTTACTGGCTTTAATAAATCTGTAAGCACGATCCACGCATTAAAACAAGTTCACAGTCAATGTAGCTCTCATCCTTATTGGTTTTGCTCCCAAATTGTGCAAATTGGAAAACTTGTTGATGACATCTGATTATTTGTTTTAAAAATAAAGCATCAGTACTACTCCACCTTAATTGCTGCACAGAGAATGTATTACAAAAGGAAAAAAATAAGGTGGATTTGGCAAGTGAAAGTTCTTTGCTGATTTTAAGCCTGTAACCATGGCTCCTGCTTGCTGTCAATGCTTTGTCCGCAAGCATGAGGATTGTCTAAAGGCGATTTCAAAATAAAGTATTTCCAGTTTCGGTTTTCGTGATCTGGATCGTTAATGAACTCAACAAATGATGCCTCTTCCTTTTCTCTTTTTATCCCTTTTACTTGTTTATCGCATTCAGGAAGCACTTGGTTCGTCATGCAAATTTAATCCGATTCAATATTTTCAACTTGAATTTCAGGGTCTGAGACTAGAGCTTTGCGCAAAGGACAGAGTGGGCTTGCTATCTGAAGTGACCAGGGTCCTGCGAGAGAATGGACTATCTGTCACAAGAGCAGGTGTCACGACGAGAGGAGAGCAAGCCATGAATGTTTTCTATGTTAGAGATGCTTCAGGGAACCCGGTGGACATGAAGACGATCGAAGCACTTCGAAAAGAAGTCGGGCACACAATGATGCTTAACGTGAAGAAAACTCCTGCAAATGCAAACGAACCTGAAGTTAAGGGATGGGCCAAAACCAGCTTCTTTTTTGGAAACTTATTTGAAAAGTTCCTGGCTTGAAAACGTGTGAGAATCAATGAACTATGGAATATAGAAGAATAAGCAAACCTGCTCAAAAACATGGACAGGGCTTGTAATTGTGGACTTTGTGTAATAAATAAATGCTTGCAAATCTAATGAAGATTAGACTTCTCACGTCGTGATGCTTTGTTTCTTCATTCTTTCCTTTGATACACATGCTAATAAGCAACCACATATGTCTTACAATTGGCCGGATGGTGTATCAAAAATTGACATGAAAAGTGGATAAAGTAGGCTTGTGTTTAACCATCCCGAGCCACTTTAATAGAATATCTTTTTCTGATTTTTTAATTTGATTCACTTTTTATTTGAGTTAAATGTCAAATATAAGTGAAAACAATAAAGTTAAGCCAAATTTAGATAAAATGAAAAAAATAATAATAAAAAAATAAATTTGTATAATGTAAAATTTTTTCTTTGTACTCCTTTCACCTCGATTCACTTTTAAGAGGCAAAGGGGCATTGACCTGGAAGCCTTCCATTCCGATAAAAAGATTTGTAGTTATGGTTAACGCCCGCCTGTCTTTTCTCTACTTTCTCTAGCTTACCAGACTTAAGCCTTTGATTTGGAATAATTAGTGGGTTTTAAATCTTAATCCAGACCAAGAAGCTGCAAGCAGTTTTTTTTTTTTTGTAGGAACTAAGGATGAAACTTTAAATTTGAGAGTAGGAATTTATGTGACTTTCTCAATTACTACAAATGGGCTCTGTGTTGCTCTACCCATGTACAGAGAATGGCAGAATTTCAAGTGGGTTTCCAGGGGCCACTGGGGCAGGTTAAAAAGTGGGTGAAAAACAGAATTTAATGTCCGAGAACGAACAGAGATTCTTGAAAGCCACTTTCACGTAGCCCATCAATCAAAGCACACACAATGGTCATAAGACGCCGCATTGTATTTGGATCCGATGTCCACCCTACGATATCGGACGTGAGGGCGTTTCCCTACATCTGGCTCGAGTAGTTACACCATATAAAATAAAGGAAAGGACTCCCACCAAGTCTTAATTTTATTAATTTGTTTGATTCCATTGGGTATAAAAATGAATTTCATTATGAAAACATAAAAAATTAACTTAAATTAGAAGTTAATTTAAGTAATTTATCTACTACAATTAATAATTGTAATTATATATGTGTAAACTCACTTATTTATTTTTCATATCTCTTTCGTAGAATATAAAGAGCAGTTGGAACAAATTGAGTAAAACATGAACCCCAGGGTTTCTTTTGTGTTGGCGAATAAAGTAAAACAAGAAAGTTGAGATTCCATTTTCCTTTCGAAAAGGCAATTTCGTTGCCAAGCTATTTCCATTATGAGTCTGATTACATCGAAATAAAATTAATAAATTTAAGTGAACATGAAAATTTTTTATATTATATTAATATTTTATATGTTTTCTTTCTATTTTATATATATATATATATATATATATATATATATATATAAGGGCGACCAATATCAAATGCATGGCTTTAAAGAGAAAAGTATTTAATCCTTTGCTGCAAGGTAAACGACAAACGACAATCTACTGGTAATATCTCAAACTCTATTCGAGCTGTATAGAATAGTTGCCTATAATATAGCCAGTGGCATGCCCGTGTAATGACCATTCAGTCGTTAATGGGAATATATATTATTACCCTTATCAATCAAAATGTTGTCTCACTTAAACGATGATTTAATCAATAATTTAATATACTTTTTTTTACATTAATTCACATTTAAATTATCTTATTAAATATAAAATAAAATTTTATATTAAATACACGCTAATAAATTTTATATTCTCTATTATTATGATGAAATATAAAAAAAAAGAATTACTTTTATTTAATAATAAATTATTTTTATAAACAAGTTGAATGAGTTTGTCCCCAATTCATGTTGCACGTAGACTTTAAATAACACATGATTTACATTAGATATCATAAACATTTGGGTAATTCTATTTTTTTTGTGGGGTCCTGAAAAGAAAGCTCTGACTTCCTTAACGGAAGAAGGTATGGGCAGAAAGATAAATTTGCTTCTGGTGCGATCATGGTGGTGGAAGGCAAGGCACGGAGGGACGAAACAGAGAAAGAAAAAGAAAGAAAATGAATTGCCAAATGCAACCTGACAAGACGAGCGATCCACGTCCATTTGACGATAGCGTTGGTCAATTGCATATGCACACGAATTATTACGTATAGATAGACCTAAATTTGAGGACCCACTCGTCATGAATTTTTGGAAGCTAGCCGAGAATGCAGATTTTTGTCACAAATGCACATCATCATGTGAAAGGAATAGAAACCTAAAATCAAACTATCTGTCGACTTTAGTGGATTTCGAGAATAATAACCATTTCAAAGCTTTTTTTTTTTTTTTGTTGGGGGGGGGGGCTTTTGTGCCGAAGTCTCATTAAAATAAGTCTAACTTTATAAGTAATTAATCTCTAATGTTACGGCAGTGGGCTTGGGGGTTAACATGGCATCCTCAAGAGTTAGCCGATGCCGATAAAGCATTGAAAAGCATTGTAAGTGTTTTTTGTTTTTTTTTTTTCTAATTTGTATTCACACGTTTAGGGAGTCTCATGCGAGATGAGACCTAAACGTGAGATCCACTTATCCATAATGATCATTATAATTTTTGTTCTTCACATATATCACGAGGGTTATTTGTTGTTTATAATAAGTAAGGGAGCAATGAAATCAATTTGAGTTCACAAAAAAAAAAAAAAAACAACATAAAATATTTTTACTATTTCTCATACATTGAGCACTTTTTTTCTCAGAAGTTTGAGTTCCAAATTTGACCCCTAAATCTCTTTAAAAACAAAAGATGCATAAAGAAAGAATTTTTTTTTTTAATTTATCATTGATTATTATGGTTATTTTGAATACCTAAAACACTAATTGTCCCTTTTTACTTGAGAATATATATATATATAAAAAGTTAGTACTAAAATTTTATAATTAAATTTTAAACTTTTTATGTTTTTAATTGAATTATATATTTTTTAAATTTATTTTAAATTAATTTTATTTAAATTAAAAAAGTCAAAATTATTTAAAAATTATATAATAAATAAATAAATAAAAATTATTAATAATATGATATTTTAACTTAAAAATATAGATTTAAAATAAATTTAAAAAATATAAAAATTTAAAGTGCAAAGAGTGGAATCTGTTTATTTTTTCCTGATTATGCTGAAAAAAAAAAGTGGAAAAAAAATCCAAAAAAATAAAAAAAAGAAGGGAAGCGCGGCTTCGAGTTTGGACAAGAGAACATTCTAGCTTCTCCGCGAAAAAGGATTTAGTGCGCGTGTCCGAAGTCGTCACGGTCCCCAATAAAGACCTGGAGGAATGTATTCCTGCGCGCGTCTTCACTTTGCTAGCGTGCGTCTTCAATTCTCTGGTCTCTGCCACTTTTTTTTAATTTTTAATAAAAAAATTTAATATTATTTTTGACTAGTGACTTTATCATTATCTTTTTTTTTTAATCATCATTTCAAGTCACATAATATAATTTTTAATAAAAAGATTACGTGTAAATAGATGTCGCATCTCTCTCGTACGCTATAATTAATCACAAGCAATAGACTATTTACTGTACAATGGGACCCACTTATTGGACGAGAGACTCCATCGCATCCATACACGTGTCACAGCACGCGTCCTCTTGTTCTCCTCACGTGTACGTTTCTCCGTCCCTCCACTCCCCTGCGTCTCATATATTTTTTTGTTGTTTTTTCTTTTTTTCACTTCTCTCAACTTTTTCTTTTTCTAAGTCAAAAAACGAAAAATCGTCATTTAAAGTATTCTTGATATGCTGAACCCGTCGTCCCGTCTATTGTTCTGCGGGTGCTTGCGGGAGTGGAGGTGACTGCTCTCGTACGCTTTGTCGTTTTTTCTTTTTTTTTTTATGAAAGTTGCGAGCATTTTCTTTTCAGTTTTGATCATTTTATGTTGTTAATAGACTGAAAGTTTCTTTCTTTTCTTGTCTTGTTGTGTACGTTGTGTAATAATGTGTCGTTGAAGTGCTCTTCATGTTTCAATCCTCATTTTGTGAAAAGGATCTTCCTTGTTTTTAAATCTTTTTTGGGTTTTTCATTGTTATTCGAGGTGAGGTTCCTTTTTCCATTCACGGGGTATTTTTCCTTATGTTGATGGGAGGAAAATAATGGGTTTTGATTGTGATTAGATTTTCTTCCAATAAAGAAACTCATTTTTTGGCGTCTGGAGACATTGGGTTTTGGTGTTTTTCTATTATTTGCCCCCTTTAACGGATTTAATGACTTCAGTTTTGCTTTGGTTGTGTCTTTCTCTTAATTTTTGTGTCTTTATTTGGTGACAGAAACAAAGGGACCCCTCTGTTGCCAATTTGGCATAAATTAGCGGTCTTGGCTTGATATTTGAGAGGGACATGGTGGGTGAAGTAAACGTGAAGAGACAGGACTTGAACCTGTGCTTCGAGAAGCTGATGATGCGTAGTGGATCTCGGGGGGGTATTGGTCAGGGAGGAGTGAAAGGTGTGGTGATCACTGAGTGGAAAGATATACCTATGGAGCTCCTGTTGCGGATCGTGTCGCTTGTTGATGATCGGACGATCGTTATGGTTTCTGGGGTTTGTAGTGGCTGGAGGGATGCCATCTGTTTGGGCCTCACCCATTTTTGCCTCTCTTGGTATTCCCCACCTCCCTCTCTTGATCTCTGTGCGTGTGTGTGCGCGGGCGTACGCGTGCGTTAATTTCTGTCTCCTTATCCTTACATTTACATATGTTGTTGGTTGTTACTGTGTCCGTGTCTGATCATATCAAGCATGATCAGTTTCTTTTGGTCTAGTGCCGTGTAATGGCTCGGATGTCCACAAGAAGGCCTTTCTCTTAGAGCTCGCGGAGAATCCTTCATACTCCTTCCAACGTCAGATATGTTCTTGCGTTAGTTCTGTTTTCCTTTGTGATCTGTTAGGAAGATACGATTGTTTTGTGGCATTGAAAGAAATGGCAGTCATCCAGAAGCAAGAGTTAGCTTTTCTAGTTTATGGAATTGCAATTCCTTGCATTTTATTCAAACATCATGCCCTGTGAGACAGGCTTAAGCTCTTAATAAAAACAGGCTATATATGCTACAAATGCAAGTAGATACTTGCAATTCAATTAACATTTTTTTTTTCCCTTGGGTTTGTAAATCTTATTAAAGATTGAGTTGAACTTCTTTCAACAGGTGCAAGAACAATATGAACAACTTGGTTCTATCACTTGCCCCTAAGTTCACAAACTTAGAAACTCTGGCGCTGCGCCAAGATAAACCGCAGCTTGAGGACAGTGCCGTTGAGACTATTGCAAGTCATTGCCATAATCTGCAGGACCTGGACCTCAGCAAAAGCTTTAAGCTTAGTGATCGCTCCCTATATGCGTTAGCCGATGGTTGCCCTAACCTTATTAAACTGAACATTAGTGGGTGCACAGCATTTAGTGATAATGCTCTTGAATATCTGACTAAGTTTTGCTGGAAATTAAAAATTCTCAATCTTTGTGGATGCGTGAAAGCTGCAACTGATCATGCCTTGCAGGTTCAAATGAGTTTGTTGCTTCTATTATTTTGTCCATACATTTATGTACCTGTGAAGAAATGAAATGGTTCATTAATTTTTGTACAAGAATTATCTGCAGGGTATTGGACGTAACTGCAGTCAGTTACAATCTTTGAATCTTGGATGGTGTGAGAATGTGGGTGATATTGGAGTAGTGAGTTTAGCCTATGGCTGCCCTGATCTGAGAACAGTCGACTTGTGTGGCTGTGTTGATATTACAGGTATTTTTACACGTTGCTGATTGTTTATTATTTCACAATGTCTCTTTAGATTTTTGCCTCATCATTAACACATCGTGGATGTTGGTTCTAATGCTCTAATCTCAATCACAACTTACTCCCTGGAATGAATAGCAAGGTATATCCGCCTATGTGGTGTGCAGCCACTAATTCTGAAATTGAATTGAATTTTATTGCCTGATCACAATTTACATGAGATGCCTGCTGTGATTGTTTCAATCATTTCTCAGCTCTGGACATGCTGTGATTAGGTAGATTCTTTGTATCCAGTTAATCTATTAGTTGTGATAAGAATATCAAATTGAATATGGATTCCTAGTCCCTTTTGAATATAAGAAAAATGTATGCATTTTCAACTAGCAGGAAGACATTTGTTATTTTCTTTTCCATCTCTTTATAGTGGTGATGACTCATGATAATTTGCAATTTTATTGTAGATGACAGCGTAATAGCTTTGGCAAAGAGGTGTCCCCATCTAAGATCTCTTGGTCTGTACTACTGCCAGAACATCACAGATAGAGCAATGTACTCATTGGTCCACAGCCTAGTGAAAAATAAACCAGCAATGTGGCAATCCAGGAAAGGGCGGTATGACGAGGAGGGGTTGAGGAGTCTCAATATCAGCCAATGCACGGCACTCACACCACCTGCTGTTCAGGCACTTTGTGACTCATTCCCTGCACTCCACACCTGCTCAGGGAGACATTCCCTTGTCATGAGTGGCTGTTTGAATTTGACATCGGTGCATTGTGCCTGTGCCGTCCAGACTCACCGGCCGGTGAGTTCTATTCCGAATCCAGCTCATTGAACTGTGCATTTGATTCAAATGCGCAGGAGCCCCACTGAATGGAGAACAACACGCTTGTAAGATACACGGTTGTGTTAAAACCTAAAGACTCTTGTGCTGCGAAAAGATGGCTCTTTTGTTGGTGGAATATTTGTGGCTTGTAAAGATAAATCGGACTGCGCTGTTGCTTCTACTCAATTATGCAGCATTTGGGCTAATGGAAGCCGACTTGGGTGTCTAGGACAAGTGTTGCACGGTTCTGGTTTGATCGACGAGAATATAAAATACGTATCCCTTGATACAGACACAATCATAATCTAAACCAAAACGATAACTAGGCACCAAGACGTCTTTATAAAGATGAACCTTTAGAAAGAGTTGAGATGCAATCTTCTAACTGACAATTATCAGAGTTGCAGGATGGCCAGCAAGTTCAGAAAATGCCAATGATTATGAGAGTTGCGCCCGAAATATTTCCCAAGAATATTTTTTGGGACAGCGCGCGAGCTCTGACTCTACTACATTCCAGACATTGCTCTCTCGCAGGACTTGCACGGACGCCAATGTTTTTGAGGTGAAACAGAAACATTGACTAGTTCTGGTGAATGGGTACACAGAACCTAAAAAAGAGGCTCACCATCTGACACACAAAGCACACACACGTGAATAAGGGTAATTACATTGCCCGCGATATTCAATTTCAAAACGAGTTCATCAATGGTGACGCAACGGGATTGTTGAGTACATTGAAGTACCTGAACAAATTACAGAATGCGTATTGAGTTTTGCCCTCTTGGCCACTTGGAAGTTCCCCATAATACAAAGGCCTCCCGCGTGTGACAAGTAAAGCATCGATAAGGGCTCCACAAAGTGAAAGGCTTCAAAATCAACAGCTGTGTTGTTTCCACGAAAAAGGCTGCGAAATCGAAACGAAAATATTAATATTGCAAAAATTGCAAAGGTCCTACCGGGAGTCGAACCCAGGTCGCTGGATTCAAAGTCCAGAGTGCTAACCACTACACCATAGAACCAGTGTGCAACGTATGCGCTTTTTTAAGTGTAATAAATGTTAACCATCACAAGTATATAAACGCGTCACTAATTCTGGTGACATCTATCTCGCCTCGGGATACACAAGGCAAGTGCTTCTTAAGGCCGAAAACTTCCAAAAGCCGTTAATCTTTTTGTTTTTTTTAAAAAAAATTATTTAATGGGCTCTTGTGATTTGAGTTTGAATGGCACAGTTCATGTGTGGTCAGACTGGTCTACTACTTTTCTTTTCCAGAATTTTTTTTTTTCCTTTTAACTTTTCCCACACTTTAAACATAGTGTCAAATTTGATATGTTTTCTAGTTCCAAAACTATCCCTTGAGAAAAATATGAAACATCTAACTTAAACAAGAGAATTTGTATTTAAACGGAAAAAATAAAAAAAACCCACACTCTCTCTCTCTCTCTCTCTCTGATATCAAATTGATAGACATACTTTGGATATCAAAGTAACAGTTTTCTTTTTTTTTTCTCGAAGTAACCGTTATTTAGTAGTATACTTTGGATATCAAATTGATTACATATCTTATAGCCTTGCTTTTTAAAGCAGAAACCACATCGACTATATTATCAGTGACAATGACATGACTAAGTAGGTTATAAGTTAAAACAATATTTAAAAAAATAAAAAAAGAACAGAGGGAGAGCAGTTGAATTCAACAAAGTTTTGGAATATTGCAGCCAAAACACTTTCAGCAAACTATATTATTTCAACTCCATAATCAGGGCTATCAACTTGAAAGTTCAGCTGTTAGCCTTCAACGCCAGTAAAAGCTAATGGTGGCCTGTCCCACGTAATCACGTCATGGCTTGGAAAATTGGGAATAATGGTAACTTCTTCCGTTCCTCTTCTGTCTAGCTTACTAAAGTGAGAGACCAAACATCAATTACAGAAGCATTGTCGGAAATGTGTGATGACACAAACTTGGCCGGTCTGCTCATGAGTTCTCAAATCGAACTACCACACAAGTAATGTTATCAGAGCTCCCTCGCGCGTAAGCTTCTTGTGTTAGTTTTCTTGCTGCTGCTTCTGCATCTGTTAGGTCCTGCACTAGATCAACTGCATCCTGCAAGCAGATAAGATAGCACCTTAAGAGGCCAAATTTATGCAGCCAGTTATTTCCCATATATACAAACACTAGATTCTTCAACGTTCGCTGTTGTACATGACTTAGTTGTGACTTTATCTACTATTTTAAATGCTACGGAACTAAGGGGGCAAGTGCCAATTTGAATGAAATATTTTTAATATTGACTAGTAAAGGTTGATGACTTTTAATATGTCCCAATGCAAGCCAGTATCTTGAATTTCAATAAAATGTAATTCATTCAAAGAAGCATGACCAAAAGCGTACAAACATACCATGTCTATGCACATAGAGTTCAGATATGGTATATACTCTTTAGAAAGTTTGTGAACAAAACTTGTGTATAGTACTGTAACTTACTGACCTTTTACAATAACTTGTATGGAAGTTGTTTTGTTTAATGGCATAATCTTTCTATAAAGCAGAAAATACTGACCTTATTGGATAATACACTCCAAAGCCCATCACTTGCAATTATTATGAAATCCACAGCATCGATTTCTTCTTCCTATAATTGCAAAAAACAACGAGCCATGGAGAATGAAGGAACACATATGATGAGAAGCATAACATTACAGTGAAGTTTTCTGCAACATCTTGCTGTGTAAATAGCAAGAAAGTAGGATCCTTTTAAGTCATTGTTCAAGATAAATAAATGAAAGAAGTTCCATTGAGTATGCATGGAATTGATATTCAAATGTTTTAGGGAGTGTTCAAACACATAAAATATACCATCTCTATAGGTCTTGTGTTTGGACGGTGAGAAAGTTTAGGATTGCACGAAGTATTTTGGAGTTGGAGGCTTTGGGTCAGCTCCAAAAGTATCTGAGAGTCATCCAGAACTCAATCAACAAGTATTAGAACTATCCAGTTTAGCCTTACGAATTGTGTTTGAGATTAGTTCTGGGCTAATATGCACCAAAGGAGCTATTCCTAGGTCTGATACAGCTCAAGACATATGTAGAGGTGTTATACCCTGCTTTTGTACAGATCTTGGATAAATGGACGTTCCACTCATTCAAGAACCCAGCAAAAAAGCCTCAACCTTTAGACATCCAAAGCAATTCTTGTGACTCAAATCCATGGACATGGTCACAGCACAGAATCCCACAAGTCGCCCATACAGTGGCCCCGATATTCTACATAGGTAACAGTTATGCTAAAAGCTAACCTGAATTTCTGGCTCAGCAACAACAAATGGCTTCAGTAGTTTGTCTCCAAATGCACGAGAAACAGCAAGAACACCGCCAACCCGCCATGTGCCTAGAAAGTTAGCAACATGTTAAACAATGTTACTGCAAAAGTTGTTGGCTACTCAATTGGCACTGTCACATGAACATCGTGTGCATGCAAACACAATATACATCAATAAATAAAAAGGAAATCAATAGCTAGAACTACATTACGTTAATTTGCTTCACTTCAACTAAGATGTAAACACAATGAAAGTTTCAACTTTTAATTTGAATATAATTTCCTGGAAGACTTGCGCAAGAAAACTAACTAGATGTTGTAGCACTGGAAATGGGAAAAGAAAAGGATTCTCCCACATGAACAAAGCTTCAAACTGAAATTGAACATGTACACACATTTTCACACCAGGCTCTACAATTTCAGTTTACATTAAGAACATCAGGCCTATTTATGCTCAATTAGTTACAACTAATAGTAACTTCTAAATCCATTCCTCCTTCTGTTTTTATTCATTTTTTTACTCAACATCGATTTTGGAATCAGATACTTCTTCAAAGATCCATCCACCTTCCACAACAAATGGAGCGAAACAATTGAAATCCCTCTAAACAGAATCAACAAAAATTCTGAAAAGTTTTTGAAAAGTCAAACAAGCAGGTTTTAAGAGTTCCACTTTAGTCACCTAAGAAATTACATCGACACCTAGAAAATAGAAATAACCTTAGGACAAAAGCAAGTTTAAAGTATAGAACTAATATCAGTTTCATGTGCAAGCATATTATAGACAGAGACAGATGTAATAACAAAGAAATATGAACCATAATCAAAAGAAAGTTCAGTTTCACCTGCCCATATGATGAACCCTCCAGCCTCTTCAATCCTTTGGCGTTCATCTGTTCTATCAGGTTTGTGATCAATAGACAATGGGATGGCTGCAAATAGAAAATTACAATCTATGAAATGCAGTTAGTAAATTGAGTTGCCTATCATATATTCCTAAATTAAAACCTCACGAAGTCATATGCAAGCCTCCACAGCACTTCCTTGTACCATAGACACATCAAGTGCATCTCTGACATGATGCAGTTAAGTAATATTCACTCAAATATCAACCATGGGCTTTAGTGGCCTACTAAATAGTTCTAAGTGAAACCCTGATGAAGTCATGCAAAAGCCTCCAGAGCATTTCCTTGTTCCATAGAGACATCAAATACATCTCTGGTACATATATATTAAGCAATGTTTACTCAAAAATCAATCATGGGCTTGAGTTATTCTTTGTTCTTATTTCATATATGTCCCTGTTACAAGCTTTCACATGGATCATACACTACAATCCTAAGCCAATTGAAACTTAAAGGCCAGGCTCTAGAAAGAAAGAGTGAAGGATAAATTGCAACCTGAACCAGCTCTAGAGGCAACTACTCTGGAATCGCCTACATTTGCAACAAGAAGCCGGTCCCCTAGAAGTACAGCAGTTGATGCAGTTGACCCAGCATCCTTTTGCTGGTTTTTTTCTCCATCCAGGTAATCTGCATCTGTCTGTCTAAATGCTTCAACTGCAATCAAACAGTGGTTCTTTTATAATAACCTGTAACAATGAAAAAAAAATCCAAACAAAACAAAGTAATTCAAATGGAAAATACAACAAAAGTACAGCTAGGCATACCAATAGCTGTCTTTGTGTCTCTGATAAATTCCGGATGACCACTTAAATTCTTGAAAAGATTGTTTTTAAGATATTCTGCCGTTCTTGCACCTCCATGACCTATACAAAACCAAACATTGATTACAACTTAGGTAGAAAAATACACTAATTGCTCTTAGGGAAATAGAAAGATTTTCCCTTTTTTGACAAAGATCAAGGAAGAAAGAAAAAGTGCATTGTCAGTAATCTTGTGAAATTTTGGTTGGTACACCACTAGAGAATCAAGAAGTAAAGAAAGGAGAAATTTAGAAAATTAGAGACAAAATTAGAAGGGAGCACAGGAAAAGATATTTGGGACAGACCAAAACAGAATATAAGCTACTTTCAGTGGAAAAGCACCAACAAATTGATTTAATGGATTGATAATGAGCACGGAAGAGGTAACACTGTACAACTTCAGAGATGGAAGCCAAGGCCGTACCATCAAAAACCCCAAAGAAGGCAACCATCTGGCCATCAACTTCAGATATTCTTGTCTCATATAAGTCCTCCATCGAAGCCCTTTTACCCTTAAAACTTGAATATCCATAACTGAATTTGGCAGTCCGGCTTCCAGTGAGAAAGCTAATGAAGAAGACAGCAAATGCATAACACTCACCAGTCTCAAGATTTGTGATGGAATTTAGGTGTCTTTTCCAATGACAGAAATTCATCCATTTGGAGATCCTTAGTTGATGCTCTTGAAACACTTAAAACATACAGTACTGCATTCCCCCTTAATAGGGAAGCCATACATACAAGTCAAGATGGTATCATTCAAAACTACTCAAGAAACAAACGTGAGCCACATCCAACTCCACACACATTTTCCCTTAAAACAAACTGCAGTCTCTTGGTCATCAGGGTTAGTTAATCTATAGCCATATTAGACCAAACTCAGAACCCTCAAACCTCATCGTCCACAACTTGCGAAATTAGGAAACTCTAAAATTCCTAAACCCAAGCCAAGCTCATAGGCCCCAAAAGAAAATGAAAATCCTACTTGAAACCATCAATTTCTACTTTTTCAAGATAGTCAAACAATCGGCGAAAACCAATTGAACTAGCAGGCATTCAGCAATGGCAAAAAGCTCCAAACTTCAAGTTAAGAATAGGAACCAAAGTAAACCTCACATTGTTTCTTCAAAGTTTTAAGGTTTCAAAATCCATTTAATCAAAACTTAACTCAAATATAGAATAAGTGACCAGACAGAACATCATACGTAGAAAAATGAACTACGAAGAAGACCAAACAAGAAAAAGTGACCACGAATTATCCTACTTTTCACACAGACACACACACACACACACACAAAAGTAAGATGAAGGGAACTTTGTCGGAACCTGATGCCACCACCGCTGAAGAGAGAATCGGGATCCATGTTCGACATCATTAAGTCCCGTTTTTGCTACTGTGACTGAGAAAGTTTGTGGTGGCTGTCGTGACGGCGGCGTGCTGTTCGACGGATGTGATCCTAGTTTCGGTGGTTATCGTTGTGCGGTGGCAGTGGTGGTGGCCGGTGGTGGCGGCGGTGCCTCAGCATCGGTGTCCCCGCCAGGGGAAGCTGACAAGAGGGCCCGAAGAGGTGTAGAGTCCGTCAGATTGATCAATTAATTGATGGCTCCGCGGATAACTATGAGAAATTTAACGGAACCGTGAAATGACAAACGGGAGGTGGCGCCGTCGCTGGTGGCAGCGGTCGTAACGGCAGCAGACTCTGATTTGGAAGTTCGGGTATTCGGCTGACTCTTTTAATGCCGCCGCATTTTTCATTTTTCTTATTTTCTTTTCTTTTCTTTTTGGATACTTTTTTCTTTCTTTAATTAAAAAAATAAACTGAGAAGGATACTTTTCAAGAAAAATTATACAATAGGAAACAATAAATAACAAAAGAATCTGTATGAAAAAAAAAAATAGTCCAGAAAACATCTATCATTAAAATTTGAAAGCTAGTACTTCAATCATAAGCGAGATATATATTAATATTTCATAAAAATAAAATGCAACATAGATATAAAAATTCCGGATTTTAATTGATATTGTCTTGACAAAAATAAAAAATAAAAAATAAAAAATTATTAGATTGTGGATACGGTATCTCCATTTCTTCTTCCATTCCAATTATGCAACTGTAGACTTTACGAAGTGGGCCTCAGTCGAAGTTCACGAAAGATCAAGTTCGGGACCTGTAGAATTTTTTGTGGCGGAGGGGAGAGAGAGTGCGCGTGTCATACAAAAGAGACAATTTAAAAAAATATTTACATATTTTTTTTTTTTGAATTTTTTTAAGAATATTAATGATGTTACATTTAAAACATATAAAAAAAAGATCTAATGTAGCCAAAAATTAACTGAAAAATTAGCTTGTAAATGGATTGAAGTACCGTTACGGTTTGTTTTGGACCAGAAAAAAGAAAAAAGAAATTGTGGGTCATTTAGTGTGAGTTATAATTTTGTAAAAGAAAATCGAATGTCAAAAGAAAACATAAAAGAAAAAACTTAACAGCTTTTGTCTTTTTTTCTAACAGCAAGATAGAGAAAAAGATCCTATAATTTTTATATTTTATTCTAACCACCAAAATAGAGAAAAAGATTTGACTTTTCGTTTTCGTTGGCTAACCCCCAAAAGAAGCAAATAAACACTAATATAAGCGGCAAATAAACCGTTATGCATAGAATAGATGTACGAATTCCAGTCTTATAAGAAAAGGCTTTAATCCCCAAAAGAAGACCTATAATTTTCAACATTTTTTGACCAACGAGACAAGAAAAAAGATTTAATTCTTTGTTCTTCTTTAGCTAATTGCCAAAACCAGTACATGGGCATTAATATAAATAGCCATTAAATCGTTATTTGTATATTAGATGTATCCATTCAACAAATTTATCTTTAAAAATAACATTTAAAACTTATCTACTCAAGATAAACATTCAAATTTCATTCTTTCCAGTCTCCCTAGTTTTCCTATATATGCTTTTTCTAATTGCAAATAACAAGCACTCACGTGTTAAATTAAATAGCAGGTAAATTGGTATCTTAGATATTACAGGAAGAAAATCTTCATTTTTCAAAGAAAAAGTGAGTGAATCGCCAAAACAACCACATGAACGCTAATATAAGCAATAGTTAAAACGATATTCTTACAATAGATGTACATTTCAATTTTATTGGAAGAAATTCAGATACCCAAAAAAAAAAAAAAAAAAAAACAAACCTACCACTTTTATCTTTTTCTAGCTACAAGATAGAGAAAAAGATTTTACTTTCCGTTTTCATTGGCTACCCGCCAAAAATATCAAATAAACACTAATATAAGGAGTAGTTAAAAAGTTACAAAAGTACGGTTCCAATTTTATGGGAAGAAGCTCGAGTACCCAAAAAAACATATAATTTTTATCTTTTTTATAACAAACAAGGTAGAGAAAAAGATTTTGCTTTTCGTTTCCACAAGCTCACCACCAAAAGAAGCAAATAAACACTAATATAAGTAGTAGTTAAAAGGTTATTCATATTATAGACATAAAGTTCCATTTTTATTGAAAGAAGCTCGAATGCCAAAAGAAAACCTACAATTTTTTTTTTTTTTTATCTTTTTCTAACAACAAGATAGAGAAAAAGATTTGACTTTTCGTTTTCGTTAGCTAACCGCCAAAAGAAGCAAATAAACATTCATATAAGCAGCAATTAAACCGTTTTTTATACAACAGATGAACGAGTTCCAGTCTTATAGAAAAAGGCTTCGATGCCCAAAGAAAAAAAAAAAAAAACTATAATTTTCAACTTGTTTTGATCAATAAGACAAGAAAGAAGTTTTCATTCTTTGTTTTCTTTAGCTAATTGCCAAAAAAAAAAAACAAAAACAAAAACTATATGAACATTTATAGAAATTGCAGCTAAAACGTTAGTTGTATATTAGATGTATCCACGGAAGAAATTTAGGTTTAAAAGAAACATTTAAAACTTATCTACAAGTCTTGGGTTCTAAACTTTTAATCACGGGGGTCCATTAGGTTTTTGTCGGTGTTTATATATCCATTAGCCAATTCATAGAAATTATCAATGTATGATTAGCATTTTTAACAAAATGAGGAATTATATGGTAAGATTGATTATTTAACTATAAAGAAGAAAAAAAAATTATAACTATTATTAAAGGTTGGTAGGTTTGTGTATTTTCTGATTTGGTGAAGTATCAACTGGTTAAATGTTTTTATTTTCTTATTTATGTATCCTCAGAGAGATCGATATATATGTTCTACATTATTTAGAAAAGCTTTCTGGCGCGCCATAGCTTTTCAAGTGTATTTTCGTTTGGAGTTTTTCGTTTGAATATTTCAGTTAGTGATTCGGCCTTTTTCTATTTTGAACAAGGAAGCCTATTGTTCCGATGAACTACGGAATAAAGAAAGAGAAACCCAGATTACGAAGTTGCTCTTAATTTGCTGTGGACTCTAAACTTAATTCAAGATATTGCACTCGTAAAAATTACGAAACAATGTTAGCATTATAATGGAGTCTCTGTGGTCTCCATGAGAGATTTTTTTTTTTTTAATTTTTTTATTTTTATATATAGATAGTGTCTCATTGAGAGATTTCTATGACGATTTACAAGAGGAACAAAATGTAAGCTACTTTTAGACCAGTGTTACGCATAGAGGTCTCGTTAAAAATGCCCTAAACATTTAACTACAAAAGTTATCTAAAAATCTTCATAAGAACGAGTTACACCTAATTTAATTTTAAATATTAATATGGTATCAAAATATTTTATTAATTTTTTCGAAAAATTTAATGCACAATTGAGTGCTTATATCAAAATTAAATAAAATCATAAATTTAAATCAAATTACGAGCTTTACCTAAAATGTACACATTTAATAAAAGTTACCCAAAACGATACCTAATGTACTATTTAAACATTTTACCTCTGTCCCTTATAGTACAAATGCTAAAATTAATTCAGCTAATTGACGGTTAACTGAGCGATTGAAGTCGGCTATAATATTACCAAAGTAATAGCAAAATCTTTAAATTTAGAATTAAGAAAAGGTTTGAATGTTAATCACCTTTTAAAAGGCGAATAAAATTACTTCACTAAAGCAAAACGGTGAGGAATGACATCAGACACAAAGTTGATGCAAACTTCATTTTGAGTGCACAGCATTCGCCCTGTATTTCGCTCATTAAGTAAATAAAACCAAGAGGAATCTATGATTACAAAAGAAAAATTGTCTTCATTCATTAAATATAAATGAGTTTGAAATTTTCAAAATTCGTTTGATGCCATTTTGGCAGTACAGTTCCATGCAATGACACCTATTGACTCATAGTTACAGCAGATTCAATTCATCAAGAAGCCTGTGATCTTGTCTAGCTCTTCGATATCATTAACCAAAACCGTAGTCTCTCTCGTATTGGTTAATGAATAGATAAGGACAAAGCCTTTTGATGAACTGAATCTGTTGTAACGGTAACTCTCTCCCCCTCTCTCGCATAATTTTTCCCATCTTCTTCGTTTTGGTGGACATTTATGGCTGCCCACTCTTTCAGAAGAAAACAGGACATCAGCTACACAACCACACACGAAACATATACGCATGCAGTCCAAATGTCAAAGATGAAACGTGCTGTCATCAAAGGAAGAAGGTTGGTTTGTTCATATTCGAAAAAACAAGAAAAACAACAAATTAAAAGAGAAATACCACAATCACAACAACAACAAAGAAAAAAAAAAAAAGAAGTTGAATAAATATAATAATTAAACATGAATTCAAATTGTAATTATTCAAATTTTAACCATTAAGTATACTTAATGCATAATTAAAAAATAATGAATTAATTATAATTTATTCATTTAATAAAATTTTAATTACAAAATCAGTTTTACATAGATTTCTCTTTGAATACATTAATTCATAGGTTCAATGTGTGAATCTTGTATGATGTTTCAATCACAATAACAACAAAGAAAAAAAAGTTGTATAAATATAATAATTAAACATGAATTCAAATTGCAATTATTGAATTTTAACCATTAAGTATACTTAATGCATAATTAAATACATAATAAATTAATTATAATTTATTCATTTAATAAAATTTTAATTACAAAATCAGTTTTACATAGATTTCTCTTTGAATACATTAATTCATAGGTTCAACGTGTGAATCTTGTATGATATTTCATATATGTGAAGTAATTAAATACAAAATCTTTGAGGCTCCATGATGCACTGTGTGAATTTTCTAATAGGTTTATTTATCTTAACATGATATAGTTGCCTTTTATTTTATTTTTTTTAAAGGATACAGTTGCCTTCTTTATTTTTTTTTTTTTTTAAACGATGTAGTTGTCGTCTCTTTTTTTGAAGATATTCTCACACATCATCATTTAATGCACTTACCAGGAGTCAAATGCTGACTAATTAATTGGTAAAGATAAAAATGACTGAGAGACACGTTTTAGGCCTATATAAAAGCCACAATTGGTATACACCGCAACCCATCCCATAGACTAACGCATTCCCTCCGTCCCTCGGTACATCCACAACTCCTTTCAACAGTTTCATAACCATAAACTCAAAGCAAATTGCTCGTGGAACTCATGGAAGAAGCAGACGTTATGATTGTAGGCGCTGGCCCAGCAGGCATAGCAGTCTCTGCGTGCCTCAATCGTCTTGGTATCTCAAACATTGTCCTCGAAAGAGAAGGCTGCTATGCATCTCTATGGAAGAACAGAACCTATGATCGGCTCCATTTACACCTCGCAAAGGAGTTCTGCGAGTTGCCACACATGCCCTATCCAAAAGGGACACCCACATATGTCCCGAAGCGTGGCTTCGTTAGCTACTTAGATAGCTATGTGTCTCAGTTTGAAGTAGAGCCTCGATACCATCGTAATGTGGAATCAGCTTCTTTCGATGACGCTTCGGGGAATTGGTGCCTTGCGGTAAGCAACAAGGTTTCAGGTGTTTCTGAGGCCTATCTTTCCAAGTTTCTCGTTGTGGCGACAGGTGAAAACAGCGAAGGAGTTATACCAAATTTACCTGGTATGGACAGCTTTCAAGGAATTTGCATGCATTCCAATAGCTACGTCAATGGGAAAGACTTCAAAGGCAAAGATGTCTTGGTGGTGGGTGTTGGAAATTCCGGCATGGAGATCGCTTACGATTTGTTTAATTGGGGTGCTTCGGTTTCTATTGTCGCTCGTAGCCCAGTAATCTCTCTCTCTCTCCTCCCTCCCTCCCCTTCCCCTCTCTTTCTCACTGCACCACAACGACATTCATGCATGTATGGACATGGCTCTATTTGCTAACAGTTTGTAAACTACTATCTTGGTTGGTTTGACACAATTTTGAAAAACTATCATATAAAATTGTTTCACGAGTTTAACCATTGATATCTTACCTAAAAGACTTTAAGACGTTTCCTTTTATGTCTAATTTCCAGGTACATGTGGTCACGAGAGAGATTATCCGTCTTGGAATGTGGCTTCTCAGATTTTTTCCTTTGAGATTTGTCGACGTGATAGTTTTACTGTACTGCAGAATAGTTTACGGAGATCTTTCAAAATATGGCCTCAAGAGGCCGGATAATGGGGTGTTTCAACTCAAAGCAACGAAGGGCCGATCGTCTACCATCGATGTCGGTACTGTGGACAAGATACTGAGCAAACAAATCAAGGTATATACACACACGAAAAATTTGGAAGATACCAAATTTGGATTCGAAAGGAAACAAATGTATTTCAGAATTAAAAAAAAAAAGTCATAAAAAAGAAAGCTAAGTGAAAAGAGAGAGTGAGATGCCTAGACCTGCTTACTTATTATTAGTTAAAAAGTGGAGAAAAAAGAACAATTGAGTTCACTAATATGTGTAATATTGGGGTGATGTAGGTTCTAACTCCCATAGAGAGCGTAAACGGTAAGGAGATCGTCTTTGAAGATGGCAAAAGGAAGGATTATGATGCCATCATATTTGCCACCGGCTACAGAAGTACGGTGCGCAATTGGCTGAAGGTACCCCATAGTATTCATGTCTACTTTCTTTCTTTCTTTCTTTCTGTTTTACCTTATTAATATCATTGTTTGGAGTTTGCTTCAACAGCTAACTTATCATGCTTTTAAACAGGGCGGAAATGACCTCTTTAATGAAAATGGAATGCCGTTAACGAGATTTCCCAGTCCCTGGAAAGGAAAAAATGGGATTTATTGCGCAGGATTTTCGGGGATGGGATTGGCTGGCATTTCGAGTGATGCTCAAAACATAGCGAACGATATCAAGCTCTGGCTCCGTCAGCCTCCAAATCGAAATGCTATATGAGATGTCTATGAAAAAGTTTGCCCGGGACTCAAGTGTTTGTCTAGTGGTGTTGTACTCTTTACCATTTTCGTCTGGCATTACCAGTAAAGGGTACTCGGTTTTTTATAACTAGTTATGCGTGCTTGTGTTTTTTTTTTTGATAAATAGTTATGTGTACTTGTTACAGCGTTGTCTCTCTGACTTCACTTCTGTCGCAGTTGTAACGAGTCTCAGTTTTGATGAAATGTACCTTTGTTAATCTCTCTAGTGTATCCATACATGTATGGTGGTTTATCAAGTGTTAGTTTGAGAATTTTGAGTGGTATTCTAGACCAGCTGCAATTTTTTTTTTTTTCAATATTAAACGTGAGGCTTTCATTATTTCAAAGTTCAGTACAACCCATTACAATAAGTATACACGTGCGAGATAGGAACTATTTAAGCCATAAATGAAAGCAGGAAACCACATCTGCAAAGGATATATAAGGGAAGGAATGGAAAAAAGAAAAAAAGAAAAAAGGATGTATAAGGGAAGGGAAGAAACAAATTGGTGGGACGCTTGATGGGGAGCATAGGTCTCTAGTCATCAACAATGCTGAATGATTTATTTATTTATTTATTCAAGGAAACAACCGAATATACTACATTTGTAACAAAATGTACTTCGCTTTTTCAACCATGTATTACATTGTTGAAAAAAGGTAATACATTTTTCTAGCTAATAAAAATAGGTTCCTGGCTATGGCTAATCACTTACCCCATGCACCCACCACCACCTAAGTACCTAAGCAATGGTGCCCAATGGTTAAATCTTATATTATACATCTACCCTAAGCAGAACATCTCCAACTTTTGTCTGCTTATCGTTGTAGTTTTATAAGGTAAAGATTTCTACAAGAAGGGGGAAATCTTGAGCAGATCTACGGATGACAGTGGACAACTTGTGGTGTATAATTTCAACCAAAGATGGAAAAAAGAAGGGGGAAATTCGAATAGTCCTGATTTTTCATAATACACCAGAAAGTTCAGCTTCTCGCTTATCCGTTACAAATTAAGAAGTTGAGTAACTCCAAGGTCAAAAGTCAAAATCGTTATATCCTAAGGCCAGGTCTTTGCGACACATACAGTGTACCCCTAACAATTTTACACGTGAAGGACACGTGTATGATCTTGCACATAAGAATGACACGTCTAAATGCTCTATTTTTTGAAGAAGAATTGGCAACTTTTTTGGGCACTTGGCTGAAGTTTTAGAATCGAGCACAAGAATTTATCCATTTGGGTGTGGTTTCCGTTGAGACAAAAAGAAGTTGACTACATGTAGGTTGGTCCACCAGATGTAACCAACTATTTTCTCTTTGGGCTCGCTAGGACTTTGGACTCAGGAGGACAATCATGGGCGACACATCATTCGGTTCTTCAGGTTGTCTTGTCATGCGGCAAAATAACGGGACCATGACTCTATTGAAAGAGATCAAGAAGAAAGCTTTTTGTTTTTCGTTTAAATAGAAAGTCATATAATTTATACATATATGTAAATAAAAAGATGATAAAGATATAATTTAAATTTTTACCTTTTTAATATAAAATTCATAAATTAACTATTATTAATAGCTATTGCTTTTTTTATTAACTACTCGTGGGTGGACTGCTCCTCTAAACAAGAACCCATTACTTTACTTTGGAGGCCAATGTGAGCTTGGGCTGCACATCAACCACTCCACAAAGGAAATCGTTCCTCGATCCAATCGCTGGACTTCTACGGAGTAAGGAACCTAGAACTTAGTACGTTGTCTGCAAACTACTCCATAATTATATTGACACATAACATTAGAGATTGTAGCACAAAAATGGCAATCTTTTACTGACCTTCCTTTTGCTAGTTCTTTGTTTACTTGTGATACAGGAATTGTCGGATCACGTAAGGTGTTGAGGGAAAGGAACCATTGATCTCACTAAGTACAAATAAAATGGTAGTCATTGAATTTCATTCTGACGTCAATAATTAACATAGTGAATGAAGCCAATTGATAAGAAAAAACAAAAAAGCAGCAAATCATGGGCAATGTTTACGTATTTCACCATTTATCCAAAAAAAAAAAAAAAAAGGTTAACTTATTTAACAATTCTTTCGTTTTGTTGCTCCGGGAATAGTGGACTGGCCGGCGGTATTTGACACATCCTGTTGGTGGATATGGGAGCGGCACAACGTATTCTAAGGAGTTGATCGTACTGCTAGCACAGGAGAGTAGGCCGTTCAACATATCCCATTCTCACTGAAATCCTCTGTTGGATTTAGGCCCACAACTCGATAATAGACGAATACGAACAATTCCAAGTAAGGTTTCATTTCGAATTCAATGAAATTAAGAGAAAAGTTTAATATGAAAATAATTTACATTTTAAAAAAGTATATATATATTAAAATTTTAAATATAAATTATATAATTAAAATTTTTATTAAAAAAATAAATAAAAAAATATATAAATTAATATTTTAAAATTTTAAATTAAAATGTAATATCAAATTTATAACTTAAATTTTTATTTTATTTTGAATTTATTATGTTTTTCTAACATCCTCGTCTCCTCGATCTTGGGCTCTCTTACATTTTCCTAACATCTTTGGTTCAAATTGGGTGAATCCCACCTGAGGGCGATTGGGTTAAAGTGAACACCGACGGGGAAGTGAAGGACGGTGGAATGGTGGGCGCAGCCGCTGTAGTTAGCAAGAATTTAGGTGGGAATTGAATTAGCTGGCAGAGTTTGCACGCCATATTGAATGCTGCTGTTCAATTGATTGGGTTAGAGCTGTCTCCTTTGCTTATTAACTACTGGTGGGTTAACTTTACTACATTTAGCCCGTCTTTCCTGGGTTAATTACCAATCCTTACGAGGCCAACTGTGGTCTTGGGCTACACGTTAACCATGGATAGCTATGATCCATCTTTTGACTTCTAAGAGGAAGGATCCAAAAGGGCTTCGGATCAAGTTTTGCTCACGTGAGAACAAGAAAAATTGGCCGAGATGTTGGGCTCTTTCATGTGGGCAACCTCATGGCTTTCTAGCCTAGAAATCTCCAGCTTGGTTTCATAATTAAATGGTCCATGGTCAATGGTACATATATATTATGTGCGTATTTGCATTTTGCTTAAGGAGCAGGGGATTCTCCATGGCTTGAGGGGGAAGGAGGGAGGGGGAATTACGTGGAGAGAGATGAGGAGGGGAGGAGAGAGAGTTTCGCGTGGCTCTCGTCAACTCTACTTTTTAAAAAATATATGATGTATATATAGTTAGAATGTACAAAAGAAATAAAATAAAATGTATATAAAATTATCAAAAAATTTTGTATATATAAATTTGATAATTATATATATATATATATATATATATATATATATATATATATATCTTAGTCATATATACATTATATATTTTTTATTAAAAAGAGAAAAACAGAAATGAATTTGCTTAAAATATTCACATTTTATTTATAGTTTAAATATAGAATTTCTTCCCTGTCGCATAGGACAAACTACGTATAATTAAAGCCAACTGTCATCCCAGGAAAGTGCGTATAATTCAGTTCTAAAGATTTCTCTTGGTTATTTTATTGAGCGCAAGATTTTTCTCAGTAAAGAACAATAATTGAAGGCAAAAGTAATGTGCAACCACAGAAATTGGATTATTATAGCTTCTAAAATTACGTACATATACATGACCGATCTGTGGCAACCACTGCACTACTTTGATTCAACACCAACTACTACTACAGCAGCAGTGCTATAAGATTTGAAAGAAAAAAAAAAAGAACAAACAAACCGAAAAGGGGATGTATCGCCCTGCCCATCAGTTGGATCTATACCACTTAAACCTCATATTGCTCCAGTTGGACATCCTTGGTCTTCAAGGGGACATAATCTCCAAGGTAAACTTCCAGATGATCCGACAGTGCGGACTTGTCGATATTTTCATGGTGGTACGATTTGCAAACGAAGTAGATGACCGTTTGGACGACAAGCCGAAACAAGAACAACATGAAAAGAAGCAAGAAGCAAATAGCCCCAAATGCAACCCTGTTCAACGTGCCAAATCGATTCCCAGAAACAACAAGCTTCACAAATAAAATCTGGACCGCTACGAAGGATAGATACAGCTTGAAAAATATGATTGCCGCAACCCACCTCTTGCCCTTTATTAGCGCCATACTCTTGGCCATGGCCTTAAATCCACAAGCCTCCTCTAAAACAGACACAACACTAGCCAATTGCCAAATTATGCTCATATAAACAAATCCCACAAAGTAAGCCACCAGAACAATTATGAAAATTGGAACAGCAGCTTTGGTTTCTCCGAAAAGAATTACCCAGAAAATCATGACTAGGAAAGCCACAACGTTGTATGCTACAATAGCCAAAAAGATAGCCAAGAAAGTGATCATCAGCCTCTTCCAAACCTTAGGGACGACGCTCATAACTTTCTTGAACGTCACTTCCTTGCCAGTGTATATAGAGGCGACGGTATAAACAACAGCCGCGGTTGATAGAAGGGAGAAAATAAGGAGGAAAGTGAAGTAGGCGGCCTTGAAGAGCCAGAAATAGGTCCATTCGGAATTGACAACATCGGTTAGTTTCTCGTACCTTGGGGTGCCGACTCGCGTGTAGTCTAGCTGTATTTTGTTGCGCAAGATCTTGGAGAAGATGAGATTGGTGACCTCGATGTGGGCTAGGAAGATGAAAGACAGAGGCAGGATCAGGGCCCAGGTTATCTGGCTGAAGATCTTTCTCCATGTAAAGATGATCTTGTAGGTCTCTCTGTAGATGTCGAAGAGCCCAAGAAATTGCATCTCTTCTTGTTCTCTATCCATGGCTACACTATTTCCTCTTGATTCTTGAGGAAAGTTTTCTGGATTTTAATGGAGAAGATGGGGTTGTTGCTTAATGTATTCGTGAATTTGGTTGAACATTATATGCCCCAAGGTAGACTTTGTAACTACTAATCAAAGTCAACGTCGTGATCCAGTGCTATCTCTTTTCTATTGGCAAGTTTTGCGTTGCAATTTATCGTCGCGAAATTAAATTTAAATGTATAATAATTTTTTTAAAAAAATTCGTTAATATTAATATTAAATCTAAAATAATTTAAATGATAAATTTTATTCATAAAAATTAAATAAAAATAATATATATTTTAAATTTTAATATATTTATAATATATATTTTTTAATTGTAAAAAAAAAAAATTCAAAGTTCATGTTTTTGTTTTGGATGTTGGGTATGATCAAATGGGAAAAAGGAATGGTTGCGTCACCGCTCAACACACGAGCGAAGCATTAATTTATTGAAGTTTGGCCGGCGTTCTGACAATAGGGTGATTATGATGCGCTGAAGGGACGAATTCAGCCATTTTCTTTATCTTTTATTTTTAATTCAAATTTAATAACATTGAACTTAACATTTTCAATCTCTGCCTTACAATAGCAAATCATTGATCTATGATCAGGTGCATCTCAAATGTCACCATAACTAACCTGGGGTTTTGCTCACAAAAGAAGAATAAAAAAAAAAAAAAAAGTGCTGACCCTTCTTCTAAATTTCATTTTCTAAAGTTCATAAACGCGGATGACTAAATCGACGAGAAGGATATAAATGACACGGCATAACGCGTCTTGGGGCCGATTAATTAGAGTTTTTACTAGAAAGAAATTGCTTATCAGGTCTCAATCGTAAGCGCCAATTGTAAATGGCCAAACGTTTTTGCTTTTGTTCTACTTTTTCCATTCTTTGGGTGCCAAGAAGTGGTTTAGTTGGGTTTTGGAAGGTTCTTCGATATATATATATATATATATATATATATATATATATTTTTTTTTTTTTTTTTGTTTCAAAATCAGAAATCAGAGTTGATCCTTCTTCGATTAGATTGGCTCCTGATTAAGTGAAATGCTATCAAAAAGACTTCGGGGGATTCCTGCAAAGTCTTCCAATTTGACCAGCTGCATGCCCTTGGAAAAGTCCAAGATCAAGAATCTCGAGTCTTCATTAACCATGGTAATTACGATTACTAGGCTAACAGGTTATTGGAGTGGACCTCCATAAACCCAAATTTAAAAGGCCTAAATAATTGATTTGATGGTGAGAGCCATATAAAGATTACAGCTCGCAGGTTTTGGATTAACGATCCTGACTGAAATCACATTGGTCTGCCCTAGTCGGTTTTGGGCCCAATATGTCCGATTCGGCTCGAAAACCGAGACCAGTTTAGTTCCAGGCCTATGATGTAACCCGTGGCCTCAGGCTAAACGCCAGTTGATCCATCCATCGATTAATCGGATACGCTGACCCTCGCCCCCCCGGAAGTCGGGGTGGGATGTTGAGTTTGACCGGAATTTCGAGTGGCTTCCGTACTGCTTGGCAGCCATTGTGTGAAACTGAGAGAGAGTGGATGGCGTGGCCGCTGGTTTTTAACCAGATCTTGTTTTTTCGGATTCGGTTCCTCTTCGTGGATCCAATCAAAAAAACGCAGAGCACCTCGTTCTTTCAGCTCTATAATATTTTTAATTGCTTTATTTTTTTTACACCTATTTTATAATTAGTAATTTCTTCGGTACACGGAAGGTTTTAACAGACTAATAAAGGTAACCCTTTTTTTTATTCTCTTAAAATAATACCAATAAACTTCGTCACGTAAACTATTTATTTATATTTACCAAAAATCTGTTTACTTGTATGTATCAAAGAAGAACAAAAAGAGACGGATATGTTTTAAATGTCAAATAATTGAAGAAATAGTCATTCATTTTTAAGATATGGGGTTTTAATTTAAAAAAAAAAGGTATAAAGTTTATAATAATAAAAAATTATTTAATTATATAATTTACAATTTAATGTCTTTTTAATATATATATATATATATATATATATATATAATAATTTTTCTTTGATGAGTCCAGCGCCCTGTTCAATTTTCAATATGGATTGCATTAATTTAATTTTAAATTAGTTTTCCTTGGACTCGTCGAATTGCTTCTATTCTTTCCGGCTACTTTTTTGATAGATAGAAAACCCGTTTAGAAAAAGCCTGACATTGAAGATATTAGCAAATTATTTAATCATATCGCTAAGTGTGGTCTTCGGTTAATGTCACATATGTTTAATGTATTTCAATCAGCAATAATTTGTTTAAAAACCATTGCGAGTCTTACAAGTCACTGAACATAATCAAACACGTTGTTTTTTTTTTCTTTTTTTTTTGGGTTAGAAAAAAATGGGAAAAACTTTGTTTCTTTTGTACAAAATAATATGATGTCTAATTTTACCGTTCAAATAAAGTGGATCTGTATGTAAAGGCGCTAAATGTAATTTGGCAACTATAATTAATTTCTACGTTTTTTTTTTCTTCTTATCATCATTTTAAATTGAACAAATCGACACCAGTAATATCCATTTTCTATCCCAGGGCTTCTGTTGTCGTTGAGAAGAGAGAGCACTGTTGGATTCTAATGGGGTCAAAATATAGTGGTGTTCTGTCCCCACATTCGGAGTGAAAGTTAACAAGTTCTATCAAAATAAATAATAAACAAATAAATGAGGAGAAATGATGAAAAGATTCATTTCACTCTCTTATCGGCACCATCCTTCTTGCAAGAATTCATCACTGGAGGCTAATCATCAAGTCCTGAATTTCAGTAGACAAGCAACATTTTGGTCGATCGGGTTGTGAAAAGGGTCTTTTGTGGAAACAGTGGGCGCAGGAATTTTGGTTCCCTCAGCCAAAAAACAAGCAAATCTGAAAGCCTTGAATTGAAGTAGTGAATCAAAATGGATCCTAAAGCATGATGGCACTTTTTTTGACTCATTCATCCAGTGTTCGTGTGATTTTCTTGCGTTATCTGGCTGCCATTTATATGGTCAGTGACCACGAAAAATATGCAGATAGCAAACTGAACAATAGCATGACATTACATTTTAAGTAACCCCTCAGTTGATCACACTGCACATTTCCAATCCTTATAATTGAAAATAATTTTCAAACTACCAGCTAGGAGTCCCCCTGCTTTGAAGTTAGTTACTACTTTATTACTGTTTAAAATGACACTTGTTTTATTGCACTTTGATGAATTCTAGAGAAAAGGCCAATATTGAAACATAAAGAAGAGTCCATTATGATTGTTATGGATACTTATCAAAAAAAATAAAAATAAAAATGAAAAAATAAATGATTGTTATGGATAAAAAATGATGTTCTTGAGAGAAATTTCTAACCAAGAGAAAAATTCTTGCATTTCACATGAATAGTAATTGTGCAAACAATAATGTTGTTCAATATACTAAAACACAACAATAATCAAGTCTTAATTCCAAAATTAATTTCATCACAACATCTCAAACAAGTTAATTTCCAATATATGCACCTAAAAATTTATTGCTTAATCCCCAAAATTCATATAATATCTCATTCAAATTGAGTACTGCTACTTGACCATCAACATTTCGATAAATTGAAGCTTGGACTATTGTGCAAACGTGGAGAATCGTGTTTTTCTTTCAAGATGAAAAAACAATTTTCACTAGACAAAAAGAGTGAAGCTAAAACTATAATATCATAATTTAGAATAACATAATTGACAAAAAAAGCCTCTTTGGTGATCAAGAAGATATACCCACACCAAGAAAATCTATGAAAGGAACCTCCTTGTGTCTAACGGACTCATCTCCTTGCTCTTTCGGGTTACCCACATTTATTTTCTTGAACGGGGATGGGTTGTTGCAGAAACTTGCCATCATTCCATGATTCTCAAATACATCTCCAAGTTTGGGGCGCCCAAAAGGACTTGGAACAACCCTTTTGTAGTTTTGAGGTCCAACTACTGTTGAACTTCTATAGCTTCCATACAGTGAAGAACTTGGACAGTATCGATAAATAGACCGATGATCTAAACTTTTGGAGCTCTCAGTAGTGCATAAATTAGTGTTGAAATAGACAGCTCTTCTTGATAAGTCCAAAGAAGAAGAATTGTGTGAAGCTGTCATGCTCGTAGTTGATGTTGCAAAATCCCAAGAAGGCGAAGAGCTAGAGGGAGAGATTGAAAATATCTTATCTTTACTGGGGTGCTGAAATTCCAAGAGTATTTTACCATTCTGGAATCCAATTTTTGAGCTAAGCACTTCCTGATGAGCCCTTGATTTCCGGGCAAAAACACTACTTAAGTTGGTGTTGTGTTCACTTTGGTCATCTTGATAATTTCTCTTTCCACATACCCTCGACTGCTCTCTTTGCTTTCTAGCCATGATTACGTGCCAGTGATTCTTCACAGCATTATCAGTTCGACCTGGAAATAGTCTGGCTATTAGTGCCCACTTATTTCCATGAATGCGATGAGCAGCAAGCAATCTCTCTTCTTCCTCCTCACTGAAGGGTTTCCTGTTGATTCTAGGGTCAAGCTGATTAAACCATCTTAATCTGCAACTCTTTCCTGCACAGAAAGGGAAATCAGCAAACACATGGTACTGAAAGTATTAGTAATTATTAATTAATTAATCACGAGTTGGATGGGGTTGAGAGAGCCAGTGTCTGCTTGTCACACGTAGAGAGAGAGAGAGAGATAGCGAGAGAGAGAGAGAGATCGTTATACTAAGAAAGAAGGGATTTTTAGCTCCAATATCTCAACTCAACAACTAGAATTGGAAGAAGATCAAGTTAAAGAGAATACTCAGACACATACTATATCTGATTTCACAGCTCACAATATTTTGAATTGTGAAATTAATTCAACATAATCCACACTTATATATTTGTAAAAGGGTGAGTGTTCATTGTCTAACAAACAGTTGAGCTCTAACAGTTTTCACCCTTAAAAACAATAACAAGACAAAGCATAAGCCTCAGGGCCTCAACTTCAACATGATTCCATTAACACTAACAAATTATGAGAAATCATGATTTCATTAACTTGACTTTGACATACAAAATTTTCGGATTAAGATCCCAATTTCCTATCAGACACACCTGATCTTCCTTGGAGCTTCTCTGCTATAAAGTTCCAGTTTTGTGCACCATATTGTTGAACAAGTTGCCTGAGTTTGTTATCCTCAGCTGGTCTCCAGTGACCTCTAGGACAACTTGAGGTACTCCTTCCCTCATCAATTGAATTCGCAGCACCAGATTCCTCCATCTATGTTTAACAGCGTCGTTGGCACTCCTTGGCTTTGGCTTTTTTATCATCAAATGTACCAGAGAGAAGTCCCCCGGAAGATATATAGAAGCATAAGAAAGAGAACACCAACAGAATAAGAAAGTGGTTGGTTTAGGGTTGTGGATGGCAAGTCACTTTTGTTGGTTTTACACGACACATTTAGCCCTCTCTCTGTGCAAACTGTAGAACCACTGACTTTTTCTTTTCTTGTTATGCCATTGGCCCATGAAAATTCTCATTGTCACTACTCTTACCAATTCTTAACCATTTATTTCTTGTGGCTCTACCTCTATCTGACCACATTAAGCCATGGTGCTACGTTAAATCAAAAAGGTTACTGACATGGGAACCTTAAACTAGTTTTGATGGTACTACTACTAAAGGGACGGTTTGCCCCATTCCAAAGACTGCTTTCCTAATTCCTTTCACTAAGAAGTTGCAGCAATTAACGATATTAATAAAAAGGAACAAGCATTAGTGCCAGATTAACTGAATTTATCAATTTCTACAGTACCTGCTAGAATTGCAAAGCAATATGCATGTCTCAATTCTACGAATGATTTGCTTTGATTTGATCTTATGGGCTGGCCAGTTCATTGCATTCTGACCGAAGATTTTTAAGTACCCAATGCGCGCATACATGTTTAGTAAAAGTAGAAGTCCATATCAGCGCAAATTAATTTGCCATTATTTGAAGTTTTCTAATTTCAGCACATCATGCTTATTAGAGAGCCGGTCGAAGCAATTTGCATGGTAAATAAATGGGTAAAAAGCCTATAATAAGTATCTGTCGTCAAAGAAAGTTGGCGAGTTCAAACTTCTAAGTTGTCATTCCCAGAATTGGCAACCAAAATAACGTCATAATTGGAAAAGCTTTTAAAGCATCCACATGCATTTTGTGGGGTTGGCTAATTATTCGTGAGGGAAATATGCTTGAGACCATCCCATTTGATACCTGAAGGAATCAAAGTATCATTGCCGCTTTATTTAGAGCTCACGGTTTTTTGTTGATGGCTCAGATTCGTCAGAAACATGTATGACCTGACGCTTCCTTCGACAGTATACTGTCCTCTGAAGTCACAATTGTATGTATGGATTATATATGGGAGCCTCGTTCAGAGCGGACGTGTAAATTTTGACATGGGATATAGACATAAATTCATAGTGTGATCATGGTCATTAATTAGACATCTGCATACCCAATTATTTATTGTAATTATTCAAAAAGATAAATATATATATATATATATATATATATATATATATATAATTAATAATAATAATAATATAATACATAAATTTATATCCGTCACTCATCAATCCACCCGTGCCTATTTAATATTTTCTTATATATGAGTGCCTTTTATTTGCAATCACACAAACAAAGGAAGAAAAAATATGTAAGTGTTTAATTTTTTGATACTGTACCTAAGCCTTCTTCAGATTCGTGCTACAAGGGTCGGGAAATATTTGATCAAAGTTCTTGAAAATGCTAGAAAGCAAGGTAGTTGTGCAGGATGGGCATAGTGACAGTTCAGCTTAATCCCAGTTAGTTAAGCAGGTTACATATAACATATGTATGGAAATTAAGAAAATAAAAGACGACCATGAACTGAGCTTTTTCAGGTTTACTCTTGCGGGTTAATTATCAAATGCCGTGTGAGTGCAGCATGAAGGAAAGTATTGGTAAACCGTCTGCCTTTTCCCATACTTTCCATGCGGGTGGCAAGTCAAATACAAACGTTGAAAGATTGTGTGATAATCATTGTATAATTCTTTCTTAACCGATTGAGATTTCATGCCACAAGAAATTAAACACTCTGAAAGCCCATCTAAATGTTCTTAAAAATTGGCCTATCCATACACTCACGCCACCAACGTAAAATCAATTAAACTATACATCAAGAATTGGTGGGTAAGTATCTAATTGGAATTTCTGGACTGTCCAATTCATCATATTAGTTGTGTCAAATTAACAATTTCTGTCCTTTTTTCATTATTCTAATGTAATCTTAACAGAAAGTA
This sequence comes from Bruguiera gymnorhiza, assembly GCA_020883675.1. NCBI lineage: Eukaryota > Viridiplantae > Streptophyta > Magnoliopsida > Malpighiales > Rhizophoraceae > Bruguiera > Bruguiera gymnorhiza. Next base: position 444,366 of record JAIRCJ010001047.1, on the reverse strand, counting down.
GTTGATGAAGTACGCGTGATTTGATTTATTCAAACAGATCCGATGGTAGGTTTGATTTTTAGACCTTGGATATATAAGTATCAAAATCCTCGCTATGGTGATTTGGTTTCCTAGGGCAAGGTGGCCCTGGATTTTGATTTTTTCCTTGTAGGTTTGGAAAATGCTCGATTTATTACACACCCAAACCAAATTAACAAAAAGACAAAAATAGATTTACGCTTTACGCCCATTTTGCTTTCCCTCTCTCGACAGATAAATTTGCTTTTGCCCTTCTCACTGAGAGACATTATTTACATGGGACTTCAAATATTGAAAGCGGCCGCCGAGGAACCGTCTCTAAATAGACAGTCTAGACTCTCCAAGCTGACACGATATTGGCAACATTCTTCGTATATATCGTGCACAAATAGGATTCTGCCATTGAGCCAAAAAATGATGGGAAAAAATCACAAGTCAAGTTGGAGATAACCACCACATATTATTCTAATGCATGACAGTGATTACAGTTTGCACGGCAGCAACACAAACATTTATGTACAGCATGCATATATATATATATATATATACCGCAGGAAATCGCAGTAATCCTCAATGATAGCAAATGAAATGTTCTATAGAAAGGTTTGGGATAGCTTTCAAAACAGTGAATGCAAAGCATTGCAGTTACTTGCACAGGCAAACATCCCTTGTCTTCATTAAATGTCATTGTATGAAAGCCATAATAGACCTCTTCTCCCACCTTTCCCAGGTAACTCATACAAGCAACCCCAAACTCTTTTCATCGCCAACCCCCTCAGCTATACCTATTTTTAACATCAAATGTTAAAGCCCTTGAAATTAATTCCTCAACAAACTAGTTTTGACCCCGTTCCACCCAAACTATTTCTTTAACCCCATTTTTGGCCTTTTTTTTTTTTTTCCCCTTTTTGAAATCCAGCTTTTGCAATGGTTATCATTCTTTTAATTGCCAATAATTGCATCCCGTCTAAGGGTAGTTGCTAATGACGTCAGCTTCAATTCATGTACTTGAAGCTGTGCTAACACGTCAGCTTCATTCTTATTCAGTTGCAACACGTCTAAGCTATGCTTTTTTCAAGAATAAATGGAGTTTCAGTTAAAAAATGAAGAAGAATAAGAAGAAGAAGAATTTCGAAAACAGGCTTTCATTGTTTTTAGACACATACAAGCAGAAATATGTCTTGCCTTTGGGTGACCCATAAAATCAATGCCACTGTGGGTCAAGCACGCAAACATTCTCTTAATTAACGTTGTCATATCAGCAAACTTACATAATGGCAGACAATTTTCATGTACTATCAAACCCCTCGGATTCTTACAGTATATTATTATGATGACGTGTTATCCATCCCCGAGTTGGTGGTGAAGTGAAGTAAACCAAAAAGAATATTTTTTTTGTCAAGACTTTTCTTGTAATCCATGCTTTGTTAAAACCAACTCCATTTTATCTTAACTAAATAATCCGTATGCTAGAGATATTGTGAAGTACTGCTAGTTGGGGGGGTTGTCTTTGGTATATTATTAATCTCCCATTTCAGCAGACAAGGACATTTTGATTCTATATTATAAATACGAGCGACATGACGTTTAAGTCTTACAGTGCTTTATGATCGTGACAGTTTAGCTACCTTCTTGGCTGCTTCCCTTCAGTTTATTGTAGCTATGATACATGCATCATTGATCATAAATCTCAGTTAATACTGTCTCATCTTGACTATCAGTGGCAATGATCATTTTAAAAAAAGCAACAAACTTTTTATTTTTATTTTTATTTTCTTCTTTCTATTTTGGCACTGACAGATAAAAATCTTCGTACCCAGGCAGTGGATTGTTTTACGAGCAACCGTAGGTTTATTGTAGTCGAACAAGCCTGGACAAAAGCCCTTGGCTGTCGGATTCTTTTAAGGTCGTCGGAGGCAATGGACATCTGGGTCTTCCTTCTTTCTCGATTTTGCTTCGATTTCCACATTGAAAAATGGTCACGATTTACGGACTGTCTGGTGGCGCGATGCGGCGGAAATCCCTGGAAATAGCCAAAAGCACCTGAGGCTGGCCGCGGAAGCAGATGACGTGACGGTGGTGCGTTCCAGAGGATCCATGCATGTGGTTGGTTGGTCAGGGACATTATAGTCTTTTCATCATTACCGACTAACGTCTGTTAGTCATACGATGACTTATGACGAGAAAGCGTTACTCGAATCTAACTAGTTACGAGGGACATGTTTTAACCCAATGGGCCTGACAAAGTGGACCTAAACAAACGCAACCCAAAGCATAGACTCTCTAATTTGTTCCAACATTGTATCAATTTACAAGAATTTTAGTTTAATCGTATCGAAATCGTTTTTAAGATTGAATATCTCTAATTTGAATCTCAATTGATATTAATTACAATTTTTTTATTTTAAAAAAAAAACAACATTGCATTAATTTAAATCGTCGTGATGGACCAAAAAATGAAAATTTAAATATGTGTGTGTCCACAGTACATCCAGTATGGACCCTTGCCAAGAGTCCCAAGTCTTCGGAGAATGCTTCTGCTAAAATAAAGATTATAGGTGTACCGGTGGGAGTAAAAAACGAAAATTTCCCCTGATTTCTTTTCTTTTTCAATTTCCGTGTTGAAACTCGAGCCAAAAGGAAGCATTATTCATCTACTTATCTATTTACTCGTGAATTTCGTAATGATTTTCAACCAAAACTTCACTGTTGAAAGCTGGCTGAAAAATTTTTTGATATATTTACCTTACAACAGAAGCAACAATTTTCTTTTGAATTTTTATTTTTTTTTCTTATTAGTTAGTTATTATGTCTATTGAGTACCATTTCCTAGAAAATACTATAATGATTAAAAATTTTAAAATGAATTTTCTTTATCTAAAGACGCTATTTCTTGAAAAATAATTATTTTTATGAAGTAACTAACATCTTAATAAAATTCTTAATAAGCAAAAATACAAAAACAAAAATAAGAACTGCATTTAAAATATACATACATACATATATACATACGCGTGTGTATATATATATGACATTACAAATTAAACATTTACCGACACTGAACAAATATCTTGAGTCTTGACGGTGCATCTCCACTGTTTTCTTTTCGTCTTGAGAAAAGCATTCGTTGACTCGATCAACACCCCGCCCCCCTCGATGCAAAGCTTTTCAAAGTTGAACTTCACAGCCGACGAAGCAGGAGGGTCGATTACGCCGACGTTTGGCTTGGCTAATTAGAAAAAGTCAACTTTCTTTCTTTCTTTCTTATAACTATGAAGGCAGATATGACTCTCGGGCTAAAGTAAATTGTCACTTCTTCATAGAATAGCTTTATTATCGTTTCATCATCATGACATCAATAAGAGGACTCTTGAATGAGTCTTGTGTATCGCGTTGTTGTGTACCTTAGAATTTCAACGCAACCTAATTTTTTTTTTTAAGAAAAAAAAAAAACTTTCCCTAGGTTACTCTTCGAATAAAGACAATATAGTGTCGGTGACTAGACCAATTGCATTATTCAATTGAGTTCCTGTTTAAAAATAAATAAATAAATAATAGTTCGATTGGGGTTCAAGCCCACGCTGGATCACCATGTTATTGCAAGGTCTTTCTTTTTTTTTTTTGTTTTGGTTCTTTAGTTAGGTTAGGATATCGAGTTCACTTGGACCAAACTTAACACGGTGAAATACCACCACTTGCATCTCTGTGGTCGCCTCAATTTTCTGTCAATCAGGCGCATCTTATTGCGTACCTCAAAACACTCCATGGAAAAAAAGGTCCAAGGCTTTTAAAATTAAATTCAAACTTCTAAGCACCTTATCGTCACTATAAATTATAGTTCAAATAGCATTCAATTATTCCAATATAAAATATAACTGTTGCCCTCGAGGTAAACTTGTTTAAAAAGTTGCTAGACATGATTGGACGAACTCTTCTTTTTTTCTTTTCTTTTCTTTTTTTTTGGGATAAGAAAAGGAAGCGATGATAAGGACCAAATGCTAATATATTGACCTGAATTGGGCATAGACATGGATAGATAAAACATTAGCTGCCTACTATAGATTCATTTCACACTTGCGATGCTCCCAGAATTTCACGTCCCATTTCAGTAAAATAAAACAGGAACATGAATTTCTGGTTAACTAGGGCTCTTTCATCTGGATATATTATTAAAAAAGAAAAAAGGCAATCTTCAATATGGCTCTTTATGACTATTCTTCAAAGTGATCTATGCTTGACCAGACACAGGCCCCCCATTTTTGTCTCGCTTTATATGATAATCTTTTTTTTTTTTTTTTGAATCCATACGCGTCTTTGAAAATTCGGTTACACGGCAAAATAAATTGCCTTTTCAAGCATTAAATTCATTTAATTATTGGTTAATGGGTCAGAAAATGCATTGATGCCCACAACAACTCAGAAAATGAGCAATCAAAAAAGTATAATTAAATAAGTGGGCAGGAAAGGAAAATGAACGTGCACGCAGTGATACAGACGTGCAAAGGAAAGGAACCTTTTGACCGTGTCGCCAACTTAAGAGCGTCATTGGTCGTGTATCCCATTCAATCATGTTGATCCACGCAATTATCTACGGCTTCTTTCGGTACCATTTTCAACCATGACCTTACAGTTGTCTCCTCTGTTATAATTTCGCGGTGACCCTTACCCCATCTCACACCACCCTTGCCAAACTTAACGAATAACATCTCAAATGTACTATTATGATCTTAGTAACATATTTTTAATCTTTTTATACATCATCACAATTAAAGACATGATCAATGTATATAATTGATCCTATCTATGTGATGACTTGATCATTTACTGAATATCCATAATATTATGAATAACTTTATGACTGTTAGACTGTTTCATTAAATTTTTTATTCAATAAATAGATGAATATTTTTTGATTTATTGCCCGAAAAATAAATGGTCAGGATGAAAGAGATAGATACGGCATTTGGACGGCATCAAACCAGTACAACCTGACGGTTTAGTCAGCCAAGTTGGTGTAAACCTGCGGAAAAAAGAGGGTGAGACACGCGTAAGTTGAACCCAAAAGACAAAGCCAAGGAAACCGTAAGAAAGTTGGAAACAAAGCACAAAGAGATCAGAAAGCAAAGGCTTGTTCAGTTTCTGCGGTGAAGTCAAAAGATAGTTTCCATGTCAGAAATGGGAACTTTTGGTTAGTTTGGCTCTACTTTTCCCATTAATTTGTCAAACTCCAGAAGACTGGATTTTTCTTTATGTTTCCTTTTGTCGGTGGAATGCTCTTAGAAGATAATTGATCTTGGAATTTTAAGCTTTGCTCAAATTCTTCAATTTGAGACGCGAAAAACCTGTTCAATCTGTTAAATTAATTGGTATTTTACATCTATTAAAAATTTCATTAAATCATAAATAATATTTTATTAATTAACATTTTTTATTTATTATAAATTTATTAAAGTATGAATTATACAATAAATTAATTTTATTTTTTATAAATTAAATATTTATTAAAATTAACATTTAAAATTTAAAATTATTAATTATTAAATATTAGAAAGAGAGAGAGAGAGAGAGGGAGAGAGAGAAGCTTATTACTATTTCCTTTTCATCGTTGGATCTAAGTTGTTCGGGGCAATCATTTGTCTGGGATGATTCTTCAAGTCTATTCTTTAGAGGGTCCCAATGGAACCTTTCAAATATTTTGAATTGTTTTATGCTTGGTGGTTGCATTGGAACTCACCTACACCTAACCTCACAATCCAGAAATATGTTTAGAATGACATAAAAGAGACTTACTTGCCGAAAGAGCTTTTTCCTTCAAGTCACCGTGGTTTTGGTCAAAACTTGCATAGGTCGCATCCTTCAAAGCCATCCCTGAGCTTCATCTCCGTTGGGGTATCCACCAAATTTCAGAACTGGCTGCTTGAAAGAATGATCTTTGTTGCTTCCTCTTGATGTCACTCTCCCACATCAGGTATATGCCATATTTATTTTATCTGATCTTCTTTTTCTGCGGTTGTTTTTTGTATTTTGTTACGAGGAGTTTACATGGATCTATTCTTTTCAGAACATGTTGTATACTTGCATGTTGCATCTTTCCTGTCCATCCCCTTGTTGTTGAACGGTTGTTTATTGGCATATAAAAGATTGATTTGTTTCATTTCTGATTGGATCAGCAATCTTGTCCTTGTTGTTGTCGCTCCTTATGGCGGAGTGTTAATTGATTTGCACACTTATGCCCCGTGAAAAATTGCAGCCGAGACTGAACGTCGCTGTCAACCATAAAATTTCCGCTTTCTTCAACACGTTTGATTTAGGTAAATTTTTTCTTGGTTTGTGTGATTATCATTGTTTTGTTTCCATTTGCTAGGAATCTTTGTTATTGCTGAAGGCTATATTTCCTCAACACGTTTAATCTTATCAATTCTAGCTGCTTGAATAAATCACCAGAATTTCAACACTCTGCCATGAAAGGTCCCTTAATGAACCACCCGAATTTTGGCAATCTGATTGAGATAAATTATGAGTATATTTGCAGTTTAAGACTAAAACAGAAAGGATATGAGTACTGAGCATGTGTGGATCAAGATCTTGAAATGCAGAGAGCTTCCTCTTAGAATTTCTTTTGTTGCTGGTTATGTCTGTATATCTAGTTTTTCCATTGTGTCTACATTTCCCATCTCTCTCTCTCTCACACACACACACATGGCACCAACGTCACTGCCTGTCTGCATGTACGGTTTTGTTTTCTGGATGCTTATCTCTTATTCCATGCTATTTGATGCTAGGTTACTAATTTCAGGTGCTTGCTTTTTTTGTTCCTCCAAAAAAGATACTGTTGTTTGGGACTCTACATGGTTTGACGATTAACAAGTATTCTGCCATCAAATATATTTGCTGACGCAGGCCTCACATTCTGTGACTACAATCATCGTTCTTCAAAAGCCAAGTCAGCTTAGAGAAAACCATGTCATTAGTTAGACAAGCAGAGCTTTCTGCAACGCCATACAGAAATCATAAGCTCTACACTCTCAAGGGCAGCAATGACAACACTGGCTTGTCCACTCAAATATCCAGCCCTGATAAGCATAGAACCTCATATAACACTGGTTCTTACTTGAGTGAAAGCTATGAAAAGTACTTCCTTGACTCTCCTGTAGAACAGCCAACACAATCATCTAGTTCTGACATTTCTGGAAATTCATTTCCCCCACAGGACACATCGTCCTACTGGGGAAGAACTGGTTCATTTTCCTCCACGTTCACCCGAGATCCCTACAACACTACTTTAGTGTCAACAAGACAATGTGGTGTCTATCAATTCAATATTGATTCTGAGCACTTGGACATCGAAAGCACAGATCCAGTTGGATATGATGAAGATACATTGAGACTGAAGCTTCAAGAGCTGGAAAGAGCTCTACTAGATGGATCTGAAGAAAATGATGTCTTTGAAAATAGTCAAAGCATGGAACTTGATGGTGAATGGTCTGACACAGTCCAGAACGTCATGCTCCATGATTCACCTAAGGAGTCGTCATCTTCAAATTCTAACCTAAGTAGCATCAGCAGTAGTAAAGAGATATCACAATTATCTCCTCGGACTCCCAAGAGATTGCTTTTTGATTGTGCTAGTGCGCTCTCAGAAGGAAACATTGATGAAGCGTCAGCTTTGATAAATGAGCTCCGTCGGATGGTTTCAGTCCAAGGAGATCCTTCCCAGAGGATTGCAGCCTACATGGTAGAAGGTCTTGCAGCTCGCATGGCTGTCACTGGAAAGTATCTCTATAAAGCTCTTAAATGCAAGGAGCCCCCTTCTCATGATAGGCTTGCAGCGATGCAGATTTTATACGAGGTTTGCCCTTGTTTCAAATTCGGATTTATGGCAGCAAATGGTGCAATTGTCGAAGCATTTAAAGGCGAAAAGAAAGTTCACGTAATAGATTTTGATGTAAATCAAGGGAATCAATACATTTCACTGATTCAGACACTTGCTAACCAGCCAGGTAAGCTACCAAAGTTCAGGCTAACTGGGATTGACGACCCTGAGTCAGTTCAACGTCCTGTTGGGGGTCTAAAGATCATAGGGCAAAGACTTGAAAAGCTAGCAGAAGCACTTAAGGTGCCATTTGAATTTCAGGCAGTGGCCTCCAAGACTTCAGTTGTTAGCCCAGCAATGCTGGACTGCAAGCTTGGGGAGGCAATTATAGTAAATTTTGCTTTCCAACTCCATCACATGCCTGATGAAAGTGTTTCAATGGTAAATGAGCGAGACCAGCTTCTCCGGATGGTTAAGAGCCTGAATCCAAAACTTGTTACCATCGTTGAACAAGACATGAACACAAATACCACCCCGTTTCTCCCAAGATTTGTTGAGGCCTACAATTATTACTCTGCAGTGTTCGAGTCCCTTGATGCAACTCTCCCAAGAGAGAGCCAAGACAGGGTAAATGTTGAACGCCAATGCCTGGCACGTGACATAGTAAATATTGTAGCCTGTGAAGGAGAGGAAAGGATTGAACGGTACGAAGTTGCAGGGAAATGGAGAGCAAGAATGATGATGGCAGGCTTTACATCATGTTCATTGAGTTTCAACGTGATTGATATAGGTCGGAAACTCATAAAGGAGTACTGTAATAGATACACGATGAAGCAAGAAATGGGTGCACTGCTTTTTGGTTGGGAAGACAAGAGCTTGATTCTTACTTCTGCATGGAGGTGAAAGGCACCCTTTTCTACTGTTACCCCGTAGTCTATTGGGTTAGCTTCTACATTTCTCAGCTGCTCTACCTATTTTTGTTTGACATTGAGATGCATGCTGATGTATAATACTATTAGCCGAGAATAAGGACTTGTGTTACATAGTAAGTTTGCAAAATTGATGTTAGGAGCTCGCTAGTTGTCTAACAGTTACATTTTTTTCTACTTTCATTTCTTTGCTGCTTTTCTTCTCATTCTTTGTTTCACCTCTGTTATGGCGATTGCTTTTGCTTCTTGATCCAACAATTTGTCCTGAGCCCAAGCCTTGGCTTTACCTTATATTCATATTTAGCACCCTCACATGGTTAGAGGTGCCCTTTGCGCAAATTGCTGCACCATCTGGCACGGTAGCTTGGAAAGTAAGATAAAAGAGGTTGTATCATTACCTTTCCAGGGTTAAATGCAATAAATATTAGGAATTCTCTGGACTACACTTTGCGGCTTGCAGGAACTCCCTAGAGCTTCCTGTGTCTCCCGTGGAAACCCACATAAAATCAGAGATTGTCGCATCTTAGTTCTGGCAGGTATCTGTGTCGAGTGGTCAGCCGGATCCGGAAGCGGCAGTCTCACTCACAATCATTCTTCCGATCCTCTAGCCTCTCATTTTCTTTCCAGAAGTATTGGTCTTTCAATCCTCCTAAGTCATTCGTTACGAAGATCCATTATCCTTGCAAACCTGTATGCCGGCGAATCAAATAGCAGCACTGCGGGGCTCACGTGTTTATGTGCATAGAATTCGCGTAAAATCGATCATTTCAACACGATCCAAAGGGTAGGATTGGCATCTCGTCAGGAAATGTTCCAAGAGTATCACAACGCTTTTCTAGGTCTATCATAAGCCTTTATCTAAAGGCCAAACCGGGTCGAACTATATAGTCTACAATACCGGATATTTTATTTTTAGTCCGTCCATCTGGAAAGCGTTAAAACATCCTTAGAAAGGTTATTATTTCCCTCCCCACCTCCCCCAAAATGACAAATGAAACAACAGGAGATTGCCAAAACTTTCATCAACTGTCATTTCATCCATGCTGTGATATACAAGAAAATCTGCATCAATGGCTCAACCAATAAATGAATGTTCTGCAGCAGTCCAGCAAAAGGGCTGACGCTAAATCATCGCAAAGTATACATTGTCAGAAAAACGAGACCTGCATATACATCTAGTATGTACTCAGTTCTTCACACCTACAAAACACAAAGCTACTTCAGCTTGGGCCTGAAGCTCTTCCAAGACCTTCACAAGCTTCTCACGGCATAATGCAGTTGCTGTCTGCTCTGCGAGCATTTTCCTCAATCTTTACCAATGCCAAAAAAAAAAAGAAAGAAAAAAGTTGCCTTGTTTGTTAAAATTTAAGGCAATGCACACATGCAGCTGTAGTAATTTGATGACAAGATTAGCAATTGACAATTTTTTTTGGTGTCTTGTGAATTCAGACTTTGGAGCATGGAGTATATAATTTCATAAGGGAGACAGAGAGGCAAGTATAGTGGAGCAAATGGGTAGTCAAAGCCACAAAAGAAATACATACCTATGGACAATTGCAATATCTCCATGTCCAGTGCAAATTATGAGCATGGTGTTTTGGGGTAATGCAGAGTAGAGGCAATGGACTCTATCATTCATACGAGACAAAATATTTTTTAGTTCAGATGTCATGCTGCGTTTGATGCCTTTTCTGTTGGCAGACTTTTTTTGACATGTCAGCAATGATATCAACTCTGCAAGTTGTCCATTCAATTTCTCCACATCTTCTGCTTGTTTCTTGAAATAAGAATTCAACTCTGAAAATTGGGTCCAGATGAAGTGTATTCGATCATTCTTTGCCTGCAATCACAAAATCACCTACTAAGTATGTGATCAGCAATAAAAATAAAAGACATAATTCCAGCTGAATATTGTGCAATCTACCTACCTCCTTCATAGCCCTCAAAAGTGCTTCATTGTCAGAAGATACAGGAATTGCATGGGTTGACTCAGATGCATACCGCTTTATTATGGAAACATCGTCAATGAATGAGGAGATTTTACCACACTCACTCAAAACAGTAAGGAGCTTTCTTCGTAAAAATGATGGTGGAGAACCAAAATCTGGACCTAATAGCATAGCCAGAGAAGGATTGAGACAACGTGCCATAGTTTAATAGTGCAGATAAACATGAAAATAGGAGGTACTGCTGGGAAGCTTTACTTGCCATTCCTAATCTTTAACAATGCCAACTCCATAGCGGCTTTTGCATCTTCAATACTGTCATGTCCAACATCTGACTGCTGTATCTCTCTAGAAAGAAATCTCTTAGCAAGAACTCGAAGAGCAGTCTTATAGGATCCACCTCGGGGATGCTTGTATAACAATGCAGTATCAATCACTGATTCATGAGAGATCTTCAGAGCTAGCAAGTCATTCTCCAGGGAATGCCCAACCAGGATGGTCTCTTTGCAGACCAGTTTTAAAAAATCTTCCTAAACAAATGATATAATTGTAAGTTAATTACAAAATTATATCCTAAGAAAGAAAGCATAAAAAACCTGTCACACCATGATGAGTGACTAATTGACCAACGGGAAAAATTGTTTGCAATAAACCTGCACATCTTTAAGACTCGTGGTAACTCCTTCCAGCATCTCGCATGTTATTCCACTAAATCTGCAAAACCAATAGGTTATTGGTCCATCAAAAACATTAGTAGCTTCTTTCAATGGACCCATAGATTGAGAAGGGGGCAAAGACCAAGAGATCAGTCAGCATATTTTGAACAAAATTGGCTAAACTTGGCATGGGAACATCAAAAATAACAAACAATCAATGAAACAAATAGGATTGCTCACAGTTAGGGGGGAAAAAAAAAAAGTAAACTTTATTCAATACTTCACGTGGATCAAAACCTACCTGGTATTGTAATCAACAATATCATTTGACGGTTTAACCAATTTGTCCAACACAACCTGCAAAATATTAGCTGCTGAAAAATAAATTTGCAAAACCAAGAAGACTAGCACATAATGCCAATCACACACACATTGAGTGTACAAGCAGGTGAGGCAAACCTGTCCTTTAACATCAACCATGGTCACCCTTGTTAGCTCAAAGCCCTCTCTTGTGATGCACTTCAGTAAAAAATAAATAAATAAATAAATAAAAAGAAAACAAGATGAACCAACTCAGTATTAGTAATCATAGCCCGTGAACTATAACTGAAAACATAAAAAAAGCCACAGAACAATGATAACAATTCTGTGCTCCATTCTTGAATCTCCTAAATATTGCTTCTTGCCCATACAATCCCAAAACGATCATCTTCAGTTTCTCTTCAATATGTTCACTTACATTCAAGAAATTACAAATATATGAATGCTAAAATGTAACAATAATAAACAATTCAACAGGTGACATAGTTCATATCTATTATCACTTATTCTTTCCAACTACAGCATTTAAAGAACTTTACATTGGTTGTGGAATGCTCAAAACTTTTTCTTGTCTTACCATCTCACAGTCAAGTGCCAGTATGTCATATAAAGGAGAACCAGAAGGTGCAGGAAGAGTGGAAAGGAAACCTACAATATACCAATAAGAGTTATGCAACTGACAATAAATTCACAAGCAGATACAAAATATAAAAAACAAAACAATGGCATAAGAAATCCATATCACCTGATTGATTGATATAGTATCCATTGTCTTCCATTTGTTTGGCTGTAAGTGTATAATATGTAAGCGGGAAAGGTAGATTTTTCATGAGGTCCTCTGACAACAAATTTCTAGTATCAGAACTTTTCCCTTCTGCACAAAGATGACACAGTTTTGTTAATGTGACCAACATTATAACAGGACCTCAGAAATGATCACTGAAATGATCACAAGTCATTTATATGTACACCACCAGCTAACAGACTTTTATTATTGATAATCATTAAGAGTTCATAAAAGATTATAGTTTAAGAGATATAAACATTCAAGAGACACAAAACAGGGCCAGTATGCATTAGGAAAACCATGCAAACCAAGCTGCCAAGCCAAGAATTTTAACTGCACAGAATATTCCTCAAACAAGCCCAAGCATTGGCCCCAAAAGATAACCAAATTCTGTGCAGTCATAAAAATAGCTAAAAAGAGATTTATCTACAGGAGAATTGTACACAACAAATTAGATGCTCAGTGGTAAAGGGATATATTCAGTGCTGAAAAATTGGTTGAGATTTTTTTCCAGAAATTAAAGAAACAGAATTTCCAGACAAGGAAGATCAGTTCCAGTGAGCAGATGGTTTTTAAAAGTTGTCAACCATCATAATCCCCAACATCACACTTTTATCTGTTTCACGTCCCAGAATTTCAGTAGCCATTCACGCTAATAAGTTAACCACGTTAAATCAGAAGAATGCTAGCTAGATGAGAAGAGTAGCATGAAATGCAATAACACTATCAACAAGTATGATAGAAGCTTGTATAAATTATTTGCCTCAAACCATGTTCAAACCATTTATGGATTAATGCAAGTGAAATAACAGAAACATGCATGCAAATGCAAAAGCTCATCTTGAGAATACTTCTGGCTTTTTTTTTTTTTGTTTTTTTTGCACACCTTTATTGAAAGTTTATTTTTACCCTGTAGAAAAACTAAATGAAGGAAGAGCTTAATATTTGAGGCATGCAATAAAATCAAGTCAAAAACCTTCTTCTGACACCTGGACAGAATTCTTCATAGCTGAATCAACGCCATTTCTCTTTCTTTTCATCCTGCAAGTTAAAAGAGCATCTATCGTCTGCATTCCATCTGATACACAGCTAGCATGGAACACATAACAAAAGCCATCAGACTTTTTCAAGAAGTGGTAAAACAACAAATTGTAGAATGACAGAAAATAGCAGAGCTATTACCAACCTAAGAGCTAGAAGTGCCCTGGGATTACTGCAGCACTCTTTAAAGCTAGCAAGCAGCTTAGATTGTGATAAGTATACAGCTGCATCCAGACCAGGCATGTAGAGCATAACCACTTTTGGTATCAGAGGCTTGTTCTACAAAAAGGAAACATTATTTCATATGTTTAGAATGAAAGCCTTTTTTAAGGGGTTAGGACCATTAAGTTGAGCTTCTTGACCCACTTTGCTTTGAGACAGGTCATAAGATAAGAAAGGAACACATCAAACTCAACAAATTCATGATACAGAATGTAATGGCTGTTGGCTGAGAGTTCTCTTAGTTATTAACATTAGAAAATAGATCTTCAAACTTTTCCCCCAATTATACCTAGCCTTCAAAATTTGACATAAGACAATGATGTCAGCAGATTATCATCCCGCAAGGCTAGATTTTTTTTTCCTGTTCCAATAAGATATCTGAGAAACCAATGCACCTATTAAGCTCCCCATCCAAAACAAGTCCCAGTTGCCCTATTGTTTTTTTTTTTTTTTTCTAAAAAAAGACTTCAATTTTACATGGCCATGAAAGCTAAGAAAAATGGAGACAAGGAGTATAATTTATTTACCTTCACAAATATCCATGATGGCATCAATCCTTCAGCAAGCACCCAGGTTACAAGCCCCTGAACATCCTGTTACACAATAAAAGCCCCATTTGTTGTTTCTACTTTTTCCAAAATTCAGAAAATTTATCAAGCAGGGAACCTACTTGCAGATTCAAAGTTGAATCAGCTTCGGGGGTCTTGAAAATAACTTCTGCTTTTGCCTGCAAATTTAGAAAACTCTACAGTAAGTAAAAAGCCCCAGAAACCAATCTTATTGGTAGGCATCACAAGCATTGACTCAGAGGCTGACTAGTTCTTCGTGTGATAAGAGAAATCTGCAAAAGTGGCACTTTTCCAACAAAAACTTTTCACACATTTCTATGTTAGGGTTGAAATTCCATTAAGTAACAGGCCTCTACAAGGAATCAGCATATGCTATTCTGCTAATATATAACGCTAGTGTTAGATTTTCATGATTACCCATTAAAAACAAGCCAAAGAACAACCAAAAAAACCACTTAAAATTGCCAAACCAATTCAACAACCCAAATCCTCAGTAATCCTGCCCATTTGAACACTTCCCCAGGTGGCTTAAAAAACCAAATGTCAATTCATTTAAATCAATCTTTATCTTGTCACCAACAAACATTGGATATTCAAGAAATCATAAGTACCCAGATGTTGAATATGAAAACCCCAAAAGCAACTACCATTAATAAACTAATCACAGAAACATCTTGTCAAAGGGCCGCGTATCCATATATGCACAAATATCCATCTATCCACACACACACGCACATAGAGGAAAAGAAAGAGAGAGAGAGGTACCTGAGGGCCATAGATGTCGTAGAAATCGTTGCCTTTTTCAAGACTTTTGGTCGAATTCTCTTCATTAGAAGCCAAATCTTCTTCTTTTTGTGCTAAAGATTCCATTTTTCTTTGTCTCAATAGAACAAAGACGCAGAGAGAACGACGCAGGAAGACTTGATGGAGGGAATTGGCGGGCGGAAAGCAAAGGGAAACACAACGCAATTTGAGAAAGTCGTTCTGGCCACGGACCCTGTGCCACCACCGTGTTTATTTCTGACGGGATGACGGATGTCTACTTCGGTTGGGCTTTGGCTGGGCTCCGTTTTTATCCATGTCTTGCCTGGGCTAAAGGACTTTTTCATTCCATCCTTTCCGGGATTTTTTTTTTCTTCTTTTTTCTTTTTTAAGGAATCCCAAAAGTTTTAGGAATCATTGTCCAGACAAGTATTCCTAGTAGAGATAGGAATCCCCTTATGCCAAGAGCAGTATTTGAATCTTTTTGTTTTTTTATTCAACTAGGAAAAAAAAAAAATCAAGAATCCGTTGGATGGTTAAAAAAATTCAAAATTCTCGGAGAGTTGAGATGAAGGCATCGATAAAATAACAACAGCTAAGTAGTACAATGAGAAGAACAAATTGAAAAATTGCAGCCAGATCCACTTTTAGACCCAAGTTATTGATTCGTGTTTTTATTATCTTAAGGCCCATCCGAGCATCAAGTCTACATGACAATTGTTGGGTTCGGGGCCCTGACCCATCCATGCGATCAAATGCCCAGTTTCTACCTGAATCGAAACGACTAAGATCCTTGATTGACCCAAACCTTCAAAGTCCCTGAAGCATGGGAATATGGGAGTTTTTTTTTTTTTTTCATTTTTTTTAATTTTTCTTGTTGGCTCTACCTTTGATTGTATTGTTTGGACCATTTAGACAGACAGCTCTGCTTCCTTAAACCTCATCCACATGAACTCCATCATTTCTAGCACCTCACAATCTGTCAAGCATATCCACTTCGAAATATTTGATTCACGCAAATCATCAAAATATAAGAGGGGATAAAAAAAATCACAAATAGAAAGGTTGACCCACAAAAAATATATATATATATAAAAAAAAAAAAGGAAAAGGGAACCCTTGAAACTCCAACACCATTCTTTTCCTCATCATCCTTTTAGACCTCAATTGACTGTGAAGTGTAAAACAGACATAATCATCCACAGAGAGACAAGAGAATTAAGGAAAGGGAGAGAAATGGCTATGAAGAATTGTTTTCAAGTGAGCACAGTCCGTAGTACTAGAGATACTGTTGCACAGCCTTGCCATCCAATTGCTTCCATAGACACACTTCATTTGCCAACAAAAAGAAATACAGAATTCAAGACATCCAACTTTCCATTGTCTTCTTCACCTTCATTGTTTGGTCGTTCTTCCACAATCAGGTACCAAAGCTCCCGCATTGTTTGCAAAGCTCGCGAAGCTTTGGACCAAGGTTTGTCAAAAGTTCTATTCATCCACCCTTTAAAACTGTTAAAGTCTTCAACTTTTCTTTTCCCCTATCCTTGTTGTTTGCAGCTTTCTAAAGCTTGGATTGTATTGAAATTAATCTAGACTTTGTTCTCTAAAATAGACTAGAAATTTGTAGTCGTGAGAAGTTAGATAGCGAGCCTTATTTGATATGCTATAGTTAATTAGTATTAAATTTACTTTATAATATAAAAATTTTAGTATTTCGGTCAATAAAATGACTTTTAGTACGTCACTTGTTAATTAGTGTGGCTTTTGATCAATGCAATGCTGCACAGAGTATTGCTATTTGCTAACAATATGTATATGCAGTGCAAAAGGTGACAGATTCAAGCTGGGACAAGCTTGTCATGTCGAGTGATACCCCTGTGTTGGTGGAGTTCTGGGCACCTTGGTGCGGGCCATGTCGGATAATAGCGCCTGTAATCGAGGAATTGGCGAAAGAACATGCGGGAAAGATTGCCTGCTACAAGGTTAACACCGACGAGTCCCCCAACATCGCCAACAGGTATGGAATAAGGAGCATACCAACCGTGCTTTTCTTCAAAAATGGGGAGAGGAAAGAAAGTGTTATTGGGGCAGTGCCCAAGACAAACTTGTCTGGAGCCATAGAGAAATATGTAGATGCTTGAAAGTATGAGCTGACCTTGTGCTTCCAATTTCCTTTGTCAAAAGCCAATCATTACATTGACACTATATCCAATAGAATTTTCATGTATATGAAAATGTTACCGTGAACCTTTATTTCCCAGCACCTCAGTTGATTCTCTGAATTGAACCCATTATTTTGTTGCTTATCCATTATTGGATTGTCATTCATTTGAGCTGGAACACGTTTATTATATATAAGCATCAATCCTTGATTGTGGATTAAGTAAAAGGTCAACCTAACAACTTTAATGATTGGCTTAAACGTGATTAGACAAAAGATTTAAATGGTTGGTTGCAAGTTGTACCCGTTTGGCGAGAAAATCCAAAATTTCGGTAGCTTACCCTCCCGGCCATTCCTTTTGCTGGCCAAGCAAGGCACAATATTTTCTTGAATAAACATTGCTGCTCACTTCGTTTTATGTCCTAACCGCAATTGACTTCTTAATAAGCTGAACCAAATTTCTCCCCCGTGAATAAGACGGGAAACCATAGACTAGGGAGACCTGAAATAACTGTCAGTCTAACTGACAAATGAGCACCGAACAATCGCTTTAGCCTCCTTTTACGCCTGCTTCGACGTAGAAGCCTTTCACGTATGTTCAGCCGTATACGAGGACGATGCAGATACGCTAGCCATCTTCATTGAAGAGAACATTCCCTCCCTCAAGCCACATTATGAGGAGACAGGCAGAATAGGCTAGCAAATGAGAAAGACAATTAAGCATAATCGAAGCCAACTCAAACGGGATTTTAACATTTCACTGATAACATGCTATCCTATATGTTTCACTTTTCCTCTCAGGATTGGTTCAACGTGGGGAGGAACTCTGAAACTACTTAGTGGTACAAGGAATCCTGGTTGGGCTATTGGAGACTCAGCGCGCCCCCCCCCCAGCCCCCCCTCCCCCCCAACTCATGCTGCACAAGCAGCTACAATCAACAGCTGAAACTACACCTAATCCTTCAGAAACTTCAAGGGGACGGTTTCCAATCAAACTGTAGATTATTAAATCCATTAACTGCTCCGAGGCCACTGAGCAGTTGGCTCCCTAAGTCTGGTTGGTACATACTTTGGTCTCGTGCCATCGAGGAGATACCTGCCCGTCCGTTTAAGACAGAACTGTTGCCCATCGCAGTTCTAATGCCATTAACCATTGCAGACTGCCCAAGTCCACCGCTCATAGTGCGAAATCCAGCACCACCCATTCCGGAATTAACAGTCCCATTCCCCATCATGTCATTTGCCCCATTGAGAACAGTGTTGTTACCCACTGGCATAATTTCGTTCATGTTTTTCACATCATCCCCCAAAGGACCAACTCCGGCCATTCCACTTGTACCATTCAGTTGGTTCGACATCATCATTTCATGTATGAAATTTTGGACAGAGCTTTTAGAATCAATGTGATCAGTCTCACTAGAAAGAACTGTCTGTTGCAAGGGAATATTTACTGGTGAATTTGTCAAACTGATATGATTGGCAGCTGTTAAGGCACCGTGAGATCTTTGCGGTAGATTATTAGATAAGGATGGCCTTGGTGATTGGAATGGAGAATGGTTAGACTGCACGTGTGGGATTGTACTAGAGGAACCAGAAGAAGGAATCTGAACAGAGTTCCCTCCATAAGGACTGCTTGCATTATTCATAGAATTTTGTTGTCTTGAGTTCATAGAATTCTGGTGGAGCAGCCCCACTATAGCACTGGTAGAGGTAGATGCAGATGCAGTATTGAGAGAATTACTTACACTAGGCACACCACTGCTAGCAGCAATCTGCATCGCCGTGGCCTGCACAGAGCTCTGGTCACCGTTCATTGTTTGCCGTTGCTGCTGCTGCTGTTCCTCAGGTTGTTGTGCTTGACGATGGAACCCAGATGAAGCACCTGTTCTCCTAGGGAACTTGGCCAAACTCTCTGAAAAACAAACAAATCTACTAAGCTACAAATCCCAGAATGCAATAATATAGTCTAATATCAACACAAACAAAGGAGAACCCAAGACCAAGACTTGTACAACACACAGGACTGTATGACATCAACATTGCATCAGGACTATTTTAGCAAGCAACCTCATAGAACAATCACTTGTCTCGTGTGGAAAAATTAACTGAAAACTAATGACTTTCTACATTTTCAATGGTGAACGAGCCACAAAAAAATGGAAAAGACAAGTAGACCATATTTATACATAAAAATGTTTTTTGGTAAGTCAAGTAGGCCTTGTTTATAAATGTTGACGGTGCAAAAGAGAGAGAAACTCAATTCCACACAATATGTTTCTTAATATTGAGGGTTCGCATGCATATACATGCCCTTTGCAACAATAGTCTGAAGATGTAACGGTAATTCTTCAGGTTATCAGTTCCCTTTGGGTTGGGCAAGACAAGTCTAGAATTCTTTCACATAGCTGCATCAAACATGTTATTATGCAGAACAACCACCAGCCCCCATTGGCTACAATCCAGCTACATCTGCATGTCTGATTTCTCACCAAATTTGTTACACCAACAAGCACATAAACTGCTGAGGATTTTCATTTCAGTTTCTCCAACCAAAACAATGCAGTAAGAGACAATGCAAACAAATGAACCAGTACCGAAGGCTACATCACAAGATGATGAAATTACACTCTCATTCATGGTTATCAAAAAACACCAAAATTGCTACCATGTCACCATCATAACTAGTCAAGGTGAGGGGAAACTTTATAAGTTTGTTTCAGTTATTTGCTTCCTCCATCGTAACTAAGATCAGATTACCACCCTCATCAAAAGCAAGATTTTAGAAGGCACCAGAAATATAGATAATGTTATACATCCAAGCTGAATCAGATCAAACCAGACTCAAGAAGTTGAAAAACTCAGGGGTGCCTAAATTAGTAATACAAGCATATTAATTCCAATTGTTGATAATTAGCCAGTATATGCCAATATTGCACTCACATTGTATATTATTAAAAATTGATTGCCATGATAATATAAGGCTTTTAAATTTTTATGGCAACTGTTATTAAATGAACTGGCACCATAGAGTAGGCACACTAAAAAATTATCAAACTTACCCATAGGCCCAGTTCCTGTTTCACGACCGTAATCAATCAAATCTTTCATACTGTTAACGACTTCAGATATCTGCAATAATTCAACACATTGAGAGAGAGAGAGAGAGCAATTAATCAGACAATGAACAAATCCACAAATATATTTTACTATTCTGAAAAGAATAACACTGAATTGCCCTAAATGTAAGGCTTATTGGAATAAGCCAATAGTTCAGACATAAAGAGATTTCCGATCTAGAATTTTGGAATAACTAAATTCAAAAACTGCTGATACCAACTGCTACACAAACATGAAATGAATGACATTGAAGTCAAGGTTGACTATAAAAGAAATAAGAGCATAACCTGAAGGCAACGCACATATCTCTTTGTATATCCCAAGTCATTCACCAAGGGCACTTCCAAGGCCTTTGCCAGTTGCCGAGCTGATGCAACAAACCTACAAAAGAACTTAACAATGATTAATAGACATAGCCAGACACTAGGCACCCAGTCCAAAAATTAATTGCCCATTTCATTTATGCATTCCAACAGGAATCAAAGTGTGCAATAAAACAAACCTCAGGTGCTAAAATTTCAAACAAACATTAGGGTTGTCTTTGGGAATTGTTTTTCTTTATGACATTTCCATATTTTTTATTTTGAATTATGAAAAAACAAATGGTGTGAAACAGATGGAATAGAGCATTTGCTGGAAATAAAACTCATGGACTAGAGGGTTTGCTGAAATATAACTCAGGGAGTAAAATGTAAGAAATTGAAATTTAGTTCTCGACTAATCAGCTATATATTTCAGCCCTTTTGTAAGTTATTAAAACACACTTTCTACAAAACATCACAAACAAGTCAAATAAATTATGCAAGAAACTCGTCAAGCCGCTACCATCCAATCTTCTTGGACGGAAAAAAAAAATCACCACACAAAAGCTTACGTTGACAAACAACATGAAATAACTACTACTTACATATTACAGTTATTTTGCAATTCTGGAACTGTTAAATTCGATGATGCATTTTGAGTAGCAGCCTGATATTGTTGGGCTGCAGCACCAAGTTGACTGACCTGCAACAATGCATTTAAACTCAAAAAGGTCAGTAAAGCATAGAAATAAACAGGCCTGGTACTCCAAATCTCATTTACAACATCATAAAAGCCATAAGCTTCAATCTAGTCATCACTCAACATCAATAGCCGTCCTATGCTGAAGTGGACATCAACAGCTGCCTTAGAGCCATGGAAACTAAAATAGCCATATGCCTACTGCACATCTAAACTTAAGCTACAACTATATATTCCATATGCAATTTAGAGATCATATGATTTTAATACACATTGTATTAGTCCACATCAGCATCTAACGTTAAACATGTGGTAATGAAAAAATATATATAAATGAATAGACAGACAGAAACTAAACATATGTACATACATATATAAATGTGTGTGAGTTCATTATCTCTAAGGAACATGCAGGAAACATTAGTGATAATTTATTCAACAAATAGTTATTTCCTCTTTCCCTAGCAAATTCAGAACATACTTTTGCCTGATTTCTATGACTAGAGAATAACAGTGCATTGATGATATGAACTGATGTGAAACCAAGAATGCTACATTGCCGAATCCTTATATTGGCCTACTGAGATGTATTTACCAACAACAAATGCCATGAACAAATTCAATATAATTGAACAGCAATACAAGGAGAAAACTACTCTGATAGGAACCTGGTGTATCAACAATCTCCTAGGGATAAGCTCCTCATGACGCCGGGCACAAAACTCCCAAGAGCATATCTTGCAAGAGAACGGAAGAACAAAAGGCAGTTCATATTTAGTTAACTGGTAAGAACAAAAGAATTTACAGGTTTCATACAATATAAAGTAAATTTCTCAAATGAAACCTTCAAATCAGTAGAAAAGACTATCCGTAGCCGACCATGACGAACAACTCGGAGTTGCTCAAAGACACTTTCCTGAATTGCTTTTGCATAGTCCAGGACAATTTGACCTGACGAATTTGGATATTCATGTGGCATGTCCACATAAAGAAGTTCTTCCAAGGTACCACTTTCATGCTTGATTTTAAAAAGCCTGGGAAGAACCTCATATGTTGCCTCTGCAAAAACAATATATGCGTAAGACACAGTAATAAATGGAGAGAAAATTCGTAGCATAACGTACACCAGTCAATCTGTCAACAGTCTTATGTGAAGATGACAAGAACTTGCAGTGAAGATATAAAGTTTGGACATGTACTAACGTACCAAAACCACGACCTGGCTTGCAATTGCAAATTTCACAGTGCCATACATCCTGCAAATTTTGCGAGTAAGATTTCTTGTCCCAGATGCATAATTGCTATGTTTACCAAGACATTGACTGTTTACACTATTGAATGGTATAGAAGATACAGAAGTCCCACCTTCTTAGCTTAAACATCAATTAATAAGAAATCAATAGCATTTATGAGATCCATGCAATTTTTAGTCCAAGTTTTCTACAGCAGCAGACCTGAGGGAAAACTGATGTTTGTCGGCCACCCCCATACATTGAAACACACCACTTCTTTTTTGCATGGGGAGCAAAATATTCGGCAACAAAGTTTCTCCAAAATTTGATGTTGTTGTCCTACATGAAATTAAGTATAATATCAGTCAGAAGCAGACAAAACCAAGTCAGGAAAAATTATTCGCTGCAGGAAATCTTACTTCAGGTCTCTGTTGCTGCTCATACATGTAACATGTAAGACGACGAGCACACGTCCCAGGTTCATATACCGGCTTGACAGGAGATCTCAAGGGCAAATTCTGTTGTTGAAATTGCTGTGGCAATGGAGACCTTTGCTGCGGCATCGCTTTCAAGAGTTGTTGTTGCTGATGTTGTTGTAGCTGCAGCAACCTTTGATGGTGCAACAGACTAATCTGTGCAGCAGCAGCCTGAGAAGGCTGTCTCAACATGTTAAGGAACTGCTGATGCTGTTGTTGCTGCTGCTGCTGCTGCTGCTGTTGTTGCTGCTGCTGCTGCATGAACAATGATGGATCTGACTGTTGGGGTTCCAATTTTACTGGTGCCATACTTATTGTCTGAAGGTGTTGTGCTTCCAATTTGACAGGACCAAGATTCCGTAGTGATTGCAGCTGCTGCTGTTGACGTTGTGCTCCATGTTGATCATTAGTCAACTGTGGCTCCAACTTGACTGGTCCAACACCACCTAGTCCTCCTCGAATTGGTTGAAATTGGTGTTGCTGTGGCACCTGCAGTGTGCCATGAGGAGCAGAGAACTGTGGCACTGTTTGCTGACCATGCTGGAAACCTCGAGGTTCAAGCTGTTGTGACTGCTGTTGCTCTGACAAGATCTGGGTGCCAGAAGGGTTTGAAAATTGCTGTCCCTGAACTTGACTGGCTGAGCCAGGATTCACCAAGTTTGAAGGTATAAATGAGGATGAAGGAGAATTGAAACCCATTACATTATTCACACTTGACAGAGGATCAGACTCCACACCACTATCAATAGCTCCACGCTGGGTACTTCCAGGACCAGATAGCCCCGGATTTGAAACCCCATTTCCAATAGACTGATTATGGAACGAGGAGGCATTGGGCACATTTCCAAGTATGTTCATATTATTAAACTGGGTACGAGGGGAGACTAGAGAAGGAAATGCAGTTTGTGAAGGCAAAGGACCCCCTTGTGCTCCTAACATCCCTGAATTAGACCTCAAGAGTGAAGGAGAAATAGACTGGGTACCACCAATTGGAGCAGGTGGCCCCGAGGGTATCATCTTGTCAAGAATCAAAATCTAAACTCTCTTTGCAGTATTACGACTATCTAAAACAACATGAAAAGAATAAGCCCTAAAGTTACAGAACGAGGCAAGATAAAGCACGCGTACAATCCATACAAGTTAGCATCTCAACTCTGTGTCCCAGAACTTCTAAATCCTTATCGTGCAGGAACGAGTAAGATTTGTACTTGAGAGTATGGTTTCGCATTCCACCGAACACAAGCCACACGCCACGGTAAATAAAAATCAAGGAACGCGCTTCAAGTCTGAACATTCTAGACCCACCCTGGTTCGTCCCACTACCAACAATCTTTTGAGCTGAATGCCTGCACGAAGCGTCAGATCCATTAAACATCAATTTTATGTAAAGCTACATAATTCGAAAATCAAGCTTCCAATAGAGAAGGCAATGAAAAGGAGACAACAAATCCTCGCGATATAAACAAAAGTACTACCAAAATCACCTCAAAAACATAACTGAATCAATCGTCAAGATTCAACAAACCAAAACTCACAAATTTATAAAAAGTGAAATCCAAACTAAACAAAAATCTATCAAAGTAAAATTCGAATCTTGGAATCAAGAAACACAAAGAAAAGGCTTCAGAAAAGCCACAAGCTTAAAACTTTACTGAAACTGCTCAGAACAGCAAACCCGACTACAAATGCTAAAAAAAAAATAAACACCGAAACACATCGATCGAGCTCTGCCAAACTGCATCAACAAGCCAAAATATAAACCCAAAAACAAACAAACCAAAGAAAATAAAGAGTAATGGGTTTTGAAGTAAATGAGGAAAGCAGAAAAGGGTGTGAGCTAAAAACCAAGAAAGAAAACCAGAAAAAAAGAAGAGAGAAAAAAAGATTTCAAAGAGAAAACTTACCACAGTAAAAAGAACTCAACAGCGTTGAGAGCAAACAGTGAGACCACAAAAGATTTCCTTTAAATCAAACCATAGACGAAGCCTCAACAAATCTTGTAAAACCATCAAGAACATGTCTTTCTTCAATACGCCAAACCAAAAAGAAAAAGAAAAAAAGAACACACACACAAACACAAACACACACACGCACACTCTCTCTCACACAAGGAGAGACAGGAGGTACTTTATTTGAGAGTTCAAAGGGTATTCAAACTCTAGGTTTCTTGGAAAGCTGAGCTCTTAAAAATGAAATTCTTTGTTTTTACAAGTACTCTCTTTTTTATTCTTCTGCTGTCTCTCTCAGTATATATGTCTCCTGTGTGCGCCTGTTT
The DNA here is from genome assembly GCA_020883675.1 of Bruguiera gymnorhiza. Taxonomy (NCBI): domain Eukaryota; kingdom Viridiplantae; phylum Streptophyta; class Magnoliopsida; order Malpighiales; family Rhizophoraceae; genus Bruguiera; species Bruguiera gymnorhiza. The sequence goes on along the minus strand of JAIRCJ010001047.1, from coordinate 419,039 downwards.
CTTTGCTGTGGGTAGAGAGAGAGAGAGAGAGAGAGATGTGAGAGAAGTTAGAGAGAGAAAGTTCGGGGAGAAGAGGAGAAGGTGTTTCTTGCGGACGTCAAAATTGTATTTGATCTGATTGAATTTTCATTTTTTTCTCTCCAGGGCAAATGAGGCCAAATGCAATTCTCTCTCTCTCTCTCTCTCTCTCTCTCTCTCTCTCTTTCCTGCTATGCTATGGAAGGTCATGTACATCCATGTGAATGTACATGCATGATGCAATATCTCGTTACATATTCATGTGTTTGAAATATTTATTGAAAAATATATAAAAAATATTAACCTGTTACAAAGAATAAAATTATTTTATATCATCTTTTTGTGTTTAGATGTGTTCTAATTAATATTACTTACGTAATAATAATGCTCTTCTATTTATTAAATGTTAATAAGAGCTATTATACGGTTATAATCAAATTCTGACAATTGTTTAAATTTCAAACAAACTAATCTAAAAGAATATTTATATTTGTAATAAAATATGAAATTTAATCTGAGTATCTCTCGAGTAGCTAAGGTTATCTCAAGTAGGTTATTCAATATCCAATTTGAAGAAATTAAGTAGAATGTGATCAATTATCCATTTTTTGAACTAGCATTTTATAAGCGTACCAAAAAGAGTATCATTTTTAAAATTCATAAAATAGCAATATATGTTCTTAATAAATTTAATGGTTTCAATTCTCTTATAAATTGGTATAATCTTTTCTCCTTTTTTTTTGTTTTTTGTTTTAAATAACAAGGGGATAAAAAGAAAGGAAAAGAATACAAGTCATAGTGCTCCTTGAGATTGGGAACTAGTGAACTTTTGGTCAATGATAGAATTAAAGTCTTCAAGTTCAAGTTGGAAATTTTGGATAATATAGTAACCGGAACAACGCAATAAATGAGCGTTGAAGTAACGTGGAAAATTCATTAATTTTTTTTTTAAATTTAAATAAAGCAATATATAAATTATACAATTTTTTAATATTTTTATTGTATTATTGTATAATCAAACTTGTTTAAATTTTAATCAAAGTTAATTAATCATAAAAGACTCGTAAGTTCGTCTATTCGCAAAATGTTATCTATATTTCCCCACAATATGCATAGGTGATTGGTCATATAGATGAGAAATAAGGAACAATAAAATTGAAATTAAACAATTGAATTAGTTATTATTACAGCGTTATCGACTATTGATTATAGTCTCAAATTGGATAAATGGAAATTCAATCTGCATCCCATAAAAATGGACACTACAGTAACATCCATGAATAGGATCACATTCAAAGCATAAGAAACATGATCTACAAGAGTCATTTGCATCTAGAAATCTAGAATTTGAGTAGAGGCTCTTGGTCGATCACGTGCATGAATTGTTTTGATGCGCGTGCGGGGCAATCCACGCATATAAGATATGTAATGCCGGTAGCTTGTATAATGTACTTTAGTCTAATTTACGTTGGATCATCAAATATAGTGCAGAAACAAATGGAATACTTTTTGTTCGTTTGGGGGTCTCAGTCATGGCCGTTGGAGGGTCTTAGGCCCACTCACCTTTTGCAAACCTCTTCGTCCCTCACCCCTTCTGGAAACCCTAAACTGAAATAAAACCCAAAAAAAAGAAAGAAAAAAAAAAGATCAGAATTACCCAAGATAATACTATGTTCACTTTATTATGATTAGTGTATTTCTTTTATCATTTTATGCTCTCACAAAAAGTACAAATTACTGTTTTTAATACCTTGCTGTGCAACTTTCACGTTTCATAAGGTATTTGGGACGCCGGAGTATATTGAAAGTAATTGTTATCAAAGTTACCCCTGTGCAGTAGTAACGGTTACAATTGTAATTTTCAGCTATCCGTTTTTTCGTAGCAGCGCAACACGAATCTGTAACGCTCTACACCCACTAATCATATATTTTGTTAACAACGCACATTAAATTCTTTTCATTCAGATTTACACTTTTAAAAATTATAAGTAAAATATCGTTGGTTCCGCATCATTTACGATGTATTGTCGAGCAAGCAACGGGAACAGTGATCGTGGTTTGAAATTACCATTTTGTCCAAGAAGCCCCGGGGGGGGGGCCGCGTGGCAGATGCAGATGAAAGATGATCTGTGAGCGCCCAGAGCAAACGATGCGAAATGACTAAAATATCGCGGTCCTCGAAGCTCGAAGGCACAAAACATTTTTTCCAGTCCTGCCATTGCCACGTACAAATATTAAACAGAGCCCAGACTGTGAAATGACAAAAATACCAAATACCGACATAGAGTCGATGGCAAAAGTCCTCCCCTCCCTCCTCTCTCATGCTTTACAGTGGCCGTGCTTCGATGATCTATCAACGGGAATCATTTCGAATGATGACAGGGGACTTGATTAAAATATTTTAAATTGTTGATATTAATATTAAGTATAATAAACTTTTATTTAAATTTAATAATATTTAAATTATATACATTTAGAGAAATTAAACGTAAACACAAAATGAATAGATGATCGATGAATATAGCCCACAGACACCGTTCCTCTAGATATATATATATGTCTGAAATGACAGAATTAATCTTATGAGCCTCCTCACTGCCAAGGTATAAAAAGAAAAGGGTGGAACGAAAGCTACGAGACCTTTTTTTTTTTTTTTCTTTTGTCAAATTAAGTTGGCGAGAGAGAGAAGGAGAATTTTATATTTTTGTGAGATTTAAATTTGAAACTCTAAGCAATTGACTTGATAACCAATAAATTATGCATAATAGTTGTTGACCATAATTTGAAGTTGATAAATTACGCCTCGTGGCCTCATTTATGAGTTATTTTATCTGTTTCAGTCTCGACATAAATATAAAAAAAAAAAAAATCTCTTAGATGGAAAAACCAAGGATTCTTTTTTTTTTTTTTGATACAATTGGCTTGATAGGCAGTGTTTTTTCTTTTTTTTTTTTTTTTTTTTTGAATGCTTAAATGGAACGGCTAACAAACAGAATGAAGAAACAAAACAGACAAAAACAAAATCGATCCTCTCACCCTAGGAAGGGCAACCCCAGTCATATCAGCTCGCAGGGAAGTGCTCAATCCTGGAGAAGGGCATGTCCACAGCGTGAAATTGGCATCCTAACGTATAACAGCTCATGCCAAGAAGGTCGGCCACTACTCCTTTCAATATATGAACAACAAAGAAATCGGCCACGTTTTTGGAATTTAAAGTATGACCAACCTAAGACTTTGACTTCACACCAGAAGGACGTTGATTGAATCAACCCAGTTTTTTAGACCTAGTCAGAGCCCCTCTGTCCTTTGAGTAGAGATTAAGAGGACTAAGAGAGGAGAGTCGTTTTGATTGTTTGCTCCTATGGTTGGCATCAAGCTTTTTTTTTTTTTTTGACTCGTATTTCTACCCAGTCCACTATTCCAGTATAAAGGGGAAATGGCTAGGAATATGAGAGACCGTAAACCTTAAATTTTTATTTTTCATATCGTAACAAAATTAGTTTATTTACTTTGTTTCTGGACGAATAACAACTCCCTTGAATTTTACCTTGGGGAAGGGGGGAGGGAGGTTTTTGATCCGGGATAAAAAGACCAATGAGATAGCTTGTTCGTCCACATTGGTAGGAAAAAAAAAAGGTTAATATTTTATAAACGCAGCTTTAAAGTGATAAGTTCATTAATCCCGTAACATCACTCATTTGCGATCTTAGCAAGCGGTTACAGATGTTTATTGAAATGCGATAATTAATGTTGTTAAGCAACAGATTCTGCACTTCCCCAATAAAAGAAAACAAAGAATATTAAGTTCCGATTACTATATTGTCAAAATTTTTAAAAAAAATTTAAAGAAATGGAATGAAACTGTGAGAAACAAAAAAAAAAAAAAAAAGAAAAGAACAAGCCATGTAGGAATTTTGTTTTTATTTATCATGCGAAGTGGAATTAAATTACGATTTACACCATTAATTGTGATAGATATCTATTAATCCACTTTTTAGGATATTCAACCTCTCCATTTTTCTCTGTCAAGTGGCATATCAAATTATCAACCCAAACCGTAAAGTAGTGCAGAATAGTTTAATCCATGTCCAAGTCATTATTTACCCTTCACATTTCCCTTTTCTTCCAACTAAAAACATTTTGAGGGACAAATGTCAGACGGTGAATCATCAGAGCTGCAGACAAGAATGTTTCGAATAGAAGATCCCAAGACGGCCCTGCGCCTCTTTCGATAGCCAAAATCAGAATAAATCTGACTAGGAATTTTTGGGTCATCTGATCCAGAGGCTCCTTCTTTCCACCCTCAAAACTCCATTGAATCGAAGTTCAGCTTCCTTCATCACAAGAACAAGAGGAAGAATGTAGTTTCAGATATCAACTTCATCAATTTCTTTTTGATTTAAAAAAAAAAAGGTCATATCATAGAGCACTTTTAATCTGTTTGCAGAAGAGACCACCCCATTTGTCTTTTGCCGCGGAGGGAAGGTTTTCATATGAACTTGCTAACATACGGTTGCTTTGACTGGCAGGTCAAAGGTGTTTCTACAAAATTTGTGTTAACATTAGCATTTTCCCATTTCCTTTATGAGAAGGGTATTTTAATGGTTACCGCCGATTATGTGAATTTAATGGTTAAAAAATTATATTCATGTCATGTAACCACAAATGTTGAAATTTTCATCACAACCATTGGTAAATTAAATATATATGCCTCTAGCGCGATTCTCTTTGACCGACGCGAGTGAGCACTCTGCTTTCCCACTTTGCCTCCGAAGCAGGGTATAATTGGAACATCGGGGGCAGAAATGTAATTGCACAGAGAATTGCCTAAATTAGACGTAAATGGCGACAGGTGGAGCAGGACTACAATAAAACAACCCCGAGCTTTTATCGTCGGCGTATCGATTTGCATGTGGGTTTTTTTTTTTTTTTTTAATCCCAAAAAAAAGTTTATATCTAATAGTTTTCATAAAAAAAAATTATTATTTAAATATTATTAAATTCAACTAATTTTGTACACTTAATGTTAATATTAACTAATAAATAATAATATAAAAATTTAAAATCATATTAATACAGAACGAAGCATGGCAGATGATCACTAAACTATCACTTTGGATGGTGCATATGGTTATAATACATAAATAAAATGGCATGATCATGTTATGGCATGAAATGCATGATAATGATGTCCCGTATGCAAGGGCCATGCCATGTGGGGGTGCGACCAATCACATAAAAGTGTCACGTTTTACGTTGAACTTGACGGAAAGCCCTCTGTTATGTCGAGAGGAATGACGGCCGTTTAGAGCCAATAAGATCATGCGCAACTTGACAGTTGGATGCTGACCTTATTTTTGGTTTAAAAGCACCTTTTTTTTTAATAATATCTAATATCATATAAATATTATTTATTATTATATAACAAATTTTCATAAAATTATATTAAATTTTTATACATAATTTATGTAATATTAGATATTATGTACGTAATATAAATTAAATTATACTTATGATTTTTTTTAAAATTTTTTATTAATTGGTTCTGGACACAAATTCAGTTAAATTGTTTCCTAGATTTTAAGGACTAATTGGTTTACTGACTAAAATCTTCGTTTCCTGTGAAGTCCGAAGAAATTTTCCGGTAAATTCTTTAATGATAATTACAAACCCTAGGAAAATTGTTCAATTCTTAGTCAATACGGTTGTGTACGCAAATAATGCTCATTTAGATTATTTTACTATAAAGTCATTGATTAATAAACCGTACATAAATTAAGTTCATAGCCAACAGATTTATTAATCAATCAATGGTTAGATGGTGCAAAATTAGCATTACATGTACGCATACCCAGATCACTTCCTGTTCTTTTTTTTTTTTTTCTAATTAGATATAATAAAAGTATTATGCTTAATTATTTAATGAGTTTGTTCCACACAAGTGAACATGACTCAAATCCCTTCATCTCCATCCTTAAAAATGAAAGAGTGGAGAGAGAGAGAAAGAGAGAGAGAGCAAAAATACGAGATTTGTAAATATTTAGTTTTTTTTTTTAAAATAATTTCTTCCCAATTTCTTGGCACCGATACACAATTCAAAAATAATGACGATGTCCGCGTAGTCGCTCCCCATTCATCTCCCTTCAAAAACGGAATTGCACGTAAATTCTCGTCAATAAACCCCTCCGGTATTTTAAATCTTTTCCACTTCTTCCTGGTTTGTCTCTAGAAAACGAACAACTAACATTCTTGTCTAGATTTTTTTACGTATTTTCAACAGACAAATGTGTAGTGCAGACGTCGAAAGGGCTTCTCTTTTGCTTAAATAATTATTTTCTCTTTTGTGATGCTACTTCTTCTTCTTATTTATTTATTTAAATTGATAGATGGTGAGTCCAGATTGGTAGTGCTTTGTTGTTGTCAACTCCTAACATGACGACACATTATTATTTTTTTTTTTTAATTTTTCACAGCATGGTGGGATTCAAACGCGGGCAGACTTAACTGGATCATTACCCAAAAATGGATCTTAATGTACATGATTGTCTCAACCATATTCTATGTGTTTTTAATTATTTCCTTCTCCAGGTCATTACAAACCAACCCTTTTGGCACTTTTATTAATATCCAACGGCTCTTGTCAATATCGTTCAGTATATTCATAAGAGGTACAAACAGATACAACTATTTGTCGTTTCAATTGTTGGGATCTCATTACTATTGTTTCGTTGCAACCAAACCGAGAATCAGTTCTTCGGAGTCAACATGTGTCCAATAATGGAAAGGGTTTGGTGTATACTCTTCGCTCTCGAGGGCACTAAAAACTGGCTCCCTCTGCTGTTTGACTTCCATCAAACGGCAAAGGGGTCAGAACGATGAGTTGAGTTTCAACTTGGCAAAGGACCGACCAGGGCCCAGGCAAAAAGGCTTCAAGGCTAAAGCATTATTGTGACAGCCCTTGATTTAGATTCTGCCGACGTTATAATTTGGCGTATTGGCCCTACTAGGAAATTAGCAGAGCCAACGTGGCCATTAATAGCTATACATTTTTATTTTATGGCAAAAACTTATTCAAAAAGAGCGATGTACACGTGCATGTGTTTTCGTGCTTTTGTTGGATGAGATTTAACTTAACGATGATGGAGTCATCTGTAGTGCTTAAATTTTGGAATTTAAATCTGAGTTGAAATTAATTAACCTGAAAAAAAGAAAAAAGAAAAAATAAATTTGCTGATAAGGGAACACATTTGAGTATACATAGAAATTTTAATTCTATTATGTCGATTCTGACCTTTAAATGCACCGTATTGTCGTCTTGTCCTTGTCAAAGTGGTAATGCATGCATACAAGTGGAGATTGGAATCTGATATTTGGTTCTGTTTTTTTTTTTTTTTTTTTGAAGAGAGGGTCATATGACCATACAAATATAAGAGGAGGAGATGAAAGATGAAACAGATAAGATTTAAACTTATATTTTCTCTCTCGACACAAAATTAATAGACTAATTGTTCTAAGTAGACGGTCTAATATTTTGATTTCTAATCAGAAAATTTTCTCCTTTTAACCGGACAATTGGGTCCAACAACCCTAAAATCCGAAGTCCAATAACCCGGTATCGGCCCACCGCTCAATCTGGGGTTGGGGACCAAATTATCTCAAGGGCGACAACAAATTCAGATTTTGACCATTTGGTCGTGGAAGCCTGCGAGAGCATTTTGCAACAATCCGTACTATAAATTTAGAATAGTCATAATTTATTGAATTACATAATGTAGTACATAATTTTGTTCCCAATTCTTGATTTTTATTTATTAAGGAATTTCACTATTTAAAAGCTTTCTTGTTAAATTCTGTACTTAAAGTTAAAAACAATGTTATACTGTAGCAGGGCTCTATGTTTCATGTTTTTTTTTTCTTTTTTTCTTGTGCATTATCTTTTACTGTTAAAAATTATGGAGCTTTGCTGAATTTTGTTTCTAATATTGTAAGTTGTTTTGAAAATTAATATATGATATATAGAGATTAAATTTATTCTGCTTCAATGACAAGCACAAAAGTGAATTAATGGTATAAAAAATTTGGTTATCCAAATAGTTAGGCCATCGCAAATGAAAGATATATTTATTAAAAGGAATTATCTTATAGGTTGGTATTTAAAAAAAAAAAATTGTACTTACTACATGAGAAAAAGAAATTGAGTTTTTTTTCCTTTTTCTTTCTTTTTGTTTGAATCATAATTCTTTATTAATTAAGATAAATTTGGTAGGGGAGAATTTATAAGTAGGAAAGTCCCAATTTTTAACGAAGAATTCAATAAATTTGGTGGGTAAGAATGTATCGAATGAATTAGGTATAATTCGACTCTCATATCTCATATCGAATAAAAAGAGAGAGATTTTGAGTCATATAAGTGAGTATTGTGTATCCTAATAGGTCGCAGGACTCTTAATAGCCAGAGTGACCAGAGGTTTGCCTAAGGAGCATTGTCTCGAGGATTCTTGTATTAAGAAACTCCAACGCACACACAAGAATCTCAACTCTGCGGAGAACTAGCAAATTTGATTAACTTTTCACGCGTTAATATGAGGTCAGCAGCCATCGAGGGAGGGACGGTTACACCACTAATTGCATAGGTTGCAAAACGCTAACCTTTTTTTGGTGCCATGTGTTTGAATTTTCTTGTGCTCTTCCAACCGTGGTTGCCACGTTTTAGTATGATGGTTAAGCACAGCTGTGCTCAAGTATCTATTTATGACTCCCCGTTGCATCATACAAACCTGTCACTAATTATCAGTCTTTGAATCGGTTGTGTTGTGTTCTTTGTGCTTGATATCATCAGCTTTCTCCGTTGTAATTTTGAATGGAAAAGCAGCCATCATCACCAGAATCACTTCCTAAACTTGAGAGGCAGCCAGCCATCGAAGAACCCAAAACTTTGTTGCCAGCTGATCTCAAAGCAGCCAGGGTTTGTGGATTTTGTGCTTCTTCAATGCTATAAGTATACACTAACATTTACGTTTCGCTGGGTTTTTTCAAATTTCTTTGTTGGGGGTCCAAATTACTTTTGTTTCAATGATCTTGTTGAATGTATACTTTGCTGGAGCGGGTAAATCACTGATATTATGGGGTTGCAGAAGGCGGCCTTGGAAGTGATGAGTAAGCATGCGAAAGAGGAGGCATTGAAGATCTTCTTGAAGGTAACGCAATTGTTACCATATAATTAGTAATTGCATGCTTGTTAAGGGGCACAAATGCATTGCACGCTTGTTTCGAGAGTTGTTCTTTCAATATTGGGATGAATAAGTTGGGTGTCTTTTCATTTTTTTTAAGTTCCAATGTGGGGAGGCGATAAACCAATGAAATCTTCAAGCACCCTTTCACTCCTTAATGAAATTAAGTGGGTTGTTGACCCGGTAATTAATTAAAGTATGTTTATTGACTTAACGTTTATTCATGAACTGCAACAATAGTCTCTAGTTTCATTATTTTGGTCCAAACTACCATGCATAATGTGGAACTTAATTTCGATTGAAACTTTGAAGTCATTGTAACGGTAGAACCTTCAAAAGAAGTGCAGTGAAGTACACAAAAAAGATTTTCTCGTCCTTGCAATTTACATGGTCAGTCTGATATGACGATTCTGCAATTTTATATTTGACTTGCGTCCCTGCAGTCTTAAACCAATTTTGTAAAAGTCAATTGAAACTTGCAAAAACATAATTAAATGGTTTTATTAACACAATTTGATCGTGCATTCCTGTGCACGATTCTATTTCACGTAAGAATACAAAATCATCTTTATTACTTTGTTTCAATTTGTTCTCCTTCAACATTAAAAAAAAAAAAACAAAGAAAATAAAAGAAAAAGGACCCATGATCAGTCTGATATCAATTAAATTCTAACTTTCATAATTTGGATGATAAAACTAAGGCTCGTATAATTATCAGAAAGAAAATAGGGCTCATATGGCAGTTTCTTAATTTCATTTTTTGTAATTTTGATTTAAATTAATTGTATTGTTAAGTAATTTAGTTATATTTCTTTGTTATAATTTTATTATTTTAAGATCAATCTAATCACTATCATAATTAAAATTTTAAGTTATACAACTTAATGAATATGTATATCGTGTTATGTTAGATTTCTTCCTGATGAACATTTTTGCTGCATTATGTCGGAATCTATAATGTTTTTAGAGATTAAATTAGCTAAACCTCTTTTCTTTTAATTTTCAATAAATGATTTATTTATTTGGCTGTAATGTCAATGGTATGGTTTTTCTGCAAAAATAATTTCATCTCTCACTATTTCAATGATACATAATACAACAGACAGAGTTCAGGAGTTTCTAAATATAGGGCATTGTGTACAAATTAAAGTGAACTTTAAAAATTTCGTTACAAATATTTTGTTTCATCAGTTGCCTTTATTTATATTTATATTTTTTTTCCCAAATTTCCATGTGCATGTACCACAACCTTCGGTTTTTTTGAGCACAAATGCAACATATTTTGCGATTACATCTTGTATAGAAGTTGTATAGATTTTATCTATAGGAGGTTAGCATTGTGCCATTAGAGAAGTCGTTAATTATCTGGCACTTAATCGCACTATTGGTTGTTTTATTTACATAATTAATAATCAACTTCAACACGTTTCAATGTTATCACTAATATTCCTCAAAAAATGTCCATAGGGTTTAGAACCAGTGAAGATTGCTGTGAAGCTGGATTGGGAGTTGGATAATTTGGTGGAAGATGGAGAACAGGATGTTTAAGTGAGGGTGCCAAGCTGCCACCAGGTCATAGTAACAATCAAGGAGAGAGCGGACCGCTTCAATATTATTCACTCCAATATCAATGGTGTTTTTATTAATTACTTGCTCTAATTACTAGGTTTAATTGCCAGCTTTCGTCTTTAATTGATCGAGCTCAAGTGCTTGTGGGTGGCTGCGATGATTTGATCAGCCGAAACGTTGTTCTTCGTTTAAGCTATACCGAAACGTTGTTCTTCGTTTAAGCTATACCGAAACGTTGTTCTTCGTTTAAGCTATACCGAAACGTTGTTCTTCGTTTAAGCTATACATGGGTTTTGTTGACATGAATTTCCCTACGTCCCAAAGAAAAAGGTTTTTGGTTGGAATTAGATTAAAAATTAAATGTGTGATTGAAATTAGCCACAGTCCTCCAAAATCAGATTCTTTAGTCTTGAAGAGACTAAATTAAATATTTTTTTAGACTTGACTGCTTCAATATTCTTTTATAATCATCTGCAACAGAATTTTATTTCATTTTACTTGTATTCGGATAACGAGTTTTTCCTTTATTTTTAATTTATAAATATAATGATCAAAATTTTTATTATATAGTGGTTTTTTTTTTTTTTTTTAAATTATAATAGAAGAAGTCCCTCAAACTAAAGGCAAAGAAAGTCCCTGTATATATAACCAGAAAATCAACCCACACTTCGACCCTTCGAAGTGTTGCGGGATCTTAGCACAATGTTGAACAATTATCATCATGTTGGGCCTTCGACTCATTACGAAACAGAACTTTTGGAGCCCATAAAATGAAGAAAGTAAAATTCGAAGCCCAACTTATGGTCCACAAAAAAAGAAACAAGAAATTTCCCCAAAAGGCCCAAAACCAAAGAGAGAAGAAGGCTGAAATTTTACTAGGATTTTTCAAAAGACGAATTTCAACTCTTACAAGGACATCAAAAAATAAGGTGATGAAAAACAATTTCCTGTACTAAATAAAAACCTCACAAAAAAGAACATATTAATAGAGGAAGGAAAAGACAGTTACGAAAAGGGGCACAAAGGCATGGAATGATAACTCTCCGTCTCCGTTCTTCAAGATTCAAGATCTTTCTTTCTTTCTTTGCTTTTTTTTTTTTTTCTTTTTCTTTCATGGCCCATCCATGTTCAATCCACGCAAGAGTCAACAAAACTACCAATTCTTTTGCCCCCAGTTGGACCCAAATTCTTTTATATGAACGGTGCTCATATGATAAATTGGAAGATTGTGACACTCTAGTTTAATACTATACGGTCCATCCTTTGACCTTTTTGCTTTTAAAATTTACGTCTAATTTATTCAATTAATGAAACAATGCAAATGAAAAGAGGGTACAAGGATAAGCATCAAGTTGTGAATGGTGTCCTTTTTTGTTTTTGTTTTAATTTATCTGAAGAAAAGATTATATAGTTTATAACGAAGAAGATAAACTAACTGTTATGAGCAGCTTTTTTTTTTTTTCTTTTTTTTCTGTGGGCTTTGAGCGGTGCCCTTTGAACGACACCACCTCCAACATATTTACGGAGAACCGTTTGAGGCCCATTTCAGTTAGTGGGTTGGCTGTGCTTGTCAATCCAGGAAATGGGCTGTAAGAGTGGACTCGTTGTTTTTTCTCCCAGTTCTAGACCTTTTCGGCCGCGTTGGCGTGTGAAACAGAGTGTGATTTATATGTGATCCCTTTTGATCCTGCAATATTTACATTATGATTTTGCTTCGTAATCTTACAACATAAATCGTCTTGTTGGTATATATAGCCATGGCGCAACATAATCCGACCTCTTAGGGCCATTCAATTATTCTCCATTGGCTCATTCAACTGTATTGTTCGTATACGTTGGCTAAATGAACTCGGCTGGACTAACAGCCCAGCAAATGATGCATATAATAGATACAGACTACTCAATAATAAATGCGGCTTTGAGTAAATTTAAGAAAATAAAATTACAAGTTTGCCAAAAGCCAGGCTTTTTAGCGAGATGAACAAAATTTTGATAATGGAGCTGATCAGAAGTTCAAAGATTTTAAGTTAAATTAATTTAATTGGTTTATTTAGAATTAAATTGATAAAAACTTAATATTATATAAAAATATTTATAGGTAAAATATAAGAATATACAAAATATAAGTATTATATATTATAATATTATATTTTAGAGATTTAATTATATATATTTTATAATTTAACATGTTTTTATTTAAATTAATTCTTCTATTTTCATTTTTTAAGGATAAACACAATAATAAAATAAATTAGTCTATAATAAAATAATAAATCAATATATTTTCTTTAAAATATAAGTAAGTATATGAGATAGATGTTTTTCAAATTAACGAGTCTTAAAAAAAGCAATTACCTGAGATGTAATAATATGTAATAAATCATAATATATGAAACAAAGTCTGTGGTGCAGTGGCAAGAGGACTTTAATGGTTCCAGTTGAACTGGCTGGTTTTCTGATTCCGAGACCAGAAAGCATCTTTTGTAGTTATCAAGCATAATCGGACCAGACTGAAGACTGGTTTCCGTTCTTTAGAATCAGATCAGCCCGTCCGGTCTAATTTTAAAACTTTGATGATGACACGTACTTGACTATACAGGTTTGTGTTTGAACGAGGTCATGAGTTCGATCAACTCAACTCATAACACTTATGACGAGCGCAACCACCCAATGCTAAATGCCATTTTGATAAAATTTGAGCAGCTCGAGATTGTCCTGACGGGGGCTTGATCCTAACAGTGTGGACAATAGCTTCAATAATGGCATATTAACACCGTTGATAATAAATCTGGCCGGGGATTCGCAGAAACTCTTCTGAAGGGAAATGGGTGTCGAAAATGCAAGGGCTATTTTGACTGGGGTAACATCAGCGGCAAAACTCTTTTGCCGGGTTGTTATTGATTGCTCTGCCAAATCGCACATTTTATCAGAAATGTAATAAATTCTTCAAGAAATGACTACAACACAGATCTACTTCCCATTTTTGGCAAGGAAAATTGACACTTTTACCAGATTTGACGTGTCTTTCGTTCTTATTTTCATTGACTCCATTTTCTAGCAAACATTTTCAGGCCCGGCCTCATGTGGAAAGCAAAGTCACGAGACAAATACGTGGGAAGTGAAACTCTTTTTAGGCCAAAAGAAAAGAGAGAGAGAGGACAATTGGGAAAGTGAAAATTGGAAGCAAGTACAATTCCTACGAGACGGTGAGTTTGGCCCTAAACTCCGATGGACTTCACAAAAAGAAGAGTCTACACTTGATCATTGTACGATCCATTGGCTACCGATTGCTTCTCTGGCAGCTTTTGTTGGGGGGCCACTGTAGAATCCATCCCCATGGCATTGTCAGATGCGGGTTTCTTGGCCTCTCCCTTGTTGTTGCGGTAAATGAAGTACAGTATTAGCTGCATTGCCCCAAGTCCGCATCCAAATCCATTGGGAACCTGCAACACCGAGGCAAGATTTTCATCAAAATTAGGCCTATGGAATTTTTGTTTTTTTTTCACCAAAAACCTAAATGGGTTACTGATTTACCAGTCTAGGAATGCTGAATGGGTATAGAAATTTGCGTACAGACTAAGGGATAAAAAGGAAATGAAGAGAAACTTACAGCCACAAAAGGGTCATGACCAAGCAGGCCAAAGACAAACCAAGAAGTGCCGCATAAGAATACAAACAGTGACAAGAAGAATGGCATGAATTCCACACTCTTCGTTTTAATCACCAACCTCTGCACACATGCGAAAGATCAAACATAATTATCATTCAAATGCTAAATACGCTGCAGAATTTTGCACAAAATTCTGAGCACTCGGACTTACCATGATGGAAAGAGGGGAGGCATACATGATGATGGAGAAAATGGTGGCAGCAAAACCACACAAGTTTTTCCTGGCGTTGCCATGCAAGGCAAAAAGTGACACAAGGGCAACCGCGGCAAAAACTGAGAGCACAAGCGTGAGGAGACCGAGGATTTTGGTCTTTTCCTTCCTCGGTGCGTAGATCAGGAATATCAGCACATAGACGATCTCAATTAGAGCCCCCGTGCCATTAATTGTTGATACCAAAATGTTGTTCTTCGACACAAAAGGCAGACCGTACCTGTGAATTGGATGAACTCATAAATCAGTGGTTATCGGCTGGACTCCCGGGCCAAAATTGTAATCCATAGCCAACAAACGAAACTATCAAAAGAAATAGAGATCTAAACTGCCATTTTCATCCTCGGGCAATTTTCAGATCATTAGTAAATGCATCAGGAAAAAAAAAAAGGTACTCAAAACAGGTGGACATTAAGACCATTTACCGAAGAAATTAGAAATTAAGCAACAGCCGACAAAACAACGAATAAGGGCTTAACCAAAGTAATATGGATGTGACAAGGCAATCGGCACTTGCCAAAAAATTAACTGCAGTTAAAAAGAACAAAAGGAAAAAAAACAAAAAGTGTAGTTAAGGTAATTCAATTAAGAAAAAGACACGAACAACGAGGATCGAAAGTGAAAAAGTGAAAGGTGAGCAGTTGAAAGCAACGAGAAGCGCAGCATACCAAGCAGAAAGGAGACAATTCATCAGAGTCATGACGTACGGAATGCCTGAGAACTGCTCTGTGGACTTGCTTTTTATGATTCTCCTGAATGTTATCCTATCAAGAATCATCAATATCAGCAATACAAAAGCTTAGTTTATGTATCACAAAAACATGTAACACAAAATGTCATGCATGGGGATCCTCTAAAAGCTGGAACAGAGAAAAAATCTTCGAAGAAATTGCAAGAAAACAGAAGCAAGAAAAACAGGAAACGAAAAGAAGATCAGAAACAAGAAAAACAGGAAACGAAAAGAAAATCAAGAAGTGTAGAATTGGTTGAAGAGAAACATTTTCAAGAACGAAGCTTTTGAGTGTATCAGGTCAATTTGGAGTCTCCAAAATAAAAATTCACAAACTAAATATGGACGGAGAATTGCTTCTCATGTTAGTTAGTCTGTTAGAGAGAGAGAGAGAGAGGGGGGGGGGACATTCTGATGCATACGTTGGAGCCAAGAAAAGGAACAAAGCGGTGGCATTTCCTGTAAACAGAACACAAAGAAACAGTGAAATCTGTAAGTCCCAACTCAAGAAAAGCAAAACCTCAAGAACAAAATTACAGAAGAAACCCAAATTCATGAACTTAAAAACCCACCAAAGACTCCAAACACGAAATGCAGAATATCCATGATCTAATATTGAAACTTTAAGATCCTCTCCTATCCGAACCCACCAAAGAAATCTCTCAGAACAAAGAAGAGAGCAAAAGATGAGGGAATTCTTTCAAAAGATGAACCAATTAGCTTCAAAATTTATGAGATTACAAGGGGCTTGTTTGCAAATGGTGGGGAAGGAAGGAGATGAGATGAGAGAAGATGACAACGAGGCATTGGGTTTATATAGAAAGGATAAGCGCCTAGCTATGAGGTTTTTGAGCTCTCTGTCCTCATCCAAACTTGCCTTTGGTTAAGTCTTGGCCAAGTTGGTGGTCATTGTTTGGTGAACTGGTTATTAAACGATGCAATAGGGAATACGTAAATGTGCAAGCAATGACTAGGCAGTGACCATGTGGGAGTTGGGTTAGACTCGAAAATGTATACTGTTCTCCTTTGTTTTCGATTGGGGGTGAAACGGGCAAACCAAGCATACAGGAGTTTAGGATTTGGTGACAATCCTTACAAGGGATTTTGAGACCTGTGAGTGCTGAAGTTCTGTTGCGGGATTTTTGCTAGTTCCGTTATTGATTAAGTAGTAGGTTCTCCCGCAAGGGTCAACTTAAATTTTGTTAAAATTTAAAAATAATAGATTTAAATAAATATAATTAATTATTATATTGTAAATACAAATTAATTATATTTATATAAATTTATTACTTTGGAGTCACTAAATTTTTTCAACAGAGAAAGCTGACAAAATATAAAAAAGGGAGGGAAAAAAAACGATGTTTAAATTTTAATCACCATCTTGATACACAGGAGAGCCATGACTGACTGGAGTGGAGGAGATGCATGTTTGCTGACTTATTAAATCGAAGGGGTAAAAGGGTAGCACAAAATGAACATAATATATATATATATATATATATATATATATATATATATATATATATATATATATATATATTATGGAAAAACGAATAAAAAAAAGATACAAAGACAAAGACATTAATGGAAAATGATATTATTAACACATAATTTTATTTATTTCTTTATTTATTTAAGATGGGATGTAAAAGGGCTTGTTGGGCTCGCTCATATAAACTAATTTATTTTTTTGTACCAACAAAATAATTTATTTATTACTTCTTTTGACATCAATGCTAATAAATAGTTTTAAAGTCTCTACTCTAAGATACTGTGGTTGGAAATTTATTTTTGAAAGATAAAAAAAAAAAAGAATTTATATCATGGCAGTGCTAAGTTTAGATAAGAGAGAAAAATAACGATGAATTGAGGGTTTGCGCATACCTGTGGGGACCCACTAAAAACTAACCATTTTAAGCGATGCATTCGTACAAAAAATTACGAGGAGGCGTGAAAATAGGTATTATTAATAGATTTATAAATATATAATTATAACAGTTAATTGTAATATAATTAATAAATTTATAATAGTCTCGCCTTTTAATACATAATAATTAATAAGTATAATTAGATAATGCAAAATTATATAGCCAATCTCTATTTATCAATATATTTTCATAGTAGAACTCAAAAATTAAAGCCTTGAGATCAGATCGCTAGTCCCTTCTTTACCCATTCAGAGGTTTAGCCATTCAGTGACGACCACGGCTAGCCTTGACCGTGGATCGTATAGGCGT
Source organism: Bruguiera gymnorhiza (assembly GCA_020883675.1). NCBI lineage: Eukaryota > Viridiplantae > Streptophyta > Magnoliopsida > Malpighiales > Rhizophoraceae > Bruguiera > Bruguiera gymnorhiza. Next base: position 401,374 of record JAIRCJ010001047.1, on the reverse strand, counting down.
CTGTGAGACAGCTATAACTGGAAGCCTCCATGCTGTAATTGGAGCAACACGCTAACAGCTTGCCATAAATGGTGTAATTGCCTTTTTATTGGTCCATAAGAATGGTCTTTTTCTAATTTAACTTGGACTAGGAAAGCGCGTCTGCGATTTGGGACGAATCGTCACGAACAACATTAAGCAAGACTTCCGATTTGAAACATTTAAACAAGCTTTGGACAAGAATGAGTGAGGAATTTAACTATTTCCCTTGATCAACAACCCCAATCGACATGTTAATGGTTCAGAGAAGCAGATGCTCGGAGATTTTACGACGAACATATCTTCATGGCATGCATGGTCTTACCAAAAATGATGGTCAACGTAGCTCTAAATATATAGAACGCCCCATCAACTTGTTCTTAAGCTAAATTGATCCTTTTGGCCACTTTGTCCATTACTTGTTTCCGATACAAGAGAGCCTGCTAATTTTTTAGGTGGCCATAACATTGCAGTCCATATCAATTGCAAAAACGCGTGGCAAATCTTGAAATATTCTTCCCTAGTTCATCTGGCTGAATCCAATTAAGAATCAAATCGACCTTTGGGCGACATTACTTTTTCTGAAAAAAAAAAATATATGTTAGAATGCCTAATATTTATTTTTGTATAATTTAAAAAAAAAATTATTTGATATGAGAATTAGATCGTATATAATTTAACATAACTTATTTTTTTTTAAATGATGTGGAAGTTAGGCGATATCTAAGTTGTTCATGACATATCCCACTATCGTAGAGATATAACTCATATGTAACATTAATAAGTAGATTTTCTCAAGGAGCACGAGTGACTTGGTACAAATAGTTTGCTGTACATACCTTACAATTTATTTAGTTGTGTTGTTTTAAGTGCGGTGATTTTTATTTTGCTTTTTTAAAATATAATTTTCTCATAATTTTAAATCATATATAATAAATGATATTTATTTGAAATAAAAAATAATAAAATAAATTCATATAATATAAAATAATAAGTTAATTATATTTTAATAAATAAATAAATAAATATAACAAATAACTTTACTTGCTTTTAATATATTTCCTTCCACTTGCGGAATCATTTTAAAAAGAAAAAGAAAACTCTTAAAATGACCCCTTGCCAAACTCAGCAACACCCCTCCTTCCCCCCCGCCCCCAAAAAAAAGGTATTTACCTATTACGTGATTAAATATCAACCCCTGATTTTGGAAAGTCAGTGACTCGAATATATCCAAAACGACTTGTCGTTTTATTCTAAACGAAAGAGAAGCTCATTTTGTATACTAAAGTATAAGGTGACGCAAAAATTAAATCGTAAATGATATGTAGTGTGCTGTTATTTTAAACTATGCTTCTGTCTGTTTAGAGTATACTATATGGCATTATAATGCGCAAGAAAAAGGTGCTCATGCACTGAATGATGGCTAAAGTTTATGTCGGCCGAAATTGCACGCTTATATGGAAAATTTTAGTGAACAATTGATAAAGCAAATGAACTGTTTTCTTTTATCTTTGATAAGTAAAACTGTTAAAGGTTATAGTCAGCGACATCTCATCGTGCAAAAGCGTAATGGTAAGAAAAACATGCAAAAGCGTAGTGGTAAGAATTAATTCACCCCCATAACCACATGAAATAAGCTTAATTTTCTTGTTAGTGGCAATCTTGACCCCATTGGCCTCTTTTGAATGAGACGAGTTAAGTAAGACGTTTGCTTACGGTTCTACGAGTTTCCACCTCTAAACACACAAATGACTAATCAGATTAGCTATCAAAGTCAGTATAAGTAACCCACCTATGTGGATCCACTGGGCAAATAGATTGCAAGTTGCATCTGATTAAGCAATCACGTTTCAATATCCAACACGAATCATATTTCTTTGCATAAGCCGAACAACTATAGAATTCAAGGGCAGCTCCTCGAGGAGATCAATTGCAAAGCGATGGGAACTACTAATTAGTGCATGAGTATGACTTACGTGACGTGACCACACACTTGGGAACCAGCTTCGATCGGTTAGTTACAATATCGTCAATCTTTTAGAAGATGTAGTATATTTTTTCGACAATGCAATCAAACACATTTTGTAGGAAATGCAGTATATTTTAGTTTTGCAAATATATATATATATATTCTGTAGCTGGAAAAAATGTCGTACATTTTTAGTCCACTTGAGATTTTCATTTGTTGAAAAATCAGTAAATTTTGATTTTTGCAAAAATAAGCGAATTGTAATTTATAAAAAAAAAATTGTTGTATATCTTTGATAGAATACAAGATAATTTTTCAACAATATAATATATTTTTAAAAAATGCATTACATTTTCTTTCAAATACAGCACACTGTCTTTCAAATATGGTACATTTTGATTATTTTTAAGAACGAGCAAGTATTTGTGTAAGTGAAGGCCTACCCCACGCAACCTAGGACTTCCGTAAATGGATATGACATGCCAATAGGTTACGGGCTAATGACAAAGGTCGACCGATTTGATGGCACCGAAAGCATAATAGTTTCAATTAAATCTGCTTAAATCATAATTCACAAGAAGAGACAAAAAGGTAAAAACCCACCGAAGGAGCACCTTGTCTCCCGCACATTTTCACCGTTATTACCAGCAATAACCTGTTTGTGAGCACCAAAAATTGAGTGCAGCCAATGAATGCTGATGGAATAAAGTGGAAGCAACAAGTTTTTCACATTTTGTGCCAATGTGGACGCCGGACGGGACATGGGAAAGTTAACTGGTACAAGGGAAAAAGAACAATGGATCAAGAATGACATGATTTATCGAGAGAAATTCACCAGATAGTTGGAAAGGAAAAAGCGCTAGACCTGTTGGATTAGACGATGACCTTCACCGCCACTTTATTGTAAATTTACTTTTTTCTTGTGCTAGTTATTGGGGTTTTTTTTTTTTTTATAAATTTTTTCCTCTTAAAAAGATTGATTGGTATCACTTTATTCGTATCTTTCTTGTGACAAGATGCCAATGCAATTGATTTTGCCACTAGACCGTCACAACTGCTTTGGGAGAAGCATTTAAGTATTATTGATTTTGGCTGCAAAATCAGTACGCAGAAGACCCACAGCAATTGCAGAGGGTTTTGGACGGAAACGATGCAACGATGCTGTCCATATATGCCAACTTGTTTTCTTTCCTTCCTTTTTATCAAGTGGTTATCACCGTCCAATGTTGTCAGCCAATGACAGATCGATTGCTTCCAATCGACTCGTACCAAGCATAGCATAGCAAGAAATCTTCGAGAATTTCCTTAATTTTTATTTATAAATTATTCTATTAAGTGTCATAATCGCCCCCAAATATATTGATTTGGGGGCCAAGCGGCAGCTTCTGCTTATGTACCATGAGTAGCCACTGCTGATTCGATTCTCATCAGCTCCTCCCGTAGCATTTTGCTGTCAATTTTCAACAAATAATTATCACTCAGAAATGAAAAAAACTGTTATCAATTTACTGGTTCACGGGCAGATTGACAAGTTTACCATTCTTAAGTTCCCAATCATAGGGTCATGGACAGACCGAACCGTAGGTCGATTCTCAATTTTCGTTGTTGAACCGGTCGGTCAGGTCCCAATTTAAAAGCAGTCTGTGACTCAGAACAAGACCACCACCAAACCGTAAGTTTAACTGTGCATATGCCATGTGGAATTCCCACGGGGCGTTAGCATTGGGGCCGTCGAAGGCCATTGTTTTGGAACGAGCACAACTGAATGGATACGGGTGACCACATCCACGACAAATGTAAATTAACGTTGCCCTGTTGTGATCGTTAAATACTTACAATTCTCGTTATTAAGTATGATTATACATTAAAAATATATAATTAACAACTTCTGCATTGATCATCTTCCGAGGCCCACATCAAATTCATTTTCCATCGAGCGCTTTAACCATCAGTCTCGTGACTTTACTTTGTCGTCAGCAAGATTTGATTAATTAGTGCAAGATTATGTCGTCGGTTTTGTCACTGCGAGCTAGCTGGTGGCTAGGCAGCAGAGGAACGGAGACACGTTAGTCGCTTAATTACCACGATTTGTTTTAACTCTTGTGCCTACCAGAATTTTAATGTACCGGTGGATCGAGGATTTGCTTGCATTTATGAGTATGGTTGGAGGCTGGAATATGTAGACTCTGAGTTAGAGCGGTATAATAAATTACAAACAAGTACCCAGTTCCAAAAAAAAGAAAAAAAAAAAAAGGGAAAAGAAAATCATACTCTTCATTGATGGCTCGATTGTTTTGCAATGCATCAGCTCCTGCGTCTAACAAAATGAAAATTGGGGCCAAGTTTCTAGAAAATAGGAAATAATTCCGGCCAGATTATTTATATTTTCGCCACGATAGTCTTCGAGTTGTTCTTTTTTGGAACTGGAATACACTTTCTTTTTTTTTTTAAGTTTTTTGGTTTCCTTTAGCTTTTTAGGATTGAAAAGTTTTGATTGCAGGCTTCGCCTTTATTGGATTTATTTTGATCCTCCTCCGGCTGCCGGGCCACTGATGAAAGATTCATCCTCCCAGCCCCAGCTGGTTTTGGAGCTTAGTGGGCAAATTTGCTAGCTCGAAAATAACATGTACGTTCCTTTGACCCTATGCGCAATTACGTCGTTTACTTGTCTTTTCCCTCCTGCTTCCTTCATTGCTGATATGATGTATTACTATTAATTTTATCCCAGTTTCAAGGTAGCACAACGCTTAAAGAAGTGACTTTCAGCGAGTTATGAAACGATGAACATAACCACATGGAAACTTAACAAAAGGGAATCAAATGATTTGGGAAGATTCCAAATTTGTGGCCCCTCAGCATCTTTAATTCTCTTGGTTTTTCTTTCTTTTTCTTTTTCAAAACGTGGAATTGAACTTTATCAAATGAAAAAGAAGCACGTACGCTATATACACATGGGATCCAAAGGAATTCAAACCTACCCGAGAAAAAAAAAAAAACAAACAGACAAAAGGATCAAAGTAAGACGGGATGCATTGGCTTTCCCGAGTCATCTTAAACATAAAAATGAAGTATTTAAATATTTTCAGCCTTTTCTTTTCTTTGAAAAAGAAAAATTAAGCAACATGCTGACCATCGCGCTTCCCTTAGAAAAACTAACCTTTTTTTTTTTTTTATAATTTTTCTGGCAAACGTGTTTTCTGGTCTTTTGCTGATCCAATCAGAATCAGTTCTGCTTTTTAATTTGTTTTCCCTTTTCTTTCCTATCAAGTCATTTCACTTCATTGTCAATCATGTCTGACAAATGTTTGTTCATATACGTTCCTGTACCATTTACGAAGGGACCATCTCAATTATGATCGACAGATCATTTCTAGATTATAACATTAAAAAATATTAAAAAATAAAATAAAATTGAATTTATTATAATAATTATTATGTATAAAAAATATATTAATTATTTTGTATAAGAAGGTTAGGACCCACTATAACCAAATTGGAGTATGCATGGTGTTGAATTGTAGGCCTTTAAATGCACGTTTCCCTCCGAAGGAGGGCTTGCTTACTGGCTGAGAGAGCGTACCAGCAGTGTACCAATGGTTTTCTAGAAGAGCCATGGCCACAGCTGTGTTTTCTCGCATACAAACCCCCTGGCCACAATTCAGAAGCATGATTTGCAAGAGCATTTATTTTATAATCTCGTGCAGGTCAAGAAAGGGACTCGGTTCAACGTCATGGTTTCACATTCCATAGTCCATCTCAAGAATTTAAATTGAGGACCCAATGTTCTTATAGGTATTTAATAATGTATTTTCAATTGTGAATGCCGTACCTGTGTGCTTTTATGAATTTAATTTTTTTGTTATTAAGAATAACGTGACTTATCCTATTAAAATTATTATAATCATTTATTTTAAATTTTATAATTTTAAGATCTTGTTATTTTGAATAAAAAATAACTTATATTAACGATTAAATACGCATGATACTATAATAATATTTAAAATTAAAAATTTTGGAGTTTAAATTTTATTTAAAGTAAATTAACAAGAAAAAATTAATGATTAAATTGGAGAATTCTAACGTGATAAGTCATATGATCCTCACATGTAAAGAGCAAAATATACACTAACCTGGCCACCCTTTGCATTCAGATTGATAGATTGCAATAATGGCAACTAGTGAGCTAACCTAACATTGATTCTTCTCCTATCTTCATTTTTCTGGCCAACCTCGGTTCCCTTTGCCGTATGCAACCGCATTACAGAGTTGAAACGAAAACACTGAGCTAGGCATAAATGCTTTGAGTTCCACGACTAGAAGAATGATGCTCTTGGCGCAAGAGATATTAATTCTTGGAGGATGGGGATATATGTTACCTAGACTAGAGGCAAAAGTGCAGATTCACAAGTTAGGTCTTAGGACATTATACATTATAGTGTAATAAACCCAAGCATACAAACCCATATGTTGCTCGCGAATTAGAGCATGGCATATTAATTGTATTTGTGATAGGATAAGATCATTAATTGTTACACATTTTTGTAAGATGTGTTAGTAAGATTCTTTTTCGTAAGGCATCTAAATTTATAATTTTCATCAAAATCCCAAATTAAAATACAAGTCAGTACACAAGTTTTATATGTTTATGTCAAATTGTTAAATGTTTTTGGTGTTCTTATTAATGCATATGGCTCTGTCAGTCCTTGCCTTCGCGGCATTGTGAACGCTTATGGTCAAGTGTGTCCGTAGCCTTTTGTGCAGTTTGCTGTGGTATAGCTGGCGTGGGATGTTGTTGTGACCTTTAATTGAAAGATATTCAATTACCAAACACGCAATCGACAAGAATCAAGAATTTACCATGCTGCATCACAAATTGAGGCATCCTATTTTAACAGTTGGCACTCCAAATGGCTCTCCCTTTCCGATGACTCTCTCTCTCTGTTTTTCTTTTTTTTTTTTCTTACTCAAAATTTGTTCAAGTAAAAACGAAAGTGCATCAGAAAAAAAAAAAAAAAAAAAGAAGAAGAAGAAGGAAACCCCCCTGGGTTCATATATAAACGGCTCTGAGACGCATGCCAAAACGAACTTTTAACCTTGGGTTACCGGTCAAGTCAAAACCTGCCCATGATCGAGTTGGATCATAAGAGTGAAAAAAAAAAAGGGATAAATAAGTGAAATGAAGAAAAAAAAAAAGGCCCTTTTGAATTCTATATATGACAACATCATCCACAACTGTTGTGATAGTCTATAAGGTTTTTGGGTCATAATAGAGTCAATTAGTCAATATAGATTGCTGCTAATTTTTCTAGAAAAAACTATTAAATACATATTTATAATTTTTATTATTAATTATAATTATATATTTAAAAATTAAAAATATATAAACAATAATTATAATATTATGTCAGAATGTTCATTTATTTTTTTCCATTTTTAAATATTGTTGGCAGCTATACCAGGAAGAAACAGTGTTAACGTAGGCAAGTTTGCTGATAAGCTCGATTTTATAGTCTTCAGCTTTTGGTAAAATATCAATTATGACCCACCAGACTCCCAATCGGACGAGTCACACCAGAACTGTCGGGGGCTGCGATCGTACACAAAATACAGATCGTTCACATGTTGCTTCTTCTGATTACAAGAATTGAAGTGCGGGCGATGTTGAGTTTGTTCTTATGTTGTACCCATTTTGATCATCATAATCACTTAGCCGATCTTCATTTCATCAACTCGTGATTTAGATTTGATCAAACTAAAGCCTTGTCCAGTATGTATAACATCAATAGGAATAAGACTTCTTTTTGGTGAAATAACCCAGAATATATCATGTGAAGAATACAGAACTCCTTGCTGCCTATCCACATATATATATATATATATATATGCAAATGATTCTATTTTTACTACCATTAAGCAGCTTGGGGTGAGAGAGGTATACTTTTGGGACAAAATTTCCAACTTTTTACCAGCAAAAACATTTTATTTTCCATTTTTATTTCCACCTTACATTGTCACAGAGAGTGAGGCAACTGGGAAGGGAGTCAAAACTATGCAGATAACAAAAAAAAAAAAAAGAAGATTGTGGCCTCGACCACCTGTGATTTTTTGAGATCGTATGGAGTAAGCCAAATTGACCCTAACAAAACAATTAGGCTGAAAGCATCTTTTTCGCTTTATTGTAAACAATTAGGCTTAAATGTAATTGACTATAACCACGACAAGAAAGAGAATTACAATTTGCATTACACAAACAATGGAACTAATACCTCACGTGCTGCTGCCCCTCTACATTGGAAATTTCCGGATTTTGGGTTCCAGCAAATTGCGTAGGCAAATCTGATCAAATGTGTGGCTTCAGTGAAATGGGAACGGAGATAATAACCATCCGAGACAATACAAGTGACATTCAACCAAGCATGGCATCGCATACATGCGAGTAATCATTGGTAAGCAGGTCATCGAGGGATGCTGTTAGTCCATTTATAAGACAATATTTTACCAAAAACAAACAAACCTAAAGATCTAATTAATTTCAGATTGCTGTCACCTACGCCTCTCAGTCCTCCCTGTCTCTCTTCAAGTTTGAACCCACCAAACCCCTAAGCCCCTTTCGCTTCTCATCCTCCATGTCTCTCTTACAGATTCGTTTAGCCCCCCCCCCATTTGAAAGAAAATCTAATTGCAACAGGCAATTTCTCGATTTTTAAATTCTTTAATCTATTTTTTCGCGTCATATGGCGCATGACTTGTCTTCTCCTGTTATGCATCTATCATTATATAATGTAGTTCTGTTAATTCATGAACGAACAAAAAGCCCAAAAAAAAAACAAAAAAAAAGCAAGTTGAATTTTGGTTATTGGGATTTCTCATCTATATTTCAATTTTCACAATCCACAGTTTCGAGAACTTTAAATTGGCATTCAAATTCAAGGAAATTCAAGAATATATTATTTATGGTGGGCCCACCGCAACCTCTTGTTTTTTTTTTTTTCTTTTTTCTTTTTTCCTGTATCATTTTCTCCCAACCCACTGTGGCCAAGGGTCCCAAGGAGCGTTGCAAATGAGTAGGCGAGACCGGTGAGTAAGAAGATACGAACTGGGTAGTTCCCTCCAAAAATACACAGCTGAAAAACACGGTGATGGTGTCTGAAATCCGACAAGAATCCACGTATAACCCTCTGCAAGAAACTCAAAGTAATGTGCATCAAACTCAACAGCCTCTCAAAATCAAGAAACCAGTTGGGTAAACTGGTGAGAAAGCAAGACTCCCCAAGGGAAGCCCTTATACTTTATCACCAAATTCGCCGAAAAGGAGCCTACTTTTTGGGTATAGTCCCTCTAATCGTCAAGGCCTGTGCTTCTATGTCACTGCTAACTTATGGGAAATCTCTGCATGGCGAGGCGATCAAGAATGGAGGAGATTCTGATGTGGTGGTCGGCACATCGTTGATCGACATGTATGGGAAATGCGGAGATGTAAAGGATTCGCGTAAAATGTTTGATTGTATGCCTGAGAGAACTGTTGTAACGTGGAACGCGATGATTGGTGGGTATATTAGGAATGGAGACATGGAATCCGCGTCTACAATTTTTGGGGAGATGCCAACCAGAAGTCCAGTGACTTGGAATGAAATGATTGGCGGGCTTGCAAAGAGTGGAGATCTGGTGAAAGCTAGGAGTATGTTCGACCAGATGCCCTCTGAGTTGAGAAATGTTGTCACTTGGACCGTCATGGTTGATGGGTATGCAAGCAAAGGGGAGATGGCTGCTGCGAGAGCCCTATTTGAAAACATGCCGGAGAGGAATTTCTTTGTGTGGTCATCGATGATTTCAGGGTATTGCAAGATAGGTGATGTAAAGGAGGCCAGAGACTACTTTGATCAAATTCCGGCTAGAAACTTGGTAAATTGGAATGCTTTGATTAGCGGGTATACGCAAAATGGTTTTGCGGAGGAAGCTTTAGATGCGTTTAGGAAAATGCAAGACGAGGGTTTCCAGCCTAATGAAGTTACGGTGGTAAGCATTTTGTCTGCTTGTTCTCAGTTGGGGCTGTTGGATGTTGGTAAGGATATTCACCTGATGGTAAACAACGGAGGAATAAAGCTTAACCAGTTTGTTGAGAATGCCTTAATTGACATGTATGCAAAATGTGGGGATTTAGCTAATGCCAGGTTGATCTTCGAGACTATGGAATGTAGAAATGTTGCCTGTTGGAACTCCATGATCTCAGGTTTAGCCACTCATGGGCAAAGCCAGGAAGCTATAGAGTTCTTCTGGAAAATGGAAGAGTCGAACGAGAAACCAGATGAAATAACATTTCTATCTCTTCTCTCAGCTTGTGCTCATGGGGATCTCCCAGATGAAGGTTTAGAGATATTCTCCAAGATGGAAAAATATGGGTTGGCGGCAAGCATCAAGCATTGTGGCTGCGTGGTTGATCTTTTAGGACGTGTAGGAAGATTGCAGGATGCCCATGATTTCATCAAGAAAATGCCAATGAGACCAAATGATGTAGTTTGGGGTGCTTTCCTTGGAGCCTGTCGAATTTATGCAGATAAAAACATGGCAGAAAAAGTGTTAGAAGAGTTTGGCACTCCGGATTTGACTCTTGATTCTAGCAATGATTCTCATTATGTGCTGATGTCGAATATATTTGCTGCTTCTGATAGTTGGGAGAAGGCGGAGAGGGTCAGAATGGAAATGGGAAATAAAGGACTTGAAAAGACTCTGGGACAAAGTTTACTTATTCTGGCCAAAACAGAATTGTAGGTAAGCTGAAGTTTACTTATTCAAGGAAAGCCCTTATTACTCGGACATACGTGAGTGACTGGTACAACTTACAAGCCAAAGTTATGGTAAGTCCATGAGCCAAAGCTTCAGCAAAGTTATTGCACCACTTGTCATGAAGTCCAGAAAAGCATGCTTGCCAAGAAAAGAATTGGAAGAGACATTCAGATCTACGTTCCCTGCTTTCCAATGACTAGAGGATACGCCCTCTGAATCAGAACCATGATAGTCTTGTGAAGAAAGTTGTGTTCACAATTGAATGGCAGCTAAAAGAGCAATTATATCAATTCCATGACATTTTAAACCAGAAGTTTTCTTCTTACGTCCAATAACAGCTGGGAGGCAGGAGGAGAGTTTTCCTATAAATTTATATTCAAAGTATGACTATATTTGGATTGGATGCAAGTCAAATTTGCGCAAAGACAGCTTTGCTGTGAGCATTATCTCTACTATCCTTTTGCTATCTTTTTATTACTCTTTTTTGGTACATTGCAAAAATTTCTAAATACTTCATAGGAGGAAGGAAGTGGATACCATTAGATTCTGCATTCTGAAAAGTATGCAGACTAAATGACACGGAAGGACTCAGCTATCCTCTTTAAGTCGTTGTAATGCCTCTTCCATTGCAGACCTAGAAAATGACAGTTTTATCAGTTGATCTCGCATGCTTGTCATATTAATTGAAGAAGTACAGGAATGGATGTGAATTCCTCACCACTAGCAGTAACATTGAACAAATACAGACGATTTCCAGCTGCAGTTGCTGTGATCAGAGCATGAGGTGGCTCTAGCTCATACTGATAATATGTCCTTCCAAAATGTTCCGCTACATCCATGCTTAGAACCTTCCCTTCTACATTATCCCCCAGTACTTCTGGTCCAAATGCATTGATCACTTTCTCTGGAGGTCCAATTCGTTCAATTGTCGCATTTCCACCAAGGTCTGCATGAATTGTAACAGAACCTCAATAAGCATAATCTAGTATGTTTTGTATCAAACCACCAAACAAAGACAACCAGCGAACCAAAAATAAAGGACAATGAAGAGTAACTCACCGTCAGCAAATCTGAGAACTGGAGCGACAATGACAAACAGGCGTCCTTCCTTGGAGCTGGCAAATCGCAAATCAATCTCCGTTCCTCCGAGATCTGCAATAGACACTGGAACCTGTATTGGTGACAAACCATGCGAATCAGAAGAATGGTTGTAGTACCAGGAGCAAAGATGAACATTTCAATACAAGCAATTGAAGTTTTTAGTTTTGTTTTTGTTTTTATTTTATTTTATTTCGATCGAGCAATAAATGATTAAGGTCCATCATACATATTCTATTGAATTTTTTTCTTTTTTCTTTTTTTTGTTCGGAACATCACAAAAGGAGATGTAGCCGTGGTTGCTGTGGACACAAGTCCGCAGTTACCCATTGATAAACTCAACCTACTCCATAAAAAAGATTTATCACTAGAACATTAATAGAAATTTATATAGGTAAAATTTATCCCTGGAACATTAATAGACTCACGTGGTCTCATCCACACTTAAGGCACAAGCGGCACTGATCCTTGGTCCCACCTACCACTAACCATATTTTCCCATGTGCATCTTGGCAACATACCACTAAACTTCCCCTCAAATTTTACTTTAAAAGAAATTTATGTAGGTAAAATCTGCCTCAAATATGCAGAATATTACCTCTTCCCAGCCTTCGGGCACGGAAAAGGCATAAGGGATAATTGGACTCCATCCAACACCATGCCCTCCAGATTTGTCATCTGGCCTCCTGTATGTCCTCCAACCTGTCTGAGCTTAATCATGTAATGAAGTTGAACGCTCATTTAAAATTAGGAAGTCAAAGAACAAACACAGCTCCAGTAGTTCGTGGAATTAGCACTCCCTACTCACACTAGGAATCTAAGCAACAGCATTTGAAAAGACAGTTTTCTAACACCAATTGTTACATGTCGATGTTAGTAAAGAGAAATAATCAACAGGGAGTTGCTAATTGGATGGACCGAACAATGAAAACCAACCTTGTTCGTCAGGTTCTGATAACCCAGGTATCCTCCCTGCTAAAAGTCCCTGTTTCACAATGGCCGATCCCTCTCCCGGAAATCCCAAAACTGCAGAAGAAACAAAAGAAGTCCCAGAAAACAGAACTGTTCTTCTCCCAAAATAGCCGGAGGATTCCTCATCCTCTGCATCGAAGCACCCATATTCTTTCGAATCAGCAATTGCTTTACGCCTTGATATTCCACCTTCCTTTGACGAATGAGCAAGAAACTGATTATAATAAGGAACTACTGGTTGGTGGCGATGTCTCCAAGCCAAGTTGCAGCTGGTGAACAGGGTGCTGGTTCCCATCCTCTTTGACAGCTTACAACAACACAGGTCAGATCGACCAGAAGATCAACTCCCCTCCCCTGATTAACAAACTAAACAGCAGTTTTCGTAGAGGAGAAAAGCTGGTTAATGTGTTCTTACATGCTGACGGAAAAGAAACGTTTAGAAGTTGAACCAAACTTCTTGTGGACGCGGCACGATAGCTGTGCGTGATGTGGATCCTCTTTTCGGATAAAAATCTTGCTTTCTGCCTTACACGTGGCGATTTTAATTATATTTTCAGAACGATTTAAAAGCCATTTCCATTCCAGGTAATTTTTAGTGACCTTCAAATTCTCTTTTTTGTTCGTCTACTACCATTAGGCTGATTGATGATAAAGAGGCCAATAATGGGTCAGGGGCCTCCCAGGACCGTCTCAGGAAAACTCATTGCTGGGCTCGCACGCACACTCCAAGATCCAAGATCCAAGATCCACGAGACTTTACAAACCTGCCTTTTAAATTCGTCTCATTAGACCCCCCCCCCCAAAAAAGGCAACCTTAAATCCTATTCAAGAAAATTGACTCTATGTCTATTATATTATTATTAGATTTCACTCAACTTTCACCGACTCAACAATATAAAAATGGTTCATCAAGCCTGCATTTTACATCCGGCGATAATTTACCTTCGGTCTTTAGTCAAATAAATATTCTTGTGCAAAACCTAATCTGAGCTCTCCAGGCTAAAACTTTGTACTGACTTTGATTCGACAAATTGTAGTTCAGATTCAGGGGTGGAGTAAACAAATTTGTTAATTTCGAACGGTCAATGTGAAGCCACGTAAACACAATCCCATTATTAGGTTGGGTCATTGCAGATTTGGTCTAGGAGGCTTGGACCACAGGCTTGTGAGAAGAGCGTATAGACACAAAGATTAGACCTTACGAAATGCCAACGATGAGGGAGCCTAGGTCGTTGATGATACCATGGCTTCACATAGAACGACCTTCTTCACCGGTTGATAAGAACGGCAGGCTAGAACTCCCCTGATGTTCAAGCATCGTGCTTTTGTTTCTTGGCCGGATTGGAAAAGCCACTGCAGGCAGTGGAAGCAAGAAAGGTGTATTGTCTGCGAGACTCGAAGCTCCCCTGAAAAAAGGGATCAGAGATCGAAGAATTTCATCTCCCAGACACGGACTTGAATTTGAATACTGATCTCACAGGTAGCCGAAGCAAGACTTCGGCAACTAATTCATCGCACCCCATTACTCGTCTCCCGCTATCAATTATGACGTCGCGCTCTATTACACGACCTGCGTTCCTCGAGTTGTCGCACCGGCGACAGAAGAGGCGCCTCGGTTGGGATTTGGCAGGAGAAAAGAGAAACGGAGCCGCCAAAAGCAGGGAGAATTGGCTAGAGAGGATGGTTTTGGATTGGCACCAGGAGGATTCTAATACCAGTTTCTATTTACTAAATATGAAAATCGCGTTATTATTGTTTATGGGCAGGCAAATTATGCGTACCCGTATCGATAAATCATTTGACAGAAAGTTGTTTTTTTAACAAAAAAAAAAAAAAGTATTGTCAATGTAATTATTAAAAAAAAAAAAGTTCCTTATTACTTTATATTTATTTTTGACATCAATGGTATAACTTTGGTTATTTTCACTCTGTTTTTAATGTGTAAGCCAACATTTGCTTAAATTTGAGATTTAAGAGCCGTAAAACCCGCCCCCCCTCCCCCCTCCCCCCTCTTCTCTGCTTTGTCCTTAATTAATCTTTGCTCGAGCTGACACTAATGACCGGCCACTAGTATTGAAATCGGAGTCACTGATTACTGCTCTTGCAGACATTACTCTATGGTGTCTTTGGGGCTGGTTTTCTTCTGGTCCAATCTAGAGGTGACTCCAAAACCAGGGGGGAACTATCTAGGATTGATAAGCTTGCCTGGGAGGGGAGCCCGCAGGAAAGGATCACGTATTTGGGCCGACTCCAGATGGGCGAATCCAATGTGTCGCTAGGGATCACTTTGGGTTGGGGGGTTTGGGTTCTGAAGAACATGTGGCTATTAACTATAGTGAAAAATTGCTGGAGTTAAACGCTGAAATGGTGGGATCCTAATTGTAAGATGGAAGATGGGCTCTCGACCTCAGGATCGGTTATCTTATTCCCCTCCTCGGACATACTTTATTCACAATTAATTGTTAATTTTTAGGATAATTCGGTCGATTTTATGGTGCAATTGTATATTAGTGGCAACTTTATGATCGGAACCAAATTTAACTTCACGTTGCTAAACACACATAAGATAGAAATCTTAAAACAAAGAGATTCCTGGTCTCTTTTACACAATAGGACGCATATTTATAAAACTAGCGCGTCTCAACTTATTCTTCAGGAAACAGCATTATTATTATGTCACAAAACAGAGAATTTCACACTAAAAGAGTCGAGGAGGCTCCGAGTAATTTATTTAGTCCTCCATGTGAACGATGCATCGAATACCTTCTCCTTTGATCAATAGGTCGAAGGGCTTGTTGATTTCTGATAACGAAACTGAATGGGTAATGAATTTCTCTAGTTCAAGTTCCTGCAACAAGTGGAAAGCAATCAATGCATGGTAACAGCGTTATGCAATTTCATATTTCTTTTTCAGATGCTGGTTTCGAATGCTTAATGTTAGGTATTACACCTTGTTCATGTACTTCTCGACAACCAAGGGAATGTCCTGCAGGGGCCTGTAGTTTCCATAGAATGTACCCTTGATAGTCCTTTCGGCCAGAAAGTTATAGGGATTAGTCTTGAACACAGCATCTCTCTTAGCCAGCCCCACAATTACAGCCACACCCCAACCCTGATACCCCAAATTTGGATCATTGGCATGAGAACACCGAACGGAAATTAAGTCTATCAGATTCAAAGAATTAATCCAATCTGCAATGCAACAATTCTGAAGAAGATTTTGAATTGAAAGTGTTGCAGAAAAAGATAAGGCTTAGAGATAACCTCACGGACGCATTCAAAGGCCGAGACCATTGCCTGGACGTTGCCTGTGCATTCAATGCTCCTGTCTACACCTCCATTTGTCATCTCAACAATAACCTATTCAATAGTCCATTATCAGCATCTCAAAAGATCTTCAATACATTAAGATCCAAAAACAGGAAGGTCCATTAGAATACCTCTTGAACTGGCTTTTCATGGTCTTTTGGGTTCACAAACTCTGTAATCCCGAATTTCTTCGCTGTTTTTGACAACGAAAGAAATTCCCATAAAGACAACTTAAGCTTCTGTCTAATGGTGAAACAATAGCAGCAGATGGTACATTTTTATCTCCGTGGGTAAGCACTGGCATATTGGATAATTTGAAAAAGACAGCAAAAGGCGCCACAAATATTGCCAAAAAAGTAAAGCACAAGAAGACAAGCACCACGTGACAAAGCTCACCTTGTTCAAATTTACTTGGATTGATATCGATACCAATGATCCTCGAAGCCCCTGAAATCCTAGTCCCTTCAGCAGCCTAAGCACAAGAAAGCAACAGGAGATAAACTGTTGCAATCTAAGTAATGAAACAGAGGGCTAGTAAAATATGATGGCGCCAAGTGAGAGAATGCTTACAGCTAGGCCAACAGCTCCTAATCCAAAGACAGCGACTGTTGAACCCTTTGGAGGTTTGGCAACATTAACAGCCGCTCCGAAGCCTTAACAACAGTAATTTGATCGGCCATAAACAAGAACTAAATAACAATTGTTCCCAAGTTTTACAGGATTGGAAAATTCTCATTATTTAGTGTTACCTGTGCAGAATCCACAACTTAGAATGCAAACTTTGTCCAGAGGAGCCAAGGGATTGATCTTGGCAACACATCTAGCATGAACTACAGTATATTGACTGAAAGTGGAAGTTCCAGCAAAGTGATAAATAGGCTTCCCGTTGATGGAGAATCTTGTTTTTCCATCAGTAATCATCACAGATCTGTCTAAGTCGATCGGGAGGGCCATGCACAGATTGCTCTCTGTTGATTTGCATTGTTCACACTCACCACATTCCCCAGTAAATATAGGGAGTACATGATCGCCCTGTTTGAGTTCCTTCACTCCCTCACCGACGCTCTCCACAATCCTTAGCAACCAAACAGAAATTCGTGAGATCATGAAAAAGTTCCTAGTAAAGGAAAAATCGGTGTAAATTAGCTTGGAAGAGTGGCATACCCTCCTCCTTCATGACCCAAAATCCTGGGAAACAAAGGGGTCTGTTCCTGTTTTGCAGATTAAAAGTTTTTGAGTGTTCAGTTGCGTACGAGAATGAAGTACCAACACAGCTGCGTGAAAGTTATTTACCTTGCCCTCCCAGAAATAAACATCAGTGTGACAAACTGCTGTATGAAGGACCCTGATCCGGACCTCCATGGCCTGGGGAGGTGCCACTTCCACTTCTTCTATCACCAGTGGCTTCCCAGCTTCCCATGCCACGGCAGCTACACAAATGGAAGCCCATTACACGACTAGTAATCAAATGTAGTGAAGTATGCGATCAATTGTTTGTTGATCTAAGTTTCCTGTACCTTTGCAACGTATAACCTGACCGGCTGTGCTTGACATTTTCCTGCCTTCCCTTCTTTCCTCCGGGGCCTATCAATACGTACATCTCACAATAATATATCTATACCATTCCTGACTGATCCACATCCGGTCAATGCATCATCGTGGTTAATTGCGACGTTTGCCATTCTTTCATTCATTTTCTGGCAAAATTATAATATATATATATTTACATTTATACATTTTCAAGCATTTTGCCCTTTTTAATATGCGGTGGGGCATTGTGTTACGTAAATATGTGGGGAGATATTGTTAATCCGTCGGCGAGATTATTGTTAAAAAAAGAGAAAAACAATTAAGACGTGCCGCTAATTGACAGTATTGTGTTCCAACTTCATTCTCAGATAAAGACTTTGGCCGTTCAATGTTTTCTTTTTTTTTTTTGGACATTCATTCAAAAAAGACCAAAATTCCCACAGCCCCTTTTTTGAATGGACTCAGTACAGTTGTGGGCGGGACGTAATTATATTTTTTCTTTTCCCTCCCCCAAGACAAAAGACATAATTTTTTTAATTTAAAATTGATTTATTTTATTACGGGATGGGGCCTCCCCAGGATGGACGCGTCCATCTCGTTCTTTTCGCGTATCTGGCATATCGTAGGGGGTTCAATTATATGAACCGGGCGAGGGAGACAGGGAATCGACCCATCCAGCGATCTCCGCCACCAAAAGTTGCCTTTTTATTTTTTTATTTTTTTTTATGTCGCAACTTGTGATTGCATCGAATCTTCTTGTCTCATTTGTACTAAAATATTCGATTATTTTTTGCATCAGCCTTATCCCTTTCATTTGGGTTCATTTGTGCGCCATTTACTATAGTTATTTATCATTTTTTTTTTGTTCAAAATAATAAAATAGATTTTAAAAAATTTGTTGGGCTTTATAAATATGAAAAGAAGAAGAAGAAGAAAAAAAAAAAAAAACAAACCAGAATACTTCATCTGTTGCGGGGCACTAAACATATCCTTCGTAATTTTTTTTTCCAATTAATATTCTTTTTTCGGGACATCAGAAGTAAGAGTCTATATTTTAGGATTTTAGGTTTGAACCTTCAATCTCGGTCTAAAAATTTTACCTCTGAGGATTAACACCGAATAAATAGTTGAACTGCCGACCTATTATACAATAATCACTATCCTTCCATTAGCAACTTCAATGCAATCAAATATCGTTTTACATATACTTTCAGATAAAATGGGACATATGGAAATTCTTGAATATATTAATCTCTACAATTTTTATTTTAAAAAAAATAACATGCATGAATATTCATTATCACTCGTGCACATTTAAATTAAAATTATTTATTATTATTTTGATTTAATTTCTTCTAGCGAGGTATCTTTATTAT
This sequence comes from Bruguiera gymnorhiza, assembly GCA_020883675.1. Taxonomy (NCBI): domain Eukaryota; kingdom Viridiplantae; phylum Streptophyta; class Magnoliopsida; order Malpighiales; family Rhizophoraceae; genus Bruguiera; species Bruguiera gymnorhiza. The sequence goes on along the minus strand of JAIRCJ010001047.1, from coordinate 382,318 downwards.
TTAAATAATAACAATTATAAATAAAACTCTCTCATATTTAATTATAATGATAAAAGGGTAATTTTTGTGGATTGTAAATAAATTTTTAGCCTGGTCTGATAATATGCGATACATTTTTTATTTTTTTGGGTCCAATTCGATAAAACTTTTATATTTCTGTTGCAAACGCGTTATTTCGTAAATCTCACGTACATATTTCACCTAAATTATTCTCTAATCCTATTTTAACATTTAAATATGATTATAAACATTTTATAAATGTTACACATTATTATTATTATTATTATTATTATTATTTTAATTTCTATCCCACCATACGAAGATTGACTTAAACGCTAAAATTCTCTCAACTCAACACCCCTCGAAAATTTTTTATCATGCGGATCATAAATCTGATAACTCTGATATTTGCATCTGGGTGCTTCCCCATCAAACTTCTTCCTGTTCTTTCTCGATCCATGGGCTTGGCGACGACCACGAATATATTATTGTTTTAAAAATCTTATAATTAATTAACCGAGAGAGAGGAAACCACGTGGCGCTCATCCTAGAATACCGTAGGCGCCACAGGTAAGCCAAAAACAAAGGAACAAGAATAACGCGGAGACTAACGATACAAGAGACGGACATCGGTTTTCCTGACAGCCAACGTAGGAAACTCCTTGCGCAGTTGGTCGACTCTACAGGAAATACCATTTTCCAGTTCATGCAGTTTTCTAGGGGTCGCGGTTTCTCAAATTGAATTCTCTTACTTTTCCCAACACTAAACAGTATAAATACCGCTCAGAAGCGAAGCTTTACTTTCACGACAAAAGCAAAGATTAAAGTGATCAGAGCAAGTGATCCATCGACAACTTAGAGCGATCAAGGCAGCCATGTGTAGCACTGCTGGTCAAGTCATTCGCTGCAAAGGCAAGTAATTACTTCTTTTCCCCTTCATTTCAACAGTAATATTTTTTAAGAAAGAAATTCATTGGTATATATATATATATATATATTATTTTTATTTTTATTTTTTTTTTAATCTCCTTCTCACTTACGTAGTATGATCTTGTGGGGTCTCCCGTTTTTGTGTTTGTCTGCACATAATACAACTGTTTTTGAATGAATCTAGTCTGTGGGTTTGTGTGCTTTCGCTGAATGATCTCTTTTCACTAATTGTTGTGTGGATGAGTTGGACGTAAAAGGATGCAGATTATTTCCTTTTTCTTTTTCTCTTCCGGTAATGGTTCTGGGTTGCTTGTGAGTTGGTCTATTCTGTGGAAAAGAGAGGGATAAAAAAATTGTAAAGCCAATGGCTATTGATTATGTTCTGATCCAACTGAGGCTGTTTACCGTTGTTTTCTTCCTGCTCGTGCCCCTAAAGATAATTAGTCACCTGATCGATGTTTTATTATTTTAGCCGCCGTGGCGTGGGAGGCAGGGAAGCCGCTCGTGATAGAAGAAGTTGAGGTTGCACCACCACAAGCTGATGAAGTCCGTTTGAAGATTCTCTTCACCTCACTATGTCACACAGATGTTTATTTCTGGGAAGCTAAGGTGAGAAATTTCTTATTAGTAACATAAATATTCCCTGTTTGTTTGGACCAAATTCACATTTTCTGTGCCTCTGTGTAAAAGGAAATTCCTTTATATTAGAATATGCTACAGGAAATTCCTTCATTTTGTTTCTGCGTCTGACTTTCCCTTTCCATATAGCTCGTGTAGATTGGATCTCCACACAGCCCAAACTTTGTTCATAAAGTCCCTAATTTGTAGGAATTAGACTATACGAATGACATCTTTTCTAAATGCTGAAATGCAATCTTGAGATGCGGTACTGTCTTGTTTAAAGTGTTGCTCTCTTCACACCCATCACCATTCTAAAATTCTAGTCTTGCATTCTGCAGGGACAGACACCATTATTTCCCCGCATATTTGGTCATGAAGCTGGAGGGTAAGCTATTCTCTCCATCACGTGGTTTGCTATTTTTCACATGGATAAACTAGCTGATTTCTCTTGAGGCTCTCGTACTGATTAGATTGTTTAATTTTTTGGACATAGAATTGTAGAGAGTGTAGGCCCTGGTGTGACTGATCTGCAACCTGGCGACCATGTCCTCCCTGTGTTCACTGGGGAATGCAAGGAGTGCCGTCACTGTAAATCAGAAGAGAGCAACATGTGCGACCTCCTCAGGATCAACACTGATAGGGTTACCATGCTCAGCGATGGCCAAACGAGGTTCTCCATCAATGGGAAGCCTATTTACCACTTTGTGGGCACCTCCACATTTAGTGAATACACTGTATGTCACGTCGGCTCTGTGGCCAAGATCAACCCTGCTGCTCCTCTGGATAAAGTTTGTGTCCTCAGTTGTGGAATATCTACAGGTTTGAAGATAACCCCCTCTTTCATTGTTTATATACGTTGTCTGCTGAAAATGACAATAGGAATGTTAAGATTTTTATCTAGAACTGACAACTTTGGCTTTTTCCATTTTAAGGTTTTGGGGCCACTGTGAATGTTGCAAAGCCCAAGAAGGGTCAGTCTGTTGCCATTTTTGGATTGGGTGCTGTTGGGCTTGCTGTAAGTCGATTTTGGTCGCATTTTCCCGGAGTTTTTTGCAGCCATGAAGGTTTCTTATAGGGTAATCTCATTTTACTTTTCCACTATTTCTCAGGCTGCTGAAGGCGCAAGGGTGTCTGGGGCCTCAAGGATTATTGGTGTTGATTTGAACTCCAGTAGATTCAACGAAGGTAAGAAAAGCTTATTTGAAAAGTTATACATATAATGATGCCTAAAGTCACGTTGGGAGAAGGTATGATTATCTGTATTTAAATTCTTATTTTTTTGGCAGCCAAGAAGTTTGGTGTTACTGAGTTTGTGAATCCAAAAGATTACAACAAGCCTGTTCAAGAGGTTGGTTCTTTGACTCAATTGATGGGATCATTTTAATCATTGTGGTTTTTTCCTGCAAAGTATTGTGCTTTTTTCTTAACAGGAGGAGTATACTGACGATGATATTTAAATGTTTTGGAATTTGGAGATGCACTTGGTGTCTCGATCCTTAAATTGTTCATAGTGAAGAATTAGTCCTATCAATGACAAATTGTCGTATTCTTGAGGCTTATATTGCTCTGATTCTTGTGTACTCTTTTCCAAATGATGAATTTTACATACGTGATTGTCTGGTATTGGAAAATTTTTGGTTATGTGGGGATTGATTTGACCTTTGATCAGGTGATCGCCGAGATGACTGATGGAGGAGTTGATCGGAGTGTTGAATGCACGGGAAGCCTCCAAGCAATGATCTCGGCATTTGAATGTGTTCATGATGTAATTACTTCCCTAACTCATTTGTCTCTAATCTTATTAATAAAAGGAAAGACAACAACAGGTATAGATAGAAGATTGACTTATCTCTTTATTTTGACTCCTAAGGGATGGGGTGTTGCTGTACTTGTTGGTGTCCCAAACAAAGATGATGCATTCAAGACTCACCCAATGAATTTATTGAACGAGAGAACTCTTAAAGGCACTTTCTTCGGCAACTACAAGCCTCGCAGCGATCTTCCATCTGTTGTGGAGAAATATGTGAATAAGGTATACTTGCGTGTCTCTGAAGTTCCAAGAACTTGTGATGGTTTATTACAATAGCTCTGAGTTTTGCATGAGTTACTTTGTGTACTTGTAGTAATCGAATTCCACTGCCTCTGACTTGCAGGAGCTAGAACTGGAGAAATTTATCACCCACTCTGTCCCTTTCAGTGAGATCAACAAAGCATTTGACTTGATGTTGAAAGGGGAGGGTCTAAGGTGCATTATCCGAATGGGGGATTAAGGGTATGGCAATGACTTTGTGAAGAGACCCACAGGTTGTGTATGATACGCGACGCAGTCGGCCTTGCGGCCCACTAAAGTTTTTTTTATATTTTCTAATTCTCGTGCAAAAAAAGAAAGAAAAAGACATCCTTTTCTTCCGGTTCCTCTTGTTGAGAAATAAAGGAAAACCAGGCATGGTTTTGATTATTTGTGACAAACTGCTCTTCTTATTCTGCTGCTTGTGTGATGTTTCTTGCTCCCTATTCCTCCCCTCTCCCCCGACTTTAATTTGATAAATTTTTCTTACTTGCCATGCCATTAATGCTTGAAGCCCAACCAAAAAAAAAGAAAAGAAAAAACTTCCGTTTAAAGTTTAAACATCCAATGTGGCTAGCATTATAATTGAACAGTTGTACTTATTTTCCTTATTAATGTTCGAAGTCACTGCAACATTCCCCCCCCCCCCCAAAAAGAAAAAAGTCACTGTTTAAGACATCAATAGGCAAGAGTTTGAACTTTAAATTACGTATCAATCAGAATGATCGACTGGCATTAATGTCAAAATAACTCCCTTTCAGTCATTCGGGTTGTCGTCCGTTGCCAGACGTCCAATCAAAAAAACACAAAGTGGATTCGCCCAATCATATATTCCGTGAGATAATTGGATCAGACTGGCTAATAGAACGGCTCAGCGATGACTGCGCGCCTAGCGCATCTGACGCTGTACTGGCCACGACACAATGCTCTCTGGCCCATAAGAGTAGGGCACACATAACTTTTTAAGTTTTTTTTTTTTTGTTATTATTATTTATAGGTCGAGTTAAATTTTATTCAAAAAAAATTAATCGTTAATAAAATATATAGGAAGAATGTTTAAACGAAGCAAGAAACTAAAATTAAGTAATAATATTAAATTGTTTAATAGTTTTTTATTTTATTAAATTATCTATAGTACAATTAAAATTTATAATAATGTACTTAAAACATCAATTCACACTAATACAAAAAAATTTAGAAATTCTAAAAGAAGCTATTTTCAACCTCCGAAGACATTGTTTCTTCTGCTTGAACTAATTCGGTGCTATATTAAAATCAAATTTTAAAATAATTTGTTTATTCTTAAAAGTAACATTAGAAACTATCAGTTAGTTTTATAGATTATAAGATAGCTAATAATTCTACTTTGTCCTGTTACGCTTTTTTTTTTTTTTTTTTTACAAAAATAATAAAAATAATAATAATTGCACGGGGGGCCGCACGGGCCACATGCTCGCCCAGGAAGTCCATCGGGACCCCCATTCATCTACGTTTTCCGTAGCAGCAACTGCTTAGAGCCAGGCCATCAAATCCCGCCGTCATCCGCGTCCTATTTTTGCTAAGTTATATGTGCAATTTAATATAAAGTGCGTTTGGTTTTGGTTTACCTATTATTAGATGTCATTATAATTTGTTGTTTTTAATTGTTATTGTAGATGGCTGATTACTTTTATTGATTGTTTTTGCAGATGAATCAAATAGATTATACTATTTTGTTAGACCAATATTGCTTTTTACTATTATATATCAAATTTATTAATCAGGACCTTTAATTTATGTTTCAAATGAAGGTGAATTATTGTTAAAAAATATATATTTATAAGCATGACAAGATTTGCTCCTTTATCTTTTTGTTTTTTTTTTAACTCTGAATTAAAGCATTTTTACAATTAATAAGAACAAAAAAATTGGTGGCCTATTTTGTTTTTAAATAAGTTTTGTGTAATTGAAAGAACTTAGATAATTAATGAAATTTCATTTTAATGATAATTAATAAGAAGATTTAGATAATTAGTAAACTGGTAAAATTCTTTCAAAGAGAGTTTGAGAGATTGCTGAGAAGGGTAAAACAAATATTTGAATAATTAAATACTATTTTTAAGAGTAATTTGGTTCTATACCAGTTATCAATCAATATTGTAAACAAAAAAGTAAATTCAGAGTTGCTTTTTACATCGGATACTTTGAGAGAATCTATCAAAAGACAGTAAATATTAAAAAATATAACTAAACGCCAAACATTTTACTTTTTTTTTTTATTTTTTAAATTGAATAACAACACAACCCGCTCAACAGCAAAAACAAACGCTCTTTTTGGTCGGCCTGCTCTATCCATGTTGTAATAAAAAAGAGGAAACTTCCTTGATCGTGAAATCTTTGGTTCGTTAAGGAAAGTTTCAATTAATTGTTGTTCGAAAAAATAAAATAAAATAAAATAAAGGGACTTAGCACGAATTCTGTCGGGGTTGTTAAAAATAAAGGCAACGTTCGCTAGCTTCATGTCTTGTTGTGAAGCTACGAAACCGACAATTAATTAAATTAAAATTTGAACCACCCAATAGCTTATTGGTTTTGAGTACGAATTTAATTTCTTTTTTCTTTGGTCTAACTTTTAATTTAATTTCTTATGAAAAAAATAGAGGGAGAAGAAAAAAACGATCCGATGAGCCAAACATGTGGAAATTTTATGCGGCAGAAATGCACACAGTAGTCCAGTCGGTGGGGCTATCAAAACAATGCAAGGAAGTGTTGGTAAACATGTGGAAATTAATTATATTTTTGTTGTTTATTCTTTCGTACTAACGGTGTCGTTTTCTTTGTATGAGTTACTGATAACACTCGGGGGTTCAACTTCCCTGAAACAGCATAGAAGACATATAGGTTGGATGTGTAGATTCCGTGTTCCACTTCCTGCCTTGTCCAAGTGCACGATTGTCCAGCGATGCCTTGCAATTGAGGAAGCCACTCAGCATTGTTGCCGTCCACGAACCAAAAGAAACGGAAAAATAAAAATGAAAAAAAAAAAAAAGAAACACTCTTGCCAAAAACTATATGCAGTGCATGTGCTTAGTGACATTTGTATCTGGCAGGCACCCCCACGGAGACGGTAGCCTGCGAAACCCCTTGAAAACAGAAATCAAAACACACGAGAAACACAAAAACCAAAAACAAGGAGGGGAGGAGACGCTAATTTGTTGGGACCCGGGGCCGCCGGATGTCTGATTACGCAGTGATCTCTCTGTTGAACATCCAGCTAAACCTCACGCCCTGCGGCTTCATTTTCTTAGCCCTCTCGTCGGCTCGCTCCTGCAGCTTCCTAATCCTGGGCGGTAACCCGCACACAAACTCCTGCGCATTCCTTCCCTCACCCGTCAATCCCTCCATCTTCTCCAATCTCCACCGTCCGATCAAGAACTCCAAAATATCGGCGTAATCGTAGGCAGTGTAAACCCCAATCCGCTGAGCCACAGCCGAGAAGTGCTCGAAGATATGTGGGTCCTGCCCATCGTACATTAGGTGGGCCGGCATCGTGATTTTCTTGCGCATCATGTCAGCTATCGCTAGCATCCCACCCGTGGGGTCCACCTCGAGGAGCTTTTCTACGATCTTGACGTAAGCGTTCTCGTGGCGCCTCTCGTCGGATGCAATGGTGCCACATATGCGCGCCAGCACCGGATCGCCGCCTTCCTTAGCCAACCGAGCCGTGTTGCCGTGCGACACGAATGTGGCTCTCTCCTGGAACGACGTGTAGACGAAGCCCAAGTATGGATTGTTTTCGGTTCCTGGCACCTAAATTAATAACGCGAATTACTAATTTAACCCACCAATCTCTTTTTGTAAATTTCTAATTGAATATTTAGGAAAAAAGAAAAAAATAACCAATACATGTTAAGAAAATTATGATATTAAAAAAAAAAAAAAAAAAAAATATATATATATATATATATATATATATATATATATATATATATATGTTAAGGGAAAGAGAGAAAGAGAGAGAGAGAGAGAGAGAGAAAAGAAAAAAAACTCACCATGCCAGCTCCAATCAGATGCTGGACAGTCCGCTCGATCATGAGCATATCGACCCGACCCGACAAATACAAGTAAGTCCGAAGCAAATCGCCATGCCGGTTCTCCTCAGCGGTCCAGGCCCGGGTCCACAAGGCCCATGGGCTCTGACTGGATCCAGTGTCGTCCCTCACCCCATCAAGAGTGTTAATAAGGCTCTGGTATGTGGGCAACGCGTCCTCCGTGATCATATCGCCCACCAGCACCACGAAATACTCGTCCGGAAGCTCAGCCGTCCGATCGCGTAGGGCCCGCACCTGGTCGGCGAAATCAGCCATGGGCAATGTGGGGTCAGGCAGGAAGTTCTGGGGTTGCCAGCATTGGTCCACAGGCTTCAGGAGCGGTAGCACATTCTGTGCGGCCCAATTCTCCAGCGACTTGAACATTTCCACTTTCTCCGGTGGCATGGAGTGGGTCTTCTGATGTCTCGAAAGTGGCGGGGCTGGTGCGCTCGCGGCGGCAGAGATGGGTGGCGGACGGAATCTGACGGCGGAGCTTGGTGGACCGCCGCGTTGGTGGGTCAGGTTTAGGCCGCGTGGCGTCCATGCAAATTGGAGTTTAGGAAGGTGGAGCGAAGCTGACATGGTGGTAGTAATAATGGGCAGTCGCAGTCTTTGTGACTGTAGGCAAACGAAAAGCGAACTGCAGGGCTAATTATAAGCTTCCCGCTTCCGAGTTGTTGAGATATGTTCTCTCTAAATTAGTTTACCATATATAAATGATATAAGATGACGAATAGAGGGTAGTAGGGTCTTTTAATGGACATAAGCAAAACAAGGGGTGCTGTGGTTTTTGGGACGCGGATTGAGGAAAAAATAAAACACAAAAAAAAAAACAAAAAAAAAAAAAGAATGAGAGAGAAATGGTAAATGTAAATCTGTGGGTTTGAAACAGTTGATTCGGCACCGGCCGGCGCGTTTGTTGACCATCGAAAAATGATGTGGGTTAAGCAAGCCCACTTGGCCCAAACTTGTTATGTTGGGTTTCAGCTTAGTTGTTTCTTATTGTTTTCTTGCAAGTGTCTCAGTTGGTGACCATTCCTACTTACTAGGTTAAAACGTGTTGCTAACAATCGGTTTCAATCGTGAGCTTGATTCACCAAGTGGGAATTGTATCTTCTGCAAACCTCTTTTTCCCAAACATCAATCTTTGGACACGTTTGGAACATGACATTGTGAGAAATTGCTTTTTTATGAATTATGGATACGACTTTCGTGCAAAGACATCCCAACAACGGTATAATGCCAACTTTTAAAGAGAAAAAAACAAACAGAATTGGGGCTATATTTCTGTATTGGTGATGATAATGACAACCGGGTTTTCTAATCTATTTCACTTGTTCCAAGCCCAAAGGTCATTTCGCCTCAATTATTGAGTGTTTATTAATTCAAACATTTCACATTGGCATCAAATTATTGCAGTGGAGGGAAATTTAACATGGGTAACTTATGCTTAGTTAGGCCTTGTTTTCAAGCTGGCGATGATGATTAGAACTAGAAGAGGATTCTTCCACCCCAAGTTCACCAGCATTAGTCAAGCCCTGTGCTACAGACTTAGCGTGCAAGCCTTCACCCACATTCTCATTCTTCCTGATAACTTCATTAACATGCACATCATCCTCAATCTCTAGCACCACGGCTTGCTGCCCATGAGGCCTCTGCACAATGGTCTCTTTCATCTTAAGGTGCTCATCAACATGGACCAAGTCTTTTTCTTGAACTCTCTTCTTTTTCTTCTTGATGAAGCAACAGAGGACAGCAGCCAGGAATGCAAGGACTAGGAGGCCACCGAATGATACAAACACAATGACTATGACTGTGGTGTGGTTGCTTGGAGAAGGAGAAGGTGGCACTGGGATAGGTGATGGCGGCGGTGGCTGTCTATGAGGTGGTGATAGTGGTGGTGAAGGTGGATGTGGACGTACATGAGGAGGTGGAGGCGGTGGTGGTGACCGGAGGAAGGGGCTGGGTGGAGAAGGGAAATGAGGGAAGTCGAAGTTGTTAGGGGAGGCCATGTCGAGGGTCTGTAATAGTTGATTCAAGTTAATTTTGCTTGAGCTGTCGTAGAGAAAGAGGTGGATATTTGTAGTGTGGGAGCCAATGACCACACACACACACACAAACATATATATTCTGTTTAAATTCGAGTGTTAGAACTCATTGCCGGATTTTGGAGACTTGACTCTCATGCTAAGATTCGTGGGGTGGGTTTGTTTGCATTGGAAAACACTTCTCAGTTTCCCTGCACTACTCAATTTCCCTTGCTTTTCTTCTAAAGCTTATTCTCATCACCATAGCCTAAAACTTCTTGCCCTGTATAACATGGGACAGAGTAGGTAAATTTGGCTTTTCTGCATTCCATGCACTGAAGTCTGAAAATATTAGTAGTAACGACCATTGGGATGAAGCAATGAAAAGCTTTCCGAACACAACCAATTTACGATGATTGTTTATCTAACAAGTTCAAATGTCTGTAATCGTTCTCACATCCTGAAGTTTCACCAAATGACCCCCTATAGGCTGCACACCATCGTAGGCACATTTCCCAAATCACGGCAAACCATTTTTTCCTTCTTCTTTTACCTTTTTTTTTTTCTTTTTTGGTTTATTTTTCAACATTTTTTTTATTTGTTTGGACAGCTGTTTGGGATGTAAACTCATCGTAGCAAACATTTGGCTACAATCTTAACCCCAAAATTGGTCCAATCAGTGCGGGGTCATCAGGCCGGCCGGACCAATAAGGGTCAAAAATCCTAGCCATTTAAGAAAACCAGCTTGATCCGAAGTTCCGAAGTTCCGTTCATCTCCCCAGCCGGATTTAATAACACAACTGAGTGATATTTAAATGACATTTATATTAAGAAAAATGACAAAGCAGTCGTTGTTTTCCCTCTTCCCATTTACTTCAATCTCAGACGAAAGCATCAGCTCTAATTAATCTTCCAATGAACCCATCCCTTAATTTGCGCTCAAGGCATGCTCTCAGTGAGGTCACTATAGATGTGCTGCAGCTTCGCAGAATGGATCAGTAAACATGGCCTACAGTAAGGGCAAACACTGTGCAGTCTTGGAATTTAGACGATGGAATTTTTATTGCAGTGAAACAAAAGACATCAGTTTCTCAATAATCACCCAAGATGGAAATTTGAATTGGACAAATACAAACAACGACAACAACAAATGACGAATTTAGGCATTTCTAGAATTGTACATAGGTCCATATAATGTGCAGAGACGAATTGTCTATAGTCCGTACATCTTGTATGAAGTTTTGTAGGATCTGCAGACGTCCAATCAAATAGAGATAGGCTGGAAGATGTGCAATATATACTGACAAATCTTATGCTTATGGATAGACAAACCCATTACAGCAAATGGAACAAGAGTATTTCATTCCACATATCAGGTACGCCAGGCAGACACCAGTGGCTGCAATCGGGCACGGACGGATTGTCACTCCAAGTTCCAACATGTGCGTCACTCCGGAAGGCTCCCATCGGGGTCACATGCAGAACTGTCACTGGCACAACCATTTTCTTCACAACCTTGATTATGATGTCTGAAATTGGGCTCCGGTCTCTCCCTCCAGCTTTTGATGAAGGGCGACGAGTCACCCTGCAAGAAAGACGCTTCCGGCGACTAGCACAAAGACAAAAATGTAAGTCAAGTTTCAAACACAATCTTCTAGTGGATATACAAAAGTATTTGCATACCGACAAAACACGACTAAAAACAAAAGAATACTAAATTAAGTTTTCCAAAGCTACCAACTCTGAACAGCCAAATCCAACATTCCAGAAACCATATAATTAAGCACCCAAAGCATTGGTAACAATGTAAAACAGATTCTTGAACTTTGGCTAACCAAGTGAAGGTAGTATTTGTTGAGACTTTTCAATTTAGTGAGTAAACCACCAACTAGTATAGTGGAAGTTACAAAATAGGAAGAAATGCAGCAACAATATTATAGAAAACACACCTCCAATGGGAGGCCTCGAAGGTCCGGAAGAAAACACTTGTCCTATTTGGATTGATCGCAGACTCAGCCCAGGAAGCCCATGTATTTAATGCTGTTCTGAAGGCAGCAGTGATAGGCATTCCAAGTTTGAGTGAACCACCTACGGAGAAATAGCAGCCCCTGTCTGAAAAAATATGTTAGGATCATTCTACAACACCTTTATTTGCAGGAAATTTTCTCTAAATTGCAGACATATTGAAAACTATAAATAGATTGAAAACTTGGAAGAAATGGATTGGAAATTTTAGTTGTGAACACATGAGAAGATCGACAGGTTTAAAATGTTGTTGTAGATGGTGAGAAGAGTGTTGGGAAGACCATAACAAGTCCAAAGGCATGACTTTTGAAGAATTCCAGATGCATATACCATCATGTTCTTGTGCAATTGCTCACAATCTTTACAGAATTTTATGCCAATGCTATTTTTCCACAAACCTTTTTGTTAATCCAAAGTTTGAACAAGCAAACTTTGCTGCCAAACTGAGGTTGTCCTAAATTGGACTATTTTTTTGCCAGTCTGATGCATCCACACCCTTTCATGAAGGCAATCTTAGGACAGTTGGGAAAGCCCCAAGTTTAGCAAGCGACTCATTCAGTAAAGAAACAATCCCATGTTCAACCACTTTAGGGCATAACAGACTAAGGAAGAGCTGATTGCACCATACACATTTGGCTTTGATTAGATGACTAAAGCTTCAATCCAAATGTGTAAGGTGTCATCAAAGCATTCATCTTTGAGCCAACGAAATCCACTAAAGATAATAGTGGAAAACCAGAGCATGAATGACTTCATAAGGAGAAAATTGAAGGGTACAAAAAGGAGAACTTACATTAGCAAGTCCATAATCTAGAATTATAGGCTTTATAGGACTCACATATACAGATGTTGACCAGAACAAAAATGCATACATAAAACACTGTTTAAAGAGGAGCATGCCACAGATATTTTAAGAAAGTCAGTAGTTTGAGAAGTAGATAACTCACATTTCAAAAAGTTTACTTGATGTCCACCAATGCCCTGAATTAAACACTAGAACATCAGAATCAATCCACTCATGGCTGATATCATCCAAACTATCAAGTTTGATTGTTGATTTGACCTTCTTTGGTGCACGCCTCGGTACTGGACCTGGCTGTACCAGGAAAACTGAACGATAAAAATCAATTCTCAGATCAAAAGAACTAAACCGCACACTTAGAAACCTAATATTTTTGTTGATCTTGTTCCTATTGACTTCATAAACACTGTTCTTGTCCTCCACACCCGTCATCAGCAGGCATATCAAAGACTCCCACTGTGTTCTGCTCAATGAATCGCCAACAAAAGTAATCCGTTTCCCACGTAGCTTTCTAAGAATTTCCTGCACATCAAACCTTGGAATGTCACAATTTCTAGGCTTCCATCTCCATTTCATATACCCTCTATCTCTTCTCCCGTTAGCCAGGCAGTTAAATCCATGCTCTGCAAAAGGACACTCAGAGGCATGGTATAAAGGGTAACTCGCTTCCGGGATCCAGCTTCCTTCAAAAACATTACACTGCTCGATTGAGACATTGGATGTGGGAACATCAGGACTACGAATCACTGGCTCGGATCTTGGAAGCAGAAACAAACACCCCAATGTCATGGCTAAAAGGAAAGACAGAAATGACCCAACCGCAATAACTCCATTGAATGATTGAAAGATCCAGGACCTAAAATGACCCTTTACTATTCCCTTCCCAAAATTGGAAACACTTGAGCAAAATGGTCCAAAATGGCCAAATGATTGCCGCTTGACACCATCAACCATCTCAATTATCTAACTTCTTCAATGTGACGTCTATACCATAAAAGTGAAAACTGGTCCCAAAAGAGAAAAACCCACGAATGGATCATCAACAACTCATGCCAAAAACATAAGCTTAGTGAGAATGTTATACAACCGTATGCTGATTAAGTAAGAGGGACAACAGAAATCTTACGGTATGTTTAACTGGGTCTTGCAAGAATGCAAAGCTTGCTGGGGCAGGTGAAGCTAGAGAAGGAAATTGTGTTCGAGAAGGGACAAGATCGAACCTTGCAGAGTGGACATTTTGGTCGTTTCATAAGCACAAAGCGCTGCATATTGACGGTTGAGTAGTTTAGACTGGAATAAGAGTGGAAAACAAGCAAGAATTTTTTTTTTTTAAATTTTAAAAACAAGTGTAGGAATCAAACCTTTAAATTAAAATTAAAAATTTAGGTAGCTGAATTATTAAATTTTGTGCCGAGCGGCAACAGCAGGAAGCTTGTCAGTCGGTGAACGAAAAAAGAAAAGTTGGTCTTTATTATACCGAAAACGTTAAAAAAAAAAACAAAAAAGCGGGGCGGGGTCGGAAAACAGGTGCCATTTATACTGACAAGTGTTTCAATTTTATTGGTCTAGTATGGGAAAGGTCAGAGGTACTAGTGGTACTACTCACTACGATTGACCACAGTTGATTTATACTCAATCATTTATTTATTATTATTGTTTTTTTTTGGCTTCGTCAATATACTCCCTTACAAGTAACGAGTAGTTGAGAATTATGGAGCGTGTGTGCGTGCGTGTGGATCTTTTATCAGTTCGGTATATAAGCGTGTACGTGGCATCAAACTTCTTACATGGTTACATTCAACTGGAGTTAAGAATTCTTGACAATTAACTTCTGGTTGGAAATGATGGGTTTAGCTCTCACATGAATGGATCCTTCTTAGTACAACCTAGACATCCACACAACTTGTACTATGGAACCGTAAAGCATGATCCTGAAACCATAATCTCAATCTCTGAGATCCAAATTGGATGTTTCAAATTTGAATATAAACAGTTCCCCCCCCCCAAGTAAAATGAAGACGAGCCTTTGCAATTCACCTGTCCTCAATTACAATTTAAGTGCTCATTTTCTTCTTTGAAATCCTACTATGACTGGGATCTCAAGCACTTCCTTATTGCCTTCTAAAGATAAGGAAATTTTGGACCTGTGGTTGTGTTTTTTTTTTTATTTTTTATAACAACTCTGAAACTATACCAAGATGCCATAAATGGTGTAACAGTTCCTAACCGTCCCCCGGGGTACCCGTTGTATTAGGTAATCTACGGCCGTGCACAATTGAACTGAACAGATGCAGAGCTCTTGATGGCTGTGCATAGGGCACCATGTGGGCAGCACCTCTTACTGTCGCAAAAGTCAGCAAATTTCCATATTCTGTTACCCAACCTCCCACCTATCCAGAAAATATATGTACACAAACTGAGCAGGCAGGCCTTATAACGCCGGTGATCTTTGTAAAGCAAAATCTGAGCAGTTCAACAAATCGAGTGCGAAGGTACCTGAACCTTGTGAAACCACGCTGAATATGGAACCGTAATCTTGAACTTCAGATCATGAGCTAGTTCACGGACAAGCGTTCGTGAGCCCAGCAGTGGTACAACAGAATCTTGATCACCACTGCATCAGTCAAAAAATGATGATATCATACACAAGAATGTATTTATTGGTAATAAGGATGTCAGAAATAGACGACATTCTTTCGAATAATGTATATCATGAACTTACCTGAATACCCAGACTGGAATACGGTTTTGAATTATCTTTTTCAGAATAGGAATTATGTCAATACTACCATCAGAATCATTGTAATTTAGAACCCTGTCCAATAAACCAACCTACAAGTATTTAGTTACACTGTGTACATACATAGTATTAACACAAGATATAGTGATTAGTAATTTAACCAAGAGCCAAAATCTCAGAACATCTGGTTTAGATTTTTTACTAATAGGTTCGTCCAGCCATGCAGTGAAAGGAATGGGACAATTTGGTATCTGACCGAGCACAGCTTCAGAGTTAGGACAGCTTCACTATCTTGCTCGAAACGTCATTTTGCCCTAAAACAACTTTAAGCACAATGGAGATATTACTTACTCGCTGCACATGGACCAGCTATAAGGTAGATTAGTCCGATTTGCATGAAGAGCCTTTTGAACCTCAGGAAGATTGAAATAGAAACGTCTTTCAAAGCTCATGCACACATCAACACCAAGACTCATCTTGGTAGCCTGCATGTATTTGGAAAGAGCAAGCGGAATTTGTATTAGAAGTTTGATTTTACCATAAAAAAAGGAACCCAAAAAAATTAGAAGGTAAACAAGGGCATACCATCTTTTTCAGTCGTAGCTCTTGCTCTACTATAGATGGATAACAAACATCAAGTATGACATCATAATAGTTTATGTGTTCACCAACTATTTTGCTTGCTTCTGATATGGCTTTGTAGCATGCATCGCTTACATTGTGAGGACTCGGATAAGTGTAGTCGTCAAATTCACATTCATTTGTGATCTTTAGGCCAACTTCATCAGAAATCATCCCGTGAGACCAAAAGTATTCATATATTGCTGGAACATCCCGATCAAGTCTAAGAAGCGGATTCCCAATCTAGCCAGGGAAAGCAAAGTGCTAAGAGAAACCAAAAGGTTTACAAGCAAGCATGTTATAGTAAAGAAGCATGAGAAGGCAACCGGATAAATGTATTCTGGAGATAGAACTGTTATGTTTTCTTACAGCTACTCCTTTTATGTTGAACTTGAAACCAGTGGAGTGCAAATTATGGTCCAATAGAACTTCGGCCAGCTGTGGTATGTAATGCCCTGCATAGCAAATTCAAAGATGTGGGGAATTATCTGAATCCGTGACTTAAATAGAACCAAGCAAAAGCAATATGCTGTGATTGTATTGACAATGGTCTGAATTTGCAGAAGCCTAAATATTTTTGTTTCTCCATCAACACAAAGTAATTGCCTTTGATGAACCTAATTTATCTTATACGATGAATCAAAGTTTTTAATCTTTTACAACTGCTTTGTTTTGAGATTTATTTACAAAAAAAGTGGATGTCATTTATAATAGAGTAGCAATCTTGTAAATTCGACCTCAAAAACGTGGCATAAACAAAGAACCATATCTGTTGATATCATTTTCACACCTGCATAGCTTTCTCCAGTAAGAAACAATTCTCGGGATTTGAGTTTTGGGAACTTCTCATACCACTTCAACAAGAACACGTACAAGTCTTTGGCTGCCAAGAATGATTAGTGGTGAGTAGATCACTAAAGATCGATGAGGAAAAAAAAATCAGTTAATAAGGGTGCACTCTACGCTGTTAATTATGTCATAAAAGCAAGCTATTTTGATACCAGTGGAGGCATCCCCAGTGGTATAATCAGACAACGTATTTGAGTACGACCACCCCACTCCAGCAGGAGATTCGACAAAGAGGAGATTTGATGCTGCAAAAGTTAAAGAAGGCATATAAGTGTGTTTCACCAGACTTGGATGCTTAAAGCAGAGTTTGTGATGCTTGCTATATGCTACCTCTGTTCCAGGACATCGAATTCCTTCGGAGACCTCTGCCATCTCCTCTGGGAAGAAATGGACCCAATTCTGTGAAGGCGCCTCCACCCAAGGAGGAACAACCTGGGCCTAAACATGGAATGGTGCCATCAATTCAATGACCAGCCCAGGCTTCCTTAAGACTAACGAACTCACATTCAAGTTATGTTTCAGGCAATAGAATCTGATGATACACAATTATCAATTGCTTGAATCAAATGTGTAAAATCCCATAACACTCAGAGCAGCTGATTATTCGTCAATGTTCAGTGAAATATCAATTTCCTACAAAATTTGCTGTCAATTCTAAAAATAAAAGTTAATGCCGCTGAATCAGGATAATTATCTGCATATGAAGTTGGATCATTTGGTTTAAGCAATGCCAAAATTGTACTTTCAAGATGGTTGTCGAATTTATGTAGTCCGGCCACGTACAGTCTACCACCTACAGTCTACACATGTTAGTGGATATCCACTTACATGAAACAGAAAACGAAAATTAACACTCCAAATCTTTTCAAAAAGGGAAAAGTGAGAAGGGAAAGGAATGAGGAAACGAATCTTTCTTGTGAAACCCAAAAATTGAAGGACAAGACCAACAAGTACAGTTGAGGAGGGTTAAAAAAAAAAAAAAGAAGTGGTGAAAAGAAACAAAACAAAAGAACACCGTTAAGCAGACATAACAGTACAACATCGTAGTCGAAAAATAAAAAACAAAATACAATCAATCAGAGAAAGAGAGAGACACCTCCATTGAGCCAGAGAGTAAGGGGCTTCTTGTGAGGTTCGTGCTCAGCCTCAACAAAGTAATAGAACAAGCTCCTCCCATTCTTGGTATCCACATCAACATACCCAGCAAACTGCCTGAATCCAACCTTTGGTTGACCAGGCAAGTGAACCACCAGATCCTCTGCCGGAAACCCCTCCACCACATTACTCACTAACCATCCAGAAACCAACACAGCAGTGAATAACCCACCAAAGCAGCACCGACCCATCTCAGTAAACCCCATGGCCCTGACAGAAAACCCACACCCTTTATCCATTCCCAACTGATTCCTCCTGTCCCGTCTGTGTCTTATATATATATATATATATATATATATATATATATATATATATATATATATATATACTCCCCTATAAAATAATTAGAATAAGCAGACCAAAAGGCAAAAAGCATTCACGAAAGAATTGTTGATAATGATACTACTCTATACAAGTAGTCTGCATCTTTATCTTTAATGAAACGAAATTCTGCTGCAACAGTCACGTGAACCCTGGACCTCTGCTTTGACCAGAAAAAAACAAAAAGGTGGGTACATATTTCTAGCCCAAGACCAGGCTTCTGTGGGAATTTTTGCAATATATACCCGCTGATACATACGGGGTTTCACCATTGTTGTGTGTACAGCGGGAAGGAACAACGTTGGGAAGTCGAAGGATAGTAGGACACTGCTGGAAAGATTCGATTTTTATATTGTCTCTATGCGTGTGCGCCTGTGTTCACTCGCTAGGCTAAAAGAAACATCTTGGGGCTGCTCTCTTCCAGACAATACCGTGCTGCGAAGTAAACAGCTCAACGGTTAAATAATCCAAAATCGAGGTGTTAATGTTAAGCTGTAATATTAGATTGGCCTAATGTCTATTTAATCATAAACATCACTTCGCGACAACCCTCACGTAAGACTCACAATATATATAACCTTGACCGACAAGGTCGGATAATTTTTGAAATTTCATTATTTTTCTGCGCTTTTCTCCTTGTTCTCTTGAACACACTGCTCGTCTCTCTTATCAATTATTATTTCTACCGATTGAATTTGAATGGTTCATTAGAGTATCTGTACAGCGATAATATAGACAATTTGCCACCGACAACGTCACGAGAAGTCTACTAAATTTTATCATTTAGAGAATAGAGTAGTGACAAAATTTTAAGTGTAATTTTTTCTGATTGTTACTTAATATTGTTTATTATTGAGACTAAAATGATATAATTTTTTTAAAAAATTAAATTGTTTTACTAAATTTTATTATATAATATGTCCCTATTATATTCACATATGTTTAAAATTTAAAATTTAAAAAAATAAAACATTAATTATAATTATTAATATTTTGCACACACAAAAAAAAAAAGATTTTTTTATCGTTTTTCTTTTCCTTTATTCCCGTCATCAGGTCTTACCTATCCAAGGACAAAGTTTCGTTGGGTTCTACGACGAAAACGTCCAGGAATTTGCCCACCTCATATGGGTACAGCTGGTGATTGCTAAATGCCAATCACTACCACTTGTAGTCAATGCCAGTAGAGAGAGATAGGGGCACCGGCCAATCACTGAAGACAAACACAACCAATGGTCGCGACAAAAGTAGCCGTTCTTGTTGATCCCATCTTGGAAGCAATGGAACTGTGGAAATCACAAACCTCAACTAATTTTTTTTTTAATTTAAAATTTTATTAAATAGTGAATTGAATAACAAGAATAATTAATTTATTAAATCATATTATATATTTTTTATTTTTATAAATTTTACATATTTTTCAAAATTAAATTTTAATATTTTTAAATAAAATTTTAAATTTTTAATTATTGAAATACCTTAAAAAAAACTCTTTATCTTTTTTTTTTTTTTTTAATAGAGACATGCACGCACGCGAGGGGCTCAAATTGACAATTTTGGGCCCCATACTGTAATAAAGACATTGCAATTTTGAAGTTGGATCACAAGCGATCTAGGATTTGCTACGTCTTGAGCGTCTATAACCACACTTATTAAAATATATAATAATTACATTAAAATATTCAAATAATATTTTTATTTTTAATTATTTATAATAATAAAAAATATATTTGATTAGTTTATACTTTTTTGTATATAACACTTTTTTTTAAAAAAAATGTCTTAACTAATTTTTTTTTTCCTTGTAAGAAAGCCTTGGATTTAGGTCTCGAATGCATAAATATTCTCAAAAAATTTGCCCCTTATAATGGCGTGTTTGCTGATTGGTGCGTGGGTTTCATTTCTGATGCTGCCGATCAAAATACCTTACGCAGGAGAAGTTTGAAAAGGGAGAACAATTTGTTTTTAACTCTAAGAAGATCAACGGATAAACAATTTGGCGTGCGTGGTCAGTTCAGTTCTACACAACAACAGGAGTCACTGTCTCTTGCCCTGGAGATTTGATAAGTACAATACAAAAACCAAAAGGAAAGAAGAGGAAGGAGACCGCTCCTATGTAAAGGGGGCGCCGAGTTCGAACGGTCGGTAAAGGAAATACGTCGATGAGATTGACCAAAATTTTTGGAGGACTACAATCTTGAATGGGTCCTCCTGCATTGTCCCATAGAGCTTAATATCAACCGGTCGTTGCCCTCTCTCTAAAAAATAATTTGTTAAAATATATAATACTCATATTTATATTATTTAATATTTTTTTATCATATATATATCATAATTAAGTTATACTTAAAAATTAATTTATTATTCTGATAAATCTATTCGTAACATTTTCTTTTATCAAATTTATCAATATTCTCGTTGGACTATTGAAATTTTCGTCAAAAATTAGGATCTCTCCTATCTACTCTTTTCACATAAATCATTTGAGTAAGACACTAAAATCAGGATTGATTTTAATATCATTTCTTATGAGTCTATTATCTTTTTTTTAAAAATAATTTATTAAAATATACAACGTTTATATTTATATAATATAAAATTTTTATGTTTTTATTTAATATGAGTACCTAAATATCAATTTATTATTTTGATAGCCCCCGTCGTAACATCAAGGTGCATTTCATTATTTATTATTTTTTTAATCGCCTTGTTGTTTTTACACCACAAAATTCATATCTCTCTCTCTTTCTCTTTTTCCCATAGATCTCATATATCGTTCGAACCTGAAAACTCCGTGCTCTTAGTTTTAGGCGTCTGAATGTGAAGAAAAAAAAAACCAAAAAAAAAAAAAAGAATGAAAAGGTAAACTTTTTCCAAAAATTGAAAGAAATAAAGAGGTGAAGCTAATTAATGTGAAGTGGAATGGAGCGAGATTAGGTAGGACTGGTTAATTCCCTTTAATGCTACAATTTAATGCCTGCAGCCCGGTGGCTCCCGCAATTGGCTTCCAACTTCCAACGCATTTCTTTTCGAATACATGACTTTCAAGATACCCAAATTGCAAATCTGTTACGGAGGAATAATGATAGGTAGTGAAATTTTCTTTTCAATTGGCGGGTAAATAATGCGAGCAGTGTATGATCGATTTGCAAGTACTTACTATTAAGTACGGGTTCATATTGTAGATGGTATTTAACCATTGACATCATCCTTAGGTTATTAAAAAATTATGCATAATAACACCACGCTGCTCAAATGATTCGGGTAGACTAAAGATTTGTAGATCAACGTGATCTACCAAGTACCAACACAATCATGAGTTCAACACATTGATAAAACTAACATAATTATGAACCCAACCATTGGATAATTACATTAAAAAAAAGACTTTTTTTATTTATTAAAAAATTCATTATCCTATAAATTATATAATAAAAACAATTTTTTTCTTAAATTTAAATTAGCACGACGTACGGATCATGGCTGATTTGAAGATAGGCAGCAACGTACGGGTAAAAAAAAAAAAAAAACACCATCATCTTCGATATGGATGGTGTTTGAATAATAGATTAGACATGATCATTGACGCTATACGTAAGGTGACCTCAGATATTACGTGTGGTGACACCACTGGACAGCTTTTGGAACAACATCGATTTGGGGTTGGACAAAACTGACGCGAGCTCCATAAAGCTGTCTGTCTGAGAATCATGAGTGAGCAACCGCAATAATTACTGCACCGCACGCCGATGAGATATTCTTAAATGAAAGAGGTCTTTCAGCCTACTGCATAGTTATGCATTCGCAGCAAACTTAGCTCGAGTTTTATGAACTTGTTAATGTTTCGATATCGCAGAAAATGTGGCATAATTTTCTCTGTAGATTCGCCTCTACGTCAGTAGACCACGACAGGTTTCCATGGGCACCGCTACCCAACAAAAAGTGACAGTAGAAGTCGAGAGAACATGGCACGAGGAGCCTGTTGCTCTACTTTTAGGACCACACGATGATGCTTGTTTAGAAGAAACTAATTAGTGAGAGAACGACGGTAAACTGAATTTTGTTGGGTATAATATATGATTAATATTTTATATTTTATTTAATAATATAAAATTTTAAACTAAATTAATGTCAAAACTTTTATTATCAAATAATTATAAATTCAATAATACTTTTAATTTAAGTGATATAGATTTTTGTGTAAAGAAATATAAATCTCACTTAATAATTTAATTTTTAAATAAAATGGTTTCTTGACAAATTTTGAATAGAAAGCCAAGAAGCAACTTGGTGGGGTTACCACCAAATTAACCGTTTTAGTTTTGGTGCAAATTTTGTAGATTTTAATGCAAGGCCTAAAACGGAGCTTTCATATTCAGAGTCTAGCGTTTATCATACAACCGTTGGGGAAAGAAGAAAAGCATGAAGTCCAAAAGATTACAGAAGACCTCGTGGATAATAAACTAACTGATATTACATAGAACGACAATTCTTGAGCAAAAAGCCGGTGAATCAGACTCCAAAAGGCTTAAAATGTATTGGAGTTTTCCTAAATATCCTTGCGCATTGTGTAGATAGATTGCGAAGGGCGAAGCTAAATTACGGGCATTAATTTAACCCTATCAGTGACTTTTTTTTTTTTTATCTTCTGCTAAAACGAGAGAATATATTTGACTATCCATAAAATTTGAGATTATATACTTAGTGGTTCTATCAATAACTACTTTGACGAGCAATATGGTTTTCACAGAACAGAACTAAACAAAAACCTAAAGGGACCACAGTGCCTTTCGGCTTTCATCAAAATTACATTGGTCCAAGAGGAAATTTGGGCTTTCTGACATTGTGGGGCAATTGCAGAAAGTGAAAGTCACTCTGCACACTAACTTTTATTTCAAGTCTCGAATATTATGTAATTCATTTTGACCTTTTTTTTTTTTTGGGTGTAATTTAAAATGGATGTGGAGACACGCCAGTAAAGATTAGGACCCAAAAAAAGCTCTAAAGATGTGTATATAAAACAGGGTAACAAACTGTGCAAATTAACGCTTTTGGGACCACAGTCTCCGGAGCTTTTGTTTTGCAAGCTTCCTCTCTCTCTCTCTCTCTCTCTCTCTCTCTCCTTTTCCATTCTGACCAAATAACAACAACAACAATAATAATGATCAGATGAAAGGAAACTCTGGAATGAAGCATTGGATAATTGTTTCTTGTGACGTGCGAGTGTGTGTGTGTGGGGGGGGGATATTATCAAGAGAAACTGAAGGCGGGCAGTATTTAGAGACCGATGATATCTATTCTGATTACATATCTACATGAGTGTATATGTATTGAATTCCAGAACATTTTGAGCCAACAATGACAAAAGGACGATCCCACTCTGATTTAAAGGCTGAACTGAAAACTCCTTTCTAGCCTTTCACTTGGTCAACCGAAGAAAAAAACATTTTTTTTTTCTTAAAAAAATTTTATTCATAAACCAGTAAGCCGGACAATAAACCGAGAAAAGAGAGACCTCTCTCTTATTCGTTAACTAAAGATGAAGGTCTTCGCTCAGCCAAAAATAGTAAAAACGAGAATGCCAAAGAAACGATGCCGTTTGAAGGAACACAGAAAGTATGAGGCTGAAAGCCCATCTATTGTTTGTTTTTCTTTGATTCTCTCTTGAAGCCCAATACGTAAAGCTCAAACGACGTCATTTTGGTTGTACATGGGGGCCGAGGGGAAAAATCCCCTTTTCTTTGCTGGGCAGAGAGCGTGCTGGCGCCTTTCAATTTCGCATGCTTTGCTTGCCTGTGGGTTCTGATTTAAGGTAAACCTCCATATGAACTTGTTCAAATCTTTAATTTTCAATCCCTCTTGAATTCTTTAATTTCAATTTTCTCTCTAATCTTTTCCTTTTTGTGTTGGTGAAATGATTTTTTTTTTTTCCTTCCCTCCCTCTTGAAGAAAGGGTTCTTAAATTTTTTCAATCAACGCACAGCAGTCCTCCAATTATTGGTTCTTCCCCTTATTTTCTCCTTTTTTTTTTTTTTTCCTTCTTCTTCAGTAGTAGTTGTTTCTGGGTTGCTCGAACAGACGCATATAAAAGGAGAGACATCAATGGCAGGGCAGGAGAATGTTAAGCACATTGAAGAGTGCTCAGTTGCCAAGTTAGCTCCTTTTTCCCTTTATTTATTTATAATTATTCGTTTTCAGTGCGATCTTGCAAAACTCTATGACAATGTATTGTATTGTCGTGACATGCATCTTGTGGCTCCAATGAACATTAGAGCACGACTGGTCACATTATGTTTTCAGCATTCATTCCCTTTAATATGATCTGCATCCTTCAGAACCATACCATACTTGAGGTACAAAGTGGGAATAAGGTGTCTAAAGGGATGCTGCTTTTAGATAGGATAGCTAAAAGTTGAATCGGATAGAAATCTGAGGTGCTGCTCACTCAATCGAGTCACACAAAATTGTTAGTGTTGCACTAGTATGACAATTATTGCTAGCGTTTTTGGGATGAAATATTGATCTGAATGAAAGTTCAATGGTTATAGTTTCTCTACCATTTCTGTTCACACTTGTTTGTCTGAGTTCTCTGCATCAGCTCATATTCATTAGGATTGACTTGTAGTTTAGGGTTGTTTAATCATCATCAGGGAGTCAATCCCTCTTTTTATTTTTTTGTTCTTTGGGTACATCGGAAAAATGCTTATGGTGTTAATGCTTATATTTCTCAGCTGATATGAGAATTTGCATTCACTTATGTTGTCCGGTCATTTGGTGTATTCAATAATTAGTTCATAATCATTTAAACAATGTTCTAAGCTCTGACTTTCTCTTTTGCTATGTTACGCCCCTCTTGTATGGTGCAAGTACAGATATAAGTTTTGTTTACATTCTTGCCATTCATAATTTTGGGGTTTGTAAACAACTTTGTTATTCAGTCTGTGTTTCCAAAAGTGCTCTAGAAATTATATTGCTTATCTGAAAATGAAGTTTGCCAATCTCTTAATGGGTGATCCAGAGAAATTCAAGTTAGGCCATGTGAGACACTTTTAACATTCCGCAAGGTCCACCTATAATTCAGGAATATCACCTCTCAACTAGAAAAAGGGAAAAAGTAAAAAAGAAAAAAAACTAGTCAGCCCTCGGTTGTTGTGCAACAGTTAGCTATAGATAGTCAGTTGGATCTCTAGAAGGCACAAAGAAGAAGAGAATAACCACTGTATCTTTAGTAGGGTTCCTGTTTTAGCAATATCTAAATCAACATATGTATGATCATTGATGTGTCCAGTTTCTGATATATTCTGGCACTTTCTATATGTTTCACCTATGAGTTAAGGCAGAGAATAAGAGATGTTTATCTGCAGCAGGAAGTTTTTTTACTTTAGAAAATTGTGTTTCCCAGGGCACACTTGGGCACAAATAGAATGTATTTAGATGGTATTTGCATGTCAATAATTGTATCTCCTTCTTGTATAGCTATTCCACTCTTGTTTTGTTAGGAGTCTGATGAGAGTGAGTGAATGATCAATATTGCAGTGCAATGGGAACATGGTTCTTCTCAGCAGCGGGTGCTTTGATAGCAATTCCAGTGGGAATAAAGCGCAAGTCTTTGGCTCCCCTGGTTTTCTTTGGCACAACAGGTACAATGCTTGATATTATTATGGGAATTAGTCAGTGTGAAAGAGAACATGCAGAACGCCAGGCAAAGCTACTACTGGAAGCCCAGAATTCTGTGGCAAACCTGACAGAAGCCCAGATTTCTGCAGCTGATGCCTCATTTGCGGAAACAAGCTCTAAGTCATGACTCATGCTCAGGTGGACCCTAGTCTTTATTCCATGTTTGAGCACTGTTGTCACTTGTTCAGCCTTCTTGGCACGGGAGAGAGAGAGAGAGAGAGAGAGAGAGAGGGAAGGAATTCTCCATTCTTGTTGGGACTTCCTTTGTAGTCTGGCTGCGTCTCCCAACTTCTGTTGTGTGCCTGTGTCAACTTTTCTTGTGGCTGTGATTAGCAGTTGAAAGCCATTTATTATGTGGGTACATCTCATGAACGTCTGAAACCTATCGGAGTTCGACAATAAAAATGGTTTCTTTGGAAGATATAACATTGACCTTTTGAGTTCTAAGGAACTAAAACTGAGAGTTTGTATTGTGCAACTCGGGCGTACCTCAATGGTTTACGATTACTTCATTTTCATTTTCATGGTCGAAATGGCCACGTTCTGGGGGCCGAGTGTCGAAATTTAGGGGTTCAGTGAGCGGTGGTTAAGCAGGGAGGCCCGGGTCCCTCAAACTCTTATGTGTCCCAATAATTTTTGTTGTTTTAGGCTGATCAATTCTTACTGAAAATTAAATTTGAGATTTTTAACTCTAAAGATGATTTCAAGACTATTCAACTAAAGTTCATCGTTTGTATGCCCCAATAATTGAATGTAATTGCGGTTTGCTTCTGTGAATCGGTTTGGGCTTCAAGGACTATGGATCCAAGCATCTGGTTTGGATGTGTGATTTTGAATGGGGTTCGGGATAACTTTCTCTTTATTTTTTCACTTTTTAATTTTTTAATATCAAAGCAAGAGCCAAATGCAAACTTGGTGATAAAGAAGATCCTCTAACTTTATTTACTTGTTCATTAATTTTACTCTGAATCTCCCAGCTAAGTCAATTCCCATATCCCAATTACAACAGTATTAAGATTTTGGGTTTAAGGAAACAATGGGTCATATTGTAGTAATTGGATCGAAAGTTTGGGCCTAATTTAAAAAATGGATATCAATATCATGCATTCGAATCCTCCTTTGAATGGGGGAATTCGACATTGGGTCAACAAGATTGGATGGTGGCGATCGCGTCATTCTCAATCACAAGTAAAAGAAGCGACAGGTCGGTTGAATCTTGAATCTTGATTCAAGCGATATCAGCCGCAGGATCGATCATCCACTGTCAGATCTATGCCTAATCTCTAACCACCTAACAGTTTTTGTTTGATCTTTGAAACGGTGCACCGCATGCCCGCACGGGACCCTCCCGCTTCCGCAGATCTGAGACTCTCACCAAAAACTGCGAAGAAAAATCACTCGGCGCGCGTCATCATCGTCGTCGTCCGCTTTTAGGCGGGAAGAACGGCCTGATTCCCTCTCTTTCTCCATCCTACAAAATGGTGCTGGTCTCGGCCGCACGGGATTACGTAAACCGGATGTTGCAGGACCTCTCCGGCATGAAGGTCCTCATCCTTGATTCCCAGACGGTAAGTCGTTTCTTTACTATTATTATTTTATTTTGTTTTTTTTTTTAATTTCAAGAATCTCCGATGAAAGTAATTTTAATTGACAAAAAAATATCTGCACGTATATGGTACGTTTGCCATTAGCTTCCCAAGAACGATTATCGTTGAAAATTTGTGTAGTTTTGTATTTTCTTTCCATTCCTTCTCTCTTTTGCAGAATCTGAGTGTGTGGAATGTACCGTGAGTAGGTTTGCAGTTTTTGACTGACCCTTGTGCGAATTTGAATGGCTATGTTGATTTGTGTTGGTGCGTTGAGCCGCGCAAAATGACAAGCTCTAACACTTTTCATGCCTTTCTGATGGATAATTGATATTACTGGGCGTTTGTGTTCTGGATCACGTGCTTTTTGTAGCATGCGGGATTGATTGTCTTCGATATTGTTGCGTTTGTTGATTTTCAGGTTAGTATTGTGAGTGTGGTCTATTCACAATCAGAGCTTCTTCAAAAGGAAGTATTTTTGGTAGAATTTGTGGATTCCATTTCAAAGTCGAGAGAATCCATGTCACATCTCAAAGCAGTGTACTTCCTTCGCCCTACGTCAGAGAATATTCAGCAGTTGCGGCGACAGCTAGCTAGTCCTAGATTTGGCGAGTATCACTTATGTAAGCTTGTGCAAGAGAGTTGAAACTTTTTCCTGAATGTATCCCTAGCTTTAATAGTCCAACTATTATTAGTTCTTTATTAACAATTCCCTTTCATTCGTGCTGTGTTTGCAGTTTTCTCCAACATGTTGAAGGATACCCAACTCCATATTCTTGCGGATTCAGATGAGCAGGAAGTTGTGCAACAAGTCCAGGTAACTCGTCATTTATCAAGACTTTCTGCGTTACTGAAAGAAATCTACACGACAAGCATACCCTTTACCAAACAAAAATGAGATGGAAGGTATCTGAGTTCTTGAGGATAGGAAGTCCTCTCACTGAGGCTGGCCACAGTTGTTAGTATCCAGAGGACAATAGAGTGATGATGGGTGTATTAGTGGTGGAGTTTATGAACGAACAAGAAGCTGTAAATCTATGACATAAGTAATTAAAAGCCTGTGTGAAGATGTGCTTCTTGAGTGCACTTCAGACTCCCGGGAAGATGTTTAGATGTGTAGCAAGTCAAAGTGGCTTAACTTTTGGATAAAGGCAAGAGCTAGTAGGAGTGGCTTCTTGATTGTTTTAAGTACCTCAGCCTTTGAATTGAGGATTCAGGCTTACTTTCCTTCTAGAGCTGTATGCCATTTAGGTGGCAGAGCCTTAGTCTTAAATACATTAGGGTATTTGACTGCTTAGCTAACTTGCCCGAGTTAAAATGATGCAGGAATAAATAATATCTCATTTGGATCCACCATCTATTTTTAGCTAATATTTACTATATAGTAGTCATTCATGTCAGGAACGTTACATGTTCCATGTGATAGTTGGGACCTTGTAAGGACCCATTCCATGCAAGGGTGTTGAAATGTGTTATAGGAGCCAAAAATTATGAAGTAAGAGATGCCAAAACTTTAAAATATTTGCTTAGTTATTTTCTCTTGTGCTGTGTGGCAAGGATTCAGCACAACTCCCTTCTGATACATGAATACTGAAAGGTCTACGCCTGTTGTTTTTGTTATGATATTTGGCGACATGAATACTGAAAGGTCTATGCCTGTTGTTTTTGTTATGATATTTGGCTTTCTTTCTCTATCATGGCAGCATAAATTTCACATTGTACTAATATCACCTTATCCATTTAGCTGTTGATTTGACATTGATATTGGATCTAACTGTTGTATTGATATGGCAGGAGTTTTATGCAGACTTTGTTGCAATTGATCCTTATCATTTCTCCTTGAACGTTCCTTCAAATCACGTTTATATGCTCCCGGCTGTTGTAGATCCTTCGGGTTTGCAGCACTACTGTGACAGAGTAGTTGATGGTATTGCAGCCATTTTTCTGTCATTGAAACGCAGACCTGTTATTCGATATCAGAGGACATCTGATACTGCAAAAAGGATAGCACAGGAAACATCAGTGAGTGAAATTCCATGATGAAAACTTTTTATGTATTTAATTTGCATATAATCATTTTTTGGTCTAATTTAGAAACCATTTATTTGGTCCATCTCTTTGCACCTGCAAGATGTTCCTTATATACTCGTGTGCCTTATCCCATCAAATACAGTAGTTCTTTTTGTGCCCCAGATAGTAGCATTACTTTTGTTCCATTAATCTGTAATTCTACAAGAAGTAAGCTCTTGTTAAGTTACTTGTGGGGTGTGGCAGAAACTGATGTACCAGCAAGAAAGCGGGCTCTTTGATTTCAGACGAACTGAAGTTTCTCCTTTGCTGCTGATAGTTGATCGAAGGGACGACCCTGTGACTCCTTTACTAAACCAATGGACCTATCAGGTACATTCTGTTATGACTATGACAGATGAGCTTTGTGCTGTTTGTATATGAGGTGTTCCTGCTAAACTATTTTGGTGTTTTACTGATAGTTTAGCTCTGTAATTACACTGTTTTGAATTTGTAGGCTATGGTTCATGAACTTATAGGTATTCAGGACAACAAAGTAGATTTGAGAAGCATTGGCAAGTTTTCAAAGGATCAGCAGGTTAAGTTGCTCCCTTCCTCCCCCTTACAAAATTTATAAATATGTTTCAGTTGAATGTAATAACATCTTTCTGCCATTGGTACTTACAGGAAGTTGTGCTATCATCAGAGCAAGATGCCTTCTTCAAAGCTAACATGTACGAGAACTTTGGAGATATTGGAATGAATATCAAGAGGATGGTGGATGATTTTCAGCAAGTTGCAAAAAGTAACCAGAACATTCAAACTATAGGTCTGTGTTTGGCGATGTTGAGAACCCACTATCTTTTGTTAACTGATTTTTTTTTTTTTTTCTTGTCGTCACTCATAATGTGGTTTATTATTAAACAGTGAATGCTTTGAGCTTTTGCAGAAGATATGGCCAAATTTGTGGAGAACTACCCAGAATACAGGAAAATGCATGGTAATGTCTCAAAGCATGTGACATTGGTGACAGAAATGAGCAAGATAGTTGAAGAGCGAAAGCTCATGTTAGTCTCACAAACAGAACAAGAGTTGGCTTGCAATGGTGGGCAGGGTGCAGCTTTCGAGGTAAATATATCTTAGTAAAAAGTTATCTTTTCTTGTTTTTTTGGTCTCACCTCCATGAATTTTAAGCTAACTTTACCTGTGTACTTGTGACCTAGAGGTTTCAACAGAGTAACATTACTGTTACACCAATACTTTCTCTTCCCCAGACCCTGAGTGAGGGAGCCTCATGCAATGAGTGCTTTTATATAGACATGTCATATCCCTATAACAAGCCAAACTTTGTTTTAAACTGACAATGAGGCATGTTATCTTGTTGGAATATCGGACAGTGATATTGAGTTAAAGCATCTTAAAAGTCCATGAAAGGATGGATTTATCAGGGTGGTATTGTGATGAACAAAAAGAGGTTATTTCAGCTGAATTAGCTTAGAAATTTGGAACACGATTATGTCTTTTTCATTTCCATTGGACTCACAAGCAAGATTGCTGGGACAGCAGACATTACATTATGTTGTTATATGATTGAAGTATTATGCATATTAATATCATGGCAACAAGACTAATGTTTATCCATTTCATATCACATAGAAACAGAGGCCGAGAAAGAAATATGTTTTCTTACATTTCTGGAGATATGTTTTTGCTTGATTACAACAATATTACATCTCATATTATGTCTTGCAGTCAATTTGGTCTTCGGAGGACTGCACTGTTTATTCTTGTCTACCATTTGCCCTCTAGTAGTTTTTGTTGGAGTGTCCTCCAAAATATGGTGTATACAAATTGTATTCTGGATTCTGGAAAAGCAATCAAAGTTGGAGGCCAGATTTATAATTTAAAGCCATAGTGTCTGAGTATCTAATAGTGACGTCTTTCTATGTATACTTATTTGCAGGCTGTGACAGATCTGTTAAACAATGACAATGTGTCTGACATTGATCGGCTGCGCCTAGTTTTGTTATATGCCCTGCGTTATGAGAAGGAGAGCCCTGTACAATTAATGCAGCTTTTCAACAAACTGGCTTCTCGATCACCTAAGTACAAGCCTGGGGTATGATTTCTTCCTGCATAGCTTAATCTTTCCTGTACAGTCTGACTTGTGTACTTCTTGTTCTTACCAGTTGTGAAACATGCCAAATAGGCCTAGCAGAGTGTATCTTGCATTTTCTGCAGTGACCGTGTTAGAAAGCCAATTGGTTTTGACTTTTGGATCATCATGCATTGGCAGCTTGTCCAATTCCTCTTGAAGCAAGCAGGCGTGGACAAACGAACTGGGGATCTTTATGGGAATCGGGACTTTTTAAATATTGCACGTAACATGGCTCGTGGCCTGAAGGTTGGTGTGAAAGAATGATGCTTTCTTTTCTCCATTTTTCTTGAATATTGCTTTAACTTTTTGTGGATCTTCTGCCTTTATTGTAGGGGGTTGAAAATGTATACACCCAGCACCAGCCTCTTCTCTTTCAAACTATGGAGAGCATAATCAAGGGGCGATTAAGAGACGTGGATTACCCATTTGTTGGAAATCATTTTCAACAGGGAAGGTTGGTACTATATAAAACGTAATCATGGCCAATCTTCCTTATACCTCTGGAATTGTCCTCTGGAGATGTTAATTAGTTGACTGCATGAGTTCATGTCGTGATGAGTGGGTTAAGTATTTATCCCCAACTGACCATAAATATTTTTTGGTAATCCAGTTTTTTATTTTCATGATAGTAGGCCAGTGATTAAGCAGGTATTGCGATCGCTAGGTTGACTATCTTGTCCAAATGTAGGTACTCATTACCTTAAAGATTGTTGTCAATCAACCCTAAGTGTATCTTGACAGGGGGACATTCTGCTGTAGCTAAGATCCTGAGGGACAAGGACAAAAGAAAGTCACTATATAAGTCTAAAATATAAATAGTTGGGCCAAAAGTGTAACTTGAACCCCTTGAAGTTGTTGCAACCATTCCATTAAATCTTTTATATTGGTGAGTGTGGATGCAATATTCTATTTGGAGAGTCATCTTCTCGACAGGATCCACTAATTGGGATCAATTCATTCTAATTTTGCAGACCGCAGGATGTGGTTATGTTTGTTGTTGGTGGCACAACATATGAGGAGTCACGAAGTGTTGCCCTGCAAAATGCCACGAATTCTGGGATTCGTTTTATACTTGGCGGTTCTGCAGTCCTCAATTCAAAGAGGTATAATGTTAAAAATCCACTTTGGTTCTGGTTCTTTTCGTCTCAGTTGGGTATAAATCAGTTGAAAGGAAGTTCACCTCTGTGATACCTATGCTCTGTGCCTGCCAAGTTGCTCGTCTTTTTACTTGGAATTGCCTGTGGGTTGCGTGTGTGGAACAATTTTTGCATTCCAGGGTGCATTTCTGTAATGTAAAACCATAGTACAATTATCTTGAGGCTTATCTCTCAGGCCAGTTTAAGGAAATGAGAATTCAGAATCTGCTGGCAAAATTTGATTGTTACTTATTAATACGGGGTGATTGAAATTGTATTTTTCCACTTGAAGAGCTTATCTTTCGCCTTTTTTGGTAACCACAGATTTCTGAAGGACCTAGAAGAAGCTCAAAGGATAGCTCGATCAAGCACCAGTGCAGTTTGAAGTAAAAATCTCGACAATATGTAAATATGTGAGAGCCGTGTAATTAATACAGGAATCAAGTTCAGGTGGCTAGAAGTGATCGAACGGTATTATGATTGCACCGCTGGCTTGGGAAGAGATATAAGCCCATCTGTTCACCACTCAGTCACATGGGAGTGTTAGTGGTAGATTCCGCAAGTGCCTAAAAAACACCCGTTATGGTAAAGATTCAGATCTTACTGCTCTGAATCTCGATTCTTCAAACAAGGCTATTACAAATTTGTACTAATTTGTGATTTTGGTTAGTTAGGAGGGCAAATATTTAGGCATGCCGAGGTTCCCTTGCCCAGCTGACAAGGGCTTATGTATTCTACACCGGAAGAAACAGGAAATTTGCAATTACTTTTGGTACTTTTTTGAAATATACGGTACTTGTAGCTCCACACGCGCCAGGAGGGTCCTTGTTTTTGTTCCTTTCTGCATTTGCATCAAATGTGTTAGACGCAACGTCATTAGTACATGAAATGAGTTGATGGAGATTTGTGAAGTTTTGATTCTTCGACTCTTTGTTTAAACTTTCGTCCTGACGTGTGAGATGGAGGTAACTTTTTGTGGACAGTTTTTCGCATGCCACGCCAGTGGTCATTGACTTTCTTCCCCAAATAATGTCATCCGAAGATAATGACATCAAGTGTGCAAAGTGTATCGATTCACTCGTACGCATACATTTACAATCAATTTATTTATAGGACAAACGAGAGTAACGACCCTCGTGGGTCTTCCAAAGGAGGAGATCCTAGGCTTAGTTTTGGGTTGGTCACCGTATGTCTGGCTCTATTCGGCGAAGCAAATCCTGGCAGCAGCAGGCATAGAGTTTCGGTGCCCGTACCCGTACTGGCAGGTTGAGGCTAGGCAACGTTAGTCGACTAAAAGAAGCAAACAACATATACGGAGTTGCTCCGAGGGAAGCCACCCGCCGCCCAACCTAAATGGCAGCTTAAGAATGCTGCTGGAGCACTTTTGCCTCGAAATCCCAAGACATTGGTTTCTTTCTTGAAATTATGAATTTGTCATTTCAATTGAAAATTTGGCGGAAGAAAAGTATTAAATCACTAGCTTGATTGGCCAGGACTTAATTATCTCGAACCCGCAAACAATTAATTTTATAACATTAATTAAAAATTCAACTTATAAAAACTTTCAAATATAAGATGTTTCGAACACTAAATCAACATTAAAGGAAGATGGTGGTGTTCGTACCTTTTGTTTTGTAGCATTTATAGTCAATATTCATGCGAGATATGGGCAGACAATGTAATCAATCAAAGGAGGCAACGGCCACTCGTCCGGAAGATTTAAACTCTGTTACGACGCGAGAGGTAAGAAGTTGATTAATTTTATCAATATGTATCTAAATTCTCCATATGAGCTAGTATCTACGCTATTTATGCTTTGCCTTTTCCAGTCCGACGTAGGAATGTTGGGGCAAAGACAAAGCTTGATTGGATATTGTTGGCTCTTTTTTTTTTTTTTTTTCTGTTGGATATGAAGGACCACATTTTCTATCATGATATGTAAAAAAAAAAGAAAAAAAAAATAGTTCTAAAACCATTTTCATTTAAAAGAATCAATTTAAAAATTATATCACTTAAATAAAAATATATAAAAAAAATTAAAATTTAATTATAAAAACACGTAAAAATTTAAAACCAATTTTTTATACATCTGCATTTTCTATGCGCAGTGTTGACTT
Organism: Bruguiera gymnorhiza; assembly: GCA_020883675.1. Lineage (NCBI taxonomy): Eukaryota > Viridiplantae > Streptophyta > Magnoliopsida > Malpighiales > Rhizophoraceae > Bruguiera > Bruguiera gymnorhiza. The sequence continues at coordinate 347,408 of JAIRCJ010001047.1, read as the reverse complement.
AAGAACCTTCCAAGCTTTCGCGTGTGAACTCAAATAAAATGCCTGTCATTTACAGATAATCACATGCCTCTCCAAAGTTACTTACTTGGAACCCAAGTCACTCCTCCCTCCCTCTCTCTCTCTCTCTCTCTCTCTCTCACACACACACACCCACACACCCGCGCGCGCGCGCAGAATAATTCAGTTGATCGCAGTTCTCTTGCTCCTTAATTTCTGTGGATTAAGTTCTTAAAAACTAGAGTATACCATAACGTCAAGAAAACAAAATTATCTGAGTTTCTCAGGAGCACTCAAACGTATGGCGGTGTCCTTCGATTTTTTCTTCTTTAGGTAATGGGAGAGAAACTGTGAAAGGAAGCTCAAATCACTTAGACGAGCAATAATTTCTCTAATTTGTTAGAATTAAACAATTATGATATGAGAGCTAGATAATTCTGAAATTATTATTAAATAAGTATACAAACATTTTTTAATTTTATTAATATAATACAATGTGACACATTAATAAAAAAAATATAACAATATAAATATTATATTTTTATATATAATAACAGATATTTAAATCTACTTAAATAATATAATTTAAATATAACCCAGCTATGTTAATTTTTACTATAATTTTAATAATCTTTCAATTTAAATTAACATTAACGTTATTAATTGACATAACATATTATAATAATATGAACCGATAAATTTCTTTATTCCATAAACGGGGTTTCGCCCGCCTCTATGCACAGTAAATCACTTTGGAGAAAAGCTTTAATTTTCTACTAATTAAGGGCATACTTTACACGTAACTTAATAATTTATTATGCTCACTGACTTACTGGCCAAGCCCCTAATCTCTTCTATTATGTATATATTTTCTGGTCCATATCCGCTGTATCATATTTAAATACTTTAATACTCCATGTTATCATTCTTATAATTGAGTTGAGTTGACTTTGTATATATTAGAGTAGTTCCCTTCTACTTCAATCAAATTTCTGGAGTTGCGTCCTGGAGTGACATACAAAGCTTCAAAACTTCCATCGCTGGAATATGGTAGCGGTTGATTTTAATTATTCTCTTACTTAGTGGTTTCCCCTAATGTTATATGATGAAAAAAGCCAACCATCTATATTTCCATTTCGTGGATTACTTGGTGCAAAAAATAAATTTTTAAAAAAAAAAAAGTGGGTTACCCCTTTGCATGCAACCTTGTGATAATTATTGATAAGAGAGCCAAAATTAAAATAATTCCTTCCCCATTACACGAAAAGAAAGTTTATTTGCTTCCCTGCCATTTCTTCAAAATTCGACACTTGGAATCAAGGTAATTAGAATTTTTTTAGCACAAAAAAGGCAAAAAAGAAAGGAAAGAGAAGATCAGGAACTATTCCTAGCAAGATTCGATGCTTCTGCTTCAGAATTAATGGTTAAAGTGGACAGAAAGCCTCTAGTAGAATATTCTAACATTGAAGAATATTAATTGCAAGATCAAATATCCCACAAAAACCACTAGAATTTGGCTATTTTGAAAGCAGAGATCAGAAGGACAAAAACTCCAAGCACAGGAGGGACATCTTCTGTAACAAAATTGGCTTGTTCCGGTCAAAAACAACATCACAACAACCACCGTATCTCTCTCGTTTTTCTCCGCCTGTCTCGCCAAAACTTCATATCTACAAGTACTTCACAAGGGCACTTGTGCTAAAATACGGAAGGACAACACTTGATGCTAGCTCTCTCTGATTGCTGATCATCCATTCCCACTTCCGCACTAGGAAAGATAAAGACTTTCTTGTAGTCCTTGGATAGCCATTTTGACTGCAGGTACTTGGCTTTTCTCCATGGAGGTACATGGAGACCCTTCTCCTTAAGTGATTGTTTTGCAGCTGAACACAAAAGAGAGATTATCTTTTCCAGCCTCTCCTCGGTGCCAACAAAGACCGAAGGAAGACTATTGGTGAGCTCTTTGTATGTTTGTGTAGGCCTTGCCAACTCAAACTGGGACTTGAAATCCATATCCACTATCAGCCTTGTTGGTTTCTCACTATTCCTGTCCACCGTCACATCTATATACTCATAATCATCTGCAAAATGAAAAACTTAAAACCCACCAAAAGAAAAACGTAATCAAATAAAAAAGCCATTCAGTTTTACCGGAATAGTTTGAGAGAGAGAGAAGATGGAGGAGGGAGGGAGCTAGGAGAGGGGAGATATACCTCTAGGGCCACTAAAGCTGGAAACCCATCGAGTTTTACAAAGAGACACTTCATAACCATCCATTTGCAATTGCATCGCCACCCATTTTTTGAGACTACTGGGCTCTCTCATATTCCTAGAGTACATTAAGACTTTCTGAAGAACCTGAGTCTCAAATTCCGTCGCCCCAAAAAGAATTTCCTGAAAAGATAACCACCAAAAATAGCAAAAATTCAGACCAAGAAGTCCACTACCTATAGAACTGAGACGATCCAATTACACAAAAGAGTAAAACATATTACTTTGTTGTTATTGAAAAAGAAAAAAAAAAAACCTGCAAAGTTGATTGAGGTTTGTCAAAGACAGGCCTAGAAGTTATCTGTGGAGGGGTCGATTCCGACTCAATGTAATCTGTTACCATTTGAATCAACTCGTCCTCTTCATTGCTACCCATTTTAGTGGACTTCCTTTGTCTACTTGTCTTCTGTTCAGGAGGAATGATATATACAAAGAGTCGTGTTTCTGCAAGCGATCTGAAGCAGTCAACTCGTGTATTTAGAAGTCTGCATTACAAGCTAGCTTCTCTCATATTTGGAATACGACAAAGCTGTACATATTTTAAACGACAGTGTCGTTAAAGCAACCTGATATATGGTAATGGTGATGTCACGGAGGAAAAAGAAACGTACACAGGAAAATGTTAGCACATTATTACCATCCTCCAATCCGTCCATGTATTTGAATAAATTATGTGTTATCTTACAATTTGATGATGGTACGTGGAATCTCATTGATGATAGGCTGCCACTAATTACCCTTTGTTCTGTCTTCGTCTGGGCCCCGAGATAGTTTGGTCTTTATCATTTGGTAGGTTGTGCGATGATCCCTGTTGCTTCCACATTGACTTGGTGGTCACACAGGAACAAAGTGTTTTTAAGTTACGGGCTGTTGTGGATAGGGAAGTCCATTGATGTTCGCTGATTGGCAATTGAGATTGAAGTAATCTGTATCTTTGAAGATTGGAAAACACGACATGGAATTTCTATGTCTCTCAAGTCTCAACTATGGCTTCAAAAGGCCGTACTTAATTATTCAACCCATTTCTTCTCCAATGGCCCGAAATTCGGGTATGCTGTGGAATATATATTAATGGACCCAAAATGAGGCCAAATACTCCTAGCATACTAAATTTTGATTTTGTTACAAAAAAAAAAAAAAAACCAACATATCAAAAATTACTAAAAATATACAAAAAATTAACAACAAAGAATCAACATAGATAAAATGTATATTAAAAAAAAACCTTTTTTATCCATTTATATTTAAAAACAACAATAAGAAAGCCAGCAGACAACCCTAACTCAAATTTTCTCTTTTTATCTTGAGCTTATCCTCATTCTTCACAAGGATGTCGACATGGGTTTATGGAGTCATTATGGAAATTTTTAAGCATTATCTTCTGATCCATCCCGATGACCTAACTTCATATTACTGCTGCTCACAATATTTGGTTCACTTACAGTTGTCAAGCTCCCAAAAGATTTTCTACAAGCTTCATCTACATTGTCTTTACGGAAGTCTTCTCCAGCATTGAGATGACGGCTGTTGGCATGTGGCAAGCTCTCTCTTTTGTTGCCATTGCTTTCTGAGCCAGCCCTACGTGGCTCAAAGATGAGATAATCGCACCAGTTTATGATTGGAACACGGGAGATTTGAAAGGCAGCGAAATCAAGGGGAACACTGGCCTCGTTGAAGCCATTTTCAACAAATTTGCTAACAGAAGAAGAGAGAAGGAATCTGATGTTGCATGGCCCAAAGTCCATCGACGATATGTCTACTTTTGTCCTGTCTGTGATAAAGCCTAACACCGCCATGATTCTACACTTTGATCCTGATTCACCACTAACCATGGAGACGCTCGCAACATTTGAATCACTGGATCAGTGTATGGAACTCACTGAGCAACCTATATGGAAGATTTTCGTAGTCCAAGGCATCGACTGAAGAGGAAGACCCACGACTCCAAAGGAAGACCCATAACTCCACCCACGTTTAATCGATCCCATTTTCACAAGGTGTGGCAGCCTAGGTTTCGCCCTATGCCAGATTCATGCGAAGACCAATCCCGTATGCTTTGTTGCATTTTCATTAACTACAAATTGGTACAATGTATCCGAGGGTATTTACACCCTTTTTAAGTTATTATTATAACGACATTTCTGTTATTAAATTAAATCAAATTTTTACGGATAGTTAATAAAGTATAATTTTTGATATGTTAGTATTTTTTTTAATAATAAAAAAAAGTTTAGTATGATATGGATAGTTTTTTTTCACTACCTTTGACCAAATAAAATTAAAAAAATGCTATGATCAATTTCTTCTATTATTCAATGTGATGATGTATGAGGTGAACTAATATATATATATATATATATAGAATAATAATAATATTATTATTTTTTAATTACAGTAAAATAACTTTTACATGAAAAAATTGATGAGCAAAAAGTACATGAAAAAATGTTGTGTAATAATTATTATTATTGTGGGGATGTGCTTGACGTTATTTAATTGAAGGCGTATTCGCTCCAAACGCAAACCAAGAGATCCACGTGGATGCAAGCCGCTTTTTGTTTGTTCGGGTTTGGATTAGGGTTCGAGCCCATACCCAATTTTGTGACCCGACTAGCTTAGAGCTGGCTGGCAGTTGCATCTCAATTTCAACAACTACCTTAACCTACCAGTCCTCTCCTGACGTGGACCGGGGACCCAGTTACCGTGTTGCCACGTCAACAAGCTTGCGTGTCAAATTAGCGATGCAAAAGCAAAACTCCGCATCCGGAATCGTAAAACCACAGCCCGTCAATGAAATTAAGCATCAGAGCCACACATCGCCACGACACCTAATCAAAGAGACGGTACCATAATCCAGATTATAAGATCAGATACCGTGGACCCACACCCCAGGCAAATCGAACGGACGGCTACGTCTCGCCTGTGATCGCTGTTACCGTGACAGCAGCTGTCTGCATTCCCACACGGAACAAATCTCCGGTATCGTTTTGCACCTTTGCCTAACCGCCTTAGCAAAATCAGTTTACTCTGCCCTTTGCCCTTGTTGACACAAATCCGAATGCTTTTGCCTCTGTTTTTCTGTTTGTTTCCCTGGAAATTTGTTTAATTCCCGAATTTTCCCGGGAAAATTCTCGAACAGCAGTTCCAAACCTAAGGTACGTTTTTTCAAGTTCGCCGTTAGAATAACCATTTGTAGCGCGCAAGGCAACGCCATTTATTGTTGATTTTGATTTTGTAAGTTTTTTCTCAGTTGATGCATTCTAGGGTTTTTCTTTTTCGTGTTTATGGTTTCGGTCGGCTTAGGGAAATATCTTGTGACTTGTTATCCTTCGATTAAATATTGGCTGAACTCTCAGTTTTTTTTTTCTTTTCTTTTTTGAGGTTTTCTCCAGCCAAAACGCTTCCGAAATTTGCTAATATTTTAGTGGAATTTTATTTGGAGTGAGTAGTCGTTGTTTCTTGAATCTTTTAGCCATTAGATGTATTTTTGGTCCTTAAAGCTATTCTCGTTAACGATCTCTTGAGAGAAATTCTGTTAATCTGATGTAAAATCTTGAATTAATGACACCTGATTACTAATACTCCTTGAACTAGAATGCTTCCGTAGTCTGTGAGGGATCGGAACTCATTAGTCTTTAGTAATTTGTTTATTAATACTTCTTGGTAGGCTTCTTGTTGAATTTTGTTTTGTTTTTCATTTAAGGCCCCGGAGTCCTAGTGGTTGACGCTTGTTTTTTTTTCCCTCAATAAGACAATATATGTGGTCGGTATAGTGAGTAGCTTTTGCAGAGCACCATTGCAGAGGGAGGTGAAACTGTTTTTCTTTCTGGGATTGTGATATCTGTGGAATTTTAGGCCCATTGAAGCTGACAGTGACCCAATGATAGCTAGAAAAGGATAAAAGGACGAGAAGTAGCCACAATAGCTCTGCTTCAGCGTTGCAATGTTTTTGATGAAGTAGCCATTTTCCCCTCTATTCAATCTGAAAGTGTATCCTGATTTGTTGAGTTGCAGTCCTTATATTCTTCTGCCCAATGGGATGGAGAGGAGCCTTTTGCTCTCTCTTCTTCATTCTTACCCTGATTGATTCTGCAAGTGGATCGGTGAAATTTTGGACATTAAATTTGGATGCTGAGTCTATGAACATCAGCTGGCCAATCTTCAGTGCAAGCATATTTGTGATTGTTGCACTTGTCCTTTCAATGTACCTCATCTTTGAGCATTTAGCTGCCTACAATCAACCAGAGGTTTGTTCCTATGTTTAGGGTTATTTGCACGCAATTATCTATTTGCAGTAATTTTCTTAACATTCTATGTGGCTCAGCTAGTAAAGTTGGTATTATCTTAGTCAATCACACATGATACCAATCTCTGAACTTGACAAGCAGTAAATTTGGTTTTCAATTTCAGGAGCAGAAATTTTTGGTTGGGCTCATTCTTATGGTTCCTGTTTATGCTCTGGAATCGGTATGATAAAAAGCAGTGTATAATGTTGCCTCTCTCTCTCTCTCTCTCTCTCTCTCTCTCTTTCTCCCCTTCTTGTTTCATAAAATATTGAGCAAGTTAATGAATTGACCCATGCTTTATCATATTGTGAAAATGTAGGTGCATTTTTACCATCATTTTTATATGCATCAATTAGTGAATGTATTCATCACAAGTCCATGACAACTACTATAAATGTGTACTTGTGTGCTAGAAGATGTTGATGCCTGTACCAATGTTGAGATCTCCTTACCTTCATCTTTTACAAATTTTCTTCAGATAAATCTGCATTCACAAAGCAGTAAATTTTTTTAGGTATGTAAGTTTGACATTGAGTTATGCTGTATGCTGCTTTATATACCTTTTAAGTTGGCAGTCAGTTATGATTTCATCACTTTGAAGGTTAAATTCTACAAGCATGGCTTCAGTAATCTGACATTAGCTAGGTCTTAAGAAAATACCGAGCACATGGACTAATTATTAATTTTCAACTTTTGATATTTTATTGGGCAGTTTTTATCTTTGATGGACTCTGGTGCTGCATTTAACTGTGAAGTTGTCCGGGACTGCTATGAAGCATTTGCAATGTATTGTTTTGAGAGATATCTGATAGCATGCCTAGGTATTTGGATTCCAGCTATATTCATCTAATTCCTCGATCAATCATTCGTTCCCTTGATTCTTGATGAATTTTGGCACTTGCCTTTATTTTGACAATATGTTCTTGGTTTTAGGTGGGGAGGAGAATACAATTGAATTTATGGAAAGTAAGGCCTTAATTACTTCTAGCATGCCTCTTGTGGAGGAATCATCTGCATATGGAGTTGTAGAGCACACTTTTCCATTGAATTGCTTTTTGAGGGATTGGCAACTTGGTTCTGACTTCTATTATGCTGTGAAAGTTGGCATCGTTCAATATGTAAGTTCTTGCCAGCTTAGTTACATCAGTCTCTTTGTTGATGGATGTTACTTACTGTAACATCCGTGTTCAATATGGTGTTGAAAATTTACTCTCACATCTATGTTACAGATGATATTAAAGATGATCTGTGCGCTCCTGGCAATGATTCTTGAAGCTTTTGGAGTTTATGGTGAAGGGAAATTTGAGTGGAGATATGGGTAAGATCCTTATCCACCTTGCAGCACTCTGGGCAACTTGAAGCTTTTCCATGACAAGAAATTGTCTCTCTTATTCCTTTTTGAATAACAAATGCATTGCTGCATCCTGGAATGGTCATAGTAGTTCAATTAGATGACTTTTTTTTTGTCCTTAATATTTATTTATTTATTTTATGTCTTTATTCACTATATATTTTTTTTATCTTTATATTCCCCTCCATATTTATTCATTTTTTCTTTTTCTTCATTTATTTACCATATGTTCCTAATCTTTTTCATTGTAAGGGAGAAGCTAATTTTATCATTATGGTTGGCTCAAATAATTGCGTGCAGATACCCGTACTTGGCAATCATTATAAATTTCAGTCAGACCTGGGCCCTATATTGCCTTGTACAGTTCTATTCTGTCATTAAAGACAAGTTGGCACCAATCAAACCACTGGCCAAATTTCTTACATTCAAGTCAATAGTTTTCCTTACATGGTGGCAAGGTGTTGCTGTTGCATTTCTTTTCTCAATGGGGGCCTTCAAAGGGGCTTTGGCACAGGAGTTGAAAACACGTATACAAGATTACATCATATGTATAGAGGTATCTACTTGCGGAAGTATTTATTGCTGATCATAGACAGCAGAGTGGTCAATTCATTTCTTCTTGTCATGAGTTTGCTGTGATAGCTAGTTTGCATATAATTGTATGAATCTTTGAAGACTTCAAGATATATATAAGCATTTAAGGGGTTAGTATTCAGTGCTGCTGTTAAGAGTATGTGCCAATTTTACTTGGGATTCTGAAGACCACACACAAGCTCTTTTTCATAATGGTTAACCCTATCTGCTTTTTTTTTATCTTTTTTCCTGAGGGTGGCCCAGGTGGGCAGGCTGGCTGGGGGGGAGGTTGGGGCAGTGTGGGGTGGGGGGGACATGCACTTAATTAGCGAAGGAACATCAGGGCTGATGTAGTTCTATATTAGTCCTTTCACATTTGTTCATGGACCACATAACCATGCCAAACAGTGGGTGTTGATAAATTACATGGATACTGCCATATGACATGTTTTTATGACAGAAAAGTTGATTTAATGGGGACCTCAATAACACTGAGCGATTATCTAGCTAAATAGAAACACTAAAACGCAAGGGCCAGTACCTGACTAGGTCTGTGTGTAGTGGAAAGAACTAGCAGATGTTGTTGCTGTTTCCTCTTGATATTACTTCTTTGAACCATATTTGGATGAATTGCTGCAATTTTTTGCTGAAATGTCTTCTTAATTTTGATATTGAAATTGTAAAACAGATGGGTATTGCAGCTGTTGTCCACCTTTTTGTCTTCCCGGCTATACCTTACAAACGAGGAGAAAGATGTGTACGAAATGTAGCTGTGATGTCTGACTATGCATCTCTAGGAACACCTCCAGATCCAGAAGAAGTCCGGGATTGTGAAAGATTTACTAGGATGCGTGTAGCTCGACATGATGAGAGAGAAAAGCGCTTGAATTTTCCTCAAAGTTTTTATGACGTGGTCTTTGGTAGTGGTGAAATTGTGAGAATCTTGCCTCTTGAGGAATTTAAATTCATCACTGAACTTTTGTTTTTCCTGCAACAGTTTAACATTATAGGGTGACTAAATTTTTGTGCCTTCTATTTGCTGATGAATGTCTTGCTATTGAAACTTCCATTTATCCCATGCAGATTGCTGATGACATGAAGTACACAGTCTCACATGTTGTGGAACCAGTTGAAAGGGGAATTGCAAAAATAAACAAAACCTTCCATCAGTTTTCAGAAAATGTGAAACGCCACGAGGAACGAAAGAAGAGGTCAAAAGATGACAATTATCTTGTCCCCTTGAATTCATGGACAAAGGAATTTTCGGAAGCTCAGGATAACCTTCTTGAAGGGAGTGTCAGTGATAGTGGCGTGTCCAGTGGGAAGAGACAGCCACCGCAGCAACTCAAACTTACAGCATCGAGGTCAAAAGCAGGTAGATGATGTTCAAAGATATGCATTGCGTGGATTCAGAGCACTAGTCACCTTTAACAGTCAATATTCTTGGTAAGCAAGCTAGGATCCAAAGGTTTCCTGGGCCTCCTATTTCTTCAACGAGTGGGCAAATTCTTAATGGTGCTTTTATTGTAGGGTGAAGACCAAGGGAAAGAGACCACTTTACACATTCTTAACTAAGAAATTGTACAGCTAATATGCCACAAAGACTATCATTCACAAATGATCATTTAAGTGTTTGCTGCATGGCCCAGCAATGGTGCAAAAATTTTGATCCTGCAAAGGTTGAATAGTCCAAACCTGAAACCATTCCCATTCTAGATTGGGGAATACTGTACATGTTGATAGCTGTTCACTGTTCCTCCTATGAAGCGGTCCAACTGTACTTGGTGTCAAGTGAGATGAATGATATCCGGTTGCATTTTAGAAATAATGATACGGTGTTTGTATCTTTGGGCGTCAGAAATGTTTTTAGTTTTTGGCTGTACGTTTTCTTTATTCGGGGAGATTCTCAGCAGCATGTCTGTGCACATGCATTCCGCAAGCAAGCTGGGTGGCTTTTTCTTTTTCTTCTTTTTTAGTTTCTTTAAAAAATAAAAAAAGAAACAAAAGAGGAAAATCATCGAAGTTTTGACTTGAAGATTAACGCTCAGTATTTCTTATTCTTTCTAGTCTGATGGATAAAACTACGATTACAAATTCTTAGACTTGTAGTGAATTAATAATATTGGCCAACTTTTAAAAAAAATAATAATAATAATCGAGTAGCCCCCGGTTCAAAACTAACTGATATTCATAAGAGACTCAAATCCTTCAAGTCTTGGAATGTCATGCCGCAGTTAAACACGACAGCAGTTGCTTGAGAACCGGACAACACAGAAATAACCTGGGAAAATGTTCTTTAGGGAAAAACCTCGACTTCAATTTTGGAGGCCTTAGCCATTAGGTCATCTCAAGTTCAAATCCGCGTGGTGAGGTAGGTTTTGAGTCTTCCTCATTGTCTGATCCAAAAAAAAACAAAAAAAACAAAAACAAAAATAAAAGTACTTTCTAAAACATTTTAACTTTTGTTGGGCCTCCCGCCCAAGGAATCATGGGCTTACGATTGCCTAAAAGGGCAAAAGATTATATAACATGTGGCATAGAGGGGTAAAAATGCCAGAGAAAAATCGGGGAGTTGGGATTAGGGTTTCCACTTTTTTCAATATATAAGCCGTCATCGTCGATCCGTCATATGGTCATACCTATTGACACGGTGGGGAGCCATGGAATGTATATGCAGAAGCGAATATGCTTCCTGCAAATTTCCACTATGGGTGTTTTTCTCTTCTTACATTAGTTTCCTGCATTCTGTTTCTCCTGAATCCCGATTATGGTTTTCACTATTTGTGTAGATCGTTTGTGTAAATATTCTGCTATTTCTGTAGTTAAATACGAAGCTTCAATTACCTGAATGGGTTGGGTTTGTTGGAGTGGAGGGGGAGGGGGGGCAGTGATGAAGATATTTAAGTCATGCACCACTCTGATGATGGTCTCATTGTCCTGTGCTGATAAATATCACTTACCCATTTAGATCTGAGCCCCCCCCCTTCTCTCTCTCTCTCTCTCTCTCTCGTTTGTATGTTTGTGTGGGTACATGTATAAAATGCCTTCTTCTGTTTTGTTTTAAAACTAAAAGCAAAAACCGTCGGAAATTGAGAAAAGAGAGGAAAGAACCAGATGATGGGGTCATCTTGAATTGGATGACCGAACCACGATGCGGACCGTACAGCAATTCTTATTGTTGCTTCTGGGGATTGAATTCGGTTTCTGATGGTTCTTTCCCATCCTTTTCTTTTCTTTTCTTTCCTTTTTTTTTCTTCTAATTCCTTTGTCATTTGCCATTCTTGACCGTTTTCTAGGTGAAAATTTGATGGGTTTTGATTTCAATTGTTAGGGTCAATAACACTGATTAGTTGTCTGCGGAATAGCTTCTTAAGTGGAAATAGATGGGGCATTCTGTTTCCATCCAATGCGACGCGTCAAACAGCCTCCTATTTGTTTCTCCGAAACCATACGGTATGTACTTTGTAGAGATGTTTTTCTCAAATCTTACAAAGGCCAATAACAAGATGCCTACCCAGCTGAAATAAGGCTTTGGGTATGGGATTATGAATGGAAAAACAACCCAGCAACTGGGTCTAACCACAACCGGGCTGGGTTGTTTTATTAGACCCAGTTGCTTGTGAACCAGTCGAATCAGTCAAATTTGGACCGGTATTTTCAAAGCCAGAGGTTCGGTTTAGTTAGACCGCGGGGGCCTTTGTTGACAAACTGAGAATTTCCTATCTAGATATATATAGTTGTTGGAAAAGACTAGAACGGTAGGCTTGTTCGATGAAAAAGATGCAAACTCTTGTAATCCTATGTAGACCTGTTCGATGCTGTGCAAACAAGAAAAGGAAAAATAAAAATTTATATGGTTACTATCAAACATTTTGACGCAATCTTCATTGTCTATATTTGCTTTACAAAATCTTAAAAAAGAAAAATTTTTCTTGGGTCTACGATCTGAAAAAGACTTTCAAGAACATGTGATATTGTTAAATAAAAGCCAAATTATTCTATCTGGCAAATAGATTATTAATATTTACAGAACTAAATCGATGAAAAGTTCAATAAATATGCAGTTGGACCAATGACATTGGTAAAATGCTAAGCCCAGGGAAGGGAGCTTCCCGCAACATCTAGACAAGCCTTCAATTTCTGGACATCCATTGGGATAAAATGGGTCTCGCCCAAGTTTCTTAACGTCTAAGTGAACCCGTGCGGATCCTCCTGAAATTGAGCCCTCGAGCAGCTTCTCCGGAAGTGGGTGAGCATGAGGTGCCAACGAAAAAGAACCATGACTCCGGAAAGCCGATGGCTATGCGATCCAGGATGAGGTCTTCTCTCTCTTTTTTTTTCTTCTTTTTTTTAAAAAAAAATATCTATTAAAAAACTTTAACTAATAAATTACACAATAAAAATAATATTTGTCATTTTTATAAATTAAATATTTTTTTCTTAAACTTAAACCTAAAATATGAAATATAATTTTTAACTATTAAAATATTTCATAAAAAATAATTCTCTCCTTTTAGTTTCGTATTCTTTTTCTACCAAACACTCTAATGGTCTATAAAGGAAAAGTAATAGTTGAAATTGTCAGTTGATAATATTTTACTTTTTCCATAATATTAATGTATCTAATATGTATATTTTATATTTAATACAAATTTGTGAACTCTATAATGTATTCAATATTTTCATGCAAAATTAAAATTTTACATTTTTGCTTCATAACAAGTTGGTCAATTTAATAAAAGAAATATTGATATAAGTTGTGAAGTATGACAAATTCTTCTAATCTTTCCTTTCAGAAGGGCATTCCATGGATATTGTGGAGTTCAGACAGCGACTCGAGCCTGTGAAAATAGAGTAATTGTGCCCTTTCTTTCAAATTTAAGATGGCAATTCTTGTGAACTCCAATTGGAAGAAAAATGAGTTTATCTACGTATCTTCAACAGTGGCCAGATGCCCGTAGATTCTAAGCCGGCATATGCAAATAATACAATGCAACGGACTTTTTATTTGTCTCTTAGTGTTACCACTTACTACTATGCATTAGAGACAAAGGCATTCATTGGAATCACAGCCAACATGGCTTCCCTTCGGAGTTAACCAACTGCATTAACAGAAGGTCCTGATCACCAAGTTCTCGGTAACCTTTTTGCCGTACTCCAATTGGAACATGGTTGCCTTGGTTACGCATGTAATTCATGAATTAAAAATAATAATAATAATCTCTTTATTATTTTTTTTTTCATTTTTTAAAACCTAATATACTTGTATTCATTTTCAGCTCGCTTCCTTTTCCCCAAAACTTCCATTGAAACCAAGATTGTTGATCAACTATGTCAAGTTTTATTTCCTCTTCTGATATATACCCTCAATCTTCAAGGTATTTTCACAACATATCTGAGTCCGGCAGGCCATCAAGGAGATGGAACTCTAAGGACCTTGAAATCAACCTGGTTCCTGAACCCCACAATGGCTATGCTCCAACATCCTCTCATTACTCTAAATCCTATGATTATGAGCTTGTTATTGCAGATAAACAGTCCTTCAAGCGCTTTCTCTATATTTCAGTGGCTGTACTTTTGGCTATCCTAACACTTGCTTTACTATTGCACTTTTTGCCCCACAAGCATAAACACACTGGATCTTCAAAGAATCTCACACTGGCATTGAACCAAGCTCTGATGTTCTTTGATGCGCAAAAGTGTAACATTCTGTTTCTTTTTCTTTTTCTTTTTTCAATATTTTTATCAGAAGTCTATTGTTTACCATCTGGTGGTTCTGATTTGTTTATATATATCCAGACAAATCATTGGAAAAATTCTTCTTGCAGCTGGTAATTATCCAAGTAGTAGTGCAGTGAGATTTCGTGGAAGTTCAGGTTTGCAAGATGGGAACATGAGCAATCCACCTGCTGACCTTATGGGCGGCTTCTATGATTCTGGAAACAATATGAAGTTCAGTTTCCCTACAGCATACACTGTTACTCTATTGAGTTGGAGTGTAATCGAATATCGTAACAAATATGCCAGTATAGGTGAGCTTGATCACATCAAGGACATTGTCAGATGGGGTAGCGATTACTTGCTTAAGGTCTTCCCTCAAAATTCAACTGTGGTTCCTATTGCGTTGTATTCCCAGGCAAGCATTCTTAAAACTGGGATCCCTTTTCTGGACTTGTAGGACAGGAAAGTTGCTCAAAACTTTTTCTTTTTCTGATTTTAGGTTGGAAGTGCTAGCAATGACACCGAACCATATAATGATATAAGCTGTTGGCAAAGGCCTGAATTTATGGAATATCAAAGGCCCGTGTCGCAGTGTGACAGTACAGCTTCTGATCTTGCAGGGGAAATTATGGCGGCATTATCAGCAGCATCAATAGTGTTCAAAGAAGATCATAATTATTCTGGCAAATTAATCAGTGCAGCGGAGAAGTTATTTGAGGTTGCCAACAAGAACGATGCGGGCCATAGGCAAGGAACTTACACGGCAGTTGAGAGCTGTGGTGGAAGAGCTAGAAAGTTTTATAACTCGTCAGGCTACATAGATGAGCTTGTTTGGGGAGGAACTTGGCTGTACCTTGCTACTGGCAACACTTCTTACCTTAAGTACGCTACTGGTAATTTTAGTGCAGCAGAAGCAGAGGAAATCATATCGGAGAAAGGGGTTTTCTACTGGAACAACAAGCTTCCAGCTATTGCGGTAATGTTTTCAAAACTTCCATGAACTTCAGGCAAGTAATGATGTTTTGTTGCTATAGTAACTATGAAGTAAGCCACTATAGGTTTTGCTGTCAAGGATTCGATTCTTTCGTGACCTGGGCTTTCCTTATGGGACTGGCTTAGTATCATCGACAGACTTGGCCAACTCGGTTATGTGTTCTTATCTTTCTGATGGAGCATTCAACAGAACCCCAGGTAGATTTGCGGTTTACATTTATACAGAACTTCTGGAGGCTTGGAATGGATGCCTCTTCTGCAGTTATTTATAACATTAAGCCGTCTCATAGCTGACATTATTCTAAATGTATTTCCTGATCAGGCGGATTGATCCTCTTGAGGCCTGATTCTGGCAGACCACTCCAATTTGCTGCATCAGCATCTTTTCTAAGTAAATTGTACAGTGACTACATTGAACTTCTACGTAAATCCGGTGTAAGTTGTAGCAGTGATGGCTTTTCCCTGGAAATGATGCGGAAGTTCTCCATGTCTCAGGCAAGAACCAAAAACTAGTGTGAAGGTTGAATGTTGAAGACCTTTATCATAAGTGTTCTTATTTTTGGCTTCTTTTCGTTAGGTGCATTATATACTAGGGGATAATCCTAAGAAGATGAGCTACATGGTTGGATTTGGAAAGCAATACCCAAAGCATGTTCACCACAGGGCTGCATCAATCCCTTGGGATGGTCGACATTACTCTTGTCAAGCAGGTCAAGGATGGTTATCCTCCACTGATCCAAATCCAAACACCATTTATGGAGCCATGGTTGCAGGCCCTGATCAATTTGACAGCTTCTTCGATGAAAGGGAGAAACCATGGTTCACTGAGCCGGGCATAGCAAGCAATGCAGGTCTAGTTGCAGCCCTCATAGCAATTCACGATCCACCTCGTAATTCTCGTTCAAATGGCATTAATTTGGGCATAGATCAGGACAGTATCTTTGAAAAAATTCATTTAGAAACTCCGGCTCCTTGAAAGCTTCGCTATTTATTACCAATTTTCATGGCAAAGAAGCTTCTGCAGAGAAAATCAATGAGACGCATCACTAAAAGATGAGTAAACATGCTTGTGAGTTCAAAAAAGAATTGAGGATACACTTCTATTTGCTTTAACTTTCACTTTTTAAAATTTTTGCTTAAGCAATATTTATCGTAATATTTTTGAAATAAAAATTAAACTTATTTTTAGTTTATTTGATAATATAAAAAGATTTAAAATATTAAAAAGTCATGTCTATTAATTTTTTTAATTAAATAACACTTAAAATAATTTTTTTAATTAAAAAATACATAAAAATATGTTATTTTTTAATAAAATAATTTTAAATAATACAAGAAATTTTAATTTTAATAATATAAATTATTATTAAATATATTTTATTTTTTTATGTGAAAAAATTTACTACAATTATTATAAAGACAAAATTTATTTTATAAAAATTAATATTAAACACACCACTTAATTCAATCCAACAAAGAAAAGTAAGCTCAAGAAATTTTCATAACTCCATGGTTGACCTGTTGTTTTCATTGCGCTCCATTTTGTACATTGAGCCAGTAGATCTGGAAAACTATCTTCAGAGTATTGGCTGATTCAGGAAATAGGGGGTTCTAGACATATGATTTACATCAAGATCTGCTAAGTTCTCATCCCAGGTTTACATTTCTTAAGGCATTTAGAGCATGGACATATTCTGACGTATTGTGATTAATTTCTAAAAGCACGAAGGGAAAAGGGAAGGGGGTTACGAGACTGACTAGAAGGACGTCCTCTCTCACCAGTGTGGTTGGTGAAATTTCTAGGCTTCAAATCCATTCGAAAGGCTGCTCTTTGTCTTCGACTCACATGCTTGCTTGCATAAATGAGCATCAGCCATAGATTACAGTGTGTTAATCACTCTAACCAACTGAATTATAGAAAGATACACAAGCTTAACTTTGGTAAGTGCTTAAACAATGGGGCTGCAGCACTCATAGATCAAGCTTCTGATAAATGTAGTGGCGCGACTTTGTATGAAGAAGCAGCAGGTGCTCTTGAACAAGCCGTTATTTTCTAACATAATACCCATCTGAACAACATTCTAATCACAATGAACCAGAATCTTACTTTACCAGGCACGATCTCCAAATTAAAACTGCAAGGTGTAAACCGCAAACATTTGTTCAAAGAAGAACATGTGCACTGATGGAGTCTCTTCTGTACGGTAGACGATTTCAAGTGTGTGAGAGAAACTAGTTTTTGTTAGTGCTATTCACACAATTCATGTGTGCATGGTATTGTGGAAAATTTTAAAGCTGTTTGTAAGATGCAACTTTGTACAACTCCTGCGCTCTTTTTGTGTTTTTCCTCAGGTAGATTTCAGTCTATCCAACCCATACATTCTCTGCAATAATGATGAAATAACGTTCAATGATTATACAAAATGAATAGTAGAGTTGACATGTAATGTCGGTAAACATGTTGTCCTCACCAGGGTAGAGTGGATCTCATCTAGAATTGGTAAAAGCAAGGAAATAAATGCTTGCATATCCTCTTTAAGGCTTTCGTAGTTTTCTTCTTTTGGAGTAAGGAGACCGATGAAGGTTTTGGTATCAGGCACTAATTTAAGAGCTACCTGCAAACACTTTTTGTTAGTTCAAGGATTCAAGAAGCATTGAAGTTACGGTTTCACAGCAGGATCACCACTGTAATACTTCAGTATCTATGTAGTAACTCATTGCTGATTTTTATAATTTGTAGGCTACGACTGCTCAGCTGACATTTCATCCTAAAACCTGCCAGAAGTAGTTTTTCCTGTGCTTTTACCGTAGGATAAGCTTTAAAATTTCACCATGAGTGGTCTTTTACAGGATGAACTCAGCAGGAACAAAAAGAACTTCAACTACCACCCAAAGCTTAAATTGCCCCATACTTAGAAGGATATACTTAGAAAGATATGTCTCCTAAGTCATGAACATAACTAATGTTGGAAGTAGTAAAACCAAAGTTGTTCCACTAACTAAAATTCTTTATAATGGACTTCTTTTCCTTCCTGATGAAAATGAGATGAAAATTGGAAATTGTCTGTAGTAGACTTTAAGGTGTTAAAAGGGATACCGAATTTCTAAAGTCTTGGATTTACCAAAAATGGGGACAAATTATGCCTATTTGATGACAAAACATAAATGGTGGTTAAAATTATAGCATCAAATCATTGATATCTTAAAAGAAAGTAGCTGTGGAAGGAAGTAAGAAGGAGGGCATGCTTACTCTAAAAGCAGCTGATGAAATCCATCCATGCCATGGCTTCAAAGTGATATTGTAAGCTTCTTCCACAGCTTGTTCCATGTTCTGACCAGGATCCTTCACTAGGCTTTGTAAGAGGGCAACCGTGAAATCCAAGCATCTGGCGAGTGAAACGAGCTTCATCTTAATCTAAACTGATCCTGATTGCCGAAGCAGTTAACACAACATGCATAATCTGATAACGAAAAACTGGCAAGTGCTCCTAATGCGAATGAACAATAGCCTGGCTTCCCCCTCAATTGTTACATCATAATCACTGGGGTTGTTCACAAAAAACCAATCCTATATTTTCTGAATTCTGAATCAATAATGAAAACATGTTGCATTTGTTCCTGTTTCCTTCCTTATTTCTTTCTTTCTTTTTTTTTTTGAAATTTCCTTTTTGGGGGAGGTGCATTAAACTATTAATCTGATTTGCGCCAGTAGGGCAGGGTCAAAGATACTAAACAAGAAAGCACAGATGCAATACCTGCTCTTGCAGAAACAGACAAAGATATTAAATTTGTAAAAACCAACAATAGAAAAGGTCAAATAGATATATTAATTACTTTACAGCTCTCTCTCGTTAATTTCAATGATTTCGATTTGTCCACTATTAAACAAGTCCATGCATTAGTATCAAGTTCATGAGCTCCCTTAGTTAAATCATTAAATCAATGTCAAGTGGGCATAAAATTGACATAAACTGGGTTGTACCCAAGTTGCAAGCTGGAATGCTTGTCCATATAGCTTAGACTTTGCAGGTATCTTTGAAGCAATCAGCATGATAACATCATGATGCTTTCTTATGTTTTACAAATGTGTGACAAGTAGATTTACCTGGTGAGCCACACAAAGGCTTTACTACAGCTGGCACCCTTTTTCGCATTGCCTTCAGCGGCCTCTTTCTTTAACATCTCAATCAAATTTGCATACAGAGACGAATCAGAATCGCATAGCGTCTCCAATCTCTACGAATTTGTTTTTTTTTTTAAAAAAAAAAAAAAAGTGAGCAAAACTATAATTAGTAAATGAATAACCCATATGCATTATTACCAGACATAGGAAAAAATAGCCATAGTCTGATTGGGAAATGTAGACTAGGAAAGTTAGGATGTTGAAATATCATGGGGGGGTGTATTCGTAATGATACAAATTCAAGATTATAAAAAATTATTCGAAAAGCCAAAAAGAAGAACTTTTTTTATTTTTTATTTTTTGCTGATTGTAAATTTCATTTTTCTTTACCTGGACATTCTGAGAAACGTCTTGTCTAAGAACTGCCATTGTTGGGCCTATCTTATCTTCACAAGGACAAGGGACAAAACACAAGAGAATCAAGTTAATGTTCCCAATGAAACATTTAGAGAGATTAAAAGGTGAGAAGGAAACTAACCCAGAACTTGAATAACCAAGTTGCCGACATGCAAAATAGGCCTTGTGGGTATACAGGCAGCACCATGATTATCACCAGTTTTCAGTTTGATAAACATGGATATCTCTTCAATGGCTGACTTCAGCTCCGACCCTTTCTCCATATGATCTCTTCTCCTTTTCATTTGAAGATTCTTGGTTCTCCTCTCTCTCTCTCTCTCTCTCTCTATATATATATATATATATATAGGTTAATTACTACTGGGTTTCTATAGTCTCTCAGGTTTGATTGTAACAATGGAGACTAATAAGAAAATGGAGCTTTCACAATCAAGACTCAATTTTGAGTGGCCATTTCTTTAGTGAAAATTTCAATCCCGACGCTGTTTCACAAGAAATTTTTATTTGGTTGGCAAATCCATTGGCTTGAATCCCATTTTGATATTTTGCAACAGGCAGTTTTATATTCCTGCTTATGTAAGGCATTGATGGTGAGATTAGATTTGACCTCGAAGTAATCTTTTCGCTACCCTGTTTACTTGCTGTGCAAAGATGTAATCTTATGTACGCACATCAATCTCAACCGTCGGTGTTAATTATTGCTTCGCACAGATCAGTACACTTGTCTATCATTGTGGGTCCATGCTTGAGAAGAATGCCAAGTCCCCTTGTCCTTGTTGGGGGATTACTTTATCCCTAAACATCGGCTATGGTTTAGAGGTCACACACACACAAGGTTCCAAAATTCTGAACCCCCGGCAGTGAGTGTAAAATGTCCAAAGGGCTCCTTTGTAAACATAACCCCGAGAGAGGTACCTAGAATATTTCGATGAGGTCCGGGTTGAATACTGCATCCGCATGATTGCAACCATCAGGCAATCTTGGCTGATTCCTAAGACATACCAAGGACAACATAGTGCTGGTTTCTACATCCAGGAGAATGAAATTCTTAGCTCCTTTCAATGCCTCTGCGTTTTGTCTTTTAGGAGATGCAACGTTGGTACATAATTTTCCAGCCATATATGAACAACGCGTTTCATCCATTAAATAACCAGTGTAAACCCATCTGTCTAACAATATTAATACCCGTTTCTTCTCAGGCAATGCATGTGTCATCACTGTATCTAAATAGTAATACTTGAGTAAGCTCCTTTAAAGTCAAAAATTAAAAAAAAAAAAAGAAAAGATCGGATGACAAGGACAATGCAGGCGTGAGGTAATAATCTTGATCACATACTCACGGTACCTCAGAAATTCGGATTTCCAATTGGGTTTAAAATAACTAGCGGATGACATAACAAGTGACATTACAAAGGTGGAAGTGCAATAAATTATGTAATTACCAATTAGTGAGACGATTAACAATTTTTTTTTTAATTTAAAAAAACCAATAGGATAATGTTGTAGCAGCAAGACATGTACCATGCTTGCAGTCACGGGGGTCTGAGGTATATATCAAGAAGTTAGCATGTTATAGTTGTTGATTTTCAATAATAATATCATGAGTTGTTTTCTTGTATTTATTATACCTTTTTCAAGAAGAAGAAGACGATGATGAAGAGCATCTTCGCCAGTTAGCCTCAACCCAAACGTTTCTCTTGCTCCAAAGACTCGTAGTTTTTAACTTTGATTCTTTCATTATTTAAATAAAATAATAATAATAATAAAACAAAACCCATCAAATGGGAGCCCATCAAATTTAGTATCAAATGGACATACGCAACCTGATCGAGAGATGCGGACGACGATGAGAAGCGGAGGAAATTAGAGTGGGCATGGTTTGGGCTCGAGCCTGTGGAGGCCCTTATATATCCCTGCCCAAAGTAGGCCCAATAAAGTTGTCAGAGCCTGAAAACTCGGTCGGGAAGTCCCGAAAAGTGGGTCTCAGCAACCTGCGGATCGGGTACACTGAGGGCAACTGTGTCCAAAGGTATTAGGGTTTCCTAAACCCTAAACCCTAAATTTTAAATTTTGAATGGGATGGAAGTCATCAAAAATTCTACTTTAATTATCAAACTTATGTACAGACTACGAGGCTTAAAAAGGAATTGTACTATGTTAATCATTATCTTTATGTATTTTATTTATTAGCATTTTAATTTAATTTTTTATAAAATAATTTACTATTATTTAAATAATGATAATTCAAAGTAATTTTTTTTAATATATTTGAATAAAATAATTGTTAAATTTAAAATATAATGACACACTTTAATCACTCACTCGACGATATACTCTTTCATATAATTGGGTTCTGTGTGTTCTTTTTCAATCAATTTTGGGGGAGCAATTTTGCAATCTGCAATCAGGCTTATGGCTTTATTAACAACTATCATTGCCACCGAATGCTGTGCAAATGTAATAAGCTCCTAACTCAAGCTATGGTTCGCTCAAAGGTTTTCTAATCACTAGAAGCTAAGAGAATATTTATATAGAAAAAAGGATTTGTACTTTTACTTGCTGAGTCTGAACTGCATCTCTGGAAAGCATCATGCAACTGTTTGCTTTTGTTGTTGGTTGCTTGCTTGCTTGCTTGCATTCTTAGTCATTGCAGGTTGAAAGGGTTCTTAAAAATGTCTGTGGGGCCTAAGATGGTTTCATATCACATGACCAAAAGCAATGTATCCCCTCAAGAACATGGATCAGAAAACCTTTTATCTTTACTAGGATTGATGTTGGCTAAGTTGTGGGAATGGTGGTCCTTATGCATCCTCATAATTTCTTGATTCATCATGTCTTATGCCAATCAAAATTGCATCACTGCCATGGCTTTTTCATTGGCCCAGCCAAATAGGAATGATAAGCTTCAGATGTCTTTTTCTCTGGGTCCCTAATTTGATAACTGCTCTTGTAGTTATTCCTTGTTCCCTGCGAGCAATTTTGCTCTTCTCCGTTGTGGGGGCATTGGCATCCTGGCAATTTTGCATGTTATGACTTACCAAACAACTACAGAACACGTCGGCTTCCTTCATAAAGAAATTTTACTGCTTAAAAGGATGTGCTGCATAGCAATTCCTCCATTTCTAGACAGCAAGATTTAGCTCTGGCAGAAAATATTTGCTTTCTGCGCAGTAAATGAGCAGCCAAACTTTTTGGAGTAAGAGTTGGCATTACAGTAAAGGAAACCTATTGCTACCACATTTATCTATCTATGCAAATTATTCTGTTTTTTTAAGAAATAATCAATGGAATAAAAGCGAAGATCTTGGGGAAACTATGGATTCAAGCAGGTGATCCAATCAGAGGTTCAGATGTTCTGGAGAAACTAGAAGACTGAAATGCTGCCTTCGTGTTCGTGGCTGCGTCGCTGCCACAATGATTGTGCTTATCGAAGTCCTCATTTTCATGTCTGATCCCCTTTAGCATTGCTGCTACGTCTTTCATTGTCGGTCTCTCCTCTGGGGAAGGGTTGACACAGAGGAGGGCCACCCCAAGCACGTGAAGCATTTCTCGGAGTTGTTTGCCTGACAGCGGAAGTAGCTGTTGGTCTAGAATTGTTGTGAATTCTCTTTTTCTTTCTCGGAGCTCCTTGTTAATCCATGTGACAATGTGTTCACTATCTGAAATCTGCTTCTCAGTTGGTTTCTTCCCCGTTAAAACCTCTAGGAGAACCACGCCATAGCTGTACACGTCACTCTTCTCTCTGATTCTAAAACTGTAAGCATATTCTGTAATTTTTAAAGATATGATTAGCACTCTAAACATATCAAGCTGTTTGAGTAAAACTGATTAATATTGAGTTTAAGTTGAATACGTCAGACGTTGAGACCAAAGTTTACACTAAATTGTGGAGGTTACCAAAAGATTTCACTTGTCTGCGAAGATAATAAGGGAAAACTCGTTAAGACTTCATTTTTTGAGACTAGGTTCTCGTACTCACCGGGAGCAATATAACCATTAGAACCTGCAACTGTATTAGAAGCTATCGAACACTCTGCTGAATCAATAAGCTTTGCAAGTCCGAAATCTGCAATAAAAGCCTCAAACTGGGTTCCTACCAAAATGTTACTAGCCTTGATGCCACGGTGTACTATTGGAGGGATGCAATCATGGTGAAGATAAGCCAAACCAAGGGCTGCCCCCAATACGATCTTTTATCTAGCATCCCAGTCCAAGAACAGCCTTTTCTCATGAAGCAATCCAGCCAAACTACCATTGCTGATATAGTCAAAGAAGAGCAATCTTGTTTTTCCATTGTTACAGCATCCCAGAAGCCTTACAATATTTCTATGGCTTATTGATCCAAGGGCCCTAACTTCTGCAGAGAAAAAATCTCTCTCTGGAGCTTCACCATCCTTCATTGGCCATAGCTTTTTCACTGCAATGACCTGTTGTGTTGAAGTCTCAACATGGTAAGCGAAACCTGAGCAGCCCTTCCCAACAATGTTGCTATCTGAGAGCCTGGTGAGAATATCAGTTACTTAAAAGTTAAGCTTTTGAAATGGTGTAAAGTCCCACGGCAAAATGTACTCATCTTTGTCATTCCTCCCGAATGAAGCTACGTGCATTCTGACAAATAGAAGCACTCCAACGCGTACAATCAACAATGTCAAAGTCAAAGTGAGAAGGGTACATGTGATAAGGTTTCTAGTGGAATTCCTGACACGGTGATTGCTATTTACATGACACTTGCTTCTGTTTATGCAGAGGTCTTGATTACCAGCATATGCAGCTGCAGGGAGATCATGGAAGAGCTTAGTGTCAGGAAGCAAACCTGAAAATTTGTTGTTGGAGACGTTGAGAGAAACTAGATTGTCTAGACTTGCAAGTACTGTCAGAGTTCCTGTAAGCATGTTGAGGGAGAGGTCCAAGTTGGCAAGCTTTGAGAGACTAGCAAAACTTTCTGGTATTGGCCCTTTTAGAGAGTTCCTGCTCAAATTTAAGAGAATTTCTACCCCCTGCAATCTACTAATCTCTCCTGGGATTGAACTAGTAATTCTGTTGCCGCTCATGTCCAACAACTGCAGATCCCTACAGAGGCCAATGGACCTTGGAATTGAACCTGTTATGAAGTTCTCACTGATTATCAGTTTGTTTAAGTATGTAAGCTTGCCCAAGTTCCGAGGGACTGTGCCTGCTATATAATTGTTTGACAGGTCTAAGACATTTAAGTTCTCAAGGAATTCAACAGAAGTAGGAATGATGCCATGGAGCCTGTTTCCATACAAATCAACCATTTCTAGCTTAGTGCAGTTGCCAATTGCAGGAGGAATTTCTCCATGAAATTGATTATCTGACAATTCAAGGAAGGTCAAACTTTTTAGAAGCCCAATTTCTGGTGGAATTTGACCACTAAAGTTGTTTGATCTCAGTCGTAAACGTGTCAAGCCAATGCAGTTGCCAATACCAGATGGAATTTCACCTGAAAACCCATTTGATATTAGCAGCAATTGGGTTAAGTTATTGAGATGGAAGAGAGGACTTGGAATGGAACTGACCCAGTGAGGGAATTATGTGAGAGATCCAATGCTTGAAGTTTCTCGCAGCTGGCAAGTTTAATCGGTATGCTTCCATGTAGCTGGTTCTGCCAGGCAAAGAACGGCAAAAACTCCTTTAATTGTCCAATGGCGGCTGGAATCTCTCCATAAATTTTGTTATTATCCAGTTCGAGCTGTTTCAGACCCCAAAAGTTGCCAACAAAAGGTGGGATTTCCCCTGAAATAGCATTTTCAGACAAAAGAAGCTCCTCCAATGCACCTAAATTGGCAAGAGAGTCAGGAATCTCTCCACTTGGAGAATTCATGGAAAGATCAATCACTTTCAACTTTGAACAGTTGTCCAGAGCTTCTGGTATGCTGCCAGTTTGATTGTTCCGCCACAATAACAACCTTTTAAGATTTTTCAGTGAAGCCAATCCGTCACCGATAGTCGGTTTTCATAGAGAAATAGATTCTCTAGTGCCGTGCAGTTACCAAGTTCTGCTGGGATGATGCCAGAGAGTTTAGCAGTGTAGATAGAAAGAGTCTTGAGATGCTGCAGTTCCACTAAACTACTCGAAATCTGTCCAGAAATCTCGGTATCTGCAAGACCCAGAAAAGTTAGATTCTTGCAGTTTGATATCTCCAATGGGAACAACTGGCCTATTTCTGCAGGAATTTTCCCAGAGAGCTCGCTATCAAACAGTTCAATCTGTCTCAGCCTTGAAAAGTTTCCAATTTCTCCTGGAATCTCACCATATAAAGAATTTGTATTCAGTGCCACTAACCCCAATTGAGATAGCTTTCCAATCTCGGCTGGGATATTCCCTGTCAAAGAATTAAAACTGAGATCCAGGATGACCAATGAAGACAGGCGTCCTATGGAACTCGGAATTTATCCGGTAAGGTTCCCATTTGAAAGGACAAGACTGGTGAGATGGCTGAAGGAGAGGACTTGGGTAGGGGAGCTGGTAGGAAGACTAATGGAGGTGATTGTTTTTTCTGAGACATATCCATCAGCAGAACATTTTACATAATCCCATTTGCAAGGATTTTGGCGGTTTGAATCCCACGAAGAGAAGAAAGTGGCCGAAACAGAAGAATTGAAAGTTGAAAGCCATGACAGCAGTGAATGGCCTTCTTGGTTCAAGGCAGAGATGGCTGGATAGAGAGAAATGTTGAGAAACAAGAGGAAAATAGTGAATGCATTGCTTGACTTTTTGAGGTTAGTAGTCTCTCTCTTTCTCTGGTACTGTGCTATCTCATTTAATTATAACACGTCTAGTTTCTCAAATTTCTTTGGATGTTCTTTTTTAAGTGAGTGGGATATTGAAACGCCCTTGGTTTGGTTTAATCCTAATCTGTTGGCAGAAGAGACTATTTGCCTGTAAAATTGAAAATTTTCAGCTTGTGAATAACATAGGCCCCTTCTTGTACTTGAGTAGACTGGGATTATTTCTTTGTCTGGGATAAATGTCTGACAAGAACTTATGTTTTCAGTGGCTCTTATACAATTATTGTTCATCTGTTGAGTTAACATGCGTTACCGTCCAGATTGTGGAAAGGACAAAGCCACAACCAAAAATGGAGGTGGGCGTCACATTCTTTTCTTTGATATAGTAATGGGGGGCTCTCGATATCAGTTTAAGGGGAAAACACTAGTCGCTATCATGAAAGTAACCCATTCACTTCCTGTGAAGAGGCTAGAGAAAAATCCCCATACCTTATTTGGATAATACCTTACTGTCCTTAACCATGCATGAACGTTCTCATCGATCCAATCAGAAGTTTGAAACCTTTTTCTCTTTCCCTCATTTCCCCACCTTGACTGTAATCTAACATACTTGCTAAGATATTTCAGCTGGCCTCCCTCCTTCGTCAGGCAACATGGCAGATTGTGTGTACCCCACTTAGAGATTCGTGGAGAAGTACCTTTTTAAATTTTTATCCCAAACATTGCCACATGGATATACCTCAAAGCCTTCAAATGATGCATGTATTTCACTCTGAGTCGCGTCTTTTTCCTCCTTTTAAACTTTCTTCGTTTAAGAATGAACAAAGTAAACCGGTAAAGCAAGCAAGAATAAATCTTAAGCAACAGCCGAGCGAATAAAGATTGTGATACTTCAACTATTAAAGAAAGAGGGGTAATTGTTAAGAGGCAGCCGCGGAAAGTGATCCAATACTGAAACTCAATAGAAGGCATGTATATTTTCCTTCGGAAATGTTACAGAGATGTACAAATAAATAGATATGCTGAAAAAAACAAATTTAAAAACATATAATTATAATTTTTAGTTATAATTTTCATGTTTTTTCATACATAATAATTCGTAAAAATAATTAAATAAAATAAATTTATATCTGAACTGTATATTTTTAATAATTTAATAATAAAATTCTAATATTTTTTATGTTGATTAATTGTGGTTAATATTCCCCCTTTTAAATGTAACAAAAAAGAAACATACTGCGACCCTCAAATTCCTTGCAAGAAATCAGCAGACGCATTATTTAGCTGAAAAATCTAAAGATGGCCCAACAGTATAGAATGAATAGAAGTTTTAGGAATAACGAGAACAAACAAATAGAAAAGGCAAGAAAGAAAATGAATTGTCATTAATGTGGGTCTTGGAGTTGGACCTATGCCTGGAAAGTAAGCTGATTCAATAGTTAAGGGATGATGTGCATCAGTGCAGGGTCGAGTTGTGGTTGTGGATGGTGTGGGGAAGGCAAGGGATAGCCCAACTACAGCTACTGTGCTGGGATTTGTTTTTGCCCATCATTCTATTATTATGGGTTGCAGGCTCGATGTTGACCCCTCGTTCTTTGTAGCCAAATAATAATTAGAAGGAAGAATACATTCACATCTATTAATGTCAGAGAGAATTACAGCAGGAATGAATTTCTTGAAATATTTGAGTTTTGATTCTATGCCCTTTTCGTTCGCCCAAACCATGACAATGCATGAACATCTGCATTAAATATTGACTTCGATTATCTCTTGAAAACAGGCTGCCACCTCTGGCCCATCCTGAAGTTATGGGGCCTTACATGAGAAATTGTCTGGCTAGGCCAGGCTGGACTGATGTTTGGGCCTCCGGAAACAAACAGATAACAACAGCACCTCTGTTTGTCACTCTCAAAACCACTCGTATGCCAACCGCTTAAGCTGCGGTCAGTTTAAATACATTAGACTCCGGTGAGTCCTGGAGGACTTTTTGAGGCTTACTTCAGTCTGATCACATGTTTCTTCGATGAATACGGCCAGGTTAATATCCCCCTGTAATAATTAATTAAACCTGCCTTCGCAGAAAGCAATGCCTTAAACCCCCTTCCCCCCCCCCCCCCGTTTTTCAGTTGGCCTTAATAAAACGTTTCATTTTATATTACGTTTTCGGAGCTTCTCCTCGTGATGTACTGTATATTATATGCCTGTGGACTTCAATTTGTCTATATTTTATGTGATGTTTTTTAGTCAAGAATGGTTGTATTCAAAATGAAGTCAGTCTAATCACCGTAGACAGAGAGATACATACACACAAAATTTAATTTTATCGCTTAAACATTTTGAAAAGAGTTTAGATTATAAGATTTAAATATTATCACTAAAAAAAATTAGGATTTTTTATTTATATTATTGATGATTCTGTAAAAATAGTCTTGAGACGTTGAAACAATTCCGTCATTCGATCAAAAACGAAAAGAAAAATAGAATTTTTCTTGTGACCCCAAAAAACAGAAGAGAGTGAATTAAGAAAGGAGGAGAGGAAGAAACAGCAAAAAATGCACCACCTCCCACACCAGGAAGCTGTCCCATTTTGGACTGCATATGCAATAGGGTTGCCATGTAAAATCGGCCACTCCGCCAGTCGCAGTCCTATCCACGACACCAACCCTCTTGAGCCCGGAAATGACATGTGCAACATCACAGCACGTGATGGCTTTTACCCTCCATCCATCACCATTCGAATCATTCCTCACACATCTTATCCAAAAGATCTGCTAGAATCTTGAAGGAAGAGGACCGATCCTCCGCCATCCCCCGTTGCATATTGTCAACATCTGCAAATTACATGTCCCGCCAGAATATTAAAAACGGAAGAAAAAGGAACAATACATAATTATACGTCGAAAATAAAGGGAGATAGCCCTCACTATTTTTATAAAATATAAATTGGATCTCTCTCTCTTCACTCAATTTTTTGAACCTAAGATCATCGCTAGAAGGATGTTTAAGTTCTTTAATGAAGTTTTAACTCAGAATTGCTAATAATTTAAGCTAATTATTTGGGATCACCAATTACACGCTATTCCTCCAAGCCTCGAGGTGCGTAGCATTGTAGCCGTGCCACTATAATTTCGCTCATGTAGCATGGTACGTCGTAATGATGGTACCTACCCGTTCATCGACTATCATCTCTATTATAACCCACGAGACTTGGGCTCATCTCTTCTCTTCATTCTCCCTGTATTCCTCAATTTTTTTTTTTTTGTCCTTTTAGGAATGCAGTTTCGGGGACAGGTTTTGGGAGAGAAAGGTATGTAGCTAATAAAAATGTATGCATAATTAATAAAATTGTGTGTTTTGTATATTATTGTTTTTTCTATTTATTTATTTATGTCCATCATATGTATATTTACTCTACTTATTTACGTATTACATATTTTTTTAATAAAAAAATTTAAAATTTACTTGTCCTCTGTTTTTTGTCTAGATTCCGTCTATAAGTTCGTTCTTCTTTCTCTGTCAACATTCTATCTGCAAGTCCGTCTCTGTAACGGGTCCTCTTTTTCAAAAGTATATTTTGTATTTTTCAACAAGAATATGAAGAGAACCCCGGCATAACCAGGTAATACTGTCGTGATTTATCTTCAAAGCAACGAGTTCCATTCCATGGGGTAACCGCAACTCAGATTTTACATATAATCATAGAGAAAAACGCTAAACTATATGCCCAAGCTCAAGCAAAAGGTCAAGAACACCAACTCAAACTCGGTGTAACATCCCCCGCTACACTTAAACAGAGCATCGAACTTCAATTTCACAAATTCAATTCATGACGAATAATAATTCACACATGTTATTTCCGCCCTAAGAGAAGCAGTGCACCAAGAAGACAAAACAAAAGAAAAATCAAAGCTTAATAATATATATGTCATTATATTGACTATAGTTTGTAAATCATGACATTTTTTCGGTAATCTCCCAGCGCTACTCTGAACAAAAGAGGGAAATAAACCAAAAAAGCAAAAATAAAAATAAAAATGAAAAGACTCATTTGAAACCCAAGAAAACAACTCTAGAGAATAAAAGCAATTATAGGAGTAATGTTGGCAATTATGCATCAAGGTCCTGAGAAAACCTCGAACGCCGAGAGATCAAAAGAACCCCAATTGTAATCGCTCAAGAAATTGGCTGCATTCCTTAGCTGGCCCTCCACTGGAAAGGGATCAAATTCTTGCAATTGCACCATAGGCGGTTGCCACGTAACATCTGGCACTGCTGCTGCAGCATCGTACCACGGGGCATCTTGTACCATTTCATCGCCCAACAAAGTTTGTAAGCCAATTTCGTTCACGCCTCTGCTTTCTATAAGTTCTTGATCTGCTGCAATCACCAGCGGTAAACCTTCCAGAAGATCAGGCGATTCTTCGAATATCAGATCAGCCGGCTTCTGCCATTCGATCGCTGCATCAGTCTGCCCCCTATCTGGGGTTAAAGAATTTGATACATTAACCAATTCGTTGGACTCGTGAGGCAATTCTTGACCGTGACACTGCGGCTGAAGGCTTGAAGAATCTTGATTCAAGAACCTAGCGGAAACAACTGCTAGATCAATGTCAGACCCGTCGGCTGCACTTGCTCGACCAATCGAGTCCAAATTTGAGGGATACCCATCACCGATTGGCTGATCACCAGTCTTAGTGTCAAAGCCATTCAGATTCTTACCATAGCGCTCGAGATGGGAAACTCTGGCAGACTTGGCTCTGCGGGTTTTGCGACAGCCGCCACCAACAGGAACATCTCTTAGTGAACCCCCTTTAGTCCAGTACCTCCGACAACCTTTGCAAAAGTACCTGGGCTGCGACAGGCTGTAGTTATTGTAGTAACAGAATTTGGTGTTGGAGGAAGCGCAACGAGGGCATTTTGGAGCAATTTCAACGTCGGTTTTCCACTTCCTTTCCCTTGGCAACGGCCTTGGAGGGCAGTGCCACAGGATCTGTTCACTAGCGCTGAACATAATTGTGAACAATCCAGACGACGGTGGGACAAGAAGTGTAGTTGGGAGATTTAGCAAGAAGTGTAAGCTTAAGGTGGCATGTGTGTTGTGGGATTATAAATGTGGGGCTTTGGAGCTTGCTTGGATTTTGTATAAATATACACGTGGGCGGTTGCGAGCCGTTTGGACCAAGGAAGGTGGGGAAGGTGTGTGTGTGTGTGTGTGTGTGATTGGAGGTTTGGGTTCTACTGTACCGTTTAATCGGCGTATAGATCGTCACTTGGCATACCTCACGAGGCATTTCTTAATTGGGCACATCAAGAGAGTGATTGAGGTTGACAATTGAGAGCTTCCTCGCTGTTACTGTTTTGTTCTCTTGTGTTGTTTAAATGACTAATATAGCCTTCAACTTTAATAAATATTTAAATATCGTAAAGTCAGCATCATCGGAAAAAAGAAAAAATAAAAAAAGGGCAAGTCATTGTCGTTTTTGTATGTAGAAACTTTTGTTGTAAATTAAGGGATGGTAAAAGCCTCGAAAGCCCAAGTTTTGTAAAATTTAGGTCATCTCAAGTGAGTAATTGCGATGAGAACTAATTATCCGTTCCTAGAGAAACTCTAAAAAGTAGGTTTATCTCAATAAGCCTTTTTGTAGGAGATACAACTTGTAAATCATGCATGATAGGGTGCAAAAAATAAAACTAACATCTAATCCAAAAATTCAATAATAATGAGTCACATAACTTCCTTTTAATACAAACAATTATGAGATGGAAGGAATAGTTGCATCATTATTAGCTAGCACATCAAATTATCTTAAATTTCTTGTCTATTATTAGTTTTAGAATAAAATTCATTTCAATTGATTTAGTAAATAAATTTTAAATTTAATCTTTCATTTTATATAAATTATTAAATACAAAAATTGAATTAAGTTTTATCTAATTTTTACATATTTTGATAATAACTACTTATTTTGTCTCATTAATAACTTTTTTATTAAAGTGTGAGAAATCAAATGAAATTTTGTACTTAAATTTGATAAAAAAAATTAAAATTATATACTAAAATTTGATCATAAATTTATAAATTTAAGAGTTTAAGTAACTTTACAAAAATTTCCAGCATGTTAGCTCCAGCTATATGTTATATCATGTCACCAATTTCGTTCCTTCTTTCCAAATTATGGGATTCTTTCTAAGGGTTTAAACCCATCTCTTTAATTTAGAAAAAAAAAAAAATTGAGAATGCACAAACATTTTCGCTCATGGTTAATGCGGCATATCATGTGTAATATGATAATTTAGTAGTCCAATTAAGAGTTTGTTTGTTTTTGATAAAATATTTTTTAATTTTTTAATTTTTTGTATTTAAAAAATTAAAAAAATACAATTAACAAAAAATAATTATAAAATTAATAAAAAAGTAAAAGTCTTTTACGAAAAATAGTTTCCATTTAAAACAAGGTGAAATTATTTTTTACAAATATTGTGACAATTAAAAGAGAAAAAGAGAGCATAAGTTAAAGAGAGAAAAGTTTATTTTTTAGTTGTCACTAATTTCATCAATTACTAATTGATTTCATTATCACTCTTACCAATTGTTGATCACGACTCAGTTTCATTATTGGCACAATAAGTTTTTTTTTATTTAATGTCAAAATTTACTTTATCTTATGAGGAGTTAATTTTTTTTTATATATTTTCATTTATAATGATAATTAATTTTTATCAAAATTTTCAACTTTATTATTTTAATTTTACTCTATAACAACTAAAATCATATGTTCTTTCATTACTCAATCTTCATTTAAACCAAAATTAGGAAAGATGTCAATTAACACTTATACCTTTTTGATTTTTTTAGACGATGATACCTCCATTATTATTGAAAAAATTGAAAAATTGTTTGATGATCAAGTTGAATTTTATTGATCCAACTTATTTATGAAGATTGCAAAAATTTATAATTTAGAAAGTTTCATCTTGAATATAGGTGTTAATAATAATATTTCTATTTTAATTTTATTAACTCTAAATATCGGTGTTTGTGAGGTTGTAATTGTTGCTACTCTCTTAACTAATAGAGAAGAAAGAACCAATTAAAGAAGAAAAGATTGATAATGATATAAATTATAGTTTTTTGGATTAAGGTTTTATTTATTATAATTAAGTTTTAAATTTATTTTAATAATTTAAGTTAAAAAATAGAAATAGAAAAAAAATTATTTGTAAAAACTTCATTCATTTTTATTTGTTAATAACTTTACATAGCATAAGTTGCAAAAAATTAAAATAATTATTCTTTTTTGGTTATAAATTTAATAATGTTAAAAATAATTATTTGTATTATTTTAAAAAAAGTATATTTTTATAAATATTTTAAATATAAAAATTAATAATATAATTAAATAATAAAAAATAATTTATTTTTATAAAAAATTATTAATAAATAAATTATTTTTGGATAAACAAACATAAATTATTCACGAAAAGTCGGCATGCATGGAGTTTTGCATGAATGGATTGGATTCAATGTACAACTGTAAACGAAAGGAGCAAGATTTCACTAATTAATGAACGGGTTTGCGTCGCGGGCATATTGCATTGCGCGTGTACTATTCTGCTCCGTGGCATGCTTTCCCTCGATTCCTTAAAATGGACAAGTAATCTTTGTTTAAGAAAAAATTAATTACTTGTCATGAAAATTTTGATCCGATGTTGTTAGTGGTCCTCGATTATTGTTAATAAATTCCTTAATTTTATGGTCAATATTGTCTCTGTCCTTTTCTTTTTTTTTTAATTTATATAAACGAGTCGACATAATAATTTATTAAAAATGAATCAAATTTTTATATTAAATTAAAAAAAAATTAAATTGTATAAATGTAAATATTATAAATTTTAATAAGTTGCACACCCTAAAAGTAACAAGTTGTCACGATGTATAATTTAAAATCTTTTTCTTTTTATCCGAAGCTGGGTCCGTACGCGACAATACCCACGGTAAAATCGGAACAAGTAGAAGAGTAACAATTTAAACTCTCGACTAGCTGCATTAGAACTCGGAAGTCAAGCATTCTTATTGACCCAATTTGCAAACCCACCTGGAGTTGGTAACGGGCGATCATTGGCGATATATACGAAATCTCAATTATATTCTAATCGCAACTTCTACAAATTCAATGTTGTTCTATGTATACAAACAAGCACATATACCACCGTCAAGAGTAGCTGAATCGACTTCCCATATAACAGAGAATTCGAGCAGACAATCCAACACATGATAATTACAAATGGCTGTTGTCACAATCAAAAACTCATGCTTCATGCCCAAAAAGAAAATTAAAGCTCATGCCAATTGGTGTAGCCCCCAATTTCGATCTCCCAAAGACGTCGCATCTTCCTCAATGCCCACAGCCGAAAATAGCATCCTTTTTTACTTATCACTCGTTCTACAAAAACTGCGCTTAAACACCCCAACAACGTTTGCATTCACTTGTGGAAGGCCAAGTACAAGAAAATGGCTGCCATACTAAACAAAGTCCGGTGTGGGCGACTATGGCTTTGGCACTCTCTCCTTGGGATCTCGTTTTCATTGACAACGTCCAGTTCACGTGGGGAGCTTCGTTGCACTGTCATGAAAGTTGCAGAATTGGAGAATTCTCAGTTCCTTGCACGCCTCATTTTCTTCCAATTTTTTTGTTTTATCACCATATGAGTGACCACTTCTTCGTGCAAATGGCTCCATTATTCTAGTCACGGCGGCCACTGGCGGAAACATCATGTTCAATGCGATCGTTTAGCGAGGTCTTGGAAAGCGAAACACTTAAAGGCCGAGTACTGATTTGTGAGGAATTGTATGGGGCCCATAGAAAATGTCACGTTTGTGGGTCCATACGGTACTGTGGCGTGAGAATAAGAGCCCTCGGCTTGCCCGAAGTGTTTGATACGGTCAACCCATTTGAGGTTTTGATTGTAATTGCCTCTTTCTTTTTTTTTTTTTAATTCCCTCTACTGTAATCCGTTCGGGTGCAGATTAACGCATAGAGAGTAAGGAGAGCACTATTGGAAATTGGCTAGCGTCCGATAAGTACTAATTTTGGAATTGCTTCGGGTCTTGCACCTCATAAGCAAAGCGAAATTTTAGTCTTTACAGCTTTTCACGAACAAAATTTACAAATAAATGTATAATTTTGTCCGTTTTGTTATGTCATTGTGGACTTGTATTTCATTTTTGAATTTGACATCATTCCACAGAATATATCGAGCGTTTATATATTGAATTTGATTGTAAATTTTACATAGAATCACCATTGTTAGAGCTCGATTTTCTATATTTTCTTTCATGACCCTTTACCACTTCTTCTTTTTTATTTTTTAGGTTTCTTAGAGTTTTCTGGAGCCTCTCTTCCACGGGTTGCTTTATGGGTTTCCACAGACTAGGCCCAGAAAGATAGAGCTTACTGGACTTGGGCTTGTCAGTAATCGCAATCCAAAGATTTTGCTAGCAAATTGGCAATGCAACCATAGAGAACATACAATCCAAAGATTTCCAATTTGAAATTTTATCAGGACATGCAATTTCTTTCTTATTATTTTCATTATAGACACCCATCGCGTTCATGAATACAAAGCTTTGAAAAACACGATCAACGTGCCTACAGAACAAGCCAACCACGGTTGATTCTAGGTCAACATTCTAGTACTAAAGTTTAGTGTTGTTTATGCGTGCAATCCAAAAATGATTGCTGAAAGTTGCCCTTTCTCGATAAGCCCGCTATGTTTTTTTTTTTTTGTTCTTTTGCTGTTGTGATATTCCACAGTCCAAAGTTGCGTACTAGCAAGTGTAACCGGAAAGTTGCGAAGTGTCTCGTATAAATTCACACAAACATTTCGTTATGGGAGAAGCCGAGCAACCTCCAGTCTCCCCTCTCACTTTAAACCCAAACAAGAAATCTGCAACAAAAAACGATAGGCCTACTGTCACAGATATGGGTTTCGTACAGCCTACTTGCCAAACTTGATGGGCTATCTAAATACAAGGCTGGCAAGGACTGGAAGTAGTCTTTTGTCGGGCCTCCTCTTTCTTGTCTTTTTGGACTTGTCAGTGAAAAACATCCACATCAATAGAGCTGCTAGGAAAAAAAATTGTGGGCAATGGGCTCTTCATCGAAGTGTTTGCACAAGGAACAAAACAATAAGACTGTCGACTTTATGCGGGGAGTTTACATGAAAGGCCTGTACAGGCGACACAGAGAGGTAAAAACTTGAAGAATCAAATCAGTGAACTCAGGTGCGAACTCTATACTTCACTTATAGAAAATGCTCCCCTCCCCACTCCAATTAGACCAAAAAAAAAAAACAAAAGACTTGATGAATGAAATTATTATGGAAAAATCAAATGAATAAAAGTCTACGTACTGAGTGTAGATTAAACTTAAAAAGAAGAGTGGGGAAGAGTGGAGAGGAGGGCCATGAGCCCCCACTACTGAGGGGCTATCCAAACTCAAATCAAATAGATTGGGAATGACTTTTCTCCGAATTGACGTTCCACGAGAGTCCTTTTGTGCCGTTTATAATTGCGTGGGTGTGTATATGTAAATCTCTGTGTGTGTGTGCGTGTGTGTGTGTGTGTGTCTATATATATATATATATAATTCTGGCATCAGATGGAAGAGGGTTCAATAATACTATGTCACAGTTGTATCTTGGACGGGGCACTGAAATATCAGTGAAAACTGATAATAGGTGGTCTCATGCATTTTTTTTAATGTGGACTTTTCTTAAGCAAGATTGGCTTTAATATTGCAATAATAATAATGATGATAATCAACTTTACAAATCAAAGGCTGTCTTGTAATATAGTGTAAAATTTTCAAAAACTGTGATATTAAGTTGAAAACTGTATAATTTGTAAGTTGAAAATCTTGTAACAATTTTTTTTAAAAGATTAAAAATTTATTACAAAAATTACAAATAATAGCCATATTCTTTTTTTATTAAAAAAAAAACAAAAACAAACAGCAAATCATCGTGTGTCCCTCGGGTTATTAATTACCATTTACCAAACCTTAGACGATCTTTTCTTACGAAGAAAGCCGTTAAATGCAATCTTGGCGCGTATGGCCCCATAAATGCGACAACACACCTAATCCTACACGCGTCGACGCATGGACCTCTCCAACTATGGTTTCCTATGTTGACGCATGGGGGCTGATAGCAGCCATCCGAGAAGGCAAATTGACATGTGAAAATTGAAAATCATCTATTTGATGCAGCTCAAGGTTCCTAATAGGCTCACCCAATGTCAAGCATATTGCACTGAGAAGAGAAAGGTTCAAGCATTTGGTTAGGTTGACAATAAATGCAGCTGACGTTCCTAAAATAGACTGGTCAAGCTCAGGCTATGTATTATGCATGGCCAGACTTGACCTGCTCTAAGTCCGTCAGGTTTTGTCAAGAAATTGGGGTCAATGGGGAAAAGAAGGAAAAGCGTTTTGATTCGAAGAAGACAGAACCCGAACTTGTACTGGGCTAAAAAGAAACACATTAAGCCTACAGGTGGAGTGAGTCGGTGACCTTATGCGCCAGCAGCCATAATACATCACATGTGTATGTTGAGGATGATCAGCATTCAGCAGTTTTATCTTATTTTTTTTGTTGGTTTTCAGTTTTGGATTTAGCTGAAGCTAGGGTTTAAACATGAAACACATCGATTTGAAGGGCAATTCTGTTCATGTTCTCATGCTTCTGTCCTGTTAATGCGGAAAAGTATTCCATAGTGAATGGGTCTCATGCTTCCATCTCGCTCCAGATGCGACGGACTTTCGCCATGATTCATACCCCACATCCAGTCTCCGTCATTGAATGCTGTGCCACCGGCTACCATCACAAGCCCGTGGGGCAAGTGCGAGATAAACTGATTCTATCAATTCTATTGTATATTTAATTAATTTTATCACACATTTAATTATTTTTTTATTTAAATCTTCCATATATTTTTTTATTTTTTTTTAATTCAAGTGTCTAATTAAAATTCAATAACTATACAACAAGATCAATTGAATGTGCTATTTTTTTTAACAATTTATTGCATATTTAATTAATTTTATTATACATTTAATTATTTTTGATAAAAATTTTAAATTTAAAAAAAGATATAAACCAAAAGCAAATGAGACTCGCCCGTTGCCAACTTAGTCCGTCTCTCTACCGTCATTTTCTCACAGTTCATATATATTTTTCGTATGGAAAATCCCAAATTTGCCAAGTGGATTTTTCTTATAAGTATATCAAAAGGACGAGGATAGAGAATTTAAACATGAACGCCTATTACCTTAAACATGAATTTTTGGGACTCATCAAATTCCACATATACACCGACTCCAAAAAAAAAAAAACAAAAACAAATCCACAGTATACACACCCAAAATCATATATATAGGAAATAACAATACACCATAATTTACTTACGTGGGACATGCGAACAGAAAAGGAAAAAAAATAAAAAAAAGAATTGCTTACATGGACCATGTAAGTCACCATGACTTGTTCTGACGTGGCACAACAGAAGACCCTTTCCACACATAAATCCCTCAGAAGACTTCTGCTAGAGGCCAAGAAAAGTTCAAACATACACAACACCACGAAACCGGCTTCTCTTACTAAAAAGTATTACTTTACAAGTAGCCAATATTTACTTTTCTCAATTTATTATTATTGTTTTTTTTTTCCCACTCTCTGTTTTTAATGAGTCTCTTTTGTTTCCATTGACTCGTCTTTCCCCCTTGGCCTC
This sequence comes from Bruguiera gymnorhiza, assembly GCA_020883675.1. NCBI lineage: Eukaryota > Viridiplantae > Streptophyta > Magnoliopsida > Malpighiales > Rhizophoraceae > Bruguiera > Bruguiera gymnorhiza. The sequence goes on along the minus strand of JAIRCJ010001047.1, from coordinate 308,139 downwards.
TTTAAATATGTAGTCTTCCAGTCTTACATGCCCCTCAAAGTTTTGGAAGGAACACAACAAAGAAATGCTTTTATTATCCCCCAAATCATCGTCATCACCATCTCTGACACTTCAGCCTCTCTCGATCTCCCCCAAAGATTTGGCATGGATCCATCAGAATACCCTTTCGGCAGATCGCCAAGAAAAGAGCTCCAGGGTCCAAGGCCGCCTGCTCTCAAAGTCCGCAAAGATTCACACAAGATCGTCAAGAAACCTCCCGTAGCGCCGCCCCAACAGCAGCAGCAGCAGCAGCAGCCACGCCAGCCCGTAATTATCTACACGGTGTCGCCAAAAGTGATCCACACGAACCCAAGTGAGTTCATGAACCTAGTCCAGCGCCTGACGGGCTCGAACTCCACCTCCCGTTCAACGTCCTTGCCTCGTCCGACGACGTCCGCCAACCCCTTCAACGACGAGGGTGGAGCAATCTCTCCGGCGGCGAGGTTGGCCACCATAGAGAATGCCAAGTCGCCTAAAGAGAAGAAACAGCAATTTGGAGATGTTGAAGGCGTGGACATGGGTCAAGTAGTAGAAAGGTCAAGCCTTTGTCCTGGGATATTGTCGCCGGGGCCTGCTTCGCTGCCGCAGATATCACCGAACTTCTTTTCTTCTCTGCCGCCTGATCCAAACTCGGTTAGCTTCATCCATGATTTGAGTCCTGTGCTTCATAGCAACAGGAATTTCATAGAGGGTAGCTTCATGCCCAGTCCTTCCCCGTTTTTCTCACCGAGTATAATTTCTCCCAATTCGTCTGTGGATCTTTTCAACAATTTCAATAATTTCTTTGACCTTTGAATTCTTTTTTTTTTCCTTTTCTTGGGGGAAGAAGTATTAGAGATTCAAGAAATTAGATAAGGTTCTTAGGTTTTAACCCCTTTTTCTTGCACTTTCTTTTGTGTATTTTTCTTCATTGGTTCGGAACGAGGATGACAGAATTTGGGGGGCGGGGGGTTATAGTTGGAAAATTGTTCTCTCTTTTAGTTGGTTAGCAAGTTGGAGTCCTTTTAATGGATTTATCTTTTCTTACATTTATAACTCTGGTGGGCCATATGAATTTGATGGGGCCTTCCTCCCAGACAACTTGTGAGACTAACTGTCCTGTTTTTTCATACCAATTTTTCTCATGCAACTTGTGCATGTAATTTAAATAAAATTTGAAATTCTCGTTGCTTGGCTTGTTTATGATTATAGTTTCTTCCAAATGAGATTATACTTCTGCATATTCCTAATTTATGCATCGTGCCTTCTCGTTTTGGCGTATGCGCTTTTTCTTCACCAATTGTATGCAAAATGTGGTAAATATACCCTTTGTGCTTGGCCGGCTATAGCATACCCATAAATTGAGTGGTCATTTTCGAGTTAAATTAGTCTTCCCCAGATGCTGTGAACTTGGCGCTGGCATCAGAAGATAAAGTAAACATGCAGCTAACATTTGCTTGATGGTGGGGGTTTCATTTTTTCTTTTACGTGATTGGTCCACATGAATTTAGGTTATTTGCAACTCAATCTAACATTTTTTTTTTATCCTCTTCTTGAATCAATGCGCAGAATCCAGCCATTAAGGCAGAAATACCCGATTTTGGCTATCTGAAATCATGCCATGCGGTTCATGCCCTTGATCCATGTGGAAATTTTCGTTTCCTTCTTTAGTCATGCCGGTACTGTCTTTTCCATGCCCCAATTATTCGGAAATATTTTTCTCACTCCTAAAGAGACTGCACGCCATGGAGCCAACATAAAAACTAGAAAGGGGACTACGGGCAGTTGGATCTACCATATTGGTGCGATAGAGCTCCATCTGGCCGCAATTCAATCATTTCCATACGATAAACCAATTTGCTAAATAATATGTCGTATATTACGTCACTTACTTAACAGAGTCATTAAAATCCAATAAGTTCGTCTACCGACTCAAATGTGCGCACGGGAATCAAAGAAAGCCAAAGTGAAAAATGTTGTGGTGACTAACGTAATTGCAAGAATAGAAGTCATTTTGTTTTCCCACGGGTGTAAATTCTGTGTTCTAGATGCAACCATCAATTGGTTTGATCCCAGTGAAAAACGTTGAGAATGGAAAATTAAGGTTAACTAGGACTAAGTTTTAAGTGAATGGAGCTTGGTTGAAATTGATGCAACCAAACCCACCTTGGCTCTGGCACCTTGATTCTGACCATTGACTTCACTTTCAGACTCGGTTAAACAGTGTTACTATGTGACTACCGAGCTAGAACTAATTTAAAGTTCCACAAAACGTGCTGTATATGGATTTCTCGACGTCAACCAATTAGTTTTGGCTGCTTGCTTTACTCAGCTTATCTAACCCCTTTTTCTCAGCGTTGAATCTGCACACTAACACACACCCCCCGACTCATTCAGAGTTTTTATATTGTCATTGGCACGTTTGTTTTTTGTTATACATAAACGAGACAAGAACACTAGGAAGTTGACTGGGACAAATCTTTGAACTTGCCGGATTATACAGCAGAAGACAAGAAATTTTTGCTTTGCTTCATATTTAATGAGACAGTTGTATTGGGGCCTCGAATGTCTAACTACTCAATTTATACTCTCTTTCATATGATTGGCCGGATTGGTATCAGCTAAATAAGACGAGTTCAAGGAGGAAAACCGGGATATTAAAGAATGGACTGAGCATTATTTTATCAGTCAAGGTAGTGAGATAAGTAATCGTTGATAGCGAAAGCTGCAATTTTGGTGGCATTACAGTACCAAGGCCGGTTTGACTATTAAATATGCAAGTCCTTATCTCATCTCAAACGACACGGAAAGGTTGCACCGCTATTTTAACCCCGAACACTGTATTACGGTTAGTTTAAACTAGACAATCCCATCAAGAAATCTAGACGGTTGGATATTGTGTCATGTTCGGGGTCTACACTGGTCTCTGGATTGGATAATAAATCTATTGCAGTCAGCAAAGGCCCTTTATTCTCTAATTGCATAATTGGGCCTTATTTTACAGAGAAACCGCCCAAATCTTTCAATTGAACCCAGGGCAAAACTGAAAGATCTGGACATAATGCAACAGAAGAACATTGGGAACTCTGCCACTCTTCATCGCAGGAAAGAAAATCGTTCTCTTTTTTTGTTGCCGTAAACAATAATAAAGGATTACCAATACATCTACACTGCTGTTCGCAAGGACTTAAGTCATATGCACAGTGCAAAGATTGGATCCCTGTTGCGGCCAATATGAGGCATAAAAACGAAAGGGCACTCAAAAGGAGCCGAAAGAGGATGAATAGAGCAAAGTATTGCTGGCCCCAACCATAGGGTACTCAGTTCAGTGAGCCTCCTGGTGGAAACGACAGAAAGATATTCTAAGATATTCTAACAGTGCCAGAGAGAATCCAGGAATCAAAAGAATTGAGTTAGAAGCGTGGAAAATATCTTAAAAAGTCTGAAATCTAACTTCTTTGGGGACTACAAAATCATCGAGGAAAATGTGTTATCGTCATCTTTGTATGAATTCCTATGATCAGTAGTTTGATCGTCCTTCAAAGCAAAAAACTCCCAGCAACAGTATGTCTTCCTTGATTTTCACGGGCAAAATTTTTGTTGTGTCTCAGCCCTGTTGATTTCATCATTTAAGCATTTCAAGCTAAAAGAGCTGCGACTTTTTAGATGCAACAAGAGAACAAAGAAAGCCTCGCTGTGCATATCAAAGAAACGATTATCGATGTGGGGAACGAGTTAAGCAAGAACCATTGCAATCATTGCTTAGAGTACTGATAGGCCTATGTGCATCCTAGGCTATGGTCTTTATGTGCTCTTTCTCTTCAAAAGGAACAGCATCAGCCACTAAGCATGATGCTTGCTTTCCTTTAAACACACCCCACAAATAGAACTTAGCTTGAAATCCTGCAAACCAATTTGGGACAAAAGAAGTTTTATATATACCCTTTTTGAACATAAACAAATAATGGGCCGTGAAAATGTGGGCTCACTCCAACAATCCATAGGCAGTATTGTAGACGTGAAGATCAATGGTTCAGCATCTTCAAGAACAGCTTTTATGGAAAACCTTTGGCAGATCATGTCGTTTATTAGGCAATCAAAGACTCTTGCATCCCTAAAATGGCAAGAGATTAATAATCTGTAAAAGAAGCCAGGAAACCAAAGGGAGACTGTTAAAATTGCACCTTTCATTATCCGGAAAAAAATAAAGAGCAATACTGTCATCACCTGGGCCCCACTTCTCAAAACCTTTAGGCCATAGAGCAGATATAGGAGGCAACTCTGATAAAAGCAAATTTGGCAATGACTTTGCCTTTCCCATGCTCTAGAGCATGCAATATTAGACAAATGAGCATCAAGTCCACCAACAGAACCAAATTGTGTATTGAGGCTTCCACTGTCACCAGGATCAGATAAACCAATTAAAATGTGTTATAAACTAACTTTTGGATTTTAAAAAAATTCCAATATAGTTTTATGTGCAGATTTTGAAATTAAAGGAGATAGGAAAGGACTGGAAAATTGAAAATTTACCTCCAAATCAGGTCTTTAATTGGCTTTGAACGAACACAAGGACGATAGAGCATTTGAGCTGTCAACAATAGTCAGTTGAAAGTTCCTAGCTTTATTAGACTCAGCCTCTTCATTAAATCTGTCTTTATGTGATGCATTCTGTCTCCCATGACTCTGATTGTCCCCTCCACCACTGCAGCAATCCATCTCAACAAGTTGAAGGTCACTGTTGACAGGATGAGATTTTTCAGTTTTAGGAGATGCTTCTCCAGGGAAGCCAGGGTCATGCAAAGGATTATATTTTCCGAGCTCCTAATCATTCTCTCTCTCTGTGCAACAATCCATCTCAAGGCCAAGAAGTGCGAGTTGAGAATTTTTGCTTTCATGAGATTCAGACTCCTCATGGAAGCTGCAGCCATCCAAACCCTCCTGTCTTCCAGGTTTCTGGTCTTTGTGCCCCTCTTGATATAAATTGTCTTCCAGGCCCTGAAGGCCATTGGTGGCTATTTGAGAGCCTTCAGTTTTGAGAGATTCAGCTTCTTCATGGAAGCTTCCCTCATCAAATTTATCCTGTATTCAGAGCTTCTGATCTCTTTCACAATTCTCACCACAATCCTTCAACTTTTGAGGGTCACAGAGAGCTGGAAGAGAATTTTTACTTTGAAATTCAGCCACTTCGCTGGAGATTCCCTCATCCAGTCCATGATCTTTTCCAAGCTCCTGACTTTTCTCACTATCCTCAGAGCAATGCAATTCAAGAGGTTTGCGGCAGGAACAGTGTTCAGGTCTCAACAACTTTGAATCAGTCAATGAACGAGAACTGACATTTCTTCCCTTAGATTTCTTCTCCAACCTTGCGATGGGCCTACTCTTGTTCACTCAAGCATTTTCTAAGCTCTCATTTTCTTTGATCAGGAGAGGACGAGGGATGTCAAGTGTGGATACTTTTGCAGACTTGGATTCACAATCTTCACATAGCCAAATGACATATTCATCAAAAGTTTTGGGTAATATCATGAGGCAATACCTGCAAAAGAGAGAATAAGCAACAGGCCAAAAACCTGGGATCCAGTTTACTTGAGCAAATAACAGTAAGCATTCAACCATATAAAGATGAACATCCTTCTTCCTTTACACAGAATTCAATGCTAAGTTTTTTTTTTTTTTTGCAGTTCAAGTATGCATATCAGAAATTTGCTAAAAAGCTTTTTGGACCTAATATACCATTACATACATGCCCAGATACTCTTCTCACATGCACCAATGCAATCTTCAATAAATGCTATCTTGAGCGATGCTATCAACCTTTTTGGCAAATGAAAACAAATTGCTTATCTCATGCTATATTAAAACGAGAGTGGCCAGCATCAGAAGTTCTTCTAGCAGATGCCACAAACAAACGACAATCATGGGGATTACTTATTAAAGAAAACTATAAACATGAGGATTATTTACCGATGCACAGCATAATTGTCACACTTGTCACAATAAATCAACGCATTAGAGTAGCCTTTGTCACCACATTGCTGACAAATAGTCACCTGCCACGCTAAATGCACAGATTTACAACGGCATAGTTGAACTATGAAACATAATAAAGCATGCATGTAAATTTATAAGGCCCAAGGAACAACATTAACCACAAGCAAAACTTATTCCCTTAGGAAAGAAACAACCAAGTTCTACATCAACAGAGTATTAAGCAACAGCAAGAGTGATATCGTTAACGAAAATGAAAAGCATAAAGATCAGGCAAAAGAACCAGGGAATTTTATTGACCCAATAATTGGTTCCAAAATGTTATGCACAAAGCAAGCAAACTCGCCCAGATATCACAACCCAAGTCCCATTTAATCAGTTAAACCCAAGAAAACCTGCCTCCCGCAGGCCCCAACACAAAAGCCAAAAAAGAAAAGAAAGGCAAATAAAAAGAAGAACCGACCATGGTGAAGCGGAGGTCAAGTGATCGCCATAAGGGTCAAACTAAATCCGTTCTTACAAGAAAGTAAACAATAAGACGACAACCCCAGAAACCAAAACAACCTAAGCTCGACTTTGGACCGCTTTCACTTTCAGTTCAAAGAATCCCCTCTCTCTCTCTCTCTCTCTCTCTCTCTCTTTCTCAGACACACACACAGTCGAGAAGTGTGATTTTGGTCGTCTGAAGGACGGGGAGGGCAGATGGTGCTATCGGACAAAGCCAGAGACTTCCAAGAATCTCAACTGTCTAAAATTGTTCGAAGGCTCTTTCATGCGTACTGGGCATATCCTACGGTTCTTCGATTATTCTCCGTCCGGGTTTCCAACTCATTCAACGCCACTTTTTTTTTTTCCTTCTTATTGATTAATTTTTTAATATAATTTATATCATATAAATTTATTTTATCATATTTTATTTTAAATACATTCAATTTATTATATATTATAAAATTATAAATAAATTATATTTATTTTTAAAAAATTAAAATATATTTTTTTAATATATACAAATATTTTTGTTTTCTTTTTATTGTTAAAAAAAACCAGAGCAAATATAAAAATAAAAAAAGGACGTAAAAAGTGGGGGCAAATGCTTGGAGAATTAGGACCGTCACGTTGACATCGTGGGATAATTTATTAATATATATATATATCAATTAGATAGTTTTTAGAGAATGTGAAATGGAGGTATATCTGCATATGGCGTTATCTGGATCAAGCCATGTGTTCCTTTGGATTCTGGCCCATTATCCTATTTTATTCTCAAGATGATTTACTGGAGCCATCCGGGCCTGGGCTCATTCCCTGTCTTAAGAGCTGTATATTACGGAATTACACCCCGATCTTATTATTAACCTGCAGTAACACTTAATTAATTTACAAGTGAAGATTAACTAACCAAATCTTAAATCTTAAAGAGTTCCAGAGAATAAGCGTAAAGTAGTGATAAATAAGTAGGAGATTAGGGAGAGGGTACAAGAGAATTTAACAAGTTAGAGAATTTTATTAACTTAAGTAAAATTTGAGTAATTTACTTATTTTTTATATAAAAAGAGTAAATTATTTATATTTATTTCATCTTCTCAATATATAATTATAATTAAATAATTTAAATATTTATATAAAATATTTTAAATAAGTATTTATGACGATCTCTTCATAAAATTTTTAAATATTAGAAAATTCTGCGTGCTTTTTTAAAACTTTCCTTATCATATCTTGGACCGCAAAGGAACTGGGTAATAGCACTAACCCATAGATGCTGAATCTAGTCTAAATTTGCTCTTAAGAATATTTGATGGATTTAATTAAAAAGTGTTGTTGTGACAAGTAGCTCAAGAGCATCAGTTAAAGATGGATTTTCCTTTTCATTCTTTTTTTTTTTTTGTTTTCTCTCCCCACGTTTAAGACTTCCAGCGAATGTAATTGTTGCACTTGGTGCACCTGCATTCAAGAATAGATGAAACCGCTTTTTTTTTTTTGGGCTAATAATAATAATAAAAGACGAAACAATAATTTACATCTCAAGCAAGCGGCCAAAATGTTAACTATACTGTTGTGGTGTTGTCTAGTGATCCGTTTGTATTTATGGCCCCTGTAACATGAATGATTGTGCGGTTGAATACATCGTGTCTTAGCACTTCCATATATGGTTTTGTGCACGTAAATGTCGGATCTTTTTATCAAACAGACTGCTTAATTCCGATCACATTCGGCAATAAGTGAGAGGTTATAGTGGCTAATGAAATTCACCCCTCAACCCCAAAATTAACGGTCGACAATAAGGATTTGAGCATGACTTTAAAATTCCTGAAAGTACTCATAATCCAGCCTTCAGGTGTGGAATACATCAACTTGAGAAATAAAGTAGCACGTCAACAATGCAAATGAAAGTTGTTCTGCAGCTAAGGCGATTTTGATTTCTGAGCTTGATACTGGTCTCAATGCAAATGAAAGATTGATAATCACGCTACCGTAATTTGCAATGATACTGATCTCAAACCTCATAGGATTCTAGCCCATTTCCTCTATGATTTGCGGTTGCTGTTGCATGAGAAACCGAAGACATTGGTGTGGAAGTTCTAAAGAAGATTATCTACCTAAGAATTGTGGTGGAAGTGCTTGCATTTGGATGTGACAGTTTTAATAGCACCACTTGCACTTTCAGACTCTGCTACCACATCTGCAAGTTCACTCTCCGGTTTCTTGACATCTGCCACCAACTTCAACAGCTCATTTTTCTTGAGTGCAAGCTCTCTCTTTTTAGCTTCAGCCACTTTGAGGACCTCTTTTCTGACAGCCTTAAATTTTTTGTATTCCTTATTTTGATCCAATGCTTCTATGAGCTCCTCGTATCGGTTGCGGAGCCATTTCACATTCCGCTATAGAAGCTCGGCATCAGCGATAACGCAATGCAGGGAATCAAGCTGACTTTTTCCTTAAATTTACAAACTGGACAGTTCGAAGATCCTGCACAGCTGTGCATATGCCCTCAAGTGCAGAAGAAAGCGTATCGCGACATTTGAGTGGGCAATCTTGAGCAATGTCACCATGTTTCTCAATTATGGCTCGAATAACAGGAGCCAAAATGGGTTTTACAAGATAGGGGTCCACTCGTTCATGAGAAGTGTTCACTGAACTGACTTCATCTGAGCACTCATCGAAAACACCTGCCATGTGAGAAATTGATGTGGCAATGCTCTCACTTCTAGCTCCCTCCATGATAGATTCATCTTGTCCCTCATTGAATTTTTCGAGTCCAGAGCTCAGAGCAGGTGTCTCTGCATAAGCAGTAACAGTTGATTCATGGGCATTTGATTGACAAATGACAGGCTCATTCAATTCACTTTTCATTTCTGGACAACCGGATGCCTCGATGATTTGAGCATTCAATTGATCAAGCATACGAGCACCCTCTCCTGCTAGAAGTCCTTCAGCTGCAGTGTTTTGTGGAACTTCCTGGAACTCAACAGTAGGGACAATCTCTTGGCCATCTGGAGTCCAAGGCTTTGATTTTGAAATGGGAGGAGCAATTGAGCAAATTCTCATTTCACTTCTCCGAAGGACTGCTTCAACTACCGTTTCTTTGCTGGCACCTCCAGTATTTGTATCTGCCAAACTTCTTTCATCTTCGCATACTTCAGGTACAAAGGTATCAGCAATAGTTGCACATTCTCCTACTTCAGCAAGGCATTCATCGACCCTTTTTCTTATTGAATTCTCCACAGCTTCTTCCCCATCTACCAAATAGTGAAAGTCATCTTGAACATTTTTTATTTATTTATTTGAATATGCGGTTTACTCAACAAGCTCTCATCAATTTTCTATGTATATAAAAAGCCTAGAAGTTAACTATCTTTGATCCTTAGCTTTATTTTTATATTTGCACGACTATGACTTTAATTTCATTTACCATTTTTTGTTCATTTCTTTTTCTGCTTTTATTTCATGCCTTGTATTTTTTTTTCCTGATTTTCTGATATTTAATAAAAATAAATAAATCGTGAAACTGATATTTGGAACAAAATATGAAACCACAGAATGTATGGTCTACTAATTGCTGTTTAGGACGCAAGGAAAGGTAGTAGTTGTAGATATCTATTTGACTTTTTGGTAAGAAGGAAAAATGTAACATTAACTATAAAGGAATAAGAGTACCTTGTCTTCTAGAAGGTAGTAGTTCTATATAAATGTCCGTATCATTGTTGGTACTAAGAGGCACTTTGTCTTCCAGATTCAAGGCCGTAGCACGCTCAAATTTGCTAATGAAATTACGATCCTCCTCCCGTTGAGAAAATAAGGCATTAATTCCAACAAACACAGCCCATAGATAATACTTTCCATGAATCCCTGCAGGTCAGTGCCTGTAAGTCACCAATAGCAGAGAACTTTAAGAACTCAAAACATTGGTGTCTACACTTAAAGCCAGTAATGATGTGGAAGCTGAAGGGAAGTGAAAAGTAGGAGAGAAACATTTTCAACCACAGCTTGTAAGACAAGGTCTTTTCCAGTCATTTGTTTCAGCAAATTGTCAAAAGCTTTTTCACTCCTGTGACATATAGAAACAAACTTGATTAAAATGAAAATGCAGATAAAAAATTAAACATGTCACATTGAGGACATCAAGACCACCTTTGACTTTCAGGAAGAATGTAAAGGTCTATGATGTCATCTGTTGGAGGACAAGTATCAAAATTTTCAGGCCATACATGCATCCGTGAAAGCATCCGGGAGTGAATCAATGTCGGTAGCCTACCCACCACATCAAAAGCTTTGATACTTGCTTTGTTGGAAATGTGAGCTGTGAGTCAGTCAATTGTACCAAAATTTTCAGTGTAGACTTTAAAGCCTCCCCTACAAAGAAGAAAAAGGTGACACAGTTAAACTTTATGTTGAACTTGCACCCATCAAGAGTTACAAAACACAAACTTCCTTCTATCGCATGAAATAATTGTGAAGTGAAGAAACAAGTAGTTCTTAATTCCAGTTAGGACACTTAAGCAGTTGTGCGGCATTCAGGGAATTGATACTATCCTTGCCCTTCTGTTTTCTACCGTTGATTTCGTTTGCTGATATCAATTTCCTGGATCTCCCACGCTTCTACAGGATGGCACAGGTTGATCCTTATCTTGGGAGGCACCAACACCACAAGTGGAACAAAAAGGTGTAGTTTCTGATCTATGCAATTGCAGGGAGGGTCTCAAAAGCCCAAGACTACATCTGTGGCCTTCCAAGTTCTCCACGCTCATGTTATTTTGACCTGCTCGAACATTGATCAAACGTAGACGCTCACTTCTCTTGAGTGGGACAGAACTGGACATGATTTACGGACCTTTTTGTTCTTTCATCCTCGTATCGCCTTTGGAAAAGATGGAAGATGCATAATGTTAAAACTCATGACCAAAAGAATAACTGTAGATGTCAGCAGAACAGGGATCACCATAACAGGTGATCAGCAGCTCATAAGCAACATCGAAATTTAAGTTAATAGATTTTGGAGCATATTCATGTATTCCATGCATAAGAATGAAATTATTTCCAAGGCTTCATTTGTTACTTAACACTCAGAAAGAAAAAAAAAGCTAAACGAAGTAAAAGAATGTGTTACTGTGAACCCATAACCCATAAAGGTCATTAATGACACAAGCTTTCTTACTTGATTTTCTTCATTCTCCTTTGCAACTATTTGTCAAGAAATCAACAACGCTCGCCGTAACTCTTGGGAGTTGAAATCAGAAATCAAAGACCCCAAAAAGTAACAATGCTCACTACCACTTCGGCTCTATAGAGCTGCGTTTCACATTTGTGCTTATCCAAGAACAACAAAAAGCTAGGAACTTTAAATGCAAACTTAGTAGAAACAGTAGGAAGGTTTCTTCCAGCTGGCACTCTCATGTGGTGCCACATCAGCTCTGAGAAAGAACTAGACCCCCACCACTCTTGGTGCAATAGAAAGTGCAGTTGAATTTTCCATTTTTCTTTCTTTTTAAAGTTTACTGACCGTTTATTGGGAATAAACATATTTTTGATATTAAAATTTTCAATTTTTTAATACAGTCTTAAAGGTTTGAACAATTTCCATTAAATCATAGACATATTGACTCCTTTTCAATTGAGTATAATCAAACTGTTACGTTGAACAGATAAACAAATAATAAAATAATTAAAATACCTATCTTTTTCATCTAAAACCGAATCCAAATACTCTAATACTAGGACAAAAACATTTATTTCGTCCCCAATTGCCCTTTTTTCCTTTTTTTTTTTTAATTTTTTATCCATACTAGACCCGACGATAAACCATTTTGTTTCCTCTGATCATGTTATTTAAAAAAAAGGGTGATGCCTTTTGTGAATGGATTTTCAAGTATCCCGATTGGTTTTGGACTCGTAATTGAAAAGGCCGTTCTTGATTAGGAATTCTTATTGGAGTATGATTCAGTTTTTCATTATTTTTTTTGTTTGAGGCTTCGTTAAGTAGACATAAGAGAATAGTTATAGAGGAACATATAATTGAAAGGCGATGGACATGGCCATTAAAAGAACGAGAAGTCTGGACACTTGAAAATCTGAAGAGTATTTTACAGGATGTCTGAAACTTGGCCATTATGAATTAACACTATGACCTATGACAGAACTGGTAATTCTCATCCTTGACAGAACTTGTTAGGGTATTTTCAGAGAAGAGGGGCCATGTAGTGTTAAACGATCTTTGTAAATGGAGGCAAGGTATTTAATCCTTACTTGAGTTTGCAACTGTATGTGTCAGAATTTGCCACAGATAAGCTGCATGACGAGAGAAGCGGAGAAATTTCACGACAAGCAACCGTTGAATAACATTGGCAGCATTCATTACTATTGCCACATTGGGAGATGGTAAAGCATATCAAACTTATCATGTGTCAAACTGTCAATTGGGTCCTGAGTGTTGGGATTGCATATGCATGTGAAGGCTGTAAGGAATGAATGATCTATCAGCCTTGAATAAGTATTGCAAGTTTTTCCTTTTGGCATCTACAGTTTTTTAGGCTGACTGCAACAGGAGCTATGGTCAGCTTCGTCTCAATTCATAGTAAAATATGTTCACCAATTAGCATGCGAGACGGTTGTTCTGCTGATCGCAATAACGAATTTGCAAAATATATAGCAGTAAGCTAGAAGTAAAATTTTGACTAATAGTTAGGGTCATGGAATTCTTACAAGAGTTTTCTTTAGCCTGCAAGCAAGTGCATTTACCCTCCAGCATCAAACAAGCAGTTTTCTAAGTTATATAAACTGCAAAGTCCTCAACACAGAATTCATGGCATGGCAAAAGGAAATTGGATTTTACACTATGGGAAACACACTTGTTATATCATTTATTTCCTGAGACATCTCATCCATCCTGGTAAACATGTTGGTATACACAGACCTAGATGGCCGCAAGAGCGTGAATTTATGATACTGCATTAATGAACAAAACAATAAAATTGCCTTCAAAATCAAGCAGTAGATGACTTCACACGCCTGCATTTCGAAGTTAGGAGTCAGTATGGCTTACGGGTCTAGTCATTACCAAAATGGGTCCGAGGTGTCATCCACGTCATGTCATCAGTACCAGGACTTTGGTCTCCTCCAAAGTTCTTTCTTCGATCAGAATCCTCAGGCAGAACGTGCTGAAATCCCATTCTTGGCTTCCTTGCTGGCAAAAGAGGAAGTGGCACTTCACCTCTAAGAATCCGAGCAGCATCTTTAACCATTGGCCTCTTCTCATGATCAGTGTGCACACAAGAAAGACCTACCATGAGCATCCTCTCCATCTCCAGCCTACGAAATCTGCCTGCTAACTTTGGATCAGCAGCCTTAATCACTTTCCCTTTCTCCCAAAGGCCCCATATCCAATCAACAAGCACTATACCATCATCATTGACAGCCCTCCTTCCCGTGGCTACCTCTAGCACCACCACACCAAAGCTGTAGACATCAGTTTTCACCGATGGAACACCAGAGTAAACATACTCAGGAGCAAGATATCCCATTGTCCCAGCTGGTATAGTAGCATTTCTCCTCATAGAATTAGTGTGTTCATACACTTCCGCTAAACCAAAATCTCCAAGCTTGGCATTGAACTCTGCATCCAGCAGTATATTGCAGGACTTCACATCTCTATGAATGATCTGTCTCTCACATTCTTCATGCAAATATGAAAGAGCAGAAGCGACTCCTAGAAGTATGTTTAACCTCTGCTTCCACGAGAGGAAAATCGCAGGATTGGTGCTCTTGTGAAGAACCTTGTCAAGGCTGCCATTTGGAAGGTATTCATAGACTATGAGTAATTCTGATCCCTCACAACACCAACCTTGAAGCTGAACCAAGTTCCTGTGTCTTAAACAACCCACCATTGTAGCAAACTCGGTTATGAAAGGATTGCGCGCACAATCAATCCCCGGCCGATCAAACCGCTTAATAGCCACTGTTTCACCAGACGGAAGAGTCCCTTTATAAACAGTAGCCGAAGCACCCTCACCAATAATCCTGGTTGGATGAAACCCCATTGTGGCTGACCTCACGTCAGCAATTGACAATCTTTTGGGTACCCTATCAAGTCTACTGGTTGGGCCTTCTTTGTTTTTTTCAATTCTGGTCTTTTTCTTTGTGACAAAGAAAATAACTACAGCAGCAATTGCAATCACCGAGAGGATAAATGCAACTAAACCTCCCAACCCCAAAGCTATCTCTTCTATCTTAGTTCTTCTTGCATGAAGACTGCTCTGGCTGCCATTGTTACTTTTAGGCCCCGGATAGCAGAAGAAACAGTCGCCTTCTTCTATTGAATCAACAGGAGTCACGGAAGGGAGAGAGCTGTGAGTTCTAAATCGCCAATGGTGAATAATGTGAGCAGCTGAGCCCTGCCCATTAGAAGCAGAGAAACCAACGTGCATAAACTCCTTGAAATGCTCGGAGAGGTCAACCCGGGCAACAAGAACAGGATTTGGGGGCCTAGCTTGTGAGTAACTGGCCCATACCTGAATCAAATTGGCTGCATCGTTGTACTCAATCCAAGAGGTGATCTGCCTCCCGCTTTTCAGATCAATTTCCTTTGACACAGCATCAACAGCAGCAAAAGACGCAACTGTGCTGACATCAATCCCAATGTGATTGCTATTAATATCACCTAATGAAGGATCGGAACTTGTATCGAATTCCACAGCAATGAACGAATCTTGAGGGTTTAAGGCCGGCCCTGGAAGCCCCATGTACCCATTAGAGAGGCAGAAAGAATCTGCATTAGAGGTGATCAGGAACGCCAAACCATCTCCAAAAGGACATAATGGAGACGGAATGATGGAGAAGGAGAAGCGGCAAGAGAAAGATGCACTGGCATTGGTTCTTGGATCAAGGAACCGAACTGGGTGTACATACAGAGCTCTTCCAACCCCAGAAGAAGAAGAAGAAGAAGAAGAAGAAGAAGAGGCTGAAGATGAAAAAGTCGCAAGAGTAGACAAAGAAGAAAAAGGAGAAGAGTTGCAACTGCGTTCTTGGGTGAGGATAATGGCATTGTTTCTAAGGTGGGCATCGCCATAGAGAGTTATGTTATTGGTTGGCATGGAAGGGGACGAAACTGAAGGAAATTTGAGGTTAAAGAAGAGAAAGAAATGGACCCAGAAGAGAAGAACAGAAGAAGAATTCATTTGCCGTATCAAATCAAAGGAATGAGAATTATTGATTGTCAAATGGGAGGCAATTCTTCAGAAGTACGGATGCGTTAGAAAAACAAAAAAAAGGGTTTTTCTTTACAACCAAGTGGAAACCGAAGCTCGGTTTTCTTGCTTTTTTGGGGTTTCGAAACTCAATTTCTTGTTTATCCATGGCGATTGTCCTGTTGGAATGGATCCATTAGAGAGAGAGAGAGAGAGAGAGAGAGAGAGAGTGGAGGGAAACGAGGCCGTTAATTAACGATCAAGATGGAGAGATTGGGCCTTTAAATTGTAATTATTGACCTGACTGATTCGCTTTGAAGATGATAAACGAGTCGGGCTGCTCTGTTCTTTTTTTTGTTTGTGGATCCATGGGCTGCTCTATTTTTGTCGTTGTTGACTGGGTGATTGCAAATGGGTTTCCAATAGTAGAATACGGCGACGTTTTGCTACTCTTGCTCAGGCACCTCTAAGGCGAGGTAGGTAGGATGAAATTGAAGCACAGAGAGGGGGGGGGGAGGAGTTAAAACAGAGAGTTGTAGTAGGAGGCAATGGAGGCAAATCTCTGTGAATATTTAGGCCTCCCATCGCCAGACCCATATAATCATCACCACCCGACGATCCACACCGATTTCACCAACCTCGTTAACCGCTTCTCCTCTCACTTGTCCGCCCAAAACCCTCGTAAACGACACTTCGAAGACCACAGCCACGAGCAAGCCATAGTCATCGCCCTTCCACCTTTTGCCTCCAATTCAATTTCCCTGAACGCCCAAATCAAACCCAAAACCCCGCAATGGCTCAGACCCACATCCAGAAACAGCCCCAAAGTCCAGTCCCTCGCGAAGAACCTCTCGGTCCCCGAGCGAGCCCTTATAGGTGCTGCTGGCGGCGGCATAGCCGGTGCTTTTACTTACTTCTGTCTCCACCCACTCGACACCATCAAAACAAAGCTTCAAACTAAGGGGGCATCTCAGATTTATAGGGGCACTATTGATGCTGTGGTCAAGACGTTTCAAGATAAGGGGATTTTGGGGTTTTATAGGGGCATTTCTGCTGTGATTGTCGGCTCCACAGCTTCTTCCGCTGTGTACTTTGGGACTTGTGAATTTGGAAAGTCGATTCTGTCCAAATTTGAGAAATACCCATCTGTGCTTATCCCTCCCACTGCCGGTGCAATGGGCAATATCGTGTCTTCGGCGATAATGGTGCCAAAGGAATTGATCACACAACGGATGCAAGCGGGTGCCAAGGGAAGATCATGGGAGGTATTGTTGTCAATACTGGAGAAAGATGGTATCTTGGGTCTTTATGCAGGGTATTCTGCTACTTTGCTAAGAAATTTACCTGCCGGTGTGTTGAGTTACTCTTCCTTTGAGTATCTAAAGGCTGCAGTATTGAGTAGGACCAAAAAGAGCCATTTGGAGCCTATTGAGAGCGTGTGTTGTGGAGCGTTGGCAGGGGCAATTTCTGCATCAATTACCACACCACTTGATGTGGTGAAGACTAGATTGATGACCCAAGCGAATAAGGAGGTGCTGGATAAGGTTGCAGCAGCAATGTACAGCGGGGTTTCTGCTACTGTGAAGCAGATTCTGAAGGAGGAAGGGTGGGTGGGATTTACTAGAGGAATGGGTCCTAGAGTGGTTCATAGTGCTTGCTTTTCAGCGTTGGGTTACTTCGCATTTGAGACAGCTAGGCTTAGCATTTTGAATCAGTATTTGAAACACAAGGAGTTGCATGATTTGGAAGTAGCTCCATGAGTGTGAGCTCAGAATTGAGGATTATTCTCGGTGGTAACTCCAAGTCCTATCTGTTGTGTTTTTATTTACTGCTTTGTGCTTCTGCAATTTGTTGTACCTAGCATAAGAAACTCTAGCAGTCGTTCTGTTGTTTTGGCATATGATAAAACTTCATGTTGAACATGAGAAACATAAAATTCATGTTTTACTCTCTTTTATACTCCTACTCCAGGAGTAGCTGACATGGATATAAAGAAGCAGATGGCTTTGGATGCTCTCCAATGATTGAATGTTGGGATTCTGATTAGTATAAAGATTTCTTATATCTCGATTCCTTGGCGGATATAAGAGGAATTTCTCTTTTCTTCTTTAGTTCAATTCATGGAAACTTGCAGATTATGAAATAGAAGATCTTCCGATCAAGTCTGTTTCATGTGAACCATGCAAGTGTGTCGAACTCTACTAGGGGATGACCCATGATTGCCAAAATTCCAAGTTTGAAACGGATGGACTAAATGACTCAGATATGATAGATCATGTTATGAGCATCATTAGGAGAGTCCTGTCCTCTAACGTAACACAGTGGGCCTGCCACTCGCTGTGGTGACGAAGTCACCTTCTCATCGAGGGAAGCTACAGGATTGTGATTTTGGCTCTTAGGTTGGAATTCAGGGTACTTCTTGCTCTGTTGAGAAGGACAGAACTGCCAAAATCAAGCAACCAGTAAAGAAAATATAAGCAGCAGTTGAGATACTTAATCATGCACAAGCAAATTTATTATTTCTTCCTCAAAAATATTTTTTTTAAAAAAAAGAAAAATAAAAACTTCATAAATAACAAGGACACTAATAGTGGGCGAGGTGTTCAGCAGAAATACAGCTGCTTCTTAAGCATTGATAGATGCTTGTTGAAAGTTTAATTGGGAGGGGTAATTCGGAGCCAATGCTTATCAATGCCTATGAAAACCGATACAACTGCAAGTTTCCCCGTCTCAGAAGGCAGACCAAATTTCAAGATGCATCTGGTGCTTAGCCAACTATAATAATGAGATCAGGGAGTGGATTCCTCAACTGTCACAAAGGTTATGCCCTAAAGCCATACCATTTGTGGCCAGGATGGAGTGGGGCCTGAATCGTACGACACAGGAATGGCCACGTGGTTACCTCCAAAATGCCACTAGGTTGGCTCCAGGGTGGGATCTTCTGTTTGTGGGGTTAGTCAATGATGAAAAATGTAAGATGAAATCTTTGGAGAAATGAATTGAGTCTGCAATGGCTAAGTAGTAACAAAAGGGATGCATGACCATTTGTACGCCTCTCTTTTTTCTACAACACGAAGAGGTTAACATCAAGAATCAGTATTGATTTCATTAAACAAGAAGGTCGTATCTTCGAATTCTAACACTAGGAAAACAAAAAATGAATCTCCTTTTTCTCACGTGTGTTAATATCAAAAAAAAAAAAGAAAAAGAAAAAATCCCAATTCACAACCTCCCAAAAAGATCAGTAATCATCCAAATTAACATGGCATGATATGGGTGGTCTTGGTCTCGTATCTCCCCAATGCCCCGCCGCTGGCGCCACCCTTACACCCAACCCTCAAGACCTTGATCAAATCCCCACACATCAACCTCACGCTCCCATCCCCTTCACTCTGCATGACCAGCAACAGCTTTGTGACCCCATTGCTCCTCACCACCTTCTCCTGCACCCTACCGTCCTTGAACACACAGCACATGCTCCACAACACCACCACGGCATCCTCAGTCGCCGTTTTGGAGACTTTCATTAATCTCTCCACTATCGCCCCCGCGCATTTGGGGTCCTCGCTAATGGCCACCCGACCATCCCCGCACGCGCAAACATTTGACAATAGCTTCAAAGATTTCTCCACGAGCGGAACGGCGGCGTTCTGGTCAGAGATCGTTTGGGACAGGACGTGGACGAGCCCGAGACGGACGAGTTCGGTCTTCAGTGAGCGAGTTGTGGCAACGGAGATCAAGAAGGAGAGAACGGTGTCGCTTAGAACTCCATCGTTCTCCGCATTGAGGATGCGGAGCAGGACGGACATCAGGTTCGGAGTCTCTGCGACAAAGCGTTTTGATTCATTGTCGATTGAAATCGACTCCAAAACCCTAACTGATTCGATCTTCGAGTCCAGATTTTCGTTTTGCAAGATGGACATAAACGAATTAAAGCAATTTCGATTGCCTTTGAAAACTAATTGGTGCAGTCTCTCTTTGACTCCAGTTTCAACCAACATCAAGTCCAAAATCCTCACAACCAACTGCAAAACCCGAATCTCCGCGGTTTCTCTGCTCAAAACACCAACAATCGCCTCTACAATGCCACTAAAATTCACCAAGAACCTTCTATTCTCCTCGGAGTAGCTCACGAAATCCACAATCTTCGTCAGAGACTCCGGTAACCCATCGCTTCCGACCTCGATCTTGTTAATCCAAATCCTCACCTGCTGCTCGGAGACGGCCGCCGGGGATCGGCCGGAATCCGGGCGGAGGGTGGAGGACTGGGCCCAGAGGTTGATGAGACGACGGAGGGTGAGGTTAGGAACGAAGTCCCTGGAAGTCAGAACCTGCATGGTCGCGGGACAAGTGTCGTGGCCGGCGTCCAGCCAGTGCTGGATACTGGAGCGATCGTATGTGACGCCGGTGCACAGGCTTACTGGAGACTTCATCACGTCCAGAGATATCGGGCATCGGAATACATTGGGTACGGTGACGTACAGCTCGCCTCGCACTCTGCCCATCATTGATAGATATCACAGAGAGAGAGAGAGAGAGAGAGAGAGAGAGAGAGAGAGGGAGGGAGACCTGAGGAGGGAGAAACGTCAACAGAGATGGTGGTGGGTTTATGTAGGCACTCTGCCCATCCTTGATAGATATCACAGAGAGAGAGAGAGAGAGAGAGAGAGAGGGAGAGCTGAGGAGGGAGACGCGTCGACAGAGATGGTGGCGGGTTTATGTAGGTGTGGAGAGAACAAGGAGTCAAAGAAGGGAGTGACGTCGTTTTGAATTTTGTTGCCATTTTTATTCTTATTCTCTTTTAGTAGGTGAACCCTTTTTTTCTTTTCTTTTTTTTTTTCACTATTAGCTGCCCGTTAGCTCATTTATTTGGTCGTCGGTCAAACGCGGGCGTTTTCTTTGACTAATTTAATGCTTTGTTTAAAACTTTACGCTGAATTGAATTTATTAATAATAATAATAATAATAAAGTTTATTATGATCCGCGTCATTTTGCCGAACACACCCTTTCTGCGGTCCCCCTTTTCTCTTGTTTTTTACGACAACAATAATATTAACATATTTTAATAGTTACGATGCCACTAATTTCACCGATTAATTATATAATAATAATAATAATAATAATAATAATAATAATGGGTGATCCACTTATACATATTAATTACAGAGTTTTGAACGTCCGATTCTTTCTGCCGTGTGTGTGTTTTTTTTTTATCTCTCCCTCTCTCTTTAGTAGCTTACCCATCGGTTAATCCATGAGGTCAAAACGTCTTTCAATAATCCAGCTCAACGTGTTTGTTTACGACAGCGACAGGATTGCCGTCTTCATCGTTCCATCAGCGATTCCTCTAACTATGTCCGACTCTTACGGGAACGTTAACTGCTGGATTGACTTATTGATTGCTGCTCCCAAGAAAAAGAATGAAAATTGAATCTTTCATTGCGCTTGGAAATAGTCAGAAGAAGAAAAAAAAAAAAAAGAGGAAGAATTTTGAACAAAGAAATAGTCAAATTCATATGGTAGGAGTTGCGTGAGTGAAATGCAATTTCCACATTATTAGTTATTTTACTCATAAAAAAAATTTCGGTATGCGTGTTTGAAAGTTTGAATTAAAGCTAGTGGGACAAGTTGAAAGCAGTTGGCCTCCTTCTGCTTGTTCTTTGACCCTTGACTGCACCGCCCTTGCTCCCACTTTTCTGAAAAATAAACGGTGGAGATAAACATTTGAATTAAGATTTTTCTTTTCTTTTTCTTTTTTTTTCTTCTTTTATTACACAAGTGATGCGACCCTCTTCGTAATTACATGTTAAATTGAAATTGTTACCTGCAGAAAATAGTGACTTTATAAAATTTTGTTATGTTAAAATTCATATTAATATTAATATTTCAGAATTATAAAATTACTCGTATTATAATTTATATTCAGCTAAAATATTTTTAGTAAATTGTATTGGAATTTTGAAAAAAAAAAAAAGTAGTAAAGTTAGCAGACTCAAATAGCAGTTATAATTCAGTAATCTTCTTTTCTGGGTCTGCAGTGGTTATACCGATTAATATGACTAATATTAGATGAGTGACCCATTAAGTAAAGTTGGACCCTCCACCTTGCACTCGTATTAGCCGGTCATAGCTAACCTACCTGCGAGACACCGCAGCGTAGTCAAAACCACGGACTGGACCGGAGTGGTAAGACTTCAGGAAAACAATTTCCCTCCACCTGTTATACTCTCTTGCATTCTTATGTCATTCTTGATCTCGGACCTCGTTGAATTTTCTCCTTTAAGCAATAGTCATTTGAATTATTCCACTTTCTGGCTTTGGAAGGTCATCAATGTCTTCATATTTTTAACATCAATTCAAAAAAAATAAAATAAAATATATATATATATATATATATATATATTAAGATGTGAGCTATACAATAAAAATAACTTTTAAAATTAAAATTTAAATTTTAAAAATAAAAATCTAAATTTTTAACCTTTACAACATTTCATGAAAGACATTCAAAGATCTTCATTAGTTATAGTTGAGATGTTAACCGGAAGGCCAGCAAAAGAAAATTGACTTTTACAAAACCTGGCGACTTGACTGGGTCAAACAGCTCCTTGGGCCCAAATGAACGGATCTGATCCAGGCGTTGAGGGTGTAGGCTGCCGAGATCGGCCCGAATATTTGATACTACCTATTTTCCTCTACGATATACCAATGCGGCTTGCCCAAAACTTAACTGGAGCGTCCATCTATTGGCTTCTTTCAGCATCTCCTTAAATTAAACCAACTTTTTTTTTTTTTTTTGGAGCAAAAAAATTAAACCAACTTCAAAAGCTAACTCATGGGAATTATGGAGCTATATATATCGAAGAAGGATTGCGAGAATTTGCGAGAGCTGGAAATTGAGCACAATCTCTCCCAAAATTTTGGTACAGCCAAACTAAACCTAATTGGTTGGAAATTATCAGTTCATTGATTCAACTATTGGGTTAGTGATCTTTTCATGTTTGACAAATTGGAATTTTACTTGCGTGAGACTAATTGCTCATAAGTGATAATAAAGCACTTCCTAACCCAAAAAAAAAAAAAAAAGTATGAATCCAAAGGGAATGGATATATAAATGAATTGCGTCCGCAATGTCTTGTTACTCCAAAACCGTATGTCCACAGAAAACGGTAACACGAACAAATTGGAAGTTTCCCCTTCAATGGAAACTCACAAGCAAAGCTCCTGCAAGAAATCGCTTTACATCAAACATGCCCCGAAAAGTTCAGCTTGTCCCACGGCTTTTTTTGCTGACTTCAAACGCAGCACGTGGGACCATTCAACTCAGCTTTCTTATATTTTAATGTAGACCCATTAATATATTTTTCCTTTTCAAAATTTTACTCTCACGATACAGCCCATTGTTCATGGTTGGCCTGCCATTCGAGTACGACACACGTATCAATTAGCCCTATGTAGAGCCCCATTCATCGCCCGAACTCCTTTCACTTTCTCACATTAAAAATTGCATAGAGTAGTATAATATAACAACACAATTATGGCACCTAAAAGGTTGAATGAAATGGAAGTGGCTCCAAGCTGGATATGGTAGCTAAAAGGGCATAATCTCACGCTTCGTGCGGATTGGCAGGCCACTCCTTCAAATTAGGTAATGGGTAAGTTGTCAGAAAAATGAGAAGAGATTGAAAACAATCAAAATTTTGTACTCAAAGACTCTATGAAGTGTAAAGGGTCTGTAAACTTGGGCAGAGGGACAAACTTTCGTGTAGCTTTGTTGAGCGACTTGGAACAGCAGTCTCAAGCTCCCTAGTCGGCCATTAAGTATGGTATGGCCCACGCAGTCACCAAACCATGCTACACTACACAAATAGGCCCCTAGTTCTTCACTTCTTTTCCCCTTTTTCTTCATTTTGGAAATACCCTTTTGGCCTTTACATTTCGCCACAACATTTTTTTCTCAGGACAGGTCTCCTGGAGACCCGTTCACCGCCCTCTCAAAAGGTCGTCAAACAATTTAATTCAATTGCGGCCCTACAATGTCAAATTCATTCATGGTCTAAATTCGGTTATCCATCACTCAATGTAGTTATGAAACACATAGCCAACAGCACAATCTATAGCACATGTCTCAGCGATGCATTTACTGCCCCATGTTTCTACATTTCCCATCTCTCCCTCTTCCCTAATAAATTTTGTTGTTTATTTCCTTTCCAATACAAGCCACCGCAACACCACACCAAAACACACCAAATTTCTTCTTTATGAGCCTATTTATGAATGATCTTTTGTAGTTTGTGTTGCGCATCACCTCTTCTCCTTTAGCTATAATAGCTTGCCAAATCTCTGTCTCTCTCTCTCTCTCTCTCTCTCTCTCTCTCTCTCTCTCTTTCTTCGGTGGGTTCTCATCTTTTATCTCTTTAACTAAGTATTTGGATTGGCGAAATGGTTAGGAGGCATCTACTTCTGGTGCTATGGTTAGTTGTGCTTTTATCTTGCGTTGATGGCAGTCACGGCTCAAAGCAAACTCAAATTTTCAAGTTCAAGCCCCGGTCTCGGACCTTTCCTCGCACTTTTTCGGGGTTCTTGCCAAAGGCTATGCCGATCCCACCCTCTGGCCCATCAATGAAGCACAATGACATTGGTTTAGAAAGTTCAGGGACACTGCCATGAATGGAGACAGGTAGCATATAAATACTGATGGCAATTCAAGAAAAATTGCAGGATATGGGTGTTGTTTTTTTCTCAATGTTACTCATATAAACATCTATAGGCACGTATATGAGGGTCTGAAGATCATTATGTTCTTGTTTTTGCTTTTTGGGTTTTCTCTTGAGAAGGATTTGCTTAAATTCATGATGGTATCATGAGGTGGGAATCTCCTTTGCTACAAAGACTGTTAGCTAGTTTAAGGACGATTTACAAAATATTTAAGTGCAATGAGTGGGAAGTCTATCAAGACTTACAGGACCCTCTTCTTTCTTTTTTTTTCCAGGAGGGTGTGGGTTTGTAAACAAAGATAAATTTGCACGAAACGTGTAATGTTCTAACCTTGTATATTTATATTTCAGCTTCTCCTCTCATAACCTATTTGCTTCAATATTCTGTACCTTCTTTGGAAATTCTGCAAGCTAAAAAGCTTGTACATGTTAACTACGTAAACTGATTCCACTGCACATATATATATGTACATTACAAGTATTTGACGAAGAACTAATTTTTCTATCGGCTTGGGGTCTAGAGAAGGTTTATCATTTAAAAAGTTTTATCTTTATAGTAGTAGTGATCGATCTTTTATGAGTTCAGTGGATCATTCTCTGTCTCTGCAGTGTGAATGCGTGCAAGACAGCCAAATAGTAGATAGAGTGACCCTTCGTGGATCCATCCATCATGGATTATGGAAAAGGTGACGTGATATCAATGCTAGTTTTGATTTGATCTGGTAAAAGCACCTAATGAACCAGATTTTTTCTTGGGTTCTGCTCCCTGTCCTACGGCCTAGAGCTACTAAAGGATGGCGTGCCCGAGTTTTCAAGGGCAAAGATTTTGTGGTCTAAATAATACACAACACATCCAAGAATGAAAAAGTACTCCTATTATTTTATAAATACGGAGTTGAATACCACCATCACCGAATTTCAATACCTACTGCAAAGCACGATGATTCCAAGGTCATATATACATGAAGTAGGCCAAAATAATAAATAATGACAAGGGTTCTAAGCCTCGGCTACAACTCACCTCCTCTTCGATCTGATGCGAAAATGTTGTATTTGAAGTACTGGCTCCAAGTTTCAGCAACTACAGGATTATTCCTTCTATACTTACCGAAATAAAGAAAGGGTGACTCATCTAAAAAAATAATAATAACAAAGAATGAAAAAAAAATTAGCAAAAGTGTTGTTCATCTATGTGCACACGACATCGATCATTGAATGCAACTATCAGTATCCTACGATTACTTTGGAATGAGCCCAACCGAACTGAATCACTGTTGCTATAAAAAGCAATGGTCGTTTCTTTTTTGAACAGCATTTCCGTTAATATTTACGTCATCCCCAAAGCAAGGATAGCCAAAAAGAAATTCAGACACCTGTCAAATATAGATTACTCCCACACGGTTACTTTTAGCCTGATTATCGTAAGGTTCAATAGTCAGTAATAAACAAGAGTTGGACAATTAACTTTGGAAAAAATAATGATCTGGCTATAAATACAGATTGAATTGAATTCGGAATGACCATAGGGAATTGAGGCAATTTGAGAGTGTAGAGACAAATAGTCGTCACGGGGGACAAAGCAAGAAGTCAATGATCCTTTTTATTTTTTTGGGCCGGGGGGGTGTGTGTGGGGGAAGAGGAAGAGGGCGGTCTAAGGAACTTTGGATAGTCGAGGTGGGAAATTTCAAGGGGTTTGGTTAAGCTTAAGGAAAAACCCATTCAAGTTTGTGCTTTTTCATTTAATTTTCCGTTGTTAGATTTATGAAAGTCCTTTTTGTTGACTAATTGAAGAGTTGACATTTTATTTGGTTGTGCATTTATATAATCGGGTATGGACTTTATGTGCAGACAACTGGAAATTCAAATCTCTGCTCCGCCTCCCTCCTCGTCCATAAAACAAACGTATGAACCCTCATCAATTTCTGAAATCTTTTGCTTTTCATTTCGAATATTTTTCAAGTAAGATAACTCGTAACTTTATCATCCCTTGATGAGGGAAACTGTTACGTTTGTATACCTAAATTAGATCTTATCAAATTAAAAAGAATACGATAAATTCGATTCATATGAAAAGATTAGGATTTATCACAAAAATAAGAGTTTTAAAACTGTTTTTTAAGACTTTTTTATTTTTCCTCTTTTTGCTGATCTTTTTTTTTTTCTGGAACAGCGAATAATGATAGGAAAAAAGCTAATTACCATATCAATTTAACACTTGCGCAGACTAATCATAAGTTCATGACGTTAAACACATTTATCAATTATCACATTAATTTTCTAACACAGCCCTGCTTGTATATACGTGGGCGTCAAATTGAAAGCTAACGTGGAGGCATTTTAAATCACTGTCTGCAATGAGATACAAGAAAGCATCCAAGGTCATCGTGGAATTTCGCAAACATTTGGTGGTTTAATAACTCCATGCCTTACCGAGACCGCAGCACAGTAATGCACCTTTGAGACAGTTAGTGCCACACCAACACTATTGACTTCTTTCCTGTTTTTTCTTCCTCTCTCTTTCTAGTTGAAGACCTCGTTCCTCAATCGACGGCCTGCCTAAATAAGAATCATACTAAAGACTTGAAAAGGTGTACCATTATGATATTCTATTTGTTCTTCGTACTTGCTTTAGGTCAATAAAGACAGACCTGGCACGATGCCATTGTAAAATTGCATCTTTGAATACAATGCATACATTCTTTTGTTCAATAATTAATTAGACTTAATTATGTAGTAATATAATGAAAAACCTACAAGGAGCACACAATTTATTTAATGACTCGAATCCTATTTTTTCAAAAAAATTACTAAATATTTTACTAAATTACATCATATCAATACACACACTCACTATGTAGCTCCCATTACTCCCACTGCATTGTCTATAACTAAAATATTATCCTTTGAAAAAATTGTTTTTGATAATTTAGACACAACACGACGTCTGTGTCTGTAACAGGTAACCTACCAATGTGACAATATCAATATACTACTTGACATCCTTTTCATCTATTTCCTCCCGTCTTCTACGTCGGTACGTCCTGCACCAATACCTTTCTGCTTTCACGCTGTCTAGGATTGTGAGTCTGTAATTATCACCTCCATCGGTTTCAGGAAACCAATAATGGGCCTCCGTCAAGAAGGTGGTTGACTAGCCCCTGGACCATCCTTTAAATTGTTTGTCTTTACTTGCCTCGAGCTGCTGGATGAACAGACTGATTGCCGAATGGCGCTTGCGATGTCAAGCCTGACACTTTATTCGTCGCAGGACATTCCCATTGGCTCTTAGATGGCGATATTGGCTTAAAGATTCCAACGCATAAATTCTTCTCATTCTCATAATGGCTGTCATGTAATTTACAGCCAGTAAGCATGAATCCAACCGAGTTTTGTCCATCGCGGCACCTTGCTTCCTAAACGCTGATCCCAAGTGACCTACAAAGAATTTGCTCCCCGCGATGTTGCTCGTGTACAAGCTCTTACTCCCAATTCCAAACGCGGTATGGACACCGTCCCATACAACATCGTAACCTACTGACGAAACATCCTAGCTCTAAACATCATCAGCCCCTGAATAGCAACCGCCACGAAAGACTACAAATATGTCTAGTCTAGCTATCAAGTCTACTGATACAACTGGGAAGCGATTCCAACTATTGTTAATGTAACCCACGCGAGAGAGAGAGGGATTAATGTTGACAGAACGAGGCCTGAAGTAATCAATGATCGTCGCCATGTTTGCTTTTGGCTGATTTTTATTTATACGGCAGGGCATGAAATAAAAAGCCGCCTTTGGATAGTACACCAGTTTAGAAGCATATGTGCATAGAAAAGAACATATGTACCCAAAGTTTAAAAAGAACTCAAATCTATTGGGGGTTGGGAAGCGCGGAGTCATAACTTTCTTGCCCAGATCGTCTCAAGATTGGTACTTCTATATACACTAGAATACAACATCTACGTAAGGGACTGATTCCCCAGAAATTAAATGGAAGAGATAAAATAAATTAAGGGAGTGTAATGGGGGAAGAAGAACATTTGAAAAAACGTGGGGGGAGAGGACAGAGAATAAAAAAAAGAGTCGTTGAATTTGCCTCATGTTGCTTAACCTTCAAATTTTTGTCGAGCAAGGAACAAAATGTGGTACCAGAGGACTTCTCTGTTGCTAGGGTTGGGAAATGGATGACATGGCTCCCTCCGATCTGCGCGCAGCTTGGCCAGAGGTTGATGACTTGTCTGATCCACGGACATTGTACCTCTCATACACCTTTTCACGATTCTCCGACCACCAAGTCTCTGCTTGTTGCTCCCCAAATCTTCTCCGACTGAAGACACGTTTATAATATCAGATGACAATGAATGGTAATCTTAAATTCATATTAACCCCATTCAATAAGTAAAACCTGATGATTAAACAGCAGACCAACCATAGTATTAGGGGCCCTCCAAGGTTGTGTAAGCATCAAAACATCAACCAGGTTAAGAGATTATGGACCCACATAAGGTAAATAGTGTAAATAAAATACTAGTGTAATGGAAGGTCCAGATCATTGTCTGATCCTTGACGTGCAAGAGCATACACTTCCAGGATCAAAGTTCACCAACTGTTGTGTTTGCTTCTATTTTTAAGCTCTAAAGACAGCATGAACCATGGTTCTAGGATATGCAATGAAAACCACACTTAATATAAAAGCACTAAGCATTCGAATAACAGCACCTGAAGCGCACTCGTTTCAGATCTCGAGTTCCATCATGCAGAGCCACAAGAGTTATATATACACCAGGCTCATACTGTTCATTCCACTCAGCCTCCACTTGACCACCATTGGCAACCAATGCTGAATTTCCATTCTCACCACCAGGAAGGGGCATGGATTCCTTCCCATCAACATCCACAGCACTTGTAGCCTGAATGCCTGCACTGCCATTGGAAAGTCTGGCATCCGGATGATCACCCCTCCCATTGGTTTGAGGCTGATCCCAGAATGACTGAGTTGGACCCTGACTTCCATTTATTGTAGTAGCTTGAACTCTTGTTGGCGAAACAAGAGAAGTTCCACTGATAGAATCAGATCTCAAATGTCTCTCTCCATTTGCAACAGGATAATGATTACCATTTGGCTCCAGTCCATTTGGTAGGTAAGTTGGCTTCATGCTGTCAGCATCATACGCCCCAGGTGGTAGCCTATCAGCCATATCCTTGAGCTAGGAATAGTGTAGAAACGATCAGGAGAAAATTACAGGGAGGTTAATGACACCTAGTCTTCAAAAACACTGATATATGACCATATTAACCAGTTAAGCATCTTCCTCAAACTGAAAACAGAAATGCCTGTTAATCAACAGCAGGCAGTAATTTTATTGATATACCCAATTGTTCCCCATTTCTTGTGTAAATTCTATCAATCCAATAGTTTCATATGGCATACACAGTGCGCCTGTAGCTACAATCATGAATTAATAAAAGTTTAAGGGAAATTTTCATCATGCAACAAAGAACTAGGGAGCAATCTATGAAAAATAAATACCCGTGAAGTAAGTGACTTTATAACATCTTTTGCAGCTTTAGCTTTTGCTGATTCTTCTGCAGCCACTGCCATAGCTTCTTGTGCCTGCTTTGTTGATTTTTGGAGCTCCAATTCTTGGAACTCACATTTCTGTCCAAGGCTCTCAACCTAAACAGATCAATCACCAGCTACACTTAAGAAATATATGGAATCAATTCAAAGATCCATCTATAAACAAACACCCCTCCCATCCCCTCTGCTGAGGGAAAAATCAAATAAAAAGAACAGCTACAGGCAGGACATCAGCTGCCAAAACTGGAGTAAAAAAAAATCTTAGTGACCAAACCAAATTAGTTGATTCAGGAATACAACTCGACTCAGCAAAAGTCATAATCCCAAAGTACATCAGGGGAAGTCAGGATTCCATAAGTTGGTAGCTATCATTCCAGGTATGTCATTGAGAGTGATATATAATACAAAGGTAAATCAGATTCTAGTGCAACAATTGATAAATAATGATCAAAGATAAGAACTTATATGCCAACAAATTTTTTCCCCCATTCAAATTAATCTACTTAGTAATGCATATCTATGTGTGAAGGTCGTAATCAAATCAACAAACCTGTGAACGCAACTTGAGCACTTCTTGATTCAGAAGTTCATTTGTTTTTTTCAAGCTATCAGAAATACTTTTAGAAAAGGAAAGTCCTGCAGTTGTTGGAACAGGCGTGGCAGAACGTGGGGGGCTTGGTCTCCTTGAAAAAGGCGACACAGACCTGGAATTTACTCCCGATGGTGTCAGAATTGGTTTGGGAATCTTTGACCGCATATCAACAGCACTGGAAAAAACAACATCTTTCAGCTGCAACAAAGAAGGAGCTTGGGACGTGCGAACGAGGGAGAATGTCTCAGCTCGTCTTCCTTGTTTGGCTGCCTTACTATCTAATTGCTTAATCAAATCCATATTTGAGGGCAATGATGACTTCGACAACCTTATCTCAGCCTTGTCCAACCTGTCCTTGTTTTCTCCTGACAGGCGAGGTACAGAATTCCGCCTATTGTGGTTCCTTGCTTCCGAGACCTTATTTAATTTAACAAAACATGAATCACAGACCCGATATGATTTCCCAGGATTAGGAGCTA
Source organism: Bruguiera gymnorhiza (assembly GCA_020883675.1). NCBI lineage: Eukaryota > Viridiplantae > Streptophyta > Magnoliopsida > Malpighiales > Rhizophoraceae > Bruguiera > Bruguiera gymnorhiza. Next base: position 277,081 of record JAIRCJ010001047.1, on the reverse strand, counting down.
GGGCAGCCCTAGTTGCTTTTCTAGAACTGCATGAATGGCAGTGCACAAGTCCACAATTGTAGCAGTTATGCCTCTTTCGAGTAAATCCAAAAGCCTGCCTACAGGATGAACACTGAGACTGCTCAGCACCAGACACCCACTTATGAAGACATATAGCTGTGGTATAGTTTGCACCACAAGATACATATTTCACATGTCTATCTTTCAAAGTTTCAACTAAAGTTGGGGTTTTCCGGTCCTCGATATCTCCATGACCCAACCTGCCATTGGCACCCTTTCCCCAGGTATAAACCTCATTCCTGGATGTTAAAACTGCTACATGATATGCACCACAAGCAATTTTTTCAACAGATTCTCCAGATAGCTTATCTTCTACCAAGCATGGAAGTTTGCCGTCCGCCTGAGCATTCCCAAGTTGACCATAGACAGTACTTCCCATTGCAAATACATGTCCTGAAGTTGTCAAGCCAACGGTTAAACTATGACCACAAGCAATTTTGTGAAAATTGTAATCGATCAAAGCTGGCACACATGTTGGTTTAAGACGGGGTTCCTTGTCTCCATGTCCAAGACGATTTCTGTCCCCATCACCCCAAGTAAATAATTTTCCAGACGAAACACTGGCACTAGACTGTGTGACAATAACCTCCACCACAGCAGCAGTATGCCACACTCCACATGCAACGGCGATTGTTCTCAACCCCAAGAGAGATTCTACTTCTCTAGGATATGCAACACTTTCTCTGTCACCGTGGCCCAAGACACCAAATGTCCCGTCACCAAATGTAAAAAGCTGCCCTGTTGAGGTTACCAAGGCTGTATGCCAGGGACCACAAGTAACTGAAGCAACTTGAAGCCCCTCAAGAGGTCCTGAGATTCGCTTAGGTATCCAATGACTCACATCAGTACCATGACCAAGAAGCCCAGCATTATGAGTGCCATCTCCCCAAGTGTAGAGTTCCCCAGCCATTGTTACGGCACAGGTATGGAATTCTCCGCACGCTACAAAGTCAACAGTAGTAACTGACAAGGATTCAACTAGATGAGGTAGAATAGCATCCTTGCCAACACCATGGCCAAGCCGTCCACCAGATTCTTCACCCCAGGTAAAAACTTCACCTTGTCTAGTGACAAGTGCAGCATGCCTGACCCCACAGGCTATATGATGTACATCTAAAACTACATTGGACTCTAATGGCCTGGGGACAAGCACATCTGCTCTAGTGCTCAAATAACTAGCATTTTTATCAGCTCCAACCTTGACAACATTATCAGAAATAATCTCACCCCATATGTATACATCACCCAAAGCATCACAATCATCGGGTGCAGAACCATGACTGGAAGTACTGGGCGCACTAGAAACACTAACTCGAAAAGCATCTGAAGTGGATCCTTTAACTTGCATGTTTGTGTTCTCTGATGCTACATGTGCTCGATCAGTATGTGGGGAATTCTCAGGCTGAAAACTGTTTGGGGAGGTACTTGGGTTAAAACTGATAGAAACCTCTGTAGAGCTATTGTCTCGTGTAAAGCAAACAGAACTGTCACTTGCACTATTTGATATCAATTCTCTGCTGTCCTGTGATCAATTTCAATGCAATTTTACAGGTCAGGAAAAAGAATCAGTAGAAAAAATGGAAAACATTTGTGACAATAATGTTAAGCAATTAACACAGCATCAAACCACGTGTATCAGCCAAAAAAGCAATATCATCTGGGACTGGTTTAAAACTCATGACTATTCAAGCAGAGTATAATGAGACTGCAAACCTATATTGTCTAAATGCGAGAACTTTTCAGAATCATTAAATAACAAGGTATCTGTTTGAAGGTTGAAAACATTGCAAAACAATTACCAAATCACCTCACTTGTTTCTTATGTGCAACACCAAATCCAACAAGATAAAAGTTTGGATCAATTTGAGGTGGAGGGGGGAGAAGGAGCAATAATTTGCAACTAACTATTATAAAAAAGTAGGCAAAATTACATCAAGGCAGAAGCCTCCGTCACTCCAACCGTCAATTTTAGATCTCCCACTCTGACCAGAACATATTAGTGCTTTTAGGCCAGCAATCCACACTTCTGCCTCAGCTTTGTCTTTGCAAATCTAGAAAGCGACAACATATAAGATTCAGAATGTATCCATACAATTGAGAAAGCAAACCACAATTTTACTTTGCATCACCAACCAGATCAAGGGACTGCTTCCCGTTGTATACGAGTGAGAACGATAAATAGTCTTTTTCAGGACGGGGAAAACGCTGGAAAACAGCCTGATGGCACATTAAAGAGGCATGATTGGCAGAAAATTTCATACGGGGATGAAAATTAATCGTACAATTCAATCAATACATGACACCAAACAGCATAAGTTCATAACAAATGCATCATATTGGATGCTGAATCTTACAGTTCTTTGCCCAGTTATAATTTTAGAGACAGAAGATAACTTCAAACTTTTCTCACCCCTGCTTGAAATCCAGATCAAAGTAGTTTCATCCTGTCATATACACATCAGAGTACTGAGAATATAAAAAAGGGGAACCTCAAAGATCTAACAAAGTTACACTTAGATGGAAAAACAGATGATAATCACACATGCAAAATCTATATGTTGGGGGTTCAACGCTACAGAATTCAAGTTAAATGACTCTAAAATGTGGGATAGCCTAATCGACAACAGACTAGTCAATTCAACAAGCATCCTAGCATAGCCAGAACACTTGCTATATAAAATAACAAGCATATGTTGTCCTAATTGACATTAAAGTTGTTTGAGCATAAAATGAATAGCATGACATTGGCAAAAAGCCAAGTGGCAATGTCGAAATGCCAGAGCTCCTTCACCAGTGAAAAACTTTTATATGCTAGATAAACACTGCATGCAAGATGGACAACAAATAAATTCCATAGAGAATGACACAATAACATGCAATAGAAGCATAATTGAACTGCAGATTCAACAATGTTGCTTCTAACTATCAACATGAAGTCTCATTGCATCTGTGGTTAGGTAACCAGAACATAGCCCTACGATTTTAATTCATCCAAAACAAACCATGACATCAACAATATATCCCTTGCTGCTTCTCACTTTGAGAAATAACAGCAGGTATTAACAAGCTCAACATCAACAGATTTCAATCTCTGCTAGAATATAAGGGCATGCATGTCAAACATTAAAAAATTGACTCCTAAAAGCAAATGTTGAACAGACATGGAAAGGATTTACAGTACATGCTTAAGAATGAACTTACATTAGAAAGTCTAAGTGGACAAAATTTAGGCTTCCCCTTACGACCATATTTCAGAAGATGAGCACCCTTTTTCAAAGCAGTTAACACCTGAAGAAAGAGATTATAAAAATAATAAAAAAAAAATTATTACATCCATTAGCATGCAGAGATTATGTCAATTTTTCCCCTTCTTTTGAAGAGGGGGCAAAGAGCAAGGTACCCAAAAATCCAGTAACAAAACATTCAGCTAATTACTTTACAAGAATATTTGTACAATATAATCATTAGGGCTAAGAAAATGCAGCCCAAATGTTATCAAACCAATCCAAATTTATCACAGGTGGAATATTCTTATGTGAAACATGTTTTTTGTTTCCCCCTTTTTAGCATAACTACTTATCCAATGTGCTCGATGGAGAATACAATAAACTGTCCAGTCTCATAAGTGAAACATAAACTTCACATTATCTTAAAAAAAACTTGAATTGACCCAGCTGCAAACATTAACTGCTACACATAAATGGCATAACATGTTGTGATATTAATTCTTTCTCCTTAAGTCCAAAACTGGAATTCTACATTGCCATAGGGTGTTAGCACTGGGGCACACTCGCACACTCCACTTCCTTTTACCCAAGTTCCTTTGCCTCAAAAAGCAGCTTCCCGCACCATATAAACAAATTACTAAAAATAGCCAACCAAAAGCTTCAATTTTTGGCCCAATAAGTTCTTCCTTCAAATACGGCTAGTTATTTGGTCTAATCTAACTAGGCTATTCCGCAAATAAAAATCAGTTGCAACATTTCTCAAAATATCCGGTCACCAACTGGGGCCTAATACGAATGCTTTTGTACCAAATCGCCAACCTCAATCAAACTTTCGGAAATCCACGGACGTACATTGAAAAATAACCCCTCAAATTAAGAATTTGATGTGAGAACATGTCATCGAAACCCCCTAAAAAAAATCTATAGATTGCAACTAACTATCATTACTCTTTCAAAAACAAAACAAAAAATAAACGCGAAATATGTGTAAAAGTATCCCGAAATTGGCCCGCATTTGGTACCAATTTATTTCCGGGGAAAAAGAGGAAATAAACGAGAAATATCCGCCCGGACAAAAGCGCAAAATCCAAACCAAAGAAACCTCGGTATTCACAAAAATTTGGAACCTCCGAGTCTGTAAAAAAAAAAGCCACGAGACAGAGAGAGAGAGAGAGAGAGAGAGAGAGATGACCTGCTCAGTGTCACGGTCGGCATTACCATAGCTAACAAGATCTGCCATTCCATGTGAGAATATCTACCAAAACGCCACCTCCCTCTCCGACGCGCACCGGAGCTCCGTTCATCATATACCATCCACTGACTCCTCACATCAAAACCCTACCTACCCTCTGTCTCTCACACACAAACCGGAAAAAAAAAACTAGCTTCCCACAGATCTGCAGGTCTCTCTAAAATCGATAAGATCAAAAAAAGAAAAAATCCTCAGTCAAAGGTGGCGATCGCCACTGCTGACTGACAAGGCGCAGGACAGCGCCGCCTTGGAGTACACCGAAAATCGTTTTCCGGTTGCTGAAGACGGTTGCGCGGAGGCGGAGAGTTAGAGGGAAAGAAGCCAGCCCCAAACCGTACGTTGGCGGTGTCGGAGGAAACGACCGCGGAGAGATAGAGAGAGAGAGAGAGAGGGCGTCGAGGCAGAGAAAGTGTCTTCTTTTTGTAAAAATAAAAGTACGGAGTGAGTCAAAGATGAGAAAACAAAAAGAAAATTAAACAAAAAAAAAGTATATATAGAGAGAGAAAGAAAAAGCGATGATGGGACATTTCCACAGCCATTTATAACTTATTACTTTGTCACTACCGAGAAAATAAATCCCAAAAATAAATTAATGGAAAATGGTATGAAAAATTAGAGAATAATTTTAGAAAAACACCCAAGTTAAAAATAAACATATCTAAATATAATTAATAAAATAATATATGTATAATAATATAAAAAATTAATTTAAAAATAAAAAATATTTTATTTATTAATTATGTCTAATTTATCAATTACATGGTCTCTCTATAATAGCTATTAATATTTTTTGATTATATAAAAAATGTAGAACTATGTAATTTTATTTTTTTGGTGCGAAAATGATGTAAATCTTCGGACGCAGAGGTCCAAATGTCAAGAACAGGACAGAAAACTTTAAGGAATTATTAAAGTAATAAAATTGGACCCGTTGTTATTTTTGTAAGAACGGCGACTTTTCTGGTTGATTAACTTCCTTTTCTATATTCAATTATTCGGTGATATTAACAGATTATGGATAACTAATTATAATTCTATTGAATAATAGTTGGGGACGTTTTCCAAAGCCTTAAGAAAAATTCCCTTTTAACCAAACTAAAAAAAAAATAACGATACCTGTTAATTAACAACATATATTTATATTTTTGATATCTCAAATTATAATGAAATAAAGAAGAATAAATTTTATAAAATTAGAAAAAAATTATTCTTATTAATTGTTAACTTAATAAGTTTTTTAATAAATAAATAAATAAAAACAAAATGAAAGGGATCGTACATTCACGTTATCCTTGTAAATGCACAATAAATGTCGGGCGGAACATAATAAATATAATATACATCGCTTTGTACATTTTTAAGCAAGAAACTTTCTTTACGTCTTTACCGTGCCGTGGTTTACACTCCAAAAAAGTAAATAAATAAATATATATATATATATTAATATTAGGCTGATTATTTATTTTTTTAGAGTTATAGCATTGGTCAAAATTAAAAAATATTAAAATTATAATAATATTTACTTTTTATTTAATATAAAATATTAATTATATAGTATAAAATTCTAATTTATGATATAATAAATTAATGCTTGTAATATAATTAATAATAACAAATTACTGGAGTCCTATAATTATATAATTTTTAAATAAAATTATTTATCTTTTTTATGGCATTATTAGATTTTAATTTGACTCCTTTTTTTATGATATTAGTAATTTTTTTCTCATATACACATGTGTTCATAAGATTTGAGTTTATGTGGTTGAGCCTACTTTCAGGTTGAGGCCAGAGGGGATGGACGGGGACAGGGACGCACGTTCGGAGGAGGGCGTCAAGGTTGTCTTCAAGCATTGGCCCGTTGCGATGGATGAGGACGCAAAATGACGATAAAGGCCCTTGGTAATGGAGTAACGTGGCAGCAAAAGAGCCGCGGAAAGTTGCCTAGAAAAAGGAAAAAAAGACGAGGGACGCCTTGCTCCCATGTTTGTTTGGAAAGAAAATGTGGACGGGAAGGAAACAGATCAATCATTTCCGAGTGTACCTAGAATGCGTAATATACTTCCAATTTGGGCAGACCGGAAGGGGAGAGAATGCAATTGTCTATTTGTTTAATTTTTTTGCTCTTATTTTAAATTTTCATTAATTTGATACGGGGGCATTAGCCTATATACCTAAATCACGTTATTAGACTGTGAGCCTATCAATATAAGTGTACGTCTTGAACATATACAACTATGAAAAAAATGAAATTTTTTATTAAATATTATAAAGTTTGTTTTGTTGTAAATTAAATTCAATATAGTAGTGAGAGAGTTTACTCGGTTGTGTTTATTTGCAATCACCCTCGATAGAGTCGTGGGTATTAAAAAAATGAGAGAGATGGCGAGAAGAGAATTGTTTTCAATGGCAAGGTAACGTAATGAACCAGGGGGGTTGTAACAGACCAGGAGAAAACAACGAGAGATTATTCAAATAGATTCGACACAATATTTAATAACTAATAGATGACGGTTGAATTCCAGTGCACGAAACTGCTACTAATTTCAAGCACCAGTAATGTTTGTCAGAATGTACAACAAAATGTACTTCTTGTGAACAACTTGAAGTTTTTTCGGCTCCGAGGCTTGAAGTTTGAACTCTCTCCATTACCCACAAGAACGACAAGTTTTTCTTTTTTTTTTTTGGCTTTTTGAGAAGTAACTATCCACGAAATGAACAAAAGCGCCGCTGGGGAATTTTTCTTGGAGTAGGTGTCCCATTTTTCAATTGGTAATGCTCTTAGTTGCAATGGCATAGGACCCACAGTTGTATTTAGCCGATTAACGTTGTCATGGTATTGGCGGGATACTAATAGGCAGGAGGCATAGCACCGTTAATTCAGGTCGAGCATGGATGGCAGCCTGCAGGTAAATTTCATTGGCTAATGCCAAAAAACGCGCAATATTGTCCAGTACATAATAGCATATACCGAAGACTACCACCAATGATTCAATAATTATGGTTACCCACATAATGAACTACCAACCTGAAAGCCGTCTTCGATTGCTTTAAGCGGCTATAATTTTGGTGGGGAAAGGCAAGTACAGTGGAAACCTTAATGAAAATGAAAAGCATATATATATATCTGTGTGTGTGTGTGTATAAAATGCTGGAAAAGAAGATAAATGATTGCAGGCCACTTCCAAAGAATAGCTTTGTTGAGAAGGAGCCAAAATTTGCAAAGCGATGGTCCTTCTTAATTTGGCACAATTAAAACGATCCGACCCAGCCTGGTCGGCTTCTTGCTTTGCCTTTGGGGACCATCTGAAGAGTATGGAATGATGGCTGGATTTCGTGTAATTATTGAGTCTGACTGGTGAGACTCGTGTTTAATAACCTATCACCGAGATAAATATAAAATATTCGGAAGTTCCCCCTTTTTTTTTTTTTGGTTTTGGGTGAGGTGTTCAACAAATTATTTCTGACAGTTGGTTTTTTTTTTTTATCACCAACCGAGAAGAAATAAATGCAGGAATGTATACACGATATGTAGATAAAATCACATTGACTGAACGCTGTCGTATTTCCCATCTTTCTCCTCTAATTTATTTCAGAAGGTCTAATGCAGTAAGAGGAAGAAATAGGAGACGATGGACAAACGACAGAGAGAAGATGCAGAAAGAGCACCCTGATTACTATGCAACAAAGAAGCTGGAAAGAATATTCAGACATCATTAACGTTAAAAGGACCTCCAGACAAACTTGCACAACTCAGGCGACGGTCACAAACTTTATATTATGCCGAATGTTTTGCTAGAATTTAGGGGAACAAACAGACGGCGAGGTCCTGAGTTTCTTCTTCGCATTGCGTGTCGACTGAATCCACACCCAGCAGTTAGAAGTCGTAGGAAAATGATGACTACCAAATTGATAATTGATGATGGTCGTGTGCATGTGTGTGGTGCACAGACGTATCGTAATTAAAGAGTGTCGTTGCAACCACTAGTAATAAAATTTAATAATAAAATTACTTTTAACTGTTAATTTTAGAATTAAAGTTTAAATTTTAGTTCTTACGAACAAAAAAAATAAAATGTTGTTACAAGTTGCAATGAGTTATGGTCAGTGGATGCATTTTACAGTTAATTGAAAGGAAGAAAAGCAAGGATATGCTAATGCACTTTAATTAAGTTATAAAATTTCCGTCATGCTTCCATCATTCCATATACAGATACCAGTAGAAATCACCAATTGGAATGATATTGGAGGGTTGTTTTCATGCCCTTTAAACGGGGACATGCGGTTTTAACAAGTATTAATCCTCACAGCTGGGAAGGATAGTGTTGTCAAATGATCATCAATGTTGATAGTGAGATGGATATATTATATACGTAGTAGTTATAACTCCAAGCCGAAAAAATCGACCAAAAGAACAAGAGGGGACGCTTCTTGGTTCCACTTTGCACGTAGATAATCTGGACATTATATGATTATTAGTGACACAAACCTTCAACTAGATACGCCAATCATTTTCTTGGCCTGATCTTATGGCATCTAAGGTAGTTGGGATGGGACCCCGGGGGGGGGGACATGAGATTGGAACAGGAATATTAAGGTTGCTAAATCAAAATTCAAAAGCGAATTAAGAAAATAAAAACAAAACAAAGAAAATATAAGGCTTCTAGTTTGGAAAATATTCCGTGGACTGGATTCTATCTCGTTCTCGATCAATTTTGTCCGAGCATCCCACTGTAGATAAGTCAAAAAAAAAAAAAAAACACGTTTTGAGGATTAAAGGTCTTAAGTTCGACTTTGAATTGAATAATTGAAAAGAACTAAGACAAACAGCATATTGCTGACCGCGTGCATTGGGAACAACAGACCACCGTGAAAACCATGGAGTAAATATAAAGAAGAAGTGGAAACAGAACTTTTTCACAACAGTAGGGATAAATTTGATTAAAGAGTTCATGAAGCAATCAAATTGATATGCTAAATGCTAAGACTTGAATTTTTCCACCTCTTTTTTTTTTTTTTTTGATAAATTGATTTACATGACATCTGAAAAATTCGAAAGAATTCATTTCCTGCACGTTTATTCTAAATAAACCCACACACCTATTTTTTGGATTTTATTATTTTTGAATCCATATAGACAAAACATGGTTCTATCACGAATCCGATTTTACATGCCATGTTCATACCATTGCTTTGCTCAATGGAAATAATAATAATAATAATACATACATACATATATACCATAACATTGTTGATTGTATGCTCTGTTGTTGTCCGGATAACAAAAAGCAGGCAGGCAGAAACAACTTTAAAGGTTTCGTGGACAGCTGATTCTCTTCCTTTCCTCTACTTTTCCTTTTCAGTTCTCTTTTGCAGTTGGAGTGGAGTGACGAGCATATGTATATTAAAGCCCGATTATGTAATTCCTCAAGCCTTAGGAGAAAGTTGGGTATACAATTACAGACCGTACGTGACATTAGTTTGTAAAGGGGGAAACGGAGGGACTTTTGTAAGTATATGAGTTATTAGATCAAATCAGTTGTTACATAACAAATAAAATCAACTCTTTGTAGTAGAAAGTATGGATTTGTAGTCAATATGCGTGAGTTTTTCTTTTCATCAAACTCTGCAATACGAGAGATTTGTGCCTTTGATGCGCTTTTAATTTTTAATAATTGACAAATAATTCTACAAAATACTTGTTACCTTGCAAATTTTTCTAGTTCAACTGTTCTTCCCATCTTATCACTTCAAGTTTTTTGTAGTATTGTTTAACTCTAGAAAAGACTTGCCACTGAAATTAAATTCAAGATCAGATCCAGTCAAAAGGGTGTGCAACTAGAAGTTGTATCTTAAAAGACCATTAAGCAGGACCTCCACAATACCTGGCTGTCGCCCCAGAATAAATAAATCAGGGAAGAGAAAAGAAAAAGGAAAATCAAAGTAAGTTACTACTGACAAAAAAAAAACCAAATTACTTCAATAGAGTTGCCAAAGTCCATTTTACAACTTCAGAGGTTATGCCACATGAATATGGATAAAGCAAGGAGACATTTTTTCCCAATTCCTAGGCAGAGATTTCATGTTGAATTCACTTTATGTGGGGGCCCCTGTATATGCTATGTCTGCATCATTCCTGGCATGAGCTATATTTTATTTTCCGTTGTTTCACTAACAAAGAGAGTGGACTGTAGCGATCTCACTTTGGAAGAACATGGGCTAACAGGTCACTCAAATGCCATCGTTGTTGATTATGTCCTCATCAAAACAATTGCATCTAACCAGTTGACACCTAATGATGAACTAGATAAAGCCAAAGCTTATTTTACAAGTTGGTCTACAATCCAATCACTGCAACAGCTAGATCAAGTACTGTGCATTCAACGTGTAACCTGACAGCATCCATGATTTTGTCCCCTCTTTGTCAGATGTATAATGTAAATTAAAGATAGTAATTAGGCTAATTAAACTGTGTTTTTGGAGCATTTGATTTAATCGATGACCGTATTGTGGGCTTCAATAGTGTACGATTTTTTTTTTTTCTTTTGGTGCATGTTTTTTTTTTTGAAAGAAAAAAAATTTACTGAAAATTGGTTGGAGATGAAGACTGGAAATAATATTCAGCCGTTCCAAGTCGGCTAGGATTAATTTCGAGAAGGTAATTGGACCACCATTGGCCCAATAATGGGATGGTAAACCAAGCCCAAATGAATGCTGATGACTCTGAGGCTTGGGTCTCTTTGCTCCTATAGTGAGGGGTACGTCATGCTGGTTCATAGAGCAGCCGAACACCTCCTGCAGCAGCCTGCCAAGTGGATTATGTGGCCTAGGTGACGGTAGAGTCCGTAAGGCTCAATGGGCTGGGCCACTGGGCAATCGGCTTTCAAAAATTGCTCTTCCAATTCTAATAGACCCTAAATTTGGTTAGCGACAACATACACTCATGAATATGATTCGGGTGATATTGATCATCGAGTAAAATATCAGAAAAAATATATATTATAATAAAGAATTAATAGCTGAGATAATTCATAGAACATTTATGGAAACAACAACTTGCACCAGTGATCCTTTATGGCCCGTAAACCCAGATTGGAAAACATGAGATTATTGGGATTGTCGGGGGTACTTGGAATATTAGAGCCTTTTGCGGTTATGCTTGTGCCATAAAGAGACCATGTACGTAGGAATCCTAGGCAACAATTCTTGGCACCATCGTCATCAATTGAAATGAGATTGTCGAGGTGCCGTGCTTTGTTTCGTTCTTATATCCCGGTATGTCTTTTTGTCTGTTAATTGGTGTCAACTAGGTCTCAAACTCGAGATCATCAGCTTTAAAAACGACTTCAGTACCAACCATTGATTATCCCCACGTCTTTTTTCTCCAGCATATTGGTGTTTAACTACGGGCGGCAATATTCATGCAACGTTGTCTCCAGTAATACGCTAATATAGAGTCTTGCTTCTTTCATATTCTCAACAGGAAGTGGGGAACCCTTATTGTTTCAAACCAACGGCAAACAACCTTATTATTTTTCACACTATATATAGTGCCCACACACACACCCATTTGCACCAAACACCATAAGTAATCTTCCAAGAGTCAATACTCGGAGCGAAAAAAAATGAAGGGCTTGTTGGCTATTTGCTTTGTGCTTCTAGTTGTGAGTGCACAATACTCTGTGCACGCAAAGGAGGTGGAATATGATTGCAAAAAGGAAGTCCAAGGCCCTTTGACTCCCTGCGAACTATTGTTGACCGGAAATGTCAGAAACCCTAACGAGGCTTGCTGTAAGGCCGTCCAAAAACTTGGGGAACTGTTCAAGGCTAAGTAAAAGAAACAACAGGATGCAGTCTGCAAATGCGTAAAGAAGACTGTCAAAGATCCGAAAGTGAAGCCTGATCAGGCTAAGCAACTTCCCGAACTCTGCCAGGTTAACATTGCATTGACCTCAACTTTGACTGCAGCAAGTAAGAGCATTTTCCTTCTCCTTTCTGTTTTTCTTTTTTTTTTTTTTTCCCTCTCATGTTACGCACAGGTCTATTCCTCTTTAAGTTAATTTATTTTTCATCAGTGTTGTACAAATGAACTTGATTTTTTTTTTTTTAAGTTTAATCCTATGTTTTTCTGTTGTGTGCAGAGTTTAATGGTATTGAAATTAATGATGCGCAAGCTTCATGGAGTCCAAGCTTTTCGTTTGAAGAATACACTTGAAGAAGAGTACTTTAAAAACCACACGTAGACAATAATAAAAGTGTTGTAAGGCATATGCGCCAGGCGGATATACGAAAATAAACATCAGGCATGTGTGGTTTTCATTATAAGTTATAACTAAGTTGCGAATGTTACCAACTCACAATCTTGTGACTCCTTTTCCATTGTTTGCTCTAATAATCGAACGTGAAAAAACTAATTACGAAGAAACAATGGCCAAGGATTTCTATTATATAACTCGTACTTGCTACCATTAAGGACATCATAAAGCATTTGTGAAGCTAGGGCCACTATTTTTACTTTATTAACTATTAAGCACAATTATCTATAAAAAAAGCTATTAAATACAAAAGAAAAGTTATAGAGGCATGAATGAATGGATATGACCAATGGAATTTGAGCTTACAAATGTATAATTATAATTGTTATTTATAATTATCATTTTTTAATGAATAATAATCATTGATTATAATTAAAAAAATTTCCCTCATATCCAACATGTCCATTTAATCATTTTACTATAGGCACAATTGTTAATTATTTTAACATCCACATTACTTTGCAAGTGCTCAAAATGGCAACGATAATCCACATAACCGAGTTTAGGGAACTATGAGGTGTTCCATCATACTTCTTCCCAGCAGGTTTGTGTACCATCCTTGGTGATGTTTCCTCGTTTTCTCATCTTTTTCCAAGAGTGTGGATTTCTTTGGCTTTTTTTTTTTAATTATATTTTTATATTTTTATCAACCCTGATCCAGTACTTAGAAAGTTTGGTTTGTATCATATAATCATAAATTTAAATATTTGATAAAGATAAATATATATCTGTACAATTCTAAGAATAGTTGACAACTTTTGTTGAGTATCACGAAATTTACTCCTCAGTGAGTGAGTTTAGTATAGTAATTTAACTTATTATGCAGCGAAATCCAACATAATATTTTTTGATAAAACTGTGGTGCACTGCTCCTCCTTTTGCATTTTTTGTTACCCAAAAAAAAAAAAAAGTCTAGATTTCTACTTCTACTGGATTCTTGTGATGACCACTCATTCCATTCGCAACACATTGATTGTCTTTTATGAAAACTAATTACAAACAGCATGGAGTACGATCAAAAACAATTTGAAAATCAACTCCCCCCCCCCCAAAAAAAAAACAAAACAGAAGGAAAAGTTATACTCGCCCACTCCACTACAAATTATGGAAAATGAATTTATTTTTTTTAAGGATGTTAGAGGTTTTAAAGTCCAACGAAGAAACTCAATTTATACTAGTAGAATCATAGATCTCAAATAATTTAAGAGAGAGACGCATTAAATTCATGATAATTTGTTGAGAATCATATAAGTTTAAAAAAATAAGTTAACTTGGTCGCATAAAAAAAAATTTCTTGAAAACTTAACTTATATATACCAAATCATTGAGTTTGTAATTTATATACGCTAAATATCGTAATTTTAGTGGCAAGAACGTAACCCGACCTTTGCATGTTCGGCCACTTGCAAAGTATGTTATGATCGCTCTTCAATTTAGTATTGTGTCTTTACTGAAGCTTGAGTAAACTACATATACTAACTGAAGTCGCAGCTCCGGCTGTAATGATCTGATTATCATAAGAGTGATCGTGGAGATCGATAAATCTACAAAACAAGTGAAGAAAGTTTGAATCAAGAACCTACAAGATATGATTTTGGTCCAATTTCAAGTTCCTTTATTAAACCAATCGCGATCTGGGATCCACATTATGGTATTTTTTAGATTGTCTTTTGACTTGTTCCATTCTCGTTTGCTAATTTGTCCCAAAAATTAGACCAGTTATAATATTTTAAATTAATTTAAAATTTTAAATTATTATAATTATAAATTTTTTATATATTATTTATTCATAATTTTTTTCATATCAAATTTTAAACCACATAACTTTTACTCGAAATCATAACAATAAGTAACTAATAAATCATTCAATTATTTTTTTTTTTTGTTGATACTTTGAAACTTTATAAAATTAACAGAAGGTAGAAAATAAAAAATTTTTAATCATGCGCACATTTATATATCTATAGAGAAGTGCAACGCATGTATTTTAATAATTATATATAAAGTAGTTCCTTCGGAAGCTATCGATCAAGATTTTCTTATAAAAAAACATATCAAGTTGTTTCTCTATTAATCGATAGAAGAACACCTCAAGTTTGAAGTAATGGATGGCAATCGTAGCCCCCCAGAGGGGTGGGCTCGTTGTGTCCAGTCTCTGGGCCGCCCGTCCAAGCACAGGATGGGATTTTAGCCTTGCGAGACTTGGGTTGACGAGAGGCATGGGTCTCTTCGGTCGTAGAGTGGGTAATTATTTTTCACACTGTATACAGTGCCCACACACACACACCCATTTGCACCGAACACCCCAATTAATCTTGAAAGAGTCAAACACTGGAAGCGAAAAACGAAGGGCCTGTCGGCTATCCGCTTCGTGCTTCTAGTTGTGAGTGCACAATATTTTCTGCACGCGGAGGAGGTGGAAATGTGATTGCAAAAGGGACGTTCGAGATGGTTTGACTCCCCGCGCACCATTGTTGATTGGAGATACAAGCATTTTAAAATCTACATGTTTCTTAACAGTAAGAGTCTTTCCCTTCTCATTCCTGTTTTTTTTTTTTTTCTTTCTCTTGTATTACAGATTCATTCTTCTCTAAGTTAATTTATTTTTCATAACTATTGTAGGCATTAGATTGAATTTTTTTTGTTTTTTTTCGGAATTTAATCCTGTGGTTTCGTGCTGCGTGTGCAAATTGTTTGGCACGATGAAATAAATATGTATTACTTTGGTGTAATGTCAAGGACTTCTTCCCCGTCGAAAGAATCAAAAGCCTTTTTGTTTTCCATTTTGATAAATCGGAATGGGTTTGAAATTTCAGAAGGAGGGGCAGAAAGCCATTCCATTCAAAAGGGGAGGCGAGCTCACAATCAGACTTAAAAGGCGCGGCCAAATTTCCATCGTGTCATAGGAAGAAAACAAATTTGTGTTGACATGTCAACACCTCTAGGTCAAAATACTCCAGTGTTCAAAGTCTAAAAGTTGATGGTTTTACTTCTTCTTTTTTTTTCAAACTCCGCGGAATTAAAACATATTTTTCTTAGTTGTTTCATAGATTGAGTGGATTCACAAGAAGCAGCACAAGCTATCCCTCTTTGTAAGGCAAGGGAAAATGACTGAAATGTGCTACCATCCAAGAGTTGCTCCAATGTTCTTGGCACTTCTTGTGAGTTCCATGTTTTCGGAAGCAATAGCTCAACTGAGACCATCCAGCGTCAGCCTAGGTTCTTCTCTCACTCCCACAAACAACTCCTATTGGACCTCAGATTCTGGAAATTTTGCCTTTGGATTTTACCCCCAAAGAGAGGGCTTTGCCATAGGCATATGGTTTGCAGAAATCCCGCAGAAAACTGTCGTATGGACGGCAAACCGTGATGACCCACCATTTCCTGGCGATTCTACACTGATCCTAGATGGTAATTTTGGGCTCATCTTGCAACTGCGGGGAGGCCAGCGGATATTGATTTCAAATGTTCCCGAACCAGCTTCCTCTGCCTCCATGCTCAGCTCTGGTAATTTCGTACTTTACAATTCGGAGTCAAAGATCATATGGCAGACTTTCGATCGTCCAACGGATACCATATTACCGGGACAGCGCCTTCTGGCAGGGAATGAGCTGGTGTCCAGCGTCTCCGAAACGAATTATACAAGCGGAAAATTTCAACTCAAAATGCAAGTAGATGGAAATCTGGTGCAGTACCCTGCAGGTTATGCTCAACGTGACCATGCCTATTGGAATTCAGGTACTTACACTGCTGGAAATAATGTGAGCTTGAATCTTAATAGAAATGGCCAGCTATACCTGCTAAACGCCACTGGCTCTACTATCAAGATTCTGGAAGACAGCGAAACTTTTTCCCTATACCTTGCGAAAATTGATGCAGATGGGATATTTCGATTATATTCGCATGGTTCTAATCAACAGGGCAATTGGTCAGTAAAGTGGTCATCAATTATCGACAAGTGTGTTCCTATAGGCTTGTGTGGCGAAAATGAATATTGTGCCCCCCTGGATCGAGATCCTCCGTGTGTTTGTCTTCCTGGTTTTGATTTCATTGACCAGGGCCAGAAGGCATTGAGATGCATTAGGAATTCTAGTATAGGAGATTGCTCGAACTCGAAAGAGAGTACTTTATATATGACCGAATTGCAAGGTATAGCATGGGTAGACAATCCTTATTCAATTATCCCAAACCTAACAAAAGTTGAGTGCAGAGAGGAGTGCACAAGAGATTGTGAATGTGAAGCTGCAATATATCAGAACGAAGAGTGCAGAAAACAAAATCTTCCGCTAAAATTTGGGAGAATCCAACGGAGAGGTTCGGGTACAACTCTTGTCAAGTTAAGCGACGGAGGTTCAGGGCCCACAACAGAGGTGGCGAAGGAAAGAGGAGCAAAGCCACAACATGGCACGCTTATAGTTATCGTTGTATTCTCAGCTATCTCAGTTTTTATTTTTGCAATTTATGGCGTTCTATTCTATAAATATCGTGTTTGGAAATACAAGAGGATTTCAGGCCTGACTGACGACCAAATTTTGGAAGATGTCACTCTGCGCCCATTTACATATGAAGAGCTCGAAAAAGCGACCAAGAATTTTACAGATCAAATTGGGAAGGGGGGCTTCGGGACAGTTTTCAGAGGGATCACATCAGGAGGCAACAGACTTGTGGCCGTAAAGAGACTGGACAGATTGTTGGCTGAAGGTGAAAGAGGATTCCTCAACGAGATTAAAGTAATCGGAAGAACCCATCACAAGAACCTAGTCCGATTGCTTGGCTACTGCCACGAAGAAGCGCATTGGCTTCTGGTATACGAGTACATGACCAACGGCTCCCTTGCAGATTTCCTCTTCAGAACCAACCAAGGGCCAGCTTGGGAGGAAAGAACGAAAATAGCCCTGAACATAGCCAGAGGAATTCACTATCTGCACGAAGACTGCGAGACCCAGATCATCCACTGCGACATCAAACCTGAAAATATACTGATGGATGCAAAAGGGCGTGCAAAGGTTGCAGATTTTGGACTATCAAAGCTGCTTATGCCCGACCAATCAAAGACGTACACCGGAGTCAGAGGAACAAGAGGGTATGTTGCACCAGAGTGGCACAGAAACTTGCCCATTACAGTTAAAGCAGACGTGTACAGCTATGGAATCATGTTGCTGGAGATCATATGTTGCCGGAGGCACGTGGAAATTGATGCTTCTTCAGAGGACGAAGTGGTCCTTGCAAACTGGGTCCAGGATCGTTTTGATGCAGATGAACTCGACAAGCTGGTGGAGGATAACGTTGAAGAGGTGGAAAAGCGTGATATCGAGAGGATGGTTAAGGTGGCCCTTTGGTGCATCCAGGAGGAGCCATCTCTGCGGCCATCGATGAAAAAGGTTGTGCTGATGTTGGAAGGCGCAATTGACATTCCTGCCCCTCCCAGTTTCACGTCCTGTTCCAGTTCTGTGTCAACTCAATTTTAACCCACTTTTACCATCAGGAAAAGAAAAGGTTTAAATTCCCCCTCCCCCCCCCCCAACCCCTCATTTTTTGATAATTTCGTGTTTTCGGTTTTGTGTTTGATACGTTTTGAAAATAAAAATATTAGTTATTTGGAGAATAGCAAAAAGAGTTGAGGTGAACATTTTGTTTTCAAAATTCTAAGGTTCTGTATAAGTTTAAATTTGACTTGATTTGCTAGTGTGAGTTTTATCACAGAGGATTTTTTTTTTTTTTTGTGGGGCGATAAAAATAAAAAACACCCGCTTCCTCTTTTCTCCAAGTTGGTGATAGGGAGTTATATAACTAAGGGCAGATATGTCTTTTCATATTTTTCGTTCTTGTTGACTTAACTCCGTTAGTCATGGAATGTAGCTTATTATTCGCAAAAATAAAAAGTGCGCCTGTTACCACACCCAATATTCAGGGTGCTTGATATAAATTTTTCTTCAAAAATTACCTTCCCAAGTCTAAGAGTCTAATTACCTACCAAGTATAATTTAACAGTAACTAAATTTAAAATTTAAATTTTACTTGTAGTTAAATTTTCCATTTTACTATACTGAAAAAAAAAAAAAGAATGGGTCTAAGAGTCTCTTTAATAGATTTAGTTAGTGACAACATAAACGAATGATATCCATGGTGATTGTATAAAATATCAGACAAAAGTAATATCTGAGATAATTCATAAAGGAAAAAGGACATTTGTACGGGGTAGGATGATCAGAAAGAAGATGGGACTGATGTAATGTGCGTAAGGTCTGCGTGGGTCCGAAGTGATTTTTTTTTCTTTTTTTTTAAAATATGATGGGTGTATAGTCAAATAAAATGTGAATGAAAATTAAAAAAATGTGTTGCTTAGACATTGTTATTGTTTATGTATATATTATATGTTGTTTGTACATTTACTTACTTGTTTGCAGATTACATGTTTTTCTGAAAAAAAAAAAGATAATCAGCTCGCAGGACCCATGCCTGCCCTTCACCCCGTCTGTCCCTCGATCCCCCCCCCTCATCCATATCCATGTAGCCGGGTCCGTTCATGAAACACTGATAGAAACCCAAAAGGGGACAATACAGTTGTGTGTGTGTGTGTGTGTTTGGAATATTAGAGTCTTATGCAATTATACTTGTGCCCTAAGGAGACCAGATTCGTACGAGTCTTGGGCGTTGAACTCGAGAGACAGAGCGACAGTTGTTGTCAATTGCAATGAACTTGTCGAGGTGCTGTGACTTTGGTTTTTTCTTCCCGCATTAATCAGTGAATTTTGCAATAGCAGACAGGGCCAATAATCGTTGCCTTCCTACTTCTAAGGACGCACTTGCCGCCACACGATTTTGTTCAGGTGAACAATTTTGTACGAAGGTACCAACCTTGTGAACCTTTAGATCAAATGAGTTATATAGTACAATGATCTAGTTTAACAAATGCATCGTGCACTTTATTGTCCTGTACTTCACATATTAGAACTCTTCATTTCCAAGCTCGGTTCAATTATATAGAATTTTCGTTGCTTTTGCTGGCTTCCTTTTGACATTCTGATTTCCAACATGTTGGTCACATGGATGGACTTGTAATTCACTAGGGGTTGGGAACTAGGGACCGTAGCCATGGATTGAGATTACAACGTCTCTATTTGCAATTCCTTTTGTCAATTTCGGTCTTTCTTATACCCCGTTGAGTCCTTATCTGCAGTATATTGATTACTGGTCCGTCGGATTCATTGGATACGCCCAATATTGGCCCTAGTTATACGCCAAATATAGAGTCTTGCAACTGCAAACACACCCATTTTCACCAACTACAAACAACCGTATTATTTTTTCGAGCACTATATATAGTGCACATACACACACCCATATTCACCAAACACCCTAATTAATCTCCTTGGGCTAAAAAAATGAAGGGCTTGTTGGTTGTTTGCTTTGTGCTTCTAGTTGTGAGTGCACGACACTGTGTGCACGCGAATCAAGGCAAATTTGATTGCAAAAGGGACCTCGTACTAGGCTTGGCTCCTTGCAAACCGTTCCTCACTGGAGATGTTAAAAAACCCGGCGAGCCCTGTTGTAAGGCCGTTCAAAATCTCGACAAACTGTTCAGGTCAATGGGCAAGAAAGAACGGGTGGATGCATGTAATTGTTTAAAGATCCAAGATATGCATGAACCTAAGAAGGCTAAGCAAATTCCGAATTCTTGCAAGGTTAACATTTCCATTGACCCCAACGTTGACTGCAGCAAGTAAGAGCCTTCTTCTTCTTCTTCTTCTTCTTTTTGTTTTGTTTTTTTTTTCTCTTGCTACTGTGCAGACTTATTTTTCTTCAAGTTAATTTAATTTTCATCATTATTGTAGCCACGAACTTGATTTATTATTACTATTTTTTTTTTAAGCTTAGTCATGTGGTTTTCTGTTGTGTGCAGAGCTTAATGTTATTGAAAATGATACAAATGCCTCGGGGAGTCCAAGCATTTCCTGGCGGAATAAACTTGAAGAAGAGTACTATATATAACAACGCATCATTTTTAGAGTTCTGTGTTTGTGATCTGATAAAAAGGATCATTAGGCTTATGCGCCCGACAGGCGGATATATATATAAATATAGAAATAAAAGGTGACTGAGCAACTGCATAATGTAACCGAAACGATGGTTACAAGGAACAACTTTAAGCTTTTATGTTTTCCATTACAAGTAATAAGATTTGAACCTTTCCTTTCTTACAATTTTGTGACTCCTTTCCCAATTTTTGCTCCATTTTATCAGGAAGAAACTAATTACACAGAAAAAATTGACAAAGATTTCAATAAAATTAACTGTTATGCACAATCGCAAATTATTTTAGCTGGGTTTGAGTGATGAGATGACCGCCCTTTTCATTCTCAGTTCATTGATTGATTGTCTTGTTCAACAAATCCTAAAGGGAAATTTGGGCGGATAATAAATTTTAGACATAAATAATTTATATATATGAAATTTTACATTATATTGATATTTTGTATATAATATAAAATATTTTATGTGTAATCTAAAATTTATTTTATTTGTTGAAGTCTATTATTTTTTATTCACATAGTCAAATTTAATCAAAATTAATTACCAATTAAAATAACTTGAAAATCAATTCCTTCCACAAAAAATTGTACTCGCTCCACTCTAAACCGTGGAAAATGAATTTTATTTTATTTTTAGAGATATTGAAGGGCATAAAACCTAATGAAAAAACTCAATTGATACTGTGGGAACCGGTCTATCACATTTGATTTTAGGAAGAAACACAATAAATTCATGATGTTTGATGGGAATTATAAGAGCTTGAAAAACTGAGTTCAGATCACGTTACACTAGATTGAAGCATTAAAAAAAGATCTTTTTTTTTTGGTATTTAAGTTGGACATTGGTCCGGTATAGCGAAAATAATAATAATAATAATAATAATAATAATAATAATAATCAATGAAGTTAAATAGTGTTCGCAACATATTTTAACAGGCTCCGTAATATCTGAAAATAGTGATCATGACCTTGACCTCTCTCTCTGTTTTTTTTTTTTTAATAATTTGAGAAGTTTCATAACATTAACATCTGAAAAAGAAAAAATTGAAATTAAATTTTTTCTTTAAAAAACCAAAAAAGAAAAAAAAAAAAAGCCAGTAAAGAGAAGAAGAGAACGGTGTCGGAGCCGGTCCTAGGGTTTTAACCCGATCCCAGAACTCCAAACCCAAGCGCCCTCTCTATCTCTTCCAAACGCTCTTGGGCCCTCTCCGTCAGGCGACATAAAGATGGCAGACGGCTACTGGAATCGGCAACAGCCGTCTCTCCTCCCGGCCGGTAGCTCGCTGAAACGCCCCCGTTCCGACTACGGTACGGTATTCTCCTTCGGATCGATTCTTTTTTTTTGTTTTTCTTTTTTGTGTTTCTATTTCTCACTTTTCCGTTTTATAATTACTGGTTATTTTACTGTAACTGTGAAGGCCGCACGAATCTGCTACTGCAAATATGTTAAAATTATTCGGTTTGGGTAAACATTTATGGAAATTCATTATCTCCACAAATAAGAAATCTTGAACTTAGCATAAACAAATCTGGTTTCAGGTATCATGCTTTTTGTGCGTGTTCTTGCCATTTGAAGTTCCAAGCTACTTGTTTATTCAGTGAAAACACACAAAAAAAAAAAAAAAAGCTATCATTGAAAGTGATTCTTGTGTTCTCTATTGAGATAGCCAGATCGACGCTTGTTGTTATAAATGATCAAGACTCAGATGATTGGGATGGCATTGTTGTGGGAATCCGTATTAATTTACTTGTGATGTTAATTTGAAGGACCGTCTTTTTCCATCTGGATGTCTCCGAAATAGCACTACTTTCATCTATGCTAAAAATCTCTCTGTTCCATCTTTCGTTTTTATTTTTTTTATTTTTTAAGCCTTGAATCAGACTTGTGTTTCTTGGTAGTTGCGTGTTTTACTCACTGTGTTTGAGCTTTATAGAACTCCTGCCATCTGGTCTCCCGTCAACTCAGGAGGTGCAGAGCTATCATCCAAGAGATGATGATCGTGGTAGGTATCAGGCTTTGAAGGATACAAAGACAATTGGATCTGCATACGATCTCTATCTTCAAAATGTGGTACCACTTTTAAAATCACGCTTAATTTTTTTTCTTGTCTGCCATGCATCTAGATGATTGTTGTTAACATTTTCATCCTAAATTGTCTTTCAAGCAAGTTTCTTTGTTTGCTTCTGGAGAGACCAGTGCTTTAAGCAGAACAGGGGTGGGGAGGGCTGTTGGTGGTGGAATGGCTGGGCTTTCAATGCTTGATTCTCCCATAATGGACCGTTCTCGAGCTGCTGGTTCAGATCTGGTTGCCAATGGTCGAGACATTGGTTTGGGCAGCCAGTCCCAAGTGAACACAATGGCAAGGCCAGGTCGTGAATCTGTACCCCTACCTCCAGATGCTTCCAACACCATATATGTTGAGGGGCTTCCTCCTGATAGCACAAGGAGGGAAGTAGCTCGTATCCTTTTGGCACTGTGACAATGTTAATTATTATGATACCTATTTTGGCTGTGTATTACTTACTAATTAACCATGGAAGCATGTTTTTTTTTTATTTTTTACTATTTTTCTGTAGTCCTTTACCATGTCATCAGATATCTTTCGCCCTTTTGTGGGATATAAAGAGTTAAGACTTGTGAACAAAGAATCCAGACATGTAAGTGGATGTGTTGTCTATTGTTATACCAAACTTGGTTAGTACTATCCAACACTCGTAGTCTTGTCAGGCATTTAACTGTTTATTTATCCATAAATTCAGCGTGGTGGGGATCCCATCATCCTTTGTTTTGTTGATTTTGAAAGCCCAGCCTGCGCAGCAACTGCTTTGAGCGCCTTGCAAGGTGATGACCTAAGTGTTACTACTGTTTATATGCTTTTCTGGAATGGTACCAGATTCTAACTTTTTGGGATGGAACCTGCAGGTTATAGGATGGATGAGCATGATCCTGAGTCTAACTATTTGAGGTTGCAGTTTTCTCGGTTCCCAGGTCCAAGATCTGGCCCTGGAAACCGTGGAAAGAGATGAACTCTTGAGTAGGCCATGTAGCTTAAATGTAAGTCAGCTTTCTGCCTTTCTGGAATTGATCTATCTCTGTTTTGGTGTGCATGAGGACAATCTATGGTCTAAAGCCTAGCAATATAGATTTTTGGATCCTAATCACTCTACTTATTAGCACCTTAGATCAACTGTAAGCAGTTGGGAATGAGATAATTTGAAATATTGTAAATACCATAATCAAACAGTGATCTTGGATTCATTACTTGACATGATTTTGTAGTTTCCAGACTTCACGAAGCAAGAGGTGTTGTACAGTAGATGACAAGCACAAGGAGAGAAGTAGCTCTTAATTTTTGACAGGGATTTTTCAGTCCAGCTTGCGTTCAGATGTTTGGAACGTGTTATATGATTGGCTTTTATTTTCCAATTTCATGTGAATTATTAGAGGTGTGCTCTTTTTACCCTTAAACAGTAAAGGTAATTCTTGTATCATAACCTTTATGACCAATTAACAAATTAGATGAACCTCTAAACTACGAACTTGAAAAGTTTTTTAAGTCCCACTCTGAAGAGATGGAGGGCTCTTCGGTTGGAGGTTGCTCAGTTTTTTACGGCCCAAATCTTAGTTAGATGCCCATGGGCCGGTAGATATTACAGCAATAAATAAAGCAAAAGACCTGATTGCTTCTGTAGGAAATGCTTTAATAATCGAATACATTGTTGGTGTCATAACAGGATCTTCGGGCCCAAAGTCATGATGATTGAAGTTTGCATCTTTAGAATTTTTACTTTAGGGACATCTCTTGGATGTTGTCTGTTCTCCTATTTCTAATTTTTCTATTTTAGGAGAGCACCCGAAGTGAGTGGATAATGTTTAAGTTTCTTACATTTTTCTGTGATTAGACTTGCCTGAATGCCGTTTCAGGCCCCTAGTGTGCAAGTGCAGAGAAATAATAGACTTCTCGGAGAAAGGGTGGTTTTACCGTATCTTCCAACTCGATTGTCTGTGTTCCTTGATTGATATTTCTAAGGGTTCCCAACGTTCTTATATTAAAGTAGGTATAATTAGCCGAGATGTATTTGGTCCAAGTAACACCTACTTAATGTCTACATGAACTATCAATCTTTATACAATACTCTATTCCCAATTTATCGGGCTCTCTTGTCTGCAACCTTGTCCTAATCACTTTATATTAGCTCATAAATCAGACTTTTTCGTACATGGAACCCTATATATATATATATATATATTTCTGGTGAGTCCCTTTCCATTTTTATGGAATCCAAAGCCGGTTATGCTACTGAGTATTTCAATTGCACGGTGAGATCATTGTTGGTCCTGTGTTTTTCAGGTTTGCTGAACCGTATAATGCCAATTAACGATCACTTTGCACGGGCCGAGTGTGAGGTGTTATAACTAATATGCTATCTGTGGATTGTCCAAACTTAATATTCTCCCATCCCAAGAGGCAAAGCTTGTTTGTGCAAATTAGTAATTGCAAAAATATTTCTGGTAAGATATTCAGCGTGTGTTAGCATTGCTTCACCGTGTTTCTTTTGGAGAGGGGGGGTGGCGGGGTGAAAGGGAGGTTAGGCCGTAAATTCTGCGAGGAATGAGGGTCAAGGTGCATTTAATGCATTAGATATTCTTGGTCAATCTTCGCAATAATTGTGCCGGAAGCCAATGGCTTGAACATGACAATAGAAGCAATTAAGCATGTTAAGTATTCTTTTTCTCCCGCTAGAATTACTATAAGGATACTGTATTATTATAATCGAGCACAAAAGTGTCGGCATCGGCAATCAATTTTATGTGTAGTATATAGTTCCACCGTTGACTCGATTTATGTTGAGGATATATGACCCGGAAAACATGGGTAGCAGCCTAATTTGCACTTTTCAATTTGTTTTTTTTAATCTATGGAAGTCCCTTGAACTATGAAGTATAAGAATAGTTTACTCTAATTACATAAATTTCGAGAAAATAAACATTTTAATTTTTAATTATTAGTGTTTTTAAAAAAAAATTGAAGATCTAAAATTAGAAAATATTTTATGTACAAAACAAAAGCAAAACTAACTCCAATAATTTTATTAAATGCATAAAGCATTTGTATGATTTTTTTCAATTAGATATGTAATAATAATATTGATCCCGTTTAATCTTCTAACCCGATCTCTTTAATGGGTTGATAATTCTTGTCTATGTACTCTAGATGTGATAGGCGGAGCGCCAATCTAGATTCGTCTCTCCATCTGGCAAATCATCGTATTAATTAAAGACGTTTCAATGAAAACATGGCTTTCACTCTGTATTGCATAAATGGGACCTAGAAGACCATGCCTAATCGATGTTATGTGATGAAAAAAAGGCAATATTATGTGCAATATCTCGCCTTGTACTACTTTGATTGATCGAAGTGTCGGACCCATGATAACAAAAAGCATTATCTGACGTTTCCTCAAACGAAGAAATGCTGCAAAGAAAAAGTGAGAGGAATCATTGGGTTCTATTACGAAGTTGCCTTTAGCGTCCATTAATGTCCCACGTCTATATTTACTATAATATTTCGTTAGGCAGGCCATACAATTTCATGCGTCGAGCTTAAGATTTCATGTTTATGACATGTTGCTACACTTTTTGCAGCTCGACGTGCATGCACAAAATTATTGATTTTAGTTCATCCGAGGAACAAATCATTGTACTTTTTCTTTTTTCTTTTTCTTTTTCTTTTTAGGAGAAATTAAGAAGGTGAATTCAGAAGCGTTGGTTACTAACAGCTGTACATTTTAGTGGGTTACGAAAAAGCATTCTATATATAAATTTTTTCTTTTTCAACCAAATAACGAGGTAGTCAAGATGGGTAACCGTCCAAGTTGCCCAAGGCCTAGAACTAGCTGTCGTTAGCATTCTATATATTTTCTTGACCGAATAACAAGGTAGTCAAGATGGTTTACAGTCCAAGTTGCCTAAGACGTAGAACAAGCTGTCGTTCTCGTGCCATTACTGTTCATGTGCCATTGACTAGATGTAATGAACAGTTGTCGTAGACTATGGGAACTACTGAGGGCTCTCAGATTCAAATCAATTCCAAAATCCCAGCGCAAGCATTTCTTACATCGCCAATTATTTCCTTTTTCCAAAAAAAAAACTAAACGGATCGAAGAAAAAGCGAAGAGCTTAACAGATCAAGAGCTAAGTTCGTATATGAGAATTACAAGATCAGACGTGCGTAAATCTTGAGAAAAATTCTGTCAAGCAGAGTTGTCTCCTTTCGACAACACAAGCCAAAGTCGAGGGCAAATCCCAACCAGCAAGCCTTTGTTAAAGAACTTCAATTGAAAACAATAGATTCAGAATCATTATAAATTACCCTTCATCTATACACACACACACACACACACACACACACACACACTTACACACACCCGTACGTACGTACGTACACACACATAAAATGTCACCCGTTTGCGCAAGGTCACATTTGTCAAACGAAACGATATGAAGTCTAATGAGTTCCGGTATTACTTGTAATACGACTTCCCTGCATCCATAACGAAAATTGGCACGTATAATATTTCCAAATCCTAGCGAAACAGTCAATGACAGCTTTAGCAACTGATGGTCCCGTGTTCTATCTTTCGTGGTAAAAGCAAAAGAGATGACTCGGTTTCGGTTTCAGACTTTAACTATCGCTTTCCAGCTACCCCTTAGTAGGCCATATAAACAGCTTTTTCTTTGGCCATCAATAAATAACAATTTAGTTACATAAAATAAAAACTTTTTTGTAATTATTATGTTTTTTTTAATTTCCTTTTTCAAAACACTACAAATAGTTAATTATTTTTACTAACAATAAATTTCATGATGATCAGTTTGTTAACTGCAAAAATAAAAATCAACTATAATCTCAAATAAACATCCAACGGCAACGAGAAGGGATTGTTCACGATCTAATTTCGTTACGCCCATAGAACAAAGCAAAGCCATGCGCGCAAAATGACTAAAGCGACAAGAAGGTAGTCTACAATAGTTAGAGACCGGAATTGTTAGAGTAGGAAAAATGAGATTGCAGGGGAAGACTAAATCACAGCCGCCTGGTCCGGCCTAAAAGTCATGAAAAGTTGGGCAGATCACTTAACAATTTTCAAAGTTCATGTAACGGTATACCAAATAAATAAGGGAACATGACTTCCTCGTTGCATAATTTACTGCCCTTAGAGTTAGTATTTGATTGGTTTTTGAAATTCACTCAAAAATTTAAATTTTAGTTTAAACTGTTTAGCAACTTAGTGTTAGAATCTCTGTAACAGAGAGAAATGTATTAGCGTTAAGTTTCTTATGCGATGTATAAAAATGACAGGAGCCCGATCTTCCATTATATTCCCCAGCTTGCAGCCTCGATTTATTAATCGAAAGTCAAAAGTCAACAAATTAAACAAGGCCCTACAATATAAAAGTCGCTTGTCTCCAATCATCGATGTGATCCCTGTTCAAACAGACATTGCCCCATTCGTTGTTATTTTATTTCTCGGTGTTTCTACGAAGGTTAGGCATCATGATATGAAGTCAAATTCACCATAAATGATATAGGAGTAAACTGGTAAAGAAAACATCTATATAAATGAAAGAGAGGGTTGCCTAAGAAGCAGAATCAAACCCCAGTTTTTGCCTGTAGTGAAGTTGGTGAAAAATGGGGTCTCCAATGGCCTCTCTCATTGCCGCTCTTTTCGTTTTAACAGTCTCCCTGAGCCTGCCAACTGAAATAAAGGCAAACTACCCGTCTCCACCACCTCCTTACCGGTACAAATCACCACCTCGTCCTCCTCCAGTCCACTCTCCCCCACCCCCACCTTACAAGTACAAGTCACCTCCTCCTCCTCCGCCCGTCTACAAGTATAAGTCGCCCCCGCCCCCTCCTCCAGTCCACCATTCTCCGCCATCAACCCCACCTTACAAGTACAAGTCACCTCCACCACCTCCACCAGTCTATAAGTACAAGTCTCCCCCACCACCTCCGCCGGTGTACAAACCGCACCCACATCCACATCCCCATCCCCACCCTCATCATCCCCCTCCGCCTTCCTACAAGTACAAATCACCTCCTCCACCTCCTCCAGTATACAAGTATAAATATCCTCCTCCACCACTGGTGCAAAAACCACATCCTCATCCTCATCCCCATCCCCATCCACCTCCAACACCCGTGCACAAGCCACCACCTCCAGTCTATAAGTACAAGTCACCTCCACCACCTCCACCAGTCTATAAGTACAAGTCTCCCCCACCACC
This sequence comes from Bruguiera gymnorhiza, assembly GCA_020883675.1. Classification (NCBI taxonomy): domain Eukaryota; kingdom Viridiplantae; phylum Streptophyta; class Magnoliopsida; order Malpighiales; family Rhizophoraceae; genus Bruguiera; species Bruguiera gymnorhiza. Next base: position 247,900 of record JAIRCJ010001047.1, on the reverse strand, counting down.
TCCGCCAGTGTACAAACCGCACCCACATCCACATCCCCATCCCCACCCTCATCATCCCCCTCCGCATTCCTACAAGTACAAATCACCTCCTCCACCTCCTCCAGTATACAAGTATAAATATCCTCCTCCACCACTGGTGCAAAAACCACATCCTCATCCTCATCCCCATCCCCATCCACCTCCAACACCCGTGCACAAGCCACCACCTCCAGTCTATAAGTACAAGTCACCTCCACCACCTCCACCAGTCTATAAGTACAAGTCTCCCCCACCACCTCCACCGGTGCACAAACCACACCCACACCCACATCCACATCCCCATCCCCACCCTCACCATCCCCCTCCCCCTTCCTACAAGTACAAATCACCTCCTCCACCTCCTCCAGTATACAGGTATAAATCTCCTCCTCCACCACCAGTGCACAAACCACATCCTCATCCCCATCCCCATCCTCATCCCCATCCACCTCCAACGCCCATGCACAAGCCACCACCTCCAGTCTACAAGTATAAGTCACCTCCACCACCTCTTCCAGTTCACAAGTCTCCTCCTCCACCACATTACGTCTATCCATCCCCCCCTCCTCCCTATCACTACTAAGGTAATGCAACCCCAGTTTCAAGGTAATTAATCTCAGGGCGCTTTATGCATGCATTAATTCGGCATTGTTATATATAAGAATTTGTTATCCTCAATTAAAGTCATGATTAATGCCTCCATTCTTTAATTCTATTTCACCAATACTCAATATGCGTCCGACGATCCGATCAATCACTTACATACATCCACAATATTTCTTGCAGGAAATAATAAAAGACGGGGGTGGTTGGAATTTGCAAGGATTTGGAGAGTGAGAAAGATAGGAAAGCTTCCCCGCCCTCTATGGAGTAACGTTTTATCCGTGCTTGTTTGTTATTTTACAAGATCAATAAAATGTGCCAGAAAAGAGTTCCTTCACTTGATGTATTATTGAAGTTGTTGCTATTGTCTCGTACCATCGGTTTGAGCTTTTGTTAAAAGGGGTCCACGGAGTTCTACACCTCTCACCATTTTATTCCAATAAATGCAGTGTTTTTCTCGTTCGCATTCTAATAATAATAGTTATCCTCAAATCTTTATGCGTTGTCTCCTTCGGGTAATACATAAAGATATCGTTTTTCTTTTTTTCTTTCGGATCATACACTTCTTTCAATTTGCTTCGCGGGTTGAATTTCTCTCATCTTCTCACTAATATGATAATAAACTATATAAAACTATCTAGGCCATTCAATTCAAACCTTAAAATTTAGATCCAATCGCATTTTAAAAAGGAAAAATAAAAATAAAAAATCCAATTTACTGATCCAATAATTTTCTGTTTAAAAAAAAAAATCTCAATATATAAATTTGAAATAAATTATCTAAATTCTTTATGCTATTAATTTTACTAATAGATGTCATAGGTTTATTGGTGTTTCAAATACAAAACAAACGAACCGTTTATGCGGAAACGAATTCTATTGCGGATACAAGTACGTGAAATCGAAAGGCTCCGGCACACATTCTCTCTCGTGTTAATATTAAGATAAGAGAAAACGTCGACAAGTTCTCAACCATGCAAAACAGACACGTGCCGCGGTGCGGGGATGGTCAAAGTTCCAAATATGAAATGGGTGGTCAAATCCTTTTTCCATTGGTGTGGAACAATCAACTTGAACTTGGGCTGTCAGCTCAGTGGAACCCACCATTCTCGTTCACATAATATTGGGGTTTTTTTTTTTTTTTTTTCATTTTTGATCAATGGCATCATTTTGTAATTGTTTAAGGGTATCAATCAAGGAAATTATATCTTTGACAGAGAAAGTGAATTTATTTTATCAGAAGATAAAATTAACATTAAAATTTTCTTATTATATTTAAGCGAGTTAAGTAGCTCCAGATCTTGCCTTCGATCAAGACCAATACGTACTCTTCTTTTTTTGCGTCGTCAAATATGTTTCATCATTATGCATCGAAGCCTCGAAATGCTAGAGTTTCAGAATATTTAGTGGTTTTACAAGTTGATGGATTTCATGATTCTTTGGGGTGGGGGGGGGGAGGCAAGTTGATGTTCTTCACCATAAAATGACAATTTTCCTTCCCTTCTTTTTTACATTCCAATAAAGGAAGCTGATTGTTGTTTTTCTTCAATCCACACCACGCGAGTAAATCATTATATATATATATATATATACATGTGCAAGTGCTTGAAAGCTTTGAAATAAATTACGTACTTAAGGATCATATTTTGAGTAACACGATAACAAAATCTTGTTGGATATATTAATTAATACACGGAACCTTTCTAGAAAGGGGTTATTCATACCAAACTCCTGCATATGATTCAAGGTGTAGAATAACCCAAATTCTTGTTTTTATACATGTTTCCTCTTTTTTTTTATCCATTAATTACACAATCAATGATAATTTTCTTATTTTTCATAAAGCAATATTAAGTAATAACGTTTTTTGAATAATATAATAGATGTAAAAAAAAAGTAGAAAAGTAATTTTTAATATTTATTTTTATTTATTTATAAAATTAGGTTAAATATTATATATATATTATTACTCCCTCAATATGACTACTTTACTCTTCTCTTTTTCATAAATCTTAGAATTTAATTGTGATATTTCCAATATAAATATCTAGCCTCTCAACTCTTAGGATATCTAGCCCACTTCAGTCTTTCATTTTCATTTTTGTTTCTCCATTTTTTGCGTATATGACACCGCGTTGAACGTAGCCGGATTATTAACAAGATACATATCGTTGCTAAGTTAATCACAACATTTCATTGTCAAATGACATTGGTCCGTCTTAGATACTGAAATTATCATTTGATAGGATCCTATGGTCTGCACATTAGTTAATTTCAAGCTAACAGTCAAAATTGGATAGGTCTTTACTTTTGCATTGCTATGTTGCTGGCCCCCTTGCGGGCTGCTAGCTGTCAGCCAGTAGCCATGCGCCTGTCTGCCTCAGCTTTCAATTGGATGAAGTAGGGCCGAAATGTTGTACGAGTGCACAAAAGCCGCATATAAACTTAAAGTTATATATTAATGGCCATTTTCAAATCAAGAGGTAGTCATCCCGTGAACGATGTGGATTTTGGACAATTTGTGGGACATGGGAATTGGGAAGTGATAATGATCAAATGTTTGTGAAACGTCTTTTGCCAAGGAAAAAGCCACAAGGGCAGCCCCACGAGAAAACATTACCGCGTCGCTTGATAGTAATTTTGGTTAAACGATACGATTGTGTCTGATAACAAAAATGTGTCATCTGATATGGTTTTTAGTGAATCAATATAATCGTGTTTGATCGTCTCGATCATGTCATAATCGTCGTAGACATCCTTGTACAATGAACGATAAAAGGGTTCCATTTTTTCCCTTTTTGGTTTTGGTATCGGAAAAATGATTTTTTCTAACTTCGATAGAAAAAGAACTTACTGACTTGTTGGCTTTAGCCCAAATTCCAAAGGAGAAACTATAAACAAGAGCACAATCTTTTGCCTGCAAATGTCAATTATCTTTTATCTATCTTTGCAAGCTTAAAATCTTTTTGCCTGCAAATGTCAGTTATCTTTATTTATCTTTGCAAGCTTAAAATTGGTTACGCGTGCTCAGATTCCGTGCGACCTTGTAGATCGCGGGCACTGTCATTGAAATATAGCACGCCATGAATAAGATTGTTGACTTCAGAAGTCCAGATTTAGGAGATGAGATACACAATTAGGAGGCAGGGCAACCTTATATCCTCGTTCAGCATCTTGAACACGGATAGATTGGTGGCAAGATACAATTCAATGCCCATAGATTTTGAGGAAAAGGGCAAAAGAAAATAAAAAATAAAAACAAAAGGGTTAAGCCCGGTGCCATCATTATTCATAATCATGGCCCTAACAAAAAAGATTTATAATCAAGCATTGGTAATTTCAACGCGAATAGACAATCAAAGACGCCGAAAGAGTTCCATAGACTCAGAAATTGTTTATTTTAAGACGAATACAAAGATACTCGAGTACCCCAAGAAAAAAGAATAAAAACGATTACCAACGTTGCACTTCTAAGGACCGACGTTGTTTCATTGCTTATTTTGAAGTTACCATTTTCCACTAGACCGAGTCTTTTAAATCTCCCATGCAGGTCTGATCATGTTCGATTCAATTTTTAATTCAGTATAATGAAATAGAAAGAGAAATTAATATGAAAGAACAACTCGTTTAAAATAAGACCATGTGAATCAAACCAAGTCAACTTGCAATGAATAAAAAACAACTAAAAAATTTTTATTTAAGATCTAATTATAATAAAAATAATTAAATAAATTTATATTATATAAAATAATATTTATTTATTAAAAAACATAAATAAAAACAACAAATATCTTAAAACAAATACCACCGTATAGCATCGAAATGGGAAGGGCAAAATAAAAGAAAAAGCACCGCAAGTCTTCTTTGCTGTACGGCGATCGAGTGACAACACCGCAACCAAACTTGTTCAATTGTATTCCCTCAACAGCAGAATGGATGATTGAACCGGTTAACAGTATTAAGAAGATTTATATATCACGCTGAACTGCTCAAATATCTTATAAAAATTCATCGTAGTAACTACGTGTCATCCTACGAGAAAAACTACTAAAAACAAAGATACAAATGTCGTGCTCTTTGTTTCTTTAGTGTTGTAACTCACATATTTCGTGTATTTAATTTTCCCCGACGGTTCAACCAAAAAGAACTCTCCTAGCCATATCTTAAGGAGACCAAAAGAAAAATTAAAAAAAAAAAAAAAAAAAGTAGGAAGCAATTGCCACAATGAGCCAAAGCATTGGGTACAGGATTAGTTTCGGTTGCCATTCACTGCTTCAGTAGTTTCCTGGCATGTGAACGTGTTGTCAGATGTATGGTAATCAAAGTGGGTTTAAAATTGTTGGGGGTGGGGGGAATCAAACAAGTTTACCTCAACTTCCTGGAGAAATGCTTCAAGCTCAACAAGTATCTCAGAGAAGGATGGCCGCTTCTCGGGAATTGCTTCCCAACATCTCTGCATCAAGTCCAGTAGCCTTGGATGTGCATCTTGAGGAAGATCTGGACGCAGTCCCTGGAGAATAGGCAAAACTAAAATTCATCCCATTCAAACTTCATTTAAACATCATTACCACATGAAATTATAAATATATTATCCAACCTGTCTCACTCCCAGGGCAGCTTGCAATGGAGTCATGGTATCATATGGCACCTACAACACGGACACGTGTTGAGTAAGCATCATCTACACAGCAGTAATTTTTAAACTTTTAAGATTGAATCCCAGAAAAGGGAGGGTGTAACTTCAGGAAACACCTTAGCTGTAACTAGCTCCCAGAGTACAATGGCAAAACTGAATATGTCTGCTTTCTGATCATATGGTTGATGGTTTATAACCTTGCCACAGGCAAATTCCACAATAAGAATTTAGAATTGGACGCAAACCAAAAACAACAGGATACAAGATGTTGCATATGAGAGAAAAGACACCGAAATACCATACTTTGGAAACATGTAAAATAAAAAAAGACATCATTTTTCTGGAGCCACTGTCATATTAAGACAAACATCTTTTTCAAAGACAAACAACCCTAATCCTCATTCTGAGTGCAACTGAAAAGGGAATCAATGTTTTTTATTCTCTGAAGTTTTAGAAGGTGTGTGCATTCTGCTGAGGCAAAAAAAAAAAAAAAAGTGTGGTAGACTCCCAAATATTACAAGTTCATAATACAATATCCCCTATTGGAGAGTTGTTGACAGAGATGACTTTCACCAATGTGTTACACATAGCAAATCATTTAGCAGTTGGCAACCAAATTATCCCAAAGATCACACACTCAGGAAACTTACTAAAAGGCTTAGATTATCCTTCGAGTTGAGAAGAAAAAATGCTTGAGAATGGGGAAAAATTATAGATTCAAACCTCAGGTGCCATCCATCTGTATGTACCAGTCTCTGCTGTCATTACTCCACCCTGATTCTGGAAGCGAGCAACCCCAAAATCTGCCACCTTAACAACCTTAAGACAAAAATGCATATATTAAAGACGACGGAAAGCTTTAAACCTGTTCTCCTTTGCTTTCAATTGACTAATACCATGAAAAATGGCCAAAATGACAACTCTTATTGACCAGAAGTGCAGCAAGTCAACAAGATTCATCATCAAAAGTGCTTGCAATCAGATCAATTGCACATTAGGATGCGTAACATTATTACTACATCAGCAACTGTCACTATAGAAAAATCTTAATTCCTTGGCTTAGGGATGGTTTCCTTAGATATGTTGTCAAATCATACTAGCAAATTCCCTTATTGGCACAAAAGATCTTTAACATTGCACAAACTTCCAACTGGTACATTATACACAACTCCCTCAGGGAAGCAACAGTCGCTCGTCCAAATATCAAGATTCTGGTTGTTAATATGTCTTCTACAGCTAAAAAATATCCATGAGGGCAGAAAAATCAAATCACCATGAAATACAAACAGCCCATCATGTCTATAAATGTTACAGACAAACAAAGATGCTATCCAACTCAAAAAACCATAAAAGAAATCGTACATTATGATTGTCCATCAGCAGATTTGCTGTCTTCAAGTCTCTATGAATGATGTTGTTTTGATGCAAATACCCCATCCCTTTGCAAACGTCTATTGCAAACTTCAGTAACTGTGGGAGCTTCAATACATTGTCGTTCCTATGCAAGTAATCATAGAGACTTCCTCCAGGCATATACTCTACAAGTAAGAATAACAGTTGTATAGCAGGCTCCAATAATGAGAGCATATTAAGCAGAAGACAAACAAATACATACGGAGCCAAACATGTCTAGAATTAAATAATTTCTAAAATTGAAGCCAAGACTCAATTGGCTCCCAACCATGCCTCAAGAAAAATTTCACCCAAGCACAAGTGGCAGCCCAACTGTCCGAGAAAAGATGACAGACAAATCGTGTCCTACCAAAAGCACATAATACTTGTGAGTTTGAAAAATCTTAAAATATATGGCATGTTTTAAATCTATCAAATGTGTTGCAATCCATGTCAAACTAATCACCAGAAAGCAATTAGCAGTTACACCCGCACCGACCCCTCATGGTCTCAAGTTTTTCTTTTTATTCAGAAGAAAAACTGGGGATTGCCTGTGCACTTTAGGTGGGGTGGCGGAGAGGAGGAGAGAGCACAGAAGAATTTCAGAGACCAAATTTTCTCTCTGCAGAAGCCCCAAATAGACCATACAAAGGGAAAAGCTAGAGAAAACAAGTGAATGTGCACTGCTGCCATCTGATAATTAAGTGAAGCAAAGTTTGACACATGAGGCCTATGTCAGATACCAACAAACAGAATGGAAAAGTACAATCTTTATTCATGGCACTATCATGGCTCACATAAACCACAAATTGGTCGAAAAAGAAAGGTAAAATCAAAGAAGAAACTGGAAGTAGCAATATTGTTTGCCTGTTACTATGCACAGGTGTGGAGACTTTGTGCATGCACCAATAAAGCGAACAACGTTTTCATGTTGGACCTCCCTGCATCCGAAGAAAATAATAAAAGAAAAAACAACTATGTGAGCAATCAACCAGGAAGAAATGTGGATCTATAAGTACACCAACTAGATTTAAACTCATCCAGGCTAATGGGAAGATACAAAGAACCAGAAAACAAACAGCCCAGGGATGATTGACTAGCACAGAAAACCAATTCTTCCTCACCAAATGAAAAGAGGTTTTTCAGAAGTGCTACTTGATAAAATCATTGCACATTAAAGGAAGATGTTTATGAGTTTGTGTTTGGATCAGAACCAAACCGAAGGAGAGACCCCCATAATGGGCCTGAATCATCCTCTTCTACATCACAAGATACTTTGATATAATTTAAATCAGATAGATTGCCAAAAACAAAATAATAGACAGAAGTAATCTTCCACTTTGCTTGGTCGAGTGGCCAACTAGTAGATTAGTTCTGCCCAAAAATAAGATGATTTCATTAGCAATTGTTGAGTGAGGATCAATGCAACAACACCAGTATGTGAAAATCCATATAAATATATGACATTGAGTGTCCAATTTCATACAATCACTGATCATCTTCCTCTCATCTAGCCTACATCAAGGAAGGAATTATAGTCATAGAAAGTTGCAGTTCAGTTAATGAATTCTTTGGAAGGATAGTTCATCACAATAAAGTTCTCTTGCCTATTTTTGACCAGCTTAAAATTCAGGAAGCAAATTAGGATTGAAATAGACAGAATAATATGGAGAAGTAAAGACTTATTTTTCAAAAGGAAATAATTTTAACAGCATGTCACAATCTTCAAGAAAATGAACTCCTAGTAATAGAGAACTCACCTAAGAATTGCCACTTCTTGAGCAAACTCATATTCTTGAGTGTCAGTTAAATGCTCAGATCTAATAATTTTAACTGCAACATCTTGACCAAGATAAACTCCACGATACCTTTATATCAAACAGAAAGCAAAAGATGAGCAACAGAAAGAAGGATGATGAGAAAAGTAGAAGCAGCTTCAAGTCTAAAGGCCAAACTTACAAATCTCCACAAGATCCAGCTGCAATTCTTTCTCCTATCGTCAGTAATCTCCTATTTATTTCCCAATCTCCAGATTCTGCCTGAGCTGGTAAAACTTTGCCTAGAGCTGGGCGAGAAAGTGAAGAACCAGACCATGACCCCTAAGTTTCCAGGAGGGTAGCCATAAGAGTTCTACGTGCAACAGTTATTTATTAAAACAACATAGAAACCCAAAAAAGGGGATCAAGATTATTGAGAAAAGAGCTTTATTGAATCAAAATAATGGCATCAAAAGCAAGTGCTAAACAAAAACCTGAATTTGAGAACAGGATTAACATCTAAAATGAGTTGCATGACTACAATAAAAAATCATGGCATAAATGAACAAAAGGATTACACTGAGAGAATTTACCTCACTTCTAGCAATTGCTTTTTTTATAGCCTCATGTAAACCATCCATATCCTGGCCATAAGATTGCAAAGTCAGCAACATTTGTACTCAGCACAGATCCCTGTCATTAAGAAATATAATCACAATGCTCCTTAATATAATTAAGGCCACTGTCCAGGGTAAAGCTCAATTTGTTTAAGAAACTACTTTGATATATCTAGCTAAAAGACAATCATAGAAATTCATTGTGTAACAACTTCAGATATTTAGAGATATACTTTGAACTTCAGAAACTATTTCATGGAAGTTGAGGCACAAGTACATAGGCAAGTATTGGCCCTGCTTGCAAAGCAAAGAAGTTATCAGAACAACTCCTGATGGCTAAGAGTAAACTAATTGCACCCACATCACTAAGGTTATTAGGCAGTATCACAAATGAAAAATTATGTATTAAGACAAAATGGAGTAACAATCAATCTACATAGTCATGAACATCAAAATCTCTTTAGGAGTACGAACACATAGCTGAACAACAATAAGAAGATTATCAGGTAACAACTACCTCAACAGGCCATCCATCCACCACAAAGACATCCAAAGAGTAGCCATCAGTTGTTGAGAAAACATGTGCTTCACGGATGTTAAGTCCTATATCAGAAAGCAAAGCAGAAAGCTAAAAGAAAATAACACCCTGTCAGAGAAAATTCAGATCTAGGGATTCAAAGGCACAAATTTAATCAAGTCTAAATGTTCTATCAGAACCACCTGCTCTTGAAATTTCTCAACATAAATTTCATGATAGCTTTTTAAAAGTTGTTTCCATTGGATTTTGCATCTTCTAGTGAATTTATCTAAAAAGTTGCTGAGTTACAGTGTTTTCAACACTTCTCATGGTCTCAATATCAACCTTGTCCAAACATACCTGACTAAGAAGCTTTGGCTTGTCAATTGTAGAAAATATTACTTCATGAATTGGAACATAAAGAATTTCTTTCCTGCATTAGATTTCCAAACATTCAAATTTATTTCCACACATGTATGACAAATTTCCAAGTCATACAGAAATTTACTTCCATACACATATATTGCACATACTTCGCATTAATTTATTCACTTAAAAAGGATATCTAAATAGGGACCTTTTAGGTAAATATTTTCAACCCTTACATGATGGGTTATCTTCAATCCAATTAGATGCAGTTCTTAGGAGAATGAGATATCAAATCTCTCCTCACCCTTTATCCCCATTTTGGGCCCAAAAAACCCATACCGTGTTTTATCTTTCCAACAAAGAAATCTATTTCATACATTATGAATAGATTAAAAACTATTGCTTTGAATTTCTATTAGCAGGCAATATGAATTAAGAAACTTCCATTACCATTGTTTTCATTTCAATTCAAAACTTCAATTAGCAATAGTCAATTGGTGCTGAAAAGTTTTTAATACCATTCCAACCCGGTGGAATGTTATAAAAATTAGCAGACCACTGGAAAGTACACATTAACTAAATGATGTACTGTCGACCAAAGCTATACTTTATATAATCTAATTGTAAAAAAAAATCCTTTATTCACAGCAAGGTTTTAAGTCATATGAAACTTCTTGCAGTACAAAAATTTTCCTTGTCCACAGTTCAGTTTGAAGTCATATAGCAATTTACCTTCTGGAAAGGTTGTCTGCAACATCTTTCTCATCCAAGCCCTTTGAAGTTTTTCTCACATCCAAATTCAGATCCTTGAGCCTAGAGCAAGGCTCAAATTCATTCACATTTTCCCTTACAGAAATGAAAAATTGACAATAAAAATAAGTAAAATACACTGACGTTGATGTACTCATAACTAGGCTCATTAGACATATATACCTCTTAAGTGCTGGCACCCCATCATCATCAGCATCACATGCTGTCCTTCCACTAGAAAGATCATTTATTAATTGCTGATCATCATCACCATCTGTTTTAGTGCAAAGGTTCTACACAGCAGCAAAAGCAAAGGGAAAACAAAGGCAAAAAAGAGCACAGCATGTAAGATAGGTTTCTAAGAATAATTAGGCGGGACAAGATGTTAAGCAACAAACCCTATAAAAGGATTTTAAGAATGAAGTATAGGGGCATTAATATTTTTTAATATATATTACTTCAGGATTTGTTTTAGAATGAAAAATTTATCCAATGGGCTAGATGAGACTGTTGAGAAAAAGTAACATTAAGTTCTGAACTGAGTTATTGAAAAAGAAAAATAAAAATTCTAGTGCCAATAATCAGAGAAGATGGAACTCAATTAACTAAAGAAGAATTAGTAAAATAAACCGGCTTGTAAATACTAAATGATAGTCTGAAGGCCCGGCAGGCTACATAAGTCCTACTCCTAGCTAGATAAAACCAAATAAGATATTTCAGATGCCAGGCTGCCACTCTGATGAAAGCAGAATCTTGTAAGAATCCAAAGTTAACTGCTGTTCAAATCTATTATGTTTACCATGAAATTAAAGAGGTATACATTCAGCATTCATTCCCATGTATAACACACCCATTTCATCAAACCAACACAAAGCTAAGCATAGCGATATATAATAGTTGTATACGTTTTTTTTTTTTTTGGAGCAATCTGACACTCAGATTCCCCTCTCCATGTAGAAGTTTCGCCCATTGTTCACTATTATTGGACACTTAAAATAGGTGTGTTATTCTCATCAATTACTCAAATCCACAGTTCCTTACTGCAAGTTAGGTCAGTAATGATATGCACATCTTGCAAGTTATTGCATGGAACTTCCACCATAATCTGTGTCTAGTATGCTTGCAGAAGAGGTTACAGGCTAATGAAAAACCAGAATAACGCAGGCATTCCTATCACAGCCAAAACTTGTCATTTCAAAGTTTCTTGAATCTCAGGCATAATTTTCATACCTAAATCTGCTGATCAGCAAAGGACTGCAAAAGAAAGTATATTGCAAAGAACAATAAACAAGCTGGATTTGATTTTTTAGTCCTTATACTCAGGCAGCATTTTTCTAGTTGCCCAGCATTCATTTTTCCTTCCAACTTGCTACTGTTTCAAACATTCACGTAATCTTAAATCACTAATCTTGAATGATTACTCATATAAAGAGTGAATTATACACCACACTACTGGTCTAGAATATAAGCAAGACATCTATTCAAAACAGATACTCTTCTTTTCAGAATGTGTTTGTGGCAGAAATTAAAACCCTAGGATTTTCTACTAGCACTAAAAAGAAGGTGTACCTCCAAGAAACGGATAAAGTAAACAGGCTGCTTCTCTGAATCCTTTGCCAACGCAAGAAGTTTTTGATGCAATATGACATCATCCACTCTATCCATATTAACATCAAGTCCATAACTGAGATTAACAAAGTAAATCAATAAGGTTTGCAACCCAAAATCAGCTGTCCAATTACTAGAATACTTCTGTATACACTAAAATGAGGAACTTCTAGCTTATAACAACTAAAAGTTTCTCACCACTGAGTCCATGCGATTAAATATACAGATTCAAAAAGAAAATTCACAATTAAGAATATGACTGAAAAAAGTAAACCGCTTCAGCAACACATTCCCTATCCAACGTCACTTCAGCAACTGAAAATCAAAGATTCTAACATTCAAAACTAAACCAGTGTGCTTAGCTGCAGCCAATCCATAAATAAATATATATGTATATATTTTTTTTAAGCCAAGAAAAGCGCGCGAAAACGTACACTTAATTGGTACAACCACAATCAATTAGCGAAGTGATCGTTTATGATACTTCGTCGTATTGACATTGGAACCCTCTCTCCCCTCAAGATCAAGTAAAATCACAAGAACATAAGCAAATGTTCACATATGTATGTATGCACAAAGGGAAATGGAGGCTTTAAATCAAAGAAGAAAACCTAGGAGGCAAGCGATTGAAGTGAGCGTCGAGCTGCTCGCGAAACAACTCGGGATTAGAAACCGCCTCCTCGTGGCCGCCCTCTACCAACCGAGTGTACACATCGCTCCTCACATCGTAGTTGCTAAAACCGCCAAAGCTCCTCGGCGGCGACGAGCTCTCTCCAACTCCTTCCATCAAATCCATCAGATGATTTCTCTGCTTTCCTCCACCACTACAAAGGCGCCGCCGCTGCTGCTGATGCTGCTGCTGCCGCCGCCGATGCTTCTGCTGCTTCCATGTGGCGGATGAGGAATACGTCCCGGAAAGAAAGCGCGAGAAGGCAAGAAAGTATTGAATAATCAATACAGAGGATCTTTGACTGTTGGTAGAATTTACAGAGGACAAAAAGGCGGTGTCTAGTTTGGCAGCTTCGAAGGTAAACGAAGGGCAATTTCGTCCGTCCAAAAATTCCACGGCAGAGAACTGAGACCCCTTCCGATTCTCCCTCCGGCCTCCACCTCCTTCCTTCCTACAGGTAGGTTCTAGACAATAATGGTTTTGAAGTATGAACGAAGACCAAACCAGGCCTCTTGCGTTTTCTTTTCTCTTCTTTTCTTTTCTTTTCTTTAAAAAAAAAAAAAAAGAAAAGAAAAGAATTATTCAAGAAAAGTGAAATGGATAGCGTTGCTGTTACTTCACTGTCAGAATAGTAAATGACCGGAGTGCCCCCGTTAATTTTTGCCTCCGATTATAAAGAGATCAGAGAGAGGAAAAAAAAAAAAAGAAAAGGAAAAGGAATTTTCGGTTATAATTAGCCCCAGGCCACGCCATCCGCGCTTCCTGATGGGGTTAGCGTAAAGTTAAAGTCACTGGCCTGACGAAAGTTTACAGTTTCACTCCGTTCTCAAACCTAGCCACGTGGCAATATTGAAACCTTTCGACTTTATGGGAGAGGTTGAAGAATTTTATCAGTGCACAAGCACGAGTGAATGGCTCGTTTTGAAAAGAATGTTAAATGTGGAAGGCACGTGTCCTTGAGCATTTTCCATACTCACCCACGTGATGTTAGCATGCCTTGGACCCGAATGGAGGCAGGAAACTGGGACACGTTGTAATCTTTTAGCCATGGATCAGTCTGGGGTCCCACCCAGAAGTTTCCATATTTGATGCCGAATCTTAGGCTAAACATAATTAAGTAGTCAAACCAGACAGAGACGAGCCACCAAACGTCTCCATAAAGCAAATATATTACGAGAGAAATATATGAGAGTTTAAAATAAAAAATATTAAATAAATAATAAATTTATAAATGTAGTATTATATTTTAAATAAAATTTAAGTAAATAATAAATTTCTAAATTTAATATTATATTTTAATTTAAAAATATTAATTTTATTAATTTTTTTCTATTTATTTATTTTTCTTAATTTTAATGTAATTATATAATTAACACTTAAAATTTAAACAATAATTATACTGACACAAAAATAATATACATAATTAAATATAATCTCTTATTTTTTTTTCATAAATTCACTTCGGGACAAGTGGGTATTCTTTTTGAGAGCTGAAAAAATTATTCGGGTATCATATTTCAAGAGATAAAGTTTGACTATTAATGATGGGGAAAAAATAAAATATCCGAATAGGCAGGGTCATAGTTGTAGATGGAAATATTTATGCAACCTGGCTTCATTTTTAAGGTTCAAAAAATGGGGGATTGTTGGGGAAAAAGCCTGATCTCTTACACCATTTTAATTAATTAGACGATTCTTGTTTAAGCCATCTGATTCCTCGGAATCCAACCCCTTTCAGAAGAGAATATCCTGTTTCTTGAATTTGTCCGCTGGCACGACGCCTTTCTTCCGGACACAATCCGAACTAGTTCTACGCAGCGCGGGTTTTTATTTTATGTTTCATGCATAAATTACAAATTGTGTTTTCAACAATTTGAGCTACCGACCGATCCTGTTCTAACTTACCAACCTAGAACTAAAGAAAACATTTTCAATTTACCAAAAACAAAAGAAAGAAAAGAAAAGAAAACATGCTGGGCGACAAGGATTAAGACGTTATGGTTTTAAAATAATAATAATAATAGCTAAGCCAGCAGGGGAACATAATCCGAATATTATTGATGCTGGTAGACACAGAGATGTGAAGTTGGAGTTTCATATTTGTTCTATCTAAAGAGTATGCCACAACAGATTAAGAAGTTTTCATTCTTGTTCGCGGAACTGATGGCACGTTCGACAACCTTTTCAACCATCGGCAATTGTTGGATAAATGAAACCAAAAAAAAAAAAAAAAAAGCCCACATTGTTTTCTTTCTTATTTATTTATTTATTTGTTTTCATGTATTACAGGAAGAATTAAAATTATAACGGAGGTAAGAAGAGGAACCTAAAGCTCATCTTGGTACAATGCAAGTGGACAGATCCTCGAACCAATAGGTTCCTGAGCATGGGGTCTCATTAATTGTGCCATGTGATGCTTGTCCTTTTTTTTTAATATATTATAAAAAATACATCACAAATCTATTAATCATTAAATTTATAAATTAAATTCAAAAATTACTTATATCGTCCTCATTTAATTTATTTCATAGAAAAAAATCTTCGTATTTATGAGTTTAGAACCAACAGCAGCGTACATAAACACCTAATTCCTTAAATCAAAGGTTAAATAATATACTTTGACATTTAATTTCTAAATTAGAAGGTAAATAGTAATAAAAAAATTTTAATTTATATTAATACAAATAGTGATGCACTAAATTAGCACGTCAATTAGTATGATTGCCTGTTCGGGTATCTCGGAATCTGACTTCTATAGTTAGTGGAACAGTTGCTTTGATCACTTAAAAAACTTATTTCTCTCGGTGATTGTTCGTGGTAGGTAGTTCTAGTGAACTACTCGAGCTGAGAGTTACAACAGGGTACCTGGCAAGTGGGGACGCTGATTTTCTTCAAGGTAACCGATTTTTTCTTTTTTTTTTGGCGTATCTTCAAATTCAGCCAAAACTTTATTTTGTATATATTAAAATCATGCATGATTTTTTTTTATTTGTATTAAAATCTAGCCTGTTTTTACATATCATATTTTTTTATTGACTCGAAGCAATCAAATTTTCGAAATCATCAATTCCAACACGCCTTTTCTTGTTACTTTGCGTTAATTGTACTACATTGTTTCAATCTGTTTCAAAATTATAAATTTATTGACGTATAACGTGATGAAAGAGTTTTATTAGAAAAGTGCATGCTAAAGTACTATCAAAGTTAGTGGTGGGGTAAGCAACTATCAAGCATGATTAAGATTTTATTCTTCTAAATCTCCTATTGCCGAATTTTAGTGGCCACTTCGAATAAATTTGTCTCCTCGAGAAATTCTTTTTTGCACGCAGAATAGAACAAATGGTAGTAATCTGCCAATTTTTCAGCCGTTTCCGGATTGCGACAGAACAAATTTACATGTCTCTGTGTGTATATGCATCCACAGATTGATGTAGTGGAGTAGTTTATTAGCGCACAAGAACAGGCGGAATCCCATACACAACGGTTGGGAATATTTGCTTTGGGTTGCTGGGGCAAAGGAATTTTCATTGCTCCAAGCAGATTACAAAACTCCGAGCTCCAGTCCAATGGGCTAAATGGTATATTCCTCACCCCTCTAAGCACCCGCCTCTTGCATCCATATTGAACCAGAAGCACCCGCGCGATTGCATAGGCTTTCCCAACGACGAAAGTCAACTGGGACACCGTGCAATAATAGAGAAGATGACGCTTTCATTAAAAGATTATTTTGGATACACGGCAATCGCAAATCGGTGCCCTTGTTTAAGAAATTGAAGTTAACATGAAATGGTAAATAATTGTCATGGACTTCAGTAGTGGAATGGTAAAAATCATCTGGGCGATGGGAGTTCATGCCGTGAGGCCTCAAAATGGCGTCTTGCTTCAGGTCTAAATGTGTGTCGAGGGAGTGGCTTTCCTACAAATGCAGACATAATTCAGCATCGACATTTTTTCTTTTTCGATTTGGATTCATGGCAAAATGAATAGTTTCTGTTTTCCTTCTTTGACTCGAATTCATGGAAAAATAAATAGTTTCCCTTTACCGGTTCATACAGTTAAGGAAGCTTACGCATCCCTTCCAGAATTCCAGATCCAGCAGCTCCCCAATACATGAAATCTTTACAAACCAGTGCCAACCAAGCAATCCTTGAGGCGACACAAGAACACGAGGTTCATGCTCTTGTCCTAGATGTCACGGAATGAAGACAGTAGCCACCATTAATGGTTGACTTCTCCCATCAGAAAAGACAGTTCTTTGAAAATAATCTCCACCTCAAAAAGCAGCTTTGGTGAAACATACAGGCGGAAGAATGACACCACTTGGCGAGTCAGTTGATCTAGCCTTCCTGTTTGACTGCATGTAACGAAAAATAAAGAAAATACTTTTTCTCTAATTTAAAAATTTATTATTATCTTATATTTATGATAATATTTTAAATTTTATTAAATTAAATATTTAATTATTTAAAAATATTATATTATTTCATATAAATATTATCTTATTTTTTATTTAGTCTTTATATATATATATTTTAAATGTTAACAATTTCTATAAAAATAACTTCTCGTTATTACCCTAAGACGCAAAAACCTATCATGAATGAATATTGAAATCACCTTTCAGTATTGAATTAAATTTAATGTTTAGATAAATTCTCGCTTTAATTAGTATTATTTTTGAGTAAATTCTCTAGTTATTTTTTTGTTCTATTTTTTGATTCATTTCACTCTTACTTCAGCAGGGCTATGGGTAAAGACATAAATTAAGTTAAATGACAACTGATGGCCAAACATATGATCCTCTAGTTTTACATGAACGACTTTCTTAAATGACACAGGTAATCCCAAGAAATGGTGGTCATAATGAAACTGTTTAGATCTTTAACAGGTTTCTACTGATGGCCCTGGTACAACTATTTCCCGAGGCCATCCAGATTACGCATCATTTTCTGGTTCACTAGCGCATAGCTTTCTACTGCAGTTTAAATTGCTCCACAACGAGATGATAGGGCTTCAAATTATGGAAGGCGTAGGAAGTTAGCTATTGAAAAAGGGGATAAATGTTGTGAGGGGTACAGTAATGTTGCTGAAGAGGAGGTTTCCTACACAGTTCAACAGAGGAGTTTTTCCTAGTCGGTGCAATTCCTGGTTCTCACAGAAAATAATAGGCAGGAATGGAACATGAAAATACATGTTGCTTTTGTCTTGGAAATCAGGTCCCTTAATAACAGCTTCTATATTGCTTTCTAGAAATGCACCATCTGAAATGTCTAGTAAAATATTCAACATGCTTAAGATTAATAACAGGGGATGTTCAGAATCAACAAATTTGGTATTATAAATACAAACTAGTATCTCGTGATTACAATCCAAAATTTCAAGACACGTGACCTAACCAAGTTTTTGAGCATATTTACCACTCTTTCAATTCCAATGTTCAAGAGAGAAATACCCTCTTCTCCTTCCTCAGGTTTTATCCTCCAATGAATAAAGTTGAAATGCAGTTACTTCTAAATATCTTCTCAAAAGAAAAAGTTTCTACAAAGCTTGTCCTTTCCAAGTATACAGAGTGTATGACATGAACTCTAATTCTCAAAAACAATAGTTGAAAACAACATTTCATATAGAGTTATACATCTCCACTGAATGTAGAAAAGAGCATTATTTCCAAGAACAATGCCAAACAATAAAAGACGATTATTTATAGCACAAATTGCGTGGGTTCGTGCAAGCACCAAGGAATTGCTACAGAGAAAATTTTCCTTTTGGCTTTTGGAGGATTGTTGTTACAATCGGAAGTCGGAAGGTATCTTAGTTAGCAGGCAGGCAGAACTTTCCACTGCCCCCCAATCATCACAGAACAATGAAACGACAATTTGAGAACTTGCAGCCCTATTGCACAGTATTGCCATTCAGTCCAAATAATCTATAATGCTATCTTGTATATAGGCGAGAATCAATCAATAAACAAAGCAACGGTACGACAAACAAAGAAGTAAGAACAACACAACATGTTTCTTATCAATTCATTGAAACCCAAATATTGATAACAAACAAAACGATCACGCCGCATATTTTTAGTATCAATTCAAGAATAATACGAGTTCAATATATCTAGCATTAAATTCGATACTCGACATGACAGTTCAAGCAAGTTCGGCAAGCCTTGGTTCGAAAACAAACCCTCTACAAAGCACATCTCCGCCACCACCTGGCACCCCATCAATCCAGCTCCAGACCTCTCTGCTGCCGCTTCCACCATTTCTCTCTTCTCCATCACAATCATCCCACAATGCCAATTTCCCCACCCTCTTAGCCGAGAAGCAAACCCTGTCCCCACTACCAAACACTTTGAACTTACTTGACTCCTGGAAGCACCTATACATCTCCATTGGCATCCTTCCCGCCTCCTCCCACTCCAGCCTCTCCAAATCCAACCTCAAAATAAGGATCGTCGAACACGATGGGTTTAACGAGAATGTTGATTTCAGGCCCCCGATCATCAACAGTTTGTTCCCGTTCCCTCTCACCAAACGCGGTCGTTTCATAATGTCAAAAATATCCGCCCACTCGTGCTTTTCTAAGCTAAACCACTTGTTGTGATTCGAAGATGTTAAAGATGAGGTGTGGCTGCGGCCGTTATTGTTGGGAGACTGAAGATTCGAGAGCTTGCAGGTAAAGAGCTTCCATTGGGACCTCCAGGGAGAACCGACGTCGCATAAAGCGAAAACGGAATCCGAGACTAAGATTGGGCTTCTCGGTTTTGATGGCAGATTCGACGAGAAAGTCAGCCAAGAGCTGGCTGTTGTGCTCGACAAGTACAGGGCCACGAGTTCGGTGAGCACCATGACTCTGTTCAATGAGTCAACGACGACCGCGCCGTGCCGCGACCAGGCCGAACCCAGCTTGGG
This sequence comes from Bruguiera gymnorhiza, assembly GCA_020883675.1. Classification (NCBI taxonomy): domain Eukaryota; kingdom Viridiplantae; phylum Streptophyta; class Magnoliopsida; order Malpighiales; family Rhizophoraceae; genus Bruguiera; species Bruguiera gymnorhiza. The sequence goes on along the minus strand of JAIRCJ010001047.1, from coordinate 228,052 downwards.
GAGCACCTTGAACCCGCGAGTCATGGGGTTGCAGACCAGGAGTGACTTGTTTGACACCGTCGAGGTAGGCGAGTCACCCCAGAGATACACGAGCCCACTGGCCGACGCGACCGGGTGGAGAGACCTGAAGGGTAAAAAAGTAAGATCAAATCTGAGCCACTGATATTGATCCGGATCGTACACGTGGAGGGATGAGGCAGTTATGGACACGTGGCCGGGGAAACGTTGCTGCTGCTGCTGCTGCTGCTGCTGATGGTATTTGTGGGTGTTGAGATGGTGGTGGTGACGATGATGAGGAGGGCGGAGAGCGATGAGACGAAGAGGGGGTCGGCTGGAGATGAGGTCCGTGAAGGGCGATGAGGTTAACATTTGATAAAAGAACTTGCAGACGGCTCGGCATACGGCGATCTGACGGAGCGGTAGAGACGAGAAGATCTGATGGAGCGTGTCCTGCGGGAGACTTTTCATCGGCGAGCACTCCATGTTATCTCTGGGTGGGACGGCGGAGCAGCCGATCGAGAGATATGCAGTAAAAGGGGTTTGGAGCTCAATTAAGGGATTGCTAGAGAGAAGGAGAGGGGGGAGACATGATGGGGATGTGGTGGTTGATTTAGTGTATTTAATCTTCAAAATAGCACTATTGATTGATTGAATTTTCCATCGTCTTTGTCCGTTTGCACAGCGCTGGAGCCTTTGGATCTGTCGGCGTTTTGGCCCTTTTATTTCCCATTTTGGCCCCCCCTCCCCCACACGGGAACCCAGGCTGGGTAAAGCGGGTTCGGGTGCTCTTTTTCCATGTATGGATTTTACGCACGCCCTCTCTCGCTTCGGCCTCTGCATACATCCCTGAATCTAGCTTTTCATGGCCGATGCCTCCATTATTTATTTGTTTGCTGTTAATTATAAACCCTCAAAACTAATAAATAAGTTATTAGATAGTTTTAAGTTTTGAACGTTAAATCATAAATCAAATAGGAAAAGAAGAACTTGTTCCCAAGTTGGGAGGACTTTTCAAACAGTTTCTACATTTGTTCTTATAATTTTGTTGTCTAACTATTAACTATGTAGGTCATTGAAGAACATTTTTACATTTCTATCTACAAGTGGCACAAAGTACTTAATTACAATACGAATCGTGGCATTATAAGTTCCTAAACTTATGATTGTTTTGACTACAACATAAAGAAAAGGCCCACATCTATTAGGGATACATAATAATGTTGACAAGGTTTTGAAACGAAGAGACTTAATTATTAGGGCTCTTTGATCTCGAAATACTTATTCGCAGTTTTTCTAATCAAATACCCTGTTTTGGACCATTTAATGTCAATCTTTCAAGAATAAAATACTCTCTTTTTTGCTTGTTTTTTTCTGAGTGTTAGTACGATGGAAAGTGTGTTTTACTCTCCTTTTTTTTTTTTTTTGGATCAAATGGAAGGCATAAGCCTAAAGCAAAACAAAACAAAAGAAAAAGCTAGGCCTCGAGGCCAAAGTACACCAACCGTGTCCTGATTAAGAAGCTGAAGAACTGCAGGAGGGGGTTCTACTCGCATATGATACCCCCAGTCAAGGGAAAAAGCATAATTTGCAAGCCAATCAGAAACTGTGTTTTTTTTTTTTTCTTTTTCGGGAAAATAGATAAACGGGGGCTTGGGTCGGCTGATTGTTATTCAAACACAAAGGCCTCGCAGTTCAACAAGTGGTGTCGTATTTAGGCTCATTTTTTGTGAAGTTCAGAAAACGAGTAGCTCAGCCCACCCCTAGTAGTCGCGAGCCTCACGGCCAGTACCCAGCAACCGCAACATCCGTTGAGATTTATTGGTTCAATGGGCTCAACTGTGAAGCAGGCTTAAGATTTCTGAACAAGGGGTATGGGTTGTCTCTATATAGTAGTTGAGTATTAAGCATCGGCCTACTTTACTTGAGCCTTTATCTAAAGATGGATCCCCCTAAGATGGACCAACCATTTGGTTCGGCCTGTACCTCGGATAGATCCATTTTATGCTGAAAAAGAAATCATCATAAAAATTATTTGCTTTAGAACAATTGGTGTATAAAATTTATATTAATTAAAGATATGTATATGAATTATATAATTTTCTATTCAGATATTAAAAAAAAAAAGCCCCATCCTGAATTATGCCAAACTACCCTGACATGCTTGGTGAATTTGTTTGCTCCATGCTAAAGAGTCTTTTTTGTTTTCTTTTTGGTACCATTAAAAAAAATAAAAAACAGAGACTTTTTCCCCCCATAGAAACGTTATCCAGAATATAAAGAAAATGACAGTTCTTTCCCATGCTCATCGAGGTTGCTAAAAATAAAGTTCCTCACGCACGCGTGTTAGCCAAATGGATAACTTATAATGTTCGCGACCACTGAGGCACTGACCGAGAAGAATAGGGTGGTTGGTTTGCAATTTATCTAAAATATTGTCCTTATCCTCCTTGTAACTATGATAAATTGCCAAGGATTTGAAATTAAATTATCCACAATATCCTGTATATATATTTGCCATAATTTTCACAAACTCCCCGTTTCTTTTTCTTTTATTATTATTATTATTTTTTTATAACTCGGAAACACAATACTGCATAATACGGAATTTTATTAGAGTTATTTATTTATTTATTCTAATTATAAAGAAAAAGTATAGCACTGGCACTTGGGCCGGCTGGATTATGCTTTGACAGATAGGAGTGAAGTGACGATGGTGTTGGGGATGAAGAAAAGCGATCCCTATTGCTCCTTTTTATCTTATTTTTATACGATTGGATGCTTTTCACTTTTATTATTACTTAACTTTTTTTTTTTTTGGATCTCTGCCCTTCACTTTTATCTCACCGCGCTTGTTCCCATGCCTGCAAGTTCCACGGGCTTTGTCACGCTTTTGGCCAGAATAAACGTGGCTAAAAAGAAAGGATTTGTCGGATTATTTTTAGTGACGCTACCGTGTGCAGTGGCGTACTTGGCAAATTTCGCTCTCCGTATATTTGTTTTTCTTTTCTTGAGAAAAACGACAGAAATAGTTTGAATTGAGCTTTTTTTTATTTTTTTTATTTTTAACAGCAGTTTGAATTGGGTTAAAACCTTAACTTCGGGAGATATTTAATGCTTTGGATAATCAAGTAACTCCACCCGATTGTATTAGTGACAAATCATGCACAAGGTTATAAATAAAACGTAAAAATTAATTTTTACTAAATCCACTGCATTCACGATTATATTTAAACTTGAACAAATTTTTTAATTATATTATTTTCTCTCTTAATTTTTTTAATTATTAAAATTTTAATTTAAATTATAAAATTTTACAATTCTAAAATTATATATAAAATTAAAAGTAAAATTTTTTTAAATTAATTCTAAAATTATATATAAAATTAAAAGTAAATTTTTTTAAAATTAGTATTTTAATAAAATTTTAGTTAGAATCATAAAATTAGTAGAATGTATTAATTTAATTCTATTATTCTAATTTTTTCACAATAAATTTTAAAATTTTTTCTTCTTTAAACTAAAATATATTATAAATTTTTTAATATAATAATATTTATTTATATTTTTTAACTTATTATCTGTCATTATCTATCTTATTTTGTAATTTAATGACAAAAGTGATTCTTAAATTTTTAAAATTTATGTTCATTAATAATAAAAATATAAAAATATATGTTTAAATTTGAATATTAAATATAAATTAGTTAGATGCAGATTATATTTCTAATTTATAAAAATATTTTTTAATTATTATAAAAAAGGAGGTTATTTTTTATAAAAAATATTATAACTCTATTTTTTATTGTTGAGTTAATAAATATAAAATATTTACTTATAAGTTATATTTCTTAATACTATTTAATTTTATTTTTTATTTTAATAAAATTTTACAATTATACCATTTAATTCTACGAACTACTTCACAAGATCTTATTAATTCTAAATAACATTTCGATTTTATTAAGCTTGCTTTCTACAATGAGACCTCTCGTCGGGCTGCCGCTGGGCTTTTCTGGGCGTGCGGCACCCCTCGGGAGCTTCCTTTTAGCCTTTTTGCATTTTTTCTATTATGTTAACTGCCGATGGTGGGACCACGAGAGACTTCTCAACGTGGATTCACGGAGGCTTCAGAGTCATCGTGTCTTTATTCTCCCACGGACACAGATTCATGAAATATCCAGTTATATTATTAATAAAAAATCACAAAGATTACACGTGTCGTTAAAATTACGTCAAATTATAAGCACGTGCTTTGGAGACGCATGGCTAAATGGCGTTTGTAAACGACGCCGTTAGGCTTGTCGGCTGCGTCGATTAATCACATCCCCACAGCACGATCTGGGCATTACTTTTCCACTTTTGTGGTCCACTTGGCGGTGAATATATTTTTTTATGCTAAAAAAGGAAAGAAAAAAAAAGAAAAAGAAAAAGAAAAAGCACATATTGGAAGACGCTATTAACATAAATGAGTTTCAATTTTCAAGTTTTATATACTCTGTTGGAAAATTTGAACATTTTCCCCACAATAACAAATTTCAATTTCAAATATTAATCCTTCGCTTTTTTCAGACACAGCCTAGCTTTTGCATGTGCATCCATTATTTATAAGAAGGAAATCTCGACTTCAATTGAAATATCCTTATGCATCCGACCTATTTTATTTATCTACACAACATATTTTTATTAATATTATTTCGTAATAATATTTATTAAAATGTTTGTAGGTAAAAGAAGATATAAATTAATTATTGATTTATAATTTTATTTATTTATAATAATATAAAAATTAATTAAATAATAATACAGTACAATGAGAGATATATTAAATTTTTTTTAAAAAAATTAAAAATTTTTTATTAAATTATATACATAAGTCAACTGCATTATTTTTACTGTATTATCACTATATTTTTACTGTAATAAGGGGCCCAGACAAGGCTCTTCTGGTTCTAAGCAATCAACCAATGGCTAACGCAAGGCTTTCCGCTTATAAATGGGGAGCAAGCCAAGCCCCATCCATTTCTCCTTCATTAACTACATTTCCCTCTATTTGAGCCTGAGCAACAGTCACTCCATTTCGGTATTAATGAGTATTTGTTTAAATTTTTTGAACTTTTTTTTTGTTATTTTTGTTTTAATAATAGAGAACCATGGAAGACGACGCAGTGCAGGTACACGTGAACGGCGGGAAAGTGGAGATGTTGGCGGAGGACTTCGATGCGACGGCTGTCATCAAAGCAGGGCCGCTGCCTCCCGTTGTGGCAGCCAATGGGAAGACAGAAGGCAGACAAGCAGCGGAGAAGGAGAAGAAGGAGATTGTGCTGGGGAGGAACGTGCACACCTCGTGCCTCGAGGTCACGGAGCCTGACGCCAATGACGATTTCACCGGTGATAAGGAAGCTTATATGGCTAGCGTTTTGGCTCGCTACCGAAAGACCTTGATCGAACGGACCAAGTATCATTTAGGTAATCAACATTCCACGCTCGTTTCACTCCTCGCTACTTGTTAGTAATGTTGTTAGATCATTGCTTTTGCGTTTAAATGATGTTTAAATTCCCGCAATTATGGCACTATCTAGCTTCATACGACGATTGTAGTGAGTGGTTGCTTACCTTGATGTTCTGGAACTGTGAATCTAGCAAAACGTTGTTTCTATCATTATGCTTTGTTTGTGGTGTTTATTAATTAAAAGCGTCTGATGCCGATCCACATGAAGGACACTGATTACTTGCGGCGGAGATTGAATTTTTTTTCTATCTCTTTGTTTTTACTGGAGATTGTTTCTACCATTATGTACTTTGTCTCTTGACAAGGTCAAAAGCCTAAAGATGCTTTTTTTTTTTCCTGCCATTTATTGTTCGTCACGCACAAAACCAAGCATCCAATTTACCACGTACAACAGTAACTCTTCGTCATCCTCGCAAATGCTGAGTGATAAAGCTACAATTCTTTCCTGATTATTTAACGTTAAGATCAGAGCATCTGTAGGCAATTTACGTTGCCTATAGTGAACATTTAATTTCAAGTTCTTACCTTGAATAGGTGATATCACTTGCAGGTTATCCATATAATTTGGACTTTGACTATGGCGCTCTTTCTCAGTTGCACCATTTCTCCATCAACAATCTTGGTGATCCATTTATAGAAAGTAACTATGGTGTTCATTCAAGGCAATTTGAAGTTGGTGTTTTAGATTGGTTTGCCCGTCTGTGGGAGATAGAGAAAAATGAATACTGGGGCTACATAACTAATTGTGGTACAGAAGGCAATCTTCATGGGATTCTAGTAGGGTAAGTAGCTTTGTGCGTGGATTTACAATATGATTATGACTTCCACTAGTTTATGTCACATGTTGGAAAAGAGTGTGGTGGTAACATTTCTCAATTGGTAGGAGGGAAGTGCTTCCCGATGGAATTCTGTATGCATCGAGAGAGTCACATTATTCTGTCTTCAAGGCAGCTCGGATGTATAGAATGGAATGCGTGAAGGTTGACTGTCTACTCACTGGCGTGATTGATTGTGCTGATTTTAAGGCTAAACTACTTGCCAACAAAGATAAACCAGCCATTATTAATGTTAACATAGGTCTCTCTCTCTCTCTCCCTCTCTCTCCCTCTCTCGTGTGCACGGTCCCACATTCTCACACACTCTTACACACACAAACATACACGATTGTATTTGTGTGCTTAGATATGATGTACTTTTTCAATGAATTCTTCTTTGTGCAGGCACAACGGTCAAAGGAGCTGTGGATGACCTCGATCTTGTAATAAAAACACTTGAAGAAAGTGGTTTTTCACGTAATCGGTTCTATATTCACTGTGATGCAGCATTATTTGGACTTATGATTCCTTTTGTCAAACTTGTAAGTTTATCACATTCATTTTTCCATAATTAAAAGGTGCTCGATTGAGCATAGCGATGTTAAATGCCACACTTTTGCTCTCTTACTCATGTTCCAGTCATTATTACCTCTTGTGTGATGCAATCTCTAATCCTCAGGAATTTGTATTTTTAATGCTGCAATCTCTTGTGTGCCACCAGGGTAAGCATTTGCATTGAAAAAATCTCCCAATTTCATTGTGGCCATTTTAGCGTCAGATTTCCTTTCCTATTTTGCCTGCTGTAAATTCAACCTTTAGTAAAGAGTTTCTGAGTTTTGGGTAGATCATGGTGAGCTATTAGTTTTAGATAAGTAGAAGAGCTTGTTGATCTGCAAACTAAAGAACAATCAACATTCTTGTCTTCTAAGCAGGATCATTTTGGAATCTTTAAATAATTTTCTTGTGTGCCTGTCATTATTATTTTTCTGTTTTGCTTATTGTTGTTGATGCGCAGGCACCAAAAGTTACTTTCAAAAAGCCAATTGGAAGTGTGAGTGTTTCGGGTCACAAGTTTGTGGGATGTCCAATGCCATGCGGTGTTCAGATAACGAGGATGGAGCACATAAATGTTTTGTCAAGGAATGTTGAGTACCTGGCTTCAAGAGATGCCACAATAATGGGAAGCCGCAATGGTCATGCCCCTATCTTTCTTTGGTACACCCTTAACCGAAAAGGGTACAAAAGCTTCCAGAAAGAGGTACAAAAGTGCCTATGGAATGCACACTACTTGAAGGATCGCTTGTGCGATGCTGGAATTAGTGCTATGTTGAATGAACTTAGCAGCACGGTTGTGTTTGAGCGTCCTCTAGACGAGCAATTTATTCGCCGGTGGCAGCTAGCTTGCCAAGGAAATATTGCACATGTCGTGGTGATGCCCAACGTCACCATTGACAAGCTGGATGATTTCTTGAATGAATTAACTGCGAAGCGCTCAACTTGGTATCAGGATGGGAAAGTAAAGCCTCCTTGTGTCGCCACAGATATTGGTATCGTGAATTGTACTTGTGCACTGCATAAGTGAAGAATCTGATCTGATGATTGAGAACAATTTTCTGTTGTTCGAATATGCTGTATTTGTTATGCTTTATGGCAGAACCGTTTTGCCGATTCCCTGGAATCGTTATCCATCAGATCGTTTATCCTTTCTCCTCTTTATGTTGCCAGACCCCACGTTCCGTTATTTGTAATGTCTCGTTTGCCGACTGCCAGTCAGCTGAGAATCAAGTTAAACTGGGTTTGATCATAAAGATTATAAGATTGTTGGGATCTGCAACGAGATACCGCAATATTTTAGCAATGAGAATTGGAAGATTTAGACTGCCAGGCTATCTTCAATAACTTTGGTTCCTCGTGGAGTTTTAGTAAAATCAAATAATACAATAACAAGAAGAAAAAAAAAACCAAAGAGAGCGAGTAACTGGTGAAGTGGAGCATGGATATTTATCGGTAACCGTATTTCCTTCCGGTGACAAGTTGCTGCCTCCCGTCACGGAGAACGGGGGTTTCCGAAAGGTGACACCAACCGGGGACCATTCAAGTCCATTGTCCGTATTTGAAGTGGCTCACGAGGGGACACGTAGCATCACTCATTTCAGAGTTCCTTTTAGAGCATCATTTTATGTTTCCGTTTCTGTTTCGTTCTGTTCTTTTTGGATGAGTTATCTTTGGACCTTCAGATCTGACAAGAAGTTTGTGATTTGAAGAGGAAATCAATTTCCCTGCAAGAGTCCTCTCTAGTGGTTTTATTGCATTGTTTTTTTCTTTTTTTGGGGGGGGGGGGGCTTAACGACTCCAAATATTTTAAGTGGCCCAGGAGCCTCACAAGTGGTTATACAGTTAAAGATATATATGAGGCAGTTCCACTGACGTCTGGACCGCAGTCCTATAAACATGGCCCAATTCAGTACTTTGGAAGTTGGACTGTCCAATACGGATCAGCCTCAACCGGATCACCGGGGAAGGCGACGAATCCAATGAAGCCGAACCAGACGAGGCAAGAAGGGAGGAAGAAGTCAACGACGAGGACACGTGCGAAAATTACGAGAAACCGCCGACGAGTCGGTTCTTTTCTATATCTCGGGCGGCTGATGAGTGTCCCGATGTTCCGACGAGTCGAAAAGAAAGAAGAGAGAGAGAGAGAGAGAGAGAGAGAGAGAGAGAAACATTTCTTTTCTTTTAACAGAAAAATATTATTTCTCTAATATGAAAACCATGACACTCGTGAACCATAAAGCGAAATCAGCCATTGTTGGGCCATTGTTGGGTGTAGTTTCTCTTTGGTAAAGTGTGTGTATTTCACTTTCTTTCATATAACAATGACCACACGATAAAATGAAAATTGACGGAAAATACATTGCCGAGTTATTCCAAAGACCCGGGGGGGGGGGAGGTAATGTTAAAACTTTATCGATGTTGCAAGGCTCGAGTGAAAAGAGAGAGATGTGCTACAGCGGCTCAACCATGATAGGGTACTTGTTTTTGGGCATCTGCACAACAGTTGGCTGCACAGAATCATCTTTCTCCAGGGCTCTCCAACTGTAATAGTATAAAGATAACAATTCGAGTCAGGTCACAAGCTTAGCTTTCGTCTTCTTATCATTATCATCAGTTCATTATATGATTCTTTAAGACTTACTTGTATCTTGTGACCAAATGATGGATGAAGACACAGATTTCCAGTCTGGCAAGGTTCATCCCAGGGCACATGCGTGGTCCACTACCAAAGCCAAGAAAGCTAAAAGGCTTTATGGGTTCCTGAAATTGATATGGGAATTCTGTTTCTCATTATTGTCCGTAGGGAAGAAAGAAAGGAAAGATGGACTGCTCATAATGGAGTCAGGAATGCTTCTTACATCAAATCTTGAAGGATCAAATTTTTGGGGCTTGAGAAAAATTTCTGGATCATGGTGAATCGAACCAACATCCAAGTTAATTGACCAACCTTTCTTTATTTCGTATCCTGCAATATCAATAAAACATCAAACACCACAATATGCATATTGCTTGTTAGGTACATTATCAGCTAGTGATGCGTAGTTTGTAATTTTCACACCTTCGATGTCAAAGTCCTGGACAGCTCTTCTTGAAAGCCAAGGGAGAGCAGGGGATCTTCGAAGAGTTTCATTGATCACCTATATGTCATGGAAGGACCAAATCAATATCTCGTATAAGTTGGGAGATTCAAGATGATAGTTTATTATATGGATACATAGTTGCCAATTTTGCTTCTCACTTTATTGGTGAAAGGCATGCTGTTAACTTCAGACCACGTGAGGCTTGCTTCATCCGTTCTCTTTGATTGGATCTGCCTATGCTCCTCCTGCAGGTTTGATGTCAGATTCATTAGGAAGTGGCCAATTCAAACTAATACTGCCCTTAAGAACCTGAAGTTAATTACCCTGAGTTGTTCCAAAACTGCGGGGTTTTCTTCGAGGAATTTGATGACCCATGTTAGAGTGGCACTTGTGGTATCGTGACCTGCAACCAGCAGAGTTAGTATGTTATCCTTCAATTGTGAGTCAGTGAGTTTGTCTCCATCATTTTCTCCGTGTCGTTCCCTGCTATGTTTCATTACAAGGGACCCTAAGAAATCTTGGTGGAAGCTTTTCCCACTTCTCCTCTCTGCGATTGTTTCGTCTAGCATGGAATACATCCTATCTCGAGCCTGATTATCAGGTAAAATTTATATCAGAGAAAATTTACAATCGGAGTCTTTTTGCTTGTTTGAGCAAAGCACTTTTAACTCCTGTGATTGCTTCCGTGGTTTTCAAAGATCGATCAGTTTCATAGCTCATGCTACATATTGACATGGTTCAAGTGTGGAGATGTATCGATATAAAATACCTTAATGCCAGTATAGAATGCTGTCCCGGGAATTTTAAGTGGAAAGGATGCAAAAGAGGAAGAAATGAGCTTGAAATTAGACCGGAACTTTTCCTGCTCTTCCCCAGTTGGTTCTAGACTCATTATCATGTTGCCTATCACTTTGAGGGTGAACTGCAGAAACCCAAAGATTCAATTATATATCCTGAAGGGCAGAAACAGTAAGGTGGAATACAAGCCTCCCGAACTGATCAAGAGGGCACTTAACTGAAGAAGCTTCTTCAAGGACCATAACTGCTCGTCCAGACCATTGATCTAATGTCTCAATAGCAAGAGTGTTGATAAAATGAAAGTAGTTTTTTAGACCATCGATTGACAGGGGCTCTGCAATTAGGCGCCTAACGTTCTTGTGTGCTTCTCCTGTGGTGTGGAGTAAGCTGTTTGGGCCCAGAACCTGCCTTCCCGTATAAAAGAGGTTCAAGCTCACTATCCCATCTTTTCCTGTTAACAAGATTTTGCTTGCTTCTCTACCAGTCATGAAGACAGTGTATCTCCCCAGGATAAACGTCTTAAAAACCTTGCCATACCTAGGATTTAAGTCCGTTAGAAAGAAGAGTGTAACAAATCAATTGCTCGGGAAGTTCCAATAATTTTTGTAATGATGGGTTACCTTTTCTGTCTCTTCTTCATGAAGCTGGATATGCCAGATGGGCTCGAAAACTCCGATACAAATGAGAAGCTTTCGCCAACGATAGGCCAACCTAAACGACCGGGGATTTTCTCCATTGCTTTTCGTGAGGTCCACGAATGCAGCAAGAAAAAAGCCGCAAATGACATCACGCCCACAAGAGCCAGGATCAGCAAGATGCTTACCTCCATTGCTTGTTGCTTAAACGACTAGACAGAAACAAATATTATGGTGCATTGTTCACGATGGACGTGTATTTATATCAGGTAATTAGCTCTGATATTGCCGAATTATTGTCCTGGCCTTTGTTTGAACTGTTTTTGGGCTCCCGCACAACTTTCTGTGATGCTTGCAAGCTGATCTTGGTAGATTACTCAGAGTCCAACAATGCCAAAATTATTTTATTTCTCTACTTTTTTTTTTTTTTGAGAAAAGTTTATTACTGTCTGGAATGCATAAAGCAGGTTTCTTTCTTTAGCTTGCAATGAATTATTGTCTCCAGCCGGCGGACAACTGTGTTTTAAATTAATCCATGTGTCGTCAATATCCAATTTGTCGGCGTTGATGCAGGGGGAAGAGACAAACCCTCGATGCTTCTTTGAGTGGGCGTCGATTTTTGGCTTTTATTCCTTGCCATCCTCGGGCGTGCTTTCCGTCGAGTTCATTTTTCAGGTATTAAAAGTCGAGCAGGCACTTGGAAGCTCTCTCCTTAGTTTGATGGTCAATCACCATTCCTGTTGCTTGCTAATAGCTTAAAAATTTTGGAATTTAAATGTATTTATAACCTATGGGCTCCAAGTAAGTCAATTAATTTTACCATTTGCAAAGGGAGGAAACATTCTTTGATTAAATAACAGATGGATGTTCAAGGTGCTTAGGTAATAGCGTTTTTAGTCAACTGGTCAGAGTGCAGATCGTGATCTGATACTCTCCTACCTAGCACGGTAGTACCCATGCAAGAATTTAGAATTTGGTCAACTTCTATGTGGTGGTTTAACAAGGAAGATTTAACTCTGATTTTATCGCGGCATTTGGCTGTCTCCCTTTCGTTTTCATTAATTCAGCATAATTTATCTTCTTTCTTGGATATGGTGATCGCCAAAACTAAATGCCAATCCAACCGACCTACCGTTCTGAGTCGTCATCGCCGGCGATATTCTGACTTTATCAAGCCATCAAACCACTGCCGGACCACTTCCCAATAACCTCCGTTAAAATACGAAGCGGTCTCTAGTTGGATGTATTTTTTAGCAAATCAGAGAGAAAATCAAGAACCCCAACTTCGGAAACCCCAAAGACACAGACCACCTCTACAACAGATCAGAAACCCCAAACTAAATTACCTGAGGTTATGATTTTAAAAGACATCCTTTAACTCTTTTTTTTATTTTTTTTTGTCAGTTACAAGGGAGGCCAAAATAATAGAAAAAGAGAACAGATTAAGAATAAGATTAGAATATAGAACCATGATGTCCCAATAGGAGTGTTTCAATTAGTTAAGACAATTTATTAATCTTTTTAGAAATATTAAATGACAGATTGAAAATTGCCTACTTTCCCTTCAAAGCCATGGCATCTCTGGTTGAAAAACATAGAAAAACAAGGGTGATATTCTACGGCATTGCTAGAGAAATTGCGTTCTTACACCAGGACGAGAATAACCTACCAGTTGCAAAATTCAATTTTGTTTTTAAAATTTGCTTAATATCAGAGTCTAAACACGTTTATTTTGTTGAAATTAACCGAGTCTTACAATTTCAGCGTGGATCAAAATTCTTGAAAATTATTATTAAAATTATCTTAAATAGTTTGCTGAACAACTGCGAAGAGAGAGTGGACAAGAACAGCCACAAAGAGAGTGATGGAGAATCTCATTCTTTTCGTTGTGCCAAAAAAGAGAAAAAGGAAAAATCTCATTAATGGGATGAACGAACGGTACAGTCACCGGATGACACAAAGAACAGCTTAGAATATGGGGAAGGAAGACATCCCAAAATGAGACTCCATTTCCGGATGAGAATACCTTGTCCAAATGCGTCAAACAATTGCAAGACTCCAACACGGTTGATTTAGAATTTTATGGTTTGTGCTCACGTAGAGCGCTTGTTCTTTTCTGTCAGCTTCAAGAAAAGGCTGGAATCTCAATCGGAGGAACTCTACTTTCCAACTATGTGGTGCTCCCCTCTGAACTCCAAAGGCTAGTTTGTTATACAGGTACACAAATTACAATAAACATTCACCCACCCATAACCATCAATTGTAAAGACTATGTCGTGCCTAACATTTTACAACTTACCTCTCCTCCTATGGTAGCATGGTCTTATACAGTGAAGGAGCTCTAAGCGAGCAGCATGCAATACTTTCACAACCTTGACCTGCAATAAATAAATACACGTACTAGCATGCACAAAATTCTACCTGGATTGAATTAATTGCTATTCTTCAAACTACCATTTTCCCATGAGTAACATTTCTGCAGAATCAGACACTTTGGCTGAAGTTTGGGAAGCTAGGATGGGGCTGCCCATCATTAGTCAGGTTATTGTTTGATGGCTGAGGCATGCGATGCTGCTGCTGCTGTTGCTTCTGGGTTTGGTTGCCACCAACGTAAGGTAAGGGTGGCTGATGCGAGTAAAATTGAGGAGCCAAGCCTCGATTGAAAGGATTTCCATTAACAGATGGGATTTGACCTGTTGCTATCTTAAGCCTCTGCACCTCTTCCCTCAAAGCTTCATTCAAAGCTGCAGAAAAGTAGAAAGGCACTTAGACACTAATTCCTTACTACCTGTTTAATGAGAAAGCAAGAAGTTCATCCACCAAAGCATCCCAAATTTGTTTCTACAGAAATTTCTACAATGTAAGGCTTCCACATGCTAAGCTTTTTATTTTTTGATGTTCACAGCCTAAGTTAACTTGGAAAATATATTTAGAATTTTGTGAACTCTCCCCCCCCTCCTCCAACCCCACCGTGTAATACTAAAGGGTGTGGGCAATTCTAAGACCACTTACATCCAAAGCACGTTTAAATATTGCTTATCAAAAATTGCAATTACTTTGCTGATGTAGATACTAGATGCCAAAGTAAAAGATGGCAAAAAAATCCTCAGACATACCATCTCTAAGTTGTGCTTGTTGCTCCATAGCTTGTAAGCGTAACTTAAGTTCCTTGTTATCAGCAGTCAACCCGGTGGTGTCCCTCTGCACAATAGAAAGAGTATTCAATTGTGTACAAGCATTAGATTTCCTTCCTTGCATCATTTTGCATCTTCTACTTATCATGACTGCAGCAAGAATAAACCAATGTAGTAGCCATGTAAGTGTAATTGGAATGAAGGCAGACCCATTCCGCATAAACCTGCAAATTCTTCAGCATAGGGGTGGGGCAGAAATATAGAGCTATTTACTGGATACAACTTCCACACATACCGTAAACCAATAACTAGCGCACGCTGAATGAATATCACCTCAGCCAATCTTATCCAAACACGTGTGTAAAGCTGTGCTGATGTACTTATAGAACTTCACCATGAATGGGAAATTTATCCAAAATCCTAGGACAAAATCATACATGTTTGCTGAAGTATGGCAACACAGCAATGACAGAACTTAATTCATTAATCTTGGTCTTGACTTGTTGGGGTCTAACAGAGAAGTGGGAGGCATTTACATGTTTAGTGAGATACACTGAAGCTGGTCTGCTAAGTGCGGGCCTTGCATGCATGGTTTTGTGTGAATAGTGGCAAATAAATGACAAAAGCAGCTATTCTGACTCAGACAAACTTAAAATTAACTGACCCAAATAATGTTACATGCTGTTTAGTTGCTTTGAGAAGTTCATAAAGCAAAAATGGTATAGGCTACCAAAGGACCTTCATATTCCACTGCAAAGCATTACAATTTATTTGTAAAACTTGAACTTTCCCGCCTAGAAGAAGAAATATACATCTGGCCTTGACAAGTATGGTGACCTAAGAATATAAGCCAGTTTACCAACATTTCAAAATCAAATTCTCAATTTGATACTAAAGGGTACATTTAGCATAATATTTGACTCAGGCCAGCAAAGGAGGTAGCTTGCAATGCATCATCTCCACGTCAGTATGAAATAGGATGAATCACCAAGCAGCCAAGAAAAATAATCACAAGGCCTAAGCACACGTACAAATTTTTGGCATGAATTTCCTGTTTGACCATGGTTTCAACCAGAGAAAGAAACCTTGGAAGCAAAACAGCAATTTAAGTTGATGCTACACTAAAAGTTGTTACAAAGAAGGAAACTTGTAAGCAAAACATTAACTAAAGATGATTCTATGCTTCATTTTCCCATATGGCACAGGATTTGATGAGACAAGTAGGGGTGATTAGACTCTTTTCTAGATGAATTTGAAGAAACCCGTACAGTATGGTCAGTCAGTTATTCACTGAAACTTTATTTTGTAGCACCAAACCTCTTACAAAAGTACATGGACTTTGAAAGACTACTATTTGGGGAATTCTGGAATGGGAAATAGTAAAAACTGTTATCGAGCATTTTCATTTCTCAGACAGAAGAGCATATGTTAGAGGGTTGTTAGACAGATGGAACTCAAACCAAAAATCACCGCAAAGAAAGATGCACAACCAATAGAAGAAACTAGATACGTGCTTTCATTTGAATGAGAAATGAGGTAACTCAATATATAACAAGAGCTGAAATATACCTGCAGCATTGTGACCTGTGCAGAGAGCGTGGTAGCTTCCGTTTGTAGAGTCTGCACCTTCCTCTCCAGCTCACTAGTGTATCGTATTTTTCTCTCCTTTGACCGTGCTGCAGATTGCCTATTGGCAAGTATCCTATAATAGATGCCAAACCAAAAAAAAAAAAAAAAAGAAACAAATGCAGCCACTTAAGATAAACAGTGCTTGTTTTGATGCTAAAGGCAATTTTTAGATACTTGGACCGAGAAAGAGAAAAGAAGATTGAATTATCAAGATCAAGAATGGATTGCATTACCAGATTTCCTGTTAGTATATCTATTTCAACCCCTTAATCCCAAATAAACATTTTTATACCTTGCCACTGTAATCCTAAAAATTAGCAAAAACGGCACATAAAAGAATGCCATAACATCAAAAACCATCTTCCCCCACAACATGCGATGTCAAAGTACACAACCCAAATGAAAAGGGAAGTATATTCACCATGTATGCGAATAGCATATCCCTCTTACTCCATAAATACACATATAAGTAAATAAATAAAGATTAGAGAGTAAAAGGCAGACCTTTTGGCCCTCTTGGGATCAATCAAGGCGAGCTCAGCGAGTTTATCAGGGCCCATAGCCTTCTTAACACCATCAGCCATAAAAGAATCCAGCTCAAACGACGACGAACTTGACCCATCCATTGAATTGCTATGCCTATGATGCACCCTCTTCTCCCCAGGGGCCGCCGTCTGCGTCGCCGCTGCCTTTCCGCCAAGCATCTCATCACCCGCGCTGGCCGTTAGGGACAACCCGTCGAAGAAGTTCGAGTCAACGGACAAGCTCCGCATGTGGTTGATGGGCTCGGGCTTCTGATTAGAAGTGGGGACGCCGTTGGACGTGGAATCTTCGGAGACGGAAGGGGAATCGACGGCAATGGGAGCGCCGGAGCCGCCGCGGCGGCGGCGCGGTGGCGTGGGAGTAGGGAGGTCGAAAGAAGAGAGGTCGAGATCGGACGGGTCGAAGAGGAGGAGGTCGTCGAACCGAAAAGACGTGTCGGAGTGGGCCCTCCGGTGGTGGAACCCGCGCTGTGGAGCGTCCGGCATCTGCCCTATGTCGACCACCATCGGCTGCTTCCCGGGGTACTTGGGCGGCTCCATTTCGTTTTTGGCTGTCTTTCCTTTTTTGGCGGTGGTGGAGGCGGAAGCGAATGCGGTGGTGGATGCGGCGGATGAATTTAATGATTGAACGATTGTTGGTTGGGGTCGTTGCTGACGTCGTGAGGTTAGTTGCTGTGCTAATTAACTAACACAACCTGCTTCCGGAGTTACGGAGCTCTTGTTTAGTTTTTTAACAGTTCGGAGACTCAGTTTTCAGCTTTGTGACGCCTTTATATCCACTTTTTCCGGGAAATCAATCGCAACACATTCCCCCCCCCCCAAAAAAAAAAAATCTACCATTCGAAAGTTGGCTGTTGCTCAAGTTGCGGTAACCCCCCCAAAAAAAAGACCAAAAAAAAAAAATTGTGACAAGAACGCAGAAGTATACAATTCTCAATGTTAAATTCTGGAAGAATAAAAAAGATGTAAATTTTATAAGAATTCTGATGGTTTGTTTAGTGATATCCCACCACCTAAAATGGATTACAAATAACAGTGAGAAAATTAACAGGGCAATATCATATAATCTTCATGTAGAGACTTCCGTACATATTTTTTATATCTAAGGAGGAATGTACCGTTAAATAAGTTTGCCAGGGATCGTAGTAGAACATATGAATAGGAAAATGTAGTCTAAATTTTTACAAATCTAAAGAAGATCTTGCTATTGACTTGAATCACATATCAAAACGAAATGAGAGAGAGAGAGAGAGAGAGAGAGAGAGAGAGGGAGGACGGTCAACCTTCTTGTGATTCTTGGGCTTTGGTAGGGTGTGAAACCAAAGGCATCTTTCGGCGAGGAAGAGGACGCAAGGGGTGTTGAAAAAAACACAAAAGAAATGGAGCCCGCAACAGAAGAATAAGGGACATTTCGCGCGTGTCCATCACGGTTTTACGTCGCTAGATGCTTGCCGACAGGGGTAGACGAGACGCGACACCTCTCGTGCCACGTCCCCCTCCCATTCTCTTGAAAGAAGAAAGTAAAAGTGACGGTTTATAATTCTGTTCAAGAAAATTATGTTTGGTAGGAAGACGAGCTAAGTGTCGCGCGCTCGTTACTTTTTTTAAAAGTAGCTTTATAAAATTTAATATTTTTTTATTTTTATTCAATCTATTATATTTAATTTATTTATAATATAATTTATTATTCATAATATAATTAATCTTTAATATAATTTTTTTAAAAAAAATAAATCAAAATTATTGGTTATTTTGATATTTTATAAAATTTTATTAAATATTTTAATAATTATTTAACTTCATAATTTTATAAATAAATAAATATTTTAAATTATTTAATCACAACTATTAGTAATTTTTTATTTTATTAAAAAATTTAAAATAATATAATTAATTTTTATATCAAATATAAAATATTTTATATTATATTTAAAATACAAGTATAATATAAAATATTTTATATATAATAAAAACGAATTATAAACATTTAAATCTACTTTGAGTTTACTTAAATTTTTCCTTCAAAATGTAATAATTCTTATATCGGTCGAAGCCAAATACTGGTCGTTGTTAGAATAATCCAATAAGCTCTAAAGACTCCGTAAAAAGAAAAAAAAAATCTAAATCTGAAATTAAGTCTGCCTTTTAAATTTAATTCACTATAGCTTTTTTATTTTTTATTTTGCATCATAAACTCAACTCATGATTTGATTTTCACTACTGCGCCACACATGCGACAAGAATATGCTTATCCCTCGAATCTTTATTATTTCCTGAAACAAATACTTGTCTATGCGCCGATTACTAATTTTCACGGTTTGACGTTAATTTTCCTAAGATTATAGGTCAGCACTTGAAAAATCATGCATCTTTAGAAACAAAAGACTATGTAAGTCGTACTTTCGCTACTTGAATTCCATTCTTTTCTTTTTCTTTTCGCTGTGTAATTGAAAAAACAACTTTTGAACAAATTTGTTGTGCAAAAAAGAAAAGCTAATATATTGTACGAGAATAGTAAAGTACATATAAACAGTAGATCTTGATTGTGCGGCCTCTGCTCCCTAAATTTTTTAGTCAGGATTCTCATACATCTTTGGACTCGGCCGCATAGTTAAAAAAATTCTCTTGATTGGACCGCCACAAAAATACAAAATAAAAAGATCTTTTTAAGATAGAGCACTAAATCCCATATCAAATAGACATTGAAAATTGGCTGGCAAGAGTTGAGGGAGGATAAAACTTGATTTGCAGTCGTTAGTAGATGAATATTTGATCCTTTTGTCAAGAAGTAACCCACCACCAACTTGCTTTGATGGCGAAGTTTTTCATCAAATATCATCTCGATTGGCAAAATAACCTTTTTGTCCTCCTTTTTTACATTCATTTGAGTGCCGTTTAATATAAGTGGCAGCACAACTTTCTGAAAAATGAAAGAAATTTCATTTGAAAGTTGAACTTTTAAGTCTTCACTACTTTACACTATAAAAAGTGTGGCTGGAGTCATTTGACAATTAAGTGTTGCATACCGTCAAACGTCTTAGCCCAACATCCAAGGCATGGCCAGTGCATCTTAACACCGGTTGGCACTCCAATCCGTTGATGTGGATAGTGCAACAAAGGCAAGATAAACTGTTTGAGAACAGTGTGTAAGGTCAGCAAATCGCCAGTAATATTTTCCATAAGCTTAAGTTAAGATATATCTCACATACCTTCGAGTTTCTAATACTTGATTTTCCATAGCAAGGAAGAATGAGACTTATCAACCGCATGTTTTAGTGGAGATGACACATTCCCGCATATTTTATGCGTCGACAACTTCAATGTCAACAAAGACAGTAACTCTCTATGGCGTGATTGTTTTCTCTTCAACACCTGGATAAAGGCATTAAACCCAAGCCATTCAACTTCGTCCCTTGATAGTTGAAGCACTGGACGGAACTGAGAATCACAACATACCGAACGCATCCTTTTCTTTATAAGAACATACATATACCTGGCAATCAGCAAACCAAGAGACCTCAAATGGGTAAAAAGAATTTCAAGTTTTCAAATTCTATGGCTTCTATGTTGACGGACTTAATGGGACCCAATTATGCAAAAGTCCTCAGTCATCTGTTATGCCTTCCTTACAATATACCAAAAGGCCTCATGTGGAGCAAAACGGGGAAGCCCAGTTTTTTATATCAAGACCGAACCTTATTTTCCATTCAGCATATGCCTTGAATTGTATATAAAACAGTTAGAAAGTAATAAGAGAAGGAGATTCATACCTGAAGGACCTTTCAATCATTTTTAAATAGGCTCCAGGGCAGAGTTTGCATATGTATGTTATGTCAGCCACATAACAGTGAAACTTCATGGCACATAACAGAAATGCTTGGTAGATATTTAATCTGACAACAGGTGCTGAATTGATATTAGAATCAAAGAATATTGGATGACACTTGGGTCTCATGAAGTGGCACAGCTTCACTTTTAGATGATGAGCAGGTTTGCCTTGCCAGCTTACAGTAAGACTTGAACTTAAATGCTTGGTCAGATACCTGTTTGGTTCATTCAACAAGTGACTGCATGAGCACAGTAGGCACAAGGTTTGAATACAATCTTGCAGCTGATACAAGAAAAAAAAGCAATCACAAGTTCAAATAGTGATTGCTTTATGAAACAAGAAAAGTTATTGCTTTATGAAATATGAAGCAAGTTTGAGTATACAAGAGAAAAAAAATCATATTGGTGACAGCTACAAGTCTGATATAGGATTAAAAAGCACAAAGACAAGAAGAAGACAATGTGAAGCATGTAAACGTCTTTTCCCATACAGTTACACATACTAACCTTGTGTAATCTGCCTGAACTTCTAAAGTGCAAGAGTTTAAAAGCAAGCCACTCCATTGTATAAAGCGGACACCATCTTCTGCAATATAAACCCTGTTTAATGGAAGACCTGAGACATTTCCAATGTCAAAATTAAGACAATATTTCTTCTCATTCATGTAGCAGTTATACTCCCGAAATCCTCTCTGCAACCTGAGGAAAAAGCTAGCAGCCTGCTTCTTAGAGGTCGATATAAAGAGGATGTCATCAATTAATCTAAGAAGCACATAACAGGGAGATAAAATGCCAGTATCCTCAGTGCTTGCAGCAGAAGCATTCAGACTCTTATGCCTCCTAGATGAATCTGCAATAGCTGGTTCACAAGCCTTTTCAAGAAATGAAAAGATCATACTCCTTTCAAGGTGCCCATAGTAAAATGAGCAAAGCAGAGAAGACAAAACACTTCCTTGAGGTATACCCAAATCTTGCAGGTAAAACTTTTTATCCAGCCATACTATATTTTGCTTCACTTGCTCATTTAAA
Source organism: Bruguiera gymnorhiza (assembly GCA_020883675.1). Classification (NCBI taxonomy): domain Eukaryota; kingdom Viridiplantae; phylum Streptophyta; class Magnoliopsida; order Malpighiales; family Rhizophoraceae; genus Bruguiera; species Bruguiera gymnorhiza. The sequence continues at coordinate 206,498 of JAIRCJ010001047.1, read as the reverse complement.
TTACATAGGAGCTGTTTCTGTGTCATATACTTACTTTGCCCCTGCAACATTATATTACAAAAAAGAAAAAAAGAAAAATCGCCTTCCAACATCAGAAAATCTCCATGTGACTGGAAACTCAGTAACTTTTGAATGAAACCAACAGGGCACTCTGAACAAGTCATTGGGCATATTACTTTGAAAACATATATAATGCCATCAACAAGACTAAATCAATAAGAAAGAAAGAACATAAATTCAACATAAACAGGAAATCTATTTTTGGAATCAAATGCCTTTGTGAGATTTAGGCTGACGTGATTTTAATAATGTGTGAGTGTTGTCTCAGCTAGCAACCTGGTGCAGTTTTTCTCTTAGTCTTAAAAGGAACTTATTACCAGGTTGATAGAAAAACCTAAGAAACACAATCAACCGTAGTGGCCTTTTGAGCTACTGTCACTTGACACCCAATAATGTTATGAAGTGCTTGGAAATCATAGATCAGCAGGCACAATAGCGATAACAGCTAAAACCTTACACAGTTACACCTGGGCCCCTCTTCTACACCCCTTTTCTTCGATCAGTTGACAGCACCTCCACTTCTACCATACTAACATTTTTTTTTTGTTGACAAACACTCTACCAAGGACAGCTCACAAGTCACCACCTTCTAAATAAGATTTAAGCAATTCATAAGCGCACAACAAGAATCGAAGATAGAATGCTTGACAATTTTCTTAAATAGATGATATCATAAACAAGGTTGTGATAAAAAAAGAGAATAATACCTTGTATCATAAATTAAACAAGAAAAAGCAGAAAAAAAGGGCAAATCAAAAGTACCTGATTAACAACTACGGTATGCAATGAACCAAAATCAACAGAATTGAATACGTTAATGCCAGTGCTAATCTTTGGATCTGCCAACACACGATTCTTGCGGACCCACAAAGCTTTCTTAGTGCATAGAACCTGATAGGACTGTTTGAGAAGATACTTATCCTCAACTATAACATCTTTCATCACACTAAGCAGCTTATCTTGATCTATAGAATCAAATGCCTTTGATACATCAGAAACAACAATGAATACATCAGGCGTGGCACCCAAACCCTTCTTCAGATCAAGTATAAAAATGCATAGCTTTCTGTAGATATCATTGTAGTCAAACACTGAAGCCCCTAGCTTCTCTGGTTCTTTAAACTTTATACCTTTTAGAACATAATGTGTATCACGAAAAACACTATTCAAAGACTTTAAATTTCTAAATTTAGCTGTATTGCAACTAGATGGCGGTTTCTTCTGCAATCCTATGGAATGAACTTGAGAAGAGGACCCTAGGATAGGTATTCTTGATGACGCTTTGTGATTTGCTAGAATCCTTACTCCACTTTCCTTTGGACAAAGTCTGAGCTTTGAGAAACCAAATGATCTATTGTTTAAAATGCTCTTAACAACACTGACATCCATGGGTTGATAGTTCTGGTCCTTCAAGGAAGCAATGACTGTATTTCTCACCTTGTCCCAAATTGATTTCCTATAATAATAGATGTCGTTTTTCCCCTGCTCACTTTCAGTGACGTAGAAGTTTGATTGGACCAATGGCACAACCAGACATACAAAAAACCAATTTATCCATCTCTCCAAAAGTATGTGCCTTAAATCATGTGAAGTATTCTTCAATTTTTTAAATCCCTTTTGCAAGCCTAGGCCCTGCCTTGGCTCATTCTTAAGTTCCCAAGCACTAAAACAGCATGAAGAATTATCTGAAAGAAATGGAAACTGCGAAGTCTTCAATTTATATAAGCATTGTTTTAATGAGAATTTTTCAAATCTTCTAAGTTGAATAAACTTGAAAATGTTTTTCCTCAAACTTCTCCAGCTAGAAGGAGTTCCCAACAACTCTGGAGGAACTAAATTTCTGCAGACAGCCCATAAAAAAGACACCACCTGACTTTTGGAGCAATGCAATATTGTTTCAGCAATCTCAGAATCAGTGCTTTCAAGAGTTTGTTTGCAGTGACCAGTGTTAACACCTTTAAACTCTTTGATCAGTTCTCCAGCTAAATCATTCTCCTGAAAAATGCATCCCAGTCAAGATTCAAATTTTGACAAAGAAACAAAGAGGAAATTAAGGTAAAACTGCATGCCACTTACACTTCGTCCAAGTCACCCAAGGAAAACTAACCTCAAAAACTGAGCCTGAATTTGGCATAGTACTATGATTCGATGGCAAAACAATGCAGTGCTTATCAAGAAATCTCAAATGCTTGCAGCGTTGAGTTCGGCAAATAAGAACCTTAAACAACTTAATGAGAGAATGATACCTGGAGGGGAAAAACCAGATTAATATATGTAAAATAGTGATTGGATAATGATTGGGTGTATCATATGCCCCAATTACATAACCCAAAAAATAATTCATAGATTACACCTATTATTAACATATTTTTGCTCTAAAGTGGAAATAGCTTTAGCTGAGAAAACTACCTTCATTACAACCCTAGTCCATGAAACATGTTAGATAACACAAATTATCCATAGACTCAATTATTAACTTCCCTAGCATTTCTCCCTGGAATCAACTCTTTCAAGAATTGAGACTTCTAAATTTGTAAACTAGCCAGAAATCTAGTCGTTGAAGCTCTACTGAGCTGGAAATGATTGTTGTTCAAACTTCATTTTACAATAAATTTGTGAACAAGCTAAGCCAGAAATCTGGCTTCTGAAGCTCTGCTGAGCAGGAAATGATTAAATGCACCTCAACTCACAAACTTACGAAGATATGATAAAAAAGGGACCAGGCATTTAAAGAATTTTGCTATCCTAACAAAGCCAAGCAGGGTTTAGTGACCTGGCATACAAGACAACATAGGACAAACTGATGAACAGTGTGGACCCTATATGTATGTAAAGGACTATGGTACTACCACAAAAGAACCAAAAAAGACTGATGGACATAAAATTAACAGAATATTAAACTCAGCAGGGAATAGTTGAAACTTGGTTTGGCAGATGACATAAGACAATGTGAGGAACAGTGTAGACCCTGTGCACATGTAAGGCTGCATGGCGCTGGCAGAAAATTACCAAACATACTCATGATTGTAAAATAGTGAATATCAACACCTACTGATACATCTAGTTTGACTTACAGGCAAGTGGATCCACTGGGACAAAAGCCTCCACTTTCAGAGCGATGAATTGAAGATGTTATATTTACATCAGACAAGCCAAAAATAGTCCGAACAAGAGACATAGAACCCGCAAAATTAGGCTTTAAGAAATTCAATACATCTGACAATTATTAAGGTTATGCACAAACTTTTAATTATCAGCCCAAAAGCAATGGAATCTTAGATACTTGGAGCAAAAGATATCCATAGGGGTAGACCAATGATCAGAGACCTGCACATAGTGATAGTAATGAAGGCTAATGAAGGCTTATAACCCCAACCTCCACACCAGTGCCCCCGTGGGAATCCAGAAACAAACACTACTGACCATTACATTAAACCAATTTATGCAGACTAAAGAATCTCAGAAGTTGATTATAATTGTGACAATCTGTGCAAACAGCAAACATGAAAAAACATTGCATTATCTGAAGAAGTTTGGAAAGGATACGATTCCGTGGAAGAACAGATGAAGAATGCTCTAAGTTATAAAACATGGGCTTCCTATCAATCCAAGTTCCCTTGGTAGTCAAGAGAGGAGCTTGCAAAGCAGGTAAAGAAGAGCATTGCTGTGGCACTTGCAGACATAAAAGGTAATAAATTGAGCAGAATAATATTCATAAAGTGAAAAAAAGAATTAGAGGTATTTATTTCCAATAACAAAGAAAATACTGTAACCTGTGAGAGTATTAGTTTGTAATCATCACAGTCCACCAAAAGAAATTACCTTTTCATGGGAATGCTTTAAACATTTGCTGAAGTTAACATCTTCACCACAGTCCATTACATAACAGACATTATTATTGGTTACTTTAGCATTGACATGTTTGCTCTTCTTGCTCCGCTGCCACTTAAATGGTCTTGAACGCTTTTTTGGCTGCATTGGAATCTGGCTTGAGCCTTTGATTTCTTCAGTCAAGAGCCCTTTATTAGCACCAACCCCAGCTTCCAGTCCATCTGCTACAGAGTACCCCATCTGACCATGATCATTTTCAGGATTCCTGCTCAAAGGCTTTATATGCCCATTACCATTACCAGAAGCACAATAAAGAGAACCTAAAGAATTATCAACTGTGGAAGAACTAAGTCTCTGTCTCTTGTTCACCAAAATAGCATTATCAAGCATGTGATTCCTCTTCCAGGACCCTAACCATAATAGTTCAAATTGATGATCTATTTCAGTGTCCTATCAATCTCTAGGACAATATATTTGAAAAGAGAAAACCATAAAATTGAATCATAATCATCACAAATCTGAGGGGAATAAGGGAACTAGAAAACCAGGAAACTATAGATCATCATTTACTTGGGACACTCAAACAAAAGATTCCAGAGCAGAGTCAATTCTCTCAGGTAAAAAATAATAAAAGCCTTTCATTTACAGACATTAAAGTTCGAGTGCTCCAAAAATAATATAGAAATGAACTTAAATGGGGAATAAATGCTGCATTAACTAATGACTACATGAATGACAACTCATTTAAAAGGGGAATAAATGCCACACAATACAACAATGTGGGTGCTATATATGAAGTCACAGACTCACATTCCACACCGTTGTATCTTAAGATCTACATTAACAAAACCTAGCTTATAATTTTCACTTTTTTTTTTTTTTGTAATACAAATTCCCATAAAGAGGCACCAAAATTAAGTACCAAAAAAGAAACAAAATCCTCATGTAAAAAAAACCTAAAAAATGAATCCTAACATCAAAACATCAAATGCTCCAATAAAAATTATTTAACCACAAAAATTTGTGTTAACCAACAGAACCTTAGTCGAGTCATTCTATTGCACAATGCATGGGTACATAGCCAAGTCAAATTTTAAGCTTAATCTGTAAAAGGCAAACAATGATTTCCTTTTTCCAGTGCAGGCATTGTAAACTCATAAGGATGAAAAGGTAGGACATAAAAAATAGCCTAAACCATAATTGAAAACACAATAACTTCAAATTTATGAGCTGTGATGTGCAGCCTACAACAGTTCATTTACTCACATTTTCCAATAAGGGGGAAAGGTTTTCAATAGCTTAAATCATTTCTTCCTTAAATACTCCTTCATTTATTGTATTTAAAGTTTCAGTTTCATTCCTTCTAATTGCCTAATCCCAAGGACATCTAGAAGCATTTTTTGATACATGTCCTGAATTCAATTGGTATTTTTTTTCATGAAAAGAAAAGATGTGATAATTCAGTCTTTCACTAAGATTTTGAACGGCTGTCCCAAATTCAACTTGATATTTTCTTTGTGCAGCGATAAAAAAAAAATGCTTTTTTGGAGAGAGATACTATTTAACCAATCGAATCACAGGCATCTAACGTATTCATACCTAATAATTTTCCACAAATTCCCAGTTGAATCTTTGCTATGTTTATAGTTATGTATATCCCAATGTCCTGACTTGTTTCTTTGCCCCCAGCTTTCTAGCCTAAGGCCAATTAGGCCGAATTAGTAGTATTAGTATGCCTTTAGAGGTCAAAAGAGTTGTATCTGCACAAATGTATTAACAGTTTCTCGAGGAATGGCAGATAAATATAAAGCACTAACTAAATGCTTCATAATTATCATAAAAGGATGCTACTCACAATTAGTACCTGATGGAGCCCATGAAGGATGTTGTAATTGTGACTGAGATGCATGTTTCGGCAACTTAGGAACCAAACTGCTGATCGGAGGACCAGTCACCTGATGGTTTTTCTTTCGCGGAAGTGGCAGAAATATTGAAGTATGCATCAGAAGATAAACCATGATTTCATCACCCACCTGCAAATGATCAATTTGCACTGGACTTATATAAGCGATAGCTATACCAGGAAACACAATCCCACCCTATGGCTGAACTTGAAACATACCCTGCTTAATAGAAGATTCCAAGCTGAACATCCCAAAAGCTCTTTTATGGGGGTTGAATTATTGCACTGTACAAATTTGAGAACAGATCCTCCAATTAGAACCAATTAATATGCATCAGTAAAGCCACCCTACCTCAAATGTATGAAAATAACTAAGAGTGAGAAAATTATTGCCCAAAACGAACCATCCAATGCAACAGAAAGTACATAAGTCTTTTTTTTTTTTTTAAGAAACTATTTAATAAATGACAAAGAAAAAATAAATCTCGCCTTATCGTATCCGTTGCATATAACATTACAAGACGTCGGTTGTTCTCTCATTATAATTTCAATAGTCCTTTCAACGATCTGAGAATTGTCACGAAAAGAAAGATTAAAAATAGAAATAAACCGAACGATTTGTTTAATTATATAAAAAATAAAAAATTTATTTGCACCAGAGTTTGAGGCCAATTATTGGCGGGATGGGGATCGCCGACGGGGGGCGCCCCGGGATTGATGACGACGAAGCATCGATTCAGAAGTTTCCGGTAATTGGCGGGATCGTCAGGTCGGAGGATAAAAAGCATTGCGCTTCGGCCGCCGGTGAGTCGAAGAAACGGTGGTGACTGGGGAATGAGGGAAGCGACGGTGTCGGCTAGGGTTCGCGCTCGGTCCCTGAACAGCCTCCATAGAACCTCAGGGACTCCGTGTTTCTTTCGCATTTTTTTTTCCTTCGTTTTTATTTTCAATTTCCTTCAAGATTTGGGAACCGAAGCTTTAAAATGTTGAAAACCGCCGCATGAATCAGACGGTCCCGAGCCTCGCCGCGTTGGAAATTGGAAAGTATGGGGAAGGAGGAAGAATTTTTTGATGGGCTCCTTCCCGCCTTTTTTCTTTTCCAAATGTTAAAATAAAAAATCTACAACGGTTTCAAATTTAAATAAATTTGAATTTTGAACTTGTCTGCCCTAAAATGTTTTCCACTCGCATTGGGATTTCGGAACGGCCAGCTGGAATTTTCTTTCTTTTTTTTATGTTTCTTTTTTATTTTTGTAAACGTGGGTCTGAGTGGCAAACTGTAACGCGTGAAAGAAAAGCTCGAAATTTTTTTTATTCTAAATATATCGCAAACTCTTTTTTTAATTTAAAATTTAATACCTCGTCATGACATGATAAAATTTTGTTAGTGTGTGGACATGATGATCTAATATGACACACATTGTTATGTAAATATGTTACGTGTAAAAAGTTATTTTTTTAGATGAAATTAAACAAAAATTCAGGACATAGAATTGCTAAGCAAAAAAATCGGCGAAACCCCAGGGCGAAACCTCCAACTCGAAATTGCAGTGCTGGGAGTAACGATGAAGAGAAGCACTGGATTGCGCGGTGGGCTTAGTGGATTATGCTTTGGTGTAAAAAAGAGAACAGGCAATCGCTGGTGCTTTCAAGTTTTAGATTTTTAAATGGGTTTGTCGCAGAAGAAGATGAAAAGGCCAAAAAAAAAGTCAAAAAGAAAAAGAAAAAAGAGAGAGAAAATCGCTTGTGCTTAAGAGCAGTGAAAAAAGGGGTAAGAGAGAGAGAGAGAGAGCGAGAGAGTGTGTGAAAAAAAGAGAATATTTATATTTAAAAAGTAAATATCACTTAATTTTGTAAAAAAAAAACATTTAAAAAAGAAAATATATTGTATGATAAAAAAATTATTAAATATTTATATAAAGAGATGAAAATAAAAAAAAGAATTTTTTAAAAGAAAAAGAATTTAGTATATTTTTTTTATTGTATGTTGCCTAAATAAATAAAATTTACAATATGAAGGACAAAATCTCATTATAAGAGTTGGATTTTAAATATATATTCAAATAAACATGACTTATAATGTGTATAACAAAACTTTATCATAAGAATAAAAGTTTAGACTCATATTTAAATAAATAGAATATATTGAAAATTCATGTCCAAATGAATAAAATTTATAATATGCGCAATCAAATTTTATTATAATAATAAAATTTTAAATTAGTTAATATTATTATTAGATTCATACCAAATCTCATTATAAAAATAAAATTTTAAATTTGTTATAAAAATTTATATAAATAAAATTCACAATATATGTTCAAAAAATTATCACAAGAATAAAGTTTTAAATTCATTAATACTATTATTAGATTTTAATAAATTTTATTATAAAAATAAGATTTTAGATTTGTACTTAAATAAATGAAATTTTAATATACATATTAAAATTTCATTATAAGAATAAAATTACTAGATATAAATAAAATTTGAAAAATAAAAATAAAATTTAAATAATTTAAATTTATAATATATACAATAAAATTTTATTATAAAAATAAAATTTTAAGTCTAGTAATATTCATTTTATTATGAGAATAAATTTTAAATTTATTAATATTATAATTAAATTTGATAATTTACTCAAATTTAAAGAATTACTTTTAATATATCTACGATACACTTATTTTTTATGTTAAAAAATAATAATGAATTTAATGTTGCTATACATTAAAATGTCTCGAAATTGTCAGTGAATTAATAATAACAACATAAATGAACCCGTCCAGGACCGCCAAAAGTGGAAAGATTACTATACAAGAATTAGTGGGCCCATGTGCTGGCAACGATATCCTCACCCCCTTTCGACATGTTGTCTGCAAACAGGCACAGGATAAAGAACCTCGTAGTCCACCCCTTCGTTATCTTCACCTTCGAGTGACAGATAGAGCCAAAAAAAATCTCAATAACCGTCCAATCACAGCACCCCCATAGACCCCAAAAGGACAGACGCCCGATTAATGAGAGGAGAATATTGACAACGGAGGGCGTTATCTCTAGTGACGGCCACACACCTTATACCCTTACTCTACGCACGCCACGTGTCCCATCAAGCTTCCATCTTACGAGATAGCCCCGGCCCCACAGATGCCCCACGTGACCGCTCGCTTTCCTTCTCTCTCATCATCTTTTTGTTAAGTATATATTTTCCGCTCTAGGCTCCTACGAATGCCGCCATTAGCAGCAGCTCCACCACCGCTACCACTGGCAGACATGGATCACGCGGCGGACGCCTACCGGACGGATTTGATGACAATAACGAGATACGTGCTGAATGAGCAGTCCAAGCACCCTGAGTCTCGTGGAGATTTCACTATCCTCCTCAATCACATTGTTCTTGGTTGCAAGTTCGTTTGCTCTGCTGTCAACAAGGTCTTCCTCCCTCTCTCTCTCTCTCTCTCTCTCTCTCTCTCTCTCTCTCTCTCTACGGCCACATTCATTTTCTTCATTTACAGTTTACCATTGTTTCTTCTCATTTCTTGCTCGAATTCACTAGCTTTCTCTTTTTAACTGAACCTTTTTTCGCCGTTTCTCCGTCCTGCGTTGTACCTCCTGAAATTTGGTTTGTAGAATTGGATTCTAATATTTGTTGAAGGCAAAGCCTCTATTTTCTGTCGATTGATAATTGCGAAATTACGTCTCAATTTCGTGCTTTGCGGATAACTACAAAGATTTTCTGTCATAACCATATATTCTCAGTCGTGGAGGTTGAATGTAAAGTAAGCAAACTAGAGAATATTATACTAAATAAATGCTAAAACATATAGCTTCTTATGACTTTAATTGGTTTTGTATATCTTAAGTTAGTCTCTAATTATTTTGACCGGTGCAGGCTGGTCTTGCCAAACTTATTGGAATTGCTGGGGAGACCAACGTTCAGGCAAATTTTTTATGAGTCCATCGACATGTCTCTCTTTAGATATTTTTATTTTCCGCGTGTTTTTGGTTAATTGAAAGTATTGGTACAATCTCTTTTTGCTGTGTGTTGAAGTCGATTTATATTTTGCTTCAATTTTGACCTGTTCTGGGAAAAGGGTGAAGAGCAAAAGAAGCTGGACGTGCTTTCTAATGAAGTTTTCATTAAGGCTTTGGTGAGCAGCGGACGAACTGTAAGTGTCAGGGCAATCTGTTTATTAAAAGTATAGAGTTCTCCTGTGCTGTGACTTCCTCCAACAGTTTGGATTCCGTGGCAGTGCATCCTTGTCTCGGAAGAGGATGAAGAGGCAACATTTGTGGAGGCTGCCAAGCGTGGAAAGTATTGGCTATGCTCTCAGTTTGCTGTTTTTCCTTTCGTTGTAGCCTTTCCCGTATTTTTATAGATTGTTTGATTCTCCGATTTAGTCTCCTCTTAATGCAAACATGTTATGCATGTGCCACATGAGCAGGTACTGTGTTGTTTTTGATCCCTTGGATGGATCCTCCAACATTGACTGTGGTGTATCTATTGGCACGGTATGGCCTTTCCTCTCCAAACATTGTAGATTGCATTTTCTTCACCTCAAATGTGTTAATTGCATGATAAAATAGTGGCTGTTCTCTTTCATTTAGATATTTGGAATTTACTTAGTGAAACATGGCAATGAACCAACTCTAGACGATGTCTTGCAACCTGGGAAAAATATGTTGGCAGCTGGCTATTGCATGTATGGGAGCTCTTGTACGGTATGAGAGCTCTCCTTGGCTGTGATTTTGATTCCCAGCTTTTGTTTAATTATATGTTATTTCTTCTTTAACTGGGTTCTTTGAAATGGGTAATGAGGTTTTTTTTGTTCACTTCTCCTTCCACTGTTCTGCACTAACTCCAGAACAAATGACTGATATTGCAGCTTGTATTAAGCACTGGAAAAGGTGTTAATGGATTCACCCTTGATCCCTCGCTTGGAGAGTTCATTCTTACTCACCCTGACATTAAGGTGCACTTGCTATATGAGTTTTGGAGTAATTGCCCAAAATCATTCTGTTATCAGCATTGTTGATCTAAGTAGTAAACAATGGAATTCTTAATGGCACTGCATATATACTTGGTACGGTAATTCTGTTAATTTTACCTATGCTCTTTAAGCATGAAATCTGGGCTCTCATTTGGGTGTTTGCAAAGCACCTCTTGGGAATACCATGTTTGTGCATCAGATCTTTTTTAAAAAAAAAAAAAAATTCTCTGGATAAGTTGGGAGGGTGGCGGATTTGAAACCAAGCTCATCATTTTTAGAGGAGAGATTTGTTCACCAACAAGAGTACTTTGGAGGATTTGTTTGCATTTATCCGAAGCAATTAATGTTTCTTTCTTGAATTTCTCTTTGTACAGATTCCAAAGAAAGGAAAGATTTACTCAGTAAATGAAGGAAATGCCAAAAACTGGGATAGTCCAACAGCTAAGTATGTAATGTTCATTTTAGTGATTTCTTAGCTTTCTGCTGATTCTGTGCTGTAGTTAACCAATACCTTATGATTTTAGGTTTGTGGAAAATTGCAAATTCCCCAATGATGGTTCTTCACCAAAGTCTTTGAGATACATTGGAAGGTATGATGGATCTGCATCCTGGCAAATAAGATATTTTTTGCTGCCAGTTCTCTTTTATGGCATTAAGTTATACTGTTTGCAAATGCTCGGATGTGACCATTCTTTTACTGGCAGTTTGCTTTTGTTCTAATTATACTTCAGGTTGGTTGAACGTGTAATGTCCACTTCTTTGCTTTTTAACTTTCTCCCTTTTGAGTTGGATCTGTCATCTACAATTCTGTGATTGTGTTTCTTTAGTCCTGCACTTTGCATAAGAAGTATGATTTTTCTTACTTACATCTTAATCTTGCAAACTATCTCTGGTGGCTGATAGTGCACTATCTGTAGCTAGTTGTTCCAAAGAATATAGTCCCTTTGCAACATGCGTAACTTTGTCAATATTGAGAAATCTTTAAGTTTGTCACCTGGTGCTGCAGTTTCTGAAGTCATTTCATCATCTTGCATTGAAAGAGTTTGTTAAGTTGGCTGTTACTTATAATATTGTAGCTTTCATGGTTTGGCGATTAAATGCAGCTCTGGCTACCTCTGAAATATGAAATTAAGAAAATGGATTCTTCTCTTTCTGTAATCAGAATTTCATCCTGCCAAAATGCTGTTACATTTCCAATATCACTTGAAGCTGCCTTGATTAGCAGAACAATTAACCATACAAACCAACCAATTATTGTGTGCTTTTTCTTCATCTGCTACCAAAAACATAATCATACCCTTCCAAACATGAGTTATGACAAACATGAAATATAACTTACACCAGGAAGAAATTTTGTTGGGCCCACTTTATATAATTAATTTTGATAATACTTCTATGTGATCTGGTTTTGTTATTCTCCTATGGACATAATTTCTAGTTATTTTTATCATGATGAACAGCATGGTAGCTGATGTCCATCGCACATTACTTTATGGGGGGATATTTTTGTACCCTGCTGATAAGAAGAGCCCTAAAGGGAAACTGCGGTATGAATTTTATGAACACTTGGGGAAATTTTGTGAATCTTGGTCTTGTCTCGTTTTCTTTATGTTGCGGACTTACTCTGGGACCCTGAGTGATTAAATTTATGTGAACCAGGGTTCTCTATGAAGTTTTCCCAATGTCATTTTTGATGGAACAAGCTGGAGGTCAGGCTTTTACGGGCCAGCAACGGGTATTGACTTCATCATTTGTTTGATCATCTGTTTTTCTTTATGTATGCTCAAAATGCAAAAGCTGTTATCCTGCAAAAGTTTGTGTATGTTTTGTTTCACTTTGCTTCCGCGCTACAAGACATAATGACATTGTTGTCAAGAAACATCTGTTCTCCTGTACATTTGAGGAACAATAACCGGACCAACCACCTTTACAGTGCAAGCTGCTTGAGGCAAGCTCTGATTGACGGTAAAAGAATAGTGGGGGTGAAATTTGTGTTTCTTGTATTCTTTTATCTAACATTGACTAAATACCTTGGCAGGCACTTGATTTGGTTCCAGAAAAGATCCATGACCGATCTCCAATATTTCTGGGAAGCTATGATGATGTTGAGCAAATCAAAGCGCTCTATGCTGAAGAAGAAAACAACCTTTAAAGAAGCATTCTCTAGTTTCGCTTCCTTATGTCTCCCTTTGGGCGGTTGACCACAGCTCAAATGGTGTATTCATGAGAAGTGCAACTCTTTCACCAGTTTTCTTGGATATCATAATACATTATACACTCATAAGAAATCTCCTGCTAAATCACGTCAAAGTATAGGCAAAATGAGGGTGCCGGGGGCGCAAGAACGTAGGGAATTATTCTGAAACGAATTGGTAATGGAGAGACAGAAATGGGATTGCTTGCGAGCAACACGATAGGTTTTCCTTAAAAAGGAAAATTACGCACAAACTGGTTGTGATTACATGAAAGTGATAACTAAGCCAAGGAATCCAAGGCATTTAACTACACTGAGCGGCTCCTCGTTAAGCATGGATAAATTGAGGCTCCCGATCAATGCCCATCTTCTCCTCGGGCGAAAGTGGGAATGCAAAATTCCATCCGGACGCGCCCATGCGTTATTGGTTTCGTTCATCAGAAGCCATAGTGGACTTCAGTCACTCACTTTTCCACGAGTGTGGTGTACATTTAATTTTCTATCTCACAACAATTGTTTTTCGCCCCCACGTTTGGACTTGAGTTAACATATGAAAATCAAATTAAAAAATCCTATTAATAAAATTATTAGTAAACCTAAAGGATGCCTTCTAATTTGGACTTCACCTTCAATCTTACGACCCGAGTAAAAAAGTGTAACGAAAATCAAAATCAATCACAGTTCCCAGTTTTTCATGTATTGCACTCGTTAAAAAGGTATAAAAATGTTAAGAAGGTATTAAAAAAAAAAAAAGAGTTAAGAAGAAAAACAATTTGGGCTGGGCCCAAACTACTATTTAAGAGTAAAAGTCAAATACGTGCATATCCAAGAGAAAAGACGGCGCCGACTCACTCCACTATATATATATATATGTCATGTTTGGGTTCAAGTCGCCCGATAGACTTCAGAGAATGAGAAAAACCGTCACGTCTCAACGGTCAATTTTTAGTCCCCCGCCGTTTCCTTGCATCTACGCTAATTAGACTCTCGCCAACAAGCCCAAGTATTTTCTAATGGCAATCACTGCTTAGGGTTCACAGATACTCGGCATTGTTCGAAGAATTCTGCCAAAGAACTCACAAAGATGGAAGCATCTTTAATTGATTCTTTTATTTTCTTATTTTCCACCCAAGTGTTGGCGCTGTTGCCGTGTTTGAGTTGATTTTTGGTTCTTTCATCCTTTGCGTGTTTCTTGCCAAGATTAACAGCATTTAGGGGATATTAGCAATAATGTGAGGATTTTGGTACTGGAATTTGCGACTGGGCATCACATTTGCAGTTATCCAGTTTCCTGGACGTGCAAGCTCGTTCTTCGTATCTTTTTTCTTTACCCTTCACGTTGCTTGATCTGATTGTTATGTTGTATGTTTTTTTTTTTTTTCTTTCTTTTTTTTTTTGCCTATCCGGCGTCGTGTGATCCTTTTTGGTCTTTTTCTTCTTTTTTTTAAAAAATTTTTTCACGGCCTTTGTTGCTTAGCCCATGCGAAAAAAAAAAAAAATCATTCGTTAAGTTGAGGAATTTAGGGTAAGTTTGAATTCTTCCGTTCTTATGAACCAGATACTTTTTTTTTTTCACCTTTTTCTTTATTATTATTATTTTTTTTTCTTCCTCTCACACATCTGACGTGTCTATTGCTTTTCTCACTCACATCAAATACAAAGAAATTACTATGCCGCACCCAATAAGATCCTTCCCCTTCCTCTCCCTCACCCGTCTCTTCTCTCTGCGGATATAAGAATGCAGCGACGCGCTAATAGCCATTAATCATTCATTTATGATAATATCAAATAATCAGAAGCCATAAACTTCCCAGATCTAATAAGGAACAGCCCCTGAACTTCGATTAAATTACGAAAATGTCCAGCGACAGCGACGAGGACGAGCTGCTCCAGATGGCGTTGAAGGAGCAGGCGCAGCGAGATCTGAATTACCAGAGACCTACGTCGTCCGCATCCGCTTTCAATCAGCGGAAGCCAGTGGAGAATTTTGTCCAGCCACCGAAGGCGCAGCGGCGGGAGGCGAGCATGCCGAATCATCATCAGCAGAACCCCCGCCACCAGCAGCAACAGCAGAAGAACCGGAGAGTGGTGGAGGAAGATGATGACTCGGAGGTGGAAATGCTGAGCATATCGAGCGGAGATGAGGAGGTGAGTAAGGATCGGGGAGGAGCGAAAGGGCGAGGTGGCCCCACCGGCGGAGGAGGCAGAGGTGCCAGGGAGGTGGACAGAGCTTGGGATGGAGAGGAGCCTGATTGCTGGAAACGCGTTGATGAGACTGAGGTACGTTAGTTTATCAAGTTTATATATTCACGTTATACGCTCATCTTATTTGACTAGCTTGAATGTGTATGTGTTTGTAATTGGATTAGTGGAATTAAGTTTCTTCCCAGCTTGAGGTGGACGGACCTTTATCAGTGATCCGATGATTAATCTTCACTTGTGTTCTGTGAACTAGTATTTCTCTGGGTTTATCCTTAAAAGAAAAGTTGGTTGGGTAAGAGAAGTGCTGCACAGAAGAGTTGTGATGATGCCTAGGTGTGAGGCATTTGTGTCTTTAGACGTATGTATGCACTGATGGTTGGGTGCTCTAGGTTTCATTTACAGTTTGTTAATTCCGGCTATTGGGTATGCCTGATTAAGAAAAAGGTTAAATCAGATTAGAGCTTTTTAATCCCTGATGTGGTCTTAGGTTTGCTTTTGATATATGGTTTAACCAATTCACTCGGTTAACTTCTTTTCTTGTAATACCTGGATAAAATGCCCATTTCTTTTGATCTCTCTTCTCTGCTTGATTCACACTGACTGCTACTTGGAAAATATAAATCTTGGAATTAAAGTCTAGAAATAATAACTATGGATTCCTTAAGTTGGAAATAATGTAACAGAGAACAAACAGCTAGAGTTACAGCCCTCTATTACAAATTTGGCTTTCTTATTTGAATATGTTTATGCCATGATCCTTTGACAGCTTGCTCGTAGGGTCCGTGATATGCGAGAAACGAGAACAGCACCAGTGGCACAAAAATTTGAGCGGAAACCATCGGCATTGGGCAGGAAGGGGCTCAACAGTCTCCAGTCATTCCCTCGTGGCATAGAATGTATAGATCCACTAGGATTGGGGTAGCTTCTTTTTCACTTCATGTCTTGGATTGCTGAGTCATATTGCTTCATATCTCACATTGATATGCAGTTTTCAATGCTATTATGGTTTTCTAATGCCTGCTTAGGTAGTGGACCCTGATAGCTGTTTATCACTTTCAGCATTTTCAGCTTTCTGGACATTATATCAGCATATGCTGAAAGATGGGTTTATGCTATTTGATTTTTTAAAACATGTAATTTACTTCCATTCAAGGGTATGGAAAATTACCCTATGATTTACTATCTATTGACAATTCTTCATCCCCAGTGTTGATTTTGCTAACCTGTGTTTTGCCCTATAGGATAATAGATAACCGAACATTAAGGTTGATCACGGATTCATCAGAAAGCTCTCCAACTATATCTGATAAAGAGCAGCCGGACAGTAACCTTCGCGGTCTCTCTCTCTTTTTCCCAATTTTTTTCGTTTCATCTTGCTAGCTTTGTAGAATCAATGTCTGGGAAATTGTTTGAATACAAAGTTAACATAGTGCATGTGTTAGGTTGGAAAAGATTAGGAACTTCATCCAACTTGCAAGTGTTTTCAGCAGCTTGAAAACTACTTTTTGGCAGCATTTTAATGCATCAATCATTTCTCCATCCTTAGGTGGGCTGTCTGCAGAACTTTATTAAATCAGAACAAATGTCATTATACACTCCTGTTGAAAACTATGGAAAAGTCTAAGGCACCTTTCAAACTCCTAGTTATCTTTCTGGTATTCCATCAATCATCAGTTTGCACAAATAGCTGATATGGGACGACAGAGCATGGGAAGTTAGTTGTTAAGACCCTTTGGGTCTTGTTGGAATTCATTAGAGAAGATTTTTAGAGATGAAAGGCCTTTCCTTGTTTTGTTACTAAATTCAAAGAATAATGCTTATGAGAGGGAAAGGACCTATACATTAGGCAGCATTGTGCACCTTCATGGATTTTCATACATGTTTGTATTGGATACACTGATATTCTTTTGGTTGCCAAATGTGGAAATCAACCTAATTCCATAAAACCCATTTGTTGATCACCATTCTTCTGTAGTAAGTAATATTCACATGATCCACCTACTGTTTTACAACTTTGGAGGCTTCTTAGACATTGTTGCTTTTTATGCTGACAAATACTTTTATTTTTATATATCCAGAGAAGCTGCTATATTTCTCTGAAAGGTTTGACTCAAAGCTGTTTCTATCCCGTATACATCAAGATACAAGTTCAGCAGACTTGGAGAGTGGTGCTCTTGCTTTGAAAACTGATCTTAAGGGACGTACTCAACAGAGAAAACAATTAGTTAAAGACAATTTTGACTGCTTTGTCTCCTGCAAAACTACAATTGATGGTATGCAAGCATCATGCGTCATTTGGATTGCTAACATTACTTATTAGGACAAATGGGCTCGAGATTTGGTTGAAAACTGGCTTCATGTACTCATAGTCTTTATTGCATGAACATGGTACAATTCTTGCTGTTGATGATGTTTTAGCTTTTTCTTGGTATTGATGTGGAAGATCATGTATTATTTGTAGATATTGAGTCTAAATTGAAACGAATTGAAGAAGATCCTGATGGTTCTGGGACTTCTCACCTGTTTAACTGCATGCAAGGAGTAACTTCACTGGCTAATCGTGCTTTTGAGCCTTTATTTGAACGACAGGTTGGTAAGGTTTAACATTTTGGACTATTTTGGAGTTCTTGCCTTTGATGCAACATGAGTCACTTGTCTTGTTCCTAAAAACAGGCTCAGGCTGAGAAGATCCGGTCTGTCCAAGGAATGCTTCAGAGATTCCGAACACTTTTTAACTTGCCTAGTACCATTCGTGGAAGCATTACTAAGGGTGAATATGACTTGGCAGTTAGGGAATACAAAAAGGCGAAATCAATTGCTCTGCCTTCTCATGTATGCAAAGATAGAAAACCACTTTATTGCCATGGGTTGCTTGAGGCTGATGCTTCCATTTAAATCTTTGGGCATATAGCAGTCTAACTGTTCAAATGAACTTCATACATTTGTTACTCCTGATTCATGCTTGTGATGAAGGCTTATATTTGCTGATTCTCAACTAAAATCCTCATATGCTTTACAATTGCATGTATGCGTTGGATTATGGATGCAACAGTTTCATGGAACTCATGAACTTGGTTCCTTCTCTGGTGATTAACAGTGAGAGTTTTCCATGTGCTGCCTGCTTGGTGAACCCCTCTCCCCCCCCCAAAAAAAAAGCTTCCTCTCAACTTTATTTCATTGGTGTTTTTGTATGCATGAGTTCTGATTATTAAAGAACCATGTTTTCTTTCCATTAAAGGATGTTCCTAGTGCACAAGTCTCCCACACACTATGAGGTCAGAGGGAGGGCTAGATGTATGCGGCCTTTTCACATAGAGGTTGTTTTTGTGACTCAAACCCATGACTTCTAGGTCACAATGGAGTTTTTTTTTTTTTTTTTCACCATTATACTAAGGCTTGCCCTTCTAAATATAATAGCTGGAGTCTGAGGTAAACTTTTTGCTGTTGCCAGGATTGAACCTGGTCACTTGTGTGACAGGTGGGAGTACTCACCACCGTATTCTTTTATATGATACCTGCATTTGCAATCCCCCCTTACTTGTCTTTTGATCTGCATGAACTTTTGAACAAAATCATGATGAGGTGGATGATCAGGTCAACCATGACAAGTATGGAACATATAGTCTTATGTGGTTTGTATATTGTTACCTAAAGATCCTAGTCTCCTAGCATATCTGGTGGTTGAATTTTCTTTAGTACATCGCTTTGATCAAATGGACATTGTTCCTTTGCTCAGAGCTGCTAATTCATTGTGTGAATAGTTACTGATCTTGCATTGATGTCAGGTAAATATACTAAAACGTGTTCTTGAAGAGGTTGAAAAAGTGATGCATGAGTTCAAAGGCACTCTCTATAAGTCTATGGAGGATCCACAGATAGACCTAACAAATGTAAGTCCTTTTTCCTTTTCTCTCCCTTTCTTTGTGTGAATAGACCCAACTGATATTATCCATTGAGTTAATCAATTATCAGCCACAATCCATTGGTTTTTTAATTTTATTATTTTATACTCTGCCCTGTTGGGCAAAAGCAGTGCATGAGTAGTGGTAATTTTATGTTCATAATTTATAAAAGATGTATGTACTATTCATTTTTTCTTTTGTAGCTAGTTACTAATTCTTATGGTTCACATAGCTTGAGAACACAGTGAGGCTTTTGTTGGAGCTGGAACCCAAATCTGATCCTGTGTGGCATTATTTAAACATACAGGTCAGTTAATCCTTATTCACAACATATGTTGAATGCTATGGATAAATAAATATTCTGTCTACTGGCAGATTTTTCTAAGGTACATTATCATGTTCACTGGACTTATAGCTTAGCTAGTGAAGTCAGTATGGTGGATCTGTGTTGGAGTTTCATTCTTATTTTAATAATATTCATCTAAGTGCTACCTGCTTTTGACCAATCTTCTATTGCAATAGAAGGTCAACTTGTTGATTTTCAGGGTTTATCTGTTGGCAGAATCACAGAATACGAGGATTGCTAGAACAATGCACATTAGATCATGAAGCAAGAATGGAAAGTTTGAATAATGAAATGCGTGAAAGAGCACTTTCTGATGCAAGGTGGAAGCAAATTCAAAAAAATATGAATCAATTGGTAAGCACAATCATTTTTAGTAATTGAACTGTGTTTGTATGAAATGTACCCATGATTTCATACTGGACAATGACTTATTCCTTACATATTCTCCTTTATACTGTCAGTCAGATACTGAGTATTCCCTTGGCATGGGAAATGTTCATGCACCCATAGATTCACAGTTGGTGGACATAACTGGTGAAGAAGTTAATGCTCTTAGAGGAAAGTACATCCGAAGGCTAACTGCTGTACTTAACCATCACATACCAGCCTTTTGGAAAATAGCACTTTCTGTTTCCAGTGGTAAATTTGCAAAGGTATTTGGAATTTTGGCCTTCTTTTAGTCATTGAGTTAAAAGCTGGAGTATATTGTATTGTGAATCAGATTGGTGACTGAAGTAGGTTGGAAATTGGAACATACAACTTCTAAAACATTTAAATGCAATTTACCTTCCTCCACCTGTTGGGAGAATTAAGATGGTTCTGCTGACCACCTTTAACCCATTTCAACCTCATTAGCTGTCCAGTACTGCTACCAAATAAGGTGTCATGGGCTCTTAATCTGGTTGACTTAGGAAAACTTTGTGACTAGTAAATGAATAGTTTTGTGACCTTTCAGCCTTTGATCAAGGCAATGGCTGCCTCTTTTCCAAGTCATGGAGCAAAGCTCATTGTCTTGATTCAGAAAGGCAATTGCTTCTGTTGCTGTAACAAGGCACTGGTTATCAGCAAATATAGCAGCTTGTGTGTTAAGGTCTATTGTGTTTTTTGTAAGGTAATTTGACCTTTCATTTTGATTATGAATCTTCCTGTTTCAGTCTTCACAAGTTTCTGCTGAAAGCAATGTTAATACTTCAGCAAATAAAAATGAAGAAAAAGTTGGTGACAGGAGATACTCAGCACATTCTCTTGATGAAGTTGCTGGCATGATACGCAACACCATATCTGCATACGAAGTCAAGGTCAATATGCATTCAAGGATTTCTTTGTGGCTAGTGCTTTGCTTTTTCTAGTTGGAGAGTAATCTTCACAGGTTGATCCAAAGAGGTTTGCTTCTGCTGCAGGTTCACAACACATTTCGTGACCTTGAAGAATCCAATATTCTTGGTTCACATATGAGTGATGTCATTAAGGAAATATCCAAAGCCTGCCAAGCTTTTGAGTCAAAAGACTCAGCTCCACCAATTGCTGGTGTGTAAGCTCTTTCCAAAGCTGCTGTTTTTGTGTTTTCAAATTCTGACTTGTTCAACCCTTTGTTACAGTTACAGCACTCAGAACCCTCCAGGCAGAGCTGTCAAAGATTTACATACTTAGACTTTGCTCCTGGATGCGGGTAACAACAGAAGACATTTCAAAACAAGAAACTTGGGTTCCAGTTTCTATTCTTGAAAGGAATAAATCTCCATATACAATCTCTTTCTTGCCTCTGGCTTTTCGCTTTGTTGTAGGCTCAGCAATGGACCAGATCAATCTGTAAGTCACTGCTGGTTGTGAGTACATGGCAGTTTAGGGTTATTTTACTGGTACTTAAACGAGCTCATGCTTTGTTGTTGCTAATGGCCTGCTGATTTCCTTCCCTTGTACTGTCATGATGGTGTCAGAGTTACAGTGATATCTGTCCTATATAAGATTTCTTATCTTCACTGTTGTGTAGTATATTAAAATTTGAAGGCAGAGGTAGACTTTTATTTAGGATCAAAAGGGGTGCAGCTTGGGCTGCTATTGCTTTGGCTTGACAATTAGTACTTTTCATCATGTATCTGGAAACATGGGTGGACATCCTATCAAGTTTATCACCAAGGGTGTCAGCTAATTTATCAGTCACTCAGCAGATCTCCAAAGACCTAGACAAATGAAAACCAAAAGACAAATAGAAAAGACCTGGAAAATTTCCATCTTACCTTGGACATGGGAGATTTGGTTGGGAGTTTCTCTCGTTGTTATGTAGCTCAGTCATTGAACAACGACGACAAGAAATAGATAGATCTTTTTGGAAAATGTAGATAGAGAATGTAACTGAACTGGGGAACTCTATTGAAAATCCCATAAATCAAGAGAAAATGAACTTTGTTGTCCTCCTACTGCATTGTAGGACTTCTGAACATTGAACACTAGTAACATGCTATCTTCAGTTCACCAATATACTCTGCTGGCTTATTATTTTTCCTCTGCAGAATGATTCAGTCTTTAAGGAGTGAGGCTAGAAAGTCAGAAGACATTTTTGTTCAACTTCAAGAAATTCAAGAATCTGTTAGACTTGCCTTCTTAAACTGTTTCCTGGACTTTGCTGGTACAATGGAATTTTCTTTTGCTGCTTGATATTGGGAAGTGTGTTGAAAAATATGTATATCCAATGATACTTTCATTTTGTGCCCACTTATCAGGTCATTTGGAACATATTGGAAGTGAGCTTGCCCAAAATAGATCAAGCAAAGAAAATGTTCATTTACAGAATTACCTTTCTTATGAAACAGAAGAAACTTTGTCATCTAATCTCCCAGGAAGTGTTGTTGATCCACATAAACAGTTGCTGATAGTCCTAAGCAATATTGGATACTGCAAAGATGAACTTTCTTCTGAGTTGTACAACAAGTACAAATATATTTGGTCGCAGTCCAGGTATGTAGTTAACTCTCCCCAGCCCCTCTCCAGAGGGCTTATATCACTACTGCGTGGGTTACTTTGCAGCAACTGTATTTGTAGGCCATATGTATCAGACTGATGGTTGTGCTGCAGTATGTGGTCTGGCTCAGCTACTGACCTGGCCTCAGCTAAAGAAATCAGTTTGGGCAAACATCAATTATGGGATGCACCCTAATGCCTTAAGCTGGTCATAGATCATGTTTAGAATTAGCATGGGTCATACCTAATGGCTGTAATTATTGTGAGAAGAGAATTATACCTTCCAAGTAAGATTTATTAGGACTGTTGAAGTATTTTTGGCTCTACTTGTATCATTTGGGCTACCATCTCCATACTTGAATTCCACACACCGATGGATAGAATTGAATTTTTTATTGTTTTCAGATGTTCAGGCATTGTCAGGCTGATTTATATGTTGCACTAAACCTAAACTTCTCATAAAGGAAGTGTACACTCTTGTATCCCTTCTACTGATTGCTGTTATGAAGTCAGTACCATATCTTTGCTATGGCAGGGAAAAAGATGATGAAGAAAGTGATATCCAGGATCTTGTGATGTCTTTCTCTGGCCTTGAAGAGAAGGTCCTTGAACAATATGCTTTTGCAAAGGTAAAGGAGTACAGCTTATCATGTTTCATCAACTTTGGTGGATACATGCACACACAAGCATAAGGTGGAAAATTATAAATTGCTGTTGTTGTGTGAGAATGCCCTTGTGCTTGTAATACACGCTTTATCATGTCGATAATGATTTATGGGGTGTTACCAGTATTGTTATTTTCTTTTTGTTGGACCTATTGGTTGAATGATCTTGAATCATAATAGAACAGAATGGCCAGAAAAACTCGTGTAGCTAACCCTAATTAAATTTGGGATTAAAGTGTTGTTGTTGTTATATCTTATGTGCAACACCCTCCCCTGTTCCCCCCACCATAAACATGGAGAGAGAGAGAGATTATCCCTTATTGAGTATTTGTTCAGCCTGCTGCCGGTTTTTGGATGTTGGTATTATAATGGAATGGGCATTGCTAAATGTGGCTTTTATTTTAGAGAAGTTGTTCCTCATTCTGAGAAAGATCTTAACAACTTAAAAACCATAACTTAATTTGATAATTGTTCCTTTTTTGGATAATTTATTGCGTGTAATGTTTGCTTCTCACCAGGCAGATGTGATCAGAAAAGCAGCTATGGACTATTTGATCAATTCTGGTATCCAATGGGGAGCGGCGCCTGTAGTCAAAGTGAGAATTTGGTGATTGAGGACTGGTTATCTTTGTTTTTTTCCTTTTTTTTTTTCTCTATATTTCACTGTTCTTTCCAGGAGTGTCCTTCCCAATATAAGATGGTTGAAAAAATTGAACATTTATTCCTTACAGGGTGTACGTGATGCTGCTGTGGAGTTGTTGCACACTTTAGTGGCTGTGCATTCAGAGGTATTTTATGTGTATTTATGAGCCTTTGATTTGGTTTCCTCTAAGATTCTGGATCAGGCTTCTGGAGAGGACAAAAGATCCTACAAATTCATGAATATTGACTGCATTAATGATCATTTCTAGCTTGCTGTATTTTTTATGCAACAATTTAGAAGGAATATTTGTCCAAGAATACAGTAGCACTTCTCTTGACCAACTATTCATTAATGATAATAATAATAACAGTTATTATTATTATAATGATTATTATCATTATTTGTGCAATTGGAAACACTCTGATGTAGGTTAATTTTCTCATCACAGGTCTTTGCTGGGGCGAAACCTTTTTTAGATAAGACACTTGGTATTCTTGTGGAAGGTCTAATAGATACTTTTCTGAGCATTTTCCATGAAAACAGAACCAAAGATCTCAGGTCACTGGATGCAAATGGTTTCTGTCAGCTTATGCTCGAGGTAAGCTGTCAGCCGTGGTCTCAATTTTTTTTTTTTTCGGTGTTACATGTGATGTGGTTTTACTAGGTGGCATGTTTTTGAATTGAGCTGCTTAATGATTAGAGGACGGATTACCTCATTGCTGTAAATGGTTTCTGTGGTTTGTTTAGATGGAGTGGGTACCTAATTGATGAGAGGATTTAATTTCTATAACATGTGCCTTCTGCAGCTTGAATACTTCGAGGCCATATTGAATCCATATTTTACACCTGATGCAAGGGATTCTCTTAAATCCTTACAAGGATTACTGTTGGAAAAAGCCACTGAGAATGTGGCTGAAACTGTTGAAAATCCAGGGCATCAACGCAGATCAACTCGTGGTAGTGAAGATGCACTCGCAGATGACAGGCAGCAAGGATTGACTGTATCGCCAGATGACCTGATTGTAAGATTGTTCTTTTCTCTGGACATTCCACTATCTGAGATTATATTTGAACCCAATCAACCAGGCTCATAGGGTGGTTGGCCATAAGAGCAAAGCTCTTGGAGGGAGGATGGGCGCTCAAATCCCAGCTCCTTCAAATTCCTACAAAATGCAGGCTGTAATTCTGATGTACTAAAAAATATATATATATATATATATATTGCATTTGAGCCTACCAAGTGAATCATTATAGTTATTGGTATCGATTGAACTTTGGTATAAGCAATGCAAACACATTGAAGAGCTCCAGAACAAAGTCAGTGGAGTAATCATGGTATTGCAATGAATATAAATGTGTGTAGAAAAAGAAAGAATTGTAGGATATTTTTCATCACAAAAAGTATTCTTGTCATGTCTTTCTAATATGGTTAATGGATCTGTTATGCTCTTAAATATACTTTGTTAAAATGTTTTTGGTGTTTTTCAGGCGCTCGCTCAGCAGTGTAGCTCTGAGTTGCTTCAAACAGAGCTCGAAAGGACGCGTATTAATACAGCTTGCTTTGTTGAGTCCATGCCCCTGGACTCAGTGCCAGAACCAGCAAAATCTGCTTATGCATTCAAAGGATCAATGGATTCTCCCAGCAGAAACTACAGAGCTACACAAGCAACTGCATCCCCGCGTTACACTCGGCATAGGCGTCGATGATACATTCAGTGTTTGAAACTGCAAGTTTTGCCTTCCAAATTTTTCCCTTGTTCAAGCGCAATTGTTGTATAGTTATCGTGTAATCAAGTCAACGGAATCCATATTCTTTTCGGATGCAAGTCCCTCTTTGTGTAATTTGTGCAAAATTTTCAGCTTATTGAAGGAGCTATGTTATTTCTCAAGGAACAGGGAATCAGCGTATGATTTGCATCCTAAGAACAGGGACTTAAAATCTTTCATTTTTTCTTTTTTTCTTCTTTTTTAATATAATTTGAAATATTGAGTTTTTTTTTAATTTAGTTTTAAATGTTATGTTTTCGTATCAATAGAGTTTAGTCAGCGATGAAATACAGTTTGACTGTTAATTATGTATATTAATTGAATAAAAAATAATAAAATAAATTAAGTACAAATTAAAAGTATGTTTTCGCTTAAAATTAACTTCAAATATTAAGTAAAGCATCACATTCATCCCGTTCTCCACTTCTGGCAAGCATATCTTCTCTTCTTCCGCTAGCCTGCCTTGCGGTCTCTTCTTATCCTTCCTCTTTCTCCTATCTCGTCTCCTCTAAACTCAAGCATAAAATTACATCTCTACCTTGCCACTTTCTCTTATCTCGACCCCTCTAAACTTGGGCTTAAAATTACCCCTCATTCTTACCTACAATAATTTCAACTTCGCTTCTCTCTTTTCAAAACTCGTTTCATTGGCACAAAATGATGGTAGGAGCGATGGTGGCGGTGATTTGTATTGGAAATTAGTTTTAAATGAGATATCCAATTTTAAGAAGTATTTTACTCATTTTATTATTTTTTTAGTCCGATTAATATACCTACTTAATGGTTAAGTTATCTTTTCTTACTGATTGTACTCGATTAACATAGAATCAAAACGTTTATGATTAAATTGAAATGTGTTAAATGTTTAATACTACATTGAAAAAAAACAAAAAGTTTAAAACAATAAATATACTTATCCCTGAAGAAAAATAACACCTTGTTAGTAATCACGCTTTGAAAAATATACTTGGTTCTTTTAAAACTTCACACAAAAGAATTGTGTTTGCACTCGTGCTTCGTAGTAAACGTAAGAATAACTTGGAACTTGCCCAGGATGTAGGTAAAATGTAAGAGTTAATGCTGTTCTCACCATAAATTTCCGTAGACGTCCTGGGCAGAGGAAGTGAGAAAAGAAGGCAACTGATAAAGGCCACCAACTCCTCTCGTCTTCATTAAGCATCACTGTGCTTTCCTAGACATCGGTACCTTGCTATGATAGTCGTGTGAAAATAAAAAATGTCCCATTTATCCTATCATCCCTACGTACAGTGATGGGCATTGTTTTAGATGTTTGCCTAATATACAGGTGATCAGAGGCAAACCACCGGGCAGTTGCAGTTCATTGGCTTTCCCTGGCCACAAGGTTAAAATATAGCTGGACTAGGTCCACTTGATGGAAGTTCACAAGTCTGAATCGATGAGATTTGGAATTATAGCCATACATCATCTAGATTCACGATTTACCTCAATTACATAAGGAATTAAAAATTGTTTGTCATTCCATAGTTTCTCACCTGAATTGTCATTAACTCCACAAAAACAACAAATCTTGAGAAGTCGTCAAATGCAGCAATAGTGAGGTAATCATGATTCTGAAAATATGTGAAGTTCCCCTACAATTGCACCCTGAACTTCATGCTCTGGACTATGTCGTCCTCAGTGGAGGAGAAACCAATATCACACCATCTCCTCTGACAAACAGAAAAGGTACAGTACGCCTTGTAGTCTGACACAAAAGAAAAAGGGTGTAGAAGGTTAGCTTAGCCCCTTAAAAAGGTATTGCAAATCCAACTGAGGCACTTGATCACCTGTGTTTCTTTCACTCCCACCCCCCCCCATACAGACAAAAACCCCCGAAAAATTAAAAAAACAATTGGTTTTCCACATGATAGGAACACTGCAATGCTTTCATTGATGGCACTTCATTACCTAATACTACTTCTAAAACCCATAAAAGTGCTCACTCACTTCCATATTCTTTTTGATGGAGAAATTTCCACAAGTTTTCATTCATGCCTGGTGCTTAGAATATATTGTCCTTACTACTTGGGTTTGCTCAATCTTGATAAAAACCAAATAGTTAAATGGGCTCTGACTGTAAGGCAAGACGCATAGTTTTCAGATGTCATCTGCATAACTAAGTGGAAATTGATCGCCTTTGAATGGAAAAGGCAGTAAATAATACAGATGCCATTTTACCACAACAGGCAACAACTGAAATTTACAAACCAAAAGAGGAAAATAAACAAAAATGTCACACAACATACCCGAACAATCTCCTCATAAGTCTCGTCATCAATTTCTACGGTAGTGACAACTTCTTCAACATCGCCGAGAATCATATTTAGATGTTGATCATAAGCCTGCCGAGCCAGATTTCCATCAGAAACTATAATTACCCAACTAAAATAGAGAATCACAAATTGTCAGACATCCAATATTTTACTCCTCACCAAATTCATATTTCACTAACTGATTTCTGCTTCTTCTTTTTTTTTTTTTCGTTCGTTTCCAAAAAAGCTGAATATTTACTTGCAGGAAGATACAGGTTTTAGACGTATACATACTCAACTTGATTTATAGTAGCACCAGCCTCCTGCTTTCTTAATTTTCGAGCATGAGCAATGCTCACAGATTATCATAAACGAAATAAATAGTAGCAAACCTAATTGGCCCATCTAGTGAAAAATCAGAAAATCCGCAACTTTACACCAAAATGATACGTGGGGAAAGTTGAAAGGAAACAATCGGGATCCATTTTTTTCCCGGGGAGAACATACAATTGGCGATCTGGGTATTTCGAATACGAATACCCAAGCGCACCGAAGCCCGCCCCAAGCATCGAATAGATACACAAAAACGCACACAGATGCACACACAAGCAAACAGTAAAGCAAGCAGAGAAGCGAGTAGGTTGCAGCATATTGTAGTGAACGATTTCAGGAAGCGTGGAGGAAGGAGGCGCACATGGAGTTTTCCGCGGAGCTCGCGGTCGGACCGGAGCTTGACATAGATGCGCTCGTCGAGGCTGAGTCTGATGAGGTCCAAAGGCTCCTTCACCGCGCTCTCTTCCTCGCTCGCCATTTCCCTTTTTCTACCGCTATAGCGTAACGTCGTAACCCCTCTCTCCCTCTCTGCTTTTGGGGTTTTTTTTGGTTCGTTCGTCTCTTCGACATTTTCACTTGGGTTTTGGGCTAATAATAATAATAATTTTCTTTTTTTTTTGTTTTTGTGATAGCCCGAATACATTTGGGCGGAACCCGATAGTGGCTCCGTAAGAAAAAATCCGATCCGAACTTGGTACTCTCTCTCTCTCTCTCTCGATATATATATATACATAAACTCGCGTATAAAACGCTAGAAAAATCACTAAATCTGTACAACTCTTTCAATCTTCTCCAACATGATTGTCCCCTTAACAGGCTGAAACTTTTTAGATCTGTCACGCATTGACCCAAAATTGACCCAAGCAGCCAGGTTACATACCCCGATCAAGCTCACTGGCCTATCTCGTCTGACGGTAAAACCATATCGGTTAAGAGCCAGAACCATAACCTCTCAGTTCATCGACCAGACACGCGATCAAACCGGGTGGAAACGTCTCTGCACTGACATTTCCAGTGCCAGCGATTGTCAGTTTTGGTACAAGAGGGTGTTGTTTATGTTGTCATCCTCCGTCGTGTTTTATGTTGTCCATGTCAAAACCAAGCATACGAATAATTGTTTTATCGTTCTCCCAAAGTCCTACCTAAGCCAGTAAACCCATTACTCACCAGTTGAAAGTTCAGTATTACAATCTGACATTTTCTTTTTACGTTTAAATGATTAAATCAAACTGAGTTAGATATGGGGATTTTATAGAATGATGCAGGCGGAGTCAAATTTCCCAATAAAAAGGAAAAAGTGAAAAGTAACCAACACTCCAACCCTTGGGAATCAATAATTCGCAGATTTAGAGTTTTGCTGCTATCATTTGACAATAATTTGGAGAAACGTAAGCGATGTTTGTGGTGAACAGCCTCTGACCGAAAATTTCCACTCATTTTTATAATAAATTGATTGATTAGCCAATGCGCGCCCACCTCCATGGATGCCCATTACCATTATACATCAATTTTATTTTTTTATTTTTTTTGTCTCACCCATCATTTTTTAAATTGAGTAAAAAGTATTAGGGTTCCCATCAAGTAGCCTATACATCTTTTTATGATATGAATGCGTCCAAAGAACCAAATCACTTTTGTTGACGTTCGCTATAACAAAAATTGTGGATAGAGTGTGACATCTAATAATATTTAAAATATTATTTATATTCTAATTATTAAAAAATTAATTTTTTATCTTTTAAATTCTAAATTCTACTGCTAACAAAAATATGAGATTTATAAAAATAATTAATTTAATAATTTGATAAATTTTTAATATATAAAATATATATTTAAGAATTAAAAAAAACGAAAAAAATTATCTTATTATACCCAAATTGTCAACTTGGACACGTTAGACCCACCAGAATCAAGATCTTCTAATACATTGAATCTGTCATATTATGTGCAATAAAATAAGGAACGGATTAAATAAACTTAAAAAATAATAAATTTAAATAGATAGAATTGATTTTTATATTATATTATAAAATATTTTATATTACATAAAAATATCAATCTAATATAAAATATTTTATATATAATAAAAAATTTAATTACGTCAACTTACACTCACAATTTTTCAGTCCATTTTGATTTTCTAGGTACAAGACAATCAGGTGACACACGGAGGGATTTTACCCTTGCACAGAAATGCCAGTCTCTTAGCTCTCAGGGCTACCATCCAAATCAGGATGTTGGTTTTCTCTCCGAGATCTTAAAACTTAAAAAGGTCCTCCTGGATTCTCGCCTTATCTTTAGGGAACGTCTATTTTGATGCTTCACGGGTTTTTAGCTGCATGGAGTTGTGTTGCAGATAAGTAAGCTCTTCGCTTTTCTGTTGGTTGGATTTGGTTTTACATTTTGTCGAATACTTCGGTGTCGATTTCGTTGATCGAAGGTGGGTTTTGAACTGGGTATATTGGTTTTTGAAATGGGTTGTTCTTTGAATTTGTGGTTGGCTTTGTAGGAATTGGATTTGTGTGCTTGTGGAGCTAGATAGCTGGAGATGGAATGATTTGAGTGACAAGACTGAAAAAGGTGTATAATTTATTTTTGCTGACTCTAGACAATTGGCTTCCACAGAGACAGAAGTGGGGTGTTGAGTTGGGTTTTGGGGAATTGGGTTTAGGGTTTGATCAAAATTGTTGCTTTATAAGAAAAGAAAATGGAAGCAAATATATCACAGGGAGGCATCATGCCGGGTGGGCCACCTTTTGGAGGTCTTGACTTGCATGGATCGATGAGAGTTCATCAGCATCCACAGGCTATGAACCACCACCAGCATACTCTCCATCGCCAAGGGTCAGGTGTCAACCCCTGTATTCATGAGATTTGTCCCCTTACTATGGAAACCATGCACAACTCTGATCAAAGCGTTTCTTTGAATGATGAAGATGAACCAAGTTATACAGAAGAGGGCGTAGATGGTCAAAATGACGTGAGTAAAGGGAAAAAGGTGTTGCCATGGCAGCGTGTTAAGTGGACAGATAAGATGGTGAGGCTTTTGATAACTGCTGTGTCATACATAGGTGAGGATGTGACTTCAGATTGTGGTGGTGGCATGAGAAGAAAGTTTTCTGTTTTACAGAAAAAGGGCAAGTGGAAATCAGTCTCAAAGGTCATGGCTGAAAGGGGTTTTCATGTTTCACCACAGCAGTGTGAAGACAAGTTTAATGACCTTAACAAAAGGTATAAAAGATTGAATGATATGCTTGGGAGGGGCACCTCTTGCCAGGTTGTGGAGAAGCCTGAACTTTTGGATGTTATAGATTATCTAACAGAGAAACAGAAAGACGTTGTTAGGAAAATATTAAACTCAAAGCATCTATTCTACGAGGAGATGTGTTCATACCACAATGGAAATAGATTGCATCTGCCTCATGATCCAGCGTTGCAGCGTTCTGTGCGGTTGGCTCTTAGAAGTAGAGATGATCATGAGAATGATGAACTAAGGAGGCACCAGGATGATCTTGATGAAGATGATCAGGAACTGGAGACAGATGACCATGATGATTGTGAGGAGAATCATACTTCAAATGGAGGTGGCAAGGGCGTGTATGGGTTGTTTGGTGGTCCTTCAAAGAGGTCAAGACCAAGTCTGGGGCATGGAGGTTTTTGTTATGTGAATTCATCCCAGGACGGCAATAAGGGGTGTCATCCTCATCCAGAGTTTCCTCAAGTTGATATGAATCAAGTCTCGCCTGAAGGAACAAAAGCAGCTTGGTTACAAAAGCAGTGGACAGAATCTCGCAAACTTCAGTTAGAGGAACAGAAGCTACAAATTGAAGTTGAGATGTTGGAACTGGAAAAGCAGAGATTCAAGTGGCAAAGATTTAGCAAGAAAAAAGATCATGAATTAGAAAAATTAAGGATGGAAAATGAGAGAATGAAACTTGAGAATGAACGCATGGCATTGGAGCTGAAACGCAAAGAAATGGGTGCTAATTTTGCTTGATTTGCTTGTGAAATCCTGCTCAACACAGCAGATAAACTAGTGTTCAACACGACTTTCTGTTTACAGTAAGCTGATGTTGAACGATAACTGGAGCATCACTTAGCAGGGGGCTTTTTTGCTGGACATTACTACTTTACATGCATATGTTGTGTAAGTCTAAGATAGGAACAATATCATTTTCTTTTCTTTTTTTTTCTAAATTATGTTCAGTGTTCTTCTATGATCGATGATATTGTGGTGAGAAGCTTCTTCTTCACCCCCCTCTCTCCATGTATTTGGGTTTATATTTGAACTTGGATTATTCGCTTTGGCTTGATAATCCATCTTCCTTTTGTTGTGGCTCTAAATGCTTGGCTGTGATTTGTTTCAAGTGATGGGCTATGAAAGTTGATATCCATTGTTTGGATTCAAAAATTGTGCATATGAATTAGGTGGCATTTCTGTGGATTTCTAAATCAGGACATTTAGAGAGCTTTCTTGAGCAACCAAGGGCCATAGCTAATTATTTAGAGTTTCTGAGACGCTCTATAATTGTGATAAACTATTCTGTACATTCAGCTTTCTTTTATTTGGTTGATATAATGATCTAATAAGTTCATAAATTTTTCTTCTATCACAGAAGAGATAGAAGTCGTTAGTGCTCTTTAGATGGTTATAAACTTTTGTGCCAAAGATATTTTCTTCTTACCTCTGCAGGTTGATCCTTTTGTCAGCCTTTTTTTTTTTTTTTTTGGTACATTGAAAAACATCTTTTTTGTAAGTTTGCCATTATGATCTTTTGATTGACTGGTTAGAAGATCAAGGAAAACTCATGTTTTGGCAATTAAGCTTGTTTCAGTCAAGGTTATTTCTCATTTGTTGAATCTTGAAAGTCTGCAGATACAATTGTTATTTGTGTTGTTGATCACGTTGTTGATGTGAAATGTTGTGGATTCTCCCTCTTTCTCACACACACAAAAACACACACACATCTTGTTCCATGAGCTTACCTTTAACAAATTGGTTTTTATTGTTTGATGATGCATGCTGCTGAGAACTACTAAAACCTGGCATAAGGTCTGTCAGCAACAAGAAGCAGCGGGAAAAAACATGCATTTGCCAACATTTGATGTTGTTCTGCATGCAGAAAAGGGAAAAAGAAAAAGAAAGACATTGTGTTTATGATTGAAGGGCGAGTCTTGGTGTAACATTAAGGTTTCTCCATTATGACATGAAGGTTGATTTGTAGAAACAATTTCTGTGTGAAAACAAGCATGAGGCTGATACATGTGACCCTTCCCAAACCCCACAGTGTATGGTACACTGGGCACCCCTTCATTGTGTTTATGGTGCAAATCCTCTACTTTTGGACTAGTTTTGATTATTTCCTGCACCATTCTTTTTCCCATTGAAGTTGTTGCATATGATATTTTGTATTATTGGCCAAACAAGTACTTTCCAAAATTTCCAGTTCCTCAAAAGTCTCTTTGCATTTGATGCGCAGTCCCAGTTCCTGGACTTAGAAGTAGCTAAATCATTGACAGCAGATTAGTGGTTGTATATAGCCACCACAGCCTTTGTGGCCTCCAAAATGCCATTAAAGTTGTCTAGAGGTCTTTAATTTAGGAGATTTTCTTTTCTTTTGTATGAAGCAGGAGAGCTGGGTTACTTGTATTTGGATGTGCATCTGCCTGGGAGCATGACCTGCTCCATTGCTCATTGTTTTATTACTGTTCTACAGGAACTTCAGTAATATTGTTAATTGCAGTGGGCATCAAGAAGTTTGGTTTCTCTAGTTTATGCACCTGTTGGCGGGAATCTTTATTTTTTATTTTTTATTTGTTGGCAAATCTTCTACAAGCATTAGATTAATGGAAATTTCAGAGCATTTTCACTTTTCTAGAACTGTCACATTTTTAGCATGCGTGTTATTGCTGCTTCTTCATATATACCATTCTACAGAGATACTCTGATGGATCTCAGTCTCGTGCTGATTTTTAGTTGATTTATAGTTCGAGCCAGGACGTGTTTGTGTTGGCATGATAAGTAAGGTGGTGCTGGTTGTTATGACGATGTAGGTCAGCAATTTTAAGTTCCAATATTTGAAAGTTACGCGGAAACTACCTCTATGTAAAAAAATAAAGGTAAAATTACGTATTTGCGACCTTTTCTAGACCTCAGAGTGTGGGAGCCTCACACATGGCAACACCCTTCCATTATCTTAGAGAGTGGTCCGAGCAGATGCAATATGCGATGGCATGGAGCTTTATCGTCTCTTTAAATCTTCACGCTCTGGCACATGGCATAACCTTTTCCTTTGTTTGGCAATCTTATAATATTCTGTACTTCACCCAATTAATTGGGGGAATGGCCCCCTACATGTCAAGCTCAAACTAAAAATGATAATCTACTGAAAAGTCATCTGATATGCGACTTGGTTTGGGAGGCTTAACTCCCTAGATTTACGATTAGGTTGAGAAACTCAGAAGAGTCATCCTCCTGGACTGCTCCAAGTAAAACCCCAAATCGCTCGGCTTCATTGTATTACATATTATTTTATAGTATCTGGGGAAGCTTAATTGTGTGTGTTGCCAATTATCCAATGCAATGGCTGGCTCGATAGCCTTAGCTTTCATCCAGTTGTGTTGGAGTGAGCAGTCCAGCCACCCAGGACAGGAGATGCTGTTAGTCCAACTTCCCGCGTGTTGTCCCATAAATGCAAGTGGTGGTTATATGGTCCTTTCGTGTCTTCCAATTCACATCTGACAATGGCTTTGGTCTGCCATGTACATTTGGATCAAGGGGCGATGCAAGGAACCGTTGCTAATTACCATTGTCTTCCATCACGAAGAAAGGCTTTGCATTTTGGATAATCTTTTATCTCATGCAACTATACACGTATTCCACTTGCGTGTATTTTTTTTTTTCTTTTTTATGACTATTTTCTTTAGCAATACGTGTTGTGCTACATATCTGGCAATTTCTACCTTCCTTCTCCATCGCGGTCGGAAATCATGCTGGGTGCTTTTGAAAAATTACATGCATTCCTGATGGGTGGTGGTCCAATTGGGGCGGCGACTTACACATCCTACAAAAAATCAGGTAAAAAAAAAGAGAGAGAGAGAGCAGATGAATACGATGGAAGAGTTATAAAAAAAAAAGAATAGCCAAATGGCAGGGAGGAATTGTCGATCACATCAGCGAAAGTGGCAGTGGGTAAAAAACTACAGAGAAAGTGGCTGTACAACGTGTGCCCGTGCCTTTTTTATTTTGGTGAACATCGCTTCTTTGACAATTTTTTTTTAGTATAATTTATTTATAATCTTATATTATATAAATTTATTTTATTATTTTTTATTTTAAACAAATTATATTTATTATATAGTATAATAATATGAATAAATTATATAAATCAAAATAGAAATCTCTCCTTACATAGCAACCGAGGCTCAATAATGGGACTTTTTATTTTTTTTATTTTCTTTTTTTTTTCTTTTTCGAAAGGAGCAACATGTGTGTGGGATATATGGCGAGGTTAATGATAAGGGTGGACTGTGTTACTGATTTTAATGCATAATTTAACACTTTCTGTGTCATTGGTGAGCATTTAGTGCACTCACTTTTTTGATTGGGAAGTGACCGAGTGGGATACGATAATTTCGCCGTTTGTGGGCCGTTCGGAAGTTAACCCACAGAGTGTTACCAAACACACAAGTCTTTTAGCTTAAGGCTTATCCTGTTATCCATTTTTGTGTCTCGCGTCAATAGGAATGGACGTGAGTAAAAAAGAAAAAACAAAACAAAAGAAAAAAGGACATGGGTAACAAAGGAGCCAATATATATATATATATATATATATATATACAGAAAAGGTTGAGAAGTGGACGTGAGAGGGAACGTTTGTTTGCGTTGTTAGTACTCTCAGTCCCTCTCCTCCTCCATTGAAGGTTGTTGTTTGTGGCCAGATGGGAGCTGCAACCCCCACTCTTTGCCCGAAACGGGCTGTTTTGAGTGCTTTCTTGGGCCCCTTAAACGGGGTCCATCTACACTTGACTGACTGTACAATATAATAATTAAATAAACCGAAACTACTCGTGTTCATGGGTTGGGTATGTTTTCGTTGATCATTATGCTAATGAACTATAATTAAGCCTCGGGATCGTTTAGATTTTTCAGTTTCTTCTTCTTTTTCAGTTTTTACAGACCACTCATGGTCATTGACACATGCCTTCATGTTCCAATGATACAGCTCAGTGACATAAGTGGTACAACACATCAATCATTAAAATTGAAATTTTGGTACATGCGTGTGATTGCTTGCAATGTACTGCTCCTTCAATCATAATTTTCAGGAGTTGAAAACCCAGTCTCGATAAAGCTTCGAGGCGTTGTTATATATGTGGGATCAAAAGAAAAGAAAAGAAAAAAAAAGAACATAGATAGCTAGAGCGATCGAACATGCCACTTTGGAAGGTTCTTATGTGAATGTGATTATGCATTACTAACTATATTAACAAAATTTAATGTTGATCACTGATGAGTACAATCATTGCAACTTCTGATGCCTTTGATATTAGCCTTTCTTCATCTTTTGTGCCTTGGAACTAAAATATACATTAGTACAACTGGCAGAAAAAAAAAAAAAGAAAAAGTGAAAAATATGGTAATAGTTTATAAAATAATTATTTCAGAATTGATGGGTCTGTTCTCAATCTGGTGAAGTGGTGATTACCTACACAAAAGGAAAAAGGAAAAGCTATGAGCACTCTTAAATTCTCTCTGCTGTGTTCCCTGATAATGTGTGATGTATATGCCAAACTTTACAGGGTTGATTCTGAGTTTTTTTTTTTTCTTTCTTTATGTATATATATATATATATATATATATATATATATATATATAATTTTTGTTCTTTTTCTTTTTATTTATATTAAAAATAGCAATAATAATAAAAGGAGACAAAAGAATCCACTCGGTGGGTTGCTTAGCTGGTGCCAGGTGACTGTAGAGGTTAATCCACATGGTAGACAGGAGATTGTAAGTGTACATTCACATCACATGCCCACCCATGTGAAGTAAACCTTTTGTCTACTCGTAACTTTTGCATATGGGTCAGCCAACTTTACATTATTATTGCTGTATTTATTTATTTTTTGTTTTGTTTTAGATTTTTCTTTTTGTTTGATTCTCTGGTACCAGATTTAAAAGCAACGTTATATGCCGCAGAATGCAATCTAAAAACTGAAGAAGTCCTCAAGATATATATATGTGTATGTATGTATGTATATATATACACGCACACACACACCGAAGTTCAACCGTGACAAATTATAGACCAGAACTTTAAAATTCAATTACATAGGTCATGCATTAATATATCTATATATATATATAGTCTAGAATTTGTCACGGTTGAACTTCGTGGCAATGGGATGGTGACATGAAATTTGACTAGCATTATAATTATTTTACTCTTATTTTGTCAATTGGGAAGCTTATTGCTAAATAATTGTGTGGCCCCTACCCCGCCTTCATGTACATGGTCCATCTAATAAACCTTCACCTTGATAGGTCAATTTTATTTGAATTCGAAAGGTCTCTCGTTAATAAGGGTCTCTTCAGCGGATGTAAATTCAAAGGTTATGAATAATAGTATTTTTGGTAGTGAATGTTGTAAACAAACTATGGAAATATCTAGTCTATATAATCTAAGAAATCATATCACGTAAAATATATTTAAAAGACTTACGACTAAGATGACAAAATCATTAGATTTGTGTACTTTGGGGATAAGGACATCCGAAAAATTGGAAATTCATTGGTTTTGTTGGGCAAAAAAAGGGTAAATCTTGTTTTTACAGCTATTTTTCTTTTTCTTTTTTTTATGATTTATTAGAGAATCTTTAAACTGTAAATTATATAATAAGAATATATATTTTTTATTTTTATAAACTTCATAGCTCTTTTTAATAATTAAAATTTAAAATTTCTAAGATAAAATTCTAAATTATTAACAATTGGATATTCCTAAAGAAACTATTTTTCGTAGTGTTCAATGCGTTTACCTTTTCTTTTTAGCTCTCCATGGCCTGCTATACTCGCGGGATTTTTATTGGGATGATGGGGATTAGCACATTATCTTGCCAT
This sequence comes from Bruguiera gymnorhiza, assembly GCA_020883675.1. NCBI lineage: Eukaryota > Viridiplantae > Streptophyta > Magnoliopsida > Malpighiales > Rhizophoraceae > Bruguiera > Bruguiera gymnorhiza. Next base: position 168,307 of record JAIRCJ010001047.1, on the reverse strand, counting down.
TTCAACTTCTCAAACATCATGATTATGACATCGTTTCAAAGCCACTACTGCTGCGTAGGGCAATTGTCCAAGAAGCTCTGCTGAAGGTGGCATTCTCCAACAATCACTACGTACCTTGTTAGACACACAACTAAACAGGTGCATCCAAGTTTATACACCCATTGTCAAGTCGGGTTGTATTCTTCTCAACTTTCGTAAAATTCTCTGAAGCCCCACTTGTAAATCAGATGATTCCTTTCTTGAAAATTACAACATATGCCTGCCTGCCTGCCTGCCTGCCACACAAGACATATGCGCAGTGGTACGAGTAATAACAATAGACATGGAATAATTAATTACCATTTAGCAAGGCAGGTATATATACACACACACACACACACATATATAAGTATAATTAAAATATACATTAGATCGAGGAGAGAGAAGTGGAGAGAGAAAGAGAGACAGAGACATTTACGGTTGGTGGTGTTAGGCTGTAAGTAATTGTGGGCATTACACGGCGGAAGGCATCTATGTCCACCTAGAGAAGTTCTACAAGGCATCTAATCTATTCTGTTACATTACATCCATCCCCACCCATTTAGGCAAGAGAAGTTCTTGCCGGTGAAGCAATTACTTAAAAAACAAAACCAGTAAATAATAATTTCTTGTAAGGCAAGCAAAATATAAACATAAAACAACCGCCCCATCGTCAAAAACATATGTAAACAAACACAAAAACATAGAATTTTGGGAAATCTTTTTTTTTTTTTTTATCTAGGACCCAATTCTCATTTACTTACTTGTATTCTAGGATAAACAATTACAAAAAATAATTCGACCATTTTGTTTTGTTTGCAGTTATAGTATTGGCAACATTAAAAATTTATTAGAATTTAGAGTTACACAAATATTTTGATACCTTTCATAATATTGCATCTTCTTTATGTGATATAAAATGTTAACAAATGAAGCATAAAATCCTACTTTTGGTATAGTACATTAATTTGTACTATATAATTATTAAAATCATAAAAAAATCTAATCTCTTTCTAACATTGACTCTCTTTTCTTATATTATTAACGAATTTCAATTTAACTCTCTTATTTAAAATATTAGTGAATTTTATTTTTATCACTTTCAAATGAGTTTAAAAAGTTTGAATCTAGGTAGCTTAGTCTACAATTGTGCAAAAAAAAAAAAAAAAAAGAACAACAGCTACTGTGAGTCTACCCATTTTTATATTTAATGGAATCCTAAGCAATGGGCTCCAATCAACGCATGAATTCAAAGCATAAGCCCCAAAATTTGACCTCGATGGATGCAATTTAGTCTTTCTCTCATCTTTGTACTTTATTAAATGTCCACAACATCATCCGGTGGATTCGCATCTCTTACACGCACCGAAACTTGAATAAATACAGCAACTATTCCCAAATTCTTAACCTCTTTTCAAAGGATTTTCTTCACCTAAATATTCAGTCCCCGACTAGCTAAACTACTCCCATTCCACGGCAAGCCTTATATGGTAGACTTTGGCGTTTTCTTTTTCCTTTTATTTTCAATTTTTTTGTGAGAATAATTTCACGTGTCATATTTTCTGAACCCAAATGAACAAATCTGTAATCTTTCAAGACTTTGGATTCCTACATGACAAATATATATACTTCTTGTCCCCAAATTGCAAGTGAAGAGTATATTAATTTAATGACGGAAAGGCAAGCTGTGAAAAAGTAAGAAAAACTCACAACTTGCTTTCTTAAAGATTGCGACTAGTCTTCTCGTTATCAATTACGTATGGTACATCTTCCGCGCAATAAAAATAATAAACGGTTCCAATTCTTTTTGATGTTTATCTCCCTTCTTACTACACCATCTCTCTCTAATTGACTTTTACTTATACGCCCCTCTCTTTTCCTACTATTTACAGTTAGATGCCTGGCAAGGTTTTCAGGTTGACCAAAATGCCCTTCAAATGATTTCTTTTGATTTGTGGATCTAATAAATCTGAATAATGATTTCTTAGATTATAGGTGCATTTAATGGATATTGATTAATTGGGCCCCACTTCTTGCATTATAAGTGTTGGGTAGTCCACTTGTTTTTAGGCTCAATAATTGAGTTACTAAACCTCATTGTAAATAAATAAATTTAAAAAAAAAGAAAAAAATAGCTTTTTGATTTTTCCCCTTGCCCCGCGATTCTCGAGTGTATTTGAACCCTTTGGGCTGCAAAAAATGTCTTTCGAGTTTGACTCCGAACTTTTTATCTTCAACACGTTGACAACGAGGGAATGAATGAGTAATATCTATAACAACTATCGCATTAGTTTTTTTTTTTTTTGGGGGGGGGGGTTTATTCTCATGGGTAGAACTAGTATACTTCCAAGTAAATTAGAGAAATAAAAATTTATATGCCGATAAATTTTAAATATAAGTTAAAAATTTTTATTTAAATTCAAAATTGGTGTTTTCCATCGAAAGAAGCAAAAGTTCGCTCACGACAAATTTGTCACAACTTTATCCTTTTTTCTTGTTGGTAAATGAATGTTAAATTATAAAAATTCAGCATAAAATGAATCGTTATGACACATCGATTATTGGCGAAATTTTATCGTTTTGATGCGTGTACAAGCAACAAAATTACACCAAACCAAACAACTGATCAAAAACCACCGCACTTTACAGTCCCAGAACTTCGGCAGAATTGTTGTGAATCAAGGATTACAGTGAAACCCTAGAGGATTACAGTGAAACCCTAGAGAATTACAAGATTTTGGTCCCGTTTATTGGGGTAGGTTCCAACCGGAGCCAAATCGGCCACAAGTTATTTCAATTCATAAATAGCTTGGCCTAATAACAAGACCCCCCCCCCCAAAAAAAAGAAAAAAATGAAAGAAATTGACATGACCTACATCTAACTAGTTTTAATGCAATAGTGGATCCCACTTCAAAAAAAAAAAAGAAGAAAAAAAAAAGAAGAAAAGGTCATGTATATGATAAGTTTTGTGGGCAAAATGTGCTTTGCCCAATTATGAAATCAAAAGTTGTCAAACATTAGTCATAGTCACAGTAGTAGGCCCCTTAGACACCACAACTAGCATACACCAGTCTCACCCAACAGGGTTTTTGAATAAAAATTTTGAATGCGTGAGTGCTACTCGTGTTACGTGGTGTTCCTCAAAACCTTTTAAACCAAGGGCACTCTTGGAATTGGAGAGAGAGAGATACCCAATGAACAGAAAATTCTGAGTTACAGAGAGAAACCCACGTCACACATCAGGTGAGCGAATATATAATTTTCAAAATTAGCTTCAATGATTAAAGGTCAATAGGAACCATGCTAGGGGTGATTCGGTAATTTCGCTCAAAAATTCCAGCCAACCGCCACTTTTATCTTCATCTGCGCCCCAAAGGAAATTACAAATAAAGAAACGAAAAGGAGAAAATTTTGATAAAGGGCAGCAAAAAGGGAAAACAATGCTAATTCACCAAATCAAAGATAAAAAGTAAAAGACAGAAATAAAAAGAAATAAAGCTGACCGACATGTGCCGGCTTTTAGCTATATTTAGCTGGACAGATAAAAACAATTGATAACCACGTTTTTTTTTTTTTCTTCCCTTTTGTTTGAACAAGAACAATTTATATTTACTATCATCTCATCTCTACGTGGATTGTGGGCATTTATTTTTCTGTTCTGTAACAATCGAAACTATGTGCATATATACCTTTCTGTGCCAACCTTATTTCCGTGCCAACCCTACCACCAAAAAGAAGAAGAAAAAAAAAAAAGGAAGAAATTGAGCAAAAAAGAAATCCCAAGATTCCATAGCTAAAAGGAGAAAAGCATGAAAATTAAAAAAATTACTATTAACAATAATAAACGAAAAGGAAAGAAACAACTTCTTGAGATTGACAAGCAGATCCCACCGAAATGAAATAATAAATTCACCCATACAGGCCGTCGTCATAAAACCCTCAAGAGAATTCACCATCTCTTTTGCTTTGATGATTGTTTTTTTTTTTTTTTCTTTCTTTGGGTTATATTTTTTTTCCTGTAATTTGAAAGAGAGTGACCCCGAGACAAAGAGAAAGAAAAGAACAGAGGGAGGGTCCTTATGCTAGGGGACTCGAGCAGTGTTCTAGCAACCGCAGAAAAGGCCTCCGGGGGTGGTGGTGGTGGCGGTGGTGGCAGCAGTGAGGCTCCTCCAGTAGCCGGTGGCCATGAAGCTGCAGGAAGTGAAGTTGGCCATGTTGGCGGCGGTGGTTCCAATTCCGGTGAAGAAGATAGAGGAAGAGGGGACGAAGGTAACCGGAGTTTTGGAGGAAACCGGTGGCCTAGACAAGAGACTTTGGCACTCCTGAATATAAGGTCCGATATGGACATGGCGTTTCGCGGTGCCAGTGTTAAAGGCCCTTTGTGGGAGGAGGTTTCCAGGTTATTACAATACAATTCAGTTCTTCAATTCACTTGTTTTCGTTGAAACTTTGGTTTTCTTGGCTTCATTGTCTAGAAGATCTGCAAAGCTCAATTCTTTTTTCAGGGCTTCTTTCTTCTTCTTCTTCTTCTTCTTCTTCTCGAGTTTCTTTTTTCTCTCTCTTTTCACTTCTGAATAGTTTAAACCTTTCTAAGGTTTCCATTAGCGAACAACACTGTTGTTCTTTACAGTTGATTAAGTCCTATACTTCTTGATTCACTTCCAAAGATTCATGCAACTACCAACAAAATTTCAGCCTTCTAACAGTTCAGATTTCAGACATTTGTTTTTGGGTCAGTTTCATTTCTGGCACTTTTGCTTTGCTTTTGGCAATACTTCAGACACACAATACCGGTCTATATCAACTCGTGTTCGAAGTATTCATTGTGTTTCGCTATTTTCTGCAATGGGATAAAAGAAATTCATTCATCACATGAAACTTCTGACAGTAAAGCATCAATTTTGGGGTCGGCTTAGAAGGGTAATTGCCTCGGGAATTACTGTGCTCATCAGGTTATATTGCCTTTTATGTTTGTCCTGTTGGCTGCTTCCTTCATTTGTTGGTATCTTGCCGTGACATATCCTTCTTTTTGTGGGAATACTTCTTTTAATCCGTTTGTTATTATTGGTTAATTAATCAATTAATGACCAAAACCCAGTATCTTTTTGTTGCCAACTGTGGTCTATCAGGAAGCTTGGGGAGCTTGGGTATCATCGAAGTGCTAAGAAATGTAGAGAGAAGTTCGAGAATTTGTACAAGTACCACAAAAGGACCAAAGAAGGTCGGACGGGCAAACAAGAAGGCAAGACATATAGGTTCTTTGATCAACTGGAGGCATTTGAGAATCAATCTTCTTCGCTCCCATCTCCCGTGCCGCCCCCACCGAAGTCTCAGATTCCGGAAATTGTAATGTCGGTGGCTGATCATCCTCCTCCTCCGACCAATCTTGGTGCATATAATGTTACTGTTACATCCATGCCAACGGCAACACTTGCTACACGCACGTCTCAAGGCATTGTCACACAAACAAAACACATCACAGTGCCGATCTTACCTCCAACACAAGCAACAAACCCTATGAATGCGGCTCAAAGCAATTTCCCATCAAGCATAGCTGCGGAAACCCTCTCGAACTCCACATCTTCATGGACATCATCAGATGTGGAACCGCGTAGGAGGAATAAGAGGAAAAGGAAATGGAAGGACTTCTTTGAGAGGCTAATGAAGGAGGTGATGCAAAAGCAAGAGGAGATGCAAATGAAATTCTTGGAAGCCATAGAGAAACGCGAACACGAAAGAATGATTACAGAAGAAGCATGGAGGATGCAAGAAATGGAAAGAATTAATAGAGAGCGTGAAGTTTTAGCCCATGAAAGGTCTATTGCTGCTGCTAAGGATGCTGCAGTAATGGCGTTTCTGCAGAAGCTATCCGAACAGCAAAATCCCGGACAGGGACTGTATAACCCGCCACCGTCGCAACCACCACCGGCGCCTCCTCCATTGCAGTCAGCACCACCTCCACCGCAGCCAATCCCACCTCTGCCGCAGCCAACACCGGCGCCGACCCCAACACCGCCGCAACCGGTTACGACTGCAAATCTGGACGCACCGAAATCAGACGGTGGGGATCAGAATTTCACGCCAGTAAGTTCTTCAAGATGGCCCAAAGTAGAAGTCCAAGCTTTAATTAGGCTAAGGACTGGTCTTGACTCCAAATACCAAGAAAGCGGACCTAAAGGTCCACTGTGGGAGGAGATCTCAGCCGGCATGAAAAGACTTGGCTACAATCGCAATGCGAAAAGATGCAAAGAGAAATGGGAGAATATCAACAAGTACTTCAAGAAGGTAAAAGAAAGCAACAAGAAAAGGCCCGAGGACTCAAAAACTTGTCCATACTTTCATCAACTTGACACTTTATATCGAGAAAAGAACAGGATTGATGGTCCTTCCGCTATCCAATTGAAGCCGGAGAATTCAGTGCCTTTGATGGTTAGGCCCGAGCAGCAATGGCCTCCTCCTCAACAAGAGCACAGGCCTGACTCAGTGACGGAAGATTTGGAAAGTGAGGATAATCAGAATTACGACGACGACGATGACGATAAGGATAACGAAGATGAAGAGGAAGATGAAGCCGGTGGCTATGAAATTGTAGCAAACAGGCCAGCAACAATGAACACATCTCAGTGAGAGTTTTATGGCCAAATGGTTGTGTGGATGGACAGGAGGAGTCAGATTCCGGCAGCCGTGAGCTGGGGTGGAGCGAGGAATCTGAGTCTTTAAGCAAGAGCACATGGCGGGAGACGGGAAGGGTGAGTTGGCCTATACCCTATAGACAGTGGGAAATATTATATGTTTAACTATCTGCTATAATTTATTTATTTTTTTGGCCAAATAAATAAGGTAAGCCACGAGAGAAATGAAAAAAAGGAGTTTCTTTCAAGTTCCAAAGAATAAATAAAAAGAGTCCAGTACTGTTGTATTTTTGTTTATGTTCATTGTAGTGTAAATGTGAGAAATCCTTACTGCCGTTTCTTTTTTCTCAATTTAATCCCCACTTCTATTTGATTCAATAAAAAATGGTTCCAAATTCTCAGAAATAATAAGGTTGAAGTTTAAACTTTGTATACCTATGTACGTGTCTGTCTTCGCGCGTCAGATAGGCCGTAGAAAAGGGGTTTCCAAGTGACAATAATTGTTCCTCCTTTTTTTTTCTGGGTTGGTTACATACACCGATTTTTCATATCATAGATTTTAAAAAAAAAATTACAAAAAAAAAAAAAACATGAATGTTGCAGAAAAAGAGAAAAAGCCACATCCCTAGAAACTATGATGGGTGTAGTTCATATGCAAGCAGTAGACAAAGCTCCTAACGGTGTAAGCAGCTTAATTGCCTTTCCCAAGAGGGTTCCTTGCCGTAACACGCCATTGCCAACATCACATGCAGACATGGACCATTTACAGGGTCCACACCATGAGGAATCTTCTCAGTACTTAATCTGAGGACCTAAATTAAGTTCACTTTCCTTTTTCTTAGGTTTTTGGCAATTCCCATATTAATTCTCGATGTCAGTAACAAGAACAATAGCTAGCAGATTTTGGTCAAAAAAAAAAAAAAACAAAAACCAAAAACCAAAAAAGGCTAGAAGTCATAGTTTAATAACAAGATGATAAGGTTCATTGATATCTAGATTGTCTTGCCAAGTAAGAGAACGAAATTGAGTACTATGGTGCTGTAATATTCCCCATAAATATTCGAAGAGTTGGCCTTTTATGTATAATTAGTCTTGGATGGTGCACTCAGTCTAGACACTTGAATAAGGTGCTTGGATCTTGGTTTTGCCTTACTATAAATATTGCTTTTAGGGAAAAAAAAAAAATCTTCATCAATGAATTACTCCCCATGGTAACTAGACTATTATTCTTCCGTTTTCCAAAAAAAAAAGAAAAAAAATCTTTTGTTTTACTTGGTAGTTGGAGAAAAAAATGTCCTTTGATGGATTAATGCTTAATATGTCAGTCCCTTTACATGATTCCCTATGGAGGACATTTGAGACTTCACAAGTTTCATAATTTATGTGAGAATCATTTGATCACTTCTGTTGTTCCATCTTTCATTGTATGCAGAATGATTTACATGTTAAACTCATCTCCTTTTTGCTTTTCTGTGGGACTCCTCTCTTCAAGCAGTTGCGTTCAATGTCATCAAGACATTTCTTGAATCAATTCCTCGACTCTAGATTACAAGTTACAAGTTGCATTGAATACTATAATTAGTTCTTGTTGCTGTGATGATTATTATTATTATTATTATTTATGTTTATCATACTTGTTGTTACAATATCTGTTATAATTATAACTCGTCAACAAAATTATTATTAAATTATAAAAGTTTTTAATTTAATTTATTTTAAAAGTAAATTAAATTAATTTAATACTATATATGTAATAGGTAATAAATATTTTAAATAAAATTTAATTGAAATAAATTAAAAAGACATTTAATTTAAGAAGATAAATTTGTTATATTTACTTAAAAACAAAAAACAAAACAAAACAAAAGGTGAGAAATGACTATTAATTATAAGGGTATTGGTACATACAGCAATTATTTTGATTCTCATACAATGGGGACCTAGAGATATCTTCCAAAACTATGCAGTGCCATTCATTGGCGCAAATGGTGCACTGCATTTGACTTGGGTGCAAGGCCTACAATTCTGTCCTGCTTTGATGAAAATGCAGCAACGGTGTTCATTAAAGAATGCGCCCCCACAGAGAATTGATTGGTCTGAATTTTTATTTATGGATAGGAATAGATATTCTGTTACACGGTTGCAGTACATGACAATGAAAAGCTGGCTCTTGCCGTCACATACACATCCACAAAAGAAAAGTTTCTATCTTCCTCCGTCTCTATGTATCCACATGCTGGCATGCATACGGTTGGACGGTGATCATCATGGAGTCTATACTCGTATGCTCGATGGTGGCTGTTGAGGAATTTACCATACCACTTACTGGGTTAATGTCTATATATAAATGAAAATGACTTACCATGTATGAGCATTATATATCGGAAACGAATACTCACTCCTTCAGCAGATACTAATAATTAGCAAGTTCACTACGCAAAATTTAATTACTCTTTATATTCTTCACCGTGGTTAACTTCTTTTCCTACGGGTTTTAACTAAAAGTGCGTTTATTTTGACTAAAAAAATAATTTGCAATGCGTTAGGTTGCAGTATTAGTTTTGAAATTATAATTTTGATCTCATTTTCAATGATCAGATTATTATTTTATGAATGGATTATGTTGTGAATTGCAATGTTTAACTAGAATTCTAGTATTATCCTGAGAAATGCCACCAGTATAACAAAGAAAGTAGCGTCGTCGCTGCCCCCTCTAGGCCGCTGGTGGCCAATACTAACGTGGTCATTGCCACCAGGCACCAACAATGGCTATTGCTGTTCGTAAAAAGTGCTAACTCCGCTATTATTGACAGTGTTGGTGGACACATAAACAGACACGCATCTTTACATGGCCAATTGAAAAGGGCATTATTAAGAAACAGGGAAAATAATAAACAAACCCGAATCATCTGTTATAATTACAATTAATGACCTAAATTTAATTTCTATTTATCAATCTCTCATCTCTTATCTTTTTCAAATTGCAAAATATAAAGCCGTTCTGTCCAGTTCAATTTGTAACGGGGAAAAAATTTTGTAACAGGCATTCAAGAAAAATAATTACCGACAGGAAATGAACGAGGCTGGGTTGCTTTTTAGTTTTCTTTAGAACATCATCAGAGGCTCCCAAGCCCTAAGGTACGTATTTTATTTGCGGTAAATGTGAATCGTACAATTTAGGTCTTCAAATGAACGCTAAGGGAATCTGGAAATAAGAATATTGTACTTTTCTGTCGGGAAATAATATTCTTTTGAGAGCAATATGATCAAGGGGTAAGCCTGCAAGATTCTGGGTAATTTTTCTTTTAATTTTCTCTCTAACGAAAAGCATTGTGCCCAAGAAAAAAGAAAGAAAAGAATAAATATAACAAACTGCAATGAATAACAAGCAGCAAGCCCCTGATTTCCCATTTTAGCAATCATCAGTACCTTTTATCATATATATATATATATATATATATATATGTTTAAAATGTTTAAAATTTCCGATGGGAGTTTTAAAATTAAAAAGAAAAGGAGGCCCGCAAGATACTACTTGAGTGCTGACTTGGGTTTTTTTCTTTTTTTTTCTTACCTGGCTGGACAGGTATAAACAGACTGGACAATCACATAGGTGTAGTGCTCTAATGAATAAAAGAATTTATGCCCACACAAATTAGACATGTCCAGGAGCTCGCCTATCATGACCCCTGCCCTTTTCCAACATTGGCCAAGTCGCATTATTGAATAAGAAAAGCATGAGTGGGACAAACAATCCATTTACGTATGCTTCCTATATCACCATTGCTCCAAACTGAGAGACACATTAAAGCCACTTTAATTCTACTTCCTCATGCGCGAGAAATATTGAAATTGGGTACCGAGTAATATCATGTTTGTAATCTTTTTTTTGATTTGAAGGGACTAAGAATCAAACTCTATACTTAAAAACTAATCGTGTATGTAATCTTGATCTAATCATTTGTGCGGTAGGCCTCTTCCCTTATTTTCCTCGCCGGTTATTTCCTTCCTCATTTCCATCCACACAAGTCACACAAGTTTTCAATTTCTTTTTTTTTTTAATTTTTTACTAAAAAACTCATTAAACTGTGAATATTTTTTTGATAAATTTTATAGCCTTTTTAAAATTAAAATTCAAGATTTTAAATATAAAAATTTTGTATTCTAACTGTGTTTCATAAGCTATCAATAGAACGATTCCTGTAGCATAGTGATGGCCTCACTTTTAGACCCAATTTTATTTATTTATTTATTTATTTCTCTTCGCCTGTGTCCCTAGGCTGGCTTAGCTGTTGTGCCGGACTTAAAAATTTAAATTTCTATGAGATCTACTTTGATTTAAATATAAATAAATATATGATGTATCAACTCCTTTGCCTGTTTTAAATAAATGGGTCTAGTTCTGGATTGAACCTAGCTTGAAGAAAAAAAATAATAATAAAAGTCAGCCTGAATGCCATGTAGCCCAGCCCTTGAATAAGTCCAAACTCAATTGTCTCTCCATAAGTCAATACTCCACCCGTGTCTCCGAGCTTGCCGCTGGTCCGTCTACTGAAAGTCCGATAACACGCTTGCTGAGCCGGTGAGGCCCCTTGTTGGGTCAAGTGCACATTTCTTATCAATAATATATATTAAGTGTCGCTATTCACAAAATTTAATAATAAAATTATTTAAATTCTTCGTATCTAAATTTTAATTTCTAATCCCCACAAACAAATATCTATATATATATATAATACCAAGTGTGAACCCAGATGTTTGAATGGAAAAGCGAAAACAAAAACTGGAAAGATAACATTGGAGGAAATCAATGCACTTCCGCTTCTTCTGTAGAAAAGATAAAAGTTACCCTTCTGTAAGCTTTCATATAATTCCAAAAATCAAAGTAATTTGGAATCAATTTTAGGACTAAACATTTGTAGGACTTTACTGATATCAGTTTACTAAGTTAAGCCTAAAATAATTTGTTACATGTTTAATTTATAAGTGCTTTTCAATCAAGTCCCAAGCTTCTAAATTTTACCATTCAGGTCTTAGATTTTAACAAAATCATCTAAGTCACAGTTTTTGTTGTTTTGTCGTTACGGTAACGATACTCTCATGCTAGTTTGTACATCAATTGAGACTAAATATTTCACCGACTGATCTAGATGATGCATTTTTCAATCTCGGCCTGCTGCATTTAGGGTTTTATTTTGGATAGGAAATCGTTGAAGGAAACTAGGTATTTTTCCTTTGTTCTCTATGTAATTTCAAATCCGTAATTGTGAGTCAATATTTGAAAATATATAGCTACCATATCTTCAGTAATATTAGAATTTTCTCACCACGAAATGGTGCTGGGGTTTCAATGAGAACCTTATCCAGTAGTTTATGAAGCATCTACAGAAGATAAAGATAGCTAGGCTTCTATCATGTGTCTTTGTGCATGATAGCAACATGAGCTTCTGAATCTTAATTTCTGCAACTGTATAACAAAATGTGTATCTGTCTATCTTTATGCATATAGATCATGGCCACTGAGTACGTGGACCTCACCCTCTTGTGAGCAGGGCAACAGCCTGGGGCCCTGGCTATAATACTTCCAAAGAGGCTGAGCAAGAATGTGACGGTGTACACACAGCGCTACACTGCTACTGCTACAAAAGGGAAATGGACAACGTAAATGTAGAAATGGACAGCGCATATTGTATATATACATCTAGCAACCTGCAGAATATATCATGTTCAACTTTCTGATCAATGATGAGTTGGGTTGATCAAGGAATAATCAAATATATATGCGGTGGCATATTGCCTTTGTGGAAAGTCAACATATATGCAAGCTCATTGTCCATTCAAGTTAAGCTTCTTATTGCGCACAACTCAGCCATATTTAACCTCACAAATATATATATATATATATAGACATATATACTCCTTCTCTACCTCCCACTCTCTCTCTCTCTCTCTCTCTCTCTCCCTCGCTTTTGTCAGTTGAAGTTTTAAAGGGACACCTGAAAGTTCAAACCATTTCATTTATCAAACAATAAATAAACAGGAAGAAAGGTACAGCACTGGTTCTTTTTTCGTTATTTCTTTTGTGGCAATTCTCGAGCATTTTTCTCTCAACGTGGACAAGAAGTAAAATACAAAGACTATCTTTCGTTTTGTTTGTGAGTCTGCCGGTGGTGTACCGTAGCCTCTCCCACCATATTTCCTTATACGATTAAAAAAAAAAAGGTACTCTCCATACTGTATATTATATAGAGTGGACCCCATCCCCATGTGACTGGGGCATGAATTAATTAAAGCGCCACTACCTTAAGTAATCCACGGCAATTAGGAATGAGATAGGGAACGCCATAATCATTCAACGTGTACTTCAGGTCTTGATTGTCAATTTCTGAAGGGTGTGGCAACATTGACTGATTGCGATTCGTCTTGAAGTGAGAATTTGCCGATGATAGGAAGGCCCCCCTTTTGTTTGTCTCTGGACCCTTTGCCGTTGCAGTGAAAAAAACGAAAAGAAGTTCCATTTTTTACAGTGTCATAGTAGATCTATGTCAATCTTGGCATCCTTCTGTTCTCGATCGATCTCACTCGCCATTGCCCATCCGTGAAGCTGCGGGCATTTTCGCCACCATCTGAAACCCACCTCCCTCGCCTTCTTCCTCGACGTCTCCATCTTCTTCTTCTTCTTCTTCTTCTTCTTCTTCCATTTCTTCCTCTGTAGGCTGATGATCCATTTTCTCCCTCTCAGCATCTTGGCCTTCTCTCGTCTGAGTCTGGCTATTGTTTTTTTGCACAGGCGGCGGCCACTGCTGTTCCGGCGTCACCATTAATGGCTCCATCGCGGTTGTGCTCATGGGCTTGACAGAATGATGACCGGAATTGGCTGGACCCTCAATCTTGTTCTTTTCCCTGTATAGAGCATCAAGCTGGTGAAAGTATGGACATGTTTTGGAATCTTCGGGCCGTTTTCTGTTGCTCTCTTTGACTTGCTTGAAATACTTGTTTATATTCTCCCATTTCTCTTTGCATCTCTTGGCACTCCTGTTGTATCCAAGCCTTTGCATTCCTGCTGAAATCTCCTCCCATAGCAGCCCTTTCGGCACGTTTTCTTGATACTTCGTATCAAGGCTGGTCCTCAGTCGAATGAGAGCATGAACTTCTGCTTTTGGCCACCTGGAAGAGCTTGACAAGGAAACATTGTTTTCTCCATTAGTATCTCTTTTTGGAGCAGTCGAGTTTGTTATGGGTGCCAAAGCGGCCGGTGGCGACGGCGGCAACGACGGTGGAACGGGTGGCGGCGGCGGCCGCAACGGCAGCTGGGTAGTTGGTTTTGGTGGATTGTCTTGCGCTTGCGCTTGTGCTAATGTAATTGATTGCTGGCCGGAGATCTTCTGTAAGAAAGCAATAACAGCAGCGTCTTTTGCTGCTGCCGCCGATCTTTCTTGGATTAATATCTCATGCTCTCTATTGATTCTCGCCATTTCTTGCATTCTCCAAGCTTCTTCGCGTACCATTCTTTCTCGCTCGTGTTTCTCTACTGTTTCCAAGAACTTCCTTTGCAACTCCTCTTGCATCTTGATAACTTCTTTGGTTAGCCTCCCGAAGAAGTCCTTCCAATTCCTCTTTCTCTTTCGGCTTCCTTCCAATTCTTCGTCTGACGCCGTGGAAGATGAAGTAGAACTTGAAAAGAGATGCGTAGAAAGGCTTTGGAAAGAAGATGGCAAATTGTTGTGAGGAGGATCCGCGGGTGGTTGAGTAGATACCCGAGTAGGAATTGTAGGGTTTGTTGTTTGTGTAACGGCAGCATTTGGGGGGATTATGGTCATAGGTATTGCTGTCGTCGATGGAACAGTAACATGAGAGATGTTCGGATGGTTTGTCCATGATGGCCATGCGGCAGCCGTTGTCATTGCATTTTGGGGCGCTTGCACAGACGGCGGTGGCGCCATTGGCGGTGGAGTTGAATGTGATGGATGATTTTGATCAAAAGCTTCTAATTGGTCAAAAAACCGATAAGTTTTTCCTTCAGATTTACCTGTCCGGCCGTCTTTTGTTCGCTTGTGATACTTGTAGACGTTCTCGAATTTCTCCTTGCATTTCTTGGCACTTCGGTTATAACCAAGTTCAACAAGTTTCCTGAAGAAGATTTAAAAAACGCCATTCTGAATTGTGGTCTCATCCCATATAGAATCACAACATAAAAAACAAGATCTGAAAAAACTACTTGGCATAAAATAATTTTAGATAAAAACAAGTTGGACACAAAACTAAGGTACAATGTATACGATTTAAGATAGCTGCCAACAATGAAAAGGAAACAAAAAACAATCTACGAATCAAGAGAAGATGATATATGACAAAAGTACAAAACAAACAGTCACAACTTTTAGGATCACACTAGCCTTATTGCCAGTACTCACCATTTGAGGTGATTTATACTTCTCTCAATTTGTTGCTCAATTATGTTCTACGGAAAAACAATATTTTCTGAAAAAGGAAAAATGGAGAATTAACATTTTTGTGAAAGAAATTGTTTAAAATTCAGTAGAATTTAGGCTGTTTAAATGGAAGCCTCCAATTAATGAAGACTAAATTAATTTGTAAAGTCTTTAACACTATTTCTCGCTTGTTGGGCTTATACTAGCTATTCAACATCACCCTCTTCAACTTGAAAGACCAAGCAAAATAAACTAGCCTATAACGATAAAAGATCTCATGAAAAGTGCTTATAATTCTGTGGAATGCGATTACACAGATCTGCAGGCAATAATTCAAACAAAAAATATGTGTTTCAATCCATTAAATAACCTTGAAAAAGGAAGAAGAAAAGATCAATATTGTTCAATTACCTGGACACCTCTTCCCATAATGGACCCTTGTGACTTGACTCGCGAAACACAGCATCCATATCAGACCTTATCTTCAACAAGGCCAAAGTCTCCTTTCTAGGCCATCGGTTTGCACCATAATTCGTCCGGCCACCTTCGTCAATTCTGGCAGAACTGCTCTGGTCTTCTTCACCTGAACCGGGACCAACCCCAACACCAACTTCGCCACCTTCGTGGACTGGAGTCGCAGCGGTAGCTGCGGCGGCGACATCGTCGGGGCCTGGTTGCACACTTGAGTCCCCCAGCATGGGGGGCTTCCTCTAAGCAATTACCGCCAGAGGAGGATCAAAAATAAAAGAGAAAAAAAGAAAAGAAAAGAAGAAGGCAGCAAAGGAGGTGAATTCTCTTGAGGGTTTTATGAAGATGGCTCTAAGTTGAATTCATTTAATTTATTTGAGTTGAGATCTGCTGCCAGTCAATTCCAAAAGCAAAAATTTAAAATAATAATAATAATAATAATAATAATAATAATGGAGACAATTTCTTTGTTTAAAGCAATTACCGTGGAATCTTCGGTTATCTTTTGTATTTTTCTTCTTGGTTAAAAAAGAACACTAGAACCAGAAGCGTCACTCGGTTCTCTTTATCTATATGTCAAAAGTTCAAAAATTTAAAAGAAAGTGGCAGGGAGAGAGAGAGAGAGATAACTATATTTAATTTAATTTTTATTTAAAAAAACTACGTTTAATTTCACAAACAAAAACAACTCTAAGATTAATAAATAACCACTTAAAATACGTGTTGAAAATTTCTCAACAGCTCAAGCAAAATGGCAGCAGCCGCGGATAGCGACGATGGGGGATGATAAGAGGTGGGCCACGTAGGTCAGCTTTGCTTTTGGGTATGTTTTGGAGTTGAGTGACTATTGGCTACATTTGGGTGTCAGATGACCACACTGCCCTTGACTTGTATTCCCTCCAGGTCATTGACCTTTAATCATGCAAGCCTAGCCTTGCCCGTATTTTATTAGATCGGTTAATTAAATAGTAATGGATATTTTTGGTAATTGAGATCTTTACCCATCTGGGTATCTTCTATTCTGACCAAACGCCCCTCATAATTGAGAGTAGGATTAAAACAATTGCACCTCTATAATAAATAAGTAAATAAAATATGAATAACTATAATTCAAACAACAACCTAAGGGGGCCAGAACCATGGGACTCGTGGAGCCACATGGGCAGAAACGGACCAATTTGGCTGTCGACCACTACAGCTTTGACAACTTATTCTTATCTACAGAAGTATGTCGTTTTTCCTAAGCATATCTTAGGAACTGATCTTTTATAAGAGGTTAGTGGTGTATTTGTAACGTTGGATCAATCTGGTTAGTTAGGAGGGTCAAGTCATTTATTGGGTACGTGTAAGTGGTGACCAATTTAGTTAGGTTATGACCTACCGTAATAAATAGTAATGAAAATGTGATAGCGAAAAATCTTATAATTCTTCGTGACGGGGAAGGCGAATTGCCAAGTCCATACCGGCCGGGGACCACAGAGAGGGGCAGTCTCTGAGTGGCTAGGTGTTAACTCTTGAGTCTCTGCCAAGAACCTGTCTTGTAGCCGTAACATTCCGAGCACGAGTGGCTACATAATTTCTTTCAGTTTTCGCTAGGTGGCCCTTAATTGGTCCGTTCTTTTTATTTTAATCATTAGGGTGATCAATAATCTATCTCTCTGATCTCCCCCTTCAATTCTAGTTTGGCATCTTCAGTTCTACCTAGTGAATGAATTCATCTGAAGAAGACGCCCAAAAACAATGAGAGAAGAGATGAAACATTTGATTGACTTTATTTCTTGTTTTATGCGTGATTTTTTTACAAAAAAAAAAAAAAGTTATGTAATTTATGACATAATTTACGAAGAAGGTTATGAAAAATTAGTTAAACTAATATAACTAATTTACACTTATGAAAAGAATTATAAACTCTAACATTTAAAAAAAATAATAATAATTGAGTAAATTTTAGTTGAAAAGGTAATAACTTCAAAAAAAAAATTATTAAGGTGAAATTTAGTTAGAGAAAACATAAGAATAATAATGTAAGTGACATATGCTTATAATTTTATAATGTGAAGAAGAAAATTAAATATATATTAAAATATTAACAAATTATAAATAAATTATTAAATTAATATTAAATACTATAAGTTATAAAAATCTATAAAAAAAATCTCAAAATTAGACAAACACTGAATTTTATTAATTTTTTCTTAATTTTGATAATTATGTATAGATATAGATGCGTATAGATAGGTAGATGTCCTAAAGTTAAAAGGAACCCCTGTGGTTGGAGTTGTTGGGCGGTGGAGTTATCAACTGGATGGTTCAATTATTGGGTGATACAAAACGGATTGGCTGTACATAATAATAATGCAACAAGGTAGAATCCAATTAATTAAAAGGACATTATAATGCCTTATTGTATATACCTAAAATAATTTATAGATAGTGTTTGCTTTTTCTTTTCTTTCTTTTTTTTAATATAACAAATTGATTATCTTCAATTACATATATATTTTTTTAATTTCAATTATATCTCACTTAAAATTTTTTAATTTTCGACATATATAACATTAAATTAATTTGAGTTATTTTTTAAGTGAATTAAATTAGAAATCTTTCTTTTGTGGATTAAAAATTGTCATTATGCTGGACTGTTTTGATGCCGCGATTATGCCGGTGTGTTTACCAAATTACCACTATTATCTCCGCGAAATATTGTATTAGGGAAATCATACAAGGGTCTGGATTTTGGGTCAAGTGACCGAAAACAATATCTTTTTCGAACTATAAAGTTGACAGATTACTCTTAATTAGATCAAATATAACAGAGATGGAGAAGAAGAAGAAGAAGAAGAAGAAGAAGAATACGCAAATGATGTTTGTGTACTTTGCTTTGCTTCTCTTTTTGTTATAAATCAGCTAGAATAATTTTATTAAAAATACAAAGGACAATTACAACAGTATAGAACACTCGTAAAAGTGTAAGATTTTCGAACTATTATATCCAAATTATAAAATCAAAGCTTTTAATAACAATTTGTATAGCTAAGTGTCGGCAACAAAACTTACTATTCTATTAACATTTATAAAAGTTATAATCTTTAATAAAGTATAAAATTTTCTTAATTATAAAAAAAAAAAAAAATATATATATATATATATATATATATATATATACTTCTTAATTTTTATGGTGGTAAATCTTCATTAATTATCTAAAATACAATATTAAAAGAATTAGATTCAAACAAAACATTATGATTTAATTATTAAATATGCTTTGCTTGTCTTTCAAACAAAACATTGTTTTTACTGGGTTGTTTATTGTCTATTCCTTGTGTGTGCTTCGCTGGCATAAAAAATTCTCTGCCAGAAGGACATCATGTGCCTTTCCCACGCCATCAAAAGCCAAAATTGGTCTTAGATCTCTCTTTCAAGCCAAGACCCGTGCGCGTGCACAGATACAGATGTAACAGAATTTTATTTGCATCATTCTTTTTGGGGGGTTTGAGGGTTTGATGATTCTAATTATTTAATTAATGAGATCATCTATTGCATGTATCTCTCCTCTTTCCTCGTATCCCTCAAAAAAAAAAAAAAAAAACTACTACTAAGAACTCCAGACAGTTTAGAGGGACAGACAATTCCAGGACGCAAGAAGAACACCAAAAAAAAAAAAAACAAAGAAAGAAAGAAAGAAAGAAATTTCCTGCACAAAATAGATAATTAGCTATTACAATGGTGTCCAATAATGCATAAATGGGTGTATGTTATGAAGTCTGGGAAGGGGCAGAAAAAGCTTAGTTTATGGTAAATGAAGAATTGGCTCTCATACGTAACTGCTCAAGCAGAAGGAAAAAACGCATTTAGCTTGGCAATGTGTTATATGTACACAATTTCCAGTTATATAAACGTGGGCACCCGATAAAATAGAATGAAAGAAATCATTTCCTTATGTGCTAATGTCACATTGAGTCTGACAGTATTGCTTGTTTCACTACAAAGATCAAATATAATTAGCAAAATTATGTGCCCTTGGAGCTGACGCAAACATCGAGAATTTAGATTTACATTTTGCACTACTCGGCAGCCAACATAGAAGCTATCACTATTCAACAGGTTGTTAAAATTATTATTATTTTTTTTTTAAAAAGGGTTTTTTTTTCTTTAACTAGATATATTAAGCTGGCCCCTCTTTCTCTGGTACTAGCTAGTTCAACAGATTGTTAAAAATTATTTTCTTTAAGAAAAAAAGGTTTTTTTTTACTGGATATATTAAGCCGGCCTCTCTTTACCTGGTACTAACTAGCTTTATTAAAGACAAAAGGCATAGATGCCTAAACTTTGTTAAAAACTGTTATGTGCACATAAAATACGTCTATTATCAAATATCGTAATTGTAAATTCAATGCCCCTTCAGACTTACTTAGATCGTACCAGCACTTTGAAACTTTGTTCTCACCTACAATGCCATCAGACCTGCTCCCCTCTCTTCTCTAACAATTAATAAGTTAACTGCTAATCATTTTCTATGTCCCAAAAAATTCAATAAGCATAAAATGTTAGTTTTTATTCCACAAAAGTCGCCTCACAAGATTAAAACCTCTATGTACTTGGAATATTTTTGTCATAAGTCTAACGTGGAATCGTCAACCTTCTCGCGACGTTTTTGTTCATGCGCAACTGTTTAAAGCACACATGATTGCCACATCGTCTGCTCAAGAAACCATATTCCATCTCTTCCATAATCGATTTTGAGAAAGTTACTTGGAGACAAAAGCTTGGCTGCTTAACATGGAGGGCACACAGACTAAACCCTCAGATCATCTGGCTCAAACCAACCATAAGTGGATTCTGTTTCCTGCTTATCTATTTTATATTTTTCTCACGACTTTATATGTAAAATTCAATGGGCATATGTATGCTGTACGTCACACATTCTCACTAAAAGAGCCCAGCAATTAAATTTTGTGGCCCAGATCCGTCCAGCAGTGGCACCATTATTAAGAGATCAAATGATCAGAATTAATAATATGTTTAAACAGTTTGCCGTAGAGGCAAATCTTGCTGACTGTTATCCATATGTGCTCGTAAGCAAAGGGCACAAAATGGTGTGCGTGCTGGTCTCGGCCTCCCAATTACACTAATGTCATTTCGTATGCAAGGTTTCGTTGAAGACCCGATGAAGAGGTAGTCCATTGCATCACACCAAAAGAAATCAGGGAAGAGGAAGTCCATTAGTCTCAGGTATCGGATTCATTGGAAAGCAAACCAATTCCAAAAGGCTGCAGAATCGACTATGGGTATACAATCAATTGGAAATCCTGCAAACAATAATTGGGCCCACTTCTGGGCCTCCACCCCTGTTTAGCAATGCTTAAGCCCAAAAAATGCAAACGTCGATGACACATTCTGGGTTCTGGGTGACTGATTGGAATGTTGTCCACTACCGCAACCCTCCTTAAACGCCTACGTTTCTACAAAAGTTGTGGGGCTCCTTAAACGCCATGGTCCGTCGAAGACGGGCCAAAAAAGAATTAGAAAAAAAAAATAAAGTTAAAAATAAACGAGAGTCCATGACTCGGATTATTTTCTTCCCTACCGAGGCAAGTATGCCGAATATAAATATAATTATCGAAAATCATATTTTATTTGCATCAAAGGCCTCGCGTCCAAACGCATTTGACTATTATTTCACATACACTTTATTTTGTTATTTGTTTCACAATGATGGGCGGCCTTGACCGATTCCAATATTCTTTGTTCATCGTAAAATAAATGAGTAATAGATCTAATCAAACGTAATTTCCAATTTAATGTGAGAAATTTGCAACACACTCTCTCTAATGAAACTATTTGCTTATGGATTTAACGACATGTTACTAGTCCAATCGAATAAGAATCGCTATACCAACCCAATCCCATTGCACAGGTATTGTTGCCAACCATTACAATCTATGGGCGCTTACATTCTTTCTTTAAGAGCCTCCAGCAGCTATTGCGGCCCCAGCATTTACTTTTATCTAAACATAATTAGGATTACGTAAAATAAAGGTCATATATGGCCAATACCCAGATCGGCTAATGTGTTAAGCCATCAGTAGACGCCCCAGGTGGCTCGTTTCTGCGGCATTGCCAATTTAATAGCCTTAGCTTCGTGTATCACATTGGCAAAATTTTAAAGGGTGACTGCTTGGTTGTTTGCATTATGTATGCCCATCACTAGATAAAGAATGCCTCCTGCAAAACAATTCACTTTCCTTTCCACTTCATCAAAGATAGGCTTTGAAGCACTTTAAAGTATACAGTGCAATTTCTCTTTTGATGTCGGAGCTACCCAGACACTCCATTGATAGTTTTAGTAACTATAATTGTGCGAAAGCTTCTGTCGCTTTCTTGCTGCTACTGTTCAGATCAGCGATAAACTTGGTGTTTCTGTTCTATCCCGATGGGAATTTTTATGGCACTAAACCCAACCTCACCTGTCCCATTCAGGGCCAAGGAGTAGCCACTTGGGCTAAAACCCAAGTGGTTTTGTTGTTTAACTTCTTATTTATTGCCTTAAACTATGTACTATTTTCGTGGTTAAACTGGGCTAATATTGTATAATTCCATGCATAGGTCTCCAAAGCTCAGCCAGGTGCAAGAAATTGGAAATGAGA
The DNA here is from genome assembly GCA_020883675.1 of Bruguiera gymnorhiza. Taxonomy (NCBI): domain Eukaryota; kingdom Viridiplantae; phylum Streptophyta; class Magnoliopsida; order Malpighiales; family Rhizophoraceae; genus Bruguiera; species Bruguiera gymnorhiza. The sequence continues at coordinate 146,106 of JAIRCJ010001047.1, read as the reverse complement.
GTCAGCAGTCAGATAAAAAGTAAAAAGTGAAGAAAAAAAGGGAAGTAATTAAAAAAAAAAAAAAAAACTACCATTACATAAAGAGCAAAAGGTGTTGTTATATAGTGGCACATGGAAAACTGTTACTGTCTTTTCTTTATTTGGTGGGTCCATAGTACATTGGGGATTCTCAGGTATCTGCACCCATACTGGAAATTGGCAAACAACAGGTAACCCATGCCTCACTTTCTCATGCCTATCCATTTGGAGGCAGTAATCACAGGCTTTTACTCTCTTTAACCTTGCATATGCCCAGCCCATCCCCGGCACAGACATTCGCAAAGAAATTTAAAGGAAGCTTCAATATTTTTATGCTGTCTTTTTCTAGAATAATTCATTGTGGGTATTTGATGATCAGTGTCAAATGACATTACATCTCCAAACCAAAGGATTGAAATTGTTCAGCTTTAAATTAGCATTCCCTTTTATGAGTTTTGTTCTGATTTCTTTCCAGCATAACAACTCTTACAGCAATTGGCAAGAATTCTTATAACGTGTTTAGTTATTAGGCAATATTGCAGAAGTGCAGGAGTGGGCAAATCTATTGCAAGTGGGCAAGAAACAGGGGACCATACGCTAATGCACTGGAATCATGAGGCAGAGTGTGGGGGTTACCATTTTTGGTGGGCTTCCATTCTATTTCTAAAAGGCATTGCTTTAAGAGCACATGCTGATTTTCCCAGAAAATGATGTGGAACTGGAAACAGGCAACAGCTTCTAAATGGTAGGCCTTGATAATGATCCAAGAACAGTTCAGTTTTTGTCGCCTACTGTTGTCTTAAGAGCACATGTTCAATCCCCAGAAAACGATATCCACCAATGCATTTTCGACGCCTCTTATTCTTGATATCTTGATTGATTTTGCATTAATACATTGTTGCTGCCACTGTGGCATGAACCATCAGGATCATCCGCACATAAAAGTGGCTGGTAACTATCTACAAATGGTAAGTTCAGCTATTAATTGAAATGTACAAAATTTGCTTATATCTAGTACATATATCATCGTAAAAATATCAAGCTTCCTGGCAAACCATGATGTCAGAAAATCTATATGATATAGAACAGTGAACAATGATGTAGAACATAGCTTTGTACATGTCATTCATAAATCACTGGATTAAAACTCGAAACTGCGGACAATATCTTGAAGGATATTGTCCTGTTTACCAGCGATTTGAGCCCATGCTGCGTATGGGGCCTGAAAGTAAAAGGCAATAAACATATCAGTATCTCCTTCGGACAAATTGCATTGAAGAAAAAGGCCTGACAATAAACCACCAACTGATGACATAGCCCACCAATGTCCACAAAATTTCTTGTTTTGTGGAATGTTTGTGCCAAGTCTGGTCTAGAGATCAAGACTGAACTGGTATATTTTCTGTTTAGTGCACATCCACTCAATAAAACACAAGTGGCTCCCACCAGCAACAATTTTATGATGGGATGGTAAATGGGTCGGGTCTTCTCCCCTTTAGGGACAAATACTTACATAGACTGATTGTAGTTCGGATATTGAAAAGGTGACATTTCAAAGGAGCTAACACCAATTATGTAATACATAAAACCAGTGATTCTCCATAATCCCCTTTAGTCTACAACATCACTTAATTCACTAGATGCTGCCGAAATTATAGCAATATGCGCGTTGTTGCTCACGAAGCATATTTTATGAGCATTGATATGTCGACGGAGTAGGATTTTTGTGAAGATTGATACGGGAGAGAATTCCGTCAATAAAATATTTAAGTTGTCTGAAAAATAAGATGCCTACAAGCTCGGGTGGGAAAAAAGCGATGCTTTCCAAGGATGTCATGAAAAAGAAAGTTGGTTTAGAGCAGTACACTTGTAATCTATACGCGACATAGATGCCTTGCCCAAGATAGAACACACAGGAGTTCAATAGTGGCATTAAAGTTTTCCTTGCTTTGTGATTGTTTTTTGTTTTTTTTTTTTTTCACTTTTTTGGATACAGCATGTCTACATACGTGCTCATTTATAAAAAAATGCTACCTCTTGATCATGATCTCTTTCCAAATTTTGAATTTAATTCCAGCGGGCATAGTCACAGATGCAGATTGCAGTTGAATCAGGGTCCTAAGCCGTTTAAATCAATCAATTTGGAGTGCTTTCCTCTTCTAGTGGTTGTCTCTGCCTTTTTGTCCACCAACGGGCCAATGTTAAATCTGCTGATTAATCAGTCGCCTAGACAATTAGTCCCCGGTTAATCTAGACAGGTTAAAAGAGTATACAAACTAGAGCAATTCCTGAACTGCTTCCTTTTTGATTCTCTAGAAGGAAAAAGACAAAAAAAAAAAAAGGAACCCTCTGAATTTCCAATTTTTCCTTGGAATTGGCAGAACATTTTATAGGCATTGATTTTAAACAGTCACTAATGGCACTTAAGATTGTCCTTGCTGATAGCACTACTCTAATAAATGTTTGAAATTTTATTAATTGCATAAAATTTAGGGTAAGTAACAAAAATTTATAAGGTAAAACTAGGTCCACTGAACTCCATACTATTTGGATACAAAAATGACATATTTGGCAAAAGAAAATTTGTCACAAAAGGTGAACTATGAGTGGTACACCTCTCTATATATTATGGTGTTTCTCGGGCCAAAGAGTCACAAGGCACACAAAGATTAGTATATTGAAAGAGTTTGGCTGAGCAAATCTTATGGAGAACCATAAGCCTTACATTGCAATGCTTTTCATACAGTTTGTGTATGCAGGCATGGCCTTGTTCTCCAGGGCAGCAATGGCGAAAGGAATGAACTCTTTTGTTTTTGTCGTGTATCGCCAAGCTCTTGCTTCACTTGTATTGGCTCCACTTGCTTACTTTCTCGAAAGGTTAACTAGAACACTTCCTAGTTTCATCTTCAGTCACAGTAGCTACGTTAGTTTTTCTTTGTTCAGCTCTGCCAGTATGCTTAACTGATTACCTTTTGTGGTGAAATTGGCTTCTCATGTTGCAGCAACAAGGCCTCTCCCTTGTCTTATAACTTGCTTTGCAAGATCTTTTTGATTTCCTTGTGCGGGTAAGTGGTAGGGGTAGTTACACTTGCAAAACATAGGACTCACTGAAAATATTTAACTTGGTTGTCACTTTTGTGTTCAATTATCCAGACTTACTCTGAGTTTGAACCTGTACTCTATTGCAATCAACCATACCACCGCAACATTTGCTGCTGCAACCACTAATACAATTCCTGCAATTACTTTCATCGTGGCTGTATTATTAAGGTGAATGCAATTTCTACGTCTTATTTCAGGCTAGAGATGATTATTTTTAGTCATTTTCCCTAGGACCTATGAAAACAAGTCATAGTGAATATGGCAGGATGGAAAGCATTTCCATAAAAAAAGTGCATGGAATTGCCAAGGTGTTTGGTTCTGCTGTAGCTCTATCTGGGGCACTAGTGTTTGCTCTTATTAAAGGGCCTGCTGTAAAGATTAAGGACTGGCATCCAGCCATCCATGAGCAAAACGAAGGCCCATCCTTCAAGGGTTGTTGCTCTAGAGGAGAGTGGATCAAAGGCTCTCTAATGATGATCTTAGCTAATATTCTCTGGTCTTTGTGGCTTGTTTTGCAGGTCATTGATCATATCTAGCTTTCTCTCACATTAATCGTGTTCCAATTTGTTCATGTTCACTCCTTTTCTCTGTTTGAATTTTTAACTGTCTCTGTTGCTTTTAGGGTCCTATTGTCAAACAGTATCCTTCCAAACTACGCCTCACCGCTTTGCAGTGCTTATTTAGTTGCATCCTATCAGCGATTTGGGCCACTGCTGTAGAGAGGGATCCATCGGCTTGGAAACTTGGATGGGATGTTCATCTTTTTTCTGTGGCCTATTGTGTACGATTCATCCATGTTACCCCACTCCTATTATTCATAGACACATCTTCATTGCATTGTCACATGGAATATAATCAATTGAGGAGAGCCAGAACAAAATTATCTAGAATTAATATTGATAAGAAACTAACGTTTTACATGATACTCCGTTCAGTTGAACATAAAATGTTTGACAGGACAGTCAGTTTCAGTTGATTATAAAGGTATACTTCAATTATTTAACTGAAACTCTGGAATCGGAATAGAAGATTATCCAGGCGTGCATGTGGTCTGTTAGATCTAATCTATAATCTTTCTTCTGATACATGAGATTTTGCTTTGTAGATGTTGAATGCAACCATATAAATGATAATTTCAAATTTTTAATTAGTAAGGTTTTGTTTTGGCTTCTGATGGCAAAGTCCTTGAAGGAAGGCACCTACCAATCCATCATGTCGATTACAGTCTACAGAGACCAATAACCACTCGCAGCACTATCTCAAACAACAAAGTGGCTGAATGCTCCATTGTCCTCCTAGATGATAGGAGAATATCTCATTCAAGCACTACTGATTTTATCAGTGTGGTCATGTTGTTTGGTGGTCATTGGTTTATAATCCTCTAGATCAAATCATAACTCATATGCGTTTATGTCCATGTACACAACCGGACAACTGATGAATATCCATACGAGGTTGTTGCATTTGTATGCACACATAAGCACACTATCCATTTTCATGTAAATATATATACATGGATTTGGAGCTTACCATCTGTGGTGAAAATGGCAGGGCATAGTAGTCACCAGCATTACTTACTGGCTGCAAGTTTGGGCAATAGAGAAGAAAGGCCCAGTTTTCACGGCGATGTTCGCTCCACTAGCACTTATTATAACAGCCATTTTCTCGGCATTCTTGTGGAAAGAGACCCTTCATTGGGGAAGGTCTAAATCCTTTCTTTTCATCCTAACAGTAGTTTTTATTTATAGTGCCCCCACATATGATCATTACCATATATTAAAACAAGCCCCTTTATCCTTCATATTTAGTGTACTGTATAATACAATCATACGAGCCCATGATTACTGTCAAAGGCAATTTTTCTGGTGCATAATGGCAGTGTTGGTGCGGCTGTGTTGCTTGTGGGTGGGCTTTACACTGTGTTATGGGGCAAAAGCAAAGAGAATGAAAAGAGCCAGAGAAGCGACCAAAATGCTGACCCTAAAGAGGAAATCACAGTGGAGTGCACTACAAACCAATAAGTGATGGATGATGGGATGTGAAAGCATGGTAAATGATTTCCCAAACGCACTCCCAGTAGCAAGAGCGATCACAAGGACATCATCACCTATTGAAAAGCTTATTTTCTAACTATTCAAGCTGTCATTTCCTGCCTTCTCTTTCACCTTCGAATACATATATGCTAGTGATGTGGCTGTATATATATAGGTTGAGTGGAAGATATGTGGAATGTGTGATAAACTAGATATTACAGAAATGAAGCATACTCTGTTCCGAACTGTTGTACCCAAAAAAGAAAGAAATGAAGCATAATGAAAGACTATCATGCTATTTCTTTAAATCCATTTCAAATATACTCAAATTTGACTTTTAGTACGCAGTATGTGAATTTTCTTCGGGATAAGCATACGATTGAAGCCCCCGTTGCATCTATAAAATTGTCCTTCTCTCATGGTATTTTATTCCATTCTTTTTTAAAGAAAATCAACAAATTATATTATTAGATACAAAGAAACTAAAAAAAAAAAAAGTTACATATATGTATATATATATATATATATATATATATTTGTAGTCTATTAAAAGGATTATTAGAATATAAATGATATAATAAGAATAATTTTTTTAATGTGAATGAATCTCATACTCTTGTTATTTTTAAAATTAGAAATCAACATTTAAATAGGAAAAAAAGCCGAAAAAGAAAGGAGAACTTGGGAAATGTCGGGTACGCAAGGCCAATGGTTTCATTACGAGTCAACCCAGTTGCTGGGTTGGGCCTAATGAATAAACTGGGTAAGCAGTAGACTGGGGTTTGTTGAGTCCATAGAAAACACGATGGCTTTCTACACGATCCTAATCAAAATTATGTAGGAAAGCCCATCTCCGTTTTCTGCTAAACGGATTATGAAACCAACAATTAATTTGGGAATTGGGATAACTAATGATTTATTAACTCATTATGTATGTAAAATTACTGGGTAGACCTAACAAATCATGACACTATTCTGTATTCAATCCTGTTTGTAAAACAGTTGGACGTAATTTTACGTGAGCCCACCTAGCAGATCCCCTACTCCTCTCCACAAAGCTAGTCCCCTGCACATGCCCGCCATCAATTGCCTTGCTTCAATATCTTCGGCAGGTCAAAGAGGAGCCATTGTTGTAGGGCCCCGTTACACGGGTTCTTGTCGTTCATTAGGTCACAGTGTACATTTTCACCAATACGGTATCCAGGCGTCACCTCGTGATTGGTCATCCCCGTCCACAAATTCAATCTTCGGTGCCGCCTTGAAATTGACCTTCTTCAGAATTGGATCGGCATGGAAAATGCAGCATATATAAAAAGGTACAGACTGAAAACGGATGCGAGCTGAGGAATTTATGAAATGTTCTTTTCTTTTTTTTTAAAAAAAAACAAGATTATCAGGTCAGCGAGGTGGGAAACTGACTATCATTCTATTGGGTGCTTGCAATATGAGAATGATGTCTTATTCCAATACTTGTACAAAAATAAGAGACAGCTAGGATAGTAACTGGGCATTACTTTAATCTAGTTGAATGGATTGAATCTTTTCCATATCTAGTAGCTTACCCGCCAAGCAAAAATCTGGATCAGGTAAAAAAAAAAAAAAGGGATTGTTTAATAACATTGCTGAGTCAGGGGATGGCTGCACACAGAAAAAGCTGGATCAGGAAAAAGAGAGAGAGAGAGAGAGAGAGAGAGAGAGAGAGATTGTTTAATGACATTGCTAAGTCAGGGAAAGGCTGCACACAGCAAATACACGGCAGACGCCATTATAAGGCTATTAGGCCTAAAATCTTCCAGCAAATGTCAAAACTCGGCATCAAGCAATAGAAATGTCCTCCAAGACACAGAGCAGTGTTACTTTGTCTGATTCGGTCATGCCCAAAAGCATTTTGGGTGTTAATTTTGTGGATATTACGCGAACTCACACGTGAAGTACACCAAATTAATAATTTTAATAAATTCAAATATTTTAGAATTTAGGTATATTATCACTTTTCTAAGTTAATATCCGTGTCTACCTACTTAATTTGCTTAATCGATGTCCGGTGACCTATTCAATACCTGAGTAACATTTTTTTTTTCTTTTTATTATTCAAAAGTAACGCCTCCTAGAAATTCCTACTTTAGATCTTCGGAGATTTCATGTTAACAAACAAGTAAGCACACGTCCCAAAAGCAAAAAAAAAGGTATAGGAATTAGAGGCCGTACAGAATTTTATTTGCCCAATTAATCACATTTATCGAAGCGTCTCGTGGTAGTAGGTATCTCGAGGCTTACAACATCATTAAGTGCTCCTACTTGGTGTTCCTCACCAAACTATCTTATTCAGGATGGAATTGAATTTAAAGCATACTCTGCCGGCATTCGGAACTTTGTCGAGAAGCAACCTCTTATAAAGCTATGTTATTTCTCTTTAATTACTTGTCCCATAAAAAATTCTTTCTCTTTACAACATTTTTTTGAGAAAAGAAGAAGAAGAAGAAGACAAACGATTGTGGTGCATGTCCTACGCTTTATTCTAATTAAATTATTCTCAAATTCCCACCCGTTCAATATGGAGTAATCCAATATTTGTGATTTATTGGTTATGGTAAATGAAAATAGAATCAATTTATACATCTTGTTAGTAAACACAGCATGTCTCAAAATGAAACAGATTATGGACATAAAATTGCACCTTGATATGCCATCATAACCCAATTCTGTTTCTTCTTTTGTCATTAATTAGCCTAGCCATGACTAACAGAAGCATAATAATGAAAACAACAATAAAGCAATTCAATTTAAATATGACAAAACGGCCTTCTGGTGATTCTTATTGATCTGTCTCCTCCTTTTTCTACTTGGAAATAGTTCCTTGATATCTCAACCGGGGAAGTTGCAATGGCCTTTGTCTGGTTTTTCTTGAAAATGTAACCCTTCCCCACCCCACCCCAATAAAAAATTAAAGAGATAGAACAAGAGCAGCCATCATTTTTATTGGTATACGCTCAATGTTAAGAAAGAACGATCCTGGAACTGCCCCAACTAGTCTCATTACTCATCTGCAAGCTCATTATTATTTGGCTATGCGATGACTCCTTTCAAGGCAAGTTATCAAAAAGCTGAAAAACGCTGACACTTGATGGCATCTTTTGGTGCACCCCTCTCCCGGTGAAAATTATTTCTTTCTTGCATTTCGGCCGAACTTAATTAATAGACAACGGCAGATGGCCTGATAGCAAAGGAAATAACTTCTGAATTATTTTTTTCTTTTTTCTTTCGAGTATAAACGGACTTCAATTCCAGAATTTTTAGAGCCATTTTTTCAAGTTTATCAATTAATGGTTTTTGATACCGTGTCAATTGAAAAAAAAAACATAATAAACTAATAGTTGACGTAATAGAGATGACTCTTGGGTTGATCTCTAAGTCTTAACATTTCTAACAAGTTTTGCTGGCATCATGAAAAAAGGCTTGCGGTAACCATTGTAAAACCTACCTGCCTTGTGTGTGTGTGTGTGTGTGTGTGTGTGTTTTTTTTTTTAAATGATTAACGTAAAGCCATACAAAAAAATGGCATCACCAGTGAGATAATTAGTGGGAAGCTTCGTAGATTTCTCAGAGTTCAATATCACACACCCCCCCCACTACGCAACTAAACGTGCGCCAAATGTTAATTAAATCACCATTGACTTACCGTGCTTATCATTAATTAATCTATTCTGTTTTGATACTTCGCTTATCATTTAATCTATTAGGTAAACTAATTATTATGTGATGTCAGATGCGTGCAAGTTGCTCTGTAATGGGTTGCCGGAGGGACCTCGCCATAAAGATTTTCTATCCCCACTTTGACTTGCCATGGTATTAAATCAACAATTCATCACCAAGGTGAGGAATTTTAATTTCTAAAACAGGTGAACGACGTGGGGATAATTTTATAACTAAGTTCTAAATTTACAAAAGAAAAAAAATTGAAAATGATACTGAAATGAAGGATTAGGAAGGTACTCCTTTGATGGAATTGCATAAGTTTATGAGAAGAAGGATAAAGTAAAAAATTAAGAGGATTTTAAATAAGTATTTGGCTTGGGAGAGAGACAGATAGATGAATTAATATATTTAGGTTAGGTATATGACCTTAGCTCAAAATTACAACAAAAATATACATATAATGAGTTTTATCTACACTTTAAAAACAAATTAAAGAGAATTTAAGGTCAAGACATGATGAATGCATTAAGTGATTTCTATGATAGAGTTTTCTTTATTAAAAAATGTATTAAAGTGTAAATTATATGCTATTTACATAAATACATGTAAATAAACGGATATAAATTATTTTTAAAATAATAAAAATAAGTAAATGCATAAAATTTTGTTTATACCAAATTAATGATTAATTGGATATTCTTGTGATTATTTGTTTTAAGGAAAACAAAAAACAAAAAAAACAAAAAGTCCAACACCTCAGGTCCATTAGTCGTCCAAAGACTGATCGAGTCAAACAATGGTACCTGCCCTTGCTACTACTTTCAGTAGTCTGTAATGGGACAAGATTGGTCAGTTTTGGATGAATGGAACTTAAATGCAAGCATTTTGCAAAGCTCATGGCGATCAATTTCATTTGATTGGAATTTAAGTTAACTTAGCCTTGCGGCCATATTAATCAGCACGTCAAATGGAAAAAGAGAGTGGAAGATTCCATTGCAACACATATAATCAAAAGGACGCATCTTGGTTTGCTTGCTTTCCTTTTCTGTCCTTCTCAATTTCCAGAAGTAAACAGTATTAAAAATGGTCCGTCGTACGTTGCAACCTCGGTACCCAAAAAAAAAAAAAAAACAAAAGCGATCTAAGAAAAATCCTTTTCCAGGCTCTTTTGATACTGGGAACTAATTATTTCCCTTAAAAAATGAAAAATAATTGCAAGGTCAGCATCACGCTAACTTATTTTTAATAAAGCAGCTGTTTTCCTACAGTGATTTTACGTCTGACCTTTTTCTAGCCAGCAAAAATCAAAATCAAAAATTAAATGGACGGAGACTCAACAAGAAGCTTCCAAGTCAATGCACCCCCAGACGAAATTTTCTACATTTCCTATTCTCCGCACTCTTTGGCGGCCTATGATTCTAACCAAAATAAAAAAGGACCCTTGAATTGGCTTTTCTCTTTCTTTTTGCTTTTATGACTAATGTCAGGAGACTTTTTTTTTTTTTTAAAATATAATTTATTAGATTATACAATATTAATATTTATATAACGTAAAAATCGGTTCGTAACTATTCATCCGTAACAAAGGTTAAGAATGAAAAAAAAACTTACATTTGGCTTATAAAAACAAATTTCTCACTCACTTTATAGTAATGATTTTTTGAAAATTGAGAGGTTGGAGTCATATGTCAATCCAACAAATTCATGCTCAATTTCTCATGGATATAATAAAGTAAATTTGAGCTCTAGGCTCCAGCAGGCCAACATCATGACAGGCGTGCCCCCACGCCATAATTTTTTCTCACATGAACCGTCCACCTGTAATGGTCGAAGGAAAAATCATATACAATTTCCTCGCACAGAAGAAAGTGTTGCTGCCTAACAAGCCCAACTAGCCACACCAACCACAACAAAGCCTGTTGTTAACGTATGGTCAGAAGTTCTGAAAGACGTAATAATAATAAAATAAAAAGATTGATGTTATCGTTTGAAAGCGGTATTACCTATGGCCTAACAATCATCGATAAATATTCATATTTTTATTTTTTAGAATGTTTATCTTCAACATGTACATGCATCGCTCACGTGGACTCCTCTAAAATGGAAAATTGAGTTAGATTCAATCTCATAATTTCGTCGAGATATTAAACATTAAAATAGTAATTAAAATGAAAGTTTAATAATAATTTAATGTATCTTATTTTATTTTTATTTAAATTAGAATATCTAACGACAATTCTCTCTAATTTTTAGAAAATAAAAAAAATTTAAAATTAATATATTATTAAAATTTAAATCTAATATATTGTAATTAAATATAAAAAATAATTTAAAATTAGTATTATTTAAATAATTAATTTCTTCAGTCAAAAAATTTGAATTAAGGTGGCAATAATAGCTCTGGATTGGACCACCTCAATGATGAGTAACGTTTCTGCAACGCTTTTTTCTTCGAGGTTAAAAAAAAAAAAAAAAACAAGAATATTGAGGTGACATTATCGAGCGTTGCTCATCCTAATGTTACGCCGCATGGCGCGATACACTTGGCCAAAAATTAAATAAGAAAAAAAATGAAAAAAGACAAACGCGGCCGGCCACGATAAAACGGGAAAACAGGCCGCCGTTTGGTTAGTCAAGTAACGGAAGTCGCATAAACTTAATGGAAAATTTACGTCAACCGTGACCACAAGATGATAACGACGTCGACACGCTCCCGGCCACGACAATAATTGACTTAATTTATATGAATTTCATCGAAAAGCTTCCTCTATGTATAGACATATATTACTCTCGAATTAAAATAAAATTAATAAAATATTTATATAATAATATTTATTTAATTTTAAAAATAATTCAATATTTATCCACTAATTAATTTATAATTCTTAAAAATATTTTAATAAAATTAATATTTTAATATATATCTCATTCACTCATTATATTTTATTATAATTTAATATATATTATAATTCATTTAATTTTTAATAATATATATATATTTTTTTTTCATAAAAATATTTTAATTTTAAAACAATATTTATATTTTAATTTTTAAATTTACTTATTTAAATAAAATATACATCCTAGCAAATACGGTAAACACGTGGATCGAATAATAATTGTATGTAAAGTAAAATGAAATGAAATCATAAAATACACAAGACCAACCCGAGTATTAATTAATTACTAGTTATTAATTAAATAAAAGTAATTTCTTCTATATTTTGTTATGTCTGTTCGTGAACTGGATTTAATTCACCTTTGAGTCCGTGTCTGTACAGTTGAGTCTTTAGAGAGAGAGAGAGAGAGAGAGAGAGAGAGAGGGGGGGGGAGAAAGTCTGGAGGGAGAAGGTGTGGTAAAGCTGAAGGATCTGAGTCTGACACAAGAGGGAAAGATGTTAAGATGTTGTGTAAGGCTGCGTGACCGTGTGCTCCCTTCTGCTTAGATCTCTGCGTTCTCTTGTCTCTTTAGATTCTGCAGCTTCTTGCCTGTTTCTGGCGAAAATTCTGGTTTATAAAATTCACTGTTTTCGTTACCCATGACTAATGATCTTCAAAACCCATAAAAGTTTGGTGTTTTTAAGTATGACTCATCTCCTTTTTTATTTTTAACTTTTATTTAGCCCCGTAAATGGTGTAGGAGTTCCGTTTTTCTATGTGTGAGGTTAAAAATTGGGTCTTTTGCTGTGTTTTTTTTTTTTTATTATTCTCGTTTGTACAAGCATGTCTGGATAAGCGGGTGTTCGAGATTTTGGGACATTGGTAAGGCTAAAGAGCCTGTACGTGTGTTTTTATTGCAGAGTTTGTGACGATAAGTTGCGATCTTTTCTTTGAATTTTACTGGTCAGTGAAGGACAAAAGTGCAATACTGCATATTTGCTGGGTGCTCGTGGTGTAAAGGTTGGTTAGTGTTCTCTCTGTTTCTCTCTCTCTCTCTTTTTTTCAAGTATGATCTTTATCGAAATCGAAATGGTTTTTTTTTTTTTATTTTGTTAGAATGTTAAAGATCTTACCTTTTTTTTTTATAAGTTAAACAAAAATTTTAAGAAAACCCTTTTGTTTAATTTGCTAGATGAGATTTGCTCTGCTTTTGACAAAAAGGTGGGCATCTAAAGGCTAATTACAAACGTTTGATGAATTGAAGGTGTCGTATGTTGCTCAGATAGATGATCATGGTCGCCTGATAGACTCTACTACCTTTTTGTCTTTGATGAAAATTTTTATTTTCAAGATTTTTCATGGTTGAAAAATTCTTGTCAAATGTCCTTGATAGAGGGCACAATAAAAGTTTTAGGTTTTAGCGTATGGGTCTAGATATATGACTTTTTTTTTTCTCTGGGTTTTCATTTTGCAAAGGAAGTTAGGTTTTGCAAATCTTTTTTTTTTTTTTTTTCTTTTTCTTCGGCATCTTCAATGTTTAGAATGAAAACTTTGTTTCCTTACCGTTTACTGAGATTCTTAATTTTGAATGAAAGCGCGCCGCATGTAGGAAATTAGATCTGAGTAATTAGTGGTTTTGATTTTACATGTTAGGTTCAAAACCTGCCAAAAGATGTTTCTGATAAGCATTTGGTATTTTAGGTGCTTTTGGTCCATGTGGGTCTGGTCTTATGTATGAGAATCTTCTTTACTTGCTTTGTGCTTTTCCCTTCATCTGTCTTCTTTTCCCTTTGTTTTCTTTTTGCCAAGTATTGTAGCTATAATTTGAAATGAGTTTAGTTGATCTGTAGCTGTACACATGTGCTGCAGTTTCTACCCATCATCGAGAAGTGTAAATGCAATTCCTGTATCAATATTCAAGGACTTTGACTTAGGGCAACAAGTGGATCAGAGAAAATGTCATTTCGTAGTATTGTTCGTGATGTGAGAGGTGGTTTTGGAAGCTTATCAAGGCGGAGTTTTGAGGTGAGACTGGCAGGTCACCATAGAGGGAGATCTCATGGTACAGCTATTGAGTTACATGACCACCCTGTGGTCATCCAGAACAGCTGTTGGGCTAGCCTTCCACCTGAATTACTACGTGATGTCATCAAAAGATTGGAGGCAAGTGAGAGTACCTGGCCTGCCCGTAAGCATGTTGTTGCTTGTGCTGCTGTGTGCAGGTCATGGAGGGATATGTGTAAAGAAATTGTCAGAAGTCCAGAGTTCTCTGGGAAGATTACATTCCCAGTCTCCCTGAAGCAGGTGAGACCCTTTTGATGTTGTTTAGTAGCTGCATTATTACTATATGAGATGTTTGACTTTAATGAACAACACTGTATGCATTTAATTGGTTTCTATGTCCACAATATCATTAATTTGTTTGTAACATGTGGATGTGCATGTCTACTTTACTTTAAACAGGGCATGTCTTATGATGTGGAACAATGACATTTTTTCCTGAATCTTTTACAGCCCGGACCTAGGGATGGAACTATCCAATGCTTCATTAAGAGGGACAAATCTAAGTTAACTTACCATCTATTCCTTTGCCTTAGTCCTGGTGAGTTTTGATCACAACACTTAAATTGTTTCACAAATTTTTTAATGACCTACCTTGTTTGCAGTTGTTAAAATTCTATGTCATAGTTTTTCTTTCTTCTTCTTCTTCTTCTTTTTTTTATTTGTTGTTTGTGATCTTCAATGAAACCAAGTATTAAAATTTTTTATTGGAATTAGTCTGGGTTCTGCCCCTTATTGTTACTAAGGACCATCATATAAATTTCTTAATTAAGGTTGAGGGAAAAAATGAGAGTTTTATAACCTGAAGAATAGGCCAAGACTTTCTTTTCCACAATTTCAACTAACTAGAAGACATGATTCTTTCAGATGCACAGTCGTCAACATTTGTTGTCCAAGTATTAGATTGGTTACTAGTATCTTGTTGTCTAGAAGAGATGTGGAATTGTACTTGATCTTATCCTCTCTCTCTCTCTCTTTCTCTCACATGCACAAGTTGCTGCAGAATCCCTCCATGAGGAGCTTATTCTTGATAAATTGTGCATGCGAATCACAGTTACTAAAAGAAGCAGATGGATTGGGAGCTGTGTCCTTTGCACCTCTACCATATCTATTTAGGTCTCGACTATCGAGACAAGCTTCCTTCAATTGGGATCTCCTCTTATGTTATATTTCCTTAAGGTCTCCCTTATTCAACCATGATTTGCTGTGTGCTGCCCACAACTAGATTATTTGTTGCCAAGGAATCAAATTTTATGTGACATTTTAGCTGTGTTGAGCTATATTACACTACTCTTCTTTCCTTATTTTGCTTTCCTTCTTTCCTCTTTAAGCATTTATGTGGTGGTGTTAATTAATGTGATGGTGTCACAGCTCTGCTTGTAGAAAATGGAAAGTTTCTACTGTCCGCAAAACGGACCCGGAGAACTACATGCACAGAGTATGTAATCTCCACAGATGCTGATAACATATCAAGATCAAGCAGCACTTACATCGGAAAGTTGAGGTAGGACTTGATGTAATTGTGCCATTTTCTTTAGGACTGACATGATTGATTTACATTGTCAATAATTCATTTGGTCTCAAACTAGCATGATCAATGCATAATTCCTGTCATTAAATAGATTGAAGCTTGCCTTTTCAAAATGAAAAAAAAAAAAAACCAATATTATCACTTCTTTTTCATAAAGAGAAAATGTTTTTGGTTTTTTGTTTATATTAAGAAAATTTTGTGCTTGATTGTGTTTTGGGAGTAAAGTGTTTGCGAGTGTTTGTGTGTGTGTGGCACGAAACACTACGTTGAATGCATCCACAAGACTGACTTGAAGGTGTTGAAGCCTAACTGTATTTATTCACGAAAATAATGTCACTAACTTGTCAGCCACTCTGTTGATAAATATTGCACTCTTATTCTGAAATTGATGGTATTGGTCATGCAAAGTAATTGATCATTTTACCATAGCATGAGAAGATTGAATGTTATTCTGTCTGACATGCTAGTTTCTGTACCAGTGTTGTGTTTTGAAAGTCAAATCAATTAAATCTCTTGTGTTTAGACATTTATGAAGAAGGGTAAGACATTTGTGTTGAGCTTTTATGGTCTGCTAGTGGTCAGTTTCATTATTGGGAGTCCTTTGCTACAAAGGTGCAATTGTTGGCATATGTTTACTTTTTCAGATAGTCCAAAAATAGAATTTATAAGAATATGCCCTTCCAGGAATTTCTCACTAGGTTGTTCTCTCTACTTGATATCATCTTGTTTTGAGTAATGATTTAGTGTAAACTTGATTAAGCACCTGATAGCTCTTCTGAGGCCCAATTTTCATCTTCTTAGCAGGTTCTGTAATTTTTGATAGACCAATTGACCATCATATATGGAATCATAATGTGAACAAATTTGATTTATCCTAGTTGATGATGTTTGCTTCTAGAGATTCTTTCTACTATTGTTGAAATGTGCATTCTGTTCTGTTTCAGGTCTAATTTTCTTGGCACCAAGTTCATTGTCTATGACACACAGCCCCCATACAACAGTGCTCAGGTCTCCCCACCTGGCCGAAGCCGTAGGTTCTATTCAAAGAAAGTGTCTCCAAAGGTACCCACAGGCAGCTACAACATTGCTCAGGTTACGTATGAGCTGAATGTGCTAGGCACAAGGGGTCCACGCAGAATGCACTGCACCATGTACTCAATCCCAGCCTCATCTCTTGAGCCAGGTGGTTGCGTCCCAGGCCAGCCTGAGCTCCTTCCTCACTCCCTTGAAGACTCATTTAGAAGCATTTCTTTCTCAAAGTCGATTGATAATTCAAGTGAGTTTAGCAGTTCTCGCTTCTCTGACATAGCGGGGCCCCGGGGTGAAGAAGATGAAGGGAAGGAGAGACCACTAGTTCTCAAGAACAAGGCACCGAGATGGCACGAACAGTTGCAGTGTTGGTGCCTAAATTTTCGTGGAAGGGTGACTGTTGCTTCTGTCAAGAATTTCCAGCTGATTGCTGCAACACAGCCTGCTGCTGGTGCGCCAACCCCGTCGCAGCCACCCCAGTCAGATCATGACAAGATAATTCTGCAATTTGGTAAAGTTGGTAAGGATATGTTCACTATGGACTACCGGTATCCTTTGTCTGCTTTTCAGGCATTTGCTATCTGTTTGAGCAGCTTTGACACCAAACTGGCATGTGAATAGAGGAAGAAGATACCATTAATTGTTTAAGGTTTTTTCCCTTCTGGGTTCTGTAGAATAGGGGTGGTCGTGTGCGGTGAATGTACAACTAATGGCCAGACTGAAAAGTGCAGACATCTATGCACATTGAAGAGGACTCTGTCCATTGCTCACCTTACTTTCTTTGGTATTTTGGGTAGTTTGCTTTGAATGGTTCCATGTTCTCTAACTTTTTGTTGACTTTCAATCTGCAAAAGGGTGAAACAGAAAAAGTGCATTGGAAAGTGTTTTTCTAGTAGTTTCAATAAATTAGCTTTATTGAAGGGCTTATACCCGAGACGAATTTAGGGTGCATCGTGCTCTACTTTCTTAATTTTCTGTTGACACGAGTGACTCACCAAATTAGTGCACAAAGCGTACAATGCTGAAGTAATAATAATTCCAAGTTTGGGAGGAAACAAGATTGAATTAGTCTGAGGCGATAGCCCGGTGATCTGGTGCTTTTTTAATCCTTTGTAATAATTTAAGTTTTCTCTCCTGTCATCTGTTCATTAATAAATATAAATTTATATAAAGAATATAATACTAAAATTTAAATTTATTAATATTAAAATGACTTAAAATAACATTTTTAAATTAAATAAAAAATATTAATAATTTATAAATATAATAATTAATATATTTGAGATATATATTTTTTATTATTCTAAAAACTCAAAAATAAAGATCGAATCAGTCCACCTTGTCTCGGGCAGGGGAGTACTGAATAAGCACTGTCTGGATGTTGCTCCCGAGCCTTCCCCGAACACGATGGTTGTAGTTTAGTGCTTGTCAGCGCCACCTGCTACGGACCAGCACAACAGGCCCTATACCACACTGCCAAGGCCCACTCATCCTGGCCCGTCTTGTACTGACATTACCCTATTCAACTCTCTGAACGTGATCATCTTGACCTCTCGACGAGCTCTCTCTTTCAGACGCTGGGACAAGATAAAGACATTGGAGCCCCCATACCAAACCTTAACAACTCGCTAGAATTGAACCATTGGAGCTCATCAATAAGGCTGATTAATGACAGAATGTGAAAAGTGAGCACTGCTGGCCATCCTAACCAAATCGCCAAGCCAGACATCGAGAAGAGATGCACTATATTTGCTTCTTGAAGAAGGCATACGTTTTTCTTAATTTCTAGTACTGTGGCAGATGGCCTAGGCCATCGTTAACCATTAAAAGACGCATGAAGGAAAAAAAAAAAAAAAGAAAAAAAGAAGAAGAATGGATTTCAAGTACAAACTCCCTCTCCCTGCTGCGGACGTGCGCAAATGGACGTATACATGAACAGACAAAGTATGCTTAGATATGATTATCAAAGTAATAAACTGATTGTTGGAGAAGGTTTTGTGTCATATTTGGCTGCGTAATTTGAAGCCTAAAAGAAAGAGAAGCAGAGGGTGCGTTTAATATATGAAACTCGATAGGATAATATAAGATAAATTATCTTATCTCGTGTACCCCCACACCCATAGTCTTTTTAAAGTTTGCCTTTTTTTTTCTTTTTTTGGGGGGGGGGTGGTAAAATTACTCTTCTTTCTTTCGCAGCTATTAGCATAGTGGAGGCCCGAGATTTATTTTCCTTTTGTAAGAACCACCACTTCGGCTAAAATATTCTAGTTAACTTATCCTCCTGACGATGAAAGATCATGGGGTTTTGTGTAGTTATTATTATTATCATTTTGGCTTATTCAATTCCACTTCGGTCACACGGAGGACTAGAAAATGATAAAATTATATTTCTTCAATAGCGTTGGAATCTCCGAAGATGAACATGTGTGCTTCTTACTTTATTGGCTCAATCAGAAATCCATAAATAAAATAACAATACAGTCCGATATTATTACATCTATTGGAGAGAGAGAGGGAAAAAAAAAAAAAACACGCGATGCTGTCCGACATGTCCATACAAAACATAACCTCGAGCCCGAAGAGCTCGAAACATTGTTGGGCCTGTCTTTCACCACTTGGGAGGTCAATTCATCTTGGGGTTGACCGGATATTTCTAGCCAGGGTGAGGGCCATTCCGAAGAGCCTCCCACCGCCGGCGATGTTCAGACGCCGGCCGTGTTCACTCAGCAATATTGCTGTTGTTTTCATCTTCTTATCGCGTGCTTTAGCAAACTTTGGCTAAAAGTTTCTATTTTGTAGTTCTTTTACATTCTAATTTTGGCCCGATGATGGACACCTTGAACTGTATTGAACGGTTGGTAGTGGGTTCTTTATATTTCAGTGCTAGCCCTCACTCACCACCGCCGCCGCCGCCGCCACTACTTCCTCCTCCTCTTCTCTTCCTCTCTCTCTCTTTCTCCATATATAGATACACACACATATATGAGGTGCGTGTGGTAGTGGGTGTGGGGGCTTTTGGTGGACTCCCATTAGCTCTTGACCTGTGAATGATCTCTACGATGCTATGAGATCTGAGGGCCTTTTGCTTATTACTTCGTTTTGTTTTTTTTCTTTGGAAACCCATTACTAAGATGTTGCCTTGTTATCGGCGGTTTTTCACAAGAGCTCGATTTGACAGTCATGTTTCATAGCTTCCAGGGGTCTCATTTGCTCGTGTTTGGATTGCATGTCCGTCCTCTCATAATCGTTTCTTTAGAAAGTTGCTTCATTTAGATTTAATTTTCATGCCATTGGCTTGGTTGATGAGTACAAAGATGTCGGCTTTTTGCATTTTTTCTTTTATTTTCGGTCAACTTGTTGATGCTGTAAATATCTTTGTTGGATGTGTTTTTTTAAGGCTCTTTGTGATTGCTTTTGACACATGTGGATCATAATGCATGCACTGGGCTCTGAGCAGTTTTAAATCAAGCAACATTTAATGGCAATGTAGCCTGCGAAACTTTCATCTGACCCCTTGTATCTGTATTGCTCATTTCCAGATTCAACAAATCTAGTGTTCTGATTAATCTAGATGGTGAGATTTTGAATAATCTTGCATTATCTCTGATCGCTGGGCTACTATAATTTTGTTGGGTGTGTCCAAATTTTAAAATATATGTTGTTCATATCTACTCTGGTCTTGAGTCCAAAAATAAGAAACTTTCGCTGCTGTGGCGTGGTCTGGAAAGTTAATGAATGACCATTGGCATATTCTAAGCATGAAAATCATATGTTAGCCGGGCGTTATAAGCAGCACCTTTAATCCAACTACTTGGCTTTACTTTGTATTTTTGTTTGATGGCCTTCCTGTTTTGTTCAGTGATGAATCATGTTTGAGTGGACAGTTTTTTTATTTTCGTTAAGATTCTTGGCATTGCTTTGCATGGCCAGCTCCCTGGCAGCAGAAATTGTAGTCATCACTGCTGGCATTGCTGGCTTTGGTTATTGTTTTTGTACTGTTGTTGCTGCTGCTGCTGCTGCTGCTTCTTTTCAGTGAATATGTGGATAGGATTTTAATGAAAATCATGTTATCATTGCCCTGAATGGTGATGGCTATGATCTGAGGGCATTATTACTTAAAATGTTTTTGTATCTGGACACCTATTATCTGAAGAAGTTTATACTCATACCTGGAGGTGATAATTCATTCTGCTCTATGTATTAGTTTCATTTTTGGTACTGCATGACACCTCCAATTTAAGTCTGTGCTCTGTGGCCTTCAGGTTGATATGGGATTCTAATTCTAGATGTTTCTCCTGGCAAAGGTTCAAAGTAGCAATTCATGGTGGTAATCTGTACACCATTGCTACTTTAGTGGAAGCCTTAGCTTAGTTGAATTTGCCTATTTATTCCTGAAGAAAAAGAGGTCGGCAGAACTGAGTCTATTTAGAAAGATTTCTTTGCCCAAAGCCTCTTCCCAATATCTTTTTGGGCCCAGTGATGAGACTAATGAAATTGTGAGCAGTAACTATGGTGTTCAGTGAAAGCTCTTTCTAGCAGCATCTCTCTTTTTCTCTTTTCTATCTTTTTTCTTTTTTTTATTCTTTTCTTTATTTCAGTACTACATTGGAAGGTATAGAAAGGCTTTCACTGAAAACCAATTTTGTCACAACCGCAATGACTTGGTATATAGCTATGAGATTTGAGGGCCATCTTGTGCACAAACAATAGCTTCAAGATTTGAATCCTCCACTTTTATCTTCTCCATTTCATTTCATTCATTGTTCTCAGACCTCTATGAGCCCTGCTCTTAAAATGGTATAGAATGCTTTTACCTTTGGCACCGTGGCATCGAATGGGTTCGTATTGTTCTAATCCGTTTTACTTCAGCCATTCACCATGTTTGTTCTTGATGGAGTTCACTTTCTGTTTCGGTGTCATTTCACTTCTCTTGTTCGGGGCCTATCCTTGAATACTTGGTTTAATTTCTCATTTCTTCGCAGCCACGACCAATGTAGCAACCGGTACCGAGCTCTTGTGCTTCATGCTGATGCTGTTATTGCTATTTACTATTCTGCGTTCTCGGACTTTCTTTTTGGTTTCTTCTTCTTTTTTTGGGGGGGGGGGTGGCAGCAGAAAGGAAAATCTTTACACAAATTCGTCTGTCTTTGGTGACAGAAATTGGTGCAATTAATTCTTGTTTATGCCATGCAATATCGCCTCAAATGAATATTTCTCTTATTGCAGACATTTTTGTTCTTATTGAGCTTCCCTTTTTGTTTCTCTTTTAGCCCCTCCTCGGGGCGGCATAAGGTTGGTAAAATAAAAACAAAACTAGCGGACGTTCAAGTCAAACTGACAGGGAAAGTCCAGTCCGTGTCTGACAAGTTGAGAGTTTTAGAGAGAGATGGGGACCGAAACTCTGTGGTAAGTCAAGCGATCCGAGTCTAGGATGGGCCAATTGCGCACTGATTGCTCCCCGTCTTGTTTGAATGTGCATCTCCTCGATGCTTTGACCATTGCTCTCCTCCTGGATATTTTAGCTTCCCTTTTATTTATCCTGAGTATGATGTATTGGGACTAAAGGCACATAAATAGAAAAGCAAACCCGTGTAAACATTTGGTTTTGGATCGATTGTTTTATGATTCCCAAGATTTTATTTTGTTCTGTTTGCTGGTCAATTGTCAAACGAATCCTGAATTAAAAACATTTTGTGAAGCTCAAGTAATTAGCCATACAATTACAAACATGAGATATGAGATCGAGTCATGGAGAAACGGTTGTGATTAACTTAAATTTCTGCTGCCTTTATTTTTAAGAGGAAAAATTACATTTTATGCCTTAGAAGAGTACATTTATAATTTACATCTCAAGTTTTTAAAAATTATAAAAAAAAAATTATATTCACGATTGTGAGTGATAAATTAAAAAAAAAACACATTTATTAACTCGCTGTTAATAAAAGTTACCTTTATTATTTTTAATTTATGAAAATTTGATATGTTTAGTGTAAAGGTATAAAAGACCCATTTGATGCTCACATGTGCACCTCATGTTTTACTTTCAACCAACCCCAGCCTCCATCAACTATAGAATTAAGAAAATTATTTAAGGACACAAATCTTATAGATATAAATAAACATAAAATAATTTTATGTTACGTAAATAACACTTTACATATTATATAAGAAATTTATAATAAAATAGTAGATTTTGTTATACAATTTGGTATATATTATATAAAATATTATATATATATATATATATATATATATATTATAAAATTATTTTATATTTGTATGGTCGTTCTCATAGAATTATGGCTAAATCGGTTAAAGGAGAAGCTATTGGATTTTTCCTGTAGAAAGGGAATGGTTTAAAGAAAAAAGGAAAAAAAATTCAAGCTGAACGATTATTAATTCAAAAAAGTAAGTTTTAACTTGGTTTTTTCTTTTTCTTTTTTCCCTTTCCCAACACAAGCCTATCCGTGCATCAAGATCACTTATTATTCCTTGAATATAAAGCTGAGTGGGTGCCTCGGTGCCCACAAGTCACAGCACCAGTCGAATGATAATTTGACCTGATTGTCGCCCCCCCCTGCATGCAACCAGGCCCCAAATAATGCAAAGAAATTAATTAACATTATCTCACTCTAACTGACATAACTCATATTTTTTTATTTTGCTTTATATATATATATATATATATAACTGATCACGAAGGAAGGAAAAGAAGAAAATTGAGAGAAAACAACAACGATTGCTCTCTCGTCAACTTTTCTCTTGCTCGCAGGGTCAGAGAGAAGCGTCTCGAATCTTTCTTTATTGAAAGGAGACGTGCGAAAGAAGCCAAAACCATACCTTCTAACAACGTCACCCCCAATGTACGAATGGAATCTTTGGAGGGCCCGGATCATAAAATATGTTCCATAAATGCCCCCCACGATGAGGCGTAGGGGTTGGGGGCGGGCCCGGCCACTACGTGTCCACTTTGTGTAAGCAACTCTACCCGCAACGCTCTGAAACGCGACGAAGATTTTCTTAACTCTTACCATTTACTGCTGCTTCTGCGACAGTAAAACGTTAATTAATTTAATAATAACGGAAGGTTTTTTCTAATTACGGTAATTTCGTATTGTCTCTAGTATAAAGGCCTCCTATCCTTCCGTCTCTAGGGTTCTCCTTCCGATTAGATTCTTGCTTGTGTCACGTGCCAGATTGATAATGCCGGCGACGGACTACCAAGGGTCGACGGCGGCTGCGTTCGGGCGATCCATCGTTAGCCTCCGGCGAGCGCAGGTTCACGCGATGAGAGACGCCGGCCACGAGCCGGAGCTCGAGGCTTTCCAGAAAGAGGTGGCCGAACGGTTCGCCGATCTGGCCGGCGTCGACTCGGGCGAACTGCTTTCCTTATCGTGGATCCGGAAGCTGCTCGACTCCTTTCTACTTTGCCAGGAGGAGTTTAGAGTAATTCTGTTCAATAACAAGTCGGCTGTTAGCAGAGCGCCGTTGGACCGCTGGGTCCGCGAGTTTTATGAGCGGAGCGTGAAGGCGTTGGACGTTTGCAATGCGGTGAGGGACGGGATTGAGCAGATCAGGGAGTGGCAGAAGCTCCTTGAGATTGTTCTCTCCGCTCTGGACAACCAGAGATTGCTCGGCGAAGGCCATTTCCGCCGCGCTAAGAAGGCGTTGCTGGATTTGTCTATATCGATGCTGGATGAGAGGGTATCCGTCACAGAGGCGGCTCTGGCTCGCCGGAACCGCTCTTTTGGACGCCAGACCCCCGCGTCGAGGGACCAGCTCCATCGGACGCTCGGCCCCTTCCGATCTTTGTCTTGGAGCGTCTCGCGATCGTGGTCGGCGGCCAAGCAGCTGCAAGCGATTGGGAATAATTTGGTGGCGCCGAAATCTAATGAGATTGCGGCCACCAATGGAATTGCGGTGGCTGTTTTTACTATGAGCTCGATTTTGCTGTTTGTAATGTGGGCTCTGGTGGCGGCAATCCCCTGCCAAGACAGGGGCTTGCAAGTCCATTTTTCGATTCCCAGGCAATTCGCTTGGGCAGGGCCGTTGCTGGCATTGCACGAGCGAGTGGTGGAGGAGTCGAGGAAGCGGGACAGGAGGAATGCTTGTGGGTTGTTGAGGGAGATTTATCAGATGGATAAGTTTTCGAGGGCTATGAATTTATTGGCTGATTCGGTTCTCTTCCCATTGACAGAAGAGAAGGAGAACGAGGTGAAGCAAAGAGTGGTGGAGTTGAGGCAGATTTGTAATGGAATAAAGGACGAACTGTGCCCATTGGAGCGCCAAGTTAGAGAGGTTTTTCATAGAATTGTGCACGGCCGAACGGAAGGGCTTCATTCTCTGGGAAAACCCATCCATGGTGATTGAAATTGGCGGTTAAATGGGTTTTTGGATTCGAATCCAATGAAATTGCGAGATGACGATGAACAAAAGAAATTAGCATCTTTTATCAGAAACATATTGTATAAAGAAATGTATGTATTGGAAACTGAGGACCGTCGACAATCCCGGGTGCTGAACTCCAGCTTGTGTTGCTGTTTGTGCAATCAAAATTCCGGAGTAAACTGCATCTTGCTATTTTAGCTTATTTTCGAGTTCCTGTTTTTGATTGTCTTTCGCTACTTGTATACATAACTTTTCGTTGATCGGAGGGGAGAAAACGACTTGATTTCTCATCCATACATTTTGGTTTCAATGTAATAGGAAGTTACTTTGTTTATTAGTCTCTCTGGAAAATTTAACGGCTGAAGAGTGATATGAACACGAAATCCCATTTTAGTTTCAATGTAATATGAGGTTAGTTTGTCTTGAAACCCTCTATTTCTTCAGTCGTATGTTGAGTATGGATGTGTTCATGTTTCTCTTTTATTTTGTGCCTTTCCTAAAATTTAAGCTATCTATTCATCAAAGTGTGCTACTTTTCCATCGGCCATCCATTTGTTTCTTGTCTCCAATCTTGAAATTAGGGTTCTAACCGGGGAATGTTGCATCCTTTGACTCATTATATTATATAATAAACATGGATGGATCTATCTGTCGTCAGCCTTCTACTTCTTTCAATTTTACTTTGACCGACCAAGGTGTATGGACTTTAATCAGTTCTGGCCCTAATAACTTAATGCAGGAAAGTGGAGTTTCTGCTTTTATCATAGGTAAGCTCCAGCTTATTCTGAACAGGTGTTGAATTGACTTTAAATTGCTCCAACGTGGGCTTCCTCTCAGGGTTGTAAAATATTCTATGCAGCATATATCAGCATAAGACTAGAATTATTCAATTTCTCTGAATGGTATCATCATGCATGTAGTCTGTGGCCCCCGAGTGGTATGTTTGACTTTGATTTGGCCACATTTAAAACCCTTGGAAATTCTGGCATTCTGACCCCAAGAAAATGTTGAATCTCGAATAGAATATCAGAGTTCTCGTGAGCTGGAATATGTTCTTAGTGCTTTTTGTTGATCCTTCGTCTTACCGCAAGGGAACGGCCGGCAAAAGTGTGGCCTCAGCTTCATGGTAACCATTACATACGCAAGTTGCGTAAATACAAGAGTTCACATCCACCAACTAAATAAATAAGAAGTTTACATGAAGAAAAGCTACAGGATGCCCTCAGTGGCCTGCTTGTGTACTCATTGTAATGCCTAAATTTGCCAGGCGTGGCTTCTCTACTGTGAACAGTTGGCCCAAAGGAATTTAAGCTCTTAGGTTCATTCTTTCTGTCCAGTTTCCGTTATCGTTATGTTTTTAATCGGTAGTCCCTGTCTTATCCTACAATTGTAGTACATACACTGACCGGTGAAACATGACTTCTGTGAAGATAGCATGTTAGTCGTTCTGAAGCCCATCAAAGATGCTGGTGAGGCTGCCAAATGGCCAGAGTTAGGGCCGTCCTTGTATCATATTAGCTGTCATTATTGTTAAGATTTAATTACGAAAAGTTTTTTTTTTTTTTTCTTTTGAGTCATTTACAATGACACCGATTCTGCATACTTATGGCTCACTAAGCTTAGTGTCTGCACTCTCGTTGTTTTTTTATTTTTTATTATTAGCACCTTTTAATCGAGTATGCAGGGGACAATTCAACCGTACTTCAAACTGAAATAAGAGATGCTCATGTAATTATTATGCTTGATGTCTGATCCTGTTTCTGTAAGAAGTGCATAAACTTCAAGTCGATAGATCAATAATTTCACAAGCTCCTAATATTGAACATGTATCAACATTTGCCAGGTGACATCGCGACGTCCACTACGATAATTGTATCTCTTGCGTTCTAATGGTACAAATTTATCGATGATCTGCCCACATCAACTTCATTTATTGCTTTCAGAGAATAACAAAGGAAAAACTTTCCCTAAGATCAAGCAATTTATCTCTTTTTAGCTCTGATGATGTTAATGACCAGCACAATAAGAGACACAATAATCGCCGAGCCTGCAAACAAAAGAGGAGGACATAGCTTAGATCGTTTTGAACCTCCTGGACGCTTCTTTTTCCTCACATCTGGTGTTTCACGCCCATCAGATTCTTTACTTCCCGGAAGGTTTACTTGATCTTTATCTCCTTCTGGCACGGCCTCGGCCTCTTCGGTAATTTTTTCTTCCATCGGACTTCCGATTTCTTCCATACTCTCCACTTGTGGGTCTATGGATTTCTCCTCTAGAATCCCTTCATTATTTTCTCTTTCAGGAAATGTCTCGGGTACCTCTTCCATTGCCTCGGATTGCCCCAGCTCGGTAACCTGACCGATTTCTTCTTCATTTTTAATCTTGGTCTCCGCAATTTCTTCTTTCCCTGAATCATCATCTTTGCCTTCACCTGGAAACCCCTCGCCTATAGCTTCAGATATTTCAGGTTCCATTCTGTCAATCTCCGTTTCCATAACTTGTTCAATTTCTTCCACATCCTTATCTGGAGGTTCTCTGTTCTCTTCAGGAGCCACTGCAGCTGTAGTCTTGGTTCTTCCTTTGTCAACCTCCTCGTCCTTGACTTCCTCAATCCTTGTTCCACGTATTCCTTTCACCAATTTCGGCATAGTAATCGTCAAAATCGATTCTTCATCATTGAATTTTGCCTTGATTCGATCTAGAATGACCCCATCAGGAATTTTAAAAACCTTCCGAAATGACAACTCCACAACTTTCTTGTATAGTACCCACGCCATTAACGCCATCTCTTGAACCGGCTTCTGACCACTGATTGCAATCCAACTTCCATCGTCATTAATCTCGATATCAATATTTTCTCTCCTAAAACCTGTGTTTGCTTGAATGTTAGCTGTCAATATCGATATCTGATGAATACAACAAAAAATGAAAACAACCGATGTAATTGTAAAGTTCAGAAGAACCTCTGAGATGTGCAATAAGGATGAACATAGTCTCAGTTTCTCTAGAGAAGAAGAGAGGACCATTGTGGTCCTTGGCAATCCAAAGGTCAGTGGAGGAGGTGGCATCATCTCTGGTACGTGTGATTTTGAGTCCCAATTCCAGCTCCATGCGTCTGTCCTTTTCTCAATTTCTTTTCCCCTCAAGTGTACAGTAAAAATTAAGAAAGAAAACATTAAGGTGAAGGAATTTAAAAGGAGCCAAAAGATCAAAAGGAGAGGTGGCTTTGATGTGCATACATAAGAAAAGCACATATTCATTGCTTCCTAATAACACTTTTTGAGTAAGGTTTTAGATCAGACGATAGTGGACTGCTTCATAGATATTTTGCCTCGGAAGTAGCTTAATGAATCTGTTTTTACCATACAATGTGAAAAACGACCGGTGCAATTTGAAACCAGTCCTGGCGAACACAACCCTTATTTGCTCACAAGTTTGCTAGGTCAATAAGCATCCTGATCATTGGCGCTACATTCTTGTCCAAGCCTTAATGTGAAAGAGTATACAAAAGAAGTTACTTCATTACAAATGAACTGAGATTCTAGCAGTGGGAATGATCTGTGTAAATTAGCATGACTCTTGATGCTCTCATCATCTTACTCCAGAGACTCAGGATTAAAGAAAATTTCTTGTCTTTTTTGATATTTTAATATATCCGGCAAATCTTTCTTTAATTTCCTGCAGTCTTTTTGATTATCGGTGTGTCCAATCTCTGCACTGTCAGCCAATACAAAGAGTCCCCCAAGAAGTTAATGGGGAAACCACAATTACTCAATAGCACACAAAGCCCTAACCTTGATTCTCATCCTCGCCTTACAACTTATCTTTGGAGTATTGTGTAGCTCTTCCCTTTTCTTGTTTTGTTTTGTTTTTTGTTTTTTTCCCCTCTCTTGATGCTTTTATCTGTATCTTGTTAGTTGATGAATTGTGAAGCGAATTAACAAGAATTCGGCAACACAAAATTGTCTGCCAACATGGTTGCCCGAAAAAAAAAAAGTTAATCTAAAAAAAAAAAAGAACAAAATTGCTTCACCCAGAAGCCCCCAAATTCCCCTTTCAAACACGCAAATCGGATAAAGAGGAAAAAGAAAAAGGCAGAGCAAGGGATTGTACAGTAAAAGCACTAGGCAAAAAAGTGCCAATGATTCCAAAGTAGGGTCCAATGGGGGGCATTACACATGCATGTTATACATGTTCATCGTCCCTAAAGTCACTTTAGACTCGTTAAACACAGTGCTTGGCACATAATTAGCCTACTCAAGCGGAATTTGTTTACACAAATTGAAGTGCCCATTCTCTGTTCTCCACCTCTGTTTTTTCACAGCAGCAACAGCAAAAGCACCCGAAATAATGTCGTGTGCCCTCCAAGTAATATTCCTTCCACCTGCCATCCCACTCAAAAATCAAGCCCAGCACCTTCGTGAAGATCATATCCAACACAGACAACTAGTTTCAAATTTTTGTATGTACTCATGCACAAAATATGAGGGGCGACCATTCCCACAACAATCAAGTTCCTCGGTTACGACTTAAACACCACAAAGTGGGTCGTACAAACAACCTCACAATTACAGTATTCTCTTGCACCAGAACGGCCTTGCTTATGCACAAAGATACTGATTTTGTAACTTTTGTTGAGTTCTAGAAAAAGAAAAGGGAAAAGGGCAGCTTAAAGCTGTCCTAATCCTAATAAAGATTCAGCTTTTTTTTGTTTTTGCTTTCACCAATATTTATTTAACTATTTTTCCTGGGGAAGAGCCAAAGCTGATTCAATAGTCAAAAATTTCATCAACCATCGGTTGACTCGAATCCAAACTTGGTACTTAAAAAATCATAGCAGTCTTGAACCAAAAAAATAAAAATTAATAATAATAAAAACAAAATTTAATACTGAATTTTTATTTTTTTAATTAATTAAATAATTTATAAATTATATAGTAAAAATAAATTTTTTAATTTTATAAATTTTACATTTTAGTTTTATAATGAATTAGTCTTAGTCGTTCTTATCATATGAATTAAAATTTAAAATTTGAAAAATAAGAATTTAAATATTTTCTAAAAAACTAGTTTGATAGGACTTCAGAAATCTCAACAATCAACTTTTATAAGTAGTACTTATCGAACTAGGGAGGTTTAACTCAGTAATAATAACGAGTCAAACAGTGCACTTTTCAAGAAGTTGTTGCTTTTGGAAAACACACAGGAAGCAATATAGCATACTTAACTTCTAACAATTTAATCAGTAACATTCGCGCGCGCGATAGACGTATACGTATACACGTATATGCAGAAACGCAGATGTATCTGTCTACAACTATACGTATAAATATACGTAGATGAAACAAAGGGAGAGTCGAGAGTCGGCGGGAGACCTGCTCATTGTTGCCGGAGGTGGGCAGGGGGCGGATGGTGGCGGAGTCAATCTCGCCGGTGGGTAGCGGAACGGCTGGATTGCTATTAATAAACGGCATGCTGCTGCCATCTCCTTTATCTGCCACCTGAACTGAAGGGGACCTCGCACTACTGGGTAGGGGAGCCGGCGAAGAAGCGTCTGCTTCTCGGGGGCGGAACGGCCAAGGGTAAGCCGGAGAAGACGGCACGACCAATCCGCCGGAAATGGGTTGTGGCACCGGAGCTGCCGTCGGAGGGAGCTGTGGTGGCGCTGGTGAGACCTTTATGGCGAGCTTTTGAGAGTGTTGACTGCATGACTTCAGAGACCCATTGTGGAATGCGAAATAATAGTAACCAGGGCGTGATGGGTGCCACTTTGATTTTCATGTCGTCAAAAAAAAAAAAAAAAAAGAAAGGAAAATAAAATTCCCATTAGCCATTTTATTAAATTGTTCAAGGTTAAAACTTTGAGCCGTTTCTTGAGTGTAATAAAGTAAAGCTGTTCCTTTTTTCTTGTTGCTTTTTTTATATATTAATTAAAACACTCTGGGAGAGAGGTATACCGTGTAAGAGGTGGAGTTGAGCTTGGTGAGAAGGGTGGATTGATTGAAATTGCAGAGATTAAAGGCTCTTTGGTTCTGGAAGATGTAGAGGTTGTAGTGATACTTGTGCTTGAAAACTGAGAGACATATGGTACAAAAAAAAAAAAAAAAAAAAGGGAGTAAAGGAATGTTAGTTGGTAGCTATAATATTAACCAAAGACAGTAAATCTTTGTCAGACAAGAAAGCAAATGGTGGAATTTTTTAAGTACTCACTGATGGAGTCCCCTACATGAACAATGGGGTTTGTCCACTCTGAGATGCCATCTACTAGTACTGTTGAGGAGTGGGAGGCCTGTACGAGCGAAGAGAGAACGGAGAGCAGAAAAAGAAGCATGGAAGAAATCTTCATCAACCCTGCTATTTTTTAGATGCAAGTACAGGAGAAATTAAAATTAGACCTTATGCTAGGGTCCTTGGCCCTCTGTAAGTCATTAATGTTGAGCAACAAGAGTCAGTTTTGAAGTGTTTGTGTGTGACTGCGTACTTAAGAGAGAGAGAGAGAGAGAGAGAGAGAGAGAGAGAGAGAGAGAGAGAGAGAGAGAGAGAGAGACTGCTGAGAGTGAAGAAGGTGGGGAGGGGAGACTGCTAAAATGTCAGAATTGTTTGGCTTTGGACGGGAAGAGCCTTGAATGGATGACAGACATGAACATTGGAGATTGTGTTTTGCTACTTTACATAGCAAAAGGCGGTATGATTTTATTTGTGAAAAAAACTTTGCCTCAAAACTTTAAAAAGAGGTTAATAAGATAAGAGGCTAATTGGGTCTAGCTCTGGTAGAAAATGATGGGGATTATTATTCTTAAATGATTGCTTCTGTGATTATAAAGCCTGCATATATAAATCCTAAGTATCATTTATAATTATTTTCGTTTCTTGGGGATTGATACAACTTGTTTACTTTCTTTTAATTGTTTTATTTATTCAATCTAATGATGCTCATACTTTGATGCAGGATATCTACTATACAAGATCTGTAAAAGATGATCTCATAATAAACATATAGATGGAGAGGCTCTTAAGCAAGCCAAGAACATGGTGTCCCTATCTGATGTACAACCATCCAATCGAGCATTTTAGTAAGACATTACTGACATTGGAGTCATGAGACTATTACGCCATTCAGTAGTTTTTCATTTTAAGCAGAGATAATGTTAAGTCCATTCTTCCCCCTTTTTCTGTAACATATTAAGCGTCTCAATTACAAATACACAAACAAAAATTTGAGACTATTTTCTCCAATTTATCCACTTCCTCCCACTGTTAAATATGATCTAATTTGTCTTGCTACCATTTTTGTTCACTAGTGGGGGGCGAAGCCGATGTTCCAAAAGGTAATTTTATAGGTGGAGGGGACTGGAGATCTGGCCTTACGGCTGTAAAATGGGATGCGGGCCAAATGCTGCTAGCAACTCAAGGACTGAGATGTGAGGAAAAGCAACAAAAGTACTTCCAGGAAAGCAGATAAAGAGAGTTCTCGAAAACGATAAAATATTTGTCTCCCTGCCAGCAGCTTTGAAAGCAATTGTACAGAGTAAAATTCTGTCAGTCTCAGTCTTTATCCTTACAGTTATGCATGCCCAACGTTTACCGCAGAAGAGATCATTCAGACGGTATATTCAAGTTCTCCAACCCCATTGTATAACGTGTTGGCTTTTGGACATATTACTTATTAGTTCTTAAGAGTTGATATATAAATAATTTATTAAATTTATATATTATAATAACTATAATATAATTTTATTTTTAAAATATAATAATTTATTTTAACAATATAATAATGTAAGTATATCAATTATTGATTCAAGTAAATTTCTATTAAAATTAACAAATTTAAAATTTTACTATTATACATCTAAAAATTTATATTTATTTTTACGAAAATAAGCTACAACACGAAAATTTGAACTTCATCCTGTGTTACCTACCTAATAAGAGGCGCTTTCTAGCTAGATTCATTTTAAGCCCTTCCATCTGATTTATTTTAATGGATTTTTGTGTAAGTGTTTTCGCAAATTTAATCCCCAAAATTGTTGAGAGATGGAAATTGCTCCTTCTTTTTTTTTTTTTTTTCCTGAAAGTGAAAATATACAAATCTCTGGCGCCTTTAAATCGGAACTGCGAATGTGAGAGAACAGAGCTAAACAGGAAGAAGCCTCCTTAAGAATTCAATGACTAAACTTCCCAGAAAATTTTATTCTGGATCCTGCTTTGGGATCGCATATGATGGGCGCACAACACTTCACAGCCCAAATAAATCGCAGAATAAGCTTTGCCAACAGTCATTAATCTTGCGTTTTGTTACGGCTGACCCAATTTGCCAACACAAACACATTTATACCAGTCTAGAATCCCTTTTGCTTCACACCGGCACTTGGCAGAAACAAGGCTGCATCACAACATCTGCTCACTAACTATGGCCTTTTGTAATTTATCTTCCATTGATAAAGACCTCTAATTCACTTCTAAGCAATTAACCTTCAAAATTCAGGTTGCAACCCGTTTAAGCTAGAAACCATGATCGCTCTCAAATGACCATCGGGTTTGAAAATTCAACCCAACTCAAAAGATACCCTTTTTGTTTCTCTCTCTGTCAGGGATAAGATTATCCCTTCCATCTATTATGTAAAACGGATAATCTACCATTGCCAGGAGCGAACTCTACGGAGGAAACGTGCTGGTCTTCGCTTCTCCACAACAGGAACCACTCCCTCCATAAGCTGCAGCAGACAGAAAACAGTAGAACAAATTCAACAGTTAGAAGTTTAAAAGAACCTATCTGTCCTGTCTCCTATCTCATTATGATACAGCAAATCGGCTATGTCAAAGATATTGAAAGAAAATGAGCAACTGTCATTACCCAATCACCTGCCACTCAAATAGGCACTATAAAATCTTTGAACACACAAAAATGCTCAACAGAATGAAGCAGGGCATATACCATTCATAGGTTCCAACTACCTATCCCAATTTCCACTTTTCTCAATTGCAGAAGTCCTTAAGAATTTCAGACTTTAGAATCTTTAGACGTTTTATCATCCCCTACTACAGCCTTTCCCTCAATTTTTTTTTTCTCAATTTTTTTTTTCTTAATATCATATATAAAAGGTTATCTCGCTTTGGTTTCAAGCTCTCTTGTTGAGAAATATTAAGAAGAGGGACTGCAGCTTCAATCAAAGCCACAGTATAAGCCTGGGTATAATTTCACTCTTCCACTCCCCCAATAATTTGGTGTGGGCCGTGTGGCAAAATAACAGGATCAGTACCTGCTTAAACCTTTCCCTGGACCTCTCTTCCTGCACAACAAACAGCATTTGTTAAACGACAAAGGGCACTCTCTTTCATGTCAATTCAGGAATGAATAGATCTAGGTTACTTGCAATCCAAGAGAAAGAGCAAAAGGTACATCAGTTCCTGGGTAGATGAAAGAACTAATCTGGTGGATATATAAGATTCAAGTAATAACAGAATTGAGGGGTAAGGTAGTGGTTTCTTCAATTGTTTATGCTAGTTAAATTTCTGGCACATGGAACGTCAAAAACCGTTTCAAACATGGGATGAATCAACTCAGCATACATATCTACCACAAAAGTTATGGGGAATTCATCCTTATTACTTGCATACTGCAGTCCAATGAGGCTAAGAATGGGGCAAACTTAATATCAAAATTATCTGAAAACGGCATATCAGTTTCATGTTTGAAGATAGATGTGATTATTTTAATTGGTGGCACATGAAAATTGAAAGTGACACATACAATCAATAATAAAGCAAATTTATGTCTATATTTTGCTAAAAAATAGATGAGATATGAAAATCCAAAGTGATGCATACACTCAATAACAGAACATTTTTTTTTCCCCATGCTTTGCTGATAAATAGCAAGAATCGATGATCAATCCCCATTTAAACTTCCTTAGGCCCAAGTGGAATGATTGAATTTATGCTGAAAATGGCCAAACCACCCCGGATAAGAGGAAACAACAACCACAGACACAACTTCAGATAGAAACTCAGCAAGCACATCAGTTTTAGATACGTGCTTCCACTATCCCCCATACAATAACATACTTCAGCAGGTGAAATACTAATTGAACGTGTTGTTGCTTAGAAAATCCCGAATAATCTGATCACAAAGAAGAACCCGCCACCCCTCAACCTCAAAGCTAAAGGAAACCTTATTGCGCCCATGCAACCCCCAAAACAGAAAAGCCAAAAATACTATAATTGTGATTGCAGAACACGTAAATAACCCCTCTCGAATTGAAACAGAAAGGAGTACCTTCTCTTTCAGCAGCTGCTCATTTTCCTCCTCTAGCCTCACTGCCAACGATTCCAATTCCACTTGATATGCCTAAACCCAAAATCCCCACTACAGTTATATGGAAAAAAAAACCAGAGAAAAAAAAGTAAAAGGAAATTCTACCATTAAGCAGTGTTAGACATTCACGTCACCAGTGAGCCAAAATCCGAACAACAAAAAAGAGGGGGAGGGGGAAATTCCAAATGCAAACCCAAGCGCACCTGCTTCCTCTCCCTAGACCTGGCAGCGGACTCTCTATTCTTAATCATCCTCCTCTGCCGTTGCTGCGCCGCCTTATCTAAGGGCTCCAACACCGGCGCCGGCCTCCCTCTCTTCGCTCTCACCCCTCCACCGCCACCTTCTCCGGCAACCACATCCACTCCATTCCCGAACCCAACAATCGAGCCCTCAATCTTATCCAACACCTGGAAAGCACTCTGCGGCACCGGATCAAACGCGTAAACTCCACCGCTCAACCTCTCCGGCTGCTGCGGCATCTTCACCTCATCGTCCTCTTCCCCTTCTCCTCCGGCTCCACCAACATCCACCGCGCCTGCCTTCGCCAGAAAATCCTCAAGCGTCATCATTTCGTCGGGCTCCTCCTTCATCTCTTTCTTCCCCGCCACAATCTCTCGCCACAAGTCGTCCACCGTTTTCCCGCTGGACTGAGCAATCACACCTACACTTCCCGTGTCCTGAACGGAACTATTGTTATTGTTACTGATACCGTTACCGGCTGATTCAACTGATTGTGGCAGCGGTACGGGAGTGTCAATTAAGGTAATTTGGGCGTCTAGGAGGGTGGTGGATTCTAGGGAAGGCTGGGTGGCGTAGACGTTACGTAAGATGCCGTCGGTGGTCATGGTAGAGGGCGATTGCGTTGACGGCGTTAAATCATGAATGCTGCTGTTATTATTTCTGACGACACGATCAGACGGCCGCTGCGAATGTGAGAGTGGCTGAGGCGGCCTTGAGGAGGAAGAAGAAGAAACAGAGCCGCGTCGAGATCGAGAGGATGAAGCCGAGAGATCCGAATTCCTCCTCTTGGACGACGCCATTACCTTCGACGACGCCATTTCCGCAACTCTCTACTCGCCTCCTTCTCCCATTCTCTCTTTCTCTCTCCCTCTCTCTCTCTCTCGACAATTCCTCTTTTTACAATTTTTTTTATTTTATTTTCTTTTTGACTGTGCTCAACTCCAGCTCTGCTTTGCTTGGGATTCTTTTATTTTATTTTCTGTTTGTTTGGTTGTTGTTAGGAGCTTTTGTTGGGTGGTTTTGGTTTTGTCGTTCTGTTGGGGCGAGGGTGACTGGGCGTGATGGCGTTTTTATTTTTATTTTTATTGTTTTTTTTTGTTTTTTTACTGCTTGCGTTATTTATTTTCGTTTGGATGGTTGCCGGCTTCCCGCTCATAGGGTGTTTGGATTTAAAGTTAGTTTTGAAGAAAATTATGAAGAAAATTTTTTATTAAAATATTTTTTAATTAATTGTTTTGATAAGTCGAAAATAAACGATAAAGAAAGTAAATAAAAAAAAATTCCTTTTTGTTTGGATGTGGTGATTAAGTAGAGAGACTAAAAATTAATATTTATAAACTTACAATTACACCCCATATAAAAATTAAATTGAATAAAAATAAAAAAAAAACATTAAGACTTATAAATATGCTGCCAAATTGATTTATCCTTTTACATAAAATCTAC
Organism: Bruguiera gymnorhiza; assembly: GCA_020883675.1. Lineage (NCBI taxonomy): Eukaryota > Viridiplantae > Streptophyta > Magnoliopsida > Malpighiales > Rhizophoraceae > Bruguiera > Bruguiera gymnorhiza. Next base: position 109,367 of record JAIRCJ010001047.1, on the reverse strand, counting down.
AGTGTATTTTGATTGCTGTTTAAATAAAATAATTATTCTTGGCCCCACGCTAACTTTTCATGTAATTTTCTAAACATTTTCTTTTCCTTCACTATCCAAACAGATAATTACTCCACTTTATACCATTTTCCTTTTCCATTGGATTCTTTCCCCCCATTTTCTATCAATCCAAACAGAGTTGGGTTTCCGAACCATTTTGCTTTTCGCTCGGTCTTTGTATTTAGATTTTTTTTTTTTTACATATAGTTTATATAATGGTTGGAATTCATCGGACCAACGAGGACGGGACACGTGAACGGATGCTGTAACGCGGTGGTTTTTTTTCCTTCAAGATCGACGCGAGACAGCCGTTATTGAGTTTTAAAAAATAAATAAATAAATAACTTAAAATTTTTTAAAGGATTTAGTGTTAAAAAAATATTATATTTTTTCCAGCAACCCCGCGGTTCCTGCACAGAGGATTTCCTAACCCTTGCTCTTCTTCCTGGATAAGCCCCAAAGGCTGATGGACCTGCCGTTACGGAAATATGCTGTATCTGCTAAAATGTTTTGTTTTGTTGTGTTGCTTCCTATTCTTCCACGTACATCAGGATGAAATCCTACTGGTAAATTCTTTGGATATTAGATATAGTGATTAAGTGCACATAATGAGACATCATGAACAAAATAACCTTATTACGGAAACAGAAACATGTATGAAGATTATTAAAAACTAGTGACTTTTGTTGTCAGCAATTTGATATATTATTTTATATTTAAATTAGTAGTAATATTTATAATATTAAATTTTAAACTTATTAATATTAAATAAATTTAATAATATTTAAATTGTAAGTTTTCTTTATAAAAAAAATATTAAACAAACATGTTAAGAAATAACTTCAATTTTAACCTATAATGATGTACTCATAAAATATATCTTTTTTTAATAGGTATAAAAAAAAAACAATAAAAGCATTTTACGGGTTTTTCTGAAATTTTTCTCTCGTCTGATTTTTGTTTCATCCAAGGATATTGAGCTACTCCATCAAATCCATTAGCAGCCCTATGATCTACAGGCAGGTAAGCCCAAGAAGCCCTATGATCGACAGGCAGCTAAGCCCAAGAGTGGTTATTTATTAATTTTTTTTTTATGGCAAAATTTCCGAAAATGCAAAACAAACATTTCCATTTCTTCAAGGAAATTAAAATTAATACATTGCGTCGACAAGAAGAGAACACTGAAGGATATCAGCAACTCAACCTCACAAGTGTGTAACGTTTGTCCATGTGTGGCCCCCTTGGCGAGGACAATGACGAGTGAGGACATACGGTAAGGACAGAAGCCGCAGCCTATTTTCCCAACGAAATTTCCGGGCCGGAGGCAAGGAATTGAAAGATTCTTAGACGTTACAACTATAAGACATGAATTAAACCCGTAACTGTTACGATACTAACAGCCTCATCGTCGCTTTTGTTTTGTATTGGCGGCTTAATTTCCTTTAGATATTATAACTACACAACCAAGTTACCGAACCAATTTGCAAAACCACGTTCGTCGAGTCACCAACCCTCTGGGTGTTTTATATTTGCTTGTTACAACATCAATTGCTTGATCCATTTCGGGATATCTTCACCAACTACTAGAAATTTTATTTGATATGTGAAGGGAGGTGAATGTGTGATCCCAGATCAATAGAAATTTATGACTTGAAGTAGGAAACTGTAGTGTTTTTCTATAATAAAATTGAGTTAAATTTTTTTTAAATATTGCTTAAGTTCTACATAATAAGAAATTTATATTCAGAACATAATATTGAATTTTGAACCATCAATACTAATTCTTAATACGAGTGAAAGTTTATTTGAATGTAATAATATTTAAATAAAATTTTTTATACAAAAATTAAATAAATACGTATAATTTTTAATTTTAACATATTGATTAAATGATTGACATACCTGTGAAGTACTTTTTTACTTGTTCAAAAAAAAAAAAAAAGAATAGGAATTTTATTTGCTAGGCTTGCCCTCGGATATTGTATTGTATTTTGGTAGGTTTAGGGCACATGGTCTGGGTGATCAAATAGTTAGAGGTAGAAATATTACAATGTACAGTATTCGAAAAATTGGAAATAATTTATTCATATTATTGGTGGACAATTTTTGTGAGAATAAGGTATACATTAAATAGAATATCAATCCGATTTGAAGCATATAATTAAGGGGTTAATGTTGTGACCCAACACGTCTAGCTTGTAGTCATCCACGCACAAAAGGGTTGGAGAGATGTTTGTTACATGGAAATGATAACAACCCAAGTGCAATATACCATCTAATGCACATTATATACGTCATTTATTTTATGGGGAGTGATTGTTGAGTCATCAAACAAGGGGTGAAAGGCATTTCAATTGTGTGTTTATTTGTTTTACACACAGACAGAGAGAGAGAGAGAGAGAGAGAGAGAGACTGCGTGGAAGTATAGAAAGGTACTTATCCATTTACAATAATTGTTTAGCAGCTAATTGTCCATAAACATACGTGAAATAGGATGAGATTTTTGGCTAATATTATGAGCGTTTTTTCAGATTTTAAGCTCAATACCCCGCTTCATGATGTCTGTAATGGATACAGCTCATCAATGCTATTTGCAATTTTGAGAAGGTTCAAGAAAAACAAAATTGTCTTTCAATTAACAGGTTAAACTTTTGGTAAAATAATAAGTATTTGACCATAACAATTAATATCGAAGTGAGGTCACGAGTTCAAGTTTCTCAAATAATACAACAGATTTTTATAATTAAGCGTAATTATTCAATATTAAATGTAATTGAAAAACAATAAAAAAATAAAATTATACTTTAATTAATAATTTAAAATTTTAATATGATGACAAATGCCATTAAAAAATGATACACTCTGAGAATTAATCCGTGATACAAATTGAAGTGTCCACTCGTGGAAAACATCTCTTGCCTTTTGTGGATTGAGGATCTTGTGTGTGGACTTCAAATCAATCAGTTGTAAGACTTCGCTTCTTGTCAACCCTGTTGCTTACTCATGCATGGATTAATGACATCCACGACGCTAAAATTTAGCAGGAACAGTACTCAGGATGGGCTGCCAGCTGACAAAAACGAGTTGTTCAGGACAGTACTCTTTTGCCTTAATTAGTTGGTTATCTCAACAGTTGCCATCGAATCCTAACGATGTTAAATGAGAATCATTCTAAAATGTTTATCCAACGAGACGGTATATTTATATATACAGTGTTCGAAATTGACCTGCCATATATGTCTTAACATGTGATCTAATTTCTTAGCAAAGCAAAATTACAAACTATTAAGCAACATTTGCTAGGATGATATATGTCGTACAGGTACAAGACGAGAATAAGATGACAATGACCACAGATCATAGAAACTAATTGATTATTGGCTTTCAAGCTTGCACGGGGCATGGTGTGATCATATAATCCAAGAAAGGGCTAGGCTATCTTACTCCATGTATATAGGGGTGGTTGACTCTGAAACCTTTGCTTGGATGATTTGCTCGAGCTAGCTATATCTACTGATTATTGTTGATGGGACATATCAGAAGAAACATCTGGTAAGATATTACCTGTACTACATACCTTGATTTTTTTGGGGGGGGGGGTTTGGGGGGTCTTATGTTAGGTCAATCTCAATGATGCAAATATCTTTCTCTGATACCGCGATGTGGGGCATATTGGTCATTTTCTATAAGCTGCATATGCTTCTATGGGAAGAGTTTTCCAGCCTTCACGATACTCTTCCAAGTTATTTTGAGTAAACTTACAAACCACTATGACAGCACGAGGACAAATTTACAAGCTTGCATGCAACATAAAGACAAGCTACTGAAGGCAAACAGGGGGAAAAGGGGCCTACAGGATGCAAATATAAAGGTCCCGAAGACAGGAAGGCTCTTCAGGAAATTTAGCCACTAAGCATTCAAACAAATTGGAGAAGTAAACATCTCCTTTTCTTACTCTCATCTCCCTCTTTCGAAATTAGGTGAGTGTTATCAAAAGGAAACGTGAAACACCATACTTTAAATGCCTTCTGGGGAAAAGATATATATACATCGAATCTATGGACAAACCTAGGAAGTTGAAGAGCTCATAAATTCTCCCTTTCAATTTTCTTCCTTAAACGGTGTTGTAAGAAAGATCAAGTTGAGTACATATTGGGATTTTCAGTTTAGATCTCTCATCTTGAAGGTGATTGAAATTTATTCGCCCCCCCCACCAAGCCTAAGGCCGTCCTACGTTGTTCTTACTTTATATATAAGAATTTAAGATGTGGGCCAAATTTAGATCTTCAAAGATCAGCAGAGGTATGCCTTTTATGCTTGCTTTCATCATTTCATTGTATTATTGATATGCAACTCATGAAGACATAGGAAAAAAAGGGTTTTTCAAAAGACTTCACCTAATTCTATTTTGGCATAAGGGTGAAAAAGAAACAAAAGATTTTAATTCTGTGCTTGTTTCAAGAAACACAAGATTTTATAACCTAAACAAAAGTGGAATATATAATTTATAGATTTGAACGCAAGATCAATCCTCCATCATTTTTTAGTTAAATGCAATGCTACTTGTTTTCTCCATTGAACTGTCAGATTGTTTCTCTTCAAGCCTTATTAATTTAAAGAAAACTTCACATAGATGAATGTTGGAAAATCAAATAATCCAGCGATTAAAAATTTCTTTTTGCTGATGCCTTTGTAAATTGCACACATTGCTTAGGCGCCAGATATATATTATTCTAATGGAAAATTCGGCAATTCTTTGCAATTTGACTTTCAGGTGGGAAAGAGTCGAGGGATGTCCATAAAAGCTTGAATGTGAACGAGGAATATCTCTGCGCATTAAGAACAAAATCCTATGCTGACTTTTTCAACAAAGCTCAATCACTCGTAAATCAGCCATCTTTCCCATCTTACTGCCATCACAAATTCTCTGAAATTCTGCTCGAACCAGGTCAAGAATCTATACCTGAAATACTTGAATCTGCCATTCTTTCAGAAGTACCCGACCTTAAAGGCCTCATGCTCGGCTACTTTGATCGGAGTGCTGAGGCTTCAAGAATTTGTAGTCAACTGCTGAAGAACATAAACCAAGTCCAGTTCAGCTATCGGTTTATTCGACGAGTGCTTGATAACATTGGTGATTGGCCTCCGAATGAGGCCGAATCTGTTGTTTCGGATTTAAACGTATTCATCGCTCAAACCAATCCATTCTCAACTCCTAACGAGCATGACTTCAAGCTAATTCATGAAAGGTGCTCATTTGTCTTGTACCGCCTGAAATCAAAAAGAAAAAAGGTGGTCAGGAAGAGAAGGATCATCGCGTATATTCACAAGGCAACAGGAATCTGCATAACAGTAGCTTGTGGCCTTCTTGCAATAACTGCAGTCGTTCTGGCAGCACATACACTTACTGCCCTGGTAATGGGCCCGGCCATTTTCAGCCTGCCGATAAATCAATTGAAGAAAAAGCTTTTGAGCTTGAAGTTTCTGAACAGTGGTGTCCTTAGGAAAGTTGGGCAGCAACTTGATTTGGCTGCAAAGGGAACTTACATACTCAATAGGGATTTGGACACAGTGAGCAGGCTTGTTGCCAGGCTCCACGATGAGGTCGAGCACAACAGGGCAATGATACAGTTCTGCTTGGAGAGGGGAGAGGACAAGTTTGCATTGCAAGTGGTGAAGGAGCTCAAGAGGAGTGACATTGGATTCAGGAAGCAAGTAGAGGAGCTTCAAGAGCATGTGTACTTGTGCCTTCTTACCATTAACAGAACCAGAGCACAGGTGATTGAGGAAATACTGACAACATCATCTAGAATGGAAGACTTCGGATGGTGAAAAGGCACAGATAATTACAAATTGCCTATATATGCAGTATGATAAGACATTTTTCTGGACAAAATATAGTCAATTAGATATACATGAGGACTTTGGGTTTTGATTTTCAGATTTTACTTGGCTGATTAAGCTTGTATAATTTACGGAGTGCAATTAATCTTTGCTTCAATTAGATTGTAGCCAATAGATCATCTAAGCAAAGTTGCGAAGCCTGCAAATGAGTTGTGATTCTGGATGCCTTGTAAATGTGCAATAGTTTCATTAATTGGTGGTAAATAGTACTCTGCTTGCAACTTGTGTTATATTGGACTTCCTAACCTAATGTCATGTTTTGGTAACAGAATTGTTTGTTTCCGCAACATGACATCCTGCTATTATAAATTATTGAAAAACTCATCCTAAAGCCCCACCAATATCAGCTCAATTTTGCCGGAAAAGTTTCTTAATTTTTTTTGTTCCCCCCCCCCCAAAAAAATACCCATGTTAAAAAAGAAATTATCAAAATGCATAGATTTAGACTAACAAAATAGGAAGCGCATTTACTAAATTGGCAAAGTCAATTTCTTAGACCTGAATGAAGGATTAGAGCGGTGAACTTAATACCAACTTTGGTTGACTGCTACGACTTCACTCGTGTCCTTTCTAATGATAAAAAGAAAAAAAATGATGGAATTAATGTGATTGCTCTCATTAATAATAGAATTTTACTAAGCAGACATATTATTTTAATAGATATAATAGATATAGTATAATTTATATTATATAAAATATTGTTTAGTACAACATAATTTATTATTATATAAATTTTACTTGAAAATTTATTTTATTTTTATATAATTGTATTTTGTAGTATTAAATATTATGTAAATATTATATTGTATGATATAAATTATATTTTATCTACTAAATAATAAATATACTAATCATTTTCCTTCAGAATATTACTTACAAACAGAAGTATTTTAAAACATATGAATTAAGTTCGACAGATTAAACTCATTTATGCAGCGTTAATTGAAAAAAGTAGCAAACTCCTATACAAGGAAAGAAAAAGAAACAAGTAAACCAAAAAACAAGAAAAAAAGGAAAAGAAACAAGACCAAAGATAAACAAAAAAGAAAAAAAAAAACGAGAATAAAAATTTAAAAGGTATCAACCTTTGTGAATATTCCTTCCTGGCCAGTCTTTCTGTCAACCGGCTTTTATTAAGGGTCCGATTACGAAATAAGATAAATGGACACAATAAATAAAATAAAATATGAATAATTAAATTTAAATAAAAATTAAAAAAATTATGTTTAAATTTTATCCTTTTTTTGTGTTTATTTGTCCTGTGTTTTTAATTATTTTTTATTAACATTTATTTTGAGGTGATTTTTAATTTATTTTTTAAAAACTAAATTAAATTAATTTAATTATATATATATATTTTAAATGAAATTTAATTAAAATAAAAATATATCATTCAAATAATATATTTATTATACTCACAATAAAAATAAATAAAAATCATAAACACTTTAATTTAAATAATGACTTCCTAAATGTTCGGCTGTCTTGAGCGCGTTGACAGCGTGTCAAATCCCCACATCATCTAGCAAACCCGTCACTCTAATACAACCGTAGATTTATTTCTCAATTTTATTATTATTTTTTTTATCTTTTCAGTGAATTGAAATATTATATTTCACCTATCCCACTTTCTATAAAATAAACGGAAATGATAGGGCACGTCAGGGTTGCCACTCGTCCCGAGGCCAAGCGGAATTTACACTGTAAAATAAACAAAATTAGTGAATATCCAACCCAGTCCAAGGCCGACAATCTGCATTAGTTGAAAAAAATCAAATGAAATTAAAATGATTGGAAAAAATTAAAATTTTAATTAATCAAAATAAAATCTGATTAATTTAAAATTTTAAAAATCTATAACTTAATATTTAGAAAATTTAACAAACTCAAAACTGAATATTTATATAAAATTCGATATATTTTGAGGTTACAAAAATTTGAAACCTTGGTAAACTCAAAATTCGAAACAAGTCAGCTCAGAATTCACCTCAGTGGTGTTCATCATGATTAGGTTGCTTTTTCCCCGCGAAGTTCCACCTTTCTAGCGGCAGTACCATTACCATTCATAAAGTAGAAGAATTCCCTTCTGAGATTAAAAAAAAAAAAAGAAAAAAGAAAAACCTAGAAGAATTACCCCAATAATTATATCATTGGATTCTGTTGTAATATATACAAAATTATTTTTTATTTCAAATTAATTTTTTAGACAAAAAAAAACGTATTAATGATTCTGATTTAGGGAATGTAAGATTTTGATCACTTTTATTAAAAAGAAAACCAATCTAAAATCAATTTAAAAAATATAAAATTTAAATATAAACATAGAAATACTTAAATTTTAATTATAAAAATTTAGAATTAAGTTTTTAGACACGAACTTTTTAAATGTTCAGTTTTTTTTTTTTTTTTTAACAAGTCACGTTCAAATTAGAATTTGGAAAGTGATGAAGGATACCCAACTGGACATAGATTTGGTACCAAAAAGGAAAAAAAAAAAAAAACACAGATTTTAACCAAGTTCGGAGTAAACTGCTATCCGTTACAAAGAAAACACATACAAGGACACACAAGCTTCACAAAACGGCCCCCGTCTCTGTAATGATTAGTGATGGTGGTGGTGATTCTTGAATTTTTTTATTTAATCTCATGATTACATAAGAAGCCCTTTTCGTAAATACTAAATTCAATAAAGAAACATCACAGCCTCCGATAGTATTCCAGGTGCAGTTGTTGTTGTTGTTGTTGTTATTGTTCCTGTTCGTGGGGTTTTGTGTGTGGCTGTTTTCGATTCTTAGCCCACTTGACTCGTGCCAAAACGGGAAGTTTTTCTGGGTTTTAAGCTTGATTCTTGCCTGTCCAAGCGGGTTTTAAGCTTTGGCACGTTCGAGTGTGAACAATTCAACCTAACAGTCTTCGGTCTTCTAATTGACCGGTAAGTGGTTTAGTAGTTCATTTGGTTTGTTTGGTTAAGAAAGTACTTCTGTGTAAACAATTCAAAGTTTTAAATGGCATCCTCCTTTTGGACTGCTGACGTCTAAAGACCGTGTCTTTATCGGTGTTCACTTGGAAATTGGCTGAAGGTTGTTTTGTTTGGGTAGTGGATATTGTAGCGTCGTTTGATGGTTTGAATTTTCTGTTTTACTTTCGTTTTTCTCTAGTTTCTCGAGGTCTTTCAGAAGTTGGATCTTCGGTAAACGTTGTTGGAGGGTCTTAGACCAGTACGTCTAGTGAGTCTTAGAGGATGATCTTTCATCTTTATATTTGATCCTTGGAGTGATTGAGAATTTATTGTTTACGTGTTTGTAATTGTTTAAGGTTTTAATATTTGTGGGTCTTGTAGATTCTATCTAACGGTGGTGATTTTGTTGCAGTTTCTAGCTATAGTCTTGAGGAAGTTTGAGAATTGGGGAACTGAAATTTGTAGTCGGAGCTTTACAGAATTGTCAGCCTGGTGACCTTTTCTTTTCTTTTTTTTTTAGGTTTGCTATTGAATTTGTTGTATTTAGCATTTGTAGTAGATCTGTATTTGGAAATTGGGATTGGTGGTAAAGATTTTAGGATTGTAGATTAGAATTAATGTTCTGAGCTCTAACATTTAGGAAAGTTGAAGATTTTGGCTATTGGGAACTGGAATCAGTGGCCTTGGAGATGGTTGGTTAAGGTGAAGTGGGTGAAGAGTGGCATTTGGTATAATGGGATGCAACGAGATTGATCATCCATTGAGAAATTCTGAAGAGGAGGGAGTTACCAGCAGCAAGCATCTAGGCAAGGACTTTGAGCAGACTGGTGGTATTGATGAATCAGTGATGGAGAAACATTGGTCCTCAGACGAACCTTCTGAAGCAAGTTCTCTACAAGAAAATGAAAAACAGGAGACAAGTTCAGAGTCAGGGAAGCATCCATTGGCTGTAGGAAACTCTCCTTCAAAGACTTTGCTACCTCGAACAGGTTAACACTTGGTAGCCTTGGTTCCTTTTTTTTTTTTGCATTATTAATTTTGGTGTTGTTGACATTTTGAACTGGAATATGTAAGGACAGAAATCAACAAAGATTGTGTTTCAGAGAAAGTTAAACTTCTCAATGACATACATGTAGGCCTTAGTCAATGATGTTTTGATGGTGTAATACTGTCTAACAAGAATATTTGTGGATATAATTTCTTGAATGCAAGAAACTACCTTGCCATCCAACTTGTGGATCACCAACGAATGACTTTGTTGAGCCATAAAGTTCTACAACTTATCTCTTTGAAAAATAATCATCCTCTATAATTCACAGGCTTAAAATCTGGGGAGTCAAACAGTTACATATTTTATTATCTGACATAAAATGCTACATGGTTAGGATCTTTTTCCAGAATGTTCTGCTAAAAATTTTATTCAGGGTGTCCTCTGATGCCAAAGCATCTGATCTTGCAGGCTTGGATCACTGCATCACTGCACCTGCCAGCACTCGTAGAAATTTGCCAGCTGATGACTATTATGATTTTACATTCTATAGATCCATGACAGAGAAAAGGACTCCAAGACATGAACTAAAATTGGATAGATTGTCAGAGCATGAAAAGGTAATTAGCCAGAAGACATACATGGATGCAGTTTTATTAAGTGGTGCCTGTTGTCATACTCTCATTCACATCTGTACAAATAATATGTGGGAGATGCTTTCCACATATGTCAGCTATCTATTAGGCTGGATAACTTTAATATTCCCCTGGATACTGTATTACTGCTTGTATGCTTGGTTCTTATTTGGTTTGTATGGGACAAAATATTCCTTGGTACCGCTTTCTATATGTTTTTGGTGCCTGATGTAGTGAGAAGATAAACAAACCTTACTGTCTGATTATTTCAAGAGCATCAGCTAAAATTGATGGGGGCTGCATTGTCCTTTTCATTTTTGGCAAATTAGAACTTGTGCAAGTTCGCTCTGTGATATTTACTTCTTAGTTTATCTTCAGTATTGGTCATTTCATGAGGTCCTGTTGGGGAAATTGGAATGCTCACTTCTACTTTGCCATCCATTTATTGATCACAATTTTTTCTTTTGTTTGTTTTCAGAAAAAACTAATTGTAGAGCTAGTCAAGATCCAAAATGATGGAACAGTGGAAGTTGATATAGCTAAAAGTGCTCCTGTTGCTTCAGAATTGTTAGAGCTTCATTCAGTTGAAGGTTCATCCTTCTATGTTGATGACCTTGCTTCTGAAGTCAAAAAACCAATTCCAAAGTTGAAAATTTGCATTCTTGTGGTTGGAACAAGAGGAGATGTGCAGCCTTTTCTAGCTATGGCAAAGAGACTTCAGGCATGATTACAATTATGCATTGATTTTTCTGGTGCACAATTTTTATCTTTCTCTTATCTCAATTTGTCTCTCATCTACCTGCATATTCCATTAAATTGGTCCTCATTTGAATAATCTTGTCTGTGTTGTGACATGTCATTTTCTTGAACTTGGGTTATTACATTATTATGGAGGTGATAAATCCCTGACATAAAGATCACATGTTCCTTGAACAAACATTTATTTGTCCCTGAAATAAGGATCACATGTTCCTTGTACAACCATTTTCTTGTCAAATTGCTATGTGCTTTGCATTTGAATGACAATGACAAGCAATCTGGCACTTCCTGCAGGAATTTGGGCATCGTGTTAGGTTGGCAACTCATGCAAACTTTGGCAGTTTTGTAAAGTCAGCTGGTGTAGAATTTTATCCATTGGGTGGTGATCCTCGTGTATTGGCTGGATGTAAGAAACCCTTTAATTATGAATGCTCATCGTGTTGCTGTTCCAGTGCAAAATCAGTTTTGTTTATTGTGCAAACCCTTCTCTGATGTAGCCTTTAGCTGCATTTGACATTTTAGTTGGCACATTTATTTCATTTTGTATACCTTTTCTAAACCAATATAGTTTTGTATAGACTCACCAGTTAAGATCTCAATCATTTGGCACTCACATCAGCATCGCAAACTTAGCCTAGTGTTAACTTGCAAAAATATATCCTATATCATCAATATGCTCTGCCAGCAACCCTTGCTCCCTCCAAAAGCAAATTTTGTGTGAGATAACTAAATGTTGGTGGCCTTTTTTCAGATATGGCAAGAAATAAAGGTCTTATCCCATCTGGGCCGGGAGACATATCCATGCAAAAGAAGCAACTGAAAGCCATTATTGAATCTCTACTTCCAGCATGTACAGAGCCAGATTTAGAAACCAGTGCACCTTTTAGAGCCCAGGCAGTTATTGCAAACCCTCCTGCTTACGGTTAGTTTACTCACTTAAAGTCACAATTCTCTTGTTCTATTATATATCTGGTTGTATTGTCAGGTTTTTTTCTCTGGAAAAAAATAAGCTAGATGTTTATTTACTTTTGTTACAAGTGATTATGCCTTTACCTTATCAACTGGTCCTGTTGAAGTTCTACTAATTACTTTTGGATACCCAACTGCACTAGGCAGACATGTATACTGTACTCTTTCACTCCTTGTATCTTTCTTCACTCCTAGATCCCGTTATTATTAGGTGAGGTTCAAGATATGAATTATATAATATACTCACACCCCCTCATGTGAAAGTTTAACTCACTTGGATTAAAAGCGTGAACAAGTCAGGCTACCTAAAGTATGAACAAATTGGAAATTTATAATTAATTCACAATTAAATGTGAGGATAGTAGAATTTAAACTCGTGATCATTTGGTTATGAAGACTCTGATACTATATCAAGAAACTATTCTAACCAAAAGTTTATACTGTTAGATGAGATCCATGATATGAACGATATATTATTACTCCAACAATTTTAATCATTTATCAAACCATATCACCATGCTAAATCCGACATATGATGGTTGAGTGTGGAAGTTTTTCTTGTCAACATTTATGTGGGCTAAGATTTTGATTGACCTGAAACTAAGGCAGCAAAATGGTAAATTAAACAAGAGTGGAAGCTCGAACATTTGGCTTTCTTCTGGGGAAAGGGGGGAACATGGTCATCTCTATGCGTCTGCCAATATTCTCACGTGTATTATTGGTTCTTCTGACTTGTATGGTCTGTGTTGTTCTCAGAATTTAAGATCCAAGAAATTCATGGTGGGTTTATGCACACTGTGGGCTACTAATATATTAAATTCTGGTTTCCACACCTTGTTGCAGGACATGTACACGTTGCTGAAGCTCTCGGTGTACCCATTCACATTTTCTTCACAATGCCTTGGACGTGAGTTTTGGTTACAGATTACACTGTATAAGAATAGTAAAAACAAACATTGATTGAAATGACAGGATCATTCTTTTGAATATCTTATATGCTAAAGCAAATCTGTTTCTTGCTTTCTATTATATAAGACAAAAGGGAATGGATGAGGAATGAAGTATTTTGAGTGACTTGAATGAGTAATAGATAATGTTTACTGATGCTTCACTTTCTGGTAATCTTTCACTTGAGGTTATACCTTCTTACTTCCATCTTCAATAGGCAGGCCAACATATGAATTCCCTCACCCTTTGGCGCGCGTACCTCAGACCGCTGGTTATTGGGTATGGTATTGCTTGATGTCATACTTTTCTGTAATTTTTTTCATATGAATGGTGAGCTAACTTCATGACAAATTGTTTCTCTCTGTTGTTGGTGAATCCAGATTTCATACATAATTGTTGATTTACTTATATGGTGGACAATTAGAGGATATATAAATGACTATAGGAAAAGAAAGCTGAAGATTCCACCCATTGCATACTTTAGTATGTACCATGGGTCCATATCACACTTGCCAACTGGTTATATGTGGAGTCAACATCTTGTGCCAAAGCCAAGTGGTAAGGATGTTCACTTTATCTTTTCATTGTTCACTTCTCAACAAATTTATAATGGCTAAAGAACCCTTCTGCCATTTCTTGGATGTCCGAGCATGTTCCGCTGTTGTTATTCATGGATGCTTTTAAACTTCCTTAAGCTAATTACATTGCAGTAACCATGCTTCTAAGGTACCGTGCCCAAATGCAAATTCTTATATTGACATTGGAGGAATGACTTGAAACTAATCTGCAGATTGGGGCCCTTTGGTTGATGTCGTTGGTTATTGTTTCTTAAACCTCGGTGTGAATTATGAACCGAAAGGCGAGTTCATTCAATGGATTCAGAAAGGAACAAGCCCCATCTATATTGGCTTTGGGAGCATGGTATGGTGGTTATCCTAAAATTGTTTCTGCTAGCTGCTGTATTCTGTTGTAAGCTTTTATTGTTTTTTACTCCATAAAACACCTGATTTACCTCAATTGACATCTTTTCACTCTATAATCCTGTAGAATTTTGTACTTTCCCCTTTTGGTATAAAGAATGTGTCTTCCATTCTTTTTCTTCATGTACCAAGTAAACCTTACATTTATCTCCCAAATGACAATAAGTTCATTATTGAAAGTATGGAAATTTTTTGAATCTGACTACTACACTAAGTAATTGTATCCTTAACTACGTTTGTAGATGATGAGCTTCCATGCAGTTTGTTGCATGGTAAAGTATCCTGGTTGTGTGCTTGCATCTGCCAAGAGTAGATGACACAATTTTCTCTGCTGTAGCTTCTTGATTTCCTTTTATCAATCCCTTCAACTCTCTACTCAACCTTGTGCTTTGTATAGTTGGCAGATAGAAACATTTTTCAGGTTCTTATTGACATTGGAGGGGTTATAATTGAAACTGTTTTTTGCTGCCTGTTAAGCCTCTTGAAGATCCCAAGAAAACTACAGACATAATATTGGAGGCACTGAAAGACACCGGACAAAGAGGAATAATTGACCGAGGTTGGGGTGATTTAGGAAATCGTAAGTTTATTTCCTTCACCCTTAAGGTGCACTTTATATATACCTGCTGATTCTTACAAATCCTGATTGCCCAGTCAAAAGCATACTTGTTTAGTTATTGCTGGTTTGATTTGGATCAGTCCTTTCATATCTGCCTTTATTTGCACCTAGCTTTTCTGCTTTGTCAGGCATCTAACAATAACTTATATTTGATAATTCTATTTCTTGCAGTTACTGAACTTCCTGACAATATCTTCTTTTTAGAGGATTGCCCCCATGATTGGCTGTTTCCTCAATGTGCCGCTGTGGTGAAGTTTCCTTGTCCTTCTTTTGTCTTTCTTTCTCTTAGTTATAGGACATTACCACATAGGAATTCCGTTACTGTCTGGATTCTCTAGTGGAATAACTAATGCACTCTCTTGATTTTTTTATTTTATTTTATTTTTTTATGAAAAAGCATTTGCACTTCAGCTGCAAAACAGATGATTAAAATGAATTGCGTTACATCTGATATGCAGGTGCATCATGGTGGTGCTGGCACTACAGCTACAGGACTAAGAGCCGGGGTAAAACAACTTTTCAGTTGGTTTCTTATAGTTATTCTTTATCCAAGAAGAATTAACCACGAACACATGTCAGCACATTAAGATGCTTATTTCCTTAGAATATCAAACCTTATATATATAGTAGATGCATTAAAAGGCATAGATGGAAACAGTATGTGTATGAAAATCTCCATAAAATTTAGTTCAAACTTTATAGAAAACAGAAATTAACCATCAGACTTTTTGACATCATTTGTTGACAACAATACTACTGCAGTGCCCAACCACCATTGTGCCGTTCTTTGGAGATCAATTCTTCTGGGGGGACAGGGTACATCAACAAGGTCTGGGCCCTAACCCCATACCAATAGCTCAGCTCAGTGTCGAAAACCTTTCAAATGCGATAACATTCATGCTCCAGCCAGAGGTAATTTCCTTGTACATACCTCCTCCTAACTTATAGAAGTGCCAACACTTACAGGATTAAGTGGATGATATATGACAGCACCCATCCCTTTCTCTTGTAACCATAACAGCTGGTAGTTGTATTGCTAGTTACGCTAGACTTGACATTAGCAGACTAATCCCCTCATCTTTGTTTCTCGAGTATATTCCTGCTAATGACATTAGACAGAATAAGCTGTACTTTAAGCACGTCATCTTTGTTTCTCGGACATGATGGCTATCAACAATTTGTGATATGCGGCTTTCATGGGATACGAAAGGTGCAGTTAATGTACCTATACTCCGGAATCAAGTTGTGTCTCGAATCTTAATGGAAATTTTGACACCACCCCCCTCAGGTGAAATCACGAGCATCGGAATTGGCAAAGTTGATAGAAAATGAGGATGGGGTTGCTGCAGCGGTTGATGCATTTCACCGGCATTTACCAGCCGAGCTACCCCTGCCGGTTGCGTCTCAATCAGAAGATAAGGATCCAAACCCTCTGCAATGGTTCTTTGCTCAAGTGGGGAAATACTGCTGCCTTCTCTGTGGTTTATAGGCGCGAAGTTATCTGTTAACGTTGTGTAAATTTGTTCAAAATTTTCCATATGTATTCTTTTCAAGAGTTGCAGGTGTGTTGGGCAATCGGTTTATAATTGTTTCATTCATTACATTCATAGTAACATTGTATGGTGCATAGAGTGGTCGTTTACTTCCACAAGATGAGAGTTTTCATGTTTTGGGATATCGGTGTTTTTTATTTTTTTTTCCTTTCAGGGTGTTGTAATCATGATTTGCAATACTGGGGTTTATGGTTGCAATTGTGACCACAACACAAATCCGACACGACACCTTAATGAAAGGTGTCGAGGTGCCAGGGGGGAATGTGCAGATAATTGAAAATTGTCGCATAAAATAAAAACAAAAACAAAAACAAACTATTTTTTACCCTTGGCCGAAATGAAACTATATGGTATCTATATATATGCGTGTGAATTACATAAGAAAGTTGAGAGATCCGTGTACGATTGTGTTTATGTGTAGAGGGGTCGTGGATTCCAAGAACCCCTGGAACGGCCCCTTCCATCTTCAATATTATAAATTTTCGTACGTCGGATCAACAAACCGAATGCGATTGTGACCATCCAACGGCTAAAACCAGCACAACATCTCATTCTCGTGGCCCCGTGACTGGCTGGCTGCACCAAGACGCCGATCGAAAAAATCGATTCGTCTTTCCACCAACCACACCGTTTAACCTCTACCAAAAGGGAAGGAATGGCGGTTTCTTCCGTCTCGGCAGCATCCGCAGTTCGTTCCCTGAACAAGCCGCAGCCAAACAGGGATAACTACTCGTCGTCCAGGTTGTTATTACGTGCCTCCTCTTCTCTGCAACTTCCGGTGCAGCTCCGGCGACTCCGGTTCGCTAGTGGAGGGATTTCCACGCACTCCAGATCTCGAATTTCGCCTCTGGTAGTTACCTCTTTCTCTGCCAATTCCATGCTTTGCCTGTCTAATTCTTGAAATTTTTGTTTTTCTTGTTCTTTAAATTGACTGTTTGAATGTTAGGATTGAGGACACTCTTTGGCAATTAGTCGTTCAGGAGTAACTTGGACTCGATAAATTTGGTTTTAGGGTTAAACCCTTGCAACCGTTTGCCTGAGAAAATTTTGAATATTTAAAGATGTGAAAGAAAGGAATTCACTTGTGCTTTGGACTGGTTATCAGATTACAGTTTACTAGGTTCACACTAATTGGTAGCCCCACTGGTGGTAATAGTGAATAGTCTACATATCTTGAAGACTTGAACCATAGGCTTGCTTTTTGTCAGTCCTGTTCTATGATTAAATTGCAGCCAGCCACATTTCTCGGGTCTATCTGACGCTCGTTCCCTTAAAATATTCTTTAACCGCATTAATTGTGAATTTAATCACAGAATTCTAGTTCTGCCTAGAGTAAGCTCCTGTTGATGCTTTTGTGAGAATGAATGTTTGGTTCAAGCTGTTGAAATGAATTACTTGTTTTTTCCCACAAACCCCTTACCCTAGGTTGCAGCAAAGAAGCAAACATATTCTACTTTCAATGATTTGCTGGAAAATGCAGACATACCTGTCTTCGTTGAGTTCTATGCAACCTGGTAAATTCATCAACTTTCCTTTTCTGTGTTCTTTCGTTCACATTGTTTCTGTTTTCTACTATCTGTACCTTGTTAGAAGAGTATATCATGAACGGGATAGTTTCTAACTTTCGGTTTGTTGGATCCCATGCCAACAATGCCCACCTTTGTTAGAGTACATTTGTGTTTGGGGCAAAGAATCACATAACTATGGAGTTTAGTAAGCTGGTCTATTGAGTATTATGACATTGATTAAGGTTCTTCCACAGAGTAGAACTTGAGCACATTGAAACAAAGCAAAATGTAATGGAATTTTAAAACAAATTGTGCCTTGCAGGTGTGGTCCTTGTCAATTTATGAATCCTATCCTCGATGAAGTAAGTGGGACCCTCAAAGACACAGTGCAAGTGGTGAAAATTGACACAGAGAAGTATCCGAGCATTGCTAATAAATATCGGATAGAAGCCTTGCCTACTTTTATCTTATTTAAGGATGGAAAGCCTTATGATCGCTTTGTAAGTCGATTTTCTATCTGGAGCTCTCCCGTGAGATGAGCCTTTTATCTTTGGTCTTCATACTTCTGATATGCAATAAAAGTGTTTGTGAGGTCATCGCAGAATTCTTAGTAATATTTTGTTATTGTCACACACGCTCACACACGCACATATATGGATCAATTGTTGATCAGTGGCATTCTCTGGGTTGACTGTCTGAGGGAAAAAATAGTTAATGAAAGCAACAAATTTTACTTCTTTTGAGGCCTCTTTCCATGGTATGAGATGAGCCTCTGAACATTATATGTGACATTTTTTCATCTGCTTGCTTCCAGTTTTTCTAGATTCAACATTTTGTTGTTTCTAAGGCTATTACTAACTGAGTTTGAACTATCTTGGTTTCATTATTTCCAGGAGGGCGCTTTGACTAAAGATAACCTCATTCAACGCATTGGAAATTCATTGAATGTGAAGCAATAGTTATGGTAAGCCTTTTGCATATCTCTCTCTCTCTCTCTCTCTCACACACACATACACACACACAGAGCTTTGACAAGGAATCCGGATGGTAAGTCTAGTTGAATAAATTCTTCAGAAGACTACCCCATCCTTATCTCTCTCTCTCTCTCTCTCTCTCTCTCTCTCTCTCTCTCTCATTCATTTATCCTTTGATGACTGCTAATTTATTTAGTAAGTGCCACAAATTTGGGTTAGGTTACTCGTGATTTATACAATAATAGTCACAGAATCTTTACTCTTTGACTGTTATCTTTTTGTATGATCCTTGACTATTTGCCATTTCTAGGTAGCTGCGACAAGTCTTCAACTTGAACGCTTTGGTTTGATGATTGCATTGGAAGATAAGTATCAATCATTAAGGACAAGGATATAGCCTGGGAGTCTCCAAAAGGGTTAGACTTTGAGGTTTCTTTGCAGAAGAAATCATAGGAGAAATACCAGACTAAGGAACAAAGAACATTGCCATCATCGTGGCAGGCATGAAGCAAGAATTCATATGCTTGAACCTGCGATATTGACATTCATCCTGGGATGATAAAAATTAATTTGATCCAAGATTAACGGAAATTGTCAGCATTTAGAATAGTATGAGTGTCAGCATTTACAATTGTACGAGTGTGTTGGTGGAGTCCTCTTCTAAGCCTCCCTTTATCTTGTTATCCAATTTGATTTAGGCCTGCGTGCGCATACGAGGGCATTTCAGTAAGTTTTTCGCTTCTATTCGGCAACTTGTGCCAATATCGAAGTCAAAAAGCTTTTTTCTGCTATTGTTTTAACAATGCTTGCAGTTACACCGTTATTGGCTCGAGATAATAAAAAGGTGAAAATAAATTTTTAAGTGAACTACGAAACTATAGATGTCAACACAATAATGCGCATATGCTTTTTCCGACTACGAAAGCTAACCGATGGTTAACAGAAATGGATAAATGTCAAGGCAATTATCGTATTATATCCACTTAGCGGAAGCAGACTGAAAACTTGTTTACTTCTAGAATTTGGCCACAACACACCAGTGAGTAGTGACACCCCAAGGAATTGATTTCTACGGTACCCAATCATCAGTTCATGGTTCTAACGAAGAAATTCCCAAACCATGAGTTCTCTAAAAACTGATACAGACACCACCCAAATAAAAAAGAAATCTGGGTACATTCGATTGTCCTTGTACTTGAAAAATCGTCACTAACTGCGGTAAGAATTACTTGGTCAGCAATAAATTAAAAGGTTAATCACTGCAAACTTCCCAGAGAATCATATTGTCAATCAATTTGATTAGGAAAACAAAAGCTAGATGTAAAATAGATACTAATTAATTATGATGATTACTTATATTTAATACGTCTTCCTTATGAAACTCTCGAATATTTTAGCAAATTTGAAAAAGCCGAATTCATCCACCACTCCCACACAGCACAAGCAGAATATGGAATATAAAACTCACACTGTATTGGGAACGTATCATCCAAGCCGTGTATGAAAACCATAGAGCTTGGGTTACAAAATTAAATTAACAAAATAGCAAATTGCACCAACGCAAGAAATCATCAACTTAAAATTTTCAACTTATTATTATTTGATTATTTGTAGACTTTTCTTTTTTTTCTTTATTCGTGCGTAATATGCCCAACACCAAATACCACTCAAGGAGCCGACATTTCCTTTGCAACGACATTACTAGTTCCCGAGGATGGTGTTGCTGGCGGCGATGGTGGGGAATCTTCGCCGGACTTCACGCAATAGCCTTCAAGGATGTCGCCCTCCTCCGTAGTAAACCCGAGCGTGCCCATCATGTCCGGCCAGCAATGCTGGTTGATGGTCCGAATAGCTTCGCAGCAGGAGTGGCCTAGGTAGGTCTCGCCGTTAAGGAAGAAGAGAATAATCTCCCCAGTACAAGACTGAAGTTGGATCAAGGAGTCCCAACAACTCGACGATTCCTCAGCGGCAGCATCCAATTTTAAGCGAGCCGCGAGATTGGTCGTCGAGCTCTGGCCACCAAATGGCCGCGCCTCGGCCATGGAGCAGTCTTGCATGGTTGACGCCAACAGGATAACGATGAGAAAAGGGAGCTTAGCCATTTTAGACATGAGAATCAGAGAAAGAGAGGGAGGGATGGGCAAAGGGCTATGCAGAAGACGTCTTTATATATTGTTGCATTTTGGAAACGTTACATTACATATAACTATTAATCACGGAAAGCAAAAAGACCGAAGATTAATGAATTTATAGTGATAGAGAGAAAATGGAGAGGTGATCATCATTTTTCAGAGTGGCTTCTTGGACCATTGGGTTTCCAATGCTTTGAATTGAAAGCCGTAATATCAATCACGCTAGTGGTAAAAAAGGGCACTCTCACATTGTACATTTTTCTGGGGTCAATCTCCAAATTTTCTATGCTATACGTTGGCAAGAAGATTAAGGGTGGTGCGATTACGTTTCATGGAAAATTGGAATTTAGGTGAAGAGAGTTTCTTTCACCTTCGAATTTTAGAGGGTTTGTGTTTGTGATGAATTGCATGGCAGGTCTGTTTAAAGTCGAACTAGTAATCCGGACTTTTTTTTTTTGGGGGGGTCGCTTTAATCTTTACTCAATTGGATGGGCTGGATTCGGCCCACATTCAGTGTAATATGCCGTCTGTCATCCAAGTCAAGCCCGAGACTTAGATTTTTTTTTTTTTTATTCTGTATTGAATAGAAACTTAAGACTCATTTAAAGCTCAACTCAAGATATTCTTTAAATTAAACCTCGAATTCCTGTCCAGCCGAACAAATTAATTGTGTAACATGGGATGCTATACATTAACTGCGGCCAACTGTCTGGTGACCACATATCAGGCAAGGCTCTCCGTTGCTTAAAAGCCGCCCCGAGGCTACCACAAACACAAAAGTTTCTAACTTGCACAGCATCGAGTGGTGACATGCCCACTTAAAATAAAATTTCTCGAGCTACTCACCGGATAGGCATCCACGGTAGCCCGCGAATAAAAACACGAAAATTTCCAATGAAACGAAATCTCGTTTAAATATTGACCAAGGGACGAAAATAAGAAATTAGGCTGCCATTCTATGCAATAGACAGCAGATAATTTCCTCACTTAAAGACAATTCTCGTCATAAAGATTGATGATATTCCTGACTTGCGTTGTCAGAATTTTTTGGGTTAAGGAGGAATTCATAACAATTAGCGCCTGGACTCGGGTAGGAGACATGTTCGTTCAGGCTTTTCGATGATGCGAACTTCGATGTTCTTCTTATTCGCCAGTGTTAGAGATACTGGCCAAAAGAGGTCTCGTACTTTTATGATTATTATTATTATTTCCATATTTAAATTGGGCCTAAGCCATAACTTACAAGGGTTGCAAGGGGCCGATTCATTATTTCTTAAGTTTCTTTGACTTCTCCACCGAAAATAATGTAATATATATATATATATATACTGCCTATGCTGACCCAAAGGCCAATCATCATTGCAATGGTAACGATTGCTGGCTTTTAATCACCTAAATCTCCCAGATAACCCAAGTCATAACGAGTATTGGGTGCGTAATATTCCAGGTTCTAGCCTTTTGGGGAAGCCTTTCCATGAAATGATGATCTCATGCTTCTTCTGTTTTCTTTTCATTTCAGGGCTCTCTCCCCGTGGCTTATATAGAGAACATACGTAGGAATTTAGTGATAAAAGTTACTATGGTTTCATCAGTTTAATTTATTATAATGCAACGACCCTTGATTATTAAGGACTTGTAAATTGCTAATAAACTAAAGCCCCAAGTATCGAATTGTTGTAGTGAATTGAACCTGAAACTAATCTATTCAACCCAATGTCAGCATCAGCCTTTTGGATTCTTCTCAGTATTGAATAGAGTTGCGTCGATTTTCTCATGATAAAACTGGTTCTTGGTGTACGCAACAAACTTCACCAGGATGGGGTGCTCTCTGCTTGTCGACAACTTCTCATTATGTTTCTCCACCAACCCATCGGAGATTTTCTTGCCATTGGGTTGGGCTTTTAGATGAAATCACCTCCAATTGAATCTCTGCCTCGGTCTTTGTGTCGGTCATTTTAACGTATGCAGCTCATGTCGCATTCCTAAAATTATTAAAATTGGTGGTTGTTATATTGTACGGATAAATTTCCATAAAGTCTTAAAATTTTTATTTTTATTTTATCTAAGTTTATTCTTATGTAAAAATTGATCAAATTGATAAATTATTAAATACGTCATTTAATTTAATAAAAATTATGTAAAATATCACAAATATATTTTAAAGATTATATTCACACGAGTATTTTATTACATTTTTTTTTACATATAAAAAGATTAAAATCATAAAATTTTATCATTTTTTTCCAAATTTGGGAGAAAGAATCTAGGATTTTTTTTAGATATTAAAAAATACTTATATTTTTATAATTTTTTAGACATATTTTAAGAGAGTATTCATAAAGTCAAATTATATATTTACTATTTTGACTAATTCTTATCAAAAAAAAAAAGAAAAAAGAATTCATATGAGATAAAAATTAAAAATTAATTGAATAATTTTTAAAAATTTATAATTTAATTACAAAAATCTCTTAAAATTAGAATTAAAAAAAAATTATCCTGTTATGTAGTTATTATAATATTTAAAAGAATATAAAAATATATGAAATTAATATAAAATTAAACGAGAATAGATTATTAATTAATTATTATATATATATAATATTAATTATAATTAATAATTATTATATCTTTATATCTAATTTTTTTTTATTTATTTACTTACGTATCTCTATAATAAAATTTCACATTTATCAATGACAGATGCAGAATAACTTCAGCGAGGACCGTTATTAATTTTTTAAGAGATTTGACATTTGACTGACCACTTCACTCAAGGAGTAAAGCTTTGCATTCCCTACTAAAACTCGTTTCATATTCCTTTTACCCGCCACATTGTCCCGCCGTTTGTACAAAACTCCAAAACTCTATTCTTTACAATTCCCCCCGACCAGGAAGAGTTAAACGACGCTGCCAACTCCCAAAACGCAAAACAAAATAGTAAAACGACTACTATTATAGGAGAAAGAAAGAAAGAAAGAAAGAAAAAACAAAAAAAAAAAGGAAGAAGAAGAAGAAAATTAAAAGAGACGCCGACGTCGTACGTGCGCGGTTCTAGTTTTTGGCGACACTTTAGGGTAAACATGAAAAATGACGGACGGGCCACCAAACGAGCAGTGGGCGTGCGCCGCGTGGCATTAGGTGGGCCGTCAAGTCTTCTTACTTTCCTTCTTTTCATTTTCTCTGATTATTATTTCCTTCTTTGCCTTCACGTTATTACCATCCCAAGTCGTAGAAATGGCGGGTTCCTTTCTACCGACGAAAGTTGGGGCCCAGCAAGCTGTCGTTTAACCCTTTATTTTATTTTAATTATTTTTTTATGTGGGGTCCATTTCCTTGTGGCTTACACGTGGCAATTGCATAATAATTAGTTAATCCCTCGAAGGAACAATGATTGTAAAGTGTCGATAAACTCTTCCAATGTGCCAGAAAAAGAAGAGGAATCGATAAAGGACGGATGGATGGATGGCCTATTAATTTCCTTGGAATCTCCTTAGCTCATTTTTAGTCACTTTAATCCCTTTCTGCTCATGATTAGCCACGACCCGACAAATCCAATCAATCGTGGGCCTGCCCGACCACTGTGCATTTTTCTTCCCACGTGGCATTCCGTGATGAAATTATTACGCAAGAAGCAAATTCATAAATTTTGTTTATCTTTATATTACACTTTTGTAGTCCTATTTTCACGTAATTAAAGTCTTTAAGTACGTTTATTATAGACTTGAATTATTCTCACATTAAAAACTAGAGTATATGTATTGATGTCCATATCTTAATTTTAAATCAGCCCACCACCTAGATGACCCGCAGAAAATAGAAAAAGAAATAAAAATTATTTTATATTCATTACAAAATTCAGAATGGAACAAAGAATCAAAGAAAATTTTCTCCCTTGAAGTAGAAACTACCCCAGGAGAATCCATCGAGAATCAAAGATGAGCAACCCTTCTCGAAATTCTCCAAAGAGAAGAGTGGGGGGGGGGCAATTTGGCGAGAAGGGTTTGAGTTGCACGAAAGACACCCAAAAGACAATGCGGCGAAGTTCCAATTTAGCACGGTTTTGCCGGCTCATGCCACACTTTTCTCAACTATGGGTTCTTTTTCTTCCCTCTCTCTCCTTTTCACGTTTCCTTCCATGCCAAGTGTTGCCCTGCAAAATATCGCAAAACCACGGAAAAAGTGCGCTAGCTAAATGGCTGTTAGTGATTTTCAATGGCCAGAGATCCATGTACAAAGTACGATTGATATTGATGTCTCTGATCCTGAAAGCTTGAATCCAAGGAAGAATTAACACCCACGTGTCATTTTTAAGACGACAATTGATTCCATGCATTACATTAAAAAGAAAACGTTTATATGTTGATATGATCAAACACGTGGGTCATATGCAAATTAATTATATTTGAACTTGGTGTTTGCTGCTACAAAGCATGTGGCAATTGCCATCCTGTCTTGTAATTTCGAACTCAAAAGAAGTCAGATTTATACATTTCTAACTTATAAATTATAATCCAAAGAGGAGAAGGAAAAAAAAAGATCTTTAATATGTCCTAATTAATTGGCTGATTATTAAATTGTAAAGAAAGTGTCGGTGCCAGGTGGACACGATTTAGGTGGGGGCAAACCTTCATGAATGCAAGAATATGATAGTGTTGTCGCTTTGGAAGATGCATTGAAAGTTGCTTCGCCTAACCCAAAATTTTCAATCCAAGATAGCGAAACCTCATCTACATGGAGGGCCACAAATATACACCACACACACACACACACACACACACACACACACACACACACACACACAGAGTTGTGTGAGTGAGTCTGTACGAGTATGCCATGGATGGTCCAACCAAACGGGAAGCATTAGAAGTATGCAAAGCATTGATTAACTGTTGGAATGCACTTGTCCTTAATTAATCTATAGTTATATATCGAATCCCCCGGATGCATTATATATTTCAAAAAGGAGACACGTTAGTGGGGGTCATACTAGCAACCCGATCATAAAAAGGATTCTTTGTCATAAAAAAAAAATAAAAGAAAAAATCAATCTACGTATTTGTGTATCATAACAACAATCACACTAAGTGGTTGAAAAAGGAAAATATTCTTGCTTGAGGGAACAGTACTTGGTCCATTGACTTTGCCCACTCAAACAAGAAAATTACCAAACAGAATATAATAATGGGCGACAACTCACCAATCTTGACCATAAGATACATTGAGTAAGCATGGTTGCACACTTGTTTTCTCAAATTAAAGTTCACAATCTATCCTTCGGTTCCTCCGATGGTTGATTTTGGCATAAATTGATCCGTTGAAAGGCGAATAAAAAGAAGAAAAAAGATGGGAGATAATAAACTACTTCAATTCCTATAAGAAAAAGAAATAGAAAAAATATTAAAGGAAAAAAAGAATGAAACTCTCACATGGATCATGAGAAGATTTTAAGAGTCTTTCGAGATCTCGCACCCACATTTCACCGAATCAAATCCAAGTAGGAGGGAGAGATGTTGAAGAACCATTTATTTCTCCTACATTATTGGTGTCACAGCCTATAAGAATAATTGAAAAAGACGGACTACCCCTTAAAGGAATCATCTTAGAGGACCTCCAACTTGCATGGTAAATGCATCCTTAAATAATGCCAACGTCTCTTTTAACAAAGGAAAAAAAATTAAAAAAAGGCTTTATGAGATATACGGACACATCAAGTTGAAATATCACACAATATTTCTCTTGGATTCTCGCTAGAAGACATGTTCTGCGTGCCAAATTGATATATTTATGCAAGTCAAACTCATTTCGCCGGTAATGAACTACACAACCACTCTTTTCATTGTTTACATATAAGTTCTTCCATCCACGAGATTTATACCATCGGTTGCTGATCAATCCCTTTCAGTTTGGGTTGAATTTAAGCATAAAATTAGGACAATTGATCGATTTGTTAGGATGGAATTATCAGGATCGATGACACTACGATACTCCAAGAGAATATTATTGCTCTAAGTTGGGCAAAGAAATGCAATGGTTTCGTTGCAATGTCAATTCCATATGTGTCAATTATTTGCGAGCTTAAAGGTGACCTCTTAATTAATTTAAGCCCCTTATTAGAATAATGGTTGACCGACTGAACCTCTCACGTATGTGTATATATATGTATATATATAGCTAATTAGAGCAGATCCTAATCCCTCGGCAGGAAAAATTATTGATAATCGAATGAAGAAGTAATTATCCAAACAATAAAAGAAAAAAGAAGAAGAAGAAGAAGAAGAAGAAAGAAGTAACCTAATGGACGACTCCAATCTTTAACACCAAATTAACATATATTTTATATAATACAAAAAATTACGTGTACAAAATAAATTAAATATGTTATAAATAATATCACGTATTATATAATTATAATTATTAATTGTATATTTTATTTTTAAATGTATGACTTTTTTAATAATAAATATTAAAATATATATATTAATGGAATATATATAATAATACAACATGAACATTCATATCAAATACATCTTCTATATATATATATATATATACATTGAAAACATTGGTTGCCGACGGCAACTCTCTTTTAGAATTATTGACTTAGTGGGTCTAATCTTTTTTTAGCCAACACCAACATGCTTTAGTAAAAAGGTAAAAACTAAAAGAATTAGGAAATCTTTAAACCAACTTTAAAAACCCACTTTACATGTTTTTCCTGATTGTGAATTTGTGCTTTACCTATGCCACACAAGACAGAACCAAAGTGTTTTCTTCCTTGCCAAGTTAGGACATCTCATGTGTAGTGGCCTTTTGCTCATTACTGTTTCTTTTGGTCAAAAAGGCGAGCTGGGTATTTGGCACCTTGCATTGAATTGAAGACAATGCACCTGCATTTTAATCAAACGAAACATTATTATTATTTCTTAAGCGATAGACAAGTCTACTTAGAGTGCATATGATTTCACCTTTTAGAACACGTATCAATCGAATATGCCGCCAGATCTTGGAACATACCGATGACCCGGCAGGGAGCTTCGACCGAGAGGCCAAAGTTACGATTTCGAATGGGAGCAAAACCCGAAGCTAGACGAGCAAAAAAGTTCACATCTTGGTTTTCCTTGGCCAAAAATTCTAGAGATCGCCGAGGAAGTAAAAAAAAAAAAAAACAAAAAACAGAATTCTAAATTCTTGCTAGTGATAACTCTTATACAGTTCTACCAGAGGAAGTTTGATTGTCAACCCCAAGTTTGACCTTTAAATCGTGTTATGTTTCCACACCTTCTGTCTTGCTATCATTTTCGTTTTTTTGTTTTTAGGTTTAATTGAAGTTGTCTGAAACCAAACTCCAGAATTGGGTTTTATAGACGAAACAGTGCTACGTTATTATTATTATTTTTATTTTTAATTTTCTTACTTGACGTTTCTTTGTGGTTGTGGACTCGTGATCGCTGCTGTTACCTTTTGTTGGCCCGTGGCGTGACATTTCCGGTTTGATGACATGGAGCCTAAACCAAATTTTATTCTGGTACTTACACTGTTACATCTCACCAAACGCCCGTTCACGCGAGTCGCACGTGACCAAGCTCTTTCTTCCCCCAATACTTTTTTTTTTTTTTTTCCTTTTTAACTCCGCCAGTCCGCCTTCCCCGGTTTTTACTCTTCTCGTACTTTGTCCAATGTCGGCTACTTCAAAAATAAAGAAATAAAGGTAAAATCTTTATCTCTCTCTCTCTCTCTCTCTCTCCCTCTCCCTCACATTTGACAAACCCAACACACACAACACTGAAACCGTGAGGAGCAGAAAGGCACACACGACTGAACCAAATTTCGAGGTACCCATTTCCCATCGCCAAACCACCCCCCATCCCTCCCCCAGCCACCGCGGCGGCCCCACCAGCGTCACCGCCACTCCCATCACTGCCTCCTCTCACCAATAAAATTCTGGGTCCCCCCTACAAAAACCCAAAATCCCCATTTTCATTCCCTTCGCTAAAACACCTTTTACATATATTGTATTTATGTGTACAGCAAAACATATATTTTACACCCACACCCACACCCACAAATAGATCAATGCGGTAACTTTCATCCTTCCCTTTGCCCGCCTTCCAACCCACCTTCTTTTTTACGCGTTGAGTTTTCTTATTCTCTCTCTCTCTCTCTCTCTTTTGTTTTCTCTCTTTCTCCGTTGCCTTTTATTTATTTTTTTCGTTAATAAAAAAGATAGAAAATAGTGTCACAGACAGACACCAAGAAGTTTTAACAGAGAGAACCCATTTGCTAGAAAGCTGGGGGGCTCTCTGAAGTATGAAGGAAAGAATCAAACGGCAACAAATGTAAACAAAAAACGTGGCTTTTTAAATGGTTTTTCTTTTTTATAAACAAAATTTCTCTTGATTTTTTTAAATATTGTAATTCACTTTTTCTGTTTATATTTCCTTACTCTCTTTCTGTTCCCTCTCCTTCTCTCTCCCACTAGCTCTTTAAGGTTTGGCTCATGTTTCTTGTAATGGGGGCCTGAGAGAGTGGGCAAAAAATAAAAGCAGGCAGAAGAGAGAGAGGGAGAGAGAGAGAGAGAAAGAGAAAGTTAAAGGTGGAAGCTTTGTGGGTCTTTGAGATAGAGAGAAAGATTGAGACTTTGAGTTGAGTTTGAAGGGCTTTGTCGGTGTGAGTTAATGGAGACCAAAGGTAGACTCATTGCAGGTTCTCACAACAGAAATGAGTTTGTTCTTATCAATGCTGACGAAGCTTCAAGAGTAAGTACCCCTGAAATCTCACATCTTTCGTATTTCCAGGATTTTGAAGATTTTCATGGCTTCAAATTTGTTGCTTTTGGTCTTTGAAGTCATCCCCTTTTCACTATATATATATATATATATATATATCTTACACGTTTGCTCATTTGATTCTTTTCACTGAGATAGATAGTTTGCTTGAATTTCAGGGATTGCCACCCAGTTTATAAGCCCAAATTATTGTTTCTTTTCTCTCCTTCCCTTCTTCAGTTCACCTCCGGATCCTGTTAGTTTCGTTGTTTAGCCAGACTATCATATTTCTGCAAAATGTGTTCAAAACAGTTTTTTTTTTTCTTTTTTTGGGTTCTTGTTTTCGTTTTGTCTCTTAGTTTCTAGATTTCAGAGCTGGTCGATGCAACAGCTGCATGAAAGTTTGCAATTGAAATGAAGTCTTATAATTCTTGTCATCTTTATCTTTGATGCTCCATTATCTGATTGAGATTTATGTTTCAATAACTGCTATCATTTTCAGGTCACTTCGGTTAAAGAATTGAGCGGGCAGATTTGCCAGATCTGCGGAGATGAGATAGAGATTACTGTAGATGGTGAGCCATTTGTTGCTTGCAATGAATGTGCATTCCCTGTGTGTAGACCTTGCTATGAGTATGAAAGAAGAGAGGGCAATCAAGCCTGCCCTCAATGCAAAACCAGATACAAGCGCATCAAAGGTAAGACATCCACCTTGTTTGCAATATTAGCCAAAAAATTTTTAACACCATTTGGCGATAGATGCAACATAACTGAAAATGTGATCCATTACAGGGAGTCCAAGAGTTGAAGGAGATGAAGAAGAGGAGGATACAGATGATTTGGAGAATGAGTTTGATATTGGGCTTAATGACAGGACAGACCCTCATCATATTTCTGAGGCTATGCTCTCTGCTCGCTTTAACAATGGTCGTGGTTCCCAGTTTAATGCATCTGGTTTTGCTCCTCCATCTGAGCTAGATTCTGCTTCTGTAGCTCATGAGGTTCCTCTCCTGACTTATGGCAAGGAGGTGAATTGGATTCATCAAATTTTTTATGTTCATGCCTTTTTTTTTCTCATTGTATACATAATTCTTAATTGAAATATTTGACACCAGCTTACAATTTGGTATTTATATGATGTTATTGTGCCTCTATTTGGCATAGGATGTTGGGATATCCTCTGACAAACATGCCCTTATTATTCCCCCATTTCGAGGAAAACGGGTTCATCCAGTGCCATTTCCCGACTCTAATATGTCTTGTAAGTTGGTTGGACATGTCTGTAAATCTGTGCAACTTTTATGGCTATTTAAAGCTGCTTTTCCTTGTTCGCTCAATGATTATTCATGTTATACTGCAGTGCAACCAAGACCAATGGATCCTAAAAAGGACTTGGCAGTGTATGGTTATGGTACAGTTGCATGGAAGGAAAGAATGGAGGAGTGGAAGAAGAAACAGAATGAAAAACTTCAAGTTGTTAAGCACCAGGAAGGCAAGGCTGGTGGAGAGGAATTCGATGATCCTGATTTGCCCATGTAAGTCCATCATTTTGTGCTTCCAATCTCCTTAAGAAGATACTTTGTTGAAGGGTATTTACTTGGTTGTTTCCCTCTCAAGGTGCATCTTAAGTTTTATGTCTTTAAAAATGCCTTTTTGTTCCTCTTTGTCACTTCATTTTGAAGCTGTTACCTGATTGTGAATGATGTGCTCTTTGAGCAGCTATACAAGATATCCATGGTGACATTAGTAGCAAGAAAGGGAACAACCAAAACAAAAAAAAAAAAAAGGGGAACAATGGCACAACTATTATAACAACAATTAAAATTTGAAGCCAAGTACTAATGTTTTTATTTCCTCAAGAGTCATTTAGCGACATTCTAAAATTAACCGTGTTCATTAAAAATGGTCATGTCACAATCCACATTCAAAGATCTTGGACCAAGCTTGAACTATTGAAATTAATAATGTATTATCTCTTGATAGGATGGATGAAGGAAGGCAACCTCTTTCAAGGAAGTTACCAATTTCTTCGAGCAAGATTAGTCCTTACAGATTGATAATTATACTCCGACTTGCAATTCTTGGGCTCTTTTTCCACTATAGAATTCTCCATCCAGTCAACAATGCTTATGGATTGTGGCTAACATCAATAATTTGTGAAATATGGTTTGCTATATCATGGATTCTAGATCAATTCCCAAAATGGTACCCGATAAAGCGTGAAACATACCTTGATCGATTATCATTGAGGTACCCTCTCTCTCTCTCTCTGTGTTTGTGTGTGTTGATCTTGGCAGTCTCACATTTTACTTAAAAATTTTGCTGATAGGTATGAGAAAGAGGGAAAGCCATCCAAGTTGGCTGCTATAGACATATTTGTTAGTACAGTGGATCCTATGAAAGAACCTCCACTTGTCACAGCAAACACAGTTCTGTCAATCCTTGCTGTAGATTATCCTGTCGACAAAGTTGCATGCTATGTCTCAGATGATGGTGCTGCCATGCTCACTTTTGAAGCCCTCTCGGAGACATCCGAATTTGCTAGGAAGTGGGTCCCTTTCTGCAAGAAATTTAGCATAGAGCCCCGAGCTCCAGAATTTTATTTTTCACAAAAGGTTGACTATTTAAAGAATAAAGTAGATGCAGCATTCATTAGGGAACGTCGGGCTATGAAGGTTTGTGGCTTTTCTTTGTATTACTTTATTGATCAATCTTGTGACAGGAAGGGTCCACTAATAAAATGCACCCAGTCAAGAGGCACCATCATTCATTTGACCATTAAAATTTGAAAAAAGAAAAGTGAATGTTGATGGGTGCAATGATGTTATTCTCAATGCTTTTGGTTTTCAATAATGGTGTATTATTAATTTGACTGTCATGTGTTGGCACAGAGAGAATATGAGGAGTTCAAAGTTCGAATAAACAGTTTAGTTGCCATGGCACAAAAGGTTCCCGAGGATGGTTGGACAATGCAGGATGGGACTCCATGGCCGGGTAATAATGTCAGGGATCATCCTGGAATGATTCAGGTAAATGATGCCGTGCATCCAGCTGCCCTTGGAAACTTGAATTATCCTAAAGATTATTTTCTTCCTTCAGGTTTTCCTTGGTCACGAAGGTGTTCTTGATGCTGATGGAAATGGATTGCCGCGTTTAATTTATGTTTCTCGTGAGAAGAGACCAGGATTTGATCATCATAAAAAAGCTGGGGCAATGAATGCCTTGGTAGGGTCCTCTCTCTCACACACATCCGTGAATGCTACACACATACACACACACAAAAGAAAACTTCTCTGACATTTTGGGTCCACTGCTTCATTGTCTTACTGTTTCTCTTGGCTGATAAATGTAGGTAAGGGTGTCTGCAATCATATCAAATGCCCCTTACTTGCTGAATGTCGATTGTGATCACTATATAAACAATAGCAAGGCACTTCGCGAAGCAATGTGCTTCATGATGGATCCAACATCTGGCAAGAAAATCTGTTATGTGCAATTTCCTCAGAGATTTGATGGGATTGATCGCCATGATCGATACTCCAACCGCAATGTTGTATTTTTTGATGTATGTAAAGACCATAGCAACTCTGATGATCCCCATATGCACAATTTTTTTTTCCATTCTTTTTTAAGAATATGGCTGTTTTCTCTTTTTTCAAGTACTGATTCAATGTTTCTTTACATCCAGATCAATATGAAGGGATTGGATGGCATCCAGGGACCTATATATGTTGGTACTGGATGTGTTTTCAGGAGGCAGGCACTTTATGGATATGACGCCCCTAAAAAGAAGAAGCCACCAGGCAAAACATGTAATTGCTTGCCAAAATGGTGCTGCTGCTGTTGTAAATCTAGAAAAAGGAATAAGAAAGCAAAGTCAAATGAGAAAAAGAAGAACAAGGAGGCCTCCAAGCAGATACATGCATTAGAAAATATTGAGGAGGGAATTGAAGGTAAGGATTGTTTTCTAATTGCTGCTGGACCATTGCAAGAACATATCATAGTAGCTTCCTGCTTATACCATTTTTGCCCCTTTTGATCTTGAATGCCACACCTTTCCCATTCTTTGAGTTGGACCTTTGTTAGCGTGTGACACTACTGAACTTTCTTGCAGGAGTAGATGATGAAAAGTCATCCCTGATGCCCCTAGTGAAGTTTGAGAAAAAATTTGGCCAGTCTTCAGTTTTCATAGCTTCAACACTAATGGAAGAAGGTGGAATTCCCAAAGGAGCCACTTCTGCATCACTTTTGAAAGAAGCCATTCATGTTATTAGCTGTGGTTATGAAGACAAATCTGAATGGGGAAAAGAGGTATGCATGCCGAAACTATGCTGAACACAACATTTGGTTTGTGAATCTTTTCTGTTGAGAACTGACACTTCATGCTTCTGGTTGGTATATATCAATTGTGCTTTTAGGTTGGCTGGATATATGGTTCGGTCACTGAGGATATATTGACGGGTTTCAAAATGCATTGTCATGGCTGGCGATCAGTGTATTGTATACCCCAAAGAGCTGCATTCAAGGGTTCAGCTCCAATTAACCTTTCAGATCGTCTGCACCAGGTTCTCCGCTGGGCACTTGGATCTGTTGAGATATTGCTGAGTAGGCACTGTCCCATATGGTATGGCTATGGGTGTGGATTGAAATGGTTGGAGCGCTTTTCATACATCAACTCTGTGGTTTATCCATTAACATCAATCCCTCTGATTGTCTACTGCACCTTGCCAGCTGTCTGCCTCCTTACTGGAAAATTCATTGTCCCAGCGGTAAAGATCTTGCTTCTTACTCCATTGCCCCATATAATTCTGAAGTAAAGGCAGATCTCAACATCATAAGATCAGTTATATTTTGTGCATAAGCAAGATTAGACCATTTTTAGGCGATCTTAAAGCAATCTCCAAAATATAAAATTTGATTTTCCATTATTTTGGAAGGCTATCTTCTGAATCTTGTTCACAAATCATGCACAGATTAGCAACTATGCCAGTATAATCTTCATGGCACTCTTTATATCCATTGCTGCAACCAGCATACTTGAAATGCAATGGGGAGGTGTTGGTATACATGACTGGTGGAGAAATGAACAGTTCTGGGTCATTGGCGGGACTTCATCACATCTATTTGCTCTTTTCCAAGGTCTACTTAAGGTGTTGGCTGGAGTAAACACCAACTTTACTGTTACCTCGAAGGCAGGAGATGATGGAGAATTTTCAGAGCTCTATGTCTTCAAGTGGACCTCTCTGTTGATCCCTCCTTTGACCTTGCTTATAATAAATCTTATTGGAGTCATAGTTGGGATTTCCGATGCCATCAACAATGGTTATGATTCATGGGGCCCACTCTTTGGTAAGCTTTTCTTTGCATTCTGGGTCATTGTCCATCTCTACCCATTCCTGAAGGGAATGATAGGGAAACAAGACAGGGTTCCGACCATAGTTGTCGTCTGGTCAATACTTCTAGCTTCTGTCTTAACACTTTTATGGGTCCGAATTGATCCATTTGTGTCAAGAGGTGATATAGTATTAGAAGTTTGTGGGTTGAATTGTGACTAAGGCAACATGGCATGCAAAGGCGATTTGGAGATACATGTAGGAAAGCTGCTTTGCATTTCACATGCAAGGTCATGTTCATCAAAAAATGTAACTGTGACATGGCATGATTCTTCACAATAAGTTCTGAAGACGGAAAATCACGGCAGGGATGTGTATAGATATAAAGGACAGACACAATGCTCATCTGTTCTGAATATTCTCATTGATTCTTTTGGATTTGGAATACGTCTGGGGTTTGTAGTTGGTCATCAAAACTGTCATTTTGCCTGTATTTGGGAAGATTTTTATTAGATTTGTGATCCCTTTCAATAAGGGACTTGGCACAAACTTCCACATCATAGTGGGGACTTCCCCTGAGTTTCCACTATGGGTAATTTTATTAGTCTAAATTTTCACTGTTCTGCCTTTTTCGCTGCAATCTTGCTAGAGATGATTATTTCCGAAATTTTCTGTCAAGTCAGGGACCTTGCAAGGTTGCCTGGCATTTAAAATTAAGCCATTGAAGCTGTCAGCTTATTCTTTCAGAATTTAACCAAGTGTGTTGCGTACATTTTTTGGTGGTAAAGGTGACTGCTGCTGAACATTGTCTATGCCAATATTTGTTCCTCAAATGAAGTGTCGAAAACTTATGCTTAAGCATACATTGCTCATAATTTTGTTACTTCTCAAGTTTATCGGTCAACTAGGCACTAACGTCAAGAATCGTGAGATTCTGCAAGGTTCCATTTAAACAACCCGGCAAAAAATGGATAGCCGGCCACTTAAGACACAACGGCCAGTTAATCTTTAACATGAGAAATGATTGAATAAAGTTTACAGATGTTCCAAAGTGTATAACTTGCCCTATAATGCCTTTAACCATACGTAATTACACGACCAAATCCCCGAAAGGACGGTTATAAAAGTAGCCACACAATCCTAGTCACACCCACCAATTTATGTAGATGCATGAGATATGCTCCCACTCGCTTCAAAAAGCAAATTTACAATAACCAAGACCAAAAAAATTTAAGCAATATAAGCAAGAAACTAATTCTTTGAAATATCCCATAGTGCCCGCCTATTGGACATTGTTGTGGGTGCTGTCACAATCCCAGGCTTATGTATCTTGGTATTCGACTCATTCTCTTTCCTGTCATCGTGGTGCTGTATTTTCTGGGGTGTAACTTGGATTGCACCAGTCCTAACTTTTGTACTTTTCATCACCGAAGAACTCAATCGTTTAGCATACAAACTGTTTTCCTTTCTCTTGGCATGTGAACTTGTCTTTTGAAGAGTCAGCATCTTCGACTGACTCGTTTGATCATCTTTAGGGGCAATCCCTGCTGAGCAATTTATAAACAAAGATATTAGTCATGGCTATCGGTGCAGTCTCTAGTCAAATATTGCCTAAACAAGGTGAAGAGAAAAGATAACTAGAAGCCATTTCTGTACCTTGACTAACATCTAGAGTGGTGATTCCAGGAGGTTCTTCTTCAGACCCCTGATTTGACACTTCCCTAGTCAATTGTGCTGCCTGTCCAGCAACTTCAATGCTAAAATCGGCAACATTTTCTTGTTGTTCATTGCTTGGGTCATATTCTACTTTGAATTCAGATAAAGCAGAATTATGATAATCATTTGATTCAGCTGCTTCCTTCAATGTTTCATAGGAACAATGAGAATGCTCGGGCATTTTCAAAGGTCCAACTTCTTCACACTTGGGCTTATCTAGAACAGCAGTGTATATGCAATTTTGCTCTGAGAGTTCCTCTTCCATTTGATGCTTTTTGACGCCATCTTGCTCTTCAGCGACTGGTATGGCAGCTTTTTCAATAAGCATTTCATTTTCTTGCACCTCTAGGGCATCGTCACTTATCAAATCAATTTTCAAGACCTTTGAATCTGATTTTCCATCCATATAGTGTTCTCCTTCTTCAAAGAGCAAATTTGGTTCCAAGGCCTTATTATCTGTGATTCAGGGTTTAACAAAGAGAAAACATAGCCCATTCAAAATTTCAAATTATTGCAAGACTGATATACTGATTTCAGTTGAGCTAGTAGAACTAACCATGATTAGAAGCATGGACTGCAGAAGTAGTGGAGCAATTAACAGCTTCATTGCAATCCAATGCAGAAGTGATATTGAGGCTTTTGTTGTCTGAACATTCATTGAACTGAACAACGGAGAGAAAATTGTTGTCAAGGCAAGGCAAACAGTGCAGTCCCACATAACTGCTATTGACAGCTGCTTCATTCACTGTATCTTCATGCTCATCAAGTAGAAAATTATCAAATCCCTGATAATCTTCTTTGCTAGTTTCTAGTCTTGAAACCTCTTTAGTATCATTTAGACATCCAATGGATTCTTGAGCCCTGCCAATATCTCCTGCTATAATTTTGCTGTCCACTTGAAACAATTGAGCCACCTCACTAGAACTGCTCCCTGCAAAAAATATGCCTAATCAAGGTGCTGTGCTACACAGCTACCTGGTTTAATAACTGGGATCTCTGATTGGCAGCCATACCTCTGTCATAAGTTACCTCTTTTCCATCTGTGTCATTGCTGACATTAGAGTGTCGGTCTTCTTCTGTGTTACATGCGCAAAAACAGAAACATAAAAAGAGAGTCAAGTTAAAGTTCTCATATGAACAAAATAATGACACCCCAAAAAATGTTAAGGGGCCAACTACAAGGGATTATAATAAGCTAAAATGATAACAGCATCTCTTTCTTTGTCTTTCATATCATGGAAAAAGTTATATTAGACAAGTTGGAGAAAATTAAAAAAAAAAAAAAAATACAAGCTCAGGTTGTAGGCCAAGACACTAACCATTGGATGCGGAATCATTCTGCCTTGCTACTGTAGATCTGTACAGAGTGATATCAAGTTTGCTGCTAAGGTTATCAACACCCAATATTATTTTAGCAGAACAGTTCATTTCCTGCTCATTGCAACTTGGATGTGGCATGGTCCCCGACATGTCATGTGATGCCTTTTCTAGAATAGATTGTTCTGAGGTCCCTCTCATTTTAGCCCTGTCAAGAATGTTGGTTATTCCACTAGTTGTGCAGACTTCAAGGTCTGTGATTCCTTGAACACATGGGGAGGAGGCATTTTCAGGTTCCTTTAAGATATCAGGAGTCAGCTGCTGTTCAGTAACTTGCCCATCAAACTTTGTAGTAGCCGCTGCCTTTTCTTGTTCTTGCATGGCATGTCCAGAAAATTTGCTTGTGGAACTTCCGTAAGTGCCTCCAGCATCTTTGCAACCTTGTTCTTCATTTGATTGGAACAAACTCAACTCCTGTTTGGTAAACAAGACTGTTTCATCTTGAAACTCTGAGGGTGTATTATCTGCTACTTGAGACAAACAATCGTTAATAATCAGAAACCATACACTTGTCAGAATAAGACAAAGAAAAGGAAATAAAAAGAAGAGGCTCTAATATCTTAGAAGACTTTCCTGATGTTCTGAGTTCTGAATTTAAGAGAAACAAGGACAGCTAGAATGTACCATAATAAGAACAAGAAGTGACAGGTGAAAGAGGAGGGCAGTCTGCATCCTTTCTCAGTCTTGGTGAAGAAGCATTGCACAATGGTTCAACGTCTACAAGTTTGTTGGAGTTGTAGCCAGTGAGAACCATGTTACCAAGCATAGAAAAACTAGGTGTTTTCTCTGCCATGTCAGAGTTGTTTGTAGATCCACTGCGAGTTGGTGTCATGTTTGAAGACCTTAGATCACTACGAAGGAAGTGAGCAGCTTGGCAGGCTCTAGTATCTAAGTCTCCAGCAGAACTTTTCTTGGCCTGCTTTTGGCCGATCCTTAATATCTGAGAGGCTATTGATGAGTTTTCATCCCTCTTGGCGCTGTATAAGATATTCTCAGTACAGTTGCCTTCAGTGTTGACTTCTCTAACTTCAGCTTCAAATTTATTAGCTTCAGAACCATGGAATGTGACCATGGGGTTGGAAGCCATGCTTCCAATACTTTCCATCATATCTGCAGCTTTCACGCCTATGGGTGTAGGGTTGTCAACTAGGAAAAAAGAATTATCAGCCAATTCATCAAGAATATTAACATTTTTGCTATTGTCAAGGTGACCAGCCTTATCCTCAGAGTTACCAGCCTTATCTTCAACTCTATTTGTTGTCTTATTAAGACCACCATTGGCAGAAACCATATAGGGCAAAAACTCTTCTCCACACTCTGTAGATTCCTCAAAAGTCCCCACTGAAATTATTTTTTGTGAAGTATTGCAAAGGGACACACCTACGACTGAATCGCCACTGCAGTTCTCTTCAATACTCTTTCTGTTGTAATGCGATTCTGGACTACTCAATAGAGTTGATGATTCAAACAGCAACACTTTGACATTATTGCTGTCAAAACCAACTTTCTCTCCTCCGTCCTCAGCTGCAAAATCTCCAGAATCTTGTTTGCAGAAAACCTCATCTGAAGAACTCTTTTCCATCAAAGAATTGCCCTGGTCTATGTCTTGAAACTCCTTTGCAGATGTCTGAGACAGAGAACCTGCTTGTATTTCCCCCAGAGCTTCCAGTTCACCCTCACACTTTGAATTACTTGTCCACATTTTCTCAACTGCAACATCAACATCACAAGGGTATGAGACAAAGTTTTCAGATTCACGCACTTTGCGAGCAGTTCTTTCAACTGAATTGGTGCGAGTGACTGATAATGCATGTGGATCTTCAGCTTGATCCTCTTCTGCATGTAGGAAACAGTGTTTGAGATCTGAATTCCAGAGATGTTTCTGCTTAAAAAAACAAAAAAAAGCAAAGAAAACTAAAAACTAAAAAGACAATAGTCTGTCACCAACACCAGAAACTACCGCATGTAATGATTTCAGAAAAAAGGAGAAAGAAAAAGACAAACTTGAGAAAATGAAAACCTTGAGATGTAGTCACCCAAAAAGGAAAAATAAAGTGAGTAGATTGTGTTGTCACTAGGCCTCATGCTATGATTTTGTACCAGGGGCTGTGAACTTATCCAATGCCAAACAAGCTAACCAAATAAAACTTTATTTTCCAAAACATAACCTTGGAACGAACCTTGCTGAAGGTCCACCTTCACTCCAGTGACTTGGCTTGCAGCCTTGCCAAATGAAAAGAGGTCATGTCCATCCAGCTGAAAGCTTCTGTCAGAAGTTAGTGATGCTTGCTTATTACTATATAACTCTTTGAACTCGACTTCATCTGTTGTAATGTCCCCTTCACTAGTAGACATTTCCAAATCACAGATGTCATACCACTGAACAGATGGACTGCCACCTTCAGTTGTATATGCATTGACATGGACACTGTCACCTTCAGTTATGTCAACATGGACATGAACATATTCTGTTGAACACTCTTGGCTTCCCAGTCTTTTCTCCCTTGTGATATTTGGAGATTCACCTTCATGATTTGAAGAGAATTGTGAGCAAAATACCAAAAGCAATATAATTGCTCATTAAATATAAACTAACATAATCCACACCTTTAACAGCACCATTGCTGCCCTCTCTCTCTGAAAACATGGTTCCATTGTCATGAAGCATCTCAGAAACCAGTTCTTCATCCCTCATTGGAGCTGTTGCTTCTGAAAATGATGCTTTCTCACCATCACTGTCAGAAAAAGCTTTCTCATTTTCTTTTTCCTCAGCTGTTAAATTTCTAGAATGTTGCTGGCATTTCTCCATTGAAGGATACTCCCTCTTTTCATCAACCAATTCCTCCGAAGAAGAGTGGAACAAAGAACATGGATTTATTCCCTCTAGAGCTTCTTTTCTATCTTTAAAATGTGAATTAGATGCCATCAACTCCTCAGACACAGCATCAGCATCATAACTGTGGCACTTTTGAGCTTGTTGTGCAGCTCTTTTAGTGACTGATAATGTGTGCTGATCTTGAAGTAGATATTCTGCTAATAGAGGAAGGGAATTTCAGGACTAATTGCTGCAATAATTTTGAAAAAGAAAAAGCCTGCTAATTGGATTCATAAAGTTTTGGAACAAACCTTGCTGATGTGAGTTGTCAAGTTTTGGAAGGGAGAACGACATGCCAGGAGCTACAACAAAGATGGCACCAACATAGAAAGGTAAAGTTTGAAATAAGACCAAGGAGAAAACATGCTAAAAAATTCTAAAAAAACCTGTAACAATAAAACTGATCAGGTGCCTCACACTTTGAAGTAACGTCTGCAGCAGAACGATGATCAACTCTGTCAGCATCATTCACTTCCGAGGCATTCAGGCAAAGATCTTCAACGTTAAAAAAATCATGTACACCCTTCTCTGCCTTGGTCAGTTTGTGGGAGCTTTCCTCCAGACCAATGTTCTCCTCATTACAAACTTGGGCTACAGCCCTCTCATGTGAAGAGATGGTGATACTATCCAGCTGGACATTTGCTTCAGCACTTAGTGACGCTCTCATGTTGGGGTGTAACACTTCATGCTCAGTTTTTTCAGTTTTTATGCCCTTTTGAGACCTTTCTAAATCATGGAACCCACACTCTTTAATTGATGGTCCAACACATTCAATTGGATTACTGTTGACAGCAACAGTGTCATCTTTTGCTGCTGACAGTTCTTCAATTGCCACTCCTTTCCATCCTGAGGAATTAAGACATTCACCATCAAAAAATTAAGGGCATGATAAGTAAACATAAGCAATATAGTTCTTCAATCAAGATACACAAATTTACCTGCAAAAGGTAAATTTCTTGCAGAAGATAAGCCAATGGAGGGAGAAGGCACATCAGCCTGAAATTCCAGCTGTTCAGGTGCAGGTGAATTACCAATAGAAAAATCTGCGCAAATCCCTGAAGGCCGGCATGACTGATCATTAGCAGCACCCAGACTGAGACCATTGGCTGCTGATTTCTGTATCTCATTTACCCCCACATTGGTGGCTGCATCAGCAATTAAAGGCTCCCCACCAATCTCTAGTGCTTCTTGGTCAGTAAGAGCAGCTTGCAACTTAGGATATGCTGAATCCAAAGTTGCCTCTGAATGTGTTCTGACATGTGTACCTTTCCTCATGTCAGAATTGATGGAAGAAACGCCCATGAAACTGGTCTTCCTTTTTCTACTCCATTTGCTCTCGGATGCTGTCTTGTAGTTTGCAGAAGATAAGCCACTGGAAGGAGCAGGTACATCACAATTTTTAGCCTGAAATTCCAGCAGTTCAGGGGCCGATAGATCACCAATAGAAAAATCTGCACCAATTCTTGAAGGCCCACATGAATGATCATTGGCACCATCCGGAGTGAGACCATCAGCTGCTGATTGCTGTACCTCATCCACCACTGCATTGGTGGCAGCATCGACAATTAGAGGCTCACTAGCAATCTGTAATGCTTCTTGGTCAGTAAGAGCAGCTTGCAACTTAGAAGATACCGAAGCCAAAATTTCCTCTGATTGTGTTTTGACACCTATCCCTTTCTTCATGTCAGAATAAATGGAAGAAACATCCATAAAACTGGTCTTCCTTTT
This sequence comes from Bruguiera gymnorhiza, assembly GCA_020883675.1. Lineage (NCBI taxonomy): Eukaryota > Viridiplantae > Streptophyta > Magnoliopsida > Malpighiales > Rhizophoraceae > Bruguiera > Bruguiera gymnorhiza. Next base: position 66,603 of record JAIRCJ010001047.1, on the reverse strand, counting down.
TCCAATCCATTTGCTCTTGGAAGTCGTCCTGTTGTTGCCACTTTTGAAAACATCTTCTATGCTGTTTAAACTTGAATAATTTTGATCCTCTGTAGCTTGTGGCCTGGTCAATCCAGTGCCTCCAATCAGCCCTCCTCCAGAGGGAGAAATGTTCCCTGTGGATGTAGACTCCTCTGTCACAACTGGCAATCTAAACAGGGTCTGTTTTTTCTTTTCTATGGTGTTACTGAGCTCACATGCTCCAACTGAGTCACTTCCAGAACCAAGTCTTCTGGATTGTCTTGGAGATTTCTCCCCAACAGCAGAGGTTTCTTTCTCCAAAGCTGGGTCACATATTCGTCTTTCTTGTCTAATGTTTCCAATTAGAACAATATCTGTTTCGCTGGAGCTTGGTACAAAACTGTGTCTGGAGGCATTTCTTTTAGTCTTCAAATGCTGGTCAATTGCATAAATATCTGTTCCCGAAACTTTTTGACCCAATTGCTTTATCCTTCCAACATCTTCACCAATTCCCGTTTTGTCACTGGAAGCCATAGAGCTAGATAGAACAGTACTATGTCTAGACCTCCTCGATTGCCTGAGGACAAAAGAAAACTTCTGAGTATCTTCTCTAGTTTCTACAGAAGATTCGCCTTCAGTAACCACTTTGAAATCTGAATTCCTTATTCTCCTTTTGGTCTCCTTTTTAACCTCCATTCCTCTGTTTCCTGCCGCAGCCTTCTGGTTTGCAACAGATTTACATCTATGAGAGTTTCTATTGCTCTTCCAAGATTCACTAAGCTCAGCTTGTCCTTTACATCCTTCTTTAACACCAACGGACTTAGCTTCACTTGCAGCACTACAAGAAACCTCTGCAACCTTTCTTCTAGACCTTATGGATTGAGTAGCAACTTCAGTACTCCTTGATTTTGCCACTGATATGGGTTTTGACAGTGGAGCTTTTGCTACAACAATGTCAGGCCAATCCTCATTAGACTTCTCCTCGAGCTTTGCTCGTGATCTGGTAGTCATGCCAGCAAGTTCTTTCTTTTCCAGTGCTGAATTCTTTCTTGCACTTCTCAATATAGTTGGCACTTTTTCAAGTTTACTACCTTCGTCCATGTTAAAACTACCCTGAGAATCTTTACCATTCCTTCTCTTCCCTAACCTTCCAGATTTTGCATTCTTTCTCTGAAGAGGGAAATCTTCTCTCCTGCCTTCCACAGTCTCTTCAATTATTACCTCTCTACTTCTCAATTGCCTCCTAGCCAGCCCTCTATTAATTTCAGCTTCATCTTGCACAACCCAATCCACTTCACCCATTTCAACAATGAAAGGTGGGTTGCCATTGACATCAACATTTTCCTCCTTGTTGCTTTCTATCTTTTTAGATCCTCTACCTCTCTTCTTCCCAACAACAGGCAAAGCAACTGTATCTACATCTTTTTCAACTGCATTTTGCACTCTAGACCTCAAATTTCTAGTAGGGTTTCCACCAACTTCCCCAGAAATTCTTTGCCCTTCAGTTTCCGTACCCCAAATTGATTCCTTCGACGAACCAACAACCATGGTTCTCCTCCTGACCTTTGGTCTAACTGCCGAAGGCTCATATACATGCATTTCATTTTCCGGACTAAACCTAACTATCTTCAGTCTCTTGGGCAAATCCTTAGAATCACTCTCATTATCTGCTTTTCCAGGATCCTCCGGAGCTAGATTCTGGCTCGCCTATGCAAAATAAAAAAGGAACAGGATGAAAAAGTTACAAAAGACAAGTCATGAATCTAGTTGAATCAAGATGAACGAGAAAAGTAAATAGCAATTAGCAAATCCATAGGCGAATATGTAATCATAAACTTCTATTCAAAATCTTGAACCAAACTAACACCTGTATCCAAATCCTTTAAATTTTGAAACAAAATACGATTTCTTCTATCAATTAATTTGCCAAAACAACTTGAATTTTCATCGGATTTATAATAGCAAAACAGCAAACACACCGGATCAGAAATTTTCTTTTTGGCACATATCAGAAATTCCGATTCCTGTCCAGTTGCCTCCATTTTCTCGGTAACCCAAACAAAAGGCAAACGAGCCAGGAGAAAGAGAAACCGAAAAAAAGAGAGAGAGAGAGAGGTATCTGAAGCCAAACCTTGAGAGCAGAAGCCAAAAGATCGGCCATTTCACGATTGGTCTTATTGGCGGGCACGCCATTTTTCTTGCAGAGAGCTTGCAGTTGTTTCCTGTTCAGGCTATACAGATCCATTATCTTCCCGAATCTCAAAACGCCATCAAATCGGCCACAAATACCACCCACTCTATATGAAGATTCTAGAATGTTAAAAAAGAAAAAAAAAAGAAAAGAAAAGGAGGAGGTTGTTCGAACAAACGGTAATCCAAACACCAAAGGGAATAATAATTTGAAAACTCTCCCTCTTGCTTTCAAATTCAAAAAAAGAAAAAGCCAGTTGGTTTCCCGCTCTTCCAAAACCTGAATGGCAAATTTTTGGCTTCACCCCCGCCCCCCACTCGCTTTAGTAAGAATTACTTAAGATACTCGCCGTTATAGGAGGCCAACGCGTCAATTTGTTGGGGTATAATAGTAGTTGCGGTAACGGATGCGGGACAATTTGAGCGAGTATGCACCCCTTCTTTTTGAAAAGAAAAAGTTTCCCTCCACGTGGAGAAACTTCTGTTAACCTCTTTTCTTTGTCGAGAACCGTTGAAATCTAAATCCCTTTGGTTATTCCAAACTAACCGTCCGATCATCTCACTCAAAAATCTGACGGCCGTACATTGCACGATGAACTCCAGATTTTTTTTTTATTTCATTTTTGACAAGAGTTAGAAAGTAATATTTTCAAAAAGAAAAAATAAATTACGGGATAAATACAAATTAATTACTAATTAAAATTAATTATTATATATATAATATTACATCGAGTATAATTAATAATTATGATAATTTGTAAAACTAGAAAGGCTGCTGAATGCCAATTCGGCAGCACGCCGGATGAATGTTTCTCATCGAATGCAAAGGCTAGAGATTTTCACTCGTAATTTTCTCGCTAACCAAACACAAGGAGGAGCCCTTGACGAAGCAAAAAGATTTTAAAGGAAAACGAGGTTGAAAATGAGTCAGAAATCTCGTGTGGAGAGTGCAGATCATTGCACCATTCAGAATGGTGCTGCAACAGCACAATTAGAGATTCATCACTCTCTCTTCCTTCATTCAATCAATGATAATAATTAAAAGGAACACAAACAAAAAAGAAAAAGTACATCTTTTCAAGTTCTCTTTCCTTCTACGTTCTGATATGGCTGCCTATTCTTTCTGCTCGAGGAAAGCTAATGGAGGATGTTTTATAGTGCCGCGGTGGTGATTGGTGGCGGCGGTGCTGTTTTTGTTTGCCCTAATTGAGAATCGCCCAAGTGAGTCGTGTAGTGCAAAAGAAACAACAATTCTGGAAGACAAAAACGTCATCGTTTATGTCTGCGATGGCAGAAACGTCTCCTCGTTCCCTGGGCTCTTACAACTTAATATTGGGTCCAAGGTTGGGTGGGCCTCGAACTTATCCCACATGGGCCTGCACAGGCCCATTTATTATTATTATTTTTATTTCCTTGATGTGGGCCATTATAGCAAATTGAATAAAATAGAGGAGGGATTGCATAAAATTAGGTTTTTTTTTTTAAAAAAAATTTTTTTTGTTATATAAACAGCAGGTAGGGCTGACAGGAACTCCCTGCAGCCTAGCTAGCAAGTGTGGGAGTCGCCGCAGGAGGTTTGTGTCTGGGCTTTCTTTTTCCTCTTCTCCAGATCCATCACCTGTTTTCGATTTCTTTATTAGAACACTTAATCTTAGATTTTGTATGACAAGTTTGTGGATTTTGAGTACGATTTTTATTATTGATTAAAAGTGGTGGTTTAATGAAGGAGAAGAAGGATGTCTCACCGGAAATTTGAGCACCCAAGGCATGGGTCCCTTGGCTTCCTTCCGAGGAAGCGAGCTGCTCGTCACAGAGGGAAAGGTTCGTTGTTTTCTTTTCTTTTTTTTTTTTCCTCTCATTTTGGAAGAATTGTTTGGTTTTATTTTGTTTTAGGAATGTAATTGCATTTGAATAACGGGTTTAGCTGTAACACAAAACATCTGTTGCACGGATTGGCTTGCGCATCTGATCGTATACTGCAGCATATCGTTCAGCTTCTTATTTTGAAATTTCTTACAGTTGTGCTTGTTGATTTCTGTAAACATTTTACTAATTTTAGCGTTTTGATACTGTTTTGGCTTATACAGTGAAGGCTTTCCCCAAGGACGACCCAACCAAGCCTTGCAAACTCACAGCCTTTTTGGGCTACAAGGCTGGGATGACACATATTATCAGGGATGTCGAGAAACCTGGTTCAAGTAAGCAAGTTTGGTTAACCTGTTTGTAGCTGTACTCTGTAGTATTCAGGTTATATGGATCGGAGTTTATACAAATTTTTACTTGATGATCCTGCTGCATTTTAAATTGGGGTTGCATTTTGATGGGTTCTGAAGGTGTTTTTGTTTTCTGTCCTAGCTCAGATCAATTATCATGATTCTGTGATTATCTCAATTATTATTTTTCTTTGTTTTATAGAACCAGCTGTTAGTTTTAACTTTGAATGGCTGTAGTGCCTGTTTCTCTCATTGTGACTGTAAAATGGTTTATAGTGTGACGTGAGACACCTGCTTACCTGTGTTTTCCTATGAGTTTAGTTTCATTTTAAACATAATATTTGCTTGCTAAATCGAAAAAAAAAATCATCATTTTTGTTAGACTGTTGATGATTCTTTTTTTTTTTATTTAGTTCTTGGTATGCTGCTTGCTAATATATACTAATTTTTTCTTCAGAGCTTCACAAGAAGGAGACCTGTGAGGCCGTTACCATAGTTGAGACACCTCCAATGGTTATTGTTGGAGTTGTGGGTTATGTCAAGACACCACGTGGTTTGCGTTCTCTGAACACAGTCTGGGCTCAACACCTGAGTGAGGAGGTGAGACGAAGGTTCTACAAGAATTGGTGCAAGTCCAAGAGGAATGCTTTTAGAAAGTACTCAAAGCAGTATGAAACTGATGAAGGGAAGAAAAGCATTCAAGCTCAACTGGAAAAAATGAAGAAATATGCAACTGTCATTCGTGTCCTGGCACACACTCAGGTGATCTTTGGTGCAGAAATTTGTAACTTGTTTTAGAGTAGCCAAGCAACATGATAGCTTAAAATGAAGATACTGCTCTGAATCCATGGAACACCAATTCTCATTGTTCTATAATGACCATTGTTGGATGAACTTAAGTGAATCATCATTATCTTTGACCAGATGTGGATATTTTGAATTTTCAATCACTATCTGACTCAATTTTCAGTTTTTATGTGGTCCTTGTTTGTCTCTTGCATTGTTCTTTTCCATCTCCTTAGTCCAAGTTTATTGCAAGTAATATCAAATTCTTTCTGGTGTTTGTATTACAGATAAGGAAAATGAAGGGACTGAAGCAGAAGAAAGCTCACCTTATGGAGATCCAGGTCAATGGTGGAACAGTTGCTCAAAAGGTGGACTTTGCCTATGGCTTCTTTGAGAAGCAGGTCCCAATTGATGCTGTTTTCCAGAAGGATGAGATGATAGACATCATTGGTGTCACAAAGGGTAAAGGTTATGAAGGTGTTGTCACTCGTTGGGGTGTCACACGCCTCCCCCGAAAGACTCACAGGGGTCTTCGTAAAGTGGCCTGTATTGGTGCCTGGCATCCTGCAAGAGTCTCATTTACTGTTGCCAGGGCTGGTCAGAATGGATATCACCACCGTACTGAAATGAACAAGAAGATTTACAAAGTTGGCAAAGCTGGCCAGGAGTCACACTTTGCAGTAACTGAGTATGACAGGTAATTAAATTCTCTTCTGAGCTTGTTGAATTTTTGTTTTTTTCAACCAAATAATTTGCTTTTGGTTCAGTTGCAGATATGATGGTTGTACTATCCTCTTCATTATATATGATTCTCCCTTTTTGTGGTTTGGCCCTAAAGGCAGATTATGCTTAAATGTGATCCCAATATCGGCCTGGCATTGAATCTCATTGAAATTTTCATGGTACTAAACCTGTTATTCTGACACAATGTCATGGAACAGGACTGACAAAGACATAACTCCAATGGGTGGTTTTCCTCACTATGGTGTGGTGAAGGATGATTATTTAATGATCAAGGGATGCTGTGTTGGACCCAAGAAGAGAGTAGTTACCCTTCGCCAGTCATTGCTAAAGCAGACATCTCGTGTAGCCCTTGAGGAAATCAGACTTAAGTTCATTGACACATCCTCCAAGTTTGGTCATGGTCGCTTCCAGACTACACAGGAGAAACAGAAGTTCTTTGGTCGACTCAAGGCATAATTTTGCAACTCCTATCTATATTTTTGAGCCTTCCTAGTAAATCAGTTGGCATTTGAATTATGCTTGAAGCCTCGAAACAATTGAGCCCGTTTTTCATATTCATGAAGATGCTCGACTAATTGGCGTTTGGAACATTTGTTTGAACCTTCTGTTTTGAATTGAGCCTTCCTATGTGATGATTTATATCGTTTCTATGCTTATCTCTGACGTTTCTGGGAGTTTTAAGGCACGTGCGTGTTATCTAATCCTGTAGCTGAGATGAGAATTTATGAATCTACGCACGAGCTACAAGATTTGGATTGGTTTATAGCTTCTCGTGAGTGGGAGTTCCTCTATTGGGCACGTCGCTGGGTGTCTCGTACGCATAGGTAGTTCTAGGACAAGGTACGCTGCCTAAAGTAGATGAAGGAATTTACTGTTTACCACGATTCTTATTCATTTACAGCACGAACAAGACTCTTTTCTGTTGGCTCTGGTCGCTTGGGGAACAAAACGCCCGGAAATATTGGGTTATCATACATGGGACTTTGGGCATTGTAACTCTACCATTGTATACCTTCCTCGGTAAAAGAGTCGCTAACCGTATGGGAAACAATAGGGGAAAAAAGTTAATTTAAGAACTGTTGGTTTTTAGGCTCTCTCCACCCCGAAACTGTCAATCTTTCCATCTGTGCCGGAACATGAAGGCGAAAAGCAACGAAAATTCTATCTTATTCGGGGAAGCATTTCGGTAATATCTAAACTGTTGAGAAGACGCCCGAAAATCACTAAAATTCGTCTTGCATCTGGACCAAATTGGAATCAAGATCCGGTGTTTTTCGTTCTGTCTTACCGGCAATTTTGACGAAATGTATGAAAACGGAGACCAAAAGGAAAAGAAAGAAAATATCCTCCTAAGAATTGCCTTAGGCGCCGTTTCTTCTGGCCTTTGGGAGCAGATCTGCTCCCACATGCTTGCGAATCAGAGATCCACTGTTCACAATCCAAAATTCCCCAGTTGAAAGCTGTTGTTAAGAGGGTCTTTCAAGATTATCCGCCCTGAACTACTAATCGACTGTTGCAAAATTTGAAAACTATCTTTTAACAGTTTTGGCAGTCCTAAAAAAACTTCAAAACAAGTGGCAATTTGTCACTCACCTATCACTTGCTTCTATGAGCATGTCCTGAGAAGGAGAGACTTGGAAAGTGGATTAGAAGATCCTTCATCCATGGCTTTCTTAACAGCCAAGACAACAATGCCAAACAACAAATTCAGGTGACGAATCTAAAGCCAAGAAGCAAAAAGATGCCCCTATAGATGGACCAACAGGTAGACTCTATCTAAACACAGAAATGTTGAATCAAATAGGATCAAAGAATGCACTGCTCTATTATTCCCTGCATGAGAGGAAAATTGTACAATTTTCTTCAGGTTTCTGTTAGCAAGAAATAAGAATAACCTACCTTCAAACTACAAAAAGATGGCTGCCAAGCCTGCAGCAGCTTGCCAGCTTGATAAAATTTCTTTGGCTTTGTCACCTAAATAAACATAGTCACAATAGTAGGCATCAAGAACTTTCTGCAAATTGACCTAGACTCTTTAACAGGATCAAGGACTCGCTATGCTGCCTGGGCTGGACCATCTGTTCTGTAACCCCGACCACGCCCACGTCCTCTGCCCCTGCCCATTCCCCTGCCTGATCCACGTCCTAGCCCTGCATAACTCCAAAGAGTTTTGTTGTGATGAAAACAATTGTCTTCAAGCAAAATAAAGGCATAAAACCAGAGAAAATGTTGCATTCAATTTTTCAGCATCACAGCAAAATTTTGCATGATCTAGCATGACAAATTTGCAACCATCATTCAGCAGTGCATCATCTAAGAAATTAACTGTTTAATTTCCCTCTCAGTCTAGGTTCACTGTATGTATTACTGGAATAGTATCACCCAAAGAGTGGAGAAAAAAGGGGGATAATTGCCAGCATGAAAAGAGCATTTGTGTTTCCAATATTTGCCCACCTAACTCGTGCTATTTCAAATACTTTATACTCTGCCATCGACAAATAAACTAACTTCCAATATTGAAGCATATGCTCCTCCGGCATAATTGGTTTAATCACCTGATTGTTGTTGCATATTTCCACTGCCATATCTTCTTCCACGTCCACGGTAACCAGGGCCTCTTCCACGACCTCTACCGCCACCACCATACCCGTGCCCATCATCCCAGCCATTATCTCCATTGTACTCCATGACTCCATTGCTATAATTTGCTGCACACGAAAATGAAAGATAAATTGATGGTAGCTCATGTAGTAAATAAAATGCAACAAAATCAAATGCCCAGAACAACAATTGAAGCTGGTAGGCAGTATATCTAAACGGTAATTCATACAGAAAGTCATGAATATTTTTTAGGCAATGTTAACAGAGCAGAGCAGAGCATGTTACCTCTAGCTCTACCCCTGCCAGGACGAAGGCGCCCCCTTCCCCATCTGCCTAGAGATCTTCCATCTAAAGGACAGGAAGAAAAAAATATTATGAGAATTGGTGGTGTGATTAGGATCAAAGATTCCAAGGCTATCGCTTTACCTCCTTCGTAATCATATTCAGTTGATGGTTTCACTTGATTAGCCGGAATAGGCGGTTGATAGCTGCAGTACAGGTAATTCAATGGTATCCAAAAGGCCAAGCAGTAAGAACAAAAAGTTAATGCGTCGTTTTTAATTGCAAACAAGAATCGCTTCATATCAAACTACGATGAAAGCCTACAAGTGGACAGGCAAAAGCACAAGAGGTAGAAAGAAAATGTCTGGATTGAAACAAAAATTCAAAACTGTCCCACAATACACGACTCTGTATAGGTGGAACATGCAAAGGCTAAAACTATACGCCAACGAAAGCAACAAGATTTCGACACAAATCAAAGCTCACAAGACATACCCAGTGGAGGAGGTATTCAGTTCCTTCTTGGACAAAGTAATAGTTATCGCCGAAACATGGCGAGTAGTTTCCAGACTGTATTAATTACAAAAAAAAAAAAAAGAAAAAAAAAAACAGCAAGTACCATTGTCATCAACTCTGAACAATGCATAATAAAGAGGCACTGGCACTGGCACTGAATTCTAATAGAGACACAGAGAATGCTCTAAACAAACGCTTACGGAAGAAGTCCCTCCTCTAGTGGCTCCCATGTATCCGTTATATCTGTAGAACCAATGCTAATATTCTGATGAAGGCCGACAATCCGCCTCTGAAAGTAGGAACAAAACACAGGCGGAATCAAACTAAATGCCCATTAGAGTACAAAACATTAGTAATCCTAATGAAAGAGTCTGAAAATCACCTTAATCAGTTCAGCGATCATAATAGTCTTGTTTATGGCTCTGCCCATGGCCATAAGAGAAACTTCATTGGACCCTTTCTCCTGGAGGAGAGTGGCGGCGTAGTCAATGTAATTCCTCGTTCTGCCCTGAGTTGTTATGCGAATCTCGTTCTCGTTGATCGGCGGCGCCACAGGCCGCGGCTTCTCTATCCTCTGGTACCGATCCATCTCTGTTACAATTTCACCACAACAGAATACACACACACACAACCTGATACATCAACTTTTGTTCGCCGTTTTCTTGTTTCTCCATTAACACGCAAGCACCAGATCTACAGAAAAACAAGATGAACAAATGTCGTTCAAATTGGAGATTCTGAGTTTAAATACGGTACCGTTTTTTCCGTTTCTCTTCGAAGATCAGCACCGCCCCCGCCCCCACCGAACAAAACACAAAAGAAAAAGAGAAGAAGTGCCGGCAGAGAAAAGATTGAACCACGTAGGGGCTTTTTTTTTCCCCCCCGTTTTTAAAGTTGTTTTGAAAACAAAAACGGTCGGTCCGGCGACGAGACCGCCGGATTAAGCGGGAATATTTTTGTTCAGTAATGACGTGACACGTATAGATTTGGATTAAAGAATATATATATATATATATATATATATATATATTATTTATTATTATTATTTTTTAACAATTTGGATAGATCATACGAGTTTCTATATTTCATGCCCAAATTTGTGCCAAAAGAAAATTCTTTTTTTTTATCAAAAAAAATTACCTCTCACTAAATTCCTTAATAAATAATGAAACTCAAAATATTTAATTTAATAATAAATAATAAATAATTTTCTTTTTAGTGTACCATAACTTAAGCAGGGTAGAAAAATTTTTGAAATTTTAACAAAAAAAAATGTGAAATTCATTATGATTCCTTAGATTGAAGGATGAAAATTACAAAGAAAACATTAAGTAAGTGCTCTTGATACTGAAAAAAGATAATATTCATAACATGGGCAAAACATTTAAATTTACATAAAATTATGAGAAAAAAAATACAAAGAAATTATTTAAAATAATGTTTTAACTAAAATATAAGGTTTTTATTTTTGTAACAATTCCTGATCGTTGCTCATCCAACCCTTTAAAAGACATCCTTTATTAGTGATATGCTCCATAGTTTTCAATTACATGAAAATTAAAGTGACAAGAAATTGTTGCCACATAATGTCTAATCTATTTAAAGATCATTATATTTATTGTTAACAGTCTTAATTACTTTTTATTTTATCTAGCATATCTTATTATTAATTGATAAATATTTGAATCTATATATCTAATGATCACAAAAATATAATTTAAAAATTGATATTTATACACATAAAATAGGTGGATACATATGAATACAATAGTTTTTACAGAACAAGAAACAATTTTGAGAATAAAGGGCACATTTTTGTTTTTTTTTATTTATTTATACCATCTTTTTTATGGCTTAAACGACATCAAAAAAATTTTCAACGAAGAAGGACAAAAGAATAGGGTTTTGTTTTGCCCTGTGCCCGAAAAGAAAACCCGAAAAAATGGGCCCCATAATAAAGCTCGACGGGCGCCACATTCACTCCACCTCTTTTAAGGGCAGAAAGGGCAGAAAGATAGGGTAAAAGCAGATACGGTATAGTAACAAGCCCGACGTCGATCTGTACCTGTGTCTCTCTCTCCTGCCCTCCTTCTCTCTCATCCTCTTCCCTTCCCGCCTTCTTTCTCTGTCTCAGGCAAGCTCTCTTTCTTCCTCTCTTCCTCGCTTGTTTCGATTTGGATCTTTCTCGGGTCTTTCGTGTGAATGTATGGTCTGTTTGGTGGCTGAGAAAATCTGAGGCACGAAATGAGGCTACGCGTGATTCGATGTTTGCTGTTTGTTTTTTTCGCAGATTCAAAGTCTTATTTGGAATTTATTACGACCTCTCTTGCTACGCTTATTGATATGCGTGTGCTTAATTACGTATGTTCTCCTTGCAATTTTTGTAACGTATTAGGGCTTTTATTTTCATTTTTATGTTTATACCGATGGATTGGATGGGATTTTGAGGGGCTTTGCTGTCTCTGGAGGTATTTTTGAGTTGTGAGATAACACTGGGCTGTGTACAAAGAACTGCCCATTTCAAGTTTCTAAAATTGAATGTCTATGTTGATTGAGGTAGCAATTATCTTTCGTTCTTTTTTATTTATTTTTCAAGTCAGTGGCCGGCGTGGAAATTCTAGTTGCTTCCATTTAGTAGCCAATGACCTTGGCTTCTGGTAGTGGAATTTGGACTTAACTTTCTTTGTTGTAGATTGCGTCAAAATGACAGAACCTTCCAAAGTTATCCACGTTCGCAATGTTGGACACGAAATTTCTGAGGTACTCTCTGTCTTTCCCTCTCTCCTCTTACTGTGTGTTTAACAAAAAATTATAATAGGGTACTTGAGATAGTAGCTGCATCGTCTTTGTACTTGGTCACATGTTTTGTCATTAACAGTTGACCTTTTTCGTACGGTGAATGTGAATTTGAAATGATTTAACTGTCCATCACCTGCTTGACAGATGACACTATATACTTTCTACTCATTGATGCTAATATTCAAATGCTTAGAGAGTCAATGTAAAAATATATACACCTTTATTAGCATTCATTATATTTGACCTAGGAGGGAAAGTTGACTTTTTGGGTAAGATGGAGTTTCACCTTTACAAAGATAAATTAAAGAAATTCAATGTTCTCCACTGATGTAACCCAGGCATGTATGAATACTTGATATATGATTCAGTCATGTTCTGCAGCTGTGGAACCTAGTAAAATTGGATATTCCTCTGTAAGAAATTTCTTGCAAAATGATAACAGTCCTATAAAAGGCTAAACCTTTATGAGATTTTATTATGCAGAGGAAAAAAAATATATCATGCAACTTATTCATTGGGGTTTGTTGTTTCCTTTTTCTTTTTGAAATGCATTGGGTGGTTAGCTTAATTGTATCGAAAGAAACCCTTTTGAAAATAAGGTGAACAAGTTATATGAATGAAGCCACCAAGAGCACAACATAATCTGAATGTAATGGTGCCATTGGCTGGGGATAAGGTTAATCCCATCAGTGGCACAAAATTTGGCTTTACTGTATTTTGAGCTTTATCAATACTCTTCTTATTCTATGTGTACGGGCTCCCACATGCTGTACAGTGTTGTGGCCCATTTGTGACAGTTTGTCTAAGTTGAAGTGTGTTAAAGCTGGAAATTTGTTGAAACATGTGCATTATCTGTAGGAGCATTTTGTTGCTGGGACTGGCATTGAAGTGTGCTAAAATGTAGGAAAGTACTGCCTTGAGAACTATTATTTTCTTGCAATCAGAAGTTGCCTTTGACTGCTTACTAGTTGGTGTTTTAGTGAAGATTTCTTTTATGCCTTTGGGAAAATTATTTAGACTTGTCCAATTTTTGGTTGATACGCCTTATATGGTTCTTCTCAGAATGATTTGCTCCTGCTATTCCAGCCATTTGGTGTCATAACAAAGCTTGTTATGCTTCGAGCAAAAAATCAGGTTTTTCTTTATGTTAAACAGATTGTGGCAGTTAACTGAATTGAATTTTAGCAGAGATGATTATGTTATGGGTTTTTCCTCATCCGTCACACAGGCTCTCCTTCAAATGCAAGATGTTCCCTCAGCCATAAATGCTTTACAATTCTATGCAAATGTTCAACCGACTATAAGGTATGCATAAATTGTTTGGGCTTCTCTTTAAAGATCTTGCTTGAGGATATTTTTCTAGCTCTTTTGGAGCTATTAGACCTCTCTTTTGTGTAGTTTTCTCTGCTATATGTTTTAAATATTCTTATGTTTTAGGGGAAGGAATGTTTATGTCCAATTCTCCTCACATCAAGAGTTGACCACAATGGATCAAAATCCTCAAGCACGAGGAGATGAGGTTGGTACTTAATAACTGAATATAGCTGGAATAAAATGCAGTCACGCTTTTTATATTCCCATGCAAGGAATTTGGCAAATCTTATTTTGGCATAGACTCTTTCTTTGGAGGTGGTGGAGAATGGGGTATTTAATCAGTTGCTTCATTCTTGGTTGACTGTTATATGATTATTGGGTAGTTTATCATACATAATAAGTACTTAGTTCACTCAGCCAGTGAGTATCAAGTGTTAACAGCATTCTTTGCCATGTAGTTTGTTTGGTTGGTTCTTGATATCAGTACAGATCACATTATCTGTCATGCCTCATGAAGCCTGAGACATAAAATGTCCATGTGTCTTGGGACAATCTGCAAGCAGATTACTTGTGAGGAGGACTATCTTAGCTTCTTGATCCATTAAGCAGTAACACTCCCCTTCCTTTTGTGAAAAAAGAACATGGATTTTGGATAATTTAGTTTTACCTGATTATCTGAAGCACTGTGTAGGCATAATATGGGCCAGTTAATGTGAGTTCGGTGCATTTTGTTAGACTTTATGGCTTAATGCTTTTGAACCTTGACTTATGCATTTCACTGTCTGGCTCTTGAGGTCAATATGTTTCGTGCAGTAGCCAATAAATTTCCCTCTTTGTTGAATTTCATGCTTTTGATTCTCAGTTTCATTTTTTTTCATTGTTTATTTCCTTTTCTGTGAATTCAGTTTGTTGTCAAACCTTTAAGGTATTTACATGATTGGTTTGTTTGTTTCATTCTTACATTCTGTAACTTAGTCATGTATCTCCCCTCTATCTATGCTTCTCTATTTATTCTCTTCTCTCTTCTGTCTTTCTGCTGGTTTTCTCTTGGGCACTCTCTGGATGCACAGCCGAACCGAATTCTATTAATTACAATCCATCACATGCTATATCCCATTACAGTGGATGTGCTGCATCAAGTTTTTTCTCCTTATGGATGTGTGGAGAAGATTGTCACTTTTCAGAAGTCAGCTGGTCAGCTTCTTCAAGTTTTCTTCCTCTGCTTCTTTTTCTTCTTCTTTTCCTTGTCTTCTTTTTTCACTTTTTTCCCTTTTAGTGTTCTCATGTTTACATGACCAGTGTTCTAATGGTCTTACTTAACAGCTTGAGTTTCTAAGAATTGTGTTTTCTGTTCCGTACCTTTCTTATCTCCGTGTTATTGGTTTTATCCTGTGCTTTGTAGTGAGAAAAAGGCAAAATAATTTTGACAGAATTTAGCTTTCTCATCTTTCTGTATGCTTTGTAGGTTTTCAAGCCTTAATTCAGTATCAATTACGTCAGGGTGCTGTTTCGGCTAGAACTTCTCTTCAGGTATGTCATAAACTTGTTCAAGGCGTCTGTGTTGGTTGACTTTCGCTGTGGATTTGACAATTTTCTGTTTATCTAGGGACGCAATATATATGATGGTTGCTGTCAGCTGGACATTCAGTTCTCAAAGTACATAACTAGCCCTGTACCAATTTTCTTATGTATTTTGTTCCTTTTTCCTCTCTCCTTTTTTTTTTGTTTTTTTGTTTTTGTTTTTTTAAATTACTACTGCTGTGCTTGTTATTCATTCATTTAGTTGTGTCCTTTTATTTGTGGTTTCTGGGGTGGGCAGTTAGCCATGCTTATAGAAATGTCTAGTCCAGTATTTTGATTATGATTTCTTTGATGAGCTATTAAACAAATATTTTTACTTTTTTTTATCTTGATATTAACTTGGCTTTCACATTGGAATGTAGCTTGGATGAGCTGCAAGTTAACTACAATAATGAGCGATCAAGGTTTGTGAATACCCTCGTGGACTCTTAGTCAACTATGTTCATTTTCTCATCCGTGTAATCAAATTGTGTTGATCTCTTGTTGTACAGGGATTTTACAAACCCAAATTTGCCATCAGAACAAAAAGGCAGATCCTCACAAGTATGTTATATCTGTCAATTTTATGTAACTTTACAGGATTGCTAGTTTATAAATGTTTCAAATTATTAAATTCTTCTTTGTCTATCTGTGCAACAGACTGGATATAGTGAAGGAGGTATGTATACCCTTCAAGCCACTGGAGGAAGGGTTGGTACTGAATTGGAGGTTATATTAGCCTCAACTCATTTTGTATATTCATTTTTATGCTAACTGAAATATTTTCCATTTCTTTGTTGCAGTTGCATATCCACAGGTGTGTATCGCTCAATTCATGGTAGAAATGATAATTATGATCTGTTTGGCATATTCAGGATGTCCACTGGCAGTTTCATTTGATATGCCTTTTTCTTTCTTTCCTTTGCCCCCCCCTCTTTTGCCACATTTTCAGATATGGATATTTTTATACAGGATATAACTATTCTATCATTCTTTTTTGATTTTCATTAGTGAAACTGGTAAACAGAGTACTCTATGCACGTTTTCAGTGGGTGCTCCAAAACGGGAGACAAAATATGACTGGTAGTCAGAGTGTTGGAAATGGGTTTAATCAAACTTGCACTGGGCATAAAATTTCTCATTGACTGGGCCATATGTATATCATGAATCCATATTTTTTGTTTCTAAAATCTTTGGAATCTTATAAAAAATTCTGACTGAACATTTTACCAAATAGATTGTTCATTGGTGTTGACTCTGCCTCTTTATTCCCCCTTGAGATTGAATACCAAGACAAAATTGCTGAGGCACAATAATGCCCTGTTGTTTATCTTGTGAAACTCTAGCTCAGCTTTGACATTTTGCCAAATATATTCCTGATTCAGTATGTGGAAATCAATCTGTTCATGTGTAAATGCATGCATGGGTGTTTGTTGACGTGCTTGAAGTTATTCTCCATGCTCAACCATAGCATGAAGTACTGTGCATCTGTTGAGAATTTTTTTACATGCACCTTTTTTGTAATAATGGCATTCTTCGTCGTGACCATTCAGGGCTACTTTAATTGTATATCTTAAATGCCATGGTTTGCAGACCTGAACTTATCTTTGCATTAATCAATGTTATTTTTTGTTTGTGGTATCATTTGATGCATACTGATCCTTACTCGAAATTTTAGATGGCCAATGCAGCTGCAATTGCAGCTGCCTTTGGTGGAGGGTTGCCTCCTGGAGTTAGTGGGACCAATGATAGGTGTACAGTACTTGTCTCTAATTTGAATCCTGATGTAAGTCAACTTTGCTCCTTTTCTTCTTTCACTAAAAAGTTTTGGTTGACTTTTCTAGTGATTGTGCATGTATATTTCTTCTACACAGAAAATAGATGAGGATAAGCTTTTTAACCTCTTTTCCCTCTATGGAAACATTGTGAGAATTAAACTTCTCCGCAACAAACCAGATCATGCCCTTGTTCAGATGGGAGATGGTTTTCAGGCCGAATTGGCAGTGCACTTTTTAAAGGTTAGCCTGTTAAGCCTTGCCATCCGTTACCATTTAGATTGTGGAGAAAATTAAGTTGTTTTTGGATAAATAGAATAATCTTTTATTTGTTGGATGCAACTATCTATTTCTTGAAACTAACTGCATGTCTCATTGTTGAAAACTGTGGTCGCATGATTTTAGAACACAAAAGGCTCAACCTAACTCAGATTAACTAACACTTAATCAATTTAATTGGAAATGTGCTGCCAGTTGCTACCAGTTTCTGAGGCACAACAGCTTCTAGATATGAATTAGGAAATGTATTTATGATTTTTGCTTGTAACTCTTGATTCTCTCATCTTTTTTACTGCATTTATGTTGTTTGCAAATACAAATTGATTATGCCATTAAAGATGCAACTGTATTTCTATTACTAGCATTATTGGTCTTTATGTTATTTTTATACCGGAGAAACAAAACTTATCTAGTTTGAAGAGTGTTTCAGCTTTAAACATTGCCTCTTATTTCCTCTTCCTTTTGGTGGTGGTTCATATATAATGGAGTTCCTTGAAAGGTAGTCAAGTCGGATTACTAGATGGTCTGTTCCTTCTGCTTAACAACATTTTTGTTTTAGTGGCAACTGCCAATGTTGGTTGGAATGTGACACAGGGTGCGATTCTTTTTGGGAAGCGATTGGAGGTCAACTTTTCAAAGCATCTAAACATAACTCAAGGTGCTGACACACACGAGTATATGAACTCCAATCTTAATCGCTTCAACCGTAATGCTGCTAAGAACTACCGATACTGCTGCTCACCAACAAAGATAATTCATCTGTCCACCCTACCTCAGGACATCACTGAGGAGGAGATTGTTGGCCACCTTGAGGAACATGGCACCATTGTGAACACCAAGCTCTTTGAGATGAATGGGAAGAAGCAGGCCCTAGTTCAATTCGAAACTGAGGAGCAGGCTGCTGAAGCCCTAGTGTGCAAGCATGCCAGCTCTCTTGCTGGGTCAATAATCAGGATTTCCTTTTCTCAGCTGCAATCAATAAGAGAATCCTCATAAGCAGACTAGACGGGTAAGGATGTGCATTGCGAATAATCTCCTCCAAGAATTTTGGTACTTGGCAAGGATATTTGTAATGTTGGTGGTGAATGAAGCACTTCTACATTGCCTCTCTTCATTTGTAATGGTTCACCCCTTGACATGCTGGGGGATGCATTTTTCATTTCTTCCTCCTTTCTTGCTAACCTCTGATGTTTGTAACAATCATCTATTAGGTTTGTTTAATGCCACTATTCAGAACTAGAATTGTTCCCAGAAGAGCTCAATTTTGAAGAGTAGGTGAGGAGAGAGAAATGTAGTGGCGTTACCGGTTGAGAGAGATTGTCAAATGTATCATTAATCATTGTTTGTATATTTCTTGTAATTCAGGCCAATCGGGCCAGCCTTCTGTTATTTCATACACTCTACAACCCGAATCTGCTACTAAACTCTCACTACACTCCCCAGTCTTTTTATTCTTCCTTTGCCCACCTGCCCCTCGATCTTTCCCTCCCTCTCTCTCTTCCTCCATTGTGAGCCTCTTTACTCCCTCTCTCTCTCTCTCTCTCTCTCTCTCTGAATGAGCTGCAGCGCGCAAGTTTGGGACTTGTGCCACATACAGCCGAGACTAGGTAGGTGAAAAACAACTTATAATTAATCTGGGAGGTTAAAAACATTTCGTGCCCACGGAAATAATCAAAAGCCCTTAACGCCAACATCGCATTCAAAAACAAAAGAAAGCCAAGACGGAAGAAAATCAAGAAACAAGAGAAGGACCCGAAGTTGTGTTCTTCAATGGATTCGATGTGTTCGCTCAGTTATTCGCTTTGCTTTCACAGATCTCTTGGCCCCCAATCTCTCTCTTCAGTCTCTCGCTCCCCAAAATCTTTTTATCATAGGAGACCATTCAATTCCGGTTTCAATTTCAACCCCAAGCTGGAGAGTTTCAAAAATAGTGCTAAAAGCGACATCGTATTCGATGAGTCGGCTTTCGAGGCCGAGAGGTTGCGATTAGACGCCGAGGCGCGGGAGTCGATGGCCGAGACTTGGAGAAGGGAGACGGAGGCGGCTTTGGAGGGTGACCCGAAAGCTTGGAAATGGGTAATACGCAGGAGGATTTGGGACTTGATGGAGGCCCGGAACATTGCCCAGAATCCGCGGCCCGTTCACCATCGGATCCCCAATTTTGTTGGCGCCTCAACTGCCGCTAAAAACGTAATTGAACACGAGTTTAACATTTCTTTCTTCGTCTTCTAGTTTAAGGAAACGGGCTTAATTGAGGCTATTCATGGGTCGGGTATGGGTTTTGGCAGTTGGGTAGGTTAGATGAATTCCGGGATGCGGATTGTGTGAAGGTAAACCCGGACTCGCCCCAGAAGCAAGTCAGGCTCCTCACACTCTCTGGTTAGTCTTTCGTATCTTCCCATCCTGTTTTAAATCGAAAATCGAGCTTTGCTTCTGGTTCTACCCAGGCGTAGCTGCATGTAGAACTGGCGCCCGTTTTATTAATATTTTACAAAACCTGGATGTTTGAAGAGTACTGGATTTTGGTTGAATTTTTACTCGTTTTTTTTTTTTTTCTGTGATGACTGAGATGCTGATTTCTGGACAGGTGGAAAGAAGCTGTTGACTCCTCAACCGCGTCTGAGGACGGGGTTTTTCTCTGTACTCGAGTCCCATACGATAACCCCCAGCACCATCAATGAGGCTTGCACCTCAGTTGGTGTTGCCAAGTATGGAAGACCCATTAGATTGGATGAAAACATCAAGGTGGATCTAATTGTTATTGGCTCGGTTGCTGTTGATCCGAAGACAGGGGCTCGAGTTGGCAAGGGTGAGGTAATAATGTGCACAATCATGATTGCCGCATACAACTTTGGTGGTAGCGCCAAATTTTTGAGTTATGATGTTAAAAATGGCTGCAGGTTGTTTGGATGTTTTCCTCTTGCATATCAAACTGAGTTGGTCCGATGATTTCATCTGTGTCTTTTCTTGGTTGCCTGTAGATGATTGATACAAGTATTTGTTGCATGGATAAATTTTGTGGTTAAGTACCTATGTTTAATATGAGAGAAATGTATCTGTTTTTTTTTTGTTCTTTTTTGTCCCTTCTATGCACTAGCTTCACCAACTATGATTTCATGTAGCTGTCAGCCTTGTGCAAGCAACCCAACATTTCTGCACTTTGTACTTTTATCTTCATATTGCCATTATTCTATTGCCCCTCCCCTTATATGGGCAAGGTTTTAGTGAGGTGTTCCTGCCTAATTTCTGTAAACATCCTAGTCACAAAACTTGAATAGATGATTGTCATGGTCTCTGCATTACAAGTTCAACATGATTGCGCAAAATTTTTCATTCAAATATTCTTAGCAACTTGTATTTAAAGACCATAAAGTTAATGAAAGAAACTTGGGATGCAGGGATTCGCTGAACTGGAATATGGGATGCTGCATTATATGGGTGCTGTTGATGACTCTACACCTGTTGTTACCTCAGGTAGGTGCAGTATTCGTTATTGAATTAGGTTGGTCTTCTCTGGTTGAGCAGGTGCTTGAGAAACTGGCTTCAGGCCCATGAATAATGGATGTAATTGTGTGCCTCACTAACCTAGATTTCAGGCCAGTAGTTGTCTTGAGTCAAAAACATGAGTCCCAGTTCTTTGGGCTCCCATGCTAGATGGATGCAGTCTTCTTCTTCTGTTGTCAGGAGGTGTCTTGTTGAGCCAAGGCTCACTGCCACAGACAATTATCATATAACGGAGGCAACTCCTGCTTTACCTGGTATTTTATTGTTCATGAATATCAGGAAACAGTCCTTCTATAGCACAACATACAAACTGTTGAATGGATATCCTGATTCCACATTATTCAAAGTGAACTACACAGACACAAGAATGTCAATTGCTTTATTTGACTTCTCCTTGTCTTTGATAACTGTTTTGTGTCATAATTATATCTTGGTGTTTTCTCCTTTCTTCTTTTTTTTGTTTTTTTGGGTTCTGTCTGGCTGCTCTTGCAGTGCACGACTGCCAATTGGTGGATGATATACCAGTTGAGAAACTGCTGATCCATGATGTTCCTGTTGACATCATATGCACTCCCACACAAGTCATATTTACGAAGACAACCATTCCCAAGCCACAAGGTATGTGGAGCAGTGTACTTTTTGGAGTTAAAAACCACTCCACTCAGAAAAAGAGATACGAAAGTCCCTCTGAACACGAAGAAAGCTAGCAATATACTCTCTTTGTCATTAGAGAAACTCAGTTATTGTCAATAAAAGAGACCGTTGCTCACCTGTAGGGATCTACTGGGACAAATTGTCTCCTGAGAAGCTCGGCCAAATCCGAATACTCAGAGATCTCAAGAGTAGAATTGAACGAGAAACAGGGCAGAAGCTTCCATGCGGTCCATCAGAAAAACTACCCCCAACAGCTCAGCGGATACGTAGATGAGTTTGTGCATGCACCGCAATATTAAAAAGGGAAAATAAAACGGAAAATGTCATCGTATGGTATATAGTTAAAGAGATGGTGTTCTCGTGATGTGTGCATGTCACCGTCATAAACTCTTATAGCATCGCTCGTATGAGGCCCGACAAGAGAAAAACAACCTTGAAGGTAATTTTTAAGGAGACAAGCCATGGGTTCATACGCCGAGGCAGCCAATGTTTCTTGTGCGGAGCAGCTAACTCATTCATATCATCAGAATGTAAAAACTTCGTGAGAAACTTCTATTGTGTGATCTTGAACCTGTATACGAGTTGTCCAGTTGTCTTATGATTTTTTATTTTTGTTCTTTTTGCAATTTTCACGGTCTTTGAAATATTTTCATCGTGAGTAATTTCAGATACTTGATAATGGAATGGAGATTCATGCAGAGTCGAAGTTCTGGATTCGGCACTGCTAACCTGACCATGGATGATCATTTACATACGAGGGCAATTGTTTGGAGATATACGAGAAATAACACCCATAAACTAAAAGATGCCTGCAATTAATGCATACCATAAATCAATGGGAAGATTTAAGAGGGAAGAAAATCTACCAAAATGCGTAGTTATTACTCTTTAAATGCTTTAAATTAGCCAGAAAGAATGTAATCTGTCCAGATTTTTTTTTTTTTTATTGTACACCGGAATTAGAAAAGAATTTGTATAATGGTGGTAATATACCTAAGCCTATTTTGCAAACAAAACAGTCGATTCAGATTCTGGGTAGGAAAAAAAAATTTTGAATATTGATCATTGTTATCATGAAATCAACCTTATTTTTTGTTCACAGCACCCACAAAGTCCAAGACCTGGGAAAATAACCCTGTTCCGCTTCAGCATACCAAATGTACCCTACATTAGAATTAATTATTAGATAGAGAGCCCACAGCCAAATCAACTGCATACGTGCCCTTTTTCTTCGGACATTCTTCCAATATTTCTTCACTTTTTGCACTTGAGTCCAAGGTGATGCACCTAATTACCAGTACGTATGCGCGAAACAAATCTTCGTACAAGTATGATAATATGCAAAAGCCACTTCCCAACAGAATAGGGGGAGCGGTAGTTCTTCCTTGATCTTGCTTGGGTATAACTTCTGCAACTCAACTTATTACAACATTGCCTTTAAAAGTGACATTTGCCTGTATTTTCCTCCTTTCAAAGATCATAGAATGGGCATCTCAAGGGCCCGCAGGACATCCTTGAATTCAAAATTGCGCGTTTCTTTGTTGAACCCTTCAACCAGCTTGTACCTTGCATCGTTTAGATAAAAAGACTGAATAGTCTCTAAAAGCCATTTAGCCTCGTCATCTGTTAGCTTGCTGGTAAATACAATATCTCCTCGGATAAGCACCAAATCCTTGCTTTCAGCAAATTCAGTGTAAAATGAAATGGTGAAGTAGGGAGATGCCTGAGTTCCTCTTGCCTTGTAATCTTCAAGACCAGTGAAAATCATGTGTGGCATCTGCACTGCATTAAGTGTTCGGATGAAGTGAGACAATGCACAGAAACACGGAGGTGAAAATCAAATTTTCCACTTGCCTCATTGCAAACAAGCTTAAGTAAACAAAAGAGTTAGAGTGACTAGAATAACAACACACCTAATAGTCTCTACACGTGTGCTTGAAACTTATCAACGAGCAACAAGATGATTATTGGGAGGAGTGGTCACTCGATGTGATTCACTGATCAGTGATCACCAAATGAACAGCATACGAAACATTCAAACAGTTTTAGCATGCACAATAATCTACTTATGTTGCCATATCAAAAAATTATCCACTAAAGCAGTTTAGGCATTGCCATCCATTTAGCAGTGTCACAGCCAGTTTTCATTCAGTACCGATTGAGCAGAGATCAAGTAATCATTTAGCAGCAATGCTAAAGCCCAATGGGTCTTGGGGTATGCATGATTGTGTAAGCACGATTTCATATGTTTCTCAATATATGACCCAAGGTTTATAAGTCCACCAATTGAGTTATGGAGCAAGAAGCTGGCCTACCAAAAGATACATCAAGTTCACCAAAAGACAACCCAAAACCAACTACTTGTCGCTACAAAACCAGCGTTAAATGCCAGTGATGTCCGTTCAGAAAGCTTACCTTGAGCAAAGATTGTAGTATAACCATGTCCTCTCCACAAAGGAATGACAAAATACCGACTGCAAGAACAGAAGTAGAAACATCGTGGCAAAAATTAAAAAAAAAACCAAGGAAAAGAAACACATAAAAAACACAAACATGGTAGAATTCAATTACCAATCTGCTGCTCTTTGTACCAACAAATGATAAAGTTTGGCCTTCATAGATGCACCAATATGACCTCTACCCAGGTGATACTGCAAAAAGCAACAAAGTCCGTGAATACAATCTCCGACTAAACTTTCCAAAAAAAAAAAAAAAAACAGTAAACAATCCATGGATTTTCGACTATGACTTTATATTGTCAAACCCACCCCCTCTCCCCTGTTCCCCCCCGCTCCCCCCACCAAAAAGAAAAAAAAAAAAAATCACCGACAAGTCCTCTAACAAAATGAAGGACTTAGAATCTAAAAGCTCGTCAACTGTTAAAAAGACGAAGAAAAGAACAAAACTACCGTAGCAAAAGACAAATCATAAAAAGTAACAGGGACAGAAACTAATGACTAGATTACATCGTCCCAAATAGATGCGAGTTCCTCGGGGGACTTGTTCTTGGCCCGTTCGATATCCATGATCGAATCCAGCGGCTTTCCCTGCAGGGGACTGAATCCGGTGGCGAATCTTGAGGTTCTAACAAAACCAAGAGAACCCCATTTGACCAAATTGCCCGGGATGATGACGGCACAGGGCTCCTGTGTCCACCGCAGCCGCAGCCGCCTCTGGAGATTCGGGTGGGCCGAGTGGGTAGTGACGCTGCGCTTCAATGCATTGATAAATGGGGTTGAAAAGGACGAGACTGTTGAGACGAGTCTTCGTTGCATAGTTTAGATCAGGGGCGACTTCGCCGATGGTTCGAGGCTTATTAGCTATTTGTTGAAAAAGAACTGCTGCTGTTGTTTCTCTGCGGTTTGAAAAGACCCGGTGAGAAATACCAAAAACCCCAAAAACAGAAAAAGCCGTGATAAAGGCACGCTAGAGGAAGGGGTCGAACCTTCGACCTTATGGTTAACAGCCATACGCTCTAACCGACTGAGCTACTCCAGCTAATTCGGAATGAAACTTAAGCTTAATAAAAAACTATTTTTTCACAACGCCCTTCTACGCGGATAATGGTAACTCGTGTCCATACATAAACCCAGTGTAACTTCCACACAGAAAAATTTTCTTAGGCAGCCATTACTCTAAATATGATGGGAATTTCCTCCTCCCACATAATGTTCTGGGATTGTACACACCCCGTGTGTGTTGGGTTATGACCACGAACATTTGAATTATTAATTCACATAAGAAGGAACCAATAAAACCCAACATACATGTGTGTGTACAGAGCTGTGTGTACAGAGCAGAGTTGTAAGAAAGAGTGCACAAATATTTCTTTGCAACAAATTGGTCATCTAGTCATCCACGCAACGATGATATCACATTTTAGATTCCAACATACAAACAATGGATTCCAACAGCTTAGACTGCACTTTTTCTATTATTCGTCGGTAAAGTTTCGGACATCCTTTTTTTTTAGAGGTACCAAATTCGAATTTTAAGAGAAATATGTGGACTTTCTGGGGAAATTTTTCTTTTGAAAAATTTTTTTTAAAATTACCGTTGCGTAACTATCAGGTGTGCCGCATCGCAATGAATGCGCGGAAGGCGCCTTCACAATCACCCTTCATCATAACCGATAGTGAATTAAGGGCCCGTTTTTCCATTGGCGGGAAACTTAAACCAAAAAAAAAATCAGAAGAGAAGGAAAATAAATTACAAATAAAAAAAGAAAAAAGAAAGAAGAAAAAACCGAAAACCACCGGATTCAAATTCAAAGACCCTTGTGACTTTGTCTCTGGCTTCTCTCGCACTCTTCATTACTAATCTGCAACGCCTCTCTCTCTCTCTCTCTCTCTCTTCAGTTTCCTCTATAAATATGAAATTGCATCGCAGATATGCAAGTCAGGCCGGCCAGCCCCATCCTCGTTACCTGTTCGACAGAAATCCCCTGAAGCTTTCTTGCTGATATCAAGGGCTTTTGTTATTTTTCTCAAAAACAATGTATGTGACAAAGAGAGATGGCCGGCAGGAACCGGTCCATTTCGACACGATCACAGCTCGCTTGAAGAAACTGAGTTATGGTTTGAATAAGGAGCACTGTGACCCGCTGCTCGTCTCCCAGAAGGTCTGTGCTGGTGTTTATAAGGGCGTTACTACCACCCAGCTTGATGAACTTGCCGCTGAAACCGCCGCTTCCATGACCGCCAGCCACCCTGATTACGCTTTGGTTTGTCAGTTATTATTATTATTTGTTAATTACTGATTTAAATTACAGTATCTCGTGGATTTTCTGATGGATTTTTCTCTGTTTGTTGTGCAGTTGGCTGCAAGAATTGCTGTTTCAAATCTTCATAAGAATACAAATAATTCGTTTTCAGAGACGTAAGTGTTCGGTTTTTGACTGATGTTTAAACGAGTTTTTTATTCTTTTTTTCCTTTTTTGGGGTAAGAAAATTGATGTTATATGAATGGGTAATGCAGGATCAAAGTAATGTATTATCACGTCGATAAGAGGTCTGAGAAGAAGGCTTCTTTAATTGCAGATGATGTTTACCAAATAATCATGAAGGTAGTGTAGCTTGATCAAATAACGAGTTGTTGAAAAGACTGCTTTTTTTTTTTGTTTAATTTTTTGTTTCTTGGGTTTTAGAATGCTGCACGGCTGGATGGTGAGATCGTGTATGAAAGAGATTTTGATTATGATTACTTTGGCTTCAAGACTCTTGAGAGGTCCTACCTCTTGAAAGTTGATGGGAAAATTGTAGAAAGACCACAGGACATGTTGATGAGAGTTTCTGTTGGCATACATAAGGATGACATTGATTCTGCCATCAAAACATACCATTTGATGTCTCAACGCTGGTTCACACACGCTACCCCTACCCTTTTCAATGCCGGAACTCCTCAGCCTCAAGTATGAATTTGTTGTCTCGTTGTGCAATATG
This sequence comes from Bruguiera gymnorhiza, assembly GCA_020883675.1. Taxonomy (NCBI): domain Eukaryota; kingdom Viridiplantae; phylum Streptophyta; class Magnoliopsida; order Malpighiales; family Rhizophoraceae; genus Bruguiera; species Bruguiera gymnorhiza. The sequence continues at coordinate 39,945 of JAIRCJ010001047.1, read as the reverse complement.
GGCGCATTTTAATGAATGTTAATTGCATTTCATTCTCTGGCTCTGGTGTTGTGACAGTTAAGCAGTTGCTTTCTTGTGTGCATGAAAGATGATAGCATTGAGGGCATATTTGATACATTAAAGGAGTGTGCTGTTATTAGCAAATTGGCTGGAGGAGTTGGAGTTTCCATTCATAATATCCGTGCCACAGGCGGTCATATTTGTGGGACAAATGGGACTTCTAACGGGATTGTGCCCATGCTTCGAGTTTTTAATGACACTGCTCGTTACGTTGATCAAGGGGGTGGCAAGAGGAAGGGTATAGTCACCATTCTGATCCTCCAATTTTAATTTTCTTTTATTTTCACTTAAGGCACACTAGCACCCATGCACACATGCAGATGTAAATGTGTACACGCAGTCATGTAGAGCATCCTAGATATATTTGGCAAAGCTTGATGAGATGCAGTTGAACTTTTTTTTTTCCCTTAATATTTTATAATTTTCTGTATCTTGCATTCCATATGTTGCATTACAGAACACCACCTTGTAATTCATATTGTTGTAATTTTTACAACAGGTTGCATGCTACTGTTTGCAATGTTCTTGATGCTGTGTAGTTTATTGTGGTTGTTTCCACTTTATAATCACCTATCCTGTTTTAGGGGCTTTTGCTGTATATTTGGAGCCATGGCATGCAGACATCTTTGAGTTTCTAGAACTCAGAAAGAATCATGGAAAGGTACTGCTGCATAAGTTGCTATTGTAACATATTGTATTTGCTAGTGAAGCAATTTATGTTCCTTTCCCGTCGCCCAGTTTCTCTTAGATAGAACTATAGAAGTCTTTTTCTTTCTCTATATCTCTCTATGTGTGTATGTGTCCTTTCTTTCTCCAGATGGTCTTCTTTTAATGCCTTACTTGCAGGAAGAACATCGAGCTCGAGATTTATTCTATGCTCTTTGGATACCTGATCTCTTTATGGAAAGAGTCCGAGGTGATGGCAGTTGGTCTTTATTTTGCCCTAATGAGGCTCCAGGTTTGGCTGATTGTTGGGGTGAAGAATTTGAGAAACAGTATACGCATTATGAAATTGAGGTAGGGAACTTTAACAATTTTTTCGCATATGATGGCTGTTGATTAAAATGTAGATAATAGTTAGATGATATTTTGTTTAAATGTAGGGTAGGGCAAAGAAGGTTATTTCTGCTAGGAAACTCTGGTTTGAGATTTTAAATTCCCAGATTGAAACAGGAACTCCTTACATGCTATTCAAGGTATGTGAACAGACACATATATCATCTTTGGGTCACATCTTTAGCTGATTTTTTATTCACATTATTTTCCTCCAGGATTCTTGCAATAGGAAAAGCAACCAGCAGAATCTGGGCACCATCAAGTGTTCTAACCTATGCACTGAGGTCATTGAATTCACAAGTCCAACAGAAACTGCAGTTTGCAACCTTGCATCCATTGCTTTGCCTCGATATGTGAGGACAAAGGTGGAGTGTGAAATTTGATTCATCTTTCAAATGTCTCTTCTTATTCATAAAAGATTGGCTGCTCAACAATATTTACTTGTTTGTTGTGCAGAGGGTACCTGTCAAGTCACAATTATCCATGCTGCTTGGAAGTAGCAATTCAAAGAACCGATATTTTGACTTTGAACAACTAGCAGAGGTTTGTCTCTCTGGACATGTTGGCCCACATAAATGTTGATTGCTAAATGAGTAGCGAGGCTACTATGTATATGAATTCGTGCTAATTCACTTATGCAAGAGTTACATGTGAAAAGATGAGTTGGGCATCTGTGAGTATTGACATTTTTTATATTTGGCTTTTGTTGTCTGATAGGTTACTGGAACAATCACCGCAAATCTTAATAAGATTATTGATATTAATTACTATCCCACTGAAGCTGCACGGACATCAAACATGCGGCACAGGCCAATAGGTATTGGTGTTCAGGGTCTCGCAGACACATTCATCCTGCTTGGCATGCCATTTGATTCAGCAGAGGTACTAACATGCTTCTGTCAAGTATGGTTGGTCCATGAATATTTGATGAGATTTTTCATTAAGTTTTGATTGATGTGGTGCCTGCTTGATCCTTACAGGCACAACAACTGAACAAAGACATATTTGAGACCATATATTACCATGCACTTAAGTCTTCTTCCGAATTTGCTGCAAAAGATGGCCCTTATGAGACATATTATGGCAGCCCCATGAGCAAGGTATGGACATCTTAGTTTTCTTGAAATTCTGCTGCATGCTGTGTTGTTAGATTATTATGTGCAGCTGATATGCTATCAGGTTTTTGGCTGTGTACCTTGGACAAAAGCCAGAAAATAGCACTTGGAAATTCTAGGGGCTTATAGGAATGGTAAAAAGGAATTTGTAACTTCATGATTGATTGTGGTCTCTTTTCATTGTTCAGAAGGAACTGAGAAATGCTCTAAGAGGGTTAATGCTAATGCATTTTGTGGGCCTAACCTAGCTAAGTTGTCACTTGCAATTGAACTTATGAAAAAAAATTGAATGGCCTTTACCTTTCAAATCTTTTGTTGTTGTTCTTTTCTTGGCAGTACAGTATACAAGACAGGGTGTCAAAAACCAAAAACCAAAAAAAAAAAACAGAGAGAGAGAGAGAGAGAGAGAGAGAGAGAGAGAGAGAGATAACAACTTATTTGGATAGAACCTTAGCTTCCTTTATTTTACATAGGGGGTTCTGCAGACAGACATGTGGGGTGTGACGCCATCAGATAGGTGGGACTGGAATGCTCTTAGGGAAATTATATCCAAGGGAGGAGTAAGAAATTCTCTTCTTGTGGCACCTATGCCCACTGCATCAACAAGCCAGATTCTTGGAAACAATGAGTGTTTTGAGCCTTATACATCCAACATTTACAGCCGCAGAGTTTTAAGGTTTGTGTTTCTTCATCAGGCTGGTTCCTTTGAAGTGCATTTCTATTGCCATCTGCCATCTAACGCCTTTCATTTTCAGTGGTGAATTTGTTGTAGTGAACAAGCACCTCCTTCATGATTTGACAGAGATGGGTCTCTGGTCACAAGCTCTTAAAAATAAGATCATTCTTGAGAATGGCTCGGTTATGAATATCCCTGAGATTCCTGAGCAGCTTAAAGCTATATACAAGTATAAATATTTCTTCTCAGCTTATGTTAGAATTTTTAACTTATTCACTAGTCTTTGGAATTGATGCTGCTAAAGCGGTATTGTTTCATTGAATCAGGACAGTGTGGGAAATCAAGCAAAAGAAATTGGTGGATATGGCTGCTGCTCGGGGTTGCTACATAGACCAGAGTCAGAGTCTGAATATTCACATGGAAAAGCCTGATGTTGGAAAACTTACTTCCCTTCATTTCTATGCTTGGTCCAAGGTATTCCTTTTTAAGTAACACTTGAAGCATTGAATTCATGATACGGCACAGCTCCATACAGCGTATCACTTGACCTGTTTAATTTAGGGGATTTGGGCTATGGACCTATTGGTCATGCTACGGGACTCTTCTTCAGATTAATTGTACAAACATTTCTGTCCTTTCATGCTGTTACTGTTTGAGAGGGTGAGCATTCTTGTGATGGCAAAGTATGTCATAGAAACAGCCTCTCTTGCATAAAGTAGGAAAAAGGGTTGCATACTTGATCATTCACTGGGTCTCACAATGTGAGAGGCTTTTACTCAAATTGTTTATTTTTAATGTATGTCATTGTTTACACAGTTCGTGTACATTTATAATTTGTGATGTTTTTAGTGATTTTTGAATGACATTAATTTCTTTTTAGGGCTTGAAAACGGGAATGTACTATTTGAGAACACGTGCTGCTGCTGATGCTATCAAGTTCACGGTTGACACCACTGTGCTCAATAATGTAATAGAATTCCTCATTATTGACTTATCGCTATATTAGGTCAATTTTTTGAGTATTTTATAGTTTTGAAGATCAAATCCATTATGAGGGAGGAACTATGGCAAAGATTACAGAGAATGCTTCAATGTGCAAAATTCAAAATGGCTTTTTAACTGATGCACATACACAAATGAGCCTGCACACAGACACTTCTATAGTCGGAAGAATACTTCATGGTTTTCATTCCTTAAATGTCTTTTTCAGAAGAATGGTAGAGTTTCGTCTCCAGAACAGGATTACTTTACTGTTAGTTCTCACTATTCAGATTCCTTATTGACAATAATTGGCTTAATTTGTGCTGAACAGGGGAATGTTAATAAGGTGAACAAGGAAAATGATGTGAATACTGATATGGCCCAGGTGGTGTGCTCCTTGCAAAATCAAGAAGAGTGCATGACTTGCGGAAGTTGAAATTCCGTGTCAAAGATTTAAAAGGTGACGTCCTTTGATTGCTTTTGGGGGTTAATTTTTGGTACCCATCACCTACTAGGTGTAAAAATTTAGTGTAAAAATGCAGTGCAAGTGTATTCCTGAGGCCATGAAACTAACCCATAGATAGTGTCTCAACTTAACGGCTCATGGAAATCATTTTGCCATTTAGTAACACCATCTGTTGCCAATGTATATGGTGTTACACTCGGGAAGGTTCTAAGCTACAAAAGTTTACAATTGGGCATCAGCTTGCAATTTGTAATGGGCATCTTCTCGCTCGCTGTTTTCTTATTCGCATTATTTGAATTGCTACATCATGCCGCTGTGGGCACGAGGCTTTTCGGTTATGGGCTTCTCTTTAAAAGTTCCGCGTTATTGGATCTACACGTGCACTCTCTGGGAAAGCTGGATTTTCCTATTATGTGCTACGGAACAACGAATGGGCCGATCTACTAACATAATCTCTTTTGATCACGCTACATATGACTCGAAACTGAGCGGCAGGCTATTAGAAATCGTCAATGTAGAATCTTTGTTGACGGCGAATGACATCCACTGCTGTATGATTATAATCTTGTATCATGACAAAGTTTGTACTCTTCCTCTTTAATTTCTTTTAATCTGGATAGTCCCCGGCAGCTTCTACTTCTCGTTGGCCAGTTTCAAATTGCATGATTTGATTTTTGTCGTCTCTGGCTAACGACTTCGCTGAACTGTTTATGTTGCCGGCTATACCAATCATCGGTTTATGGGTCCCATTCCTCTTTTTTCTTTTTTTTTCTTTTTCTTTTTGGGGTAACAATAGGTCCCATTTCTATTCGAATGTAAATCGGCTTGTGGGCTGTGATATTTTTGATGGTGATAGCAAGAGCTAGTCAATCGAAAGTAGAAACACTACCAGCCGCAATTACTTTGGACAGCTGCAGATTACATAGAAACCCATTTGTGGAATCTCCACTAAAACTATTCTTGTAGGGTCATGCAATCTTTGCCAAAAGTGATGTGATGATGATTCGAGGAGGATCGCCTACAAAGATCTGATTCTATCATGCACGTGCGCGTATGTGCGAGGTTGGCATTCATGGACAGTTGGCTCACAGAGTTGATTAATGACCAAAAACTTAATACGATTTTTCGTGTCCTGGAACTAATCTATTAATGAGACTGAGGTGTAGGAATGGTTTCGAAGGTGACCGCTCTAATGATGACTCGCTTGCTTATCTAGAGCGGTCTTTTAAGCGTATTTTGCATTTATGCATATGGGCTTCGACGTGAGGACCATTTGGAGATATCCAATGTATGATATGTCGGAGATTGCGGTTTGCAGAGCCTTTGGATAAGAGTTGGCCTAGAAGTTTGTCGGCAATTTAACGTTTGCCCTTTTTTTTTTTTTTTTTTGAGCATTTAGATTCTTTAAACCTAGCGTCAGATGGTACTCTGTAGGCATTAATGTGAAAAATAGAGATAATTCGAGTGATAAAAAGCTGACTTGATTCGAGCTAATTTGCCCTCTTTCGGCCTCTTTCTCGATTCATGAACGTGAACATAAAATCAACCAAACTAAAAGTAGATTGCTTCAATATTGTGCAGATTTTGAAAGGATTTGGTCAACAGAAGGATGAAGCTACGACTTTTTCAAAGGCTAAAAGTAAAAGGGGAGTGGGATTTGCAGCTATCCGCAAGTGGGGATTGGTGACAATTCTGGGTTTATCCACAAGTCACACTCAAAACAAGATCAGAGCTGGACCAAGAGAATGAGATACCAATGCGTCTTTGACCTTAAATAAATTAGAAAATTTTAATAAATAAAAAAAAAAGAAATGCTTTCTATGTGCAACATCCCAAGGGAAATCAAATATTTTGTGGATTTTTAGCTCTCTTGGACACCCGCGCTATTTTGTACTTTTGACTTCTGAGGTATATCTTTTAGGTACTTTTCTAAAGTTGTACATTCTGCTGACCAATTACAAGCCCGAAAGCACCCAAAAAGAGGGGTAAAAAGCCAATCTAGTCAGAGCAAGGCTGCTATTGACGTCATTACTTTGATCACGGCCGCTCCCCTTACAATACTTTCATAACAATCAATCACTTAATTCCACGTTTAATGGGAGTAATTGATTCAACTTATGACTCAATCCCGTGCTTTGAAAGCGAATTGTCCAGATTCGGCTCATCCAATTGCTTTTAGCGGTCCCAATATATTGGGAAAACAGGCTAAAGAGTACGTCTCCTCCCCTAACAAGTCCAATTCACACGCAAGTTGGGATTTACTCAAAAGTCAAAAAGCCATTTTTACAGGAACAGTGTTCTATTATATGTACAGTCGTAATTTTGAACACAAAAAATAGACAAAATGTAATCATAATTATTTATCAGTCAGTCGTAATTTTGTATTTTTTTTTATTCACTGTAATTAATAATCATGATTAATTTCCGTCTATTTGTGTTCGATTTCTTCCGTCTCTGTGACCTCTTGTTTTTTTTTGTACGTAAAATTAGCACTTTCTATTGCATTGCAGTTGCAACGTGCCCGGTTTCTTCCACATGGCTTTTGAATGCCAAACAACAAGGCTTAGTAGCGCAAAAAGCCTGACCCCACCGAGGTTGGATTCTGGGCTTTGCCAGAACTGAGTTGATGATCATGTTGGCCCATACAAATACATCTAATCTTAAACCTAATATGATTGAAAATGTGATGGGAAAAAAACAAAAAAAAAAAAAAGAAGAAGAAAAAAGGTAGAATAATGAGAAAATTATAAGTAAAACGGAATTTTTGTTTGCTTAACACAAATTTACGGTTTTTTATGCGAATTCCTTAATTAAAAAAAAAAATCCGAAAAAGATTTGGCCGTACGTTTACCAAAGCATGCAACGGGGAAATCGTCCCTTCGTTAATGGCACAGGGACTTTTCGCCCATGCGTCTCACGCACGCCCTTATTTTCCGGAATCACCAAAAAATAAATAAAAAAAAAGAAAAGGACGTAAGGGCAAAAACACGTGCGCGGAACAGCTGGCCTTTTTGCTTTATGATTTTCTTGTCGACATTCAGCCTTTCTTTTGTTTTTTGTTTTTTTCTCTCCAACCACGAGGTGAGAAAAAGGAAAATTATAGACCGTTAAAATCATATCATCTCTGTAACAATTCTATGGCTTTTTGTCTTTGCTGAAAAAAAAAAAAAATATATATATATATATATATATATGTGCACACCTAAAAGTCTTGCCTACCGACAAGACTTGCCATCTCTCAATTGCATCTTCCTCCAGGATTTATATTTTTTTTACATTTTCACCGTGATCCCACTTTCGTTAATCCATGTGTTTTAAATATGAGGAATACTCCAGTGTCAAATGAATTTTATAAATTATAAGGAAAAAAAATATTAAAAAATTATTATTATTATTATTATTATTATTATTATTATATAACTCAAGATTAAATGAATTTCATAACCAATAAAAATAAATCAGCAGAAGTCAAGTTTAAAAAGAGAAATAATTATGTGCTGTATTTTGGTTAACCAAATACAATTACATTTATGGATGCGCTCTTTTTGCTCATTCCCAATTTGTCTATTTATTAGGACTAGTGGTTGTTTCTTCTAAAATTATAACAAACTGAAATTTTCCCATAATTACCCTTTTTTTTTTTTTGGGTCCATCCCATATGACTTTTCACGGTCAGTATTACAGTCAGCTGAACATAACCATTTATAAAATCCTTTAAAAACAGAGAAAACAAGTACTATAATTAGAGACGAAAAGATAAAACATCTGTCTTTTATATATATATATATATATATATATATATATATAGGAATGAAAAGCCTTTTACTGTTGGGCCATTGTGAATATTAGGCCACCCACTTGTATATATCGACTTCGAGGAAGTTTTCTGGTCAACTTTTTATGGGGCCAAACGATTTTGTTTGACTATCATGTACCATCGGAGGAATGCAATCAAGGCCGCAAATTTCAACAAAATTTCGAGAAAAACTAGGTTTTGAGAGTAATTTCCATGTTGCATCAAAAAAGGAAAGGAAGGCGATAACGAGATCTTATCTGACAATACCCAAGTGGGGGTTTTTTTTTTTCCTAATAAAAGGATTACAGTTAAACTTAAAAATAAAATTAAAAAGTCAGGCAAATAGACCACATGACTGGTGTTAATATTGAAGGGGACTTTGAATCTGATCCTTCTCTCTCTCTCTCTCTCTTCTCTCTCTGTTTTTGTTTTTGAGATTTTTCTATTTTAAATGAGATTGGGTCCCAACTCACCAAAGATCAGTCAAGTGACAATTTCATCCATTTAAGAATGCGATAGAGTTCTGTAATGGGCTCTGTTCAATTAACGGCTATTTCTTGCACAACTCAAAATTCGAATCTTGAGGAAAGCTTCGCCTTGGATTTTATACCGTTACGCGTACTACGACCCAGCAAGCATTTTGTTACTCCTTTAAAACGAAGCAACGCAAGGGCAGCCTAGGAAGATAAAGTTAAATCAATCACATGGTTAGATTATTCCTGATAAGGAAAAAGCAAAAAAGTTATCAAAAATAAATCGGAATTGAAGAATATCGATCAGGGATTTGCCTTTTTTTTTTTTTTATCCACCGATATATATCGTTCTATAAACTATAAAATTTTCCGAGCACACCGTAATTTAAATTTGTATTTTTAAAATATAATATTTTAATATAATTAGAAAAGCAAAAGAAATGTATTACAATTTAATAAATTTTTAAAATAATAATTTAATTACTATTACAAAAAAACCATTACAATTTAATTAAATAAAAGAATTTTTTATCATAATTATTTTGTATTTTATTAATTTTTTTTATAAAAATACTACAAACAATTACCGGATATATTCAATTAAGTTTATTAATAACAAAATTTATCCCTATAAATTCTTCAATTAAAAGAAGAAAAAAAAAACAGTTGAAGAACACTTTTGAATTCAGTAAATTTCTTTGTTTTTCAATGATTTTGAAAGTTATTGACAAGAATAGTTGACTATTGCGCTCATTCCTGCGTTTAACAGTTGACTCGTGTTCCGGACCTTGTCACTTTCAGGTCGAGTTCTAAATTGGGCAATTTATATGAGCTTGTAAGTATAAAATCTAATCGAGGGGCGTCCAACATATTTGGTTCTAATTGTTTGGATTAATTCGGACCTTATTGGTTATTATAAGTATCATCACGAGTGAAAAATATTTATATAAAATAACATGGAAGTTTCAATATACTATTGAGACGAAAATCCACTTCTCGGTTGGAGAATGATAAATATTTGTTATCTTATATGTTATGATTTTTTTTTTTTTGTAATTGAAAAAATGTTAGATATACACAATATTATTTTTTTAATGTAAAATTATTTTTGCAACCGAAACGCCAAGAATTTCTTAAATTCATTTAATCTTATAGATATTTTATTATACATTTTGTTGAATATTAAAAATAAAAGTAGAAGTCAGTGTAAATTGAAATTTTTGGTTACCATACTTCTTAAAAAAGAGAGTTGGTGCACCAAAAATTCTATTAAAGACGTCATTGAATTTTTCTCCCTTAAAATGTACGGCTAATGATGTTCACCCAACAAAGAAGATCGTTGGATACATGCACAAATAATAGAAATCAAAAGTGGAATGGGAAAAGGTTGGTGAGCAAACAAACAAAAGGTCAAGGGTTATGACTTTTTCCTCTTCTTATCTTATACGAGAAATCGTATTGTAAATAATATAATTTGTTATATTTATAATATTATCTCTCATCAAATTTATTAATATTTTTATAAAAAATTAAGAGTTTTATACTTATTTTTTTCATTGAAAAATAAAAATATTAAAGTTTAGATCGAATTAATTTTAATTCTATTTAATATAAAATTATTAATTTTTTTAAAAAATAATTTATTAGTATATATAATATTTATATTTATATCACTAAAAATTTCTCTTTTACTATTTAATATGATTTATTTATAATATAACTAATTACAGTTTATAATATAACTCGTCCGTTACACAGAGAGAATAACAATAACATGGGTTGGCATGTAGATTTTGTAAAATAATTTTTTTTAAAAAAATATTTTTGAATATGTAAAATTCATATGTGAACTAATATATAACTCTCTTTTGACTATTTTTATGCATCTAAAAAACCGTGCCTTGGTGGATTCCACATATTTGTTTATGCGCAATTATGTGGTGTGTATAAGGTTCTCCAAAATTTATACCCTCATCTTATCTGGAATTGGTAGGCGTGATACATTCATCGGCTTTGTGGCCTTAACAAAGTGATCGTTGTGCTTTTCCTCGCCTTCTTGTCCTTTTAAATGAGGTCATGGGAGCTCTGCACCTGTCCTTGCTTTTGGCCACTCGACCTACCGAACTTTCAATAGAAAAACAATCCTTTTCCCATTGTACCATTTAATTTTTCAATTTGTCATTCATTCCTTACTTGACCAGATTTTTTTTTTTCTTTTTTAATACGAGTGATCGGGGAATATGTTATTTTCCAGTATGATGGCCGCCATTGAATTCAATTCTTCGTAAACAAATATTTATTGGGTGTCAAAACTATGCTTCATCGATCAACAACCACTGCATTAATTGCCAATTTGATATGACAGCCTGAAAGTGCATGATTGATTTGCTTTTTTCAAGTTGTGGGGGGGGGAAACCAAGTATGTTTCTGTTGGTACTTAAAATAAATGTATATATGGTCATAACTTCAGTTCTGTAATTTTTTTTTAGTATTTTTTGAATTCTAGCTCTTTGCTATCTCTTGTGTTAGAATCATTAATTTCAAGTATTACAACCTTTATGTCCACAAGTCACTAGTTTAAATCATGTTATTTAATGAGATTTATATGTAATTTATTTTTAAAATTTACTCAACAGATTAAAATTTTAATTTAATTGATCTCTTAAAAAAAAAAAATAGAACAAAAATAAGAAGTTGGAATATTTGGTTGCCTGCACTAGAAAATATTAAGATGGGCAATAAACCATTACAAAGATGCCAAGGTTTTACACCATTTTTAGTGGACAATCAACATTTCAGCTGAACTGTGACGGCATTGATGAAAAGATCTGTGACCTAAGCCTTTCCCTATCGCGCTGCTCATATTCATCCAGAAAAAGAAGAGTTAATAAGGTCCACTCGAAGCTCTGAAAGGAAATTTCCACGTACACAGGATAAATGTCCGTCAAGCCGCCGCAGTTCCTCTTCATTGTTTGTCTATTGTTTCAAGCAAAGCAGCCGACCTAGAAGAAGCGTTTCTTTTTCTTTTTCTTTTTTTCCTTTTTGTCTTTAATGGTGACGAGAAAAATAATGCATAGCGATAAATGTTGTAACCTTCTATGAAGCAACCTATGCATTTAATATTCTAGTAATTAATTTTTTTTTATATTATAAAAATTATAAATTTAAATTTTTATCATAATTTTTGATAAAATTAAATATATATTTGAATTTATATAATTTTAGAATAACTAATAATTTTTATTAAGTATGATATAAATTTAATATAGTGATCTAATTTATTATACAATACGATTAAAATAATTCTCTTTAACAGATATCACAATATGTTAATATTATAACCTCAAAATAATTAACATAATTACTAAAATAAAAAATATTTATTTTTTATCATTACTCTATTTAATAATATGATCCGTTAATATCTTTGACCAGTAAGAGTAGGTAACCCGTTTCTTATATCTTGAATTAGACCGTTGGGTATTGTATTTTTTTTTTAATTTGACTTAATGAGAAACGTTCATGAGATATATTTGTATATATCTTTTAATAGACCTCGTATGCCAGAAGTGCATAAAAAAGGTCTTTATCCTCAATTAGAGATTTATTTATGAAGTATGGAAATTGGAGTTTGAAGAAGAGGAAGAAGAAGGGTATTAAAAGTACCTATCATATATATTAATTAATAGTATTTAATATATAAAATAAAAATATTAGATATATGTATTTAATTTTTTAAAATTTTTTTATTAATTTATCATATGTAAATATCATAAAAATATGGAATTAATGTTTACATACCCAACACAAATACATATTATTTTAAAAGTGTTTATATTTTATAAGAAATAGATAAGGTAAGTTCTGACGTTCAGATAAGGAATTATCCTCTGATTTAAAATGAAACGTAATTAACACGTTTTTATTATTACTACTGATTTTAAGATATATGTGTTTACATGACGTGGGATCATGATTAAGATATGTTTCCCGGATGCATTTTGCCTATTTGTAGGTTACTTAGAACGGTCCTACCCAACATCGCCAGAGTCCACGTGTAATTTAAGAGTTGACCAAAGTCCATGCAGTAACTTCACCGTCACCCCCGGAGGGCTGAATGCCATCATTCTTCCCTAGGCAGGTGGCAGTTGGGTCCATCTAGCGAGTCTAATTATGCCACCTCAACCATAGAATGCAGACAATCCTCACCGAACTGCAGAAAGGGGAAATCGAAGACCGACTTTATGTCCATGCGATGCGCTCGCTTATCCACCAGCTCCGAGGGTCCTATTAAAATTGAACGAACAGGAGGTTAGTTCAGCCAAATTTGCCGAACTGTTTTATTTCTGTCCAGGTTTGTACAAATTATTAGTTCCGCCAAACTAGGCCGGTTCAGGTTAATTCACAACAAAAACACCATACCAATCTCAACTTTGGCTCAAGCAATCGGAAAATGATTTTAGTTAGTACCCCGCGAGCAACTTCTCTCGACCCACCCCCGTGCCATGGATTGTTCTGTTTCTCTAGCGCCTTTTGATCGAATGATTCCATTGCTTCTAATTTTAAGCGTCAGATGAAAAGGCATGCGTAGACCACGCACGGAAAATATGCAAATGCATTGAGCAACAATCAAAATAGTCGCTTGTGAAATTGAAAGAAGACAAGATAAATCAGAATTGCGTTTTGACACGAAATATAACGAACTTTCTTAATGCTATAGGTAGGACATGAAGTTACCAAAATCCAAAGAACCTTAATTTGATGGCACTGACCGGAACTTGGCTGTTTAGCTTTGTGATTGGATGGTCAAACATTGAGAAAAGTAGAGAAGTTTGCTGATGATATTTCTGTTTCTTCGCCGAGGACCAACTCAAACTTTCAAAAGTCACCGTTTTTCCCTTCTGAAGCTGAAATTTTCACTGAAGCCCCCTAGCCCTTTTCAGAATCGCGCAAGGGAGGTTGTATGCAGACTAGTGGAAAGCAAGTATTCCATTTAAACTAAAGTATTGGTCCCCATGACGTTAATTGTAGTAAACAATTTGTCTACAATCTAATGATCTTGATTTCACGGCTCCTTTCGCACCAAGAAATTGGATGGAGCATGGCAAAGATTACTTGCGGAAAACTCAGCATTTAATAAATTTTGATGGAGTTGTCAGATGGAGATAATAGGCGTAACCCTTTTGCTTCTGCGCATATTCTATTGAATTGAAAGCTGTGCCAAACAGGACACCAAGACGTGGCTGAATCAGCTATTTCCACAATCCGATCCATGACCCTTCAAAGCTTGGAATAAGCACTCAAGGGTCTGAAAATGTCGTTTGGAACTATGCTCTTAAGTGCGTCCCTGTCCGCTTCTTGAAAGGACTCGAGGAAAATGAAAGAAGTGCTTGTTCAAATCGCGTTATCGGGCAAGCAAGGAACGGAACTGACAAAAAACATGGCTGAAGCGGCCATTATTGTTTATTTTTATTTTTATTTTTTTTTTCTCACAATCCAATTCATAACCCTTCAAATTTTATTTATTATATAAAAAAAAATTAAAAATGTGCTATAGTACGAAAAGCCCATGTCGTAATTGTGAGTTATAGAAACTCAATTCAAAGATGGTCTCTCTGAGTTTGACCCCCTCAATTAATCCCTATAAAATCACCGACTATATCTACCAATGCTGCAAAGTAGCTACCGAATTCATCACCTCCATATATTTACCTCAACAATCACGAAAGAAAACAGTTCAACACTCGGTCAAAAAACTCTGCTGTGAACATCTATAAAAGTCGGCCAACTTCTTTTAAAGTTTTGTGAGTGGAACACGAAAATTTTAAAAAAAAGAGAAAAAACTTCATTTTATTAAAAAAGTAATAATGATCAATTCTTCATATTTATCATATAGAAACAGAAGCGCTGGTGCCACTGGTACAGGAAGAACCTCCACTGTTCCAACGACGGCTGATCAAAGTTTGAATTGCCTATCACCGTATATATAAAACCCCCACTTCAGTTGCTTGCTCGTATTGACTACTTCAACAAAAGGTTGCGCACCCAAATTGGCCAAAAGCCCAAAATTTTGGCCATTAAGGGGCAAAACCCCCTATTTTCATTTTACAGTTACATGTGCTTATTGTTTCTGAAGGTGGCGAATCCAAGAGGCTCAGACGAGTACATCAGGTACCCGGCTACAGATAGCGGCGATGGTGACGAGGAAGGGAGGTATGGTACACGAGAACTGCCGCCGCCGCCGCCACCCTCCTCACAATTGTTTCATTTACAACAAGTGAATCGAACCGTGAATCAAGTGGAGGTGGCAACGCAATCACAAAGGCCACCCATGTTCTCTGGTTGCAGCAGCAGAGGAGAGATGACCGCAATGGTCTCAGCTCTAGCAGACGTGGTGTCGGGCCAACAGAGAGCTGGTGACTTGAGTAGGTACGGGGCTGATTTGGGAGGTGCAATAACATCAAGTTTTGGCCTTGTTTTGCCGTCTACTCCAGCTAGCACTTCCGGGGTCTATCCATCTTCTTATCCTTTGCCTACTTATTCGTCCCCATCCACTAGTAATTCTGGTTTGTGGGTTGGGCAGAAGAGAGGCCGTGAAGAAGACTATGCCGGCCGTGCACCAAGGTCGATGGAGTTGGCGACGGTTAATAAAGGGATTGCTGAATTCAAAAATTCGCCTGGAGGTTCATCATCATCATCATCGTCTTCATCTGGTGCAACTGGTCAGTTCAATCAAAAACTACCTATTGTCCTTCATTTTCTCTGAGATTCCTCTTCTTTACTGTGAATTTTTTGTCATGTCTTTATTTCTTTTTCTCTTACACACACACACACACACACACACACACACACACACACACACAAGGTTTCTAGATCCATCTAGATTTTATTTTCTTGCACCCTCCCTTTTTGTTTTTCCTTGCACAATCTAAATATTATTGCATGTATTAAAAAGATTTTGTTCTCGTGGTGCAGAAGCAGGGTTTTAAAAATTAAAAAAAAGAAAAAGAAAAAGAAAGCCTGAATTTTTCGCTTTAATGAAACCACAATATGCAGTCATCTAGAAACAAGCAATGGAACAGTGTGCCTACGCCATGCCAAAGAATAGAATTTAGCATCTCAATCACTTGGCTTGAAAGCAATATTATATTCCATAATCCCATCCACAAATTATCATAATTTTTCCCTCACAATTTCCTATCTTTATTATTCATTTGTAGTAACCGGAGAAGCGGGCCTTTCATATATAGTCCCCAGCCCAACAACCACCGCATCACCGTCAATGCCGTCTGCAGAAACGATATCCTATGAAGAAACCAGAGAGCGAAGACGAAGATACAGAGGTGTGAGGCAGAGGCCGTGGGGTAAATGGGCAGCAGAGATACGCGATCCACACAAGGCGGCAAGAGTTTGGCTGGGCACATTTGATACCGCGGAGGCAGCCGCCAGAGCCTACGACGACGCAGCTCTGAGATTCCGAGGTAGTAGAGCTAAGTTAAACTTCCCCGAAAATGTTAGGTTAATGCCGCCACCAACTTCAATGCAAAATGTAGCCGTCGGGTCCCAAATGGCCATGGCTTCTCGTCCGCCGCCGCCACCACTGCCCTCTCATCATTTACAAGCATTCTCATCCCTAGCAGCACAAACATCTCGGTTTCCACAGCCATCAACTTCACCGTCAACGTTTCAGTCTCAGGCTGATATGGTCAGAGACTACTGGGGCTACGGCCAATTCTTGCAGAACACCGGGGAGTTTCACGGCCAATCACAACCTTCAAGCTTGGCCGAGCAGTTTCTGCATAGCTCTCAGTTGGGTTCTTTACAATCAAATTTATCGTTGCCTTCATCCGCCTCAGCTTCTTCACATGCAGGGTCCTCTGTATCGTCATCCTCAGCCTCTGCTTCTTTTCCTCTGCTTTTAGCTGGTCAGCAATTGGGCTATTTCCGGCAACCCCAAATTCCGAACGAGGCTACTGGTTCTGATCTTCCGACTCAGCCGGGGTCACATTCTAGTCATCATTACCCTTCCTCTACTGGTTAAAATTGATCTTCAAATTTTTTTAGTTCTTTCTTTCTCGGGGAAATTTGAATTAGTTTCTTTCATTTTCTTTTTATTTGCATGTAGGATTGGTTCTTATTTTCTCTCTCTCTTTTTTTTTGTCTGTAATAGTTATATTGATGTAAAGAAAAAGGGAGCATTATTTTTACCCAAAAATAAAGAAGAAAAATGAAAGAAAAAGAGATCAAGGCACATAAAGTTGAAATGAAAGATAAAAACAAAGAGGCATTTAAAAATTGGCTTTCTTTTTTTTTTTTTTTAAAATGATTGATCTTTACACATTCTCTGTATTATACTTAGAGAATGATGTAGAAACTGAACAAAGCTGTCCACTACACGCTTCACATAAAGCTTTCGTCTTAAAGAATCCTCCTTCTATCATTATTATTTTTTTCCCATAGGTTCTTGGTGATCACTATGTGCTCTTGAGGATTATCGCTTCGGTTGTGTTGACCCTTATACCCTTTGCACATCAGCGTTGCAAAGTTGAATCCTTGGCTGCTATTCAAGTCTAATCCTAATCTATGGGGACGACCCACAACATAGAAGGGGGTTGCTTACGATAATGGATCTTTACTTAATTCATTGAAATTTATTACATAATCTTTTATATTAATTATGCACGTTGCAGTTAATTTATTATTTATTAAAAGATGTATTAATTAGTCTATCATTCATCTAACGATAGGTCAATTATGAATAAATAATAGTTAAGATTCATGCACATACAATTTGCATATCCAATATGTGTCTACGTGTTTTGTTTTATAATTAATTTTCTTACTGCGCGAATGAAGGAAGTGGAGTTGATTACGTTAAGAAAATTCTCCTGTTCCCCACCGAAACAAGTCTCTAATCGTGCTTTCGTTGATGCCGTGCTGACAAAGGATAAACATCTAGAAGATTTATGCCCAACCTCGATCTTCTCTTATTAATTCTTTGGATACGGCTCTAGAGTTCGCTTATGAACTCCGACACGTTTACTTTCATCTGAAAAACCAATGTTTCTATTGGTTCTTTCAATGGCTATTAAATTTTGTACGTTAAATTATTGACCGTACGAAATAATTGTTTATACTTTAAAATTTTCGAGCTCCCCCAAAGTACTTGATTTTATTCTTCATGATCCTGTGCGTTCAAGCAAAAGAAGAGCACGATAGTGCGAGCCAACCTCAACCCCATCTAAGTTAAGCAATTAAAGCTTGTCTTTGTGGAAAAGTGGATAAGTTCTTAGAGACCAAGTCAAAAACTTGTAACTTGAAAGTGAAATTTTTCGAAGTTTGACATCAATGATCTATCATTAAATAGATATAGATTTAGTATAACGTAATATATTCTTGGGAAAAACCAGTTAGTTTAAGCTTGAGAAGCCACAGAGAGTTAAAAAAAAAAAAAGTAACTAATTAAAATTTTTGTAATTATTTTTTGAAAATTAACTAATCCAATTGCTAAAAAAAAATTATTTTCATTTGTATTTCTCGAATCTGGTCTTTTATATATTTATGTTTTTTTAAAAACAATCTAATAAGAAACGATCTGCTGCCGTCATTTCAGGTCTCCATTCATCCCCCCGAGGGCGAGCTGAATTTATGGCTTCATACTTAAACCACGACGCCAAATGATGAAACAGGGCTTTAGTTCAAATGACGGTCAAGTCATCCCAAAATTAAAAGGACTTGTGTCGGCGTTCGGTTTGAGCCAAAAAAAAAAAAAAAAGGTGCTGAAATGACGGTTCATATGTTGATTTTGGGATACCAGAGGACCAAAGAGAGCTCAAAATGAATTAATTACAACGAGGTTGAAATTGCATTTATAGTCATTGCTTTCTTCAAAAATCGGAATCCTTTGAACGCTGGGCTTCATAAGCCTGTGTCAATTTGTTACTGGTATGCCAGGATGTGTCAATTTTAACATTTTGATTCCTGAAACACCAAAAACTTGGGGAAAGGGCCGCAACGTCTTGTTTCTTGACGGCATCTCTATTAAGATCCCGGCCGTATGCTCGTAATTGTTAAAATTCAAGTACGAGTGTGTGAGTGTATGTTAAAATTAAATTTACAAATTTGTTATTTTATTAAATTAATAATTTAACCAAATATATATATATATATATATATATATATATATATATATGAATAACACATGTATTAAAAACTTAGTATAAAAAATATGCTAAAAATTTCTCATTAGATGTAAATAAGAATGATCCATAAATTCATAAATCTAAGATTTCTCTCGTTACGAAGAAAGTATCTTAAATTGCCATTACATATCAGTCCCCGAAGGTAAAAGCGTCATTCTAGACCAGACATCTTAAAACCACACGGTAAACTACGAAGCACTGCTTCCCTGTATAGTCCATTACATGCTAGAGCCAACGCATTCGTTCCTGGTTTGTATTTTGCTCGTTTCGCGTTGGTTCAACTAGATTGTTTTATTATCCTCCATTAACATACACGTGTATGTAAAAAACCATACGGATAAAACCTAGATTCATGGCTTTATTTTAATCATCAAAGAATAACCCTTTAATAAAATGAATGGGAAACAAAACAAGAAAAAAAAAAAATGGAAAGCAAATGGTGGGACGTGGATTACGTGAGATTGAAGAATACGACTCAAAGCCATAGATAAAGTCCCCATCTCTTCCCCCCCCTCGAGAAGAATCAGAATGTCTTTTTGGAAAACGTTAAGGTCAGATGGCACGTGGAGGCACACGTGGTGGGGAACTTTAGCATTAAAATAAAGATCTATCAGATTAGATCAAATCTCTTTTTTTTGCCACGTGTGCCACGACAATGAAGGAGATGACGCAAGCTATCGACCGACATCATCGGATACGTGAAGAAACCGGAGTAGACGTGTTCAGCTAGGTGACCTCGACCGCCTCGAAACCGATGCCCAATTTTGACACGTGTTCCACCATGCTTTTATTGCTTTGTTACACGTCCCCGTCGGGGAGATGCGATCCACACTAATTTTTAATTAGATGGACGGAGGAAAATAAATCGGGGAGTAACGGACTGACGCGGCAACGATAGATTTCACGTATTTACCTTCTTTTTTTTTTTCCTTCTAAATTTATTTAAAAAAAAATTAAATAAGCATGTAAGATATACAAATGTGTCACAAGTAGTCAATTTTATTTTTAAATGCACGTTATAGATTTTATTATTTTTTATTAAATATTTAGTTAATTTTATTACACATCTAATTATTTTTCACATGCCTTTTGATTTTATTTTTTAAATTCAAATTTGTTTGTCAAAATTCAATTAATGTTCAACAAAATCAATTGAATGTATAATAAATTTGATAAAATATACTGACAAGTCCTTGATTGTATTTTTAAATATTTGTTGCATATTTAATTAATTTTGTTGCACATTTAATATTTTTTTGAAAAAAATTTAATTCAAAAAATAAAAAAAAATCAAAATCATGTGGAACCCACCCATTATCTACTCAACCTGTCTCTTCCGCCATTTTCTCCCTGTCTGTGTATGTTTTTCGTATGTGATAAAAGACCACGAAAATTGTTAATTAAGTGATAAAAAAAAATGTTCGGTGTTAGTTCACCTAACAATAATAATATAACGCATAATTGAGGGCTTACGCTGTATTTTATTAGAAGAGACTTCGATTTCTAAACTACACCCAACTACTAACTTAATTACATAATTATCTATATAGCTATTAATATCATGATATAAGGGAGCCACCAATTGTAATCCAAATAGCCTAGGTCTGAACGTCAAAAAAATTAAAAAAAAAAATCCAAGGCCCGTGAGTGTGTGGAGTTTTACCCCGAGTGCACCAATAATATTTTGATGGTAAAAGAGAATTGTGTCTTAAAATTTGATGTCTAAAAGCTATAGAGAAATCATAGGTCTCAATTCAATTGTCCAATCGGACATGTCATAAAATATGATGTATCCACGAGCTAGCCTAAATTCAAACCTCTTATTGCATTTGGAATATAACATGCCTAACAAATGTTTGGTACGAAGCTGATTTTTATGTAGATGTTCAGTAATTATGACTTCTTTTTTCATTCATTGGCTGGAATGCCTTCCATTGTTATTGGGGTTTGGTTAGCCCAATAAGGATCGAAGTAATCTCCTGTTCTGCACAGTCTTTGACTGAAAAGCTTCACTCTTCGCACGAGTTTATTAGTGCAAAGTGTAACACCGAAAAGCTCCACTAATTAAATTTCGCATGGCTTTCTTCTGTTTATAATCATTTTATGACAAATTAACGCT
This sequence comes from Bruguiera gymnorhiza, assembly GCA_020883675.1. Classification (NCBI taxonomy): domain Eukaryota; kingdom Viridiplantae; phylum Streptophyta; class Magnoliopsida; order Malpighiales; family Rhizophoraceae; genus Bruguiera; species Bruguiera gymnorhiza. Next base: position 19,001 of record JAIRCJ010001047.1, on the reverse strand, counting down.
GGTGGATTACTGTTGCTCAGATTAATTGTTGTTCCTAAGCCACTGAAGGCTTCTTAGATAGGTATCGATTACATACCAGGAATCCTAAGCTTTGACTCGGCAACCGAATATTCTTATGTTATTATCAAAAATCCATTAGTGACTGGGGTCTTCAAGGGTTTGGTTTATGTCCTGTTAGTGCACGACGTAGAGTCATTGCCCTAGCAAATAAGTGGACGCGAAGTGACAAAATGTGATTAGGGGTGAGGTTAAGCTTGGGACCCTACGTTTTGAGTAAGAAAAGCCGACAGAAAGCTAGACGGGGGTCAGCTTCCCCATCAGCGAAGTAAAAGATACGGCTATTGTTGAGTTTGCTTCCTCAGGGAAATGACTCAAACCAAACTTCTTTGTTTGATTGAGAGAGTTAAGCAATGGAAGACATCGATGGTCTTCGATTATATTGCTTTATTGCTGCTCTCTAGTGAAAATGAGTGGTTCCAAACCCGGTTTTAATTTGTATCCTCTTGATCTCTATGTTTTTGTTAGGAATTAATTGGCCCTTCGACTTATTATTTTCATGGAGCAACTTTATGGGGTCAAAGCTATGGCTACGCAGCTAAAACGAGTGCATTCCATTATGTTTTAAATGTGGACCTGTCTATCCTATTCCACAAAACGCGTGGAAGTGTTCAAAGTCAAATGTTCCTAGGGGTTGAATTCATAGGTGAACGCAAATCAGCGTACGGCGTGGAGGTTAGATGAATCGAGGCCTTGTTACCACGAGTCCAGGATCATCTCCTGGAGTCCGAACGTGCATATTGCGACTTTGGAGATGACTGAACTCGCATAATTGCCGGACGGACGAGAGACCTTTTTCCTTTCTTTGTTTTCTTTTGTTTTTTTTGGCATACAAGTACAAGGCACATGTCCTTGGACCAGTGGGGTCCTATGCAGAAAGTCAATCAAACGTTAGGAGCCGTACTATAAAAGCTTTAAAAAGATGGTGATTGAAATAATGTTAATCGGATTATTGGTTCACAGGGGCCGGGCTTTCCCCTAGAACGAACTCTTCTATGGACCAAGCAATGCGAGGGAGGGACTTTAATTAGCTGTTGTGTTGGGAAGCATTCCCTTATTCAATTTTAATCGTTTCCAAGTATAAGTTTGCATTGCAGCTTTCTGATTAATATTTACCCAATGTAAAAGAGCAAGACAAATTGCTGCGTGCCAAAAAAAAAAAAAAAAAAAAAAAAACTAGGAAAAAAATACAAAAAGGCTGTGGTGGATCTGGGCTGCAGGGATCCAAAAGATTTGATGATCTGGGCTTCAAGTCTAAATCTAGAAACGACATATGCCCAGCCAACATGCCTTAAGGTCGATGACGATTTGTTCAGACTCGGTAATCCACCACCTCTCCAGGCGGAGGCAGCAGCCACGACAACCGGTGACGGCAACGGCTGCAACCAGCAGACTATCCAAGGAAAAGGCTACCACAGGGCGCCTTAGGTAGTGGCGCAGCCAACCTTACAACCCAAGACCAAGGTTCCCGTTTCTAAAAGGTCTTGTCTCATTAAATTCCGGCACAAGTAAAAGAACAAAATTCTTAAAGTTTTATGCACGTTTACTGTTAAATAATAAATATTGCTGAAAACAAAAATACAAAATCAAGCATCTTTACCTAAGATGAAACAACGCGTTGGGCAGGACTTTTCACGGCATCCAGTTTGTCATATCTTTGCAGGTTTTGTACTAGTTTTTGGAAGCTTTCTGTTTCAGTCTTTTGTCTTTTTATTTATTTATTTAATTGAATTCTCCTCCTTTTTCTTCGAAAACAATGTTCGTGGATTGTCAACATGGCTTCAGCTTTAAACATTAACAAACAAATAAATCTTTGGAAAATTTTCCATAACTACATTAATCAAGTAGATTTTATACAGTGACCACAGATTGGTATATATCCAGCCTCATACTTCGACAATCACAAACAATGGTTTAATGTTCCTGGGTGGAATATATTACGAGGCCAATATTCTAGTCCATATATCACATTAGCGCCATTTGCAATGATTTCTTAGAGTAAATGGCAGGCCAATCTGATGATAATATCAATCAATTCCAGGCGCCAAAAACTGTGATATTTGTGCTATATATAGGTCAGTGAACCGGAGGGAAGAAAATAGAGAGCCCCAACTAGCAATATTTTCTACCCTTAAAAGAGGCAGAGGTGGGGCCCTGAGCTTTCTCTGTCTCGTCTCAACGCCATGCATCTCCAGTCATGGATATTTATGGCTGTGATTGTGCAGCTGTGACACAAATACGAGCGGTAGCAGGCTCACACTTCTCACAGGATGACAAAATATCGAGCTTGCCGGGACAGCCAAAAGTCTGCTTCCAGCAATATGCAGGATACAGAACCGTCGATGAAAAACAACAGAGATATGATTATACTTTGTTGAAGCTGACTCAGAGCCAGCTTCCAAACCTCTTGTTCTCTGGCTTAATGGAGGTATGATTATACTCTTCGCTTGGATCACTTAGGTTGATGGGTGCATTATCACAAGCTCTATGGTTTTGTGACATTGTTCTAGTTTACAATTCTCGCAGGGCCTGGCTGCTTTTCTCTTGGAGGTGGAGCTTTCACTGAGCATGGCCCCTTTAGGCCTAGCGGTGGTGGGATTCTTAGCAGAAACAAATACAGTTGGAACAATGGTGCATTTTTGGCATTCTTTTATGCTTATTTTTAATTGATTTTTATTTAGTTTCTTAGACCAGGACTGCTGAAAGTAATTTTCTTTTCTGCTACAGAAGCAAACATGCTGTACCTTGAATCACCGGCAGGAGTTGGTTTCTCTTATTCCAACGATGCAACATTTTACAAATCTGTGAATGACAGCATCACAGGTTTCCGCATACATTCCCTACATTGACAACTTTTTTGGCTGTAATTTCTCAATTGCTTGTCATCGAAACAAATACAACCAAGTCACGTCGTGTTTAATCTTGTAGAAATTTGACTGATTGTTTCAAATCTTAATCATTCTTTGAGTTATTTTGGTTGTGCTCTTGACTCGTTGGACATCTTGCTTAATGCAACAATTAATGGGAGTGCTTTCTTTTCAGCGAAAGATAACCTCAAGTTTCTGCAAAACTGGTTTGCCAAATACCCAGAGTACAAAAATAGAGAACTGTTCATTTCTGGAGAGAGCTATGCAGGTAACTTTAATACAGGGAAAGCAATTCGGCAAATATATACAGTCGTCTTCTAACTCAAAATGCTATTCATGGCAGGTCACTATGTCCCACGGCCTGTGCAACTTATAGTTCAATCAGGATCCAACATCAATTAGAAGGGCATAGTTGTCAGTATAACATTAAGACAATCATTTTTCATGCAAATTTGCTTCTGTGGCAAATGTTCTTGATTGAAAGGTGATAAGCATTAATATTCAGTGTTTTTCCATTTTTAGATTGGAAACCCTGCATCGGATTTTGATACACTAAATGCAGAGGGTGTCTTCTATTGGTCTCATGGATTGATATCAGATGATACTTTCAAGCTTATCAGCACAACCTGTAGTACTTCACAGCTCCGAAGAAAGAGCGTAATAGTCCATCTTTCACCGTCATGTGCACGCGTCGGAAACTTGCACAGAGCAGAAATTCCAAGATCACTTGATACGTATGATGTAATTGATGATGTTTGTGTCTCATCTGTTAAAACAGAATCAGAACTTGACAATCACCCATTTGTATCAAGAGATCGATCGTTGTCATTCTTTGGGCCACTATAGCAGGTAGTAAGCTCCCTTTATGCAGTGTACTTGTCTAAAACTGCTTGTTTTCCATTGACTATAGTATATGACAATTTTTCGTTTCTCTGTGCAGAAATACACCGAGAATGCAGATCCTTGTGTAGGAGTAAAAGTTGTTGAATATTTGAACAGGAAAGATGTTCAAGAAGCTCTTCATGCTAAGCTTGTGGAAGTTGCCAATTGGACTACCTGCATCACGTAACAATCTCTAGTCCCTTCATTAAGTCTCAATGGTCCCTTTTAGTTCAAAAACTAGTTTTAAATGCCAACATTGATGCAAATGCAGTGAATTACTTAATCTTTTAAATTTTAATTACCACATAACTTTTTACGGCATCTGGATGGTACTTATGTGACCCAAGAAGACATTGTATTCACATATTGATTAATAATGAAATTCAAGGTGGACATTCCAACTTATTTTCTTCGTTTACTTCAACACAGAGTGCTTCATTATGACCATGAAAGTATATTTATGTCCACAATTGATGTTGTGAGCTCCCTGGTTTGATCAGGCATCCCAGTCCTAGTATACAGGTATGTCTGTTACAAGCTGTTGTATGCATGTATTAAAGCAAATTAAACAATCCTGTTCGTTCACAAAATAACACAAGAATCTCTGCAGTGGAGACCAAGATTCAGGCATCCCATTTATGGGGACGAGGGCTGCGGTACAAAGCCTGGCAAAAGAGCTTGGATTTAACACAACTGTGTCTTACAGGCCTTGGTTTGAGAATAAACAGGTTGGCTATCTCGTTGCTTTCACCTGCCAATAATCAATTTATTTTTTATTTTGCATACACTTCAGTTTATTTGAATTGCGCAAATAGTCTCTTTGAAAAAATAAAATAAAATTACAAACATCTAATTCTTCCCAAATTCACAAATGTGAGAATTTCGTACATTGGGACGCCCTTTTATAAACTTCAGTTCGTGGTAAATGGATAATATTGTGTCTTTTTTTTGTTTTTTTGCCTTTTCAGGTTGGTGGGTGGACACAAGGTTATGGTCATGGAGGTATTCTAACATATGCCTCAATTAGAGGAGCCTCTCACATGGCACCGTATTCGTCTCGCAGGAGATCACTGGCTTTATTTGCAGCATCTCTGGCAGGGAAACCATTGGTGATGGCATAATCTCATTACAAAGAAATGGTGTCTTTATTTCATGTTATGATTTGATCGCTCTTTGTCCATCAAAATAAACTGCTCTTCTTTTGGTCTTTCGTGTTCTTACTTTGAATGGAAGTCGAATGTGGAAGTTTGGTCTACGAATGATATGTGTGTGTGTTTGTGTGTGTGTGTGTATCCCAAATAAATAAGAAATAATAATATTTACATTTTCTTGGTAAAGAGATATTGCATTTGCTTAATTGCATTGCCTGTAGATATGCAGTCGGTCATCCACAGAATACAAATAGCGCAGTTGATATACATTTTCTGCTCTTGAAAGAATTGCAAAAATGTTACTTGTACTCAGCACTAAAGAAAAGGTGTACAATATAATTTTCCTATATATTAATCAAATCATTCATGAAACGGAGGAGGGTCCTCAACCCTCAAGAACCACGGCTGAAGCATACGCCGCAGACCATAAAGTCCTCCAACTCTTCATTCTATCCGCAATAGAATCAACATGAACGTTGTCCTTAGCCAACGCCCTTTCACAGGCTTCCCAGTTATCCAGAGCATAATGCACGTCCAAGCTCGCAGACCCTTCTTCAAGTCCTGCAAGGGAGAAGTCAACCACTGACGAATTGATGTAATCGGCGCAGATCTTCAGGGACGGCTTGGCTGCAGGGTTTGTGTCTTTGCTCTCCAGCAGACCCTTCAAGAAATAGCCAAAATCCTTGGTTTCTTTTCTTGCCAATTCCATAACGGCATTTGCAACGCCGTTTAGGTTGGTCGCCGAAGCTGACTTGGGGTTGGATTTCAGAATCTCCAGGCAGGATTTGAAATCGTCACTTTGTTTGCATACACTCGACAGCAAATCATTTGAATCTGAAGCCTCGGAAACAGAGGAAAAATGCAGGAAGAGACATAAGGCTATAGCCGCAAAAATCAAAGATTGAAACCGAGAATCCATTTTCAGGATTGTAATCCTGAAAACAAGGAAAAAAAAAACAAAAAAAAGGCTTTGCTTGATGGTGGGAGAAAGACTATAATTTATAGCACAAGAACCGAACTACTTTTAGATCAGTTATACCCTTTTTCTTTAACTCGCACGTTGTTTATTTTACACAACAGAAAGACCCGATCAACATAACAAATGAGCTGTCTGGTTGTTAAAAATCACCACAGAGATTGCTAGATATAGAAAATTTTCCCCACACTTAACTATATTTTCCCTCTAAATTCTCTCTTAGGTGATAAAAAGGGGCATCATTGCCCCGTAATGGTCTAGATTTGGGAATTGGAATTTGGTGGTTAATTGACTTTCAATGCAAAGTTGTTTTCTGCCATTCCTCCTATGCAACATATTGCTGACATTTTGTGGGTCTACGAAGACTTTGTGCTAACATTTGGCTTTAACAGATTATATATAAGCGAACTGGAGTTGGAAAGACGCAAAATCTTTCTGTTCTTGAACCAATAACTAGACCAGTAGGCTTCAATACCGATGTGCACAACCTTCGTCTTCTACTGCAATGGATGTATATCTATTCTGTGACTGCACACGAGTAAAAGACATTTTAATAATTTAAGCTGCAAATATAACCCTTTTGATTTTGTCAAAAAGTACAACAGCTTTGATTTCACATAAACACTTGAATCTCTCTCACTGTTCAGAATTAGGTTCATTATTAAGACATCGACCGTGTTAAATTAAAAACCAATGCAACCATATTCAGTTGGAAAGTGGAGTTGTCAGTGTAGAACTTTCCTGGCGTCGGCCAATGCTTTCTCATATATATATATATATATATACATCTTTTAACTACTTTACCCGGGTCACTGGAAGGCCAGGACAAGGTCACAAGGGAGTTGCTAAACATTGCCTTGAAAAGGCGTCTAGACTCCCACGCCCATAGGGTTTGAGGAATGTGAAATTTATGCAGCTCCGCCCCTGCTGCCAACGAAAGAAATTTTTTCCCAATTCGAATCTATGGCCTCTATATCACAATCAAATATATTTATCATTATGGCTAGTAAGTAAATCGAATTCAAAATAGCAAAGATATCATTATACTCCAATTAAGGTTTCTCCTCTGCAGTCATTTCTTATAAGATGTAAATAGAATACATAATTACGTATTATAAATTTCCAAAGAAGTAGTAATCGAGGTCCCATTTGAGGATCAAGTAGTTTTTTAAGGGTTTTTTTTTTAAATGAGCATAAATTATGATGTCATAATGTAATTCCATATTGCATTCAAGTGGGGAGTCATGGTTCCTTATAAAGAAACACGCTTAATGTTATTATAATACCTTTTAAGGACATTTAAGTAGAGAAATGAGTTACAGAATCACATTTGACTGCATATTTAATATTAAAAATAATAATTATTTAACAAGACCTTGGCTCTTTTTGTTTTTTTTTTTTTTTGATGAGTGTCAAATTTTATCTTGTTAACATGAAACTGAAAGGTGATAAATCCCCGAGACATATCTCACTGATTAGTATTCATTCTTGTCACGACGACAGAGGAGGAAATACAAGATTAATTTTATGGTTCATGATTTGAATAAAGCTTATAGCTCATGCAAGAGCCTCCAAGGGGACATATGCAGCGTTGTAGAATTTCTTCCAGTTCTCGACTTTAGGCCGGGTCGAAGCAATAGGAACCACATCAACCAAACATTCTTCACATAGAATTTCATCGTGAAAAAAAAGCTTTAGCCACCACGTCCACGCTCGCCTAGCGGCCGCCAAATAGCCCAGGCCTATAGTCACTCGCTGCCCCGTTAAAAGAATCGACACACTGCTTAAGCGCTTGCTTCTGCTCCGTTGGGGTGTCCTTGTTGTGGAACAAACCTGTAAAGAAATCGACCCTTTTTTTGGTTTCTTCTGTGGCCAATTCTAGTACAATCGTGGCTACGTCCTTGAGAGTTGACGCTGAGGAAAGCCTTGGAGTGGGTTCCAGGAATCTCAAGTAGGAATTGAAATCTTGGCCGTGCTTACACTCGGTTGTCAGGAGTTGGAGGGATCGTGGAGATGGGGCCGTCTCGGCTGCTGCACCTAATTGGCTGGATTGAAGGCAGAGAGAGAAGAAATGTTGAGGACATCAAAATTCTACCCAGAGAATCCATTATATAGAAGATAATGATTTTGCCAATGGTTTCTTTCATACGAAATGAAGTTCGTCGATGATTTATTATTTAAAGGAGTGGAATTAACACGTTTGCAATGTTGACAGGATATTTAAAACTAAAGGTAAATTTTTAATTTGTGAAAAAATAAAAATTTTAAGTGAGACTTAACATAAATATAAAAAAATGTATTATTTAACTTAATGACTTTGTTATATTAAAAAAATGAATAAATGTAATAAATACTTTAATAAATTCTCAATCTTCCCAAAATTGGGTGTAAATATGACGCGTTGGTGCAAGCATTCAAGCTTTCACGATTTGTACAAAATCATTTATTTCAAAAATCAATATATGCACATCTAATTTGAAATTATTTTTCTTTTTTGGTTAAATAGAAAATCCATAAATTTTTTTTCTTAATTTCAGAGGATCCTATCATTAAGAAAATTTGATTGTAATTAAGGTAAGATTATAGAAATTAATCAATATAAATTTGATTACAATTAAATTAATATTTTAGTAATCAATTAATATCAAATTAAAATCTTAATATTATTGCAATATAACGAAGAAAGGGAAATACACGATAAGGAAGACATAAGTTGAATTGGTTTAGATTTATTGATTATGTGTAATTCACATACTGAAATATGTTACAGAGGTGCACATAAGATGAACTGTTTTAGATTTGATTGAGTGCATATTTAATATTAAGATTTTTTTAATAAGGCTTACCATATTGTTTTTTTTTTATAAGAATCAAGAATCATCTTATTAATATAAAATTGAGATGAGATAAATTTTTGAAATATATCTCAATAGATCATTGATAAAAAAGAAAAGAAAAGAAAAAGAGTAACCATTTGAAGGGCAACCATTAATTTGAATTGTGTCTCATACATGCATCACTATTATTATTCCAAGATTAATTTTATGGTTCATGATTTGAATAAACTAAGCTCATACAAGAGCTGCTAAGGACGCATATGAAGTGTTATGGTAAATGGTAAATTGAAGAAGAAAGTAACACCAAAATTTTACGTGGTTCAGTCTATATGACCTACATCCACGGGAAGGAGAGAGGGAATATTCTTATTAGTAGAGAAGGTGTGTTACAGGATAAAAAGAGTGTGGCTCCTCTCAAATCTCTCTTTTTCCTCTCTCTTTTCATAACCCTATTATGCCTATTTATATAGGAACATGGGAAGGGCAAAAGGGTAATTTGGAATACAAGGCATATTCCAACAAATTTCCACCTTGCATTGTATTCTCTAAACACACAATAAAATAAAATCCTTCTATCTCTCCTCCAAATGGCTCCTTAGAGCTAGTCAATCAAAAACGAACACCAATCAAGTCCAAGCAATGCTTGAACTTACTAGTTAAAACTGGTTTCGTCAACATGTCAGCTAGATTGTCTGCAGTAGCGACCTTCTTCACTGAAATCAAACCTTGAGATATAATATCTCGCAAGAAATGATATCTGACATCAATGTGTTTGGTCCTCTCATGATACACTTGATTTTTGGTCAAATGTATAGCACTCTGACTGTCACAGAATACGGTGGTTGATTCCTGTGATAAACCTAAATCAGTGACCAAACCTTTCAACCAAATAGCTTCCTTGACTGCTTCTGCTATTGCCATGTACTCAGCTTCAGTAGTGGAAAGAGCAACTGTTGATTGCAATGTTGCCTTCCAACAAATGGCACTGCCTGAAAGAGTGAAAACATAACCAGTTGTTGATCTTCTTCTGTCAAGGTCACCTGCATAGTCAGAATCCACAAAACCAGTAATCAACCTACTGCCTCTGCTGAACATCAGTCCTACCTCTGTAGTGCCTCTAAGATACCGAAGTATCCATTTAACTGCTTGCCAATGTGCTTTCCCAGGATTAGCCATATATCTACTGACCACACTGACTGCCTGTGAAATATCTGGACGAGTGCAAACCATAGCATACATAACACTGCCCACTGCACTAGAGTATGGAACATGTGACATATATTCCTCCTCCTTTAGGCTATTGGGTGACAAAGAGGCTGAAAGTCTGAAGTGTGAAGCCAAAGGAGTACTTACCGGTTTGCAACTCATCATCCCAAAGCGATCAAGAACCTTCTTGATGTACCTTTTCTATAAAAGGCGCAACTCTCCTTCTTTCCTGTCTCTGGTGATCTCCATGCCCAAAATCCTCTTTGCAGCTCCCAAATCTTTCATCTCGAAATCTCTACCAAGTAGTTTCTTCAAACTATTAATCTCAGATATGCTTGTAGAGGCAACAAGAATATCATCTACATATAGTAGCAAATAGACAAATGATTCATCATGAAGTTTTCTATGGTAGACACAACTGTCATACTCACTCCTTGAGTAACCATGACCTACCATAAAGCTGTCAAACTTCTTATACCATTGTCTAGGAGACTGCTTTAAACCATATAGAGATTTCTTCAACCTGCAAACATGATCCTCCTTACTTTCAATTTGGAAACCCTCAGGTTAATCCATATAAATGACTTCCTCAAGATCGCCATGTAGAAAAGCAGTCTTGACATCAAGCTGCTCCAGTTCCATATCATACATAGCAACCATAGCTAGAAGCACACGAATGGAAGTATGCTTTACAACTGGAGAAAATACCTCATTGAAGTCAATCCCTTCTTTTTGGCTATAACCCTTCGCAACCAGACGTGCCTTGTACCTTGCATCTTCAACTCCTGGGATTCCCTCCTTCTTCTTGAAGATCCATTTGCAGCCAACAGTCTTTTTATCTTTGGGAAGTTTCACTAAGTCCCAAGTCTGATTCTTATGCAGGGACTCAATTTCCTCAGTCATAGCAATACTTCACTGGGAAGATTCGGCACACGTGACAGCCTCTGAGTAGTTTCTAGGTTCATTATACTCCACCTCTTCTGCTACTGCCAAACAATAAGTAAAATCTGAGTATGAAAACCTGGCTGGTGGCTTAATAGTCCTTCTGGGTCTATCTTTGGCGATACTGTACGGCTGTGCCTGTTGAGTATCCTCGACTGTTTCTGAAGTGTCAACCTGAATCTGTTGACCTGACTTAGAAGGAATATCACTTTCAAACTCCACCTGTTGTGTGGAACTCCCACTATCTTCATCGTTTGGCCTTAAGACTTCCTCTTTTGGATGCAACATAGCAGATTCATCAAATGTCACATCTCTGCTGATGAGGAATTTTGGAGACTTAGGGTCTGGACACCACAACCTATAACCTTTCACACCATAAGTATAGCCAAAAAAAATGCATTTCTTAGCCCTCGGTTCAAGCTTTCCCTCATTAACATGAGCATAAGCAGGACAGCCAAATATCTTCAAATCAGAATAATCTGCAGGTTTGCCTGACCACACCTCTTCAGGTGTCTTACACTCAATGGAAATACAAGGAGATCGATTTACCAACCAACAAGCTGTATTAACAGCTTTTGCCCAAAACTCCTTGCCCAAACCTGCATTGGATAACAGACATCTAGCTTTCTCTATCAAAGTCCTGTTCATGCGTTCTGCAACTTCATTCTGCTGTGGAGTTTTTACAACTGTGCGGTGTCGTACAATGCCTTCAATTTTGCAAAACTCATTAAATTCGTTATTGCAAAATTCAAGGCCATTATCTGTTCTCAGCCTCTTAATCTACTTCCCAGTCTATTTTTCAAGTAAAGTTTTCCACTACTTGAAGGTTCCAAACACTTGACTTTTATGTTTCAAGAAATAAACCCAAACTTTACGAGAAAAATCATCAATGAAAGTGAGCATATAAGCAGCACCCATACCTTTAGAGAGAACCTGAGAAGGACCCCAAAGATCTGAATGGATATAGTCCAATGTTCCCTTTGTTTTATGGATGGCTGTACTGAAACTCAACCTCTTCTGCTTCCCAAAAACACAATGCTCACAAAATTCTAATTTTCTAGTGTTCTGACCACATAAAAGACCTCTCTTACTCAAGTCAGTCATACCTCTTTCACTCATGTGCCCCAGCCACATGTGCCACAACTTCGTCACGTCTGAATCTGAAACTGAAGTGGAAACTGCAGTTGAGTCTGTGACTGTCGAACCATGCAAGAAATACAATGTGTCAATTCTGGCAGCTTTCATCAATACAAGAGCACCTCTAGAAACCTTCAAAACTCCACCTTCACACCTAATCTTGCAGTCATTCTTCTCAAGAGTGCCCAAAGAAATAAGATTCTTCGTCAAATCTGGAATGTGTTTGACCTCAGACAAGGTCCTAATGACACCGTCATGCATCTTAATCTGCACTGTACCAATCCCAGCAACCTTACATATATGATCATTACCTAATAGAACACCACCATTGATTGGCTTGTAAGTGGTAAACCATTCTCTATTAGGAGTCATATGTTGCGAGGCTCCAGTGTCCATGATCCAAGTATCTTGAAATTTGCCTTGGCCTTGAGTGACACAAAGCATATCATCACTCTCATTTGCTGCCACATGAGCTTCTCCTGGTGGATGATTCTTCTGATTACTGTTGTTTACTTTCTACTTGTTTTTCAACTTGTAACAATCAGACTTGATGTGCCCTTTCTTCTTGCAATAATTGCAAGTCAAATTCTTGTACCTTGATTTCGATCTTGATTTTCTTGAATTTCGACGTCTCTCCTTTGATCTTCCTCGATCAATAATCAAACCAACACTCTGATCTGATGTTTCAGAAAATGTCAAACTACTATCAATTTTCTCCTTGGCCTGCAAATTAGTCTTGACATTGTCAAGGGAAATATCTTCCCTACTATAGATCATAGTATCTCTAAAGTGCTTGTATGAAGGAGGCAAAGAACACAATAGCAATAAAGCTTGATCCTCATCGTCAATATGAACATCAATCTTACTCAAATCAGTAATAATCGAACTAAACTCTCCAATATGTGATTTCAAAGAAGTACCTTCTGACATACGAAGAGTATAAAGGCGTTGCTTTAATCTGAGTCTGTTAGTCAAAGATTTCGTCATGTACAGACTTTCCAATTTTAGCCACGCACCAGCTGATATTCTTTCACCGAGGATTTCTCTCAAAACTTCATTTCCCAAACTAAGTTGAATCGAGGATAGAGCTCTTTCATCCATGTCATCCCAATCTGCATCAGACATTGACTCTGGTTTCTTCTCCTTGCCATGTAAGACCCTTTTTGTACCTTCTCGCGTCAGAATTGCCATCATTCTAACTTGCCACAGTGCAAAATTGGTGTTTCCATCAAACTTCTCAATTTCAGACTTCACCGTTGATGAAGATGAAGAAGCCAGTGCAAAAAAACACCCACAACGAAAATTGAAAAATACAAATTTATGGCCTAAATCACAACAGTACTAACGGAGTTAAAACAATACTAACGGCGTTAAAACAGTACTAACGGCATTAAAACAGTTCTGACAACGTTAAAACAGTAATAACTGCGTTAAAACAGTGCTGACGCCGTGTTTACAGTACTGACACCGTTTACCTCCCGTCAATCTACTATGCAGATCGCCGAATTACAGTGCCTCCGACCCGTTGGAACCCGATCTTTTTCTTTCTTCTGTCGGATCTGCTCCGTTTCAATGTCAAACCATCGTCGGCGAATCTTGATTGGAGCTGAACCCATAAGCCGCTGGACTATTGCGCAGTTGCGGCCGTAAGAGAGGAGGGACTTGGACTCTGGAGAGCAGGATGGATCTCCACTCTTGTTTGCCGACGATGAGGGTGCACGGCGGAGCTCAGAGGAACACGCGATTGCAGAACAAGGTTGCCTTCAGAAAAACCCAGAGCAGAGAAGCCACTATCCTCTGTTTTTTTTTCTTTGATGGATTTCCCGCAGTTGGGTGGGTGGTCGGAGAGAGAGAAAAGAAAATTTTTTCTTTCGGCTCTGATACCAATTTGTTATGGTAAATGGTAAATTGAAGAAGAAAGTAACACCAAAATTTTACGTGGTTCAGTTTATGTGACCTACATCCACGGGAAGGAGAGAGGGAATATTCTTATTAGTAGAGAAGGTGTGTTACAGGATAAAAAGAGTGTGGCTCCTCTCAAATCTCTCTTTTTCCTCTCTTTTTTCATAACCCTATTATGTCTATTTATATAGGAACAGGAGAAGGACAAAAGGGTAATTTGGAATACAAGGCATATTCCAACATGAAGGCTGGTAGAATTCCTTCCAGTTCTCTAGTTTAGGCTGGATCGAATAAGTAGAGACAAAGGCATTAACCAAATATTCTTCACATAGAATTTCATCGTCAAAATAAGATTTAGACACCGCATCCAAGCTCGCCTTGCCGCCGCCGATTAACCCAGGCCTAAAGTCACTCACTGCCGCATTAAAAGCCTCGGCACACTGCTTAGGCGCTTGCTTGTAATTGGTTGGGGTGCCTTTGCCGTTGTACAAACCCGTAAAGAAGTTGACCATGTTTTTGGTTTCTTGAATTGTCAATTCTAGTACAATAGTTGCAAGGTCCTTGAGACTGGACGCAGACGAAAAAGCTTGGGAATGGATTCCAGGAATTTCAGGCAGGACTTGAGGTCGTCCTCGTGCTTGCACACGGCCGTCAGGAGTTGGAGGGAACGTGGAGATGGGGCCTTCTTGGCTGTTGCACCTAGTTGGGTAGATTAAAGGCAGAGAGATAGAACAAATGTTGAGAACATCAAAATTCCACCTAGAGAGTCCATTGTATAATAGAATGATTTTGCTAATGGTTTCTTTTGTATGAAATGAACTTCGCTGTCGAGTTATTATTTAGAGGAGTGGAAGTATCAGATTTGAAAGGTTGACAGAATATATAAGAAAGTCCTAATTTTCGTAGATTTTGGTACAAGCTGAAATTGCCGCATTTAGAATTAGTATTTATACAACTTAGTTTTGTTACTTGCGGTACCTGCGGATGATATTATCGTTTGTGCTAAAAATGTTGTTGAGAAGAGAATTGAATATACATACAATTGATTAGTATATAGTCCAATGGTACGTGTAATACTTGTTAAAAGTAAATGAAAATGAAAAATATTTATACCAATAAAACCTAATTTTCCAAAACTTGGTACTCATCTACTTGAAAAAAATTTGTTACAAAACCCAATTTTGTACAAATAAATAAATAGACTTTATAATAAATAATACAATGGTCCATAAATCACAATCACAACCATGAAGTACCTCAACGTCTACAATTAGTGCTCAAACAATGGTCCATAAATCACAATGACAACCATGAAGTACCTCAACGTCTACAATTAGTGCTCAAACAACCTCTTGGATGAAATCAGTGGCCAGCTCAAAAGCATCGGTCACAGGTTTTGTTTGATCAAATATTGAATTTATGATTGCAATATTCCCAACAGCTGTTTCACCCAAGACGAGTATCCCAACATGGAAATTTAACTCAGGTATTCCTTATGCCTCTTGTACTTGTGCTAGTGCTTTCGCTCTATATAGTTGGTTGCTTACTCTTTTCACTTCCGAATCACTTGCTCTTATCCAAATTGCTGGGTGTTCTCTATATAAAAGTTTTGCCACCGGAACATCCATCGTCTTGCGACAGCCCAAGCCATAGCAGTATGCGAAAAAATTTGATTCGTAGATCCTCGAACTTTGCCAAGGGATCGATCTCTTTCTCATCACCGTCATGATTTGACCAGCAAGAATATTGAACCACTTGCTGCAGAGAGAGATCGGAATGATTTACCATATTACTGTCAGAAGACTTTGATGTGCTAGGAGTTAGTGATGATGCTTCAAATTCTAGAGGATAATTTAAACAGGTGCGCTCTCGTATTGGAAGTTGGAGAGGAAAGTAAAAATGGGGTTGATGGGGCACCTCCATGAAAGATCAATTCCCTCGTGTTCACTATTATAAGCAAACATTTTCATTAAATCCAGAATGGTAGTGATGCGTCCAAGAGTGTGCAACACCAAAAGAATTTAGGAAGACTTACAGAGATTATTAAAACGCCTGCTGCCAAATAAAGGTTGTGTCCGCCCAGCTGCCCAAGAATTTAAGTGGAATCAATATAAGAGTTTCAAATAGCAAGTCCACAAGCTATTTTTGTTAATGTTGGAGAATCCTTTTAGCATGGACGTTCGATTATAATCAAGGTAGAATTCTTTTAATAAATCAATAGATATAATTTGCATATATATTGAATACAACCTCCGATAATTATATTAAATGCTATTTTAATTTGATATTAATTAATCAATAGAATCCTATTTTGATTACAATCAAATCTTTATCAACATAGGATTCTCTATTTGTGTTAAAAAAACCATACGAATTATTTTTCGTTCGATTAGTCACTTGAGGACCTGATCATATTCTGATACTATATCAAAAGCAAAGGGTCGTCTTCTAAAGTTGGGAAATTGGACCCCGTCTTGGTAGGACTTTTCCAACAGCTATGAATCAACAGGTCCACAATCACTTGGACATGGAGAAATGGCGGATTTTGGTCCCCCCCCCCTTGTCTTCTTCTTCTTCTTCTTCTTCTTCTTCTTCTTCTTCTTCTTCTTTTTTTTTGTTTTCTTAAGTAGCCCTCCCCTTGCTCTTTTGGTTTGAGGAAATATAGCAAATGCTCCGCAAGAGAATCAAAATTGATCGCCGAATGTTATAGTTTAACGATAAAAATTTTGACTTATTATTATACTAAAAATTATTAATTTGAACCTCTATTAAAATGTTTAATTTTTTATAATAAAACATAATTTGTCTCAATAAAATGATTAAATATCACTTTCTCGTTTCCAGGGAAAACACAGAGTCAAATCGATCCCTCACTTGTCAGGAAGGCAGGCAGCGGCCAAATGTGTATAAACACTCCATTCCGTGTAGGGCCCGTGCCTAAACAGAAACGTGGAAATCTAAGCTCCCACTCTACCGACCAGCGTACGTTGAACTCTCGTCTCGGGTCTCCACTCGTATTGTTCGCTTTCTGCGGCACTCTTTCAGCCATCTTCGCGTTACTCTCCAGTCTACATGCCTGATCACATTTCATTTTATAAAATAAAATTGAAAAGAAAGAAAGAAAGAAAAAAAAAAAAAAAAAAAGGGAGATGGAGTCTAGACGTAACTCTGAAATTGGGGTTGGCCCATGTGGGAAGCTCAAATATTCATGAGTTTGGTATCCCCTAATTTTGGGACGAAGGATACCATCAATCAAGATGTGGCCAATACATCGGCTTGCCTGTCTGTCAAGATTTGAAAATGATAAATTTAAGTGAATTAAAACCATAAATTTCAAGATGGGAGAACGAAAGTGCCCGAGTCAAAAATAACTTTGAAACAAGCAACCTATTAAATGTTGATTGATTTTTTCTTTTCTTTTCTTTGTTTTTTTTTTTGTTTAACATTGGACTCGTACTGATATAACCACCCATTTGATAATCACGCGTGACAGTGAACCTATGAATCTTGATTAGTAAAATATCAATCACTGCATTCTTTCACGGCATCAATAATTAATTTTCACTCAATAATATATCATTCACGGATTTGACTTCTTAACAATCAAGGTTATAATGTTAGATCCTTATTCGGAGTGGAGGAATTTAGCGTTAGTTAACATTAAAATTAATCAGAGGAATACTTTCACAGTAAAAACAAGAAAAAATGGTTATTTTGCAAACCAATAATTCCACGAAAAATCTTACTATTTTTTTTTTTCTTTTTGGGTCTTGACAAATCTCGTATTTTATTCTCATGACTCGGCCTTTTTCCAAGACCCATTCTTAACTTGACAGCTGCTGCGGCCAATGAATAAAAGACGAGAAGCTGTGCAAAGTCCGTTCATTTACCATCTACGATCCACAATTTCTCTCGGAGAGCATCATTCTATGAGTAACGAAAATTTTACGTGCTGAAACGTACGAGGCAAATTATTTACAAATAAATATTTGTTTTAACTCGTATATATTTTATTCATCTAACAGTTGCATAGTTTAATCTTATAATTATTCTATTTCTTTCTAAAAAATATACATGTGTATGTATTTTTCAAGGTATATATTTATTCTTATTATAATTATTAATTACATTTTAATAAGTAATCTAAATTATTATAAGAATAATATTTCTAATTTCTAAGACTCGGTTGGTGGAACATTTAACTAGGGTGTTAAAAAAACGCCCAACCGGCCAAAACAGAAGGAAGAGAAGAAGAAAAAAAAAAACAAACCAAGGAAAATAGATAGATGTTTTTAGTTTTAGAAAACCACCGAAAACGATTCGGCGGTGGATTGAAGGTTGAAAAACCCTGAAAACCGATCCAATTTGTTATGATTGATTAATTTCAAAATTATATATATACTCTAAATAAAACAAATGTAGGATTACTCTATTGTTAGTGTGGTTTGGTGTTTGATAGGAATATTAAAGATGGTTGTATAAGTTCGTTTGCTGCAAACGTTTGGGTATCATAATAAAATTTTATACCGAAACTCCCTCATAAGGTGCAGAGCAGCGAGTTGAAGTTGGAGCCGGTTGATGCAACTAGTTTCCTGTCTGCTTCCCCCAGTCACTCAAAATTATAACGCAGATACATACAACATAAACCAAGACACGAAAGCATACATCACCCATGTCGTGCTATCACGTGATTGGGTTTGAACCAACAACCCCTTGTGGTTTCGTGAAAGTTTTCGGTTGGTTCGTTTTCTATTTGGTCATTCTGGACTTTTCAATCGAACAACATAGATTTTCTATTTAGTTTATGGGGCGCGGGGGGGGGGGCATTACTATTATTTGCTCCGAATTTTGATTTTGTTTCTGTCTGTATATGCGTAACATTTTATTTGAGTAAAATAAAAAAAATAATTAAAAAAAAGAAAACAAAAATTACCTCAAATCAATCCGAAACCAATCTGTAAGACTCTTGAGGATTTGAAAAGATTGTTGATTAAATTCACTTAAAAAAATTGTTCGATCGTTCGTCCCGGTCCGCCGAACAACC